>OX422144.1:157109095-158563077 GCA_949129095.1 Volucella bombylans
CCCAGAGAACAAGCAGGTTTTGGGAAAGCCTTCTCGACCTTCAGGCCATAAACCAAATAATATAATAGAAAAATGCAACGAATACCAGAAAAAAAGTAACAATATCGTTTATCGATCTTACAAAAACAGAGACAGGGAGAGTATTTAAAGGCGACTCTTTTTAAAGCATTCAATTGGGACTACTATAGTACGAGTATACTCGGAGACGGAGACGGAGACGGAGAATATTTGAACAACGTTATATTCGCAGGCAACATCATAATCTTCGAAAATTATTAGAAAATGCATGTAAGACCGCAGGTCTTGACATATGGCTCATAAACATGGAACTTAACATCGAAATCTGCAAAGAAGTTGCAAGTAACTCAGAGATCAATGGAAAGATCGCTACTAAGAGTTTCAAGAAGACAGACAATTAGTAACATAAACATACCAGAGATGTTGTTCTACGGCCATGTTGCAAGATTGCAAGATAACCTATGGACCATAAAAGCAACAGAATGGACACCACATGAGACGACCTGGTAGACAACTTAAACGCTGGAAAGGTGACCTAGAAAAAATGCATGAAAGATGGAAACAGTTAGCCAAAATAAAAGAAATTATGGAAAAATGGGGTGGCGTCTTATATCCAAAGTTGAATTATAATGTATTGTATAGGAATGTAAAATTGGATGAATAAAGCTGTAATAAAGCTCCGAATACGTCGAAGAAGCCCAGATAATGTGTTGGATCCATAGGGAATGTTTCGACATTACCTTTGATTTCATCTAGGGATCTCTTTTACTGATGTGTTTATGGTGCTACTAGTTTTGTCCGTTAGTCACCATTAGCGTTTCTTAGTTTACAAAGTCGAGTCTGGGTGGACACCAACGAGTAACCGGTGTCTGCCACAGCCTGAAATGAATTATGGAATAGAGGCAACAAAAGTCTCTTAACGATGATAGTAAACTTAATTTGGAAAATAATTTGTTATCCATGAAAACATATTCAAATTAGCTATAAGAATGATATAGGAATGATATATAAGAATGAAACTATTTCTGTAACAAAGACCATGTTTACAATACTAACATAGTTCAAGGCAACACAAAGGACCATCTAAGACAGTGTATGCTGGTTCGATCAAAAGCGAACTTACATTAAAATGTAGCCTACCAAATGTTTGCAATAATGAACAAACTGTCAAGAAATGGCATTGCAAAGAGTGCATATGTCAGAGGCTATGACTGTGAGGAACAAACTTTAAATTTAGGATGTCAACCCTAGCCATAAATATGGTGCTTATACCAGAAACCGATTTGTTTGCACAAAAATAATTGTTGTACTAACATTTTTTTGGAGATGTGTCTGAGCTCGATAAGGATGTACGATCTAAACATTACAAGAACATTGCTTCATCTTCACCTTAGCTATCGCGTCAGGAAATATTCCACCATATTCCTCAACACTAGATTCTCTCAAGTTTATGCTTACTTTGTGGCTGAGTGCAATATGGTTCCATTCCGAAAAGAGTGAAGCATTGGTGTGAAGTAGAGATGTCGTCCTGTGCAGATTATTTCTATTTTTCGTCGTTAGCGTGTGCTTTTAGGTTTTGAATATATTTTGGAGCGATTCCCGATTCAACATGTATCGCGTACGTTGGCGTGTCATTTGGTAACCTGAAGAAACGTTGGAAAAAGGGACGTTGGACTCTCTAGAAATCTTCAAATTGTATATGACCAAATGAACCCCATACACAGAGCTACTCTGGTTATTATTGCTTTTTTTTTTTGCGTGTCTCAACAAATTTAAATTACTGGTTAACAGCACTCCTAAATATTTAAATTCCCTAACAAGCTAAACTGCGTGCACCTTGTTGGAACCAGTTCTCTTCTACAGGTCTTCTGTGATGATGACGTGATTCAAATACTAGGATTTTGGCTTTTTGTACATTTGCTAGTAGATCCCATAATTTGCAATAATTTTGTAGTCCATTGATTTGCCTTTGTGAACCACTTGTGTTATCAGCCAATATGACGTGGCATCAACATTTATGTTGAAATTGCACTCGTTCGGTCAAATAGTGACAGATGTCATCAATATATAGGGCAAACATTATCGGACTTAGGATACATCCTTGTGGTACTTCTGAGTGGCATATACCTCTGCACAAGTTGAAGCTAGGAGATCTGTACAAGATGACAAAAACTTGTAAGATAAGAACATACATAGTAGGCAATTTCACGGAATCGAAAGCTGCCTTAAGGTCCACAAAATATGCGGACATCCTCTTCTTTTTTTCGATGAATTTCTTCGCAAACCAGCTTAGTTGATTGATAGTTCCAATCCAACTTTGGATGATCTAGAAAGTTTGTTGTTAAAGAATAGTAGATATTGCTTTGGTTGCATTTTTATAGAACTCAAAGGAAACCCCATCGATACCAGGCGCATTGATATAGGGCGATCAATCTCGTATATTGCCACATAAGGGATGGCATAGTGGAATGACTTCAAACACAGATCAGACGTCAATAGGGCTTAAAAATGAGAAGCCAAGACTTGTACCTCTACCGAATTGTGGGTGTTACGCTTTTGTCCACCCAACTCGTGTACGTTCGTCAAAAATGGTTTTGAATTTTTGCAGTCAACTAGCTTCTTTCCAAGGCTTTTGTAGTAGTTTATTCGTTCTTGGAAACATGGACTATTGTATTGCTTATTCACAGAGATGTAGACATGTCTGTGGGAAGCTGAATCCGCTCTTCGGAATAAATTCAGAGGCATGGATGACTTGTTACAAGCTCTAATCCTGTAATAATTATCCTTGAGAGCTGATAGTTGTATGACTTTGCTTAATTTGGTCAAGTGCATTTGAAGCCAGAGGAGGAAGATAGACGCAATTTTGGTCAAGACGTTTTCTGTGTTCTTATCTCATTATCTGAGCTACTTTGCGGCATTTCTCCTTCGAAGTTTGCTTCAACTAAAATAAGAAAATGAGCGGAAAATCTTTCGGTAAGCATTTTTTCTTCTGAGAAAAATCATTTGCCCGTTATAGGACAGATATCGGTGAAGGAACTTCCTTGTCCACTAATAGAGGAGTGTTCACCTTCAAAGTCCCATGGAGAAACTCCGTTCACAAGTCTTCCGGAAGATCAATCATCTTTAGAACTACAGAACTATCAGAGCTCATTTTATACAAAACGTACTCTAACGACAAGTGAATCGTCAATGATTCCTCGAAGTACCTGGCCAAATGCATCACCTTACCCAAATACATTCCATAGACAGATGTCAGTAAGCCAATATTCACAGAAAATATGGAAATACGGTCATCAAGGCACTATTAGCAGACGCTGACGCTGACGAGAAAGTCGTAAAGTCTTTTTCTGGCATGCTAAGCATGACCTTTAGGTATAAAGTAACCCTTTCTGATTACTGCCACAACTCGAAACAAAAGAATTCCTTCCAAGCTAAGAACAGCCAAACCCTTTATTAGCCATAAAAATTGTGTCTAACATTGACTGAAGCACTGAAGGTGGTATTCACGAGAACTGTAGGATGAAGCAAGACTAGACCGGGGAAAAACGCTCAATGTTCGGAATAACCTAAAAAACTATTTGAGATTCAAGGTATGTGGTTAGTCCAGTAATGATCTAAACTTATGCGCAATCATAACAAACGTTAAGTAATCAATAAATCCCTATGTACAGAAATCCGAAAAAAACCAACTGGGCAAACTTTAAGAAGGAGCTCGGAGGAGCAGAATGAAAACAAAAGCTAAAAAAAGCTGTTCAGAACCTGAATGATTCCGGTGCCCCTATCAAGAAAAAACCAGGCTAGAAAAACTCTCGAAGATCGGCCCTTACATGGTGGAACACATATCTGCAGCGATTACGTAAGAAAACACTAAAACTTCAAGAGAAGTCACTTAAGACTAATTTATAGAATGTAGGGAATTTTAACAAACGGAAGCAAAATGAATGTAAAAAATTAATTGGGATTTCGAAGAGTACCCTATATTCGGTGAAAGCAGAAGGCTAGTTAAAGACTTCAAAAGGGACAAATCAGCAAGACTGCAAGAATTCAGATGGTCTCATGGCACCTATACTGAGCAGAAGACAGAAACCCTCAGGTCTCATTATTCTGACTAACTTCCCAGATAGCCATACCGAAGACATGGCGAATAGAAATGATGTTTGACTTCCATCATGTTGAAGAGGGTGAATGGAATGGTTATACTTACTATGAGCGAAATAGCTTGGTGAATATATCCTCTTTTTACCAATATTGAACATTTTACGATACTGAGCTTCAAAATTTGATGGGCAAAATCGAAGGAGCACCCAACAAGGAGGAGTAGAGATGCGTTCGACAACTCGGCTTTTAGCGGCATGTGAAAATCGGTAAAGCTACGCGAATGAATAATTTTGTAGATAGGACCAGTGCTGGTGAATAGGACCCTTCGAATACTGACTGCGACCAACGCGCTGTGGTAAAGAGAGATAGTCCGGCGGCGTGACTTTGTTGCACTAGAAATTTTCTCTAAGTAAATCCCCTTAAAACTGAGGTAATTTCCTCCACGTTAAGAAGGATTCTGAAGAAAAATTTTTCCAACGAGACTAGGTATTCGAATTAATCATGTCATGTCGAAATCGTCCAATGCGCTATCGGCTCACTGGCATTGTAAAGGTGTTTTCGACAAAACATGGGGCTTGTCACCGATGAGGGTTGTCGGATGCCTGATGAAGCAAGAGTTTCCTCAGCACGGCAGACTCTGCCATAGACGGACTGAGCCATCTTACTTTTAAAAAGAAGTGTTCTGGTGTTGATGATGCGATGACACCGGGACCTCTGTTGTTGCGAATGTACAGAATTGGTGTCCTTGGTAGGGCCTTTCACTGACAGTTGCGTTGCACATGAGCATAACTGCAGATGGAAAGACTCTTTCGTATGACGGCCGAATAAATGAAAATATCCCGACAGCTCTTAGAAGTCAGTCGATGCTGTCTCTAAAAATAAATACTGCAGACAACATCCTACAACTCTTGCTGTGAGAGTTATAACGACACCACGTAGAATTATCTTTTCATCATCAGATTACAGAAACTCGGCGCTGGTGTGGTGAGTGCTAGTGCCGTAATGAATGCATCACTGAAGCGTTTACTCGTATTTCTACAAAACACTAAATCCCAGTAGAATTGGCGATAAAGCCTTAGTTTTGTGCAGAGTTTTTCTTGACGTGGAGTTTTCTCGGGTTCATAGGCTAAATAACAAAAATTCAATTCAATTCAACATTTTTCTGTTTTCAATTATTTGGGATGAATTTTGAAAAAAACCACTCATCCAATGAATGAAATTCGGACGATTTTCACACAACCTCAAATGAACCTCAGCACCCTTAAATTGACTTCTCGTTAACTTTCTCAGTAGGTACTCGTAATATGAATCTCATTGTTGGAAACCAAATCGTTAAACCAGAAAATTTCAGATCACAGAATCGTTTCGGTGTGATCTGGCATCGTTATGTTTCCCAAACTCCTCTCAATGGAAAACTAATTTTCATCAAAAGCCTTGAAAGACATCTCTAATTGGTCCATTCGAATCCTCAGGATACAGTACAATTGCTCATCATTTCCATTGCCAAATACGAATACCATATCTCTCATTGTTTACCCAGAGGGAAGACAAGGCGTGTATTCGTATACGGATAATATTCAAACAACGCATGGCAGGATTTCACAGGGACATTGCATTGGGAGTATCATTTTCAAGCCAGCATAAAGGACATTCGGCTCGTCAATGTCAAATCAAATTTCTGTGCTATGCGTCGTCATCATAACATTAACTGTTAACTTTTGTCATGTGCTGTAGGCAACAACTACTGGCGTCCTTGAAACGAATCCATTGCGCTTGCATCCACCCTAAATGGATTCATTGTTCGACATACTCGTAGTGGTACACAGTTTTGCTGGTCTGATCTGGTTTTGGCCGATGAGATGGTGTACCTTGTAATTGTGTCAAACTGGTGTGGTATGCTATGTCGTTTGTCGTTTGTTTTGAGGTCTTGTAATCACACGGAACGAGAAAACAACAAGATTGACAGCAATTCAAACAACGGCAGCAGCAGCAAATACTTGGATTGACATGACAGTTCCGTCCAGTAATCCCAATAAAGGGCCGCCACCAAAAGAAAACCGTTGTAAAGACACAGAGTACACATCGAGGGAAAAATTGACATGCATATGAAAATTCTGACACGTCATCGGCGACAGTGGTGATGGTGGTGGTTGCAGTTTTCCCTTGTCCCGGTATAGAGCTTCTTTGTTAATTTTGTTTTATTTTTCACCGCACACGAGTGAGGAAATCATTTTCGGATCGACATGTATGGTATCTGAAAGACATGAAGAGAGCCGGCCCCGAATTAGGTTAAATGGAATGACTGACTTGACTGCCGAATGGAAACCTCAATCAAAAGTCAAAGGCGAAAAATTAGAGGAATTTGTTTTTGAGGTTAACAAAAAGTTGGTATGTCATTGAGGGTAACATCAACGCATGAATTTTACTTCACTAACAATAAGATAAGGAATCGGAAGCGGTAGAAAAAGGTATCTGTGAGGCAAGGCCGAATTTTTCTTACTGTGAATTTACCTTCAAGGAGATTGTAATCATTACAACGATATTTTGTTCCCTTTAGGCTTTATTGGTTTTCAGATTAACCAGAAGTGGAAGCAGTTAGAAGTTCACTTCTCTGGTTTCAAATCTGAATATCTGGAAACTGATGGAAGAATATAAATAGCTCAGCGAGCAGCGTAGAAAAACATACCACAGGCACTTTATTGCATGAAGTTGAGAAACCTTTTGTTTACTCAGAACGTATCTGAGCAGTACGTGATGTACCACCTTAACTGCTATACATCTGTGAAGGCTTTCAATAATATTAACGGGAGTCTATCTGACTTATCCCCCTGATGTTTCTGTTGGATCAAAATAGGACTTTCATCATAGGACACGTTTCTCAGAGGGATGTGTGATCATTGACCAAGAAGTATGTACGTAACATACAGTGTGGAAGCGAACTGGACATCATGAAAATTAGGAGACAACCCTTTCCTATGTAAAAAATACTATAACTCTTATATTTATAAAAAGTTATGAGTAATTTTTTTTTTTGTAGACATAAGACTTGGGAGATTTGACATGGAGCACTACACAATCGCACAGCGAACACAAGTCGTCGTACACTCAACGTGCCTACCTCCAATTTTATGGAATTAAAAATGCTCCAACAGCTCCCACTATTCGTGCAATAATTGTCAAATTTGAGCAATATGGGAACTTTGGCGGTGTGAGTTGTGACCTCGTTATGGACGATCGCCCGAAAACATTCAGGTCGTTAGTGAAAGTGTTGCAGCCGATCCTAAAACATCGACACATTCAACACAGTTTAGCATATCGCGAGGCACGATTCGTCGGATTTCGAGGAAAGATCTGCACCTATACCCTTACAAAATCCAGTTGGTCCAACAACTCAATCCTGGTAACCCAGAAAAACATTTGGAGTACTGCAGAACTATTTTTCTATATTCTCTATCACAATGGTATTAGTAATGCCAGATATAAACTTAAGGTAACAATAATATAAAGAATAGTTAGTGGCATTAGATACTATAAAAGAATAGTGGTAATGCTTCCTTAAATAGTTATTTATGCTGTGGGGTGAACATATTAAAAAAAACCAAAGAAACCAATATAAAAACAAAAATTATTGTAGGATGCAAAAACAAGCGAATGCATATACAAGGTGTCCCAAAAATCAACGTCAAGCCGGAAACAGGAAATAGGTCAAGTGGTGTCGGTTATCACAAAATTATAAAAAAAAATCTAAATCATGTACTTTTAAAATTATCGGCCCTCTAAAAAAAATTGAGAAATCTGACACCCTGTAACGATCTTTTAAGTCGTCTGACCGTAAATCTTTACTTTTCTTCGATGTTTTTTTTGTCACGTAACCCTGAGTAACTCTTCTGTAAATTACGGTCCAAAATTGAAACATAATTACAAGTATATCGGTTTTAACTAAAGTATTCCTTTTTTGTCCATCCATGTATCTGAAAATCATTAACCGCCCAAATTGAATTGACTGTACTGACAAAAAAATTTACAATGCCGTTTTGACAAGTAACTCTAGAAGATGGCATATTTAGTCTGGATTCCAAAATGGTATGACACTTGCTAAACTAACGCTTAATTGAGGACGAAAAAACATTTTCTTAAAGAAATCCGATTCATAGTTAATTCTTTTTAATAATTTTGGTGGGGGCGAACGCCCCCATTTATTCGGCTTAATACAAGCTATGGCTTACAAATTAAACTTAAACTAAAACTTAAAACTAAAGTTGGTTGGAGTGGTGAAGGAGAACGGATTTGAGGTAGGGAGTGGTGCGGTGGAAGTCAAAGACGGTAGGGTTTGAGTTGATTTGACGTAGCATACGGGAGATAGGTTCGTTCGCGCCGTAGGAGGTGTGGTGGGTTGGTAGATAGAAGAGTCGAGGGGTACGTAGATTACGAGGGTTAGTGTTGAGGAAAATGGAGTTGTGAAGGGACGCGCATTCAACGTGACCTGAAAGGAGTCGATGAATGAAGAGAAAGTCTGCTGCATCTCTGCGATCTTCAAGGGTGTTTAAGTTGATAAGGTTGAGACGGTTTTGATAGGGGGGCAGATTAAAAGGATCGTCCCAAGGCATACCTCGAAGAGCATATCGAAGAAAACGGCGCTGAGTGCCTTCAATTCTCGAGATATGAACACGATGATATGGGGACTATACTTGACTGGCGTACTCTAGGAGTGGGCGAACAAAGGTAATATAGGGGGCCCTGGTCACGTATGGGTTCTTGAATTCCTTAGACCACTGTTTTACAAAATCTAGTACAAGTTGGTTTAAGGATTATCTCATCACACAAAATGCCGAGGTCACGAAGAGATTGTACGGAGGAGATAGGTTGTTTATGGAGAAGATAGAGTCGGGGAGGAGATTGGTTCCGTTTATGTGCGAAGGTGATGGATTGGCATTTGGCGATGTTAAGTTCCAAAGAATTTTTGAGGCACCAGATCGAAAAACTATCAAGATCTTGTTGAAGGAGGAAAGAGTCATGGGGAGAGGAAATGGCTTTAAAAAATTTGGTATCGTCGGCGTAAAGGGAGCCAGACGAGTGTTTGATGATCATATCGAGATCATTTATGGTTAATATAAAAAGAAGGGGACCGAGATGGCTGCCTTGTGGAACTCCAGAGGTGGCCAAAAATGGAGCGGACTGGGCTGACCTAAAACGAACACTGTAAAAACGGTTCTCGAGGTAAGAGGATATCCATTTTAACAATATGGGTTCAAAGCCGAGGGCAGACAATTTAAAGATAATTAACCGATGAGAGATTTTATCGAAGGCTTTGCTAAAATCGGTTGCAACTACATCGACTTCATTGCCATTCTCTAGGGCAGAGAGGGCAAAGGATACGAATTCAACGAGATTTGTGGTGGTTGACCTACCCTTTAAGAAGCCATGTTGTCTAGGGGAAATAAGTTATTTGCATTGAAAGCTTAGAGCTTCATACAAAATACTTTCGAAGAGTTTGGGTATATGGGAGAGTTTAGCGATGGGACGATAGTTGGTTATTTCATTCTTTGATCCTTTCTTGTGGATCGGGGTTATGAAGGAGGTTTTCCAAACCTGAGGAAATTCTCCTTGTGAAAGGGATAGACGGAAGAGATTAGAAAGGGCAAGGGAAAGAGAGGAAGAACATTTTTTAAGAAATATGGCAGGGAGGCCATCTGGGCCGGGTGTGAATTCGTCATTGAGTTGGTGTAATTTATATTCGATATAAGACGGGTCAAAAATATGAGAGAGAAATGGGCCATTGGAGAAGTTCAGTATGTAACTAAAATAGGATGGATCTGGTACAAAGGAGTCGTTGGTGAAGGATTGTTTAAAAAATGTGGCAAATAGGTTGGCAATGGTGAGTGGATCGGTTGATGACCTGTTGTTGAAAGAGAGGGAAGGAGGGTAACCATCGAACTTTCTTTTGTAGTTAACAAATTGGAAAAAGGACTTAGGGTGGTTTATAAGGTTGACTTGCGCATTGTTAACGTAGCACTGGTAAAGGGAATCGTAAAGTTCGGTGAAATGAAGACAAGTACCAAGATAGTTGGAATAGTCGGTAAAGGATCTGGTACGCAGGAAAACAGCCCATAAATTATTTCTCTGATTTCGTAAGGAACGAAGCTTGCGATTATACCAGGGAGGACTAGTAGTTGATGTTTTAAGGCGGGAAAACGGAACGTAAAGGGAAAAAGAATTAAATATTTCTTTATAAAAAATGGATAAGGCATCATTTATACTTAGGTTGTGAAAGTTAAAGAGGGATCTGCTGAGATATTCACTGATTTTGTGAAAGTTTGCTTTATGAAAGTCGTGGGATGAGAGAGTTGTGGGGGAGTGGACTGGAATGAAGAGTTATGAACAAATGAAAGTAGAAGGGGGGGATGGTAGTTATCGATTGTTGAGAGAGATAGGGGACAAAGTGAGACTGAGGAGTTGATTGGATCTGTTGTGAAAATAAGGTCTAATTGCCTGCCCATATAATTGGATATACCACTGACTTGGCATAGACTTGAGTCTGTTAAGCGATCTAAGAAGAGACATTCCTTAGCTGAGATGGCATTTGAAGCGATGAAAAACGATTGATCATCTGATGGAGTCCACTGTAGCTGAGGAAGATTAAAGTCGCCGAAAATAAGGATATCATCAGTAGGGTCTGACAGGTCAATTAAATGATCGATCGCATCAATAACAAATTGGTAAGATTCGATAGGTTGAGCTGGTAGGATGTAGCAACATATAACGTAAAGGGACTTGAGAGGCAGTGATATTTTTATTGCGACAAAGTCGGCTTTAGAGGATGAAGAAATTGTAATGGGAGAAGAGTTAAGGCTGTTGTCCATCGCCAGTAGGACGCCTCGACAGGGGGAATCTTTATTTGTGCGGGTAGGATCGTCGTCGCGGAAAACATTGAAAGTAGGAGGGAACAATTCCTGTTTATATATAATAAGTTAAAATGAGTACCATGTGTGCGCGAGATAGACAGTGACGCCTTGATTGAGACGGATAAACACGCCATTTCGACTAATGAAACAGATAGAGATGCCACCCTTGTTAAGTAGTGACGCATAGGCATATCGTGCAATACTGCCGTACGTTACGCTCCTTCGCTTACAGCGCATTATTCTGTATTCGTGTTGATTTCGTGCTTACAAATTTGGCTTTCTTTATTGAACTTCATTACATTGCGACTTTGAATTGCTATCTGACCGTTTCTGTCGAACCTGGATTTCTTCTGGACTAGTGCTGATGGTTGATCCCGTGATTGTGTATTGCGAATGCCGTTATGCCATCTCGATACACGGTTCAGGCTAACATGCTAACATGCATCTCATTTGTGGGGAAGGCAGGCTATAGCCAGACTTTATCATGAGAAATACCCAAATGCTCAGCGTCATCCGGATCATCGAGTGTTTTTAAATGTGCACAGTTCATTCTCAGAGGGTCGCTTTCCAAATCTAATGGTTGGTGAGGGAAAACCCGTCATGCCCTACGAGGACAAAGTCTTACAAGCAGTCGCACAAGACCCTAGCACTTGAGTACGTGCAATTGAAGAAAGCATAGGAGTATCCATAAGTACAGCACACCGAATTCTAAGGAAAAACCAGCTCCATCCGTAGCATGTACAGCGAGTCCAAAGTCGGCTTCCCCAAGATTATCCAGAAAGAGTCCAATTTTGTCAAACTATGGTGCAGAGGTTCAGAGAAGATCCGAGATTCTTCGAAAAAATTCTATGGTCGGACAAATCAACTTTTAAAAGGGACGGTTACATGAACCTCCACAATTTGCACAAGTGCCAAATGGAAAATCCACATTTGATGCGGGAAGATAGATCACAATACAGTTTTAAAGTAAACATGTGGACGGGAATTTTGAATGGTAGAATGGTTTAGATTCTTTGGAGAACCACTTACCAAATTTATTGGAACGCGTGCTACTAAATATTTATGCATGTATGTGGTATCAACAAGATGGCTACCCAGCGTATTATGCTCTCGATCTGGAATACTCCAACAGGTGGTTAGGGCGTTCTGGTATAATTTCGTAACCAGCCCGTTCACCAGATTTAAATCCACTCGTTGTTTTTTTTGGGGAGCAGTAACGGAAAAAATGTTTTCTAAACCGATAGAAAATTTAAACGAGCTGTGCCAAAGAATTGCAGAAGCCGTTGAAGACATCAACTCCAGAAGATATGCCCGTCTTATTACCAACGGTAGATGGCGTTTAGTCGCGCAACACCTATAGGACACCGTGTATAGAAAAATAAATGATTTGAACAATTTAAATATTACACAGCATAGCGAACCAAATTTCAATTTCATCATGATCAAAATCAAGAAGCCACAGTTTTACTTTGTTTAAGAAAGAGAACAAAGTTCTAATGGATCGTATTTCTGCAGGGAGGCTGTTAAACAACTTACAAGACAAAACATTGTACGAGTTCCTGAAGCTAGTGGTAGGAAAGTCAGGGATACGAATGATAGAAAGTAGATTCCTACGCAAGCTATAAGCGTCAGAGATTGGACCCTACATGTAGCCGCATCTCATATAGAAAATTTGTAGTACCTTATAATAATACAAGTGCCTCACTGGTAGAATTTGCATTAGCCTAAAAAGTTCTAAAGGATGGGCTTTAAGAGTGAACTTGCAGACTTTCTTTATGACACACTTTTGCAGAATGTTAAATTGCTGCATTTTATTTAAGTAAGCAACTCCCAACAGCTTATGCCATATTGCAGCTTTGAGTGGAAACTCGCAAAATAAATTGTTTTTAAAATATCGCTGCATCAATGGTAGAAAAGAGATATCGCTTTAAGATTGAAATGTGTCCGGACGAATTCAAATTTCGATCAATTGTCACTCCGAGATATTTATAGTGATTTACAGTTTGAACTTTAAAGCATGTGGTATGACAAGAGGCATTACACGGCCACACATTTCGGCCCAAACGGACGCTATTTCGCGTTCAATGTTGGCTCTGAGCTCTTCCAACGTCGTCGGCGTGTTAGCATAAACCAAGGACTTAACGTAACCCCACAGAAAATTGTCAAACGGCGTTAAATCGCACGAACGAGGCGGCCAATCGACTGGCTCATTTCTTGTGATAACACGCTCACCATACTTACTCTTCAATAAATCGATTTTAGCGTGTGCTGTGTGGCTTGTGGCATCATCCTGTTGAAACCACATGTCGTCCAAGTCCATATCTTCCAATTCGGGCCAAAAATAATCGGTGATCATGGTGCGATAACGCTGACCATTCACAGTAACGTTACGATCGTTATCGTCGACGAAAAAATATGGCCCAATAACTCCGCCGGTATGCAAACCGCATCAAACAGTTATTTTTTGTGGATGAAGTTGTGATTCATGAAGCACATGTGGATTTTCACACGACCAATAATGCATATTTTGCTTTCGTCAATAACCCATTGCGCCAAAAATGAGCTTCGTCACTGAACATGATTTTACTCCAGAACACAATCAGAGAACGGAGAACGCTTCAAATGGTCCATCGGCTTCAATTCTTGAGTCAGCTTGAACTTGTATGGGTGTTAACCAAGGTCTGAGCGATGCCCAATTTTTGAGAACGCCGTGGAATTGACTGATTTGGATCGTTTGCTACGGACGCCTGAACGGCAGCGATATTTTCGACACTTTGACCAACCCGTTGTCTCACTGACACGGCAACATCACACAACGAATATGTAGACTCAGTTTTTGCACTAAACTTGTTATTGCCTGTCTACTAGGGCGAGAATTACGACCGAAAATTGGAGTTAACGCTCTTAAAGTTGCAGTCTCCGACTCCGAATTTCGGTAGAAAATTTTTATAATTTGCAGACGTAGCTCGTTCGTGATGAAAATGTTGAGTTTACTGAATAAATTGACAGTAACAGTTTGGTGATTAGTGAAAGAGTGCGTTCACAAATTTAATTCAAAGTTGTCAAGTTCCTATGGGAAAACCCTTTACCTACGGCAGTTAGGGGCATGATATATGACATCTATGTGGGGTCATTCCTGTGGGCTTAGGCTAAAAAACATGAGCTTTGTTTTGTTGGTAACCACTAGCTTCTGTTCAGCGAACCAGGTTCTCAGTAGATGCGCACCATCCTTGATATCAGCTACTAGGTTCAGAGGGTTGACATTCCCCATCAGCATAAGCTTTAATTTTTCCATTAAAAGGCAGTGCAAATATGGAATTGATGTAAATCAAAAACAGGGTAGGTCCAAGGACAGACCCTTGAGGAACCCCAATATGAAAAGTCTTAGGGAGACTAAGACTCATCCCTACTTGAACCTATTGTATGCTGTCTTTGAGATACGACGCAAACCAAATATACAAAAATCCGCGAAATCCTGCATTTTCTAATTTAAACAAAAAGATGCTGTAATCATCCATGTCAAAAGCTTCAGCTATATCAACAAAGAACCCAGCGCAAGATTATTTGTCATCCAAACCTTTCTTTGTAAAGGAGCAGAGCAAAAGTTCAAAAGAGCATCCTCAATGGAAAGGCCTGTTCTAAACCCAAACTGCGTTGGAATAAAAAAAAATGGTTTTACCTAAATATTCCAAAACTCTGTTCTTAACCGCTTTTTTTTATTTTTCTCTTTTCTTCCCCTTTCTTAAAAAGTGGTATCACAAGGGCACACTTAAGTTTTTCGGGGAAACGCCGGACATAACACTCAGATTAAAGTGATGTGCTAAAATCTTAACGATGTAGAAGGTAATATTTTTCAGCACAATGTTAGAAACATCATCACTACCACAAGAATATGAATTTTTCAAGGAATTGATAATTTTTAGGGTCTCAAGGCCAATAATTGCTGCAAAAAAGAAGCTATTCCTACACAAATGGATATCAGCAGTACTATTGCAACAGCTACAATGAACATAGGAATTCCCCGGAGAGTGATTATCTCCAATTGAGAAAAGGTGATCATTGAACTCATTCGCTACTGCTATGGGATCAATGATATTACCATCGCTGCTATTAACTGCTACAGACGTATGCTGGTCTTTAATACTGCAATTCATAATGCTGTTTATAACTTTCCACTCTTGTTTCTCATAAGGTTGTAGTAGTAGTTACCACGGCAAATCCGATTTCTATGTTTATTGATTTACAAATACGTTTATATCTATTTCTATATAAGCATTTTTGGGACAAATTTGTTTTTATATTTTATTTTATTAAGAAGAGACTGTCCTTAACATCGCCGAAAATGACCAAGAATTTTTAGGAAATTTTATGATGAGCGACGAGGTACATTTTCAACTGAGTGGATTTGTAAACAAGCAAAATTGCAGATTTTGGGGCACACAGCATCCCAAAAATCCCCATAAACGTCCCATAAACTCAGTTTTTGTTACTGTTTGATGTGGAATAACCTCGCGTAAGATTTATGGGCCATATTTCTTTGAAAATGATGCGCGTGCAAGCGTTCCAGCTAATGGCCATCGCTACAGAACAATGCTTCAGGACTTGTTTCTTCCACTCATGCAAGCAGACAACAATGTTGAGCTCATGTAGTTTCAGCAAGACGGAGCTACCGCTCACACCGCTCGTGAGACAATGAACTTATTGAGCGAACAATTTCCAAATGGCCACCGCGATCGCCTGATATGTCTTTTTTTTATGGGATTACCTGAAGAAAAATTAGCAAACCACACACTATAGAGGAGCTGAATCTCAACACTCGAGAAGAAATCGCTCAAATTACGCTGGCAACACTTCAAAAAGTCATGGAAAGTGCTATCAAAAGAGCCCATGAGTGCCTGTATTCTAATGGCTGCCACTTAACCGATGTAATTTTCCATACATATTAAAAAAAATGTCCTATAAAAGTTTATTTTTATTTGTAATTTATTTCATTAGTTTTTCTCTTTTCATTCAGAAGTTGTTCCAGATCTACACAAGATAGAATGGATAGATCTAGAGAGAATCTATGAAAACCTATGGAAGTCGTAGTAGAAGTAGAAGTTGTAGAACTAGTAGTAAGTAGAAACAAGTCAAAGACAGTTTGGCTTTTTCAAAATCTTAAATTTCTCAGCACTCTAAGCCATTGAGCTTAGTTATCTCCTATGCTGTTATTGTTACGGAAGGAAACCGCAAAACAAATATCTGAGCCGCGTTGCAGTTGCTATAGATGACCAAAGAGCCTGTAAATACAAAGAAAGGGCACTTTGCAGACTTAACTCTCCAACTTATTGAAGTTTTATTTGACAAAAATTTGCAATAATAGGGACCTTGTTCCTTTGGAGATTCATCGATACAGCTAGGGAAGTTGTTGAAAATAAGTTGCTTTATTGGTTATCTTCAACAACTTCCCTAGCTAGATGTCGATGAGTCTCTAAAGGAGAGTATGAGTACGACGGATCGAATAGAATTTAAAAAACGGACTTGCACCTCTGTGAGTAAACCTCGGTGGATATGTATAATCAAGAGAAAACATAAAACACACGTTTTGGCGGAAGAAGGTCATTTGAAGACTTTCGACATCAAGCCCAGTTATATAATATGTTAATATAACTTCCGACAGAGAAGTTTTTATCAACTTATCGGCCCCGGTGTGGGTTGTTTCTTACCATCACCTGAATAATCTGCTTCGTCAAGTTGAAGGTTGTGACGTCCACGATAATGTAAGTCACAAATGTTGTGAAGAGACAAATAGCCTCGCATATGGACAAACTTACTGTTGGTGATCCCAAGAACCAAAAATTGTATAACGACTTTGGACTATGTACGTAGAATTTTCGGACTCTTAACAGTCCACGCATTCGAATAATTGGCAGAGGACTAGACCGCTACAAACTGGATATCATGGGATGAAATGGTTAAAGGAAGGATAAAAACGTGTGACTTCTTCTATGGTGACTCTTATAGAGAGCAGAACATGTTACTATTCGTAAGAAGGAAGCCTTAATTTTCAGGATTCTGCTCCATCGCGTGATTACAATTCACATCAAGGCTAAGTAACCTAGAACAAGCCTGATATACGCTCAAGTTCCACAGAAGAAAAAACTGGTTTGACAAATATCGGTTCTACGAGCACCCAATATATAAAACCAATGTCCTAAGTACAACTCTGAGATGATTCTTGGTGATTCAAAAGTCATGCTAAAAAAATAGAGAATACCGGCTCTGAAAATGAATTTTTGCTAATTGACTGCACGCATTTTTCGTGCCTAAATATCACCTGGTTACTACCTTCTTGTAGACGGGATGTGAATGAGAATATTCAGAACATCAGAGCACCGAGGACATCCTGTAAAGAAATTTGACGTAAAACAACTACAATCGCAAGAGACTGCTAGAGCCTAGTCTAATCGACCCTGAAAAAACCTTTTGAAAAGCCATATACTACAAGCATCAAGCCCAGAAAACCAGTGGCAAAAATACGTTACCAGAAACCCACAAAAGACGTCGCACCTGTTGTGCAAGGTTTTTTGTGACCACACGAATGATCAAAGGAGACTGGAGAAGCATCAACTTCGTAGAAAAAAAGGATGAAGTAAATGTGCTTCTGCAGAAACAATGTTCCAAAGAACTACAAAAAAGTGAACAGAACATGCGAAGAACAAACATAGAAGCATGCAGAGAAAAAGATGGATACGGAATAGTAGAGCTACAGTTGGTGATGAAAATTTCGTGAAAGGATTTCTTCAGTAGATTGTGCTCACAGCACAACACTGTTGGGCAGAATAAACAATTAAAAGATGGACGACGGTCGATAAAAATTTCGTTCACCCAACCATTAAGAGATCTAGATAGCGATATTTAAGCTAAGGCCAATGAGTTTGCAGGAACAGACGGACTACCTGGCAAATAATGTAAAGCACCGAAGATTGATTTGCTAAGATGCACACACCAGCTCATCTATAAAATATGATCCGTTGTAAGCATACCTTGTGAGTAGGGCCTCAGCATCATGTGCCCGATCCTCTAGAGTGCACCACCTATATATCATAGATATCACCTTAACCTCGCATAAAAAAATTGATCTGTCTTACTATATGAATTCTTGATACCCTAAGTCAACAATCAAGTATGTACCTATGAGAGAAACCTTAACACTGGTAAGTCCACCTTCTACAAGATATTCGATGTCGGAAAAAACGGGCAGCTTCAAATCGAGACTCACTAACTGCTTATTTATTTCCAGACCGCATATGAGAGCATTACATTTTAGATTCCCTGCCAAACTCATCAGCCTGTGCAGGATGATCTTCGATAATATACGCTGAAGAATGTCGGCTAGATGGCCCATTACTTCAACATTAAACTTGCGAATCTAACATCCCAACATCAAGGACATAACATTTCAAAAGTCTGTGGATACAAGAAGCGTCAAAAATCGGTCTACAAGTAATAGAGAACCGAAAAAGTTGACAGGATACCGTAGTAATTTTCAGAGGAAAGGCTTAGTGTTTAAGGTCCATTAACTGATGTTAACAAGGAAGGACACCAGCCAACGCCTTGATATGAAAATTATCCGTCCGACAGTCTGTGAATGCAAAGATGAACCTGACATTTACTAAGATGCAGAAATTTGTTCGTCCTTCTTTGTAAACACTTGGCATTTGAAATTTGATCCGTCCATTACCTCCTGCCTCGATCCAGTATTTTTACACACTTTACGCATACTGTTTTCAACATCGATAATATAATTCTAGCTACTGTGTCCTGGTACCCATGGGTTAGCTAGTTGTATGAGTAGTTGCATGCAATTAGAAACTTGTTTGGATGTTGCTTCATATGCCTTGAGAGTGAGTAGCGTGTTTTTGCTCGCATATGGAATGTTAATGTTCTTATGGCTTACAGTCCTGCTTAAAATCTTTCTAAGCAGAGTTCTGTAGCGTATTTCTCGCTGTTCACTTCCCCGTAATAACTCAGAGATTTCTCACAGAGTGACAGACCGACTTCGAAATTAGATCTCAGTCCATTGAATTGAAAAACTTTTACATGTTTAAGTTGTCAAAGCTTTGAATATCCAATACACCGTGTCCTTGAAGCCGTCCTTAAGCCAACATAATTTCCTTCCATAAACAAAGCATTTTAAATTTCTCCTTTAAAATGTGCCCTCCAACTTACCCGGAACTCCACGGCGTTCTCTAAAATTCTACTTCTGCTCCACTAATCATTATCACATCCGGACCACCTAATTGTGACACTATTCCTGCCACCGACCATTTAAAGTCAACAACGCCTAATAGAATTCCTGAAACATTAATCTGACTCCATAAAATGTGCCACCCAAGCCATTTCTACCACTAACTGCTGCCTGATAGCTGGTGGCTGTTGGTTGTTGGTTGTTGGCTGCTGGATTGACAAATGCACATCCACCCAGCAATAAACAAGAGACAATGGGTCCAACTCCAACTCCAATGAGAGAGGACATAATGTTGTTGTGGATTGTGGTCCCCGAAAAACAACACAAAAACAAATAACAACGTGGCGCCCTAATTTATGTTCATTCGTAAATTACGTTCCGTTCTGGCTTCTGATAGTAGGCACCCCCGTTCCTGGTACACCCAGCTCCTCATCGGTTGTCGTTCGGGAGCCGGGAATGATGGTACATCGTATTCGTATCGTATAGCGCGCGAACGATTTATTGTTCGCTTGTCGAAGTGTGAGAAATTTTTGATATAAATTTCCCTCTCATTAGAGATGTGTCACCGGCGAACGAAATTTTAATGAGATGAAAACTCCGCGCACACCCAGATACGTCTGGCATGTCTGTCTACCCGGTAGCGAGCTCGAAGCTGCTATCACAGGAAGCGATGAGTGAAGCTGGGCTGTTGTGTGTGGCTTTGGGCCACCAACGCAGATGACGATGATGGTAGGCCTAGGCGCCTAGGCTGTTGGAACAATGGTAGAGTCCTGCGAGTAAGCGTATCTGTGAGGTTGATGATTCTCTAATTGGATAGCATTCAACATTAATAATGTAACGATTGTAGTGACATACATATGTCGGAAGTGTTTTCAGGCTCCTACCATGCGTCGGTGTTGTCATTGTCTACGTGTTGGTGTTGCGAATATTAATTAATTTTCTGAAAATCTGTGTTCTCGACTGAATTGTGATATGTTGATAGTCCTGGAGGGAGAGACAGAAGCCCATGTCGCTGATAAGGATGATTTTTTGTTTGTTTAATCGACGAGCACCGGATGTGGCAATCAATTATTTGCGGACAACTAATTGATGATGTGATCTGACTGATAGGGTTGATAAATTATATTTTATGAGTTTGAGCCAAGTTTATTCTAAGTTTTTGGTTAAATATGCAGATCATAGCCTTTTTAATAAATTTATTGGATTTTTAGTTAATTGAGGATGAGTGCTTGTCAACAGTTTTTCATTCAATTGTACTGTACTGTGGACACTCTTTTGTTCTTAATGACGGGTTCAGGTACGTGGTACACTTCCTACATTTTGAAAACACAATTCGGGCAATGGCTTGGAAACTGGCGATAAGTCATCACATCGAAGTGTCTTGGCAACGTAACTTTGGCAGTGTATCCAATTTAGCTCATACGTATATATCTTCACAAGGCGGCATTGACGAACACCAATTTTGCCATGTACAAAAATCTTTACCGGTGGTGGATGTGGCGCTAGAATCATCATGTTAAACATATTCGTACACTATTTATTTATGGTGAACTTAGGTACCTCACCTGAAACCCCAAAGCCAGCAGCTATTATCAGTTTAATGCTGATTTCTACGTAGATTCTCATATGAGCCAATCGCTTGTGCTTGCTTAAGCCTTAGCCAACAGGAACATCGCCTAAGATGTGGTCTTCCACTGCTGCGTCATTCCTCTAGTATGGGGCCAAGGGATTGGAGAACTGGTATCAATTCAAACGGGATCTTACATTAATCGAAGAAATTTTAAGTGCCTGGATAAAACACCATATTCTTGTACCTTGTCGCTCTCGATAGGGCTCTGCTTAAGCCCAAACAATTAAAGATCTGCAGGAATAATTATTCGATTGAGGATGTGCATTGATTTGTAATATTTTATTTCCCAAGAAATCGACGGTGTTTATTCTTCCATTCATACAGTGTGCATACTTGGCTTTTGCTTTGCTACAGGAAACTACATTTAAACTGGATCTCCTGTAAAATCTACTCCCAGAAAGTCTTCCTCTTTCATTTATGACATTGTAAGTGTATATGTCGTCTCTGCTTATGCTGTCACAAGTGACTCCTACCTTAAAATCAGTGAAATGAATCTAAGTGTTTGTCAGAGATACTCGTATGTCACTAAACAAATCTTTTGCCCTTTGGGCACTTTGCTGCTCTGAAAACACGCTTGTTAGAACAGACCGTTTCGTTAACAGAAAACATCTTTCAGGCATGCTCTCCCATTGCAACTCTCGAATGGACATCTGAGTGTAGTTTCTGCTACTAGGTTGGTGGACAATGTAACTTCCATTACTCACTCAAATTACATGCTGCAGTTCCATCTATGGTCAACTGTAGGTGACTACCATAAAACGATGTTAGTCTGCTAATCATGTTAAGTCTAAGCCAAATTCAGAAGTTTTCAGTGTTGTACCCTAGTCATTAAGGGAATGTTTCGGTCAGACTTGTTATCTTTCACTAAGAGGATTATTCGATAAATATTTCATTAGAGAAATATCTGTTTAAAAGTCTCCTATTGCAGCAAAATTCCAGTCTAGTCATCTAACCGTTTATCCTTCCATTGGTGTCGCTTAGGAACCTTAACGCGGTCTAATATCAATTATGTTTTTATTTTTTTCATTATCCGGAATCCTAATTTTTGGACGCTTACATGTTGTACACTTAGATTAGGCGTTAACCTGCCCAGTGCTGTAACCATGATTATAATTCTGGTTATTCTACCTCCTCGCGGTTGTCACCGCGTACTGATTTCATCCAACCGTCCCTGGAGTGCCAAATTTATGTATTATATAAGCGCGTATGGTGAGCTGAAGAAAAAAGGAATACTACAATGTCCTGTCAGAAATGGCTTAGCTTAGAGGGAGGAAATTTTACATAACTGCATCTACGGAGGCGTTAGCAGCCGAAACGGCAGACCCGTTGTACGGGTTACGTAGACGCTATGTGAGCTATTTAGGCGTATTTGGAGATGAGATCAATAAGGATTTTTCGGGATTATTTAGGGTGATGAAACATATATAGTATATAAAACTGTCAGCTTGTATAATTACAATACTTACGACTAGGTGGAATTATTTTCATTGTTCTTGGGTAAGTCGCGAATTTAATTTTTTCAAATAAGTAATCCGGTTCTTTAGTTGTTATAATTTTTTTAAGTATTATAGTTGAATGGTTCTATAGTTGATCAGAGCTATTAATGAGCAACATGTTATTTTTTCTTCAGTTCAGAAATGTGATCAGACCTTCTAATCCAAAAAAATATATTTCGCGCAACTATTGTATACCACGATAAGTTTCCTTTTGGATGAGTAATCCATGTCGGAATGTATTTCAAATCCATAGAGAAATAGTGGTAAAATGAAGGCTTCAACAAGCTTAAGCTTAGCACTTGTCGTAAGATATTTTTTCGCAGGACTTAGACGGAGTCTAAACTTTGTTTATGTGAATATTTCAATTTTTATTTTATTGAATATATCCCAAGATTTTTTTCATTTTATCAACGTCTTCATTAAGAATATCGGAGGAATCATGTCGTTTTTTCTGCTTCTGTTAATGGTCGTAGCTTTGGTTTTTACTGAATTGAGACTGTCCATGTTCGCATCGTATATGAAGTTCGCAGGTCATAAAACA
Source organism: Volucella bombylans (assembly GCA_949129095.1). NCBI lineage: Eukaryota > Metazoa > Arthropoda > Insecta > Diptera > Syrphidae > Volucella > Volucella bombylans. The sequence goes on from OX422144.1 coordinate 157,132,011, forward strand.
TTTAGGTATGTCATTAATAAAATATGAAAACAGTAAATGACCCAGTACTGAACCTTGAGGAACACCTAAAGAGGCTTGAAGAAGCGAAGAACACTTATTACCGACAAATACTTATTGAGATCTGTTTGCTTAATATGAAGCCATTAAATTGTAGAGAGAGGTCTCAAAGAAAACTTGACTTTCCAGCTTTTTCAGTAACAATGACTGATTAACGCTATGAAACGCCTTAGAAAATCGGAAAACACTTTGAGACCTAAAATATCGCTGTGTAAGCCGGTGGGTATATCATACCCTGAATAGCGTTGTGGTACAGTTATATTTCAAGCGAAAACCCGACTGAAATTTTGTGATAAGATTCTGTTTAAAAATAGTTTAATTGGCTACTATGGCTACTAATAAAGATTTGAAATACTTTATTTGAAAAAGGAAGAATTGCATTCGGTACTAGTAGACGTTGATGGTTTTGGCGCTTTTAGCAATTTTCCACCTATCGGGGCAAACTGGGTTATGTGAGGTAGTAAGATAGGTAGAAGAATTTTAATAAAAACCGAGAATGCATCATCCGAGGCAACAGCTTTCGATTTGATTTTTAAAATTGTTTGACCAACATTTAACTCATTAACTCTGGAGAGTGAAAATGTATCTTCTTGCCAGTGGTCAGTGGTTGTAGGAATGGTCTGAAAATTAAGCGCTTTTTACAAACTTTTTATTAAGCTCATCGAGGTTGATGTTGTTAGGGATTGATTCTTTACCAGATCTCCGTCTCATCTCGCGAATGTTCTTCCAAAATTTTAAGGTCGAATCTTAGTCTCTATTACAATCAAATTCAAATCTGTAATACAGTATGGATTATCATGCCGAGGTGGAACGCACAATAATAGAACTGCAGCCTACGTTATTAAACAAAAGCACGCTATTCGTCTAATGCCAAGGGTTTACTGTAGAACTCTTAGTTCTGAGTTATACAAAAAAAATAAAAATTCTTCCCTTAAGGAAAGTTTTAAATATTAATTTCAATATATTTTTTTTTAAACCGATTCCACGAAAACCTCAACTTTCGTATAAAGAATAGAAATCTCGCGGTAGTACCACTTGCAAGAAAAACGCTTTTCCCCATTTTTTCCATGCCACTGCTACCCGTCTGTTTGATTGTCTGCTAGATAGTCTCAGATATGGGAGGGTAAAATCAGCCTTTTTAAAAAATATCCTTTTCCAACCACACCACACAGTTATTAATAACTTACTTACCCGTGGAACACAATTTTATCTCGGAATTTGTAAAATATGTAACACACATACCTATACCTATACTGCAAAGGGTGATTTTTTTCCTGTTTGGTTTTACAGTTTTCTATTGTTAACAACTCATGTGTGATTCGTGATATGCGTCAAAACCTAACATGCTCAGTTAGCATTGCCATTTCATCGAACAAGCAATTCAAGCCATAGTGACCAAATTTCGCACCAATTTCACGCTATTGGACATCAAGCCTACTCGTACGCGTAGAGTGCGTATAGAGGAAAATATTGCTGCTGTATCCGCCAAAGTTAATGAAGACCGTGATTTGTCCATTCGTTGCCGTTCACAGTAATTGGTATTGTATTACTCAACTACATGGAAGGATTTACGCAAGGAACTTGATCTAAAACCTCACAAAATACAATTCGTGCAAGAACTGGAGCCGAACGACCTACCACAGCGTCGAATTTTGCGTTAGTGGGCCTTAGAAAAGCTGGAAGGAGATCCGATTTTTTATCGAAAACTTGTCTTCAGCGACGAAGCTCATTTCTGGTTGAATGCGTATGTTAATGAACAAAACTGCGGTATTTGATCTGATTAGAAACCTCAGGCAATACAAGCTGCCAATGGACCTGGAAAAATGCGCTGTTTGCTGCGGTTTATAATCCGGCGGAATCATTGGCCAACATTTTTACAAAGATGGCCTTGGGAACAACGTTACTGTCAATGGCGCCCGCTATCGTTCAATGATTCTGAACTTTTTTTTGCCCAAAATGCACTAGCTGAACCTGGTCGACATATGGTTCCAGCAAGACCGCACTATATGCCACACAGAATATTTACTTAACAGAATATTTACAACACGTCCTTCTAGAATTTGAGTATTATTATTTTGTTACTGTTTCTTATAAGGTCTATGTTTAGCCTTAAGTTTACCATGAAGTAAAGATTTTTTATTATTACTATTATTTTTATATTTTATATTGTTTCCGGAACTTAGTTAAGCTCATACTTTGTGAGCCTTGAGCCTGTTATTGTCAGCGTACAAAACGACCTGGGATATCTTCATTCGGTTCGTCTAATGTCCCAGTCCAGGATTGGGATGATAAATATTGCATATAGAGCCACTAGTGCAAGGATTTATTAATCAATTCCTTTCTTAGGCCAAGAAATAGATATGTCAGTATCGTCGGTTTACTTTTGGTAAGGTGTCATTGTCAGAGAATATATCGGGGCCGATGTAAACTAAATTCACAACTAAATCGATGAAAATGCAACCTTATTGTGAAATGACAAATGAATCATTAAAGGCATTGCCCATCGCTAGCTGCAGCCTTTCCCATTTTTCTGGCAGTGTTCGAATACCGTTACGGTAAAAGTGTTCATCTTTTGCGACTATCCACGAATCAAGCCATTTTTTGATGTCTTCATATGAGCGGAACTGCTGATCAGCTAGAACATATGCCATCGAATGGAACAAGTAATAATCGACCATATGTGGGGAATATAGCGGGTTTGGTAGGACTTCCCATTTGAGTGCTTCCAGGTAGGTTTTAATGGGTTCGGCAACATGAGGCCAAGCGTAGTCATGCAGTAGAATCACTTTTTCGTGCCTCTGCTCGTATTATGTCCGTTTTTCGCATAATGCTCGGCTCAATTGAAGTCGATACCGTTCCCCAGTGATGATTTCGTTGGGTTTCAACAGTTCATAATAAATAACACCGACCTGGTTCCACCAAGTACATAATCTTCGCAGCGTAAATTAGCGGCCGAGCCGACGACGTAGAAGAATGACCGACAACTCCCCATGACTTTCTTCTCTTTGAGTTGCTGTAATGAATCCATTTTTCATCACCGGAACGTTCAGATGACCATCATACTATATTACTGAATCTGGGAAACTATGTCCTAGCTGGTGGGGTAAAAAGTAACCTCCTTGGGTATGAAAAAATGTTTTTTAAATGTTTTGTTTTATTTTATTCAATATAGTCCTCTTTTAGCTTGATACACTTATTTTCCAACTCCTTGATCCCGTCCGAAAAGTAATTTTCCGGAAGGTCTGCAAAATACTCCTCCGTGGCGTCGATGATTTCCTCGTGTGAGCTGAATTTTTATTGATGAGCCATCTTTTGGGAAGAGATAATAGTCCGAGGGAGACAAATCGGGCGAATACGGTGGATGCGATAGCAATTGGAGCCGTAAGTCATTGATTTTAGCCGTGGTTGCCGCTGCGGACTTGATCGGTAGTGGAGTTGCGGCCACTACGAAACTGCGTTGACGCAAAACAAATATTTGACGGTGTAATCTGACGGAGCATTAGACCCATAATATTTATCCAACTTTTCTTCTGTTACTTTCGCCGTTTTGCCTCTCAAAAAATAATATTTTATGAGAGAATGAAAATCGTTTTTGTCCATACTCAACATGATGCCAAACATATCAACAACAATCAGCTGTCAAAACAACCCTAAAGACAATATCGCACTGAAATTTGGCATGTCCGCTTAGATATGAACGGACTTCAAGGCACTACAAGCTTTTTTGCAGTAGCAGCGCATTCTGGCGGTCAAGGAGGTTACATTTCACCAAAATTAGTACATGCGATTCATATTTGGAATAAACTACCCTTGCCCATTAAAAGGACAAATCACATGACTGCTTTTACCAGAGAAGCTTTCAAAAACTACGAGTATTACAAATTTAGTAATGGAAAATAAATACTCTCATCTTTACTCTTGTCTGCCTTCTTTTCCTTTCTATCTTTTCTCTTCTTATTCAATATTTAATGTAATGTAATATAAGCTTAGCTTGTACAATTTAATTAAAATTATATCATACTTGTACAATGCATTTTTATAACAAATATATACGATACTATAATTTGGTATAGTTGTCATTCAGACCATACAGAACTGTCATTCCAACAAAGTATTTTACCCAGTACTTATACCTAAGTACGAGTACTTAAAGCTGTTAACTCGATCAAAACAGTTATCGGAATAGTTTGTTTCATCGTAAAAATGATTTTCAAAACGAAATCTAGGCCATCCCAGCGAGTGATATTGGAGTGTCATATCCTCCTAAACAAAGCCGATTAAGTTAAATAACGTGAACTTGGTTTTACTACTTATTAAAAGTTTATGTACGGGTAACTACCTACATAGTAGTTTCACATAAATCATGATATAAGTCGGCATACTAATTAAAACAATTTTTATTTTAATAGGAAAGAGCTGTATCGTCAGCAAACGCTGTTATTTTACCTTTGAATGGTTGAAAAAATAACGAATTTGTGTAAATAAGGAATAAAATTGGTCCCAAGATTGACCCTTGTGGAACACCAAGGGTAATATGTTTGTCAAAATCTATACAATTATTGGTTTTGACCCTTTGTTCTCGGTTCTTTAGATATGAAACACACTACTTGAGCACAAATCCCCTGAAAACAGCTTTGAACAATTTTGCAAGCAACAGTTCATAAACCAGGTTGAACGCTTCTGTTATGTCAATAAATAACAATAACTGTACTAAATTTCCCCACATAGTATCAATAAGGCTTCTTTAGTAGATCTGTCCTTCCTAAAACAAAATTGAGAGTCACTAAAGAAATTGGTGTGATTTGGAGATCCAAATATCCTTGATTTCGTTCCTTTCCCAATTGTCTTAGAAAGCTGGATGAAAGTCAGATGGACCGGTAATTATTCAAAATTGTTGTATCAACTTTTCAGTGCTTTTGCCGTTTTTGGGGCTTCAGGAAATACTTCCGACTGAATGCTTGAATTGAAGATAAAACATACAAGGTGGAGCAAAATTGATCACCCTATCGCAAGATGGTATAAATTTTGCAATCATATTTGACATTTGTGAACTAGACAGCTGCAGTATACAAACAGACAAGCAATGGAGCGCTATACTTCGCAAAAGCGTGGTATAATTGTGTCGATGTTTTGACCAATAATCGGTCAGTGGTGGTGGTGAATTTCGACATCAATTTCCTAATCGTCTCGCGCCAACTGGGCAAAAATTCCGGCGCCTAGCTACTCGACTCGAACAGAGTGGAACCACAGAAGACCATGTAGGACGTGGCTGCCACCGGACTGGTCGTTCGGCTGAAAATGAAGAAACATCAACCAGACGACGGGCCACTCAATTGGGTATCACCAGATGGACCCTATAGCGAATTTTTGTGAAAGACTAACACATGTTCCCATACAAAGTGCAAAAAGTGCATCAGTTAATGCCTCCTGACCGTCAGTCACGCTTGAATTACTGTAAAGCCATCCTCAATCTCAACAATGAAGGGGACGATTTTGTGTCGAAAATCATGAGCGACGAGGCGCATTCCCACTTAAGCGGTTACGTCAATAAACAAAATCTTCGTTTCTGGTGTACTGAAAATCTGCGTGTGATGCACGAAGAGCCATTAGATCTACTCAAAGTCACTGTGTCACTGTGCGGTGTTCACGCGGGAGAAGTGGATTTGGAGGACGCCATCGGCAATACAGTTACTGTTACTGGCGAACGCTACAGGGCCATGATAAATGACTTCTTACTACCGGAATTGGATGACCGGAGCTTGGTGAACATGTGGCTTTAAAAGACGATGCAACCGCACATATAGCACGAACCACAATAGATATTGTGAAGGAAGCATTTTCTGGTCGCGTAATCTCCCGTTTTTGGCGATCTGGCATAGCCAGCAAGATGGCCAGATTTAACCACCCCAGACTTCTTTCTTTGGGGCTATTTGAAGTCGCGGGTTTATGCCAACAAGCCTCAGAAAATCGCAGCCCTTAAGAAGTTATCACCGGAAATCTTGCGGAAAGTCATGGAAAATGCCATAAAATGGGCAAAAATGTGTATCAAAACTGGCGGCAGCCACTTATCATCATCTTTTCCATTTAACAGAAACCATTGTATAGGCCTAAATAAAGACTTCCATCACTCAAAATAATTTTTTTTTATTTAAAAAAAATAATTCAAAAACAAATTTGGATGCTTAATTCTGCTCCACCTTGTAGAATATTTAATACGTTGAAGGAAATTTTCTTCAGCAGTTTATTGGAAACTGTTGTTGAGCGAAAATAGAGGTTTTTTGGACTTGAAAGTAAGGGGTTCAAATATTAAACTTTCATTTTGGCGGGCATCCTTGGTAATAGTTTCATCCAAATGGCCGTATAACTGAAAACTATCTTCGACTGAATCCAGTGGAAATCGCGAAAAACGAGAGATTAGGCGACCCGGAAATGCAACCCTCAGAATTTCGGTTGTGGCTCGTGCAGTAAGCGCTGTTGCTCCATTCTGTTTGAACCACATGTTCTCCAGTCCTAATCCATCCAATTGAGGAAGGAGAAAGTCGCTGAGCATGGCTCTGTAGCGCTCACCGTCCACAGTAGTTATTTGGCGTTTTCGAAAAAGTAAGAATCGATAACGGCTCTAGCATATACACGACACCATGCAGTAACTTTGGGCGGGTGTAATGGCTTTTTGTGTATTATACGTGGATTTTCGGTGCCCCAGAAGTGATAATTTTGCTCATTCACATATCCACAGAGATGGAAATGGGCTTCGTCGTCCAGGATAATTTTCGATGAAATATTATCTCCCTCGTGACCGAGATGCAGGATGGCTTGACCTTAGGTTACACGCACTTAGAGGTCAACAGCTAATAGCACTGCCAGCACTTTGTAAGGGAACACCTTACAGTCTTTCACAAAAATTCTATGCAAAGACCGCCGATTGATGTCCAATTGCGTGTCACGTCATCTGGTCGATACTCCGTCGTCCTATGCGACATCTTCAACTACAGCTGCGATATTCTCAGCAGAACGGCTGCTCCAGGGCCGGCTAGACCCAGCAGCATCTTTTATTATCACTTACTCTCGTAGGTTCGCCCAGTTGACGTGTATTTTGTTTACTTCACAAATTTGCTGCCATTTGCAAAAATTATAGCGTCTTCCGATAGAGTGATGACTTTTGCGCCACCTTGTATTAGGTTCCATGGCTGTAAAAACAGTGATCAGATAACTTTAGATCGTAACTTTGAGTTCGATAATAGACAAGATTACTCGTATGCATTTGCCAAGTTAATGTTGTCTCCAACTATATGGGTAAGCAATTAGTCCCCATTTTCACCACCGACCCCATAAACTCCTCTGTCTCGCTATGTCTCCTTAAACAATCGACCAGTGATAACTTTCACCGCACTTTTTCTTTCTTTTTTCCGCCACTCTCCTATCCATCATACTCCATTTGTATTTGCATCTTTTTACGACTTTAATAAAGTAAATTTCCACAAAATTAACGCATATCGTAGTAAATGTTCTTTTAATTTCCCCAATATGTCCCTCAGTGATGCTTTCTCTATCTTTTACAGCGAATTATTAAATTCTATTTCTCTATGCGTCCTTTTTCGAGCCCCCCGTATTCCATCCATATTTCTTAAAAAACTGTTCCTCAACACTTTCCCATCCCTTTTAAATCTCTTCCTGTTATCGCTCTCTTAAGGTGCATTTCCACAGATATGGAAGTCTTCTTTCATAACACCGACACACAAAAAGCGATCAAAGAGCAACGTCATTAACTACCGCCTCATAGCCAAACCTTCGCATATACCCAAACTCTTCGAAAGCATTTTGTAAGAAACCCTGAGCTTCCAGTGTAAATCCCCTAATCAAAATGGCTTTCTGAAAGGTAGATCAACTACCACCAATCTCGTCGAATTCGTGCCCTCTGTTCTCTCAGTCTTCGAAAGTGATAAAGAAGCTGACGTTATAACAACTGATTTCAGTAAGGCTTTTGACAGAATGTCTCATAAACTAATCCTGTTCAAATTGTCCGTCCTGGGCTTTGAACCTATTTTGCTTAAATGGATATCTTCTTACCTAGATAATAGTTTTTATAGTGTTCGTTTCAGATCTGTCCTATTGGCCCTTTTCTTGGCCACCTCAGGTGTTCCTCAAGGTAGTCACCTAGGTCCACTTCTCTTCATCCTAACTAAAAGTATTAACGATATTGAGAGTATCATTCAACACTCAGAACTTTCTCTCTATGCTGACGATACCAAATTTTGTAAACCCATTTCTTTCGCCAGCCTCCTTCAAATAGATCTAAATAGTTTTTCCACCTAGTGCATGAAAAACGAATCGACTACCTTCTCACGTAAGTCCAACAAGTCTCCTCCCCGAATTTACCTTCTCCACGGCCAATCTATATCCTTTGTTGAGTCTATCCGCGACCTTGGCATATTATTATGCGACAGTGAGCTTAGTTTCCGCTCGCATATTGATGAGATAATTAGTAAAGTAAACTCATTCATCACTTGGCTTCGTTAAAAGACGGTCAAAAGAATTCTGCAACGCGTACGTGACCAGATCACTATACATCACTCACGTTCGCTCCCTTCTCGAGTACGCTAGCCAAGCGTGGAGTCCCTTTCAAAGAGTTCAAGTATTCCGTATTGAGAGCATCCAGTGTCGTTTTCTTGGATTTGCTCTTTGAGGTCTACCTTGGAACAAGCCTCTAATCTTACCTCCCTACCGAGATCGTCTCATGCTCATTAACCTGAATACCTTTGAGGAACGAAGGGACGCAGCTGACATTCTTTTCATTCACCGACTCCTCTCAGGCTCCGTCGATTGCACGTCTCTTTACAAATCCATTTTGTTTTACATTAACTCTCCAAGTCTACGCTGCCACCGTGGCTTTTATCTACCAATCCAACGGACCACATATGGCTCTAACGAACCAATCCCTCGTGTGCTGCGTAAGGTAAACTCCAACCTTTCCGTTTTCGATTTTAATCGCAGCACGCTCCCCTGAGATCCGATCTCCTTCACCATCCCTAGCTTCAAGCTAGGGATGATAAGTCCTAGATATCTCTGAACCTTAATTTTCTTTTAGTTTTTAAGTCCTAGTTTGTAAGCTTGTGTTACGACAAATAAACGGTCTTATGAAAATATGGTCCAGACAAGAGGTGAACGTTTCTCCAATGTGGATACGCTGCGACAATAATGAATCAAAACCAAAGGAGGACGACATTGTCAAGTAAGAATATACATCAGTAGAACCAAACAAATGGTTTACATTGATGTCACCTGGGAGAATGAGTCTTTCCTAAAAACGCAAGAGTCTTCCATAATAAAACAATAAGACTTATCGAAGCACCTCCAGGAGAATAAAGCTCATTGGAATTTATAACAAAGTCGAGATTTTGAATTGTAAAATTTGACTTTTCAGATTCATAAATCCAAATTTCAGAGTTCAGATCATCAAGGTATGGAAGATGACCATAGAGAGCATCAAAATTCTGTCTCATGCTGCGGATATTTTGGTATATCTTTAGCTACAAAATTAGTATTAGACTCCAGATTTGAATGATCAGTAAAAAGACAATTCAAATCATCAGAAGAAGCACAATTGATTTCAAAATTTTGATTACTCTCAAGAGGATTCGATTTTATAAAAGAACTGTGAACATTATTGCTATGTGAAAAAGTTAACAATAATTTTAGAAAAATCCTCAAAATCTTGCTTCCGATTAGGGCAACAAATCCAACAACACTTTCGAGTCCAACAGTATTTGCATTTGTGGTCACCTCTGAATTCCTTTGCCTTTACTCACGGCGAGCGAGTGTAATTTGTAAGGCAATCATTTATGTAGTTTAGGACTATTAGAACAATATAATTGATGCTCTTTCCGCCGACAACTGTTGATTATCCGATGAAGAACACGTCTCTGTTTTCAGAACGTTTGCTGGATTGCGGATCCGTAAGCTTGGGACCGGGAATACTTTTGCTCAAGTTTTAATCCGAGTATGTCCTTGTTTTATCAGTCTAGAACAAAATTTTATTACACCAACCAATGTCATCGTTCATCCGTGACAGACGATATACTCGTATGTACATAATTATTTTTATTGGGATCATTGAATAAAGTCAATATGAAAATGAGCTTTTATAAGATTTTTCAAGAACTCATAAATTACAGACAGTAATTTATGTACCAGCCAGGTAATAATGCATCCCTTCAACAGAGAACGATTTATTAATTTTTTTTTTGGTTGTTTCACATCGACAGCAATCAATAAAACACTTGTTCCCATCATATCAACCCTCTTCAAAATCTCCCGATGATTGCAATTTCATCTCACACAACTTCCAATTGATTCTTTTTAAATGTCCTCAACTTGACTTCACCATGTTCATGCAAACATACCAAACATATGTAATCCCTCGAGGATACAATTTGTCTCACACTATCTTTTGTCGTTTTTTGTTGTTTTTTTTTGTTTTCTGCTGAATCTAACTGACACACCACCCAGCCGCACATAATTAGCATCTCAGTATATCCCTGAGAAAATCAAAAAAAAAGTAAAACGTATAGAAAATCCTGAAAATAGGGTGGAAAAAGACTCCAGGCTCTTTCAGTGTTCAACCCTCCTCTGCCATCACTTGACTCAACGCTACCCTGATAAGAACATTTTCACGATCGTTAACTTCTACGTAAAATTATCCCTTTTTTCCTTCCAAGTACTTTGTAAATTTGATAGTCCACCACTTCCGCCCGTCGCTGGCACCGCCGCGATTCCCACCTACCCTCTCACTACAAGCGCCGGCAGGTCCCCAACGGGGGTAGTATAAAACAAATTACACTCACTCAAACCTCCGCCATGACGTCGCCGCCACAGTTAGGTTTTATGTTATTACATGGCAACAACGAGTTAAAAGACTTTGGCAAAAGAAAAAAAAAAACAAAAAAACAATCCACCCCTCAACCCCCAGGATGGTGAAAGTAAACCCAGCCATTCAACATCCTCCGCTCTCGTTCGAAGAACGAACAAAGAGCGAAGTAATTTTTAAGGACCTTTTTACAGAAAATTATCTCGGATTTATCTACTTTGCCGCACGCAGTTACGAAACGGAAAAAGGGACGCCAAGGAGCATGAAGGTCTATCATCTCACTCATTCTATACGCTCTGGTGGAAAAGTTTCGTTTCATAGTCTAATTCATGTCCTCGGGGGCTTTTCGCATCCCTTTTTCAAGTCCGGAATTCCGTGCTCGGTGCTTCGAGTCCGGAGTCCCGACTCCCGAAACCCGAATCCCAAGACCGTACCGTCCGTACGGATATGTTAGGAAAAACAGGAAATTTATTTTACGATAGAGGATTTTATCGAAAGTTTTTCCAACCCTTTTTATGGGGATTCACACAAACACACAAACACACACATCCACATCCACATCCGTTGTATCTCATCTGAACTTCTGCCATGCAAATCAAGGGTGACCCGAACCCAAGCCCAAACTCAAATGGAGTCATAGCTGGAAAGATAATACGAAAAGTTTGTCCAAGACCGACAAACTCTAGCTGGAGACACGGAAGAGAACAGCCCCATCGATCCTATCTATCTCTGGGCCATGAAAAATTACCCCAGCGGATGGTCCGGGAAAAACAAGTGAAACAAATGGGCATCGCTTAGGAATCTGATGGACATCCAACGACGACGACGGCACCATGTTCCCGGGAATTGGCGGATGGCTCTGACAAAAAAAAAGAACAAAACTGAAAAATCTCGCGCATTATTAATTTGGAAACATTGTCCAGAGTGTACGGGTATGGGATGGGCGTCCGGACATCAGGGCTAGGGCGCAAAACACATGTTTTACAATGTTCGCTCGAATTATGGAATTTAATCCCCTTAATCTCGATGACGAGAGGAGGCAACGACAACGAACAAAAAAAAAAACCGGGCCAACATGAATCTCCTGAGGAACGCGCTAGCAGGTTTGTTTGTCCGTTTGTCTGGCCTGTCTGTCGGTTAGATGGATGGCGTTGCAGTTGGAGATGGAGTTAACGCTGGTGTTGGTTCTGGATTTCGATTTCGAGTAGAAATTTGTTGTTCAGTCGTATTTTTTCGGAGCTGCACCGTTTTTTGGTTTTCGTGTAGTCATCGCGGTGACGTTGATTGAAATGGAATTGGAAATGGAATTTGAAAATTTGAAAAATTCCGCAGTCCGTCATCGTCATCTCCATCTCCATCTCCATCTTGATCACCATCATGATCACCATCATCATCATCATCATCATCATCATCATCGCAGTAATCATATTCGTCATAATCATGTTCGTCATCTTTGTTGGTCGGATCGTCGTTAATTGTTGATTGGTGGGTTGTACAGTTTGACATTGTGCATTCAACACGGCAGCGGCGGCGGCCGTTGGTGGCTGGGTGTGTTACTCGTATGTAGATGTGGAACTTGAGAACTCATCAGTATCGGTACCTGGTTTCGGGGCATCATTAGCTATTTTTTATTACAAGAATTAGCTCCGATCTCCTGGAGTTTGATATACCAGAGCGTTTAGCATCTTAACCTGATCTTGGCGCTTTGTAGATGGTATTTTCGTACGAGCCAGTTACTGATGCTGCTGTTGCTGCTGCTGTTGTTGTTGAGACTATAGTGCTGGCTGGATTCATGAAATATTAAACGTTAATCATTCTTAATGATGGATGATGAAATTCGTTGTTGTTGTCTTAGCTGGATTTTAATGATTTCTAACATCCGGCGACGATGACGGTGATAGTGATAGTGACGGCGTCGTCGCACCAGCAAATGGTGTCAGTTCAAATGGTTCCATGTGGGTATATCGGTCTATCTGGTGATGGTGAGAGATCGTGGCAGGTCGATCGATGCAATTAGCTAAATAACGAGTAGAGAGCGCGTAGCAAATTCTGGTTTGCTTTCGTTCATTTAATTTTTTTTTCTTTGTATGAACGTTCGTTAGATGAACGGCTACGAACCGTAATTATCCGAACTGAGGAATTAATTTCTTAATTAGGCAAACGGTGCGTGGAATATTTTTCCCATTTTTACTGTATGATAGGTAAATTGAGTGCTGACTACTTTCTGGTTTCGAGAAGCAGTCATTTATGGATAAAAGCCATTATTGTTGGACTAGATCAGTTGCTGGGAAAAGATAGTCAATCTTTGAAATGCGTGCAATGGCATGGGAAAACACAACATCTTTTGAACTTGCTAGCAAAACAGGCTTTAAGACAGCTCACTGTTGAATAAATTAAGAAAGGACATAGTTGCAGTGAGTAGCATACATAGGAGTATGTCCCATAAAAGTAACAGACTGGGTTATTTGATAACGAAAGAGGCAATTCAAATGCTCACTCTGCCTAGAGCAACAAAGGGACTACTAAACATTTTAAAAAGTGTTCTTGGTGAGAAAGAATGTTTGATAGGGAAAACTGTCACACTTAGCAGGTGTACTTTTGCCAAAACAACATGGAAATTTCGACGCTTTGTTGAAAGCCGCAGTTATAGAGTGCTTCGTTCATCTGATCAAACTATTCGTCGAACCATCGAGTAATTAATATCCGAAGACGGTAGGGTTTGAAATGATTGTTCGTAGCATACATACTCGTATGTACACACATTCAAAATTTGTATTTTTCTGACTTTCTGTTTGTCCAGGACAAATTCTACAAATACAAATAATTTGTCAGCGAAAACTTTGTATAATTTCCGTCGATAAATTGCGTTAAATCCGGAATTAACAGCGTGTCGTGAATCTGACCACAATTGTGTGTTTTCATTTTTCTTGCATATGTGATACCAGGCTGTGGTTCTTTACCAATTTATTCTCACGCAAAAGACAATTCCGATGACGACGCCAAAAGAAAAACGCGTCAGCAAACCAAACTCGACCAAGAACGAGACCGACAACTCGATCTGATGGGAGAAAGGTGAGAAGCAAAAATCTTCAATATGTAGACCACCACCGAATTTACCACCCTACGATAAACGAGAACCTGACGTTTGGAATCCGCGCATTGAAAATTGAGAACGATGACGGCAAGTACTATTCAGTTTTCAGGGCGTTTGTTGATCCAACAACTCAACGGATCACAGATTTCCCTCGTGATCTCCCAGTTCAAGCCAGACATAATTATCTTAAGACAGTACTTACTGAGCTTGTTGGTATACCACAAAACAAAAGCTCAGAGAACTACTCAGAAGTTTTCTTCTACGCTCAAAAAACCATCTCAACTTCTGCGGGAAATGAGAAACAAAGCAACAAAAAACCAAGCATCAAAAATGTTTGCATCAGATATTGTATTTTGTTTCGAAGATGCAAATGCCATGCACGCGTAATGACTTTCTTTTTTTTTTTTAAATAATGACCGAGCGCTCAAGGGGTTTGTTTACCCTTAAGATGATTGTTCACAGCGCGGGCAAAGGAAATTTAGGGAGGAAGAAAAGAGAGGTACCGATGTACATTGTTTTTAAATGTTTGCAAGTTATAACGACCAGGAAATACAGAGATCGGCAGGGCATTCCATAAGCGAGTTGTACGGCTTGGGAACGAATCATGACATTTAAGAGTACGCCCGAAAATGGGCTTGAGGGTATACTGATGAGCATTCATAGCGAGACGGGTGTTACGGTTGAAAGTTTGAATGGGCGGAATGCTACTGGCGATTTCAGTGGAGCACTGGTGGTGGAAATAGCGATAAAACAAAGTGAGACACGAGACATTTCGTCGGTGTTCGAGGGTGTCCATTGATTGACTGATATTACGAGTAGTATCATCAATAAGTTTTATCGCACGGTTTTGAATCCTATCTAGCAGGTGCAGAGATGTTTTAGGAACACCTGACCAGATGTGGACGTTGCCAGATGCCAGATCAGAGGGGGTAAACTATTTTTTACATCGCTTGAGGAAACCTAGACATTTCGCAGAATATTTGGCGACATCAAATATGTGGTCATTCTAATGTAAGTTGTCATTGACACACATACCGAGAATGGAAAGTTTTTCGGTTTCGACGATGCAAGTGCCATTAATACTCGTAGATAATGGCTGGGTGTTTAAATTTCGCTTTAAAGACAGCAGACAGCATTGTGTTTTGGAAGCATTAAATTCTACTCTGTTGATAGTTCCCCAATTGGTTATGCTGTTGATATCGGAATTGAATGAGCTTAGCATACGCTGCCGTTCTCGTTCTATAGCCGAAGAGTAGGGCCGTGAGTCCGGAAACGAATATGAAAAGCAGAGAGTACTATCATCAGCAAAGGAATATATTGGATTAGAAGTAGCAGACAAGAGATCATTAATGAAAATTAAAAAGAGTGTCGCAGACAGAACAGAGCCCTGGGGCACACCAGCTTTTATTTTGTGAGTATCAGACTTGAAACCGTCCAAAACCACTTGAAATTTCTGATCCATTGAAGAAGATAGTCGTCGATCCCAAATGTACGCATTTTCGACAAAAGAGCCTGATGCTCTGTCAAATGCCTTAGAAATATCAAGTGCAGCTATCTTGCTTTCGCCAGATTGATGTATGCACTTACCACTTTTCGGTAAGACATGCCATCAAATCACCAGTGGACCTGTTGCTACGAAAACCGTACTGCCGGTCATTGAGAAATTTTCGTGTTTCGAGATATTTCATTAGCTGACGATTTATCAGCATTTCCATGACCTTGAAAAGAAGGGACGTTAGTGCAATAGGTCTGTAGGAGGAGAGAGACGATGATTCGACTTTTTTAGGGACGGGCTGGACAAATGTTGTTTTCCATCTGCTCGGGAAGGGTCCTAAAGAGTAGGATTAATGAAAAAGCTTACGTAGTGGTTTTGCCAGCGAGGAAGAACACCTCTTCAGAAGAAGGGGAGATATACCATCTGGACCAGCGGATTTAAGTATGTTGAGATCTCTAAGTACTCTTGCTACTACACGAATATGAAAGTAGATTCGTCGTAGGCGGAGACAAAGCACAATCTGAAAGTGTTGAGCTGGCCGCAAAGTGTGCGGCAAGCAGATTGGCCTTATCCAAAGAGCTGACAGCTGGAATGTCATTGTAAATGAGCGTTGGGATGGAGGATGAGGAAGAATTTCTAATGTTTTTGACGAACGACCAAAAATGTTTACTGCCTTTGGGACATTGCAGTATTTTTTGCCTCAGTTTTTGGTCGTATTGGAATTTCACACGCTTAAGAAAGGCGTTGCAGTCATTTCTGGCTCGTTTGAACTTTTGTCGGTTTTCCTATGTCGGGTTGGTCTTGTAGGACCGAAAAAACATTTCTCTAACCCTGACGGCCTCTTTACAGCTCGAGTCCTACCATGTCTTTTCTTTTGTTTTTATACTCTTCATCTGATGAGGATCCCATTCCAAATAGAATGGTGTCTGTAAGCATATCAGCAGCGGCATCCACGTCGTTATCGAGGAAGCATAACGACCAGTTAAAATTCCTAAAGAAGCTGTTAAGACCGCTCCAGTTGGCTTTCTCGTATTGCCATACGGTTCTTTTAGGAATCTTTTCTCGTGTCCATGCAGTGGACAATGATCCGACGAGCCTAGAGGAGAAAGCAATCAACAGTGTGCTTATCAGGGCGAGATGTTAAAAACAAGTCGAGGGTATTGACGGTATGCCTATCAACGTCTGGTATTCGCGTCAAGTTCGTTTACGCAGCAAAGATTTTAATACACCGTCCTTCCGGTGTTTGTCCAGAATACGAAGCCACCCAGAATTTTATTTACTAAAATCGCCCGCAATAGCGATTTCAGTATGAGGTTACAGTGATGCAATTCTTTGAATCGACTCAGACAGCGCGCATTAAACTCGTTAAAGTTCGAATTGCTGTTCAGTTTGCGGCTTCTGGCAGAAAAAAACCTCTAAAAGTTAAGAGCGCGCCGTAAAATCCAGGGAATCAAGAGACGAAATTGCGGACAATCACTGGTTAAGAAATAAAATAGAAGGGAAACATTTAATACACAAGCATCACGTTACAATATTCAATTCCATCAAAATTCACACAGCCGAACACTGGTCTTATAGGCTATTTTTTGTGAGGGTTGGATTATAAAATATTTCAATTTATCATTACAAAATGAGATATTTATTCACTACTCGTATTTTGAGAAGAATCTTTTGTAGCAAAGAGGTCACAAAAGTACATTTTTCAGTCATTCGTCGAGCAGGTGAAGAATAACGGCTACACAGGGCATTCCAGTTAAATGACCCATCACACTCTCATATTCTTCACATTTAATACAATGGAATCGATCATTAATCCCAGGATTATGAGGTGTCTGATGAACGAGAATTTCTCAATTACTGAAAATACGCTTTCAATTTGGCACCATATTCAATGAAAAAATACAGCCTGCGCGTCCAGAAAACGGTGAAATGCGCCTTTTCACACCAACTCCCTATGTTAGTTCGATAAATAGTACCATCAAGTCTTTGATGCAAGGCTTTGGTAGTGTTCTAAAATCTTCACAGGCGAAGCTTAATTTCTTGTCTTCTTTCTGTTAAAGTCAAGAACCTTAACCTGAATGCCTAATGGTTCTTTGGCGTGGTTTTTATAAAAGGGATCGCAGTGATCTTAAGCGTGATGCATGATACCTTGAGGCTTTAAAAAATTGTCATCATCACTTCCTGGAGTACGTAATGTAACCCTCATTATGTGAGTGGCCTTTTCTTAAGTCCTTGCAGAAGCAAGAAAGCCCGTTGTTCTATTACAGGAAGTTGCAGAAACTCTCTCATTTTACCGGTATCACCTATAATCAGTTAACCGACAGGAAGTGCTAGATATCAGTCTTGTCTCCGACAGCATCACTCAAGTGCTAACGAACTGGATGGTATCGTCTGAACACTCTTTTTCAGACCACAGACACATCCAATTCATTCAGCCAACCAGTATTCCGGAATTATCAAAAAACTGATTGGCCAACATACTGAAGAATACTGTCAGAAACGCTATCCTCTGAACTCTCAAGTCCCCCGAGTGACACTAATGAGCTTGACATGAAAGTCAAGGAATACACCGTGGCTCTCAAAAAGTGACTGACTGGGACTCATACAAAGAATCCATCAAATTATACAAAAAAGAATTGAGGAAGGCAAAGCGACAATCCTGGAGGCCATTCTGTGACGAAATCACAGAAACCTCTGAGGCATCGCGGCTAAGAAAATTCCTCTCTACAAATCCTATGATGCCTAGCTGTTTGAAAAAAACCGATGGCTCTTGGACAACCTCAAGTTGTAGCTCAACCTGCTACTGGACACCCGCTTTCCAGCCAGTAGCAACCCAAACAGGAATACCGCAACCGGGACCAAAATTCATGGTCTGATCATAACTTCAAATCATACAAGTCTGCTGGTCCGCACAGAATAATATTTGCCGAGCTACAGATGTCCTCAGATATTATTCTGCCTGAGCTAGAAAATATTATGAGGTGCTGTGAAGAACTGATCCACATCCCACTGTCATGGAGAGAAGTCAATGTAGTTTTCATTCCCGAAGCCGGAAAATGTTCTCATGTTGTCGCAAAGGACTTCAGACTTATAAGTCTATCATTTTTCCTACTGAAAACTCTAGAACGACTGATTGATATCCATATACGAGCTAAAATTGATCCAAGACTTCTGTCTACGGCTCAATATGCCTACTGTAAAGGAAAGTCGGTGTAAATGGCTCTGCATTCACTGACTAGCCACAACGATCACTACAATATTAAGAGTACACAATGGTTGCCCTCCTGGACATAATAAAACAGCAGGATAATCAACTTTAAACTGGGTGAGACTGTCAGCAGATGTAGGTACGCCGCAAGGCGGTGTCCTATCTCTCGCATAACCTCGCATAACTCACGGGCTATACATCTCGGTCATAAGACCGATACTTACTTACGGCGTCGTCGTCTGGTGGACGGCCATAGACAATGCAGTTAGCTGCAGTATACTAAACAGAGTCCAAAGAACAGCATGTCTGTGCATAAGCGGATCCTACGCTCTACTCCCTCTGCTGCATTAGACATTCTCTTTTATTTGGCACCCCTTGATATTTTCAGCAGGCAAGCTATTCCCCTTAAAGCGACTACACAGTGGACAAATAATTCATTTGACTCCGCTAATATTCTTAATACATTAGGAATCCTGACAGAGAACATCGATTACACTATACCTGAACTTTGGTTTGACAAAGACTTTCATGTATTCTTCCCCTCTAGATTCTTCTGGGAGGAATATGCTTTCATGGAGGACAAGTCAATCCATCCCTACAGAGGTGGATCTAAAACCGATAGCGGAGTTTGTGGCGGTGTTTTCTCAGATCTGTTTCCGTCTTCCAAATCACTGTAACGTGTTCCAGGCGGAAATTTTAGCGATTAAAGAAGATCTGTTCTGGCTGAAGAAAAACGTAATATCTGCAAAGGATATCCGCATCTTTTCAGATAATCAGACCGCTATCAAGTCCCTAGACTCGGTCTCATTAAATTCTAAAACCGCCTTTGTATGCCGATCATCTCTTATGGAGATGACAGAGCAGTTGAACCTTCACCTTTGCTGGATGCCGGGCCATAAAGACATTCCCGGGAACTGTAGGGCCGATGAACTCGCCAAAATTGAAACCACTCTACCTATTCTACCGGAAAAGGGTAGCATAGGTATACCAAAAGCTGGATGCCAATATAAGAACAGACATTAAGTGGACTGTTGTACCAACATTTCTAGCAACCAAACAGATCTGGCCAAAGCTATTCCTCTAAATGGGAAACATCTCGGAGCCATCATTTTACACTGCCTCATAGGCAAGCACGCAAGAAGGCTTGGCGACTTCTGTAGAAGCTACATGGACGAGGAGGAAGAGGAAACAATCCTCCACCTACTGTGTGCATGCCCAGCTCTTTCCCACGTCACTTAGGAGTTTTCTTCTACAATGACCTAAACGATCTAAAGAATATGGACGTAAACAGTCTCATACGCTTCATCGTAAGCTCAAACTGTTTCCACTAGTAAGAGGATCATAGATCCACGTGACATCACAATATGGGCCAATAGGCCTAAGTGGGTTGTTGTTTCCAAGTTATCTGCTGTCTGTCTACCTCTCTTTAATTCCAATTGCTTGTGTGTATTGCTGGTAATGATTTGTTGACAATCATGTAGAGGGACCTATTTAACCCCTTGTGGAACTCTCCAGGATCTATGTTGATTCTCGTATTTTGTGTATCAAAAGGGGTAAGAATCTTTTTGATTGTCATGGAAGACCATGGCACTTATAGAGCTCATTAATCAGAGTTATTGGCTTTTTCTGACACATAAATCGAAACAGTGCTATCTATCTGGTCTTCTAAAAGTTCCGAAAATGTATATATCTTTTCCAGTACTTCTATCTCTGCTCGCCTTACCAATTCATTCGTCCAGGCTTTTCTATGAATACTACCCTTTGTTTGCCTTTGAAGAATTTGCTGGGTGCTACAAACGCTGCTATGTCTGAGGTAGTTCTTCTCGTTTACGACATTTCATAGAAAATGTAAAGATACATACTCTCGCTGGACAATGTTAATCAAATCGCATTTCCTAGAGAACCTTAAACAGGAAAGCTTCACAACTTTGTACCAAATCCATAATTCTGAAATCTTGTTTTCAACTTTACAGATACGCCAATCACAATATATATAATTGCCTGGTGACTGTAAAACCATCATCCCCATCATAACCTCCAGCGAAATTATAATTTACTCTTCTCCTATCAGAGATTCTCAGTCGCTCGTCATAAATTCAGGCTGCCAGTGAACGCAGGAAGACACTCTGACTCCTTCAAGAAACTAACCAAATCACTTCTCGCCACCAGACATCCGTCAAAGGGTCCTGCATCATAACAGTGCGAATCCGCCGCCGCTGGACCTCAGCACAGCCAAAAAGAAGTGTTAACTTCGTTCCCCATGTGCCGCTCTGTAATTATCATATTTTTCGGTAATTGCGCCGACGAAATGTCTGACGCAGGCACACGGATTCACCGATTACGGGTAGAAGACCGAATGAGTAATTCGCAGCATCGCGCAGGTTCTCGTCGAAAATTGCTGCCAATAAACCTTTTCGTCCAGACACGAAGGCACCACTTCCCGACGACGTCGCTTTCAATCAGGAGACCAATTTCCTGCTAATAATCCAGCAAGGCAATAAATCACTCACCAATACACCGAACCAACGTCACTTAGGCAATTCGAGTTGTTTTCGACAGTCGGTCGGTGTGACAACTTCCGCTTTGCAGAACTTCACACTTTTGTCACGGGCAGTTAGTCACTCGAACAAAACACTCAACACCATAAAAATCATTAAGACATAGTCTCGCGCATCTGTGTCACATCTCAGTGAGTAAAGGGTTGGGTCGGAGTAGCGACAACAGCACCAGCAGGGTCAAAGCCAGCGTTTTGGAGTTCATAAATAACCCCCTCGTAAATTCCGTTCCATGGCCCACCAACACCTCGGGAACAGTGGACGATGTCTGTCAACTTAACGACGCAGGAAATCAATAGAGGTCATTCGGCCGTGTCATGCATTGATGACTTTGACAGTCATCGATGGTCGATGGGGTGAAGGCCGGTGACTTGTGACTGGTGTCGAACTGTGAAGAGGATGCCGCACCCTAAGTTACCCCATCCGAATCATAGCGCACTACATACCATATACACGTTCGTACATTACTCGATTCTACTCATCCTCTTACATTCATCAACAGCTTCATTGTGTCTCAGCTGATAAACGGTGAGAGTGGGTTAACAACAATAAACGAGGAAAGATCGAAAGCAATTCCTTGGACTTCCTGGAGACATCTGTTGGACTTGGAAACTTGGTCGTCGTCGTGCAAATCGATGAAGGTGGTTGCTTGGTGTGCACTTGGAGCGTGACGAATTTTCAATTTGTATGATAATTAATAAATGGTCATAAATCTTATGCAGTGCAGTGTGGTACTCGGCGTAATGTTCAGTGTAACCCGTTTTGCGACTCCAGGGGATAAACCATGGCATGACGTGATACAATATAACGCGAGAAAGAGTTGTAGGACGACGACGATAAGCTAAAGCCTCCTGTGCCATGAAATGCTTAGAGGGCGAGATTCCTTTCCAATGTTACTTTTTTATTGGAATATGGGCAGTGGGCATAGCGCTGGTTGGAATGTCCCAGTGGTAGTCGACGTCAAGGCGTTACCGAGATGAATTGCTTCTCTATGTTGTGTGTGGTGTGCGATGTGTGGTGGCTTTGGGGCTGTGGTTTGTCCCGCACATGAAGAGGTGGAGGTTTTTCTTTTTACATAGACCACATCGAATCGAAGAAGAAGCCAACTACTGGATGAAGGATGAAGGAGTGAGAGTGCTATGTTAGCCCGTTGGCTGTTATTAACGTGATGATGTGGATGACGGGTGTTACAAATTGATAAAAAAAAAAAAAACCTTTTGCAGTACTTTTTCGCTCCTACTGAGCTAGGAGCTAGGAAAACTTAGACTTTAGCAAATACAAAATATATTTAAGACGAAGATGTGCTCTGAATTCGAGGAGAATTCGTCGTTTAGTGGATTTGCTGAGGATATGGGCGGCGGAATGTATCAAAGATGGAGTAGAAAAATGTCTGACTTATGCCTCTAGCGGAGATTAATATTCCAAAAGCACATTTCCTTCTGCTGGATGTTGTACTTTATGTAAGCCAAATGGCAAATTTCATGAAACCTGCCTTTGAAGCTAAGGACAATCCGCTCAGCTATCTACCCTCTAGCTGTGGAGAGCTGCTTATTCAAATTCACATATGCCAAAATCAACGTACTTTCGGAGATAAACCGATACTTGTAAGAGGCAGGTCACTGTACCACATCTAAATTATGTTATCCTTGCTCTACTGTGTTGAACAAATATGGGGTCACTGCGCTAGAGCCTACTGGACTTTCTTAAAAAATGTTCAAAAAATCGAGTAAGCTGTTTTTGCACCCCTTGGTCTAGATGAAGGGAAGAAGTCAATCGAAATAGAAATGGGATAGATATCTTGGCTATGGGATTCAGAAAATGGTGAGGATCATTCATGCTGAGCTTACTTACTTCGATGGAGCCACAGTTCGGGTGAACCTGAGTAAACTTCTCCAGTTATCGCAGACTTGAGCTTATTGCCTCTATTTATGAGCCCAACCAGGATTGTGGTCACTTGTGCATGTCATCTATCTAAGGCAAGCTCTTCCTATAGTAGATATCGAAGACTTTTTGAATCGGAGTTTTAATGTTTTACGCTCTACAATTTCTAGCCATCTCAAGCGACTTTTGCATCTGCTGCTACGAATTTCGCACAATTTTCTCAAATATAATCTCAAAGTAATCGTATGATAGGAGGCCTGCGTGTTGATTGGGATTGGGCCGGCAGCGGGACGTTACCCACTGAATTCACTCTTGATGACCCTTGCAAACATTTAAAGGTCAACGACCTTCGGATCTGCGTGTGGAAGGTTCGGACCCTTACCAACGCAGGTACAGCCAAGCAATTAACAGAGGCCCTTGTCTCTTATCACGCAGATATCACCGGCATCCAGAAAGTACGATGGGACGGAGCAATGTATTTCGTTAAAACCTTACTTACGAAAGGACGACACTTTTGGTAGGGCAGTAAGTAAGCATAGCCGATACTGGTCTGGCAATGGACTTAGGATTATTGACTTTGCGGCGGGAAGAAGTATCACTATAGCAAACACAAGGTTCCCTCATCACAATATACACAAGGGGCATGGCGGTCTCCGGATCATGGAAAGCTAAATTGATCACATAGCGATAGACGTAAGGCATGCACCCAGTATTCTAGACGTTCGAACATTCCGGACAGCCAATATTGCCTCTGATCATTACCTTGTTGTAGCCAAGGTACGAATGCAGATTTCTCAAGCGCAACAACAAAGAAGAACTACTGTGAGAAGACATGACGTAGAAAAACAGCAATCGCAAGAGAGCGCCAGAATCTTCTCCGGACGCGTATACCGAAATCTTTCAACAACTCCTATGCCGCCAGCATTAAGTACCGAAAGCCTGTGTCAAAATTCCTAACGTGTGATCTCCTTACCCAAGAAATCCCTGGTTTGAAGAAGAATGGCGGCATGCACATGAAGCTAATCAAGAAACGTACAAAGCAGTGTTGAAACGCTTCTATGAGCAGAAGATACGGGAAGAACATCGGCTTCCCACGTGCGATCGAAGATATTGACAAAATCAACTTCAAGAATAACGTACGGAAGTTTTAACATCAGGAAAAAAGAACGTGTCAAGGTAAGAAAACCCGTACAGTAGTCTATAGAGCTGAAAAATGAAACCTTGACACAGTCGGTGTTGAGAATACGGAACAAATTTTTCTGCAGAGTTTATGCAGGCGAAGAAGCCCATTACCCGCCGTCAGGATGAATAAACCATTCAACTTAGACGATGATACCCACAATTTTCATCCACCTGGTGAAAATGAAGTAAGGATAGCAATATTTAAGCTAAAATCCAAAAAATCAGCTTGGCCGAATGGCTTGGCGGCCGGAAATGACTTTGTGGAGAGTATGCACCAAAACTTTTCTCAGATCTGGTCAGAAGAGCGTATGCTTGATGGATGGAATCTCAGCACCGTATGCCCATATACCCTTCGACAGCAACATGATTGGTCCCTATCAGTTCAGTTTCAGACCAGGAAAGTCCATAATCGATCCAATCTTCACACTTCGGCAGAAACTCAAGAAATCCAAAAAAAATAATCAAGAAATCCAAATCGATACCTAGCATCATTTCCTCGATTTTAAAGCCAAATATGGCAGCATGGCATCCCAACCAAACTCGTCCGTCTGTACAGAATGACGATTGAGAACGCTCGCTGCTCCAAGGTTGGTAACGACTTAACCGAGACCTTTGATTTCAGACAAGACTACACGCTGTCATGTGACTTCTTCAACATCATACTTGAAGGAATTGTACGGATCTCACATGTGAACACTGGAGGAACAAAAGTCTGTGCAACTACTAGCGTAATTTTAGCGATTTTAGCGATGTCGACATAATTGGTAGAACTCAGCGGGCTGTCGCCGATGCGTTCGTTGGTATTGAACTGATAAATGGGTTTAGCGATATATGAGGGCAAACAAAGTATGTACTGTCAACAAGAAGGGACACACAACATCGAAAAATTGGACAGAACATCACAGTCGAAACCTTTCGAAGTAGTAATGGAATTTTTCTATCTTGGGTCTGCTATGAATTCTACCTTAGGAGAAATAAAACGAATTATCAATCGTCATTTTGTTTTTTTTTTGGCTAGCAGCCATTTGAGTGCTAAGGTTCTATCCCGAAAAACTAAGAGGGATCTATATAAGACCTTGACTATCCCAGTCCTACTTTTTGGCGCTTAAGCATGAACCCACTCGAAAGCGGAAAAATATCCTCAGTTGTTTCGAGAGAGAAATCCTTCGAAAAATATTTTTCCCCCTTTGCATTCGCAGGCTTTGGAAGAGAAGATTCAACTACGAACTATACGAGCTGTACAGCGACATCACCCTAGTCAGAAAACTGCGCATCAGTCGCCTGAGATGGCTACTACATGTAGAGCGTATGGACACCAATTCCCCGGCCCACAAAGACCTCTAACCTAACCCAAAGGGACAACCTCATCTTAGGTGGCACGCATAAGTAGAAGGGAACCTCAATCGACTTGGAGTGCGCAACTGGATTCAGTTAGCTAAAAGCCGGAATAACTAGAGAAGCTTATTAGTTGGGACCCATGTTAACCACGAACTGTAACGTCTAATGTACTAATGAGTTAATAATGAATGGGGGTGTTGGGCATACATTCTTAAAGTGATATCTTTTGCTCGCCCAGAATACACTGCTTGAGAACACTGAACAATGTTTTACGATATATAGGTACACTACCAGACTATAATGCATAAACTGTGTATCTATCGGTTTATTTCTCTTCAATTTGTGGATTCAACCTAAACACACGTCTTTATTTTAAGATTGGAAAGTAACTCTTCCAATGCGGCCGCTACAGAAGTTTTGTCTAAGACCACAACGCCCTTGGTTTCCTGATTCTTGCTCTCCATGTGAGAATAAATTCTCAACTTTTCAGCATCAAATCAGAGTGCTGGGTATAAAGGCGCATTAGCACACCATCCGTTTTTCTGAGTTACCCTGGAATCCAGAATATCTCGGGCATAAGTTTTTCGATCGCTTGAAAACCTCAAAAGACCAGGCGGAGGATTTTCGGCACGAACTTGCTTAGCCATTCCAGAGTTTGCTGCGTAGGCCAGTTCGCTCTATCTCATCCCTCTGAATGCAAACGTTCTTTGCTTAGGCCTGTGCTTTCGTTAATTTTCTCGTTCAAGACGAGGTATTCATATCGCTATTACCACTATATAAAACACTACCCTTAAAAGGATGTCAACAGAATAGATCGGCAATTGGACAGACCTCCTGAAATCAGTATCCTACCTCTTTAGAACTACAACAGACACATACTCGTACATAGAGTCGCACTTTTCTTGTCGAAATCCGACGTATGTTTAAAGAAGGTCTGAGCAGGAGTTTAAAAACCGCACACCACACTAGAACAGATTTCCTGAATCCTGAATCAGCCAACATCCTGTCGATATTTGTGCCTAATTGAGGCGCATTGATTTTTCCTAAGATTTTTCCAATTGTGATGATTTCCTTTGTAACCATATACTCGTACTTGAGTACTTGAGTACTTGACCATGAGTGCGGCAGAAAATGGCTTAGACATTCCCACTTACTATGTGATAGCATTTCATCTGCAGCTTTAAACAGATTTATGTATCTTTAATTCTCGAAAGTAACAGTATTCTTGAATCACAAATATCCTATGCCCCAGGTTTAGATTCAGCTTCCAGCTGCTTAGCTTTCTCACACAAACTCCTGATGTTGCTCCAATAGTCAAACTACCTTATGATCGAAAACTACCGGTAATTTCCCATTCAAACAAACCGTGTTTGAGACATTGTCATAAGCCTTTTTTTAGGCTGGTACAACTGTCATCTGTCAAACAGATATTTGAGTGCCATTTGTCATGAGTTTTTGCGCGCCAGCTTTCTAAACAGTGTGTTTGCAGACAGTGTTTGTTATGGTCTGCGAATTTTTCAATGTCAAATTTAGTTGAGCAAAGTGTTTGCTTGAAATTTTGTGTTTCTAACAAAATACCATGTGCAGAAGCGTTGAGAATATTAACGGTAGCCTAAGGAGACTCTGCAATGTTGAAAACACAAGCGTACGAGTGGTATAGAGTCTATAGCGAGCCGTACTGTAGTTGATGATTTGTCTCGTTCCGGTCGTCCATCCACACGTGTGACTGATGTAAACATCGAAAAAGTTAAGAAAATTGTCCTCGCAGATCGTCGTGTGAGCATCAGGGAGATAGCAGCCGACCTTGGTGTCTCATTCGGATCTGTGGAGAGTGTTACGTACCATGTTTTGGGTATGAGCGGAGTTAAAGAGTGGCTTGTGCCGAGTGTGCTTAGTTTTTTGCTCTCGCATCTCAAAAACAACGTTCATACCGTTCCAAAAGCTTTATATTCACCTGACATGGCTTCTTGAGACTTTTTCCTTTTCCCACGACTCAAGTTACCACTTCCCGGAAAGCGGTTTGAGACGATTGAGGCGATAAAGGAGAATTAGCAGACGGAGCTGAAGGCGAGTCCAAAATCGGCCTATGAAAATTGTTTTGAAGATTGGAGAAAGCATTGCAGTATGTGTATTGCTTGCATTGGAGACTACTTTGAAGGGAGTGAAATGAATATCGACTAATAATTGAACCATTTTCGTTTCATTGAAGAATTGCGGGTATTTTCTGAGCAGAAGTTACCTGGGCTAATTTTGTTTCTTCTCATTTGTTCTGCTGAAAGTACATATATTCATCCAGTACATTTTTTGCTTGGCTCTATGAACCCCGTTCAAGTGGTCGTGAAAGTCCCCTTTATCTTCCAGCTCAGCTTCGTCGGTCACAAAAGATTTTTGTACATATATGACCATTTACCGCCTTAAACTACTTGATTTTCGATCGTGTTCAAGACGAAAGCACCGTCCAACATATACAGCCATTGCAATGTCACACGTTTTTCTTTAGAATTCCTCCTCTTGCTATTCTATGTTTCTTCCCGGCCATTAACATCGAGTATATCCTTTCCAGCTTTTGAGTAGCTCCTGAAGTGTAAAGTACTCCCAAAACATGCCCATTTTCACATTAAATTGTGGCTTTAATTCAGCGCTTCCACAAGACTCGGAGTCTGTATATCTTCTCTTTATTCACTACTGTGAACGTGAACTAGCCCACGGTCTAGTTATGTAGGTACCTAAGCTTGATTTCCCACTAAACCTTTGACGCTCTCCAGGATGATCCTTAAATATTGACTGTGACAAATTTTATAGGAAAAGAAAAACTATCCCACTAACGTTCCCATCGTTAAGTTCTTGCTCTAATTGAATACCATGATTCACCGTATAATAGGCGATTTTGTCGCATCCAGAACCCACTAGGCGCATCGAATCACTCCAATTCCATGGGCGTGGGTTGGTCGGCAATCAAATATCGCACAACCAGCGTCTGCATATGTATGAGTGCAAAAAGAAAACGACGATGATTCAAACCCCAAATCTCATACGCAATCCGCCTCATGCAAGTGTGACAAAATTAATTTTCAACTTCACTGCACCGGGGCCACGATAATGAGACCATAGATAACAAATAAACGACCAAATGACGTCGTCGTCTACATAACTCTGAAGTTTCACACTTTCACCAGTCAGTGTCCTCCCTCCCCTAGCATAGACAAGGCAGACTGCTTCATCATCGTCGCGAACTCATCCCAGAGCCCAAAGGAACACAAAAAGTTGAATCTACGAGTAAATCCGAATTGAACAATATCATCATCAGTTTGGCCGTTTATACTCGCACATCACCCTTTTTTCCAATGCACCATACACACAGGGTGAATGGGAAGATAGTCATTCACCCTCCACCCTGCATAAGGGTGCCAAATAAGAAATTGTTCCGCTAAATAAATCACGATTCTGATTATCACCATGAAATCGGTATTTTCCGGCCTGCAGTTAAAAAATCGGGTGAATCTCGATGAGTCTCGGCGAGGATACTCCTAGTTATTCGGGGCGGTAAATCAATGAAAATTAGATGTGTGTGTGTGTGGTTGGTGTGCTTGTGTGACCTACGGCCTGCGGAACATCAAAATTACCACCTCGGCGTCATTAGATAGCGCTCAGCCACTCACGCTAAAACTACAGATACAACAAAAACAAAACCGAAACAGCGATCAAAATATCATCAAAAACGATTTAAAATCGATTAAGAGCCGCACAGATCGGGTGGCGGCTGTATCTACTCGTAGTCGGAGTGGATCAGGTCATCAATCGGACCGATACCGACCAGCACTAACGTCCTCAGCCCATGGAACCACGACGTTCAGAAACATCAACGCCCCCAATTCTGACCGCCGCCGTGCCATCCAGGAGGTGAGAAAATTCTTGATTACCTCTTCGCTTGCACTAGTCGTATGATGATGATACTACCGCTGCTGTAGCAATGCAATCTGCTCAAGAGCTCCAACATCCAACACTGATGACGATAATGATGCCATGGCGGTGGCTTTCTCGGTGATCTCGAAAAAGTGGGAATTAAAAAGCCTCCTCTTTCGGGATCACCGAATCACCGAATCACTGTATCACCGCAGCCGCCTGTTTCTCCCTTGTGGCAACCTCGTCTTCTAGGCGCGCCGGCCTGTAATTAACTTACAAAAATTAACCGACGAAAGAGTTGTTCGTGTGAATGGACAGGGCCAAGAGAGAATACGCAGGCAGGCTAGGATGCCTGATGTTGCTTCTCCTGGCAATGGTGGTGGTGGTGATGATGATCATCATCATCATCATCATCATGCCTCGCGATTCTTCTTTTTCTCACCTCTTGGCCAGACAAGGCAATGCATGGAGTAAAGGAGTGAAGCAATTGAATCGACAAACCTTCGAACAAATTGAGAATGCGAACGTCGTCGTGGAGCAATTACCTCCTATCGATTATTAATTAAATCAATGCCAATGATTTTGCCATCATGATCTGGTTGCTCAGATATATGGTTGCTTTTATATTGTACAAGTGTAGCAGCCACTGCGTGGTAAAGTTGTGTGTCTCTGTCTGTGTCTGTGTCTGTATCTGTTTGTGGACGTTTGCAACATTTCGCGCTGTTGCAAGCCGTGTATTAATTTGTCCGCGTTGTTAGCTCAGCATGCGGTCGGTGGACACATCACACATCATTACTCTCTACCTGGAGAGAACAGAGACACCAAGCCACATCGAAGGCTCGGACAAAGGATCAGTGTTTTGTCGTTAAAAAATATGACATGATCGCATTGCATCGAGGGGTGGTTTGAGGAGGGCAAAAATGCACATTGCAACATTTTTAGTTTATGTTTCGCAGAATGGTTCTTCATCAATTATAATGGAAGCCAGTCAGAGAGCGAGATGGAAATCTGGGAGTTACGAATATGCCTGACGCAGGCTTAGTTTCGTGATCACCATAGGGGTAACCGTTGGTGCATAACATACTCCTATAAGTTGCGTATGGTTGCTCGAAGACTTTCTTGGTGGCTCGATAATGATTGATTTATTGTGTTTCATAGGCATAGATTCAACATTGTTGTGGAGCTCTAAGTTAAACATTGGTTACAAAGAAAATGTGACAATTTCTGAGGTTTCAAAGATGAGTACCAGTATCAAGGATGAATCAATCAAGAGGTGACGAGTTGCATTCATACAGTTTTTAACGTCGAGAGTCTGCAATGTCTGAGTCTGAAATGTTCCAGAAATTGGAGGTACGATGACAATTTTGACAAAGTTCTAGAATCTGAAAATCCGATCAAATATAGCCTTGATTTGGACCCCGTTCACCCTAGAATTCGTTTGGTAATTTGTTTTGTCGTTCAAATAGAGCAGTTACGCAAATAACTAACTCATTATTGTGCTTCTTTAGGGAGGACTTAACCTGGTACAAAGCGGATATCACTGCCATTCAGAAGTGCGATAGAATGGAAAACTCTGGAATCTATTATGGTGATTAGCATAGAGAACAGAACCAGCGCCTTATTGGACGTGGACTTGTCTTTAGACGAAGACTTATGCGAGAAGTGTTCACCTTCAGCAAGACCTTAAGATCACCCTTGGTGATCTAAGTGACAAGTTAGGAGAGGAGAGAATATTATATCATCATAGCAAGGACAATTTTGCTGCCCTTCTGCATCCGCA
Source organism: Volucella bombylans (assembly GCA_949129095.1). Classification (NCBI taxonomy): domain Eukaryota; kingdom Metazoa; phylum Arthropoda; class Insecta; order Diptera; family Syrphidae; genus Volucella; species Volucella bombylans. Next base: position 157,163,368 of record OX422144.1, read on the forward strand.
AAGAAATCACCTGATCAAAGTTCAAATGCGAATATCTCGGACACCAGAACACCAAAGACGTACATATGTGACATCGAGAGGCTACAATGGAAAGGAATCTCTAGATCGAATTGAGTCTCCCAAAACCTTTCGAGATGCATCAAGTAGGATGATTTTTGCAGACTGTTTAACGACGAAGATGGTCAATATTCCGCTGGCCAAGATTTTCGTAAAATGAAGTAAGAAATCAGAACTTATCTCTGAGTATATGCCGGACTAGACGAGCTGCCTTCCGAGTTATTTAAGGCAGCAGAAGATGAAGTCTTTGGGAGCATATATCCATTCATCTGTCAGACATGGTCGAACGAAAAATTGTCCGATAAATGGAATCTCACCATCGTTTCCAATATTTTTAAAAAGGGATACCCTCTACCGTACCGTGCTATGAGAGCGAGTGCTTGTTTATAAACGAAAGTCGTGACACTAAAAGAGGCTTTTGATGTCACAAAAGGACTTCGACAAGTTAAATATGGTTTCATCTGATTTGTCAATATCAATAGAATTGTGCGAAACTCACAGGCAAATTTCACAGAGGCACAGTATCACAGAAGTCTGATACAATTGCTGTCATCTGCTGACGCCATTTATATTATACAAAGAAATAGTTGTAGTGCCTACGATCATTGAAGCAGTAACAGCGAAGATAGCCGTCGAAACAAGTTGCTCTCTCTAAAAAGGCAAAAAATACTGTATAAGACCTTTATGGTCCAGTCCAACCGTATTGAGAAACTCGGCCTACTTGGTATGCGCAACAGGAACCGAATAGTGCGAGACCGTACTAAATGAAGAGAGCTGTGGGTTGAAGACCAAGTCCGCTCATGAATTCTTCTTGTTTGGTTGATACACATACCAATGGATTCGGCCGTCCATATAATGATTTTTGGAGCAACTCATGACATGAACTGGAAAAGGAAACCATTGCAAATCTGGTAGATGCCCTCCGCTTTTCATCAGAAGAAGAACCCATTTCGGTCACTTCTTTTTCGACAATTTAGAAAAATTGTTCTAAGCAACGGTCATTTAGCTCCTTGAACGATGCATCAAATGCTTCTAACTTTAATAGGGCAGGTGTGAATACATACATACGAATTTAATGTAGAGGAAATTGAGACCTTGTGATATAACAAAAGTCCAATGACTCAAGCGATTCCGCTCTACTTTTTCTTAAGCTTAGTGGCTTATAGCTGACTTTAAGGCAATTTACACAATATAATACTCTTCATTATTAGGAGCTGTAAGATGAAGGCTAGTTTTGATTTGCGGTAAATACTGATCCAGATATTCAGCGAAACGCATGAGACCACTTCATAAAAATAAATAAAATGCTGGCGCCACAGTCCAACCAGGGACCAAGGTCTAATCTTTCACACCCATGCATTGCTATTTTTGTACAATGAGAGGGTACCTACGATCTTCAACTCACCCCGAACGGTGGGAGGGTGAGGGATTTTTTCCATTTTTCGCTGAAAAAATAGTGATGTCTGCTTTTTGATGTGTGACGAGTTTTGAACCTAGAACTTGCCTAGTATTCGTCGAACATATTCATAGCCCCAGACAATCACTATTACAATACCTTCTCCCCATTTTAGTTTCAATGTGATCTCTTAAATTAATTGAGGAACATATAGTGCGTGAGGCGCTTGTTTACCGGAAATGCGCTATCGTCAACAATTCCGATCATGGTGACGAAATCGATATCATCGGTTGACGAAACGGTTAAAAAAACAATCTTGTTATAGACTTGTGGATAGGATGAAATGTATAATATTATAATACTAGCTGTCAACAAACAAGAAGAATCAACGCAGCAAAACACTGCTGAAGACAAATGTAACTTCGGAATAGGTAAGGAATTCACTTGGTTTAAGGCTCAAACGGCAACAAAACCACGCTGTTTCCAGTTGTCCAGATCAAATACTCTGACACCCGCGATACTTAAAAGGGAGGTTTGGTCTTGCAGCACTCTGCTCCATATAGTAGGACTGTCAGCATCAATATTCTGTAAAGCATGCATTTCGTCCTCCGTGTTAGAAGTTTTAACCCAACTTATTTCGCCAATCCCAACTCTCGTAGAATTGATATTTACTCCGATTCTTAACCACTTCGATGTTACTACTCTTAACTTTATAACGTTTTGCCCTAGGCGGCGGTGGAACGTTTCTTTGCCACCAATAGCTGCTCTGAAACACGAAATATTATTCGCCCAGGGAACTCGATTGTTTCGCGACTTGTATGACACATAGCACCATCCTGTTGAAAGTAGAATCAACCATATTTCGGTAGAACGCTCCATTGACTGTAATAGCTTTTCCGACCTCATTTTCAAAAAAATCTCACTAAACAGTTAGTCGTTTTGCGTAGATTTGCACCTCCAGAATCACACGTGGATTTTTGGTGCTCAGATGTGGGAATCTTTCTCATTAACATAGTCTCCATGTTAAAGGGAATGGACCTCAAATAAACCTCTCGCAAAAATCAGTGTCAGCGTGCATGTTTGCCAGGACCCAATCCGAGAATGTACGGCGCTGCTGACGGTTGGCCGGCTTCAGTTCTTTCGTTAAATGGATCTTGTATGCATGGAGAGCCAAAACTTTCGTCAAAATTCGGTACAGTCTGGCTGTGAAGAAGTCAAACTCCTGAGAACGGTGACGAATGCAGGTGTTTGGGTTGTTTTCGTAAGCTTCCATTACTGCGGCGATACATTCCATTGAACGTTTTGTATTGGGACCATCTCCTAGAATTAGTTGCGTACTCGTATTCCGAAAGGCACATGATTACGAGCAAAATTGACACGAATTTTTCGCATAGTTGCTGCGATTGACAGTGAATTTTTGTGGTAAAATCCAACAATTTGGATTTTTTCTTTCACTGTGTAGCGTTCCATGGTAAATTTCCCAGATGACATCTGTCACCCTATCTCAACCTTGCAGTCATCAGGACCTGTCCGCTTTTGTCATTTAATTCGCGCTCTGAAGTTGGCTTTAACAACTACATGCTAGATGCGTGTCAATATGTAAGTAATTTGATAGCTCGGACTAAAAACGTCCTTTAAACTGTGTGGAGAAATATGTTGTCACGATGGTTTGCAGATGATGAGTGGCATAGTGAGAGTAACCTTTCCAATACAACAGGCATCAAGGCGTTGGAAAGGAATAGTTGCAGCTTAGCATATTGTCCTTCCATACTTCTGGGGTCAGCTCCACCAAAAACATACTTCGATATACAAAGTCCCTGAAGTCATTCGTCCATCGACCATCGTGGCGAAGAGACGTGTTTCGGATTTACTTGTGAATTATAACAGTACACATAGTAAAAAGAAAGTATTTGACACAAATTTCAAAAGAGGCAAGTTGGCCTAGTGCAAGTGACAATCGATCGGCGATAAAGTGAACCGAGTTCGACTCCTGGTGGAGGAGAAACTACCTTCTTTTTTTCTTTTTTTTCTTCTTTCAATAATTAATAAAAGGAAGAAAAAAAAAAACAAGACATAAGAGTATCCATCAGGTGATGGATAAAGACGAGCGGTCCGCTCAAGCAATAGCGGATCCATTATATGGCGTGATCAAATCAGCCGATGAGGCAATAATGCCGGACCAGAGTGGTACAGCAGAGAGCGGAGGGACAGCAAAAAGAAGGAGGAAGCTAAGCCCAACTATAATTGTTAAGCGCCTTTCCCTAACAGCTTCAACCGAAAAGCTGCCGGTTGAAGCCAGGAGAGAGGCGCAAACATCAACTACAGCAGCTAGGAAGAAGGACACACCTGTGGTCGCTGAATACCCTCACGTCTCCGACGGTGGTGAAGGCCTATACATGGGTGCCCATAATAACTTCGCCTTGTACAGACAGTTTACTGACAGACATAACCCGGAGATCATGACACTGAAGTCGTCGATTAAAAACCTCCAAACATTAATGAAAGAAAATTACAGAGCATCTGTAAGTTTGTATTGGAACAACAAAATTCGTGCTGTAAACACCAGCAACCCGAATATGTTCCCGCAAATAAATAAAATATTTCGGAGAAAAGATCAAAACGAGCTTTCGTGTCTTAAAATCGCCCGAACGACGGACAACGAGAACATACTTATAGCAGCAGGCATAGATCCAAATGAGGCTGTTGATGATGACAGCTTCTTTGTGATCGAGGATCCGCAGGAGAAGGTTGAGGCTATAGGAGCGACTTTCCAGGAAGTATATAAGGCGAATGACATCATTGGCCCGAATCGCGACCTGGAAAGTCGAGTACTTGTGCACAATTTCTGCCTTCGAAATGAAATAGTGAATTGGCGATTCGAGAGCTCGGGTTTCACCCAGTTCAGTGACGAAAATATGGCTAATAATGCCATCACCAACGATAGGATACTACCCTCGTTCATTTCGAAGGAGGAGCTCCAAATGATCTTCGATTCACTTAGAAGTAAGAAATCAGCGGGAACCGATGAAATACCGAACATTGTGCTTCGACGTCTCCCTCTAGAAGCGGTGAACATTTATACCATCCTGTTTAATAATGCAATGAATAATGCACATTATCCAGCGCATTGGAAAACTGCGGTGGTACATCCGATCCCCAAAAGAGATAAAGATACTTCCAATCCGGCGAATCTCCGCTCGATCAGTCTTCTTCCAAATATCAGTAAGGTTTTCGAGAAGGTGATCAATAGAGTCCTGACTAAGTGGGTTGAGGACAAACATATAGTTCCGGATAATCAATTCGGTTTCAAGGCGGGGCATGATATCATTCATGCTGCGTCTAAACTGGTTTCTGATATCCAATGGAACAAAGGCAAGAAACAGTGCACTGGTGCCTGCCTGATTGACTTGGAGAAGGCCTTCGATACCGTATGGTTAGAGGGACTCTTTTTCAAGCTGGACAGGTTGGGCATTAGTAAACCACTGCTGTATATTCTTTTTGATATGCTCTCCAGTAGACAGTTCATCGTGAAGAATGGCGATGTGACTTCTGCTGGAACATTTAACATTAAAAACGGTCTGCAACAAGGTGCGGTAAATTCGCCGATCCTGTTCAACATTTACACAAGTGATCTGATAGGTTCACTTCACCATGCCATAGCGTACGCAGACGACTTAATCGCGTACAGAACAGGTCCAAAGATTGAGGTCATTAATATGCTTTTGCAGCGTGACTTCGACAAAATTAAGCGATATTGCGATGACTGGAAGTTGAAAATCAACTTTCAGAAGTCGGAAACTATTCTGTTTAGGACGCCTTTGTCTGGGGCCTCTAGGGATGCCAGAAAGAATTGGCGAACGTTTTCTATCGTCGGACAACACGGACAGCCACTTGCTTGTCGAAATGTAGTCAGATACCTTGGGATCTGGCTAGATCAATTTCTGTATTTTAACAAACATATAGATGTTGCTCTGGCCAGAGCCAAAGGTGCTTTTGCCCTTACAAAGAGACTGTTTTATAACAGCCAACTCGATGCGAAGGTGAAGGTGATCTGCTACATGGCCCTTATCCGGCCTATGCTTGTATTTGTATGTCCCGTGTGGTTTAACGTGAGAGCAAGTTTATTGGAAAAGATTCGGGTGTTTGAGAGGGCTTGTCTTAGGACTTGTCTTCGCTTATACAGAACACCAGAGTCTGAGTACATAAAATTCTATCCTAATGAGGTCTTATACAATAAGGCGAACCTAATAAGAGTGGACAATTTCGTCATTAAGTTAACTCGAAGGCACATTGCAAGAGCAATGACCTCATCGAACAACCTGATCTCCGGGGCTTTCTACCCCAATTATATGTATCACGAGAGAGTTCGCTTTGACGGCTTTATTCCTCCAGAAGCGTTCCTCTATCTAGATAGTAAAGGTCTGGCCCAGGACAGATTGGCGGTTCCGCTAATCTTCCACGTCGCTCGAACAGCTGCGGACAGGCGACTCAACTACGACAGAGACGTCGCACACGGCAGTGCGGAGCGTCTCCGGTTCAGTAGGGCGGTAGGGAGTCGCGACATGAGGGATGTTGCTCGGCAGCACCAACAATTTTGGTGGCTGGTTGAGGGAGGGGAAATTTCGTCGTCCCATTCCTCCAGTACTGGGTAGCTCCATAGGAAGCAAAGTCGGTCGTCTGACTATTTTATTAGCCATGGCCGGCTTACATAGTTTTAGGTAGGATTAAGTTAGTTTTTAAGAAAAAGAAATATATATAAAAACACAAAAAAAATAAATAAAAATGAAAAATTAAAAAAAATAAATAAAATAAAATATATATATATGCATATACTTATATATTAAGTATATAGGTATTATGGATGTATATGTATGTGTGTGTATGTATTAGATGTAAGTAGGTTAGGTAGTCTATAAGTTTTTAATTTTAAGTTTTTATAATATAAAAAAACGGTCAATTTACTAAGTTTTTAGTTAAAATTTATTTTCTTAGTTCTAGTATTAAGTAATGTTATATTGAATATAAAATTAGAATGTAAGATTCGTCGAAAGACATAGTTTAAGTGTTAGGTTTAGCTTAGAGCGCCCGCATGGGGCCAGTAAGTTAGAATAAGTTTATTTGTAAGTTATTTAAGCTAATTTTTAAGCATTTTTTTGTCTAGCATGTAAGAGTAAATTAATTAGTTAAATAAAAATGCATTTAAACTGAAAAAAAACTGAAAAACAGTCCCTGAAGTTTTATTTAAAAGTATCACGTTTTCCAATAATGACTTCACATTTTTGTCTCTTAACAAACCACAAACTATTTGAAATATCTCACCTCGTACGATTATGATTGGAACTCATTTGCAGCGATTGATTCATTGAATCTAATTTTCCACCACTCTTCCACACATTTCGGACGATATTCCGTCAATTTCGCGTGCAATATTGGCTCTGAGCGCATCTACCCTTTCTGGTTTGTTGTCATAGACCAATGACTTAATGTCCCAAGGCCCAACGAAAAAAGTTCAGAGGGGACAAATCGCCCGAGCGAGGCGGTCAATTGGTTGGTCCATTTCTTGAGATAACACGCTCACCGAACTTTGACTTCAATAGCTCGGGCCCGCTGCGTGGCAAGTGGCGGCATCCTATCGAAACCACATCTCACCAATGTTGAGTGCCCACAATTACGACCACAAATAACGTTCCAACATGTTCCAATGAAGCCGCCGGCATGAAAACCATGAAAACCGCACTAAACAGTCAATTTTTGTAGATGTAGTGGCATCTATGAAGCACATGTGCACCGCCATTTAGCCAGAAATGAGCTTCATCGCTGAAGATGATCTTGCCATGAAATTCCGAATTGTTTGTAACATTTTCAGAAACCAATTTGAGAAAGTTCGACGCTTCAAATGGCGATCTGGCTTTAGTTTTTGAGTCAATTTGATCTTATATCTACGAGTGTAGGCCGAGATCCGTTCGCAAAATTCGCCACAATGTTGCGAATGAAAATACCCAATTCCTGCAAACGGTGTGGAATGGATTGATTGATGGGAGCCAGGATACGCCTGGCCAAGGCTTACCTTCATTAGTAATGACAAATCGGAACCCTTGTTGGAGGCAAAAGTTCTACCCTTAGCATGAGTCGAGGCCAACCTAAGACCTCTTGGCCATCTTAGGCTCACGGTACCCAGTACTTATTGCAACTCTACATCGAGTCAACCACAAATGGAAGACCTTACTGTGAATTTAGGTTTAAACTACAGCCACCATGACGATCTCATTAGGGGCATACCCTTTCCAAGTCAAACACTGACTCCTATGGTCAATCCTGATAGGGACTGTCGATAGTCATGTAACAAAACAGGAACTTATGACCGGCCGCTTGTAACTGGTGAAATCGTAGTAAATTTCAGTGTCGCTAAAATCGGAAAACCATTACGATAAGACGTCTACGTCAGAAAACACAGACTGCACACATGCCCCTTCAGGTGCTATTACATATTTTGTAAAGATTCCATATCAGTGACCTTCTCCTCCAGGAAAGACTAACTATCTCATGCCTTCCGCTGAAGAAGATAAATATTTCTGCAGCCAAATTTGTTTGTTGCCTTAATGATCTTACTCTTGCAGCGCCTTACTACTTCTTTGGGGCTTAAGACAAATGTGTTGATTAGACTCCCCATTGCCCCTGAATATACGTACTCGTACATAAACCTCCACGACAGACGACGGAATACTGTTGAAGGTGTCACAAATTCCTTTGAATTTTTTGTATTACGTTCCTCATTTAACATCTATATATAGGCACATATTCGTCAGGCTGTCTGCTTAGAATAATGATATTCCTGCATCATACGTCATATACATCATTTTCTATACATATTTCATGATGCTCTCGAGATCATGAAAGACCCTTGATGTCAAGTCATCATCTGATTAATGAAAATAACGCGAAAACCATTTATTAAGCCATCAAAGTGAAGACACAACAAAGTAAGTCATCTTGGCATGGTCACATGTCACACCCTTCCAATCACTGGCAATTCTCTGGTCGCTATCTAATTAAAATTGTTCACACTTTTGCTTAATTAATTGTCAAATTGCTAAATGCAAGCTAGCGCTTTACTGTTAATAAAGCATCGCACCAAGCTGAAAGAGAACCGATCCTCTGTCCGCCAATGTTCATCGTTAATTATAAAAAATCATTTTCGACGGCTTTTGTCTGTGCCGCGTCTTGACTTTGCGAATAGTTTACATCTCTAAGCCCTGTGGAGATCGTTGAAAAATGATTATTTCGCGATCGGTACAAGTATGCACATGTGCGCTCAGCACTTGACATATGACATTCTCGGTTTTGACAACTCAACAGTCTCGGAGTGGCATACGCGCCAAATATTATATACTTATCAAATAGCGCACGATACTGATGGGAAGTGCTCTCACTAATTGGCGTATTAATGTGTGCCATCCTCCTCTATATAGACGGATGCCTCATTGCCAAGCATCCATGTGACATGTGTGCAATACGACAAGCGGGAAATCGGCGTTGTAACGCATCTTCATGGCATAAATCAATACACTCTCTGGTGGTTTCTTGTCTTAGATACTAAGATACCTACTTGAGTTGTTGGCGAGATAAATCTTCCACCCAACCCAACCTCCAAAAAACAAGCCGACTTCATTCATTAGAAGACAATGCTTGTGACTATATTACCATCACCACCACCATCAGTACCGCCGAAACACAGACAGGCCTCCTGAATCCAGCAGGGAGAACGCACCCGTAGAGTAGAACAGAGCTAGCAGGATCATCTTGTCAAAGTCGTGTAATTATTGCAGTTAAATGCCTCCATGAGGAATGGAAATAAATCATCCTGTCCCGGCAGTTATTTACGAGTTTTAAAATAAGTGACGTGGAAAATGATGCATTTGAATTTTCCGTTTGACGAAATGGGGGAAGAGTCACGAATAGACAGTGCATAAGGTGGTAGAGCGGGTGTCACAATGTCGAACTCGATGAGCGCTGGCAGGTCTCTCAAACACCATTCAAAAGATTTGTGCAATTCGTGAGGGAACACTCGTATGCGCATATGGTATGGGCTGAAATCTAGAATCTAGCAAGTGGAAAGTGGGTAATGATTTCCATTTGAAGTAAATGGGAGAGATGATGGGTTGAGATGAGTTTATAGAAGTGTTTGCTCTTGACGAGGAAGTGTTTTGGTCAATCATTAGTTGTACAAATTACATTATGGTACATCAAAGCGAATCTTCGCAGATGGTCTAGTGATACGCTGTCCTTAATGACTGTAAGCTCTTCGGGGCAAATGATCACATTACTCGTATTCGAATGTGGTTTAACGACTTTATCATCCGTAATTGTCGTTATTTTATTTATACATTGCTATCATTCAATTCTGGCTCACCAGAATAGATTTCCTGGACTACAGATTGTTTAAAGATAAAAACTTAGAACCCCCCAAGCATGCGGGGGAATAAATCTGATCACTGGCAACTGGAAGCAAATTTATAAATTCTGTGCAACCGTATGTATTTTGGCGGCCTGATCGGGAAACAATCACGATGAAGTGCTTGTTTTACCTCCTCGTGCTGGTCCCCGGGTAACTATTTTCGTACCCCTATATACGTAAATAGGCTTAAATTACAAGTGCGAAAGGCCTAGCTTTCTAGAATAGGTTGCGGAGGTTAGCATTTTTCGTATCTGAAATGAAAAACCGACACTGCGCCTCGGAATGATAACACGTAGACGACATTTGGCTATAGTGCCCGAACAAAGATTAGTTTCTGGAATGTGAAGATGCTTCTCGACACCGGAAGTGAAGGTCCTCAAAATGCCAGATTTATCCAATTAGAGAAGGAATTCATGCGTTAGAAGATGGACATCTTAGGGATTAGTGAAGTTAGATGGTTGGGCTCGGGGAAATTTAAGTCTAAACCTCGTACTACTATATTCCGGAAAAGCACCTGGAAAATCTTGCGTTGGATTGTTGCCTTCCAAAACAGCTTAATTTCCTGGGAGCCTGTAGGAGACAGGACCCTGAAATCCAGATTCCGGACTAGAGTAAATCGCGTCACCACCATACAGTGTTATGCCCCAATGGAACTCTATTCTGTCGAGGAGAAGGAGGCCTTTTATGACCTGCTGAGTGCTGCTTATGATGGTAATGGGAGACTTGACTGACAAGGTTGGCAACGGCAATGATGGACCCAGTCATGGTATGGGACAGCATGATTGTGGCGATCACAACGACAATGCCGAGCGTATTGTCAGTTTTTACAACGTCAACCGTCTTGTTATAGGAGGGACCATGTTTGAGCGCAAGACATGCCACAAAGTCAGTTGAGTGTCGACGGACAGACAAGTAACCTCCTCAGCCTTGATCAGCCGGCGATTTAGAAGCAGTCTCCAAAATGCTCATAGCAGAAGGGGTGCATGGGAATGGCCCGGGACCACCATCTGATAGTTGCTATCGTTAGATTACCTACAGCTACAGTTCGAAGATCCCAAGAAAACACCCAATTGCCTAAGTTTAATGCCGATAGGCTAAAGGATCCCTCAGTCCGCCAACAACTAGGGGACCACCTTTCACAAGGATTGAAAGGATGGTCAGTAGCACGGAACCCACCTGCATTGAAAACCATTGATGTGCTGTGAAAAATGTATTCATATCCGGTGCTGAAAGTACGAGTATAGTTGGTCGGTCGCACGGTAGAAACAGTGCTTGGCTTTCCGAAGAAACTTGGGCTAGGATCGAAGAAAGAAAACACCTCAAAGCTCGCATTCCAGTTACTCTACCAGCAGGTAGAAACGAGCTAGTGTCTGCATATCGCATGAAGATGAAGAAGCATTGGCTACAGAAGCAGAGGAGCCAACAACATCGAGTGAGGTCCTGGACCCACTCATTGAGAGAGCTTGGGAAACAGAGAGTTTTGGTGAAGAGTGGAAAAACGAATGATTGTCAAGCTCCCAAAGAAAGGAGACCTTACGTAGTGCAAAAACTGAAGAGGAATTAGCCGGCTGCCTGCAGTAGCCAAGAGGATAGCAAAAATCATCCTGGAGCGAATAAAAGACCACGTCGAAGACACACGCGACGCCGAACAAGTAGGATTTCGCACTGAATCTTCATGTGTTGACCACATCAACACCTTGCGGATCATCATCGAACAGTGCGGTGAATACCGATCATCACTTCACCTGCTGTTCATCGACTTCAAAAAGGAGTACGACAGTGTCAATAGAGAATTTGACTGGCTTGCTCTGCGCAGGAAAGACATCCCTGATGTCACGTTCTGCATAAAGGAAGGTTGTCAAAGGAGTTTGAAATCCAAAGTGGGGTTAGGTAGGGTTATATACTCTCACTCATACTGTTCCTGTTGGTGATAAGTGATGTATTGCGTGCAGCTTTGTCGACTGGAAATGGAGGAATTCATTGGACAATCACACCTCAAACAACTGGACTACGCGGACAACGTATTCTTACTCATGGATCTCCATCAAATGACAACAAGGGTAATTGGAACTCAGACAGAAAAATTCTGCGTGTGAAGACATAACACTGACACGTAGATTTGGCTGTTGTAGAGTTTCAAGCACAGAAAAGAAAAATACTGTGATATACCTCGAATCACTCTGAGTGAAGAAAAACTCTCCGTCCTATTCGGACTCCCACCCCTGGAGAGCAAACATAGAAACCAAACACACCTGAGTTTCAAACCACTACAAAAACAATTTTCCATTCTCCTCCTTCTATCTTTAAGCCCGCGCCCAGGCAACAGTAAAAGGGTATCTAACCCCTTAGGCGGGCGTAAATTATAAAAAAAAACAAGGGTGGAGAGATAAGCTGAAATCGTTGGGCAAAAGATTAATATGGCAAAAACAAAAAGGACCAGCCTTGGAACTTCCTCATAGCGGCGCAAACATTTGGTGCTACATATACGAGTATTCCTAACTAGCGCAATTGATTTTAACTTCAATTATAGTAATTTTCTCTGGTATAATGTGACTTCGGCAGTAGTTTGTTCACTCTTCTTCAAATTCCGAAACCAATAGAAAAGCAGAAATTGTTGCTGCGAGGTTGACCGCTTTTCTCCCATCGCTTTTTACAGAAGCCAGGGATTTGAATTAGAAGTTACAACACCTTTGTGACTTCGGAAAAACTCAACCAAATCTACTGAAACATAACACAACGAGTTTTAGAATAATTTTCCAAGACGTTAAAGTTAAGTTAGGTTAGAGTGGCTGTTGGAAAAAACCAAACCACTTATTGCCCATAGTGATGCCACTTGGATCTGTGATCCTCTTCCTCTTGGAACCAGGTTCAGCTTCTGACGAAGAGTAGAAAACTGTCAACGTCTATATTATTTAGATCGCTTAAGTCATTGTAGAAGAAAGCTAGTAAGTGGAGTTTTTCTTCTTGCCAAGCTTACCTATAAGGGAGTGCAGTGATGAGACCTATGATAGCGCTGAGATGTTTCCTATTTTGAAAGATCAAATTTTTAGAGCGATTCAGTTTCAGTTTTGGCCAAATTTGTTTGGTCGTTAGACAGGTTGTTCTTCTAATAGCACCTAGCTTTAGTTCCAGTTAGCACGTAGCGATTGGTATACCGATGCAACCCTTTTCCGGTAATATGGCGACTTCTTCGGCCCTACAATTCCTTGAAATGTCTCTGTGCTCCGACACCAAAAAAGGTGAATGTTGAACTTCTCTGCCATGCCGCTGAGATATGATAGGCAGTAAACAGCGGTTTTGCCTGCAGCTTGCACGTATCGGTTGATATATGATATCCGGTAGGATAGAAAGAGTGGTTCCGATTTTGGCCATTTCGTCGGCCCGATAATTCCCTGGAATATCTCTGAGGCACGGCACGCAACATAGGTGAATGTTAAACTGATCTGCCATCTCCCTGCGAGATGATGGGTAATTAAGGGTGATTTTCGGAATTAGTGAGACTCTGTCCAGGGTTTTGATAGCTACTTGACTTTCCAAAAAGAGACGAATATCTGTTGCAGATATCACGTTTTTCTTAATCCGGGACAGGATTTCTTTAATCGTCAAAATTTCCGCCTGGGATAAGGTCGTACAGTCATTTTGAAGTCGGAAGGAAAGGCTTCGGTTAAACTTATCTCAGAAAACACCGTCACCAACCTCGCTATATGGATCCATCTGTGTAGAAATGGATTGACTTGTCATCCATGAAAGTATCTTCCTCCCAGAAAGATTGAAAGGAAATGCTTACATGAAAGTTTATTTTTCTGCTATGTAGTTGCTTTAAGGCGACCTGCATTAGTTGCCACTTCTTTGCAGGAAATATCGAGGGGTGTCAAGTGAATCAAAATATCTAGTGCCGTGGAGGGAGTAGTACGTAGGGCTCCGCTCATACATAGACATGCTGTCCTATTCACTTAGCTTAGTTTGCTACAGTTGACTGCATTGTCTAAGGCCGTCCATCAGACAACAGCCCCGTAGGTGAGAATCGGTTTAATGACCGAGATGTATAGCCAGTGGGTTATGCGAGGTTGAAGGCCATATTTTCTCCCAAATGGCTTTTTTGCAAGAGAATAAAGTTACTGTAGCTTTCTTGACTCTTTCTTGAATATTAGGTGTCCAATTTAGTTTCCTGTTAAAAATTAGACCCAGATATTTCGCTGTACCATTGATTGAGAGATCGTTTATGAATGGAATTTAATATTTCCTAAAAAAGAGGACAAAATCAGGTTTATCAGGGTTTACTCCCAAACCGCAGCGATCCGCCCAACGGTTAATTTATTAAGATTTTGCTGTAAGAGATATTTAATGGTATTGAGGCAACCACCTTTCTACCACACGCTTCCAGGTATAACCGCAGTTCGTTGACCGCTAAGTTCCTGGGACTGGGTGAAAGATTACCGCCATGCGGCATACTTCTGCTGAAACATCTCTTAGCAGAAGCAGCACGCAATTAGGAGTTGGTTATCCTGCTATTTAGCATAAGACTGATCAACTCCCCAAGTGAGTCATTTACCGTCAGAGTCGACAGAGCAGTTGTGATTACTGGTCCAAGAGTCGCCGGTTTTTACCAAACTGCTAGGCATCTTATGACTGGTAGAGGGGAGGACTTTAAGGTTATAAGCTATCCTAAAGCCATAGACTCTAAGAAGCAACACAGAAAGCATCGTCTTACCATAAGTTGATAAAGGCTGGAGACATATTTCTGGTATGCGGTAAATTCACTCCAACAGTAAGCGATATACTGAAAGCCTCTCTAAGTAAATTTGAAATGGACTTACTTCTGTTCCCTTGAAGCTAATTTGGCAAAATCTGAATTAGTGTTACTTAGCACTCGGAATTACAGCAGGATCAGCGCTGAAGTTTTCTAAAATCGACAGGCACCTTGACCTCATCGCTCATAATAAACTTACGTGGAACATGAATATTAAAAAAGTGCCAAAATAATCGATTGCTTTATAGACAAGTCAAGGAATTTGTTTTAAAAAATTGAGCCCATTCCCAAAAACTATGAATTGTTACCAGTTTTTTTAAGACTATCAACAATCAAGGAAACAATATTAAGGTGTCCCAAAGATTGTAAAAATTGTTGGTCTTTTGGTAAGAAAATTAGAAACCCTGCTTCCGGATTAGTTACAGTGAGATTCCAGCTGTCAGCTCTATAAACAAGGCCAATCACCTTGCTGTGAAATTCTAGTTTGAGACATGTTTCCGCAATATTTCTTCATCGAAATTTCTTCTCCTCTTACAGGGCTATTACACTTGCGTTCCTTCTTTCCAAGGTCATGCCAATCTGACCTGACTTTTAAAAGTGATGGCTCCAAGCCCAAAATTGTTAAGAAAGCAAGACACCAAGCTATCGACTTAACGTTATCCAACTGCTACGAGGGTACTACTATGTAAGGTTTCTATATCAAATCATATATACATCGAAAATCGGATACCAGACCTCGGCCTTGTTAAAAATGCAGAATCCGCGACAAACTAAATGGGCACGCCTTAAGGTGAAGCTCGACCGTCAAACCAAAACTCGGAGTAAAACATAAGGCAAAGGAAATAGTTCAGAACCAGAACGGCAACTCACATAAGCCTACGATTGGAAGAAGATTAGAATCTTTACAGGTCGAAGCAACAAAAATATAAGAAACTAATTTCGATTTCGAAAAATGCCTCATCTTTGGCAAAAAGATGAAAGCAGCAGGAGTGCCAAAATCCTCAAAAGTCTAAAATGAGCCAAACTCGCGAATTATTCAGAAAACCTTATGGCACCTTCTTTCAGCCGAAAGCAGATAATCTGTCTTATGCTCGAAATCCACTTCATCAGGGCACCTGATCAGAACCAGTCCACAACTAGCTCCGATCACTGATTCTGCAAATAAGCTGAATAAAACAGCATGTGTCATCGATACTCTCTTGCTTCCTTTGATGGCTTTAAGTCGTCTGTCACTGATGGCACATATTATGCAAAAAAAGAATAAACCTGCTGCTGGAAAATCTAAGCAGAATCTTTAGAATTTGGCTAGGACTACAGTAAAAGTAGTTCGGTAAAGATGATTACACGTTCGCCAAGACAAATTTTGGCGGCTTGAGTAACATGATAGACCTAAAGTCTACAGTCAGGCATATGCAAATGATATAGCTGTACTATCTGTAGGATCATGGCTAGTGAATGTCTGGTCTTAAGCGGAAGCAGCACTAGACGTTACAGCGTTTAGTGGCCTAGAAATGGCCATTCAGTAAATCCTCTTAAAACAGAGGTTACTGTCCTTACCAGGGTGAGTTATCACTTCTCCAACGAAGCTAGGTATTTAAGTGTCATACTGGATAACAAACTTCACGTCACTTCTGCTTTTCTAAGACTCCAAAGAACGGTCTGTCTCGCCCGACAGGGATATTCCGTAGCCCGCCTGGTTCTGCTGTAGACGAACTTATATTTATATGTACAATGGATTCAAAGCCCCCTTCCGGTTAAAGCCAAATTGCTTTTGGTACAACACGCAATGGAGTTTTAACGAAATTGCGCGACGACTGTCTTGAATGGTTCTAGTCAAAGTTTAAGCCATGAAAGCAATGTAGTCTTTCTGGAGTCGAGCTGAAATATACACAATCCTGATGGCAATGAACCAACATGACATACACTTGCTGAATCATCTCACAACTTCCAAGCCAGTTCGAGAATGCAAAGCTTCTGTGAACGCAGTCTAAAGGCTGAACTCAGATAGTCTTGTTTGGGTTCGGAGCCAAATTGGGATCGCGGATGATGATATCGCAACTGAACTTGCCAAACCAGGCCTAGAGGAGACATTCTCCTGCATTCTAGATTAGGGCTTACATTGATTTCACGATGCCGCTGGACCAAACGAATCCTTCCTGATGTCTCGGAGAGTCCAGTTGTCCCTCAGTAAGAAGGACTAACGTCGTGAAATCACCCCGCTTTTGTTAAGCTCCTAAATATGCCAGGCATAAGGGACCCAAAATCCTGCAACGCCTACTGTGAGACTGCTGACGACACCACGGAACATTAACTCTGTTAGTGTGCAATCCACGCTCGCATCAGGCTATAGGCACTCGACGCTGATGCGGTGTATGCTGGTATGCTGGTACTATAGCACTTTACCCTGAAGCATGTACTCATCTGTGAAAGACTAATAAGTTCCCGTAAGAGCAACATACTCGTATAAGGAACACAATGGAATAGTCCTTTGTGTCAATGCTCTATTCCGACGGAAAACAAAGGCCATTCTAATTCTGAGCAACTGTAAGCTACGATTGTTGCAGAAATAGCGCCACAGATGAGTTGATGGCATGTCTCACCGAAATGGAACCAAAGTCTACACAAATCTGGCAAAAGCAATATTGTTCCACTTATATCAAAGGCATTTGACTAAGTTTGACATCCGGTCTAAAGCGTGCATTAGGGATCTATGAATCCCTTCTTTCACTGATGAGAAATTACGTTCCGAAAGTTTAATTCGAGTTCTCGTGAACGGATACAAGTCTAACATCCACAAAATAAATGCTGGTTCTCTGTAAGAAATAATTTTCTCCTTCTGATCTGGCCCCAATTCGACTACAATGTCCACATCTGGTCAGGTCCTCCTAAGAACCCTCTGCAAATGCTGGAATTAAAAAGCGCAAAAAAAGACTTTCAGATTAGCCCAATATTGCCCAGACAATAGACACCCTCCACCTTGAAATATCGCGATTGTTTCCTAAGACGTACCACTGATATGTGTACCGCTGTGTGCCAAACACTTTAAAGGTATATAAGATGCCTTGAGTGAGGGCTAATTGTTTAAAAAAGGGATACTCTTCCAAGCTGAAATATTAGCGTCAGACGAGACGTTGCCCATTAATATATTCTGGGTCTATCAGGCTGCATTAAAAGCTCTTAGTGACGATATTGGAGGAGTAGATCCCAATGCAAACCAGATATCTAATAACAGATACACTGTTGGATACGAAATTGGAAGGAATCTCAAGAACTGCTGCTACTTGAAAAATAAAATGAAGATCAATAACCTTTTAACTATATATACGGTATAGTATACGGAATCCTTTCTTTTCTAAACACACTACAAAAGTTCCATCTGCAACTCAAAGATCCTTAAACATTTTAAATTTTTATTTTTTATTTGGAGAGGAGTGATTCAGAGTTTCTTGTTGGTGCCCCATAAATTCACGACATTTCTTCGGCATTTCATGAGGAAATTCAGAAAATTTAATTTGCTAACCACCTGTGTAATTATCCGCGTCAAATTTCCCATTGTTTGCATTTAAAAATATCCACATGGCCATTTAGAATTGGCACTTCCTTATAGCCACTTCATCAATGTCCTCTTGAATAAACCAATTAACATCGCACAACCCATTCACTTGGCAAAGAGCCACTTGAGTCATCAACCTGTCATGCTAATCCAAAGAAATTACCTGCTAAGAGAAAAATCCTTTTTTCCCCTGAAACACTGTCCCGAAAAGGATTAAATCCAGTGTCACCAATTATACTCCTAAACGATAAAAAATTACCACACTCTGTCAATTTCATTTTTTAAACAGCACAAAACAAAACCAGAAGACATGGCCGAACAAGGATGTCAGAGCACCCTCTGTCATCCGTCCCACTACTTCGGTATAACCACCACCTGCAGCTATTGCGGGGGTGCAGCACTTAAACCAGCCAACCATCCCAATCACATGCTGGATGAATTCAAAAGTCTTGCAAAAGGCTTAGGGACCAAAAGTCAAACAGATATAAATAACCAACAATAACACACAAATAAACGATAAATAATATTTTGTTTCGGCGGCCATCTCCTGTCGATCGTTAAAGACCCGCTCCTCCAACAATAGCCCATCAACGGCACTCACACAATGGGGAATCCCAAGTCCCAAATGAAAACCAGGAGAACAACACTATCCACCATCCACCTGAAAATGAACCAAGGCGAAGGAAGAAAAATCGAAAAATCGAAGAATCGAAAAATCCCAATAACCAATGAATAAGATCACAGCAGGACATCTTTGAGTTCAGTCAACACTCGGCGAGCTGGACACACCTTGGCTGTTACTTTTACACTCATCCAACGGTGTATAGGTCTACCTCTAGTCCACCAGTCTACCAGTCGTCCACCACCACTCATATGGGCGCATGAGTTACGATCAAATTCAAATGATCGTAAATATGTCAATCGCGATCGTCGGACTTGGATGCACCCTGCGAGATCATTAAGGGCGACACTATCCACACTATCCGTACTATCCACACTATCCATACTATCCATACTATCCACACCAACCACACACTACACGATCGGAATTTGTCGATTATTTCACTTCGAACGCTGGACTGTTCCGTCTCCGGCTTCGACCTGGAACAGTTCCAGCGTAAAGATTTAATTAATTAAAATTATGAACCGACCGAACGATCGAGGATGCATTTTCGGGATATTTTATGGTTTATTGGTTAAATCTCGGCTTCATTCGACTTGCGAGTTTCGTGGATAATTTATAGCCCGGCTTGAGGATGCTCCTCATGGGATGCCGAAGCCAGTGTCAATTTCAGGTAGTTAGCGCGCGCAGAAGACCTGCCATTATACTCGTTCATAAAAAAAAACTAAAAAAATAAAACGAAAAACCAAAGTGATGACAGGGTATTAATGTTTCATAATTTTCGAAAGGTGACGCACTAAACATTTGCATAATTTTCAAGGCACCCAGATATGGTGGTGTTACTGGGCATCTTGTGTATCTTGGAGGCTGTTCACTTGTGCTGACGCATTCCATGTGGAGTTCGTTGATGAAGGGGAACCATCTTCATATACTCGTATTTTGAGGGGACGAAACCCGACAGAAAGGCATAAATAAACAATAATTCTTTCAGTGGAAGTAATTTGGAAAGAAAAATGGCACGAGTTAAGGATGCGGCGTAAATCATGACTTAATACCAGTCGCAGACACAAAGCCATTTCTTGGGGGTGGCCATAAAGAAGCTGAAGCTGATGCTGATGCTGATGCTGTCCGTGAGCTTATGGGTTTCTTCTGTGATTTTGGTGAAAGGGTATATTCTTATTTGAATGCAGCATAAGAAGCTAGATCGACATGGTTTGGCTTCAGTCGGCCAGGGTTTGGTTGGATCCATTCACAATATCGATGATTTATCGATGATTTTAGAATTCGGGACTGGCGATAAGTCATTGTGGCTATAAGAGCCGTGAGTTCGGGGTGATAAAATTCAGTTTTAAGCAGATCTTTGTTAGCAGTGAAGACAGACAACTTGATACATGTGAATGCTGTTGATGTCATAAAGTAAGATTTGGTTTCGTTGAGTCGAGAATGGAAGCAGATGGTAATCTTGAATTTAAAATGTTTTTCAATTTAGAATATTTAACAAAAATGAAGAAAGAGCTGTTTAAATTGTGAATACATAAATGAAAATCGCTGGTGGTCTTCGAACCATCGAACCCTCCTATTTCTCAAATTTGTCCCGAAAATTTTATACACAAATTCAAATTATCACTGCTTCAGTGTAACAACTATAACAACTACCGACCGATCGGTAAAGCTAATCTCGAATATCTACTTTCGTACATAGCTCGAATAGTTCCATATTACTACTCGTGCAAGTAATGATGACATTCCTGCCCAAGACGCTTGAATTCATTAGCTCCGAAGCTAATGGGTAGTTGCAAACAATCACCTCTTGGACTTCATACTATAGTCTGACCTGATTGTCAATTATGTGACTCTCAGCCAGAAATTGACACGAAAGCAAATAGTCAACTGAACGCTATCCACGTCTTCCATGTCAGACCATAGATTCATCGAATTCAGAATCGGATGCAAGATCTTGACCTTTTTGAGGAGGAGAAATCCGCCAGAAATCAACTGCACACGCTTACCAAGAAACTTGGTAAGGTCGTCAATGCACCGTCTAAAAGCAGAGGAAGCTATTCAGAAACAGAACGTTGTTCTAATCAAATATTTTGAATAGACGTGTAAAGCATAGGAAAGTTTACCGGATCTATCTTTTGTTCAACTTGGTCATTGGTTTCCTGATCCTGAAGCTTCGTATCCATATAAATAACTACTTTGCAAAGCAGCAGCGGTTTCCCAGAGCCAGGCTTCATCGAACTTTCAATGGAGCTGTGGCACTTTCCAAGACATGTGCATAGCACTTGCAGAGCGTAGTCTGCAACATTTCCTCCAATGCAATGATTTGCTACTCACAAAAAAAAAAATTACTAGCATAAACTTCTTCGATCCCGCGAACGGACAGACATACGCATCGCAGTGTTGGACGAGAGTAGAATGATAGCGATGAAGTTGAAAATGCTACAGATGTCAGCAAGTTTATCAAAAACCGAACAAATAAATACGATTATTTGTGGAAGAGCGGATGTGCTATCGGAAAACTGCTGAATCTCCCATAATTATAATTGGACCAGTGGCGCAACGTAGCTCTTGCTCTACCACCTGGTGTTAGCATGAGTGAAACCTTAATCAAGCAAGCTAAAACGGCAAGTGCGTCCTCGACCTACTGGCCTACCCCGTAATAGGGCTTACAACCTCAAGGACACAAAGAAGAAAAAACAAGATGTGACGAACTAGCTTTCAACCTCTGATAGTAACAGATTCACTGTTGATGTCGATTAAAGACACTACCGAGCGGGTGCACTCAAAAAATCAGCGGAGATCCTCAGCTGTACACAGCTGACATAATCGACATCGGAGAAGGACGACCTTACCAACGACTGCTGTTACGAGTTCCTCGACAAAACCTACGAGCTATGCTCTAAATATAACGTGAAAATCGTCCTTGGCGATTAGAATACCAAGCTCGATAAGGTGGCATCTATATTAATATAATGGGGAAGTAAAGCCTCCACACTATGACCTCAAGAAACAGGTACAGGGTTATTTTTGTAATTTTGTAGCGGGACGCAATGTAACTATAGCCAGCATACGATTTCCACACCTTAAGATCGATAAAGAGGCCTGGCTGACTCCTGACCAACCAAATTAGTCATATTGCGACCGACACAGAGCATTCCTAAAGCGTCTTTGATGTTCAAACGTTCTGAACAGCATTCCGGACCATTATTTTCTTGTAGCCAAGATGCGTATGCATATATTCATAACAGTCCAAAACCAGCGAACCACTGTGAGTAACGGCTACAATCGGGAAAGACATCTAGAACCGTTTCCAATCGAGTTTCCCTTAGCCTTTCGATGAGTCCGATGTCTCCAGCATCTAACTTAGAAGACCAGGGGCATCACTGCCAAAGAGCCATCAAAGAAGGAGCCTCTGATATACTGGGTTTCATCACGCTCAAACAAAGGAACTCCTGGTTCGATTACGAATGCAGACAGGCAAATCAAGAAAACAGTTCAGAGCGGCCCTGCAGGAAAGAAAATGACAGACTTGCTAGTTCAACGAGCAGAATGGAAAGGAAGCACCGAGCCTCTTCAAAAGGAAAAAGAAAGAGCATGAGAAGCGCTCGAGTGTGGCCTTAGAGAGGTGCTACCAGAAGAATGAAATTCGGAAGATTTACCGCTGTTAGCCCTGAATAGAAATCTGAAGGAAACCATCGTAGAAGAACCACAGTCGGTGGTGAGAATCTAGAAAGATTATTTTTTGCAGAATATTAAACGGTTACATCGGTTACATTACGAATTACATCCCACCAGAATGAACATCCCACCAACCTGGGTGGAGGCCAACAACATTTCCGCCCACCCGGCAAAGATGAAGTAAGGAAATGAATTTAATTCTAGGAAAGTTGCTGGTACCGCTGACTTAGCTGCAGGTGAATTTTGGATCTGGAGCATACATCAACTTATCTCTAAAATCTGGACGAAAGTATGCCCGGAGAATGGAAGCTCAAGATGGTTTGTCCAGTCCTAAAGAAAGGAGATACCATTAACTGTGCCAAATGCAATATCGGATTTCAAGTACTGTCTGTCTAATTATCAAGGCCTCGCCCATCAATGCCGTTGTCTAATAATAAACGGGGCAGAGCAAAGTACTGGTCTTATCGTAAACATCTTCAGATGACGCTACCTATTCGATCAGTCACAAGTTGCCGGTCATAGATCTTGTTGGCGGCTGAACCAAGTGCCTACCAGGACTTAAATCATGGTACCATGGGAGCTAGGAGCCCCCCCGATCTCGGTCCGTGCCTGACATGAAGAGGTAAGCCTTCTTGTGGGAACGTCCTGGTGGCTGTGGTTTAAACCTAAAGTCGCCGTTTTCCTGTTGGTTTGACCCAATGTAGAGTTGCAATAAGTACCCTAAGAGCAGTAAGAGGTTTTAGATCGGCCTCGACTCATACCAGGGGTGAAACTTGTGCCGGCAACTCAGTTCCGAATTGGTATCAATGGAATGACGGAGAGCGATGGCTAGGCTTATCCTTGCCCCCATGGATGTATGAGCACTCCGTAAACATAAGTCTACACGACAGGTGTTTTACGTTAAAAATCAGGCATTATGTCTGCTTAAAGACCTTAGTAGATAGTCCGACCGGCCCCTATCAGTTGGTTTTAGGCCAGGAAAATCCACCATAGATCAAATTTTAACGTTAATCTTGGAAAAACCCCAAGAGTTCCAAATCGATACACACGACGTCTTCATCGATTTCAAAGCTGCACATGACAGAATCGCAGCCATGTCTAGTTTTGGCATCCATCCCAAGGCCATTCGGCTATGACGGATGATGATGGAGAATGCGCGTTGCTCCGTCGACATCGGTAACAACAAACCCTAGACCTTCAATGCCATTTTCGACATCATTCTTGAAAGAATTGTGCGAAACTCGCAACATCAGATGAACCATCTTTCAAAAGTCTGTTCAGTTACTCTCATGCGCATTGCGCAGACGGCATTGACATGATGGGAAGAATACAGCGAGCTATCAATGAAGCGTTTGCGATTATTGAAGCAAAAGCGCCAAAGACGGGAAAAACGGTCAACGAAGGGGAAACAAAGTGAAACAGATACTCTCGTTGAAATTATTGATATTGAAGCAAATATGTAGCACATTGACAAGATGTTAACGCTTCTAAAGGTTTTATAGTAAAGACGGGTATATTTCTCCAATTTGCACAATAGCTTCCTTCCCATGAACGAATGGACTTTAACAAACCTGAATCTTTCATTTCAGCTCATTAATATTCATAAATTTGTGTATTCCTCACTTTAAATTAATTGGTACGCATTTCCATGGAGAATCGAATCAATTTCAATAAGCAGCTTTCCTACCCTAGATACATCGCAATTAAGACCCTGAGTCGACTGACATTTTATACTGACAGTGGCTCAAGTATTTTAAGCACTTAGTTGCACTGCATCCCCATACCTCAACTTTCAAACAAACCAAACCACGATTCGTAGTTTATCGATACCCAATCGGGTATGGTGCTCATTAAAACTACCCAATGCAGTAGCTCATTTTTCGATCTGCTTGTTTCTGGAAAATAATTAACCAAAGTGAAGTAATAGTAATCTTCTTGTTAGTTATGTTACATTGCACCATCATCAACATCCGTGTGTGCACGTGTCGATCACACTTCTAGTGTCAAGTGAATTGCACATTTAACCACGTCAACCAACCACCACCAGTTTCACCTTAATGCTTTTCCAAGGTACACATGCACGTGCTAGCTACATTCCACTCAGAAGAGATAAATATTTGAACATAGTCCCAAAGGGGCGGCGGCCACATTTTCAAGTATTTTTCCGCACATTTCTGCAGAAAAAAAATAAGAAAAGAACAAAAACACTACAAACTCCAACTTCAATAACCAGAAACAGTTCCCACATACTCGTACATATGTACTCGTAAGAGACGATGGCGTCCACATATGCCCGTCCCGTACGTACAGCACAATCAACAGATCATTAATCAAAATGCAAGACCTGCATAAAAGAATCTCTGTGGAATCGATAAGCGCCCCACTACGGCGCATGACGGCAATGGCACCTTACCCCAGCGCCACCGAGTCAAATCCAATTGATGAAGTTGCTCATGATTTCCCATCCCCTTGCGGTCAAATATCGGAATTCCAATTCGATATGATCCCCGCCCAAATAGCATTGACGTACGATTGATGATCTTTTGATTGCGACTCCTGATATCGGATGCATGAGCTATGTGAAGCGCCGAGCGGTTGCGTAACTTCACGTGGGCATTGCACTCAACAACAAAAAATCACTGAAATCAACGAAATCACCGAAATAACTTGCTCTGACAGCTTGGTGCCTATTGCCGAATTCCTTACCGCCACTGAAGTCCCAATACCGATTTCGATACCGACCACCGCTGGCTAGATGCCCATCATTGACAAAACACATCACATCGGAACTTGGAGAGTCTCGAACAGAATCCAATTAACGGATTCACACCGAATTCCTCCGCCAATGCATCTTCTTCGACTCTGAGAAGAAAAAAACCCCGAAGAAAAGTCATAGGTGATTCCCTGCGTCACTGTAATCTGGCGCAATAAGAACTACGAATTGCCGCGCGTAACTAGTATAAAATGTTTTAATTAGCAATCATGAGACCAACGAGACATGGGAAACGCGCTCCTTAATAAAAACATCTCTCCGGGATGAAGTGATCCTAATTAAACGGTTGTCAAAGTCGCGAGAGAACATCACACAGGGCCACACACTTTGCGCGGGCATAAATTTTCCTCATTCATTGCAGTTTGACACGATCGGTGGCCGACTTGACTGTATCCCCTAAAGCCCTGTCACTGTCACAAATGCTTCACTGTACTCGCATCCCTGTTTCCCTATAACTCGACGGCACACGTTCTATTTCGGTCGTTTGACATCTCGGCGATTTCCCTTTGCTCGTTCCCACCGCACAATGCAGCTGGATCAGATTCATTGTCACTTAACGCACAAACATGAATGATCGTTGCGTAATTAGAGGATCATCTGCTCAACTCGAATGAAGAATGAGCGAAAATCTGTTGGAGAACGTCCTCATAGATACTTGTAACGATTTGATGTTTGTGGTAAAGTGTCAACGATAACAATGTTAAATGTCAAACTGGATCATTGTACCCTACTCTCTCTCTCTCTCTGTCTGTGTCTCTGGATGTGTGTGTGTGTGTAGAGTTTTTCTTCTCATTTTTGTCAAACAAGATCAAGCGACAGCTGCACACCGATATTTGATGCAAATGACAAATATGTTGCTGCTGTGATGTGGTTAGGTTGCTGCT
Organism: Volucella bombylans; assembly: GCA_949129095.1. Taxonomy (NCBI): domain Eukaryota; kingdom Metazoa; phylum Arthropoda; class Insecta; order Diptera; family Syrphidae; genus Volucella; species Volucella bombylans. Next base: position 157,189,539 of record OX422144.1, read on the forward strand.
TTAGATACTTTTTGACACGAACGTTTAATAGGCAATCAATTTGTGTCAAAACTCTTTTGTTGTTAGATGATTGACAGAATTGGACCTGTCATTGTGGTTAATGATTGATCTAGGCGGAAGCCATCCACGAAAAGTGTGAATACACATAAATATTTGTGAAGAGAGATGCGAATATGGAAATTCTATCTTTGAACAGAGGATTAGAAGAATGACTACAAAGAAGAACGAATAACGAATAACGAATAACGAATTATTGTAGAAACTACAATAACACAATGCAGATGAGATTGACTTTGACGATAATCTTTGATCTTGGCCAATCTTTGTCATATTGAACAAATAGAAATCAAATTTAGCGCTGTTGCATGTTGAAACTGAAGGAGAGTGACAGAAATCCGCCATCATTCTATACCTTTACCGTGTCTACTTACAATACACTTTCTATATGACTATTCTCTCTCTTCTTCTGCTTACGAGTAGATATATATTTCATTTCTTCTATTTTCGTTTTTACAAACGTCGTTTCGTATAATGAGTTGAATATTGAATGTTCTATCTGAGCATCGAAATGGGTTTAGAATGTCACATCAATGGTCCTAGTCATTGCCTACGTTAGCTCGACCATTTGTATTATTATTAGGGATCCACTTATTGTTATCATCTGGATTAATGCGACGTGGTTTAACCCTGATATTCCAGACAAGGTTTACAAAATAGAAAGCCACAATTTATTCCGCAATGACAGAAAAGCGAACACTGTAGGAGGAGGTGTTGCTACTTATTGCAAGACTTCCCTCAACTGCAAGGTGATTGGTAAATCTTCTTCTAGTAAGCCCATATAACCCAAAGATGATGTTCGCGCTTGAGCCGTTTTGCTCGTATCTAGAAGAAGTCTGGTCTATGCGGAATAATGTTTGTGGTGACTTTAACAGAAATGTACTTTTTGTCGAATGAAGTTGATCCTGACAGGTTTGACTGTAATACGACCACTCCTACAACCTCTTGCGAGGTATACATCAGGGTTCAATCTTTGGGCCAATTCTGGTCTACCCATACATTAATGACTTACCGTCGATTTTCAATCATATGTCTATCCACCTCTACGCAGATGATGATCAACTTTATTCCTCGGAGGCGGCTATTAAATAGCAAATCTCGTTTCAAAGTTACCTATATCAGGATCTACTCGCGATTGGGGGCAATGAATAATAGACTGGTCCTAGACCAAAATATAGATAGATCAGTGTCTATCTCTAACAGATCTTTTGAACTAGCTTCTGTTATAGATATGTTACAATCAAGTAGCAAAATTAAGCTAGTAGACACTGCAATAAGCCTAGGTTTTGTCATAAGTCGAACCGTATCTTGTTATGATATAAGAGTAAACCATAACTAAACAGCCATTACCTGCTTACAAAAAATACCAAAACTGGAAGACCTACTTGAAGCAGCTGGAGCAACATTTTGAGGCGTGTGGCGTTTCAGAGGACAAGCAGAAGCGCGCATTTTTCCTGCTATGGATTGGAGCGGATAACTTTGAAACTCGTATCTACAAAGCCTTTCAAAGAGCTATCGGATAAGCTCAGTGAGCCCTTCGTAGTTAAAATTCATGTACTGTCAGCCAGATATCAATTCCACAAAACATCAATGAAGTCAAGTCAAATGTATGCTGATTGGGTTACTGATCTTCGAAGAGTAGCCCGCAACTGCAAATTTAATTGTCCAATGGAGATGTGTTCAGAATCATACTTACGTTGATAATATGATTCGTGACATCATTGTTCAATCGAATGCTACCAACTCGCTATCGATGCAATTGATCAAATAATTAACTTATCTGATCCTCTCGATGATATCATTGTATTTGGCGATTTCAATCTACCTCAGCTGCACTGGACTCAATCAGATGATAAATCTTTTTTTATCGCTTACCCTATCTCTTCTTGGATGAGCTCACAGACTCTAGCTTATGCCAAGTTAGTGGAGTCTCCAACTTTTTGGGAAGGCAATTAGACATCATTTTCACCACTGACCCCATAAACTCCTCTGTCTCGCTCTGTCCACTTTCACTATCGACCATTGATAACTTTCACCCACCACTTCTTCTTTCTCTTTTCCACCACTCTCTTTTCCGCCCCACACCATCTGCAGCTGCCACTTCTTACGACTTTCATAAAGCGAATTTCCGCAAAATTAACGCATATCTTAGTAAGTGTTCTTTTGATTTCGCCAATATGCCTCTAAAAAGTGCTCTCTCTATTTTCTACAGAGAATTACTTAATTCTATTTCTCTCTATGTCCGCTTTTCGCGTAATAGGACCTCCTCTACGAGCCCCCCGTGGTATAATCGTAAACTTCGCTCTTTACGTAACAAAAGAAACAAATTGTTGACAGTTTTCCTCCGGTCCAACTCTTTTGTTGACTATTCAAACCATCTCGGGTCATACCTTCAATTCGCCCAGCTCTATAAGTTTCTCTATCAGCGATACCTTGATAGTGCGCAATCAAGGCTTATAAATGATCCTAAGCCTTTCTACCAATTCGTTAATTACAAAAAAAAAATCCAACGGTTTTCCTCCATCCCTCTCATACGAAAATATATCATCAACTGATCCGCATACCATAGCTATCTTTTTTGCTGCTTTCTTTAAGCAATCTTTTGCCGATAATTCCTTCGTACCAGATCCCTTTTATTTCAAATACCTACTTAACCCATGGCCATGGCCCCACTATTTCTCATAGCTTTGATCATACAGTAATAGAAAACAAATTACAACAATTTAATGATGAATACTTACCCGGCCCAGATGGCCTTCCATCCATATTTCTTAAAAAGTGTTCCTCAACTCTTTCACGCCCCCTTGCTAATCTCTTCCGATTATCGCTCTCTCAAGGTGAATTTCCACGCAGATCTGGAAGTCTTCTTTCATAACACCGATACACAAAAAGGGATTAAAGTGAGAAGTCACTAATTACCGCCCTATAGCTAAACTTTCCCATATACCCAAACTCTTCGAAAGTATTTTGATTGAAGCCTTCCAGTGTAAATCTTTTATTTCCCCCAATCAACACGGCTTTCTGAAGGGTAGATCAACTACCACTAACCTCGTAGAATTCGTGTCCTCTGTTCTCTCAGCCTTAGAAAATGGTACAGAAGTTGACGTTATAACAACTGATTTCAGTAAAGCTTTTGACAAGATATCTCATAAACTAATCCTGTTCAAATTGTCCGTCCTGGGCTTTGAACCCATTTTGCTTAAATGGATATCTTCTTACCTGGATAATCGTTTTTATAATGTTCGTTTCAGATCTGTCCTATCGGCCCCTTTCTTGGCCACTTCAGGTGTTCCTCAAGGTAGTCACCTAGGTCCACTCCTCTTCATCCTAACTATTAACGACCTTCAAAGGCTCATTCAACACTCAACACTTTCTCTCTATGCTGACGATACCAAATTTTTTAAATCCATTTCCTCACAAGATTGCACCCTCCTTCAAATAGATCTAAATAGTTTTTCCACCTGGTGCATCAAGAACTGCTTAGAACTCAATGTCTCCAAATGTCAATCGATTACTTTCTCACGTAAGTGCAAGAAGTCTCCTCAACGAATTTACCATCTCGACGGCCAACCTATACCCCTTGTTGAATCTATCCGCGACCTTGGTATATTATGCGACAGGGAGCTTAATTTCCGCTCGCATATTGATGAGATAATTTCTAAAGCAAACTCATTCATCACTTGGCTTCGTTAAAAGATGGTTCAAAGAATTCTGTATTCCGTACGTGACCAGGTCACTATACATCACTCACGTTCGCCCCCTTCTCGAGTACGCTAGCCAAGCGTGGTTTCTCTTTTACCGAGTTCATGTATCCCGAATTGAGAGCATCCAGCGTCGTTTTCTTCGTTTTGCTCTTCGAGGTCTACCTTTGAAACCATTCTCTAATCTTACCTCGTAATCTACGTTCCACCCGTCTCTTTTATCTACCTATCCACCGCACCACATATGGCTCTAACGAACCAATCTCCCGTATGCTGCGTAAGGTAAACTCCAACCTTTCCGTTTTCGATTTTAATCGCAGCACACTTTCCCTCAAATTCGATCTCCTTCACCATCCTTAGCTTTAAGCCCTAGTATTAGTTTAAGTCTTAGTTTTTAAGCTTGTATTAAGCATAATAAATGGGGGCGTTAGCCCCCACCAAAATTTACACTCAGCATGACGCTGTTCGAACCCAAGCTCGTCGCGAATATAGCCACTGCGTATGAGACCACGTAAAAAACATTTTCTGCAATTAAAGAGAACAGCAACGAAATAGAAATAAATTTGTTTGCTGCATCTTCGAAGTCTCACACGCACTCACAAACGTTTAAGAAATCTTGCTCTGGCTGTTTCGTCCATCATAATAGAAGCGATTGTCATCACAGCAAAACTGCTTGCAATGTTTGTATGATAAGTGCAAACGAGGGAACTTCGATAAATTCTAAACGGAACAGAAAACAGGCAAATAGAAGCGGTCAACCTAATCGGAGGGAAAAGAACAAATCAGCCGGTAAATATCCAGTAAATCCATAGAACAAATTTATTTTAGTGAAGTGGTTCAGTTCTATAAATGTTCGATTTTGAATGTGGAATCAAAGCCGTGGATTGTAGTGGATGTCGCTGTAAATGGGTGCCCGATGAGATTCCAGGTCGAAACGGGGGCATCTTGTCCGGTGGTTGCACTAGAAGGATTCTGGCAATTGGGACAACCTGAATGTTTTGCCACAACCAAATGCCTTCAAGCATACGGGGGAACACCAATCAAATTGGAAGGTGAACTGAACGTGGATGTAACCTACGAAAATTAAAAAAATCAAGTGAATTAACTATTACGAGTAGTTAGGGGCTCTGTTGCTAATATCTTGGGGTTGATTAGTTCAAAGCTTTAAGATTAAAAAATACAAATTCCTTATGCTTTGTTAGACGAAACGAAGAAAACACTGGATCGGTTGGTGGGCGAAAGAATTTTGTCTTAGATTCAGCATACCCAATGGGCTGCAAATTTCTGGTGATCGTCGAGAAGGCTACTGGAGAAATTCGAAAATCTATGTGGTGATTTTAAAACAGCTTTGAATCCTCAATTTGTATGCAACCGTCACCCGTTGCCTCGACCTCGAGATTTGTTCCATAAGCTTCGGGGAGGAAAGGTTTTTACCAAGATCGGCCATTACTAAGCATATCTGCAGATCGAGTTGGACTAAGGGCCCAGAGATTACGTGGTAATCAATACACTTTGTGGTCACTTACGGTTCAACCGATCACCCTATGATGTGAGTGGCGCACCAAAGGAAGTTTCAAGGGATCATGGAACAATGCCGGTCGGAATTTACATCGACGATATAGTCATCCTGCAAATGTTGGAAGAAGTTCTAAAGAGATTGGAAGAAAATGGATTCGGATGCAATAATCGTAAGTGCACGTTCGCAGCAGCAGAACTCGAATATATGTACCACACGCTCAATTCTATGGGTATAAGTCCCTCCGAAAAACACATGGACGTCCTTCGAAGCATACCTCGACCAACGAATGTGAAAGAATTGGAAGCAGTCATTGGTAAACCAAATTATTATAACCAGTTTACCACCTTGATCAAAAAGTTCCCGAATTTATTCAGACAATTAAAAATACAAGTCTATTTGTCTAAATCTGTATTGTCTCCTTCAAAGTAATCCCCATCGACTGCAACACACTTATGCCAGTGCTTGATCCAATCCTCGAAACATTTTTTATATTCGGTTTTCGATATGTCCATCAGTGCTTCTTGCGATTTTTCCATTACTTCTGTTGGCTGCTGAAACGCGTTCCCCGTAGTGGTTTTTCAACTCGATTGAACAGAAAGAAGTCACAGAGAGCCAAATCAGGTGAATTCGGTGGCTGTTGGATGGAATTTGTTGCATTTTTTGTCAAAAAAATTCGAATAATGATGGCACTGTGCGACGGTGCGTTAGCATGGTGCAAAATTTACGAGTTTTCTGCCCAAAATTCTAGTCTCTTTCTGCGAATTAACCAAAATGTCTTGGATGTTCAAGTCCTCCGCTATCTCTCTGATTCTCTCTTTTACTCCATCAATGTTTTCGTCGGTTTTCGATGTCGATGGTCTGCTACTGCGTTCATCATCTTCGATTGACTCACGACCACTTTTGAACCGCTCATTCCACTGGTAAACGTCCGTTTTCTTTAGAGAATCGTTGCTGAAACACTTTTCCAACATTTCCAACGTTCGCGCACCATTAAATCCGTTATTTACGCAAAATTTAATACAAGTTCGTTGTTGCATCCATTTCTAAAATTGTAAAAAATCGCCAACACACACAGAAATAGGTGTACTCTTAGCTACGTAACTTTTGCAAATGTCCAGCTACTATATGACGCTAAGATTTACAGGGAATGTCAGCAACAGATTTATCAACTTAACAAAAAAAAAAAAATAACTTAAATCGGAACAATTTGATCAAGGTGGTATATCGAACTTTTCGTAGGTGGCTGGTCCATTAAATGAACTTCATGCAAAAGGTGTCAAGTTTGCATGGTCTAAGCAACAACAAACAGCGTTCGAGAGTTGTCTTATTATCAAGTAAGCCAGCCGAAATGGGTGCAACCTATGGCTCACGAAAAGAACTTCCTGATGAAGTGAACTTGTAGTAGACTCCAATGGCTTTTGATAGTCCATATCCTATTAGAATTTAATGTAGGACTCCCTATAAAATAAGTCCTAGTTAGTACTGCATTGACGGTTCTAAAAATGTTTGCTATTCCACTGAAGAAAGAAACCTCATACCAGCACATCATTTCGGTTTTCGTGAAAGACAATCGACAATTCGACAATCGAACAAGTCCATCTAATCGTAAACACAATAGAAAACAGCTCTTACAATGTAAGAAACTGTATTCAGCAATATTTTTGGATGTAGTAAAAAGCTTTCGACAAAGTCGGGCATAAGGGGTTACTGTTTAAATTGCAATGGGATCTACCAAACCATTTATACTCAGTGCTTAAATCATATATCACTGAACGCCATTTCAGAGTGAAATATGAAGAAGAGCATTCAGATTTTAAGAAAGTAGCGACAGGAGTTCCTCGAGGTAGTGTCCTAGGTCCTGTGCTCTACCTACTTTAAACAAGAGATTTACATGCACCATCGGATGGAATCATAGCAACACATGCAGATGATACCTGCAGTTCTGCCAACGGGAAGTGATGCAGTAGAAGCAGCCAGGAAAGTACGAAAAGGAACTGATGAAATACTCAACTGGACAAAAAAATGGAGAATAAACCTAAATGAATCACAGTCAACGCACACTAACTTTACAACTTAAAATATAAATATCACACCAATCACAATAAATTCAAGTCAAAGGCCATACGCAAACACAGCAAAATATTTAGGCATGACCCTCGTCGCTAAGCTAAAGCGGAAAGAGTATGTCATTCAGCAAAATGTGTAGGTTACTAGGAAGAAATTCTAAGCTCTCCACATACAACAAATTGCTCATATATCAGCAAATCATAAAACCTATATGGATGTATGGAATACAGCTCTGGGGCTGTACACAGAAAACTAACAACCAAATTATACAAAGATTCACCAATGCTGCAACGAAACACCAGCAGCGAATCTCGCAATACACAAACGTAGAACTGCGTCAAACGTAATCAAACCCGAATAGAACCAAAAGACTACATGGGACAAATCCATTAGAGCTAGCATTAAGAACGAGCTAAAGACAGATGTATTATGGATATACACATACTACAGTCTAATACAGGGTCTATATAACTTGAAAAAATTACTATTAAATGCGATTTAGCATGAAGACGCACCATCTGGCAAAAATTCTAATAGATAGTCTCAAAACACTATAAACGCCTTAAAACTTAAAGATATCACCAATGCATTTCCATTTTCGAGGTGCATGCAAGAACTTTCCAATCAGAAACTTAATAACGCAAAGCAAATTTAAAAAAAAAACAATTTCTGGACGCTTTCGATTCTACATATATTTGGAAAAGTGGCATACTCAACGACAGGACCCACGATGGGACAGTCTCAGCCCCAGCAAGCTCACCATTCCATGAATTTGTCGGCTGTTTCTGATGTGGTGACCTCAACTGAATGTCAGGAATTGACGTCGTCCTTTGTGTTCATGTCACTATCACATTATGCTCACCGCATCTGAGAAGTTCATTTTAATAATATTTTATCATATTTGTAAAAATACAACAGATTGGCTTTTTCCATCGGCTGAAGAATACTGCCTCATGAAACACCAAAATCTGTCGAGATTGCCCTAAAAACTACACGCCACAGCGATGATCTACCAAAATTCTTCTCCAACTATTCGCCGGAATATAAATTCGGGTGTTTTCAATCACCAATCTCCCAAAAACTTTCGGCGACTAAATATTTTTCAACCAATATCTTTTTTTTCCCGGCGAGGGCAGGTGAAAATCTTCCATCAGACACTATGAGGATCGCAGGCGCGTGCTCATAGTAGTGTGAGATTCTTACCCACTAAAAATTCCGCAACTAAGTGAAACTTATCAAGCAGCTTTGTCATCACAATATAAACCCGTTTGGTAGGTGACTTTCCATTGAAAGATCCTACATGTTCCGCTTTTTTGACGCGGTTTCAATTAATCGTGCCAGGTCCAGAGGTTTAGTTCTTTGAAGACGGCGCAATAAATTTTTTTCGTCCAGTCCAGAATTTCTAGGACTGTATTATTGATATGCCCTTTTAACCGGATCTTATGTTTTCTTGCGAAATTTCTTGCTTCATCTTTCTTATAAACCACGGTGCGTGTACAATTTCTCTTAGGACTTTATTTTCAAAAGTTTATAAAATAGTGATATTTGTTGTCTTCATACAACGATAGAGTTGGATTCCATAAGTCCACACCGGTTTTAGCACCTGCTTATATAAAAGCAGCTTGTTTTCTACGCTAAACTTGGTACATTTCTATGTATTTAGTTTGTAGTTTTTTACGTGCGTCTTCCTTTTGAGCTTTGCATCGAGTGTCATGCCCAAATACTTAGCCTCATTAGCAAACGGAATACAGACCGAGTTTATGTGGATAGGCAGGTGACTTATTTTTCTTTAAGTAAAGTTTACTTGCACAGATTTGCTCTCGTTGAGAGCGATTCGCCAGATCTTTGTCCAGTCATATACGAGTACATTATTTAGAGCGCATTGCAGTTTCGACGTTGATTCTTTTATAGTTTTTCCGACAGCTAAGATGGCAATGTCGTCGGCAAAGGTGGCAAGAACAGTCCCCTCGACTTGTGGTATATCTCTTGTATCGGGTTTTCCAATAAGGACTTGACAAATTTTTTTTTAAATAATAATCGTTCATATGGCCACCGCGGGCACGTTTGCAGCTGTTGATTCATTGGACCCAATTTTCAACGACTCGGCCACACATTTTGTACGACACGGCTGCTATTTGGCGTTCAATGTTGGCTCCGAGCTCTTCCAACGTCGTCGGCGTATTGGCATAAACCAATGACTTAACGTACCCCCACAGAAAATAGTCAAGCGGCGTTAAATCGCACGAACGAAGCGGCCAATCGACTGGCCCATTTCTTGAGATAACACGCTCACCATACTTACTCAATAAATCGATTGTAGCGTGTGCTGTGTGGCTTGTGGCACCATCCTGTTGAAACTACATGTCGTCCAAGTCCATATCCTCCAATTCGGGCCAAAAATAATCGGTGATCATGGCGCGATAACACTGACCATTCACAGTAACGTGACGATCGTTATCGTCGACGATAAAATATGGCTCAATAACGCCGCCGGCATGCAAACCGCACCAAACAGTTATTTTTTGTGGATGTAATGGTGATTCATGAAGCACATGTGGATTTTCACCCGACCAATAACGCATATTTTGCTTATTGACGAACCCATTGAGCCAAAAATGGGCTTCGTCACTGAAGATGATTTTGCGATGAAATTCATCATCTTGGCGCATCTTCTCCAGAACCCAAGCGGAGAACGTACGTCGCTTCAAATGGTCCATCGGCTTCAATTCTTGAGTCAGTTTGATCTTGTATGGGTGTAAACTAAGATCCTTAAGCAAAATACGCCATAATGTGGTCTGAGCGATTCCCAATTCTTGAGAACGCCGTGGAATTGACTGATTTGGATCGTTTGCTACGGACGCCTGAACCGCAGCGATAATTTCGACACTTCGACCAACCCGTTGTCTCACTGACACGGCAACATCACACAACGAATATGTAGACTCAAATTTTTGCACTAAACTTGTTATTGCCTGTCTACTAGGGCGAGAAATACGACCGAAAATTGGAGTTAACGCTCTTAAAGTTGCAGTCACCGACTCCGAATTTCGGTAGAAAATTTTTATAATTTGCAGACCTTGCTCGTTCGTGTACTTTACCATGATAAAAATGTTGAGTTTACTGAATAAATTGACAGTGACAGTTTGATGATTAGTGAAAGAGTGCGTTCACAAAATAAATTCAAAGTTGTCAAGTCCCTATTGGAAAACCCTTTATATAAGAGATACAAGAGTGGACCGAGCACACTTCCCTGCGGTACATCGGCCAATACATCTTTAAGCTGCGATATGTCATTTCCGTATTTAATACGAAAAATTCTATTTTCAAGATACTTGGTCAATATGTTGCAAAGTTTCGATGACGAAATTTTAACTTTAGACCTTTTTGGGGACAAACCTTGACAAAGGCTTGTGAGACATCAAGGAATACGCTTAAGCAAATCGTTTTCTCTTCCAGAGCTTTTTCAATTACGTCGGTAATTCTATGCACCTGGTCAATAGTTGAATGCTTAATCCGAAATCCACACTGATGGTTAGGGATAAAATTGTTGTCTTCAATAATTGACATTAAACGTTTGACCAGGATTTTCTCAAAAATTGACAGAACCGGAAGGAGAGAAATCGGTTCATACAATTTTTTTATCAATTTTATTTCCATTGGCACGGAACGTATTCTAGCCTAAAGGCCGCGTTAATAATATGTAAAAGCTTAGTAAGTGCTTTTAAGGGCAGCATTTTAAGGACTTCTCCGGTTATCAGGTCGTGAGTTTTTTTCGGGTTTAAGTTCATTATAATATTCCTTAATTCAGTAAAAGTTGCGTTTGCTATTGTAAAGTCATCAGACACCCTTTCTGATATACTAGTATGGTGTACTAGTATTTGCCCATCAAAGGGCTTTAAAGTTTCTTCTATATAATCCGCGAAGAGCTCCATTTTCTCCTTATCCTCATTCGCCCATTCGTTGTTATCGATTTTAATTAGTGGAGCTGGGGTTTTGGGCCTTACGTATTTACTACGCAATTTTTGTGGTTTTTGTGGTTGAGCAGATTACAAGGTTTATTTAGACGTCTTTTATCTTGCCGAGCTAGAGTAAATTGCCATTTCTTGCGTGATTTCCTCTTTTCCCTTACCGTTTCTTTTATCTCTGGCGGGTAACTTGAGCTAAAATCTAGTTGATGCAGTCAAAAGACGCAACACGAATGGAAATTTAATTATTCTTGCCACAAATAAATCCAGTGATCTCATCACAATATCCTAACCCGAATCGAATGCGGTGTCGCCACTTTACTGAATAGAAATGCGAAAAAAACGAACTGAGCATTTTTTGAAAAGGAGCTAAACAGATCTGTGAATGGGCCCAAGGGCAGCGAAAACTATCAAAATTTGAATAGAATTCCACTAAATGCATGTCTAGTGGCGAAAACTTACTGAAGATTGGAAGTTTTATAAAAGCACGAGATAACTCAAGACACGTCTTCATTACAATTTTATAATGGTAGCTGAAACTAATCAGAAAACTTTTAAATAGATTCTAATAGGTCAATAAGAAAGTATTCTGAAGAAAACTAGAGGTTTGGCAGGTCAAATTAAAAAGTTTAAAAATAGTTTGTTGACATTTCAAGGAGAGCTCCCCTTAAGGGATTTTGAGAGAATCTTTAAACTCGCGCTGAGACAATTAGAGGCACTTGGGAAAACTTAAAATATCCCCACTTAAATGAAAGCAAAACTTTTCAGTCTTACAATCAAAACTTATTCCAAAGGTAATCACTCCTACTCCTATTTATTCCTTTGCGAATGGCCCAATTATATAACTTGCCGCATTTGGTGTCTGGCTTCTGTTGTGGTAAAAACAAAGTAAAAACAAATATTTTTCATCGAAAATGGCTTTATTGTTTTTCAAAATACTTTCTATGAAGACCAAAGCACTTTTGCATGCGTTTGAACCAATTTTCGAAGCACTTTTACCACCCCGATGGAGGTAATTTTAAAAGTCGCGTTTTAAACGCATCAGTCGCTCCTTCAGACGTCGAAAAACGTGGACATCGTAATTTTCTTTTGATGTGCGTGAATATGAAGAAGGTGCCAAACCAGACTTATGACAAACAAATGGAGGTGTATCATTTGAAATTGAGCGTTCTTCGTAGGTCTAATGGCACGGTGGCGACATGTCCGATTTTTCTAAAGAAACAGGCGACCATTTGTTTCGTCGACCGCTGCACATAGAGGTATTTGCACCAAAAAGTTGGCCAAAAGTAAATTTTTTAAAATGAAGAGTTAAGAAGTAAATTTTTTCCTAACGGTTGCGAAATTCCCATTGAATTATGCACCGTAATCATTTTAATTTTGTGTGCACATAGCATCATTCCGGAGTCGCCGGTCAAAAGGTTCATTTGTTTAGCAAAAAAATTCCGCGAAAACGATACAGTTTTTTATTTTTTTTTTAATTATTTTTCGCTCATTGTGTGAAAGTTTTGAAGTATGGATAATTCACTACCAGGTATGTACTTTATTATAAGCTGATTTTCATTATCCAAAGGACTGTTTTTATATCGAAATTGATATTATCAAAATAACTTGGAAAAGGGTTTTTTTTTTATTATTTATTTGTGAAACATGGGCTTTCATTAATATACTTCGGCATTATTCGGTGGAAATTTTTTTATCACGTAAAAGAACAAGATTTCTAGTATAGAATACAAAAAAAAACAATCTGCCTATTTTTGCCTTTTTAGATTTGTGAGTCAAAAATGTATGTGTAGTTCTTCGTAAATTGACTGTTCTTTTTTGTCTTTTGTCATTTGTACGTCCGTTATGTGTGTGTCGTTTGTTGTAAAATCTAGTCAGTATTTCACTATCGAAATTTCTTGTTCTTGAAGGATCATCCGGTTACAGTATTATAACAAAACAACATTTATATGATTTAATGCGAGATTATGAAGGGAAAAACATCGATGAAAAGTTGGACTACGTTCAAAATTATTTATTAAGCAAAGTTTCTTGTGCGGAAGATAGGCTGAATGATTTTAAGCTTAAAATTCAACGGTTAAGGTATCTTAGTATTAAACTCATAATTTTTGTTGCATAAATATGTACAAGCATTTTTTTTAATTTCGGCTTGACATTAAAGACATGAATTCAACATTAGATGGTCAAATTCACGAAGAAAGGATGAAATTTTTTTAAAAAAAAATCAGGTTTGGCTTCAAGGAGTTGTTGAAATACCCTTAGCATCAGTAAGAGCAGGCCGCCCCCCGAAAACATTCGAAGAACTAAGTATCCGTAGTAAAAGAAGAAGAACTCAAAGCTTACGTGACAATATTGAAACGGAAGAGCTGGTGTACGCAACTCAATTGAAGTTGCGTCAGGCTGGAAAGATAGATGCTTCAAAAGTGCTTAAGGAAGTGGCCCAATCTCCTGGAAGAGCCAAAAAATACAAAGAAGCGATTTCTGACAGTTTGTCAAGTAAAAACACAAAATTATATAATTTGAAAGCACTGTCTATTTTTGTTGAAGCGGGTTTATCGCGTAGGCAGTACGAGATAGTAAGAACTAGCGACAGAAAACTTTTTTCATGCCACAGTATACTGCAAAAAGAAATAAAGCAATGCTACCCTGCCCCAGAGTCATATACTGTAACTGAAACATTGGCTGAAGTAAACTTGCAGGACTTATTAAATCACACTGCTGAACGACTAATTTTATATTTGGATGAAGTGTGGGAAACCTTGACAGAAAGCGAATGTAGTTCCTTAGAACTTATATCGAAATGGGGATGTGACGGTTCGCAACAAAGTCAATACAAACAAAAGTTTGAGAATAGCACTGATTCGGATGCATATATATTCCAGGTCTCATTTGTACCGTTGAGATTATATTGCCGATCAACCAACAAAATTATTTGGCAAAATCCAACACCTTCTTCACCACGGTATTGCCGACCTATAAAAATAAGTTTTGCTAAAGAATCTATCGATTATACGCAAAGCGAAATAAGCTACATCGAGTCTAAGATCAGTGCTCTTACCAAAACTCAAATTCAAGGCAGACTCATTGAAGTTAAGCACACGCTGACATTTACCATGATTGATGGCAAAGTTTGCAATTCAGCAATAAATACAAAGTCAACATTGAAATGTTACATTTGCGGAGCTACTTCAAGAGATTTCAATGATTTAACAAAGTCAAAACAAACTAATAAAGACGCATTGAAGTTTGGATTATCAATTTTGCATGCAAGAATACGTTTTTTGGAAAGCCTTCTTCATCTTTCATACAAACTTCCAATAAAAAAATGGCAGCTACGAACACAGGAAAATAAAGATATTGTGAAAGAGAGGAAGGCTGAAATACAGGAAAAGTTAAGAATCAAACTAGGCCTTATTGTAGATGTCCCAAAACCTGGCTTTGGCAATTCTAATGACGGCAATACTAGTCGAAGATTTTTTAATAACCCAGAAGAAGTTGCCGAAATAACAGGTGTTGACTTACAACTAATTTTAAGATTGAAAGTAATATTAGAAGTATTGTCCAGTGGGTTTAGAATAAATACGTCAAAGTTTAGTATATTCGCACACTATACGGCTAAGCTTTATGTTGAGCTATACTCATGGCATCCGATGACACCAACTTTGCACAAAATTCTTCTGCATGCATCTGAAGTGATCGAAAGTGCACTTCTACCAATCGGACAGTTATCCGAAGAAGCAGCAGAAGCGCGCAATAAGCATTTTCGTTTATACCGCTTAAATTTTGCGCGAAAATTTTCAAGGAGGGACTGCAACATGGATGTTTTAAACAGGTTATATAAAATCTGATGTCTAATGGCAATAATTTGTTATATTAAACTTCTTTTTCTTTTCTAAACAGGTTACTCTTAACATCTGATCCTCTCATATCAAGTTTAAGGCCCTTGCGTAAAAGAAAAAACCGACAACTGGGAAAAGAGGCCCTTGAAATGTTAATTTCCGAAACTCCAGATTCTTTTGTAGGTGAAAATACCGACAGTACTCGTATGTTACCATCGAATGAAACAAAATTAGATGAAGAAAAATCTGAAGCAGAATCGTCTGAATAATTTTACGTGTTATTTTATTTTTTTGCATTTCAATAATATAACACATATATAAATAAAAATAATTAAATATAAAAAAAATTCTTCTAACAACTATTATATAGCTTTAAGACCTTATTTAATTGTTTCAGATATAATTAAATTCATAAAACAAAAAAAAATAATTTTGTCCGGTTTTTGGATGCAAATACCCCTATGTGCGCTGTTTAGTTTCCGACTCATATACATAGCTCCATGGATCGCCGTCTGTCACCATATTATAGACGTCTCGTGAGGCACACCGATCGAATTTTTTCAACATTTCTTTGCACCAATCGACACGACAGCCAAATGTTTATGTAATATTAAATGTACGAGGGTTGCCTGGAAATTTTCCGACCGCAACGTAAATATAAAAGCTAGTGAATGCTAGTTGTCCATCTTTTGACAGTTACTTACCGAAGTTTCAGTCATTTTGGATGCGCAGCTTTTAGTTGACAATCGTTTGAGCGAGTCGATGTGAGTGTTTTTTGTGAAAATGGAAAAAATTGACTATCGAGCTGTTAAATTCTTGTTTTTGAAAGGCAATACGCCTACGCAAATCAAAAATGAGTTCGACTCTGTGTATGGGGACTCTGCACCATCATTTATCACAGTGAAATTTTGGGCAGCTGAATTTAAACGTGGCCGTAAGAGCTTGGGAGATGATGAACGTTCGGGACGTCCAAAAACTGCAACCACTGACGATAACATTGCTAAAGTTCAGCAAATGGTTTTAGACAATCCCCGAATTAAAGTGAGAGAGATAGTAGAGGTTATGAAAATGTCCAAAGAACGTGTTTGTTACATATTAAATCAAGTTTTAGGCATAAGAAAGCTCTCCTCGCGTTGGGTGCCGCGTTTGCTTACGTTAGACCAAAATCGTGTTCGAATGAACATTTCCAATGCTCTGTTGGCGCAGTTTAGGCGCAATAAATCCGAGTCTTGGCGTCGATTAATTACTGTTAAATTCAGTCAAAATAGTGGACTGCAAAGAGCGAGCCGGCTCCAATAAAAGCAAAAACTGTTTCTTCGGCTGGGAAAGTGATGGCGACTGTTTTTTGGGATAGTAAAGGAGTTATCTTAATCGATTATCTTCTAAAAGGGAAAACCATTACAGGAGCATACTTGCCAAGCTGAAGGCAGAAATTGCGGAAAAACGGCCACATTTCCAGAAAAAGAAAATCATGTTTCACCAAGACAAGGCGGCGTCTCACATCACAGCGGTTGCCATGGCGAAAATCCATGAATTATGGTTTGAACTGCTTGACCATCCGCCTTATTCACCAGATCTAGCCCCAACCGACATATTTTGTCCCCTCATCTAAAAGCTGCGCTCGGACGACAGAGATTTTCGTCGAATGAGGAGGCAATCACCTTCGTGAACAATTATTTTGCAGAGAAAAACACCAAGTACTATTTGGACGGGTTAGAGAGATGGGAGCATCGCTGGGAGAAGTGTTTAGAGTTACAAGGATACTATGTACAAAAATAAAAAAAAAATTTGAGAAAAAATGTCTTGTATCATTGTTCCGTTCTGTTCGGAAACTTTTTAGACAACCCTCGTATGCTTGGGAATGCCTAAATTTCAAGATAAGTCACAAGACAATCTTGCCCGCACAGCAATCGATTTTGGACGACCTTCACGAAATTTGTCTTGTAGCGAACCACGATCACGATTGAATTTGGAATATAGTTGCACGGGATGGTGCTTCATCACCAAAACTCAAAGTGAGTTGATCGGAACACTGTTTTCGAGTAATCCATGTCGAATATCATAAAAAACCATCGAACAAAAATGTTCACTATTTGATTCAATTTTTTGGCTGAGATGAATTTTTCAAGTCTCTGTAAAAAAACGCAAAGAGCAGTCGTATGACAAAAAAGTTCTGAGCACGTGTACCATTAATAACACCAAAATCTACGATGCTGATGTCAGATTTGACGTATCTACATCAGTATTGCCATAGTTTAAAACTTAAGTAGCAACCTTTTTCCTTTCATAAATTCAAGTCGCCTGGTACCGATAGTACACATCGAACTACGCAGTTAAAGTGTACAGACCAACTTTTGTTAGATTTGAAGAAGATCTGCATTGGCAATATGCCAAACCTTTGGAGGACAATAAGGGTATATTTTGCACCACAAATAGGTAGAGATTCCATTCACTTGTCAATAGTTTCAGACCTATAAATGTTGCTTATTTTCTAAAAAGCATACAGAGATTGGGGTATAGAGATTGTCTCCTAATCTTCCTCGTCCATACAGCTTCTACAGAAGTCGTTTGTAAAAGCGCCAAGCCTTCTTGCGTGCTTGCCAATGAGGCAGTGTCCAGTAATTACACATATTATGGCGCTGAGATGTTTCCTATTTAAAAGGATCAGACACTTAGTGCGATTCAAATCCAGCTTTGGACAGATCTCTTTGGTCACTAGACTTGTTTACCCAGCAGTTCACCTAAGGTCTGTTCTTTTATTGGCATCCAGCTTTGATGCTAGTTTGTACGTAGCGATTTGTATACCTACGAGTATACTACCTTTTTCCGGTAGAACAGGTAGAGTGATTCCAATTTTGGCGAGTCTGGAATGTCTCCGTGGCCCGGCACCCAACAAAGGTGAACGTTGAACTGCTCTGCCATCTCCATGAGAGATGATCGGCATTCAAGGGCGGTTTTAGAATATAATGAGACCGAGTCCAGGGACTTGATGGCGGCCTTTGCAGATATCACGTTTTTCTTCAGCCAGGACAGAGCTCCTTTAATCGCCAAAATTTCCGCCTGGAACAGGCTACAGTGATTTGGAAGACGGAAAGAGAGGCTTAGATTTAGCTTATCTGAGAAAACACCGCCACCAACTCCGCTATCGGTTTTAGATCCATCTGTGTAGAGATGGATTGACTTGTCCTCCATGAAAGCATCTTCCTCCCAGAATGATCTAGAGGGGATGCTTACATGGAAGCTTTTGTCAAACCAAAGTTCAGGTATGATGTAATCGATGTTCTCTGTGAGGATTCCTAAGGTGTTAAGAATGTTGGCGTGGCCAAATGAGTTATTTGTCCACTGTTTAGTCGCTTTAAGGCGAATAGCTGCAGTCGCAGCTACATGATGTATAGCCAGTGTATTATGCGAGGTTGAAGGCCCGATTTATTCCCAATGTCTTTTTTGCAAGAGAATAAAGCTATTGTAGCTTTATTGACTCTTTCTTGAATATTAGGTTTCCAGTTTAGTTTCCTGTGAAAAATGAGACCCAGATATTTTGCTGCATCGGAAAATACTAAACTGGTACCGTTTATTGAAGGAGGGTCTATAGTTGGAATTTTGTATTTCCTGGAAAAGAGAACAAGATCAGTTTTACGGGGGTTTATTACCAATCCACAGCGATGTGCCCAGCGCGTTAATCTATTGAGATTTACTTGAAGGAGTTCTTTTTCGTAAAAGTCCTGGCTTTTTACACAATAAAATCTTCAAAACCTTTTATGACCTCTGCTCGGTTGCGGAAGATTTTATGCCGCAAGATGTGATAAAGTGCGTTTGGAAACGTCAGGAAAGTATCACAACTATAGTAGTTTTTGTACCTTTACGCATGAGGAATGGGGCCCGACATTGGCATGCAATAAGATTGGGCCATGTCTGTTGCCCAACTTTGCAGTCAATTTGGCATACACTGCCTCAGCCTCCTCACAATACTTGACGGTGTTTGTCATCCCTCCTTGCTACAATATGAAAAGTTGATAATTCCTTTAGAGTATAACATTTAACCATGACCTTTTCTCTCTTATTATTGGGCTTGGCAGTGTGTTTTGGTATTTCTTCAGCATCCCAAACCGGCCCAGGTGTTTTATCATACAGAACCCACTTTTAATCGCAATTGGTTACCAAATGTAAGAACGGCTCACTTTTATGTCTTAAGCTAAGCGTTATATTAGGATACTCGCATATTCTTTGCAATGTCTTGCAACGATTTCGTTTGGCTTGAATGCACCTTTTCTATAGCCCCGTCCAATTATCAAGACTTCACCCATCAATGACGTTGTCTAATAAGAAGCGGGGGCAGAGCAGAGTACTGGTCTTATCGTAAACATTTTCAGATGACGCTACCGAAGGTTGCTATGATTTGATCAGTCACAAGTTGCCGCTCACCGGTAGTCCCTACCAGGACTTAAATTACGGTACCATGGGAGTCAGGAGCCCCCCGGATCTCGGTCCGGGCCTGACTTGAAGAGGTAGGCCCCCTTGTGGAAGCATCATGGTGGCTGTGGTTTAAACCCAAAGTCGCGGGAAGGGTCTTCCTTTGGTTGACCCAATGTAGAGTTGCAATAAGTACTGGGTGCTGCAACCCTAAGAGCAGTAAGAGATTTCAGGTCGGCCTCGACTCATACCAGGGGTGGAACTTGTGCCGGTAACACAGCTCCGATTTGGTATCTCAGGAAGGCGGCAGAGCGATGGCAAGGCATATCCTTGCCCCCATGGATGTATGGGCATCCCGTAAACATAAGTCTTCATGACAGATGGCTTACGTTAAAAATCAGACACTAGTGTACCTTTACTCTTAAGACAATGTCGTCCGTTCTTTATTCCTGCGTGGTTCGTTTTATATGTTGAGATCACCGGAACTTAACTTTTTAAATCAATGTCAATTGCTAATTGTTCTATGGTCATTGCGGAGAATTTCTCATTGGAATAGCTAAACCACATCTAATCGTTGCTGCTAATTTTGAAAAATTCACAAGAAACATGTCGAAGACAGGTGAGCCTGGCACCTGGTACTGAAGAAGTGGAATTTGTTATTTTACCAGACGGTTTATGTAGAGCTGGCATTACACTTACAATTGCCAGTGTAATGGATGCTGCACCGGTAAAGTGTTCCCGAGTGTTCCCCGTTGTTATTGTCTCAGATGAAACATGAGAGGACTCCAAAAGCAATAACTTCGATGAGGTCATTCTTCCTGGTGGGCTTGGAAGTTCCAAGGCAATGGTTGAGTCGGTATTAATTGGGGGAGATTTTAAAGAAACAGGAATCTGAAGGTCGTTTCATTGCAGATATCTGCGCTGCCCAACTGACTTGGCTTCTAATGACATCTTTCCTGGCAAGAGCTTGACATCGTATCAATCCGTCAAGAGGGAATTGGTGTCGAAATACCGGTATGTGGACGGTGAAAATGTTGTCTAGGATGGAAATCTTACCATGGTCCTGATACTGCCTTTGATTTTGCTCTAAAAACCGCCGAAGTTCTAAGTGAGGACTAATGAAGTCACTAAGGGGATGCTTTCGAAGTGAAAATAGGAAATAATCTACTCTGCGTCTGTCCACTGCTGTGCAATTGAGTTTAAATTGGACTTTGATGTTAGAATGAAGCGAAAATAAAAGAACGCCAAATGAATATAGAAGGCGCGTTCGTTTGACGTCACATCCGTCATAGGTAAATTTATCTTTCGCAGCTAGAGATTAATAAAGGCAAAGTGTACGTATTTCAAATTTCGACAGCAAGTTGCATTGATTGTTCTCACAAAATAAATGTACTTGTAATGAACGCCAAGAGTCTCAGGCATCAAACACACGTGTCTTATAAAATCCGGAAATTGCATGTTCTGTCAAAGATGTTTACTCGAGAGTTTTTATTTCCGACTGGTGTAGTACAACCTAATACTTGTCCTTAAGGAGGTCCCTATTGATCTACGCAGCTATGCTATTCAAAAACATTTTTCCCATAGAATTCGAGTTGGTGTTTCTGTGGCTTCTCGCGTGGACCACGTTTTGACTGCTATTCCATTCATAGTTGCCATTGATGTGAAGAGTTGACCAGAGATGCCAACATATTGTTTGTAGCCCTGAATAAATTCCAAAAATCCCTATAAAAGGTGTTACAAAATTCACGAAAGAAATAACTAAAAAACACAGGTTTTTAATTAATATTTCTAAATTTTTTATTGATTCATAAAGTATACAGCATATGGTTATACATACTCGTATATAAAATAGCATATCGGGCAAATGACCTTCACCGCTTTGCTGGCATATACGCACTCTTTTGTTGAAATTTTCCATGGCAGTTTTACATAAATGTGGCTAAAGGCGTTGGTGGTAGTGGCATAAACTTTAGACTTCAAAAAACGTTAGACCCAAAAGAAAAAAAGTCAAAAGGCGTTAAATTGCATGATCTGGGCGGCCAAATCTGATCACCAAAACAGAAACTTCCCCCGACTCATGCAATAATTGAATTGTTTCTTGGGCTGATTGGCATGTGGCAGCGTCTTGTTGAAACCACATGTTATCCACATCCATATCTTGCAATTTAGGCACAAAATAGTGGATTATCATGTCGCGATAGCGAACACCATTAACTGCTATTGCCTGACCAGCGGCATTTTCAAAGAAAAATGGTCCGGTTATGCCTCCAGCCCAAAATCAGCACCAAACAGTGAATGTATTTGTTTCTCAACAATCATCCGTAGATCTTCTGGAAATTTGACAATTTTGACGACAAACAAAGCCATCAAGTTGAAAATGAGTCTCATCGCAAAAGGTGATTTTTGTTTTAAAAATCAGCATCCACTTGTTGTTGTTCCGTAATCCATTCAATGACTCTCTTCGCTGTGGGTGGTCAGTAAGCTTCAGTGCTTGAGTCAATTGCACTTTGTATAGATGAAGATGCAAATCTTTCGTGAGAATACACTGTAGAGAGCTTCTCAAAATGTCCACATCTTAACCACGCTGCTGAATTGATGTTTCCGGTCTCCCAGCAATGTTATCAGTGATAACTCATCACGAACTGCTTCCATGTTTTGTGTTGAACGCCTTTTTGAAGGACGGCCAGAGTGGCTAAGATCAGATTATAGTCTTCTTGAATTTTAGAATCAATCCTTTCACAGTTGATAAAGTTAAATTATAACTCCCACCATATTTTGTACGAAAATTGTAAACTGTAACTGCTAAACCTTCATTATTTTTAAAATATTGCTCAGCAATGGAAACGCGTTCTTTTTTCATGTAGCGCTCCATTTTTAATGACCCTGAACTGTCAGCTGCCATTTTTTTGGCAACACTTAAACACTTTTAGAGGTTTAACGACACTGCCGTCCGACGAAAATTCGATAAACTGGATGGATGCATTGAAAGGCGATAATGGAAAAATCTGCGATCGAGTCCCTAGAAAATATCTTCCGACAATACTCGTAAATGTAGCAGATGTTTGACTAATAATTGAGTCTCTCCATTATATGTTGGATGTCAGCTATTGAGCAAGATACCCACTTTGTTACTATCCAATTCTTCGAAAAACCTTAACATATGCTCAGGCATATTAAGAGTGGTTATACTTTCTTGAATACTAAGTTTTTTAAAAATAAAACCAACCATCTGTCCTTGCCTCGATCTACGTCGAAATTAAGTACTCGTTTCAAAAATGCGTTAAATCATCTCGATCAGGAAGAGAGACTTGTTTAAAGAGTCCTTAGAAGTAAATAGGCACGATTGTAGATGCTTGACGGTCAATACATTTCATCTAAAGCAAGGTTTCTTTCATCGCCATCATTATTTCCTGAAAAACACTGCAGTGACCTGAAATCTAAGGCTTTCAAGAGGCCGCCGACAAAATACAGTGATATGTACATACTCGTAATAGTATAGAACAGTGTACATAAGAATGTTTGAAAATAGATTTGCGTTTTTGCACTCTCTTCAATAGGCCTCAGCATTTAGCTGCTAACTGCCTCCAGTTGCGCATTCCATATTGGTTGGGTGCACTTTTCCGCACCACCTAAGGTGATGTCTATCCATACTTCTTGTTCGTCCGGGTTGGAACAGGGTTGGAACCAAATACTCTCAGCGCCGAAGTATTGATGCCCATTCGCTCTACATGTCCAAGCCATCTTAGGCGACTATTGTGCACTTTTCTGACCAGTTCAATGTCGTTGTACACCTCGTAGTTCCCTGTTAAATATCCTCCTCCAAACCTCGTCAACGCAAATATGGCAGAAAATCACTCGAAGAACTTACGATTAGAATGCCCAGGATATCTTAATCTACCTTCGCTAACGTCTGTGCCTCTACACCATTAAGCAGGATTGGGATGTCAGGTGTCTTGTAAGTCTGTCTATTGTGACTTTCTGTATGATTCGTGATCAGTGACAGCTCGCTGTGTTCTACCAATGATGTCCATGTCATCAGCGTATGCAAGTAGTTCTACAGAATTTTGGAAAATTGTGCTGCGGGTGCTGACTTTCTTTCTGACGATTTTCGCGTCGTCATTTTGCCTGACGAGTTTGACAGAAATACCAAGGCTAGATATGGTTCTGTATAGCTCATCTCCATAGATGTCGTCATATGCCTTAATCGGCCTTAAACGCCAGGAGTTGAGTTTGAATCAAAATCTGTATTTATTATAAAGAATTATATATGACATGTTTATGGCGCACTTTCTAGGCTTTTTTGGAGAAACGTATCCTGTCGCTCTAATTTTTACCATTTTTTTGGAATATTGGAGGCTTTATTAAGCCAATAATGTGCTGAGTACTTTCAAAGCTTGTGCATTATCGGCATACACTAATGATTTTACATAGTCCCATAAACAGGAATCCCACTGCTCTATATTGCGATGCAATGTTATCGTTTAGTCGAATCCTCAGTAAGTTTATAGTATCATAGAACCACATATCGTCCGGACCAATGTCATCCACGTTTTTGAGAAAATATTGACTGTAACTCGAGCCTTGGCATATTTTTTGTAAAACGAAAAAGAACTGATGACACCACTATCGTAAAGACCACACCAAACATTGCAATTGAGGCTCTTCTCGGTCTGCCTCACTCCAGAAATAGTATTTTTGCTTGTTCACGAGCCCATTGAACCATAAATGAGACTCGTCACTAAACACGATTTTGCGATAAAAATAAGGTTCACACGCCTCGATCTCCCGGCTTTAGTTGAAAGCGCGTGAGATCAACATACGTCTGGCGCTGAAACGAGTGCTAAAAATCTTGACTTGTAAGAAAGGGAAGGGATGTGTCCTCGACAGGTCTTATCAAATTTGTAATTGATGATAGAAATCTTTTATCTTATGAATTCTCATTCATTTGTGGGTATCTATAATATACTATCCAATCATTGCCGCCTATTCGTAGTTAAATGCTTAAGCGACGACGAAACGGATTGCGTATGAGTAAAGTGCCTACCTATCTTATGTATGCGTCCAAAAACTATGCAATTAGTTCAATTGCAATCTAAAACTGAGCCATTCACAGTATGCCATTAGATCCCGTATATTTCTTGAGAAAATTAAAGACATCATCACTTGCTCTATCTGCTGGCAATCATTCGTCTGCCTTTCAAGATACGAAAAACGCACAAACATTCAGGTGAAAAGAAATGAATTTCTAAAACAGATATTTTCTACATTGTTGGAATTTTCCCCCTATCGCAAATGGGGGAACGCGGCACAGTGCAGAGGCATTTTAATTGCACGCTTTTTTCAACAGCTGTTTAATTAGTTCAAGTTCCGTCCACGCAAATATGAGCACACCTCATGCAACTTGCATATAGTAGCAGAAGGAAAAAAGTTAAAAAAATTATAAAGAAAAACTGCACGCCTGACGGTCAGGAAATTACCTCTGATCAACAAAGTTTTACCGAGTGGAACTCAATAAATTTTATAGCATTTGGCTAACTTGTAGCTGAGTACTCGAACGATCAGCAGTACAAGTGCAAATACCAGTACCCGAACCATCACTACCACCACCACCATCATCCTCAAACTGACAATCGCAAATTAAGAAAATTTACTCCATTCCGTCGCATCGTTGTATCCTGCCTCTCAAGAAATAATCGATTTTGACATTTGCAAATATTGCAACACATGTCCTTCTCAAAAGGCAACAGCGAAACAGACTCTCCTCTGGATTGGTAGCATCCATAGCCCTCAACACATCCATTCGGGGAATCAGCACTTGCATTTACAGGCTAATTAATGACAACGTTCGATTCATTTGACTTCTCGGAACGCAGTCCAACCGAATGAGACATTCAACATAAGGTGAATAGTGAAGTGAGGTGATACGAAGGCGCATACGATCTCATACCAGCCAGGATACAAATCGTTTTGTGTACCCATGTTTTGCCTGGACAATAAGCACCTGTACCATGCTAAGGCACAATCGACTCGGAATACGAGTATGTACTCGTATACGAGTGTGGAAAAGGAAACCTAAGATGGACTTGGTCCGTCCTGTGAGTAATCACCTTCGATCGATTGATTTATTGATTCATCAAAACTCGTGGTCGAGGAAGAATTCACCAGTCTGGGCTCTAACAACCGATGAAATATCGTCTCCGCAGGTGGCTTCCGCATAAATCACCCCCAAGGTGCGTGTGTGAGTTGTTCACATACGAGTATGTATTATGTGCACAGAGAAGAATCCTATGGGTCACCTTAATCGAACGTAACAACGATTAGCCTTTCACAGAAGTCCCAAGGTACGAGTATCCTCGAAAAACGCGCGCATTAAGTACTCGTAGGCCTTGGCACTGGCCCTGCATCTACAGATACGATTACCTACTACAACTTCTAATTCAAATGTATCTAATGCTTGAACTGATGGAACGATTGCTGCCAGTGATTGTCTGCCATGGCATTCATCATTCACATCGCTCGGTCGGCTGTCGCAATCGTACGTGAGTATCTTGTTTTCCTTCAGCCGCAATTGTATTCGTACTCATGTCGGTCGGTCTGTATCTCGATCCCGAGTGGTGTTTTCAATGGGAATTTTCCGGTCCTCCATTGATTCTAAGACATCAAAGCTGGAAGAGCTAATCATTAAAAATTATCGATCGATAGATTCATAGGTTGGTTGGAGCCTTTGCATTGGTGGAGAGGATGCGTTCCAGTCGCTGAGTTGACACACTCCAGCCGCGCTGAGAATAATGAGCTGGCGAAGAAGATTAATCGATTTGGTCATGAGTTGACTTGGAGTTGAGTTTCGGGTGCCGCCAACAACGACACACACTCGTAGAAGGAGGACCAGTGGGTCAGTTTCTAATAAATGATTTTTTTTTTTGGTTTTGCTTTCCGGCGCTGCGTGCTTGGTGGTAGCAAATGGAATTTTCAAGGCAACAAAGTACCAGCCAGCCGGCTGGATAGTCAGTTGATTCGTCATGCCATCGATGTGGTTGGAGGAATTTATTAAAACATTAAATTAACTGTTAATGATTTTGTTTGACTACGCGGTTAGATATTTACTTCGTATAATTGATACGCGCTGCTGCTGTTGCTTTGGGGTTAGATTTGAGGTTCACCGCTGAGATTTATTCATATTTGAGGCGAAGGAGTTACCGGACTTTGATGAATTGATGTTTGGCATTAGGGAAGCTAGAAATATTTATATGAATTCTCGTAGAACAATATGCCTAACGTGTTTACGGTATGTGTCACGATAAGAATGTTGCTAACCAGAAGCAACTAATGGGAGTTCAAATACCCATATATCTACTCGTACCAAGTAGGAACTTTGCTTAGGAACAGTGGATTTGAAGTCAGACACCTATCATTCTGGCTTCATAAGATGGCGAGTATTTTAGAAGCACGAACTGCACGAACTGTGCAGTAGAGGATCAGGTCTAACTGTATTCTACCCTCAAAGGATCTTGAAAGTTTCAGAACCTGTTTCAATTCAACTTGGTCTACTTAATCTCTTATAAAAAAATTGTTTTCAATCCACGTTAATACGTCTTTAACAAGCAATCATGCAGGTTTCAATGCAAAGCGACTTGAAAGAAATGCTCTAGAAAGAGTATCTTTTCAGTAACTTAAAGGGTGACAAAACATTGTATACTTTGGACCAAAGCGCCATTCATTGTCAACACGTTCGGAAAGTTTAGGAGGAGCACTTTTGAATGTATGACACTTAGCTGCAAGCACACAGACCTTACCTTTCAATCTTTATTCTGGAGCACATATTCTGCATTATCGGTCGTCGAACTTCTCAAGGAGCTAATATGTCCTCCACCGAATTATTTTTCTATCTTGTTCTCAGCCTCTATTTTGCAGGCTATAAGGCTCATCTTCAAACGAAATTGCCTGGTTCTTGGATGAGGAATTCTTTATATGTTTGAATCGATCGACGACCCCGAAGGTATTCTGGAGCCCATAGCTGTACAAAATTCAGACTTTTGGTCTGACGACTGGATGGTGCTTAAAGCACATCAGTGAATTCAATCAAGTGGTATTTCAACTGATTAACATAAAGGAGTTTAAGCCCTACAGCTGGAAGTAGCATTAGGGGTGGAGTGGAGAAAAGTGGAGAAGAAATCAATCTCAATCTGAGCCACTAACGGTAATCAGAAGTAAAGCCACATTGTAGTTGCGGAAGGAAAAGTTAAAGCATGTGCACAACCGTGAGTTCGCTATATATACTTGATGACAAATGACCTGTACCAAGAGAGAACAACCGAATGTAGCTCCTAAATTTTTTTTTGTTTTTTTTTTTTTAAAGAACTTAACACTCAAGTGGGTATTAATACACTTATAATGCCTCAGCATGTGTTAAGTTGTTTTTGGAAAATGGGATAGAGAGAGAAGGAAAGATGTTTATTCTCAGGGGCTATTTCGCTCCATTGGTGACATCCAACATTTAATGGGGAGGCTAAATTCGTAGTGGAAGTTGGCTTGTTGTTGATTTCTAGTCAACTACTCATCTTACTTGATTTTCGTTTACTGAAAAAAATGAATGTTTTTCGGGCGAGACTGGGATTCGAACTCCGAACTTTCCGATTTGGAAACAAGTCTACTACCACTTGCGACACGGCAACCCACAGGCAGCTACTAGTAATCGGGATGGACCTTAATATGGATCAGATAACTCTAAGTAGCATTGAGGGCAGTATAAAAGATTAGTAAAGTTGCAGTACTGGTGCAATACAATTCAGCAGATTCTAACTTAACCAGTTAATTACATGATCATCGACTGGTTTTTATCGGCTCCCGGAAATTACGCCAGGGGAAATAACGCCTAATTTTTTTTTATGGAAAAAATGCCAGAAAATGTTCTATACAAGTCTGGCCTTATTTCCTAGGAAAAAAAGCCAGAATTTTCTGGCTATCTTTCTGAAATTTCAAGTCTTTTTTCCAAAAATCGTCAGAGAGAACATGTTTGGAAAAAATACCAGAAATGATACTTCTGACGTATTTTTCTTTCCTGGCAATGGAAAAACACCCGAAAACTGTATTTTAATCAGTTGTTGCAATTTAAAAGTTATTGAAGTCATTATTTTCGGCGCAGTGTCTTCTGATTTCGATTTATAATTTGGTTGCTTCCGAGTTTTTCAATTAACAGTGAGGTGATATAATTACAAATATGGTGAACTTTGAATATGAAAGAAGAGTAGCAAACTCTTTTATGTGGTTGAACAAAAACAAATATACAGGGTGTCCAAAAATCAACGTCAAGCCGGAAACGGGTGATAATAATTTTAAAAGTACATGACTTAGAGTTTTTTTTTATAATTTTGTGATAACCGACACCACTTCACCTATCACCTGTTTCCGGCTTGCGATTTTTGAGATACCCTGTATAAGATGCTTACTATAGTTTATCCAAGAATAAATGTCAGTACAGGGAAGATAGGACATTTGCCTCTTAGTCTGGTTGCAATAACATGCATAAATGTGTCCCTCTTTTAAGCTCTCATAGGATTGCCGTGGTGTATATATCACCACAAAGAGAAAGAGCATTTCGCTTAGGGTTACCATCTCCCCATTTAAAATAAACAATTAAAATTTTGCTGGACGATATAAATTTCATTTATCTTTTTTCATTCCATCCAGCGTCCCATATAATTTCCATTTTGCTAGAAAATTCGGTTCCACTCTCCAGTCATCAATGGTTGAGACTTTGCTATTCAAGTATCGAAATCTTCTGCTCTTCGAGTATCGACATCTTCTGCTCTGTAAATCTAGATATCGCTGCTCACATTTAAGTGGTTATCACAATATGATCACTAATTGCACAATCAATGTTTCGAAACACCGCGAAAATAATCCCTTCTTACTTAAACACAGCATTAAAACCGACACAACACTATTACTTAACACAATATCACTAAAACGCACATAGTCCAACAATAATATGATCACTTATTGCACTGCTTTGTTGCAATACTTTAAAATAGCGCGCGAATAATATTTAAAATACAAAGTCGAAAAAATGGTTTGACTACATTTTAACGGTTTCTCAAAAAGAGGAGAAAAAAATGACAACACCACCACACATATTATTACACACAAATTCATTTTTGTGTTCTCAAAAGCTTCAAATCTGTAACAATAACACTGAAAAATCAGTAACGATGTGCTAACATTTGAGAATGGTAACACTGCTTTGATGAGATTATTTTCAATGCACAGCCAGCAGTAATGGCGAATGGTGATTTTATGATCATTCTGCCCACGGCTATCGGGCAAGCAATTCATAGGGTGGCTGTGGTTAAATCTGAAAATAATTACAACAACAATTGTACACAAAGTTCAGTGGCTTCCTTTGTGTTTCAGTGGTAATGTGCCATTGAGTCCACCTACAGGCACCACTGTTAGAAAAAAAGCTTTCCCATACGCCCTGTACTGGCATGTTTTGTTGGACAAGGTATAGTGAAGGACTGACTGTGTATAAGAGTGAAAAAATATATCGATCACAATCATAGTGGTCAACAAAAATTTTACGAAGAGGAGTTAGAAGTGCTGAATTAAATAAAAAATGAGTGCAAATGAGATAACAATGCAATGAGTGGGATCCGATGCGCCTACCGAAGAGCTTGATACAGATATAAATTCTTAATACATAGTTTTCCAATAGAACATTTTGTAGCTTATGCGATGAATCAAGAAGCTTCATCGGCAATACACTTTCCGAAAATTGAACGAGGCTTAAGACACCTGATAAGCAAAATTTTTGTTTCATCGCCAAATTTTGCTGTGGAAGTTATTGAAGCTTTTCAGAAGGAGGCTATTTGGAGAAATTATGGTGTTTCAAAGCACGTGGATCAGCCTCGTCCATTTTTTAGGGTGTGTATCCAGGAAAATGATTTTTCATTTTGCATTTTTATATCGGAAATGATTGTGGACTTGATTCAAACAAATATCCCTGTCTAAAATCGACTGTTCACCATAGACGCAACACTTAAAATTATCCCTATTGGTTGCTTCAAACAACTCATATTCACTACTTTGACCATGCTATACTAAACTGTTTACGTACATAGAAAAATGCAGTTTTAAAATGAAGCCGCGTGAAATACTGACAGACTACGAGCGTGCATTGCGAAATGCATTGTTCCCAAATGCTGAACATTTAGCATGCTGGTTTCAGTATTGTCAGGCAATTAAAAGAAAATGTATTCTGAAGTAAAAAAAAAAAGATCTTCCTCAAAACTATATCATAGGTTTTTAGCTCTGCCATAGTTGCCGAGCAATTTTATAAAATCCGCTTATGATATTTTAAAATCTAAAATTGATTCCAATAAATTAATTATTTTTGAAGAATTCTTAAAATACTATGAGAATCAGTGGTCAAAACGGGTAAGATTGCTTTAAATATGATAACGCTTTAATCTTGTAATTGATCAAAAACAGAAAAAGCCAGAAAATATTTCGGTGTATGCCAAGGCTATAAGGACAACTTGTGCTGTGGAAGCATAAAATGGTGTCCATGGACGTTGTTACCGTCCTTTTACTTCCTACCCCGCGGCGTTGTACGAAAAGTTGCTCGGCCAACTGGGGAGACTGGCCGTGGGTAAAGATGTTAATGAATAGGCGCCACGCGATTACCCTTCCGTACAACTTCAACACAACTATAATCGCGAATTGGTTGTGACGATCGCGAACAAACCCCGCCTTTATCAATTAGTACAACGATTTCCTTACACTCTTAAAATTCTTACAATTTTATTTCATTCGCCACAAAATAATACAACTTAATTCTATCTTAAAGGTAGATATCTTAATTCTAACTAAATTCTAGGTAGAAAGCTATTACAAAAACAAAAAAAAAATAACAACACGCTTCCCCAATGACTGAAGGTCAATGAGAAGCAAAAAAAAAAAAGTAAAGAAAGAAAAACAATTTTCGTGATTCGAACCCAGGAACCTCTGCAGGACCTATCAAAGCGCTTTGGCTATCACTACCACCAACCGCATATATTTCTTTTATCTGAAACTGTTTAAGTACTATACGCGGCGTATAACAGTTTCCCCGAGCAATTGATTCTTTTTTTTCCCCCTACGTTTTATCTCGTCCTTTTTTTTTTTGGTAATACGCTCTTAGTTCGGAATTAATATTAATAAGGGGTTTCCGTTTCGGACATAGCTATCCCTGCACTGCACTACTACACTTGACACTTGATACCACTTGACTCACTGCCTGTTTCGAACCAACTGACCCTCTCAAATCCTCCTCAGCTAGCTACATATATATTAGATTATATGGCTTGGTTGTCTTAGCCCACTCCACGTATCAGGCCATTTTTCCGCTGCTCTCACCATGCACATCTCCACAGGCTGTATCAGATGTCCTTAATGAGAACCGCGGCGAAAATGGCCGATGAAAAAGAATAAAAAGAAACAAGGTGGTTCTTCCATTGGAATTGAAATTGAACCTACGACGCCCCAGTGGGAAGCTGTGCGCGCTACCTTGACGCCAAGCCCCAACCATGGGGATGATGCTTCCACTGACCACGGCTTGAATTTTCACACCAAACTGGACGAAAATCTTTCAAAAAAATTAAACCATAATAACGTCTAATACAACAAAATGCAAACTTTTTTAAATTTGTTAAAATTCTTCGTGAGGAAGAATTTTTCAAAAGCCGCGTTTCTGATAGAAACTGCTGGTGCAACAAGATCTATAGGGTTTTCTAATAAGGACTTGACAAATTTTTTTTTTAAATAAAACGCAAACCATTTAAGATATTTCAAAATCTTTATTATCGGCTTGAAGTACAATCAAAACATTTATGAATGGAACTCGACTTCGTTCATATGGCCACCGCGGGCACGATTGCAGCGGTCGGTTGGTTGGACCCAATTTTCAAAGACTCGGCCACACATTTCGGCCGAAATGGTCGCTATTTCGCATTCAATGTTGGCTCTGAGCTCTTCCAACGTCGTCGGCGTGTTGGCATAAACCAATGACTTAACGTAGCCCCACAGAAAATAGTCAAGCGGCGTTAAATCGCACGAACGAGGTGGCCAATCGACTGGCCCATTTCTTGAGATAACACGCTCACCATACTTACTCTTCAATAAATCGATTGCAAAGTGCGCTGTGTGGCTTGTGGCATCATCCTGTTGAAAACACATGTCGCCCAAGTCCATATCTTCCAATTCGGGTCAGAAATAATCGGTGATCATGTCGCGATAACGCTGACGATCGTTATCGTTGACGAAAAAATATTGCCCAATAACGCCGCCGGCATGCAAACCGCACCAAACAGATATTTTTGTGAATGAAGTGGTGATTGATGCAGCACATGTGGATTTTCACTCGACCAATAACGCATATTTTGCTTATTGACGAACCCATTGAGCTTCGTCACTGAAGATGATTTTGCGATGAAATTCATCATCTTGGCGCATCTTCTCCAGAACCCAATCGGAGAACGTACGTCGCTTCAAATGGTCCATCGGCTACAATTCTTGAGTCAGCTTGACCTTGTATGGGTGTAAACCAAGATTCTTACGCAAAATACGCCATAATGTGGTCTGAGCGATGCCCAATTCTTGAGAACGCCGCGGAATTGACTGATTTAGATCGTTTGCTACGGACGCCTGAACGGCAGCGATAATTTCGACACTTCGACCAACTCATTGTCTCACCGATACGACAACATCACACAACGAATATGTAGAGTTAAATTTTTGCACTAAACTTGTTATTGCCTCTACTAGGGCGAGAATTACGACCGAAAATTGGAGTTAACGCTCTTAAAGTTGCAGTCACCGACTCCGAATTTCGGTAGAAAATTTTTATAATTTGCAGACGTTGCTCGTTCTTGTACTTTATCATGATGAAAATGTTGAGTTTACTGAATAAATTGACAGTGACAGTTTGATGATTAGTGAAAGAGTGCGTTCAAAAATAAAATTCAAAGTTGTCAAGTCCCTATTGGAAAATCCTTTATTAAGCCAAATAAATGGGGAACTGCCTTCTCGTTTATTTAAAGCAGAGCTAAAGATGACGCGGTTGAAAACGTGCACCAATTCATCTGATATGGTCATATATGTATATGGTCGTTTGTTTGATTCAGAAGAAAGGAGACCTTCTTTCTTTTCAAATTATGTGAGCGTGCGAAACTATTCATGAACAATTTGATAGAACCACATTAGTGCGGGTTCAGGGCAAGAAGATTCACCATCGATAAAATATTCACACTGCGGCAGATCTTGGAAAGGGCCCGGGAATTCTAAACCGACTCTCACCATGCCCCTGCCGACTTCAAAACCATGTCTAGTTTTGACAACTCTGCCAAGCTCGTCCGTCAATTTGTTCAGGATGACTATGGAGAATTTTCAATAGTCCATCAAGTGAAAGTGAAAGAGTGCGTTCACAAATTAAATTCAAAGTTGTCAAGTCCCTATTGGAAAACCCTTTATAAAGAAAAAAAAAATAAGGACAAAAGTTATAAAATAAAAGAAGCGAGCCAACCTTTAGCTGCCAAAAAAACTACGCCCACAATGTTTCTCAACAGAATGGTCTATGAAAAAAGCTGCTGCATGCACAGATATGGAATCTTAGGACGACGTTTTTGAAGGTGTTTTATTTACATTCGCAATGGATACACAATGCATGGTAGATACTAATAAATTATTTTTAGTGTCCAGGTTAAGTTTGACGACCTCACAGTAGCGATTTTTTCTATGCAAAATTATCTATTGTGTTGTGACCTACAACAAACTGAAACTGAAGGCTAAAAATGACTATGAGTAATTCCCAATATATAAAAAAACATAACTTTTTTAAGATTGCAATGATGCTGACAATAACGTTTATTCGGACGAAGAAGAAGGGCACGAACTTTTGGAAGATGTACCAGAAGCGAATGCGATTTTATGAGTCATATGTCAGTGTATGCAGCCAAATATTGTAATGCTGCCATGCAGACATATGAAAGTTTGCTCAGAGTGCAACATTAAACTGCAGGCTCAAGCAGTGGCTGATGAAGAAGAAAACTATAAATGTCCATTCTGCCGGGAATCGTTGCAGACACTCCTCAAGTCTATGTTTAGGAATGAAACATAATTTTAAAATATATATACAATATGTCATTCTTACATATTCTTTGTTGAAGAGAAATATATGGATTTTCAACAAAAAATAACATAGTCCGTGGCGAGCAGTGCCGGTTCTGTTGCGCAGTTCGCGCGGCGATTACGTTATTTCTTTCTTCACTTTCCATACCCAATTCATATCTTGTGTGAAAATTAAAAACAAAACTAAATTTGGAAATTAAGGCAGAAAATCGTATTTTTCTGCTATTTCTCCAAAACTCAGTCTGGAAATAATTTTTTGTTTTCTGATCTAATTTCCATTTTACTTTCTGGTGCTTTTTCCACATCTGTCTGGCCTAATTTTCGTAATTTCTGGCATATTTTCCAAACAAAATTCTGCTATTTTTTCCAAATTTGAAAAACATTTTCTGACATTATTTCTAATACAAAATCTGGCGTAGTTTGTTCCGGCGTAATTTTCGGGAGCCGTTTTTATCGCTTCCAACAGGCCGTAAAGGCAGATCGAGAGTCTATCGCGGCTAGGTTTTGACAGTCAGACAGGAAGTAGATTTGCCTTGGATAACATGCCGTAGGCGAAACTTATTAGATGCATGTCTAACATCGCGAATTATCTGGCTAATACTAACTAAAAGGGACGAAAACCAGCCACCAACTCACAAGAGTCATGAAAAAGATGGTGTAGGCTGTATAAAGAGTGCTACAGAGAAACTATGGGAATCAACAAAAGACTTAAATACAACTGAGGAACTTGATTGGTCAGTCACGTACCTGATCGACGGAATTGTATCCTCATACCATGAATGCTGTACGATTCCACAAGCCAATTGGAACAATAAAATTGAAACACTTGGTAAAAAGTCTACGAAAGAATTCAATAAGACCTAAAGAACAAATAACTGGAAGGACTACAGAAAGTCCATCACAAAGTAGATGGATAGAACATGCTTTCCTTAGGAGAGGGAAGAGAGGGAAGACTACGAGTGGATTAGCGACATACTACACCTAATGATAATATAATAAGGGAGAAATTGTAAATCACTAGTAAAGGGCTGCCTAAAGGTGAAGTACTGTTCCCTCTTTGGTAGTGTCTACTAGTAGATGACGTCATGCAAATTTTAAAGTTCAAAGGTTATGCAGATGGGATCTCTGTCATCATAATTCTCCGACCTTTTTATAGGTAGATGGTATGTATCGTAATACGATGTAACCATAGACCAAAAGAAAAAACTCAATTGGGTACCCCATCTCAACTGTATAACAACTAAGGCTGTAAAATACATACATAGCGAATAAATGTGGTTCTAGCTGTGCTTGCCTAATTAATAAACAATTATCGAATATATCTGCATACCAAGAGCAGACACCGCAGCCAAGATTTTCAGAATATGGGCAAATCACAGGAATGCATTTCGTACCATGCAGCGTTACATCTTAACTTGGTGTACTTGGCGCAGTTGGCTGATCCGTCGATGAATATGGCTCAAATATTGCCGCCACCGCATGTCTTGGCTTCACAGTCACAAGGTCCACCGCATGGCATGATGGTCGGTCCTCAGGGTCCTCCTCCGCAGGCAGGCAGTCCGGGTATGCCGCCTCACGGTCATGTTCCTTCAGAGCCGGGGGTACCATCGCCTCAAAATAGCGCTCAATTGCCATACCCGAATGCCAATCAGAAGCCCCCGACATCACATGCAAACATGCCGCAACCAAATTCGCAGCAATCTCAGTCGCCGGCTGGACAACCACAGCAGCAGCAACAACAACAACAACAGCCACAAGGAGGAAGTGCTATACCACCTCCAGCCGGAGCCCAACAACAGCCCGGGAATGTTCCGTATCGTGGTGTGCCAAGACCAGGTCAGCAGCCACCTCCATCAACTCAGAGCAGCCAACAACCACAACGAACTGGAGGACAACCACAACCACAGCAACCACCGCCGCAGTCGCAGTATCGCGGAGGATATCAGCAGCACGGCCACTATCCTGGATATCCGCCGCAAACGCAACCTTATCAACCACAGACTGGTTATCCAGGTGCTATGCCACCTTATGGGCCTCCAACTCAAGGCTACCCGCCCAGTAGCCAAGGCTACCATCATGCTGGCATGCCGCCGACATCTTCGACCGGTGGGCCGCCTCCACCAAATCATCCCTATCCGAATACTTCGCAGCACCAAGGCCCGGTACCGGGATCATATCCTCCTTCTCCTCCTAATCAACAATCGCAACCGCCACCACAGATGTATGGACCTCCGGCTGGAGCGCAGGCGCCACCAGGTCAATATCCTCAACAGAATGCCGGCGGACCACCGCCACCCATGGGCTATGGCCCCAAATGCTGGTCCGAACTACGGTCAAACTGCTCAGCCTCAGATCCAGCCACCAGGGCAACCTGGTTACCAACAAGCAGGAGCCGGAACTCAACCACTATATCCGCCGCAGCCACAACAATCGCCGTATCAACAAGGTCCCGGCGGATATCCTCCATCTGCTCAGCAGCAACAACAGCAGCCAAATGCAATGGGACATCCACCATCATCACAACCAAATCAAGTAACACCACAGCCACCACCAACCACTGGTGCACCGCCCAGTGGAGCGGCCGGCAGTTCATATGGTTCCTCGCCCAGTCCAGGCCAGACACCACCACCCAATCAAGTTGTCACAGCCAATAACGGTCCGAATGCACCCTCAAATGCTCCATCACAGCCTCCAGTTTCGCAACCTCCCTCTTCCCACCCACCCACTGAGTATGCCCCTCCTCAATCGGCCACAAGTGGACCACCAACACAACAACAACCGGCGTACTCATCGCCACCGTCCGCCGGTCCAACGGGACCACCAACTCCTTACACTCAGCATCAACCGCTTTTTTTTTTTTTTTTTTTTACATTGTCTTGCTCCGTAACTGACTTGAAGCATAACTTCCTACTCGCGTTATCAGCGACGTCTTGTTCTACTGTTAAGACCCGGAGCGTTCTTATTTTTCCATTTGTTTGTTTGTTCTAATTTGAGCCTAGCTAAGATAAAAGATGCAGAACCTATTACAAAATGTATTTCAACGAAATTTCTGCCTGTCGAATGGTCCGTGTCGGTATTCCCGCGTGGCGACCATTCTCCTTTTCCTCGTCTTATCTCTTTCTTCCTAGATTTCAAATAAAGACTACAAGACAGCTATTTGGGAGACCTTGTGGTCTAAACCCCAAAATGACATACTGGCTAAACAATCAAATGGTGAAGCCAATCATACTATAGTGAACAGGATTCAACGGCTTGCAGGTATGTGCACTACAGGAGCTATGAGAGCTACCCCAACTCCTGTAATGGAGTCATTATTAGATCTACTTCCGCTTCATGTAGCAATTCAAAATAGGGTCGCCATTCAAGCACTCAAGTTACATCGCGCAAACCACTTCAAACAAGTGCACCCTAATGAACCCCAACATGGAAATACTAAAACAGATACGAGTAGAAGGCATTCCCAAACACTGCACCAACTGGACCCCACCGCTAGCCAAGGATATACAGGGTCTACTTCCACATATGGGAGGAATTGGCTGAATCCGAAATGGCTGACAGATGATTCAAAAAGTAGTATACGCGTCAAGGCATGGTTGGTCGATACTCAAAGCACTAAATAGCTACTCGTATTCATCAAATAACTGCTAGAGCGTCATTAATCACAACCTCATCACTCTGAACTGAGCCTCATTAGTATAGGTACCTCAGCATGAGAGTTACGATGGCAATGAAACGGCGTACCACTGGGCTAAAAATGCATAGAAAGCCCATTTATCGGACTCTGTGCAACCGTCAGCTATAAATTTAAAACAGGAAATAAACCACTGGGCAAGATTATGCACAGTCAAGTACTGGAATGATCTAGCTGGTCTTGACCTCTTAAAGAAATTCCTAAATTCCAAATTAGCCTTTCTATTGTAGGTCCGGCACTGGCACGTGGATGGGCAGCATTTCTAAACAGATATAGAGGATCTACAGGTGATCTCGCAGAAAGAGCTGATCCAATTCCTGGAAAACAAAGGGAACCAATATCACGACGTCATCAAAGAGGTAGCCGAAACCACAGTAGGCTACCAGACACCAACGAAAAGAGCCCTTGGTATAATGATGAGTACGTACGCCTCAAAAGGTGACAAAGGATGCACAGCTGAAAACGCTGCAGTGCAAGACACGGTCACCGAGGGAAGAGTATCGAGCCAGAAGGAGAGAGGAGGAGAATATCTTGCCTTCGAAGTCTCACAACCGAATGATATCGACTACCTCCGCGATAGAAACAACAACTGGATATCTTTCAGGAAAACCAGGTAAACCACTGGCAGCTGGTTTGAAGCCCGGATCGCAGGTTCTTCGAACCAGTGAAGGAATACTAATCACCGAAGGGAATATAAGATGTATTTAAGCTGCACTTCCAGCAGCTGAGATTAGCTCAGTTATCAAAAAGCGGAAGAACAACAAGGCCGCTGACTCTGATGGTCTGCCAACGGTGCTTTTCAAACATAAGGGTGATGTTTTGGTAGCGTGCATTCATCAAATTATAAACAGGGTATGGGTGGATGAAACCATGCCCGATGTCTAGACTATCAGCTCTATATACCGCATCTTCAAGAAGGGTGATCCTATGTCTTGTAAGAACTATCGAGACATATCCTTACTAAATTTATCATAGCATATAAGATCCTATCCAATGTACTGTGTGAACATTTAAACCCCTTCTGGAACACATTAATCGGCACGAACCACTGTGGCTTCCGGCAGATCGAAAATCGAGCAAATTTTCGCACAAAGGAAAATCCTGTAAAAGACCAACGAACTTCAAGTCGAGACACACCATCTTTTCATCCACTTCAAAGCCGCATATGACAACATTCATAGTCTTGAGCTCTACACAGTGATGGGCAAATTCTGTGTCACGTAATGCTGGCAAAGACGCAGTGCAATATGGAATTTGAAGACAGATCCTCTGAACTATTCCAAACATGTACAGGATTTCGGCTAGGAGTTACACAGTTAGACGACTTCTTCAGTTTTGTTGTGGGTATGCAACAAATCTGTCCAGCTGCTGGGATACGCAGATGAAATTGACATCTTCGGCCGGTTTATCTACCTCGGGGTAGACACGATATCCCAGTGGAGATTCGACGAAAATTTACCCTACGAAGCCGCTGCTACTTCGGTTTGGCAAAGCAAATGGCTTCAAAAGCAGAGCAGATATTGAAAGCTTTCAAGAGATTCTTCGTTGCATATTTGGTCCCACATGCGAGTAGGGTGAATGGAGAAGAAGATACAACCGCAAGCTATATGAACTCTATCAAGATGTGGATGTCGTTAAAAAAGCTAAAACACGTCGTCTACACTGACTCGGACACATCGAGCTAATGGACAATAATGCTCCAGTAAAGAGGGTCTTCGAACCTCCGCTTGGTCTGGACAACTAGAAGCAGCGCGCCCGTGATCGAAGAGAACGGAAAGCTGTTGTTTAACAGGCAGAAAATTTTCACGGGTCGGAAGCCCATCAAGTAAGTAGTAGTAATGGATCTATGGGGCACCATACTATTGCAAGTGTAGACTTTCAAAGGTTATTGCTTGTTGGAAAGACATATAGCGGAAGCCCCAATGGAATTTTTGGAAATAATCTAGTGGAAATGTTTTGCATCCTAATAACTACAGTAGAGTCCCATGTGATGAATTCTGTTATAAGCCACCAACAAAATTATAAAAGCCAATATTTACTCGGATCAATATCAATCTATAGCTTCGGTACGAGGCTTGGATGTCGAAACATCAAAAAAATGTTAAGTTAGCTGAAAGTTGAAAGTCTTCAATCGGAGAGTGTGCTTCCCAAAACCTCTCAAAAAGTCCTATAAGACAGAGGGCTGAAGACTACTAGCAATATTTCCAGCAAGCTATTAAACATTTAGTGTAATAGGCCCGAATAGAAGTGGTAGTCGATTTGCTAAGGAGGTTATGCCAGCTCATCTGTAGAATATGGCCTAATGAAGCCTGTGTTAGGTCGGTTTTAGTGCCAGTTTATATTGAGTAGAAAAGGCTGTTGAAGTAACACAGGACCTCACCTAATGTGCCGGCTGAAAAGTCATTGATATCTGCTAAATTAGATATGATCAACAAAAATTTGTATTTTTTTGGAAATTGTGCTATTTAAACTTTTCAAATCCCAATTGGTTGGGAGCTTCAGAGTTTGCATTGTGCATTCAATTTTTATTTAACTCGGTACCAAATCCTCCATCAGCTTCAATCAGGCATACTTCTAACGTTTTTCAGTTATAACTAAGCACCACTCTCCCACATGTTGGTGGCATATGCCACCCTAAACCAAGCAATAAAAATTCGTCATTGATTTGACTGTCATGGATGATTTCGAATGACCACCGTACTAAATATGTCTCACTTCCAGTCCATTGCACTTAAATTGATTCAAATTGATGTTTTGGCCAGAGACCAGGTTTTATTCTATCCCCTCGTCCGACATGTAACATTCGTATCATGTATGGCCCTAGCTCACGACCTATTATAACCCACCCCCGAACCGAAAAGCCGCCAATTTGAATTGATTGTTTTTACCAGCAATTCGTGGATTTATTTACATTGATGTTATACTTGGATTGAGTTCGGTGTTCGTATTCGTCCTCGTCCTCGTAGTTCTGCTTGCATTTAACATTTTATTTATCGACCCGCGGTATTGGTGACCATTCGATGAGAACCGCTCACTCATAAATCACCACCCGGTGGGTTAAAAGGGCCGTCAGGTCCACATCACTATCCAACAGCGTTTACCAATGGCAACCCCATGCCATAGTCCACGCTCGATGAAATTTACTAGATGCAGATGCAACCACTGCCGCCATTAACTCATCGTGCTGTGAGCATGACCAGTGTGACCTAGCATCGCCTATCACACCCTCATTGTAAATAATTCCACGGGCTAGCTGTTCGAACTTCGACATCAAAATTTACGCGAATGAGGTTTCGCTGTGACATTTTTATGCGTGGGAGCTGTTGTACTTTCCTCCTCTACTACTGCTGCTACCTCTGCTCTTAT
This sequence comes from Volucella bombylans, assembly GCA_949129095.1. Lineage (NCBI taxonomy): Eukaryota > Metazoa > Arthropoda > Insecta > Diptera > Syrphidae > Volucella > Volucella bombylans. The sequence continues at coordinate 157,231,316 of OX422144.1, forward strand.
CCTGCGCCCTGTAACCCCGACATTGTTTTATGAGGTCGCGGCGGTGAGATTTATTTCCTCGGTTTTGAAGCCCATTCAATCTTCATTTTCTATCCCATTTAATTGCGCGCAGTAGCTTTGGACAGACTCCAGCAACCGCTACAGCAGCTTCACCGCCATCGCCACCGCCATCGCCATCGCCATTCCTATCGCCGACGGCTGCCACAAGCAGATTCCGCAGAAGCCGCTGCAACTCTCAAATAATGACATTTACAATGACACATAATAACAATAAAGCCTCACGCCTTGGCGTCGAGTCGAGTCGAGTCGCGTCGCGTCGGTATGGGCTTCAGAATCAGTTGCAATTGCAGTTTCAACTTTAACTTCGGCAACAGCATCAGAATTGGTGGGGTAGGCCACAGCATCGTTGCACCGTAAATCTTTAGACCTTCGAGTTCGTGAAATGGAAATGACATCTGTTCGGCTACTGTGGACTTGTAAAATATTCCGTACACTACATGTTGTGTACCTTGGACGGACCCAGCTACCGGCTAAATTATGTTCGCGAAATGAAATTTGCATTTTCCAATCAACGCCTCGGGGCGGATTCGAGACAATGGCCATTCGAGGAGCACCATTAAGACTATCTACGTACCAAACTACCAGTCGATACTCGACTCGACTCGATCGAAACTGTGTAATTATTTTTCGCTCCCGCCAGATGAATTCTTCAACGCAAGTTATCGGAGGCGAAGGAGTCCTTTGAACGGGTATGTGGTACGAATATGAATATCTCTGTGCCCACTTCTTTCAGCACTAATAAGCCCTAGGGGCTGCGATGAAATTATGCCATCAACCTCGATCAAAGCACAGTCGCGCTGGACACAGATCAAAGCGCATATCGCTGGACTCGCCATCACATTATCCACGCTCTAAATAATTCTCCATGTCTGATAATAGGCACCTTTGGCTACCCGAAACCAAAAAAGGAGTCTCTGCAAGGTACGGTTGCAAGGACGGTCATGCCATGGAATATTTAGGTTCTCCACTGACTGCAGCGGGGTACTCCAAAGGAAGAAGGCTTGGCCCGTTGATGCTATTACACTGTAATATTCACACTTTGCGAGGTGAGAAAATTGCCGGCTATTAAAAAATCATATAAGCGGGACGGGTTGCGTTTGATGTTTTTTTATTTTTTTATTTTTTTTTTGTTGTTTCTTCCTTTGCAAGGCTGACTGCTGAATTGCTTGTCCATTGGGATGAACTTGTAGATGTAACATCTACCACTAAAGTTGGATTTTGCGAACGAAGACAAGGTTGGGGATAAAGACTTTGGGTGTAAGGGCATCTCTTGGTGAAGATGTGCTCGCCCCGATTCAATGTTAATGAACGTGATCTAATTTCCAGGAGGCCGTTCGGCCATTCGACAGCAGAAACGTGATGTCTTGCAGTAGATTTGGAGTGGAATTAATTTTCTATCTTAGGAAAGAGACTTCACATGATGCGTGTACGAGTGAAAAGGTTTTTAGAGGGAGTAGTTTTGTGGTTTTCACGACCTTGACTGTAAAATTTCAAACGGAAGATCTGTGGCGGTTCATAAAATATTCAATCAGTTTTTGTGCATTTTTTAATGCACTCTATGTTATGCTTGTTGAAATATGATAATTTAATTTGCACATGTTCTTAAATCAGCCATGCAAATTGTCAGCATTTCGCGTTCAGCATTGAATTGAAACATCTATGCCGTGGTCTTGAAGCCATGTTTTGAAAAACAAACTAAACACAGGCATTGCTTTGTCTATGAGGTGCGAGAGCTCTATAGTCTGTCGTAATCCTCCTGTGCATGAATTACAATAAATCCTGAGCAGGAAAAGAAATGAAAGTATTTTTTGGTTTAAGGATTCTTAACCAACTTTTGCTAAAATATTGAGACATTGTAGCATAAATAAACTTTCGCAAAGGTAAATGAGCGAGTTGACAATTTTTTTGACACATCTGACGATTTTTTTTCCCATTTGGTAAGTGACACAAGCGATCCTGAATAGTAGAAAAAGGGGAAGGTCTTGGTGTCTTTCAAGACGCTTTCGCTTAAAGCTGTGGCCACTTTTTGGAGGAGTTCTTTATAGGGTTGGACTGGTGGCCAACCATTATGCAGTCCCTAAAGTTGATCCGCTACAAGGCCCGCCGCGTTTTTTTGAAACGGTTCAGAAACGGTTAACTTGAAGTCGTATAAAAGAGGGTGGAAGTCATTCTGACGGCGCCAAAAAACCCTGGCATTTACTGAGCTTAATCAATCATGTGAAAAAATAATTTCCTAAAGCACTTTGTAGACCGTAAAGAGATTCTGTACCGGTATAGTGACCATATAGCAATGATAGTTGTTCCAATTGTTATGCATCAGCAGCTGTCAAATGCCAATAACTTCCAGATGTCAAAATATACAGTAAGGCTTGACGAGCGTGCGAAAATTATTAAAAAATATTATTAAAATTCAGGATCAGTTGTAAATACGTAACGCGAAATTATTCGTCAAGTCAGTCGTCATCATGGATTCAGTGTGCAGGCAATTCGTTACACCGTGGAAAAGTTTGAGCCTGAGTACACTTTTTCGGATCTTCAGCCACCAACCAGACAGAGATTGGTGCAAAGTGAAGAAAACATAACCGCCATAGTGGACAGTATTCAAGAAAACTCAGAAATGCCGATTCGGTGCCGATCAGCTGAAGTGGACATCGCTAGAGAGTCAACCCGGCTTATTTTGCGCTTGGATTTGGGCCTACATCCGTATAAGATTGTGCTGACGTATAAGAATTGGAAATGGAAATGTTGGTCCGAGATCCGGATTTTTTGGCTCAACGGCTATGTCAACAAGCAAAATTTCTATTATTGGAGCGAATCTACAAGTGTACAGCCAAGCATCAATCCCTCCACAAAGTTTGACTGTTTGGTGCGGTTTATGGCATGTCGGCATCACCGGACCTTATTTCTTTCGAAATGAGGATGGAAACACAGTTACCATCAATGGTCTCGGGTATAGATCTATGTTAACTGACCTTCTGTAGTCAGAGCTCGACAACATCGATATATCGGATCTGTGGTTCCAACAAGACGGCGCCACATGCGATACAAGCGAAGCAACGCTTGAAGTTGTGAAGGAGAAATTTGGCAACTGGATCATCTCATTGCGAGCCTTCACCAATTGGCCACCGCGATCATGCGATTTGACACCACTTGACTATTTTCTCTAGAGCTACATTAAGCTTAACAAGCCAACCACTTTGTTCGTGCTCGAGGACAACATTTGGCATGCTATTACCGTAATAACGCCGAGCATATTGGACCAAGTCATCAAGAATTTGACCGACCGCTTGAAGTACTGCCAGCGAAGCCGAAGCGGCTATTTGAGTAATGTGCTATTCCACACATAATGGCATGTACGTAGCTTCAAAATAAAGCCAGAATCAATTTTATATCTCAAACCGTTGTTGTTGTATTTAAATTTTTTTTCCTATCTTTCTTATCTGGTTTGTTATAAATCTCAACAGCTTGAGGAGCAGGAATATCTTTGTTTTCATTTTCTGATATAAGGCTATGTGGTGATAGCCATCTAGGCAGCCATAGACAGTTTTGCTATCAAACGAGGATACCACTTTTCCAATCCACCATTGGCATTTTAGAATTGGTGAATCAGCTTAGTCTGACTGTACCCAAAGGTAGTAATCCAGTTTTGTAGAGGTGAACTTGCAATTTGTAGATGAAAGCCTCCTCACTACATTTCCACTGACTCCAAAATCAGGTGAATTTTTCTGAGAAGATGTTACTCTGCTCTCCAGCATAAATTTCGAAGTCGTAACTGAATCCGAATACTCAACTTAAAACTTGGTCCTAGTAACCCCATTTGCGAGGATTAGCTGGGATATACTGCATCAGTTCGTGATGACACTTAGTTTCGATCATTTGCTCATCCACTGCAAGAAACTCTTTTGGAATAAGTGGACGCTGCTGCCATATTTTTTCCAAAAAATTTAAAAACTTTATTGTATCCGTCTGTTCCAAATGGCTTAAAATCCCACCAGCTGCATGTCATCGCCAAAAAATATCTAACTGGAGCACAGACTTGTTCCAATAATGTCGCGAAGATGGAAGTGGAACACAAGACATGTTAATCATTGTTGTTACTATGTATATGTGTGCTTCCAAAGCAATCGCCGATTCTGGCGGTTCAGTAGAACGAGTAAATTCAAAATTCTTTTCGTCGTACGAGTCCAATTGTCGTTTTATCAAATACACTTTCCTATCCTTCAATATCTGCCTTTTTTGTTTTTGAAGTCGACGCAACTGGCTCAATTTCAAGCTCAGGTTCGGTGTCAGTTTCAAGCACTGTAAGACAGAGTCTGGTATTTCATCATTATCACTTTTAGATCCATCTCCAGAGATACAGTTGCCATTTGAGATTCGTTCCATCTCTGAAGGAAATTTAAATACTAAAATACATACCCCTATATCCTACGAGGGGCGTTCAATATATTCTCGGTATCGATATGAAGGAAAATGCGAATTCAATTTAAATTGTTTTTATTTTTCAATATAATCTCCCCTAACATCAATGCATTTGTTACATCTTGAGATAAGCTTTTTTAAACCCTCAACAAAATAAATTTCCTCTTTCTCTGCAAAATACCCATTTATTGCCGACTTGAGTTCTTCATCATCCGAAAATCGTTTTCCACGAAAACATTTTTTCAAATCCGGAAACAGGAAATAATCACTAGGGGCAAGGTCTGGACTATAGGGTGGGTGTTGGATTTCTTCGAAACCACAATCTCGCGCAGCAGCCTTGGAAACTCGCGCCGTGTGAACAGGAGCGTTGTCATGAAGAAGCAACACACCCGCTGCGAGTTTACCCCGTCTTTTCTTTTTAATTTCCTCCCGCAAATTATGCAACGTGGAAGCATAGGATGTGGCGTTGATGGTTTCACCTTTTTTTTTGTACTCAATGAGCAAGATTCCCTTTGAGTCCCAAAAATCTGTGGCCATGAGCTTCCCGGCAGACGGAGTGACTTTGAACTTCTTCGGGGGGTCTGTTCCTTTTTTATGCCACTGCATGGACTCTTGTTTGCTTTCAGGGTCATAGTGGTGGACCCATGTTTCGTCCCCAGTAACAATTCGATCCATAACACCGTCCGCGTTCTCACTACACATCTCCAAAAGCTCTCTACAGCATGCGATTCTCACTTTTTTCTGAGGCACTGTGAGCATTCGTGGCACCCACCTTGCACTGACCTTTGAAAGGTTAAGATGGTCATGAAGAATGGTGTGAATGGTACCAATTGAAAGCCTGGTGATCTCTGCCATCATTTTCACCTTTATTCGGGCATCCTCAGGAACAAGTTTTTCGACTTCTTTGATGCTTTGTCCCGTACAAGCAGTAGCCGGGGCGCCGGAGCGGGGGTCGTCTTCAATGCTCTCTCTGCCTCTCTTGAATTCACTTGACCACTTTTGCACACTTGATAATGAAGGTGCGGAACCCTGGTAAACAGCCACCATCTCTTCATGAATAGTTTTTTGACTTTTTCCTTGCTTGGTGAGAAATTTAATTACAGCGCGATGCTCAATTTTCACCATCATCGTCTCAGTTGCCATTATGATTCTGTTTAACTAGAGATAAAACGCGAATTAATAATCACATTTATATGAAATTTTACACGAATGCACTAAAATAATAGTATTACTTGATAAATAAGTCAATTTATATATACAACCACAGCTTCACCCCGATACCGAGAATATGTTGAACGCCCCTCGTATATATACCTGTTAATACATACGAATCCATATACTTACCGATTACTGATAGTAATTAGCACTTAAAAACGCAACTTACTTTTTGCTTCTGTTTTGGAATGACCTATGCTCGTATTTATAAATTAATATAATTGTCAGGAAGAAACGAAAAGTCCAATTTTTTGTGTGAATAGCCCCAGGTCACTTTAAAAAGGTTTTCTTGGAAAAATATGAATCATAAAATGCGTTGCCATATTTGACTTAGCATGCGGTAGAGGGTTAACAGTGTTAAGTCCGACAGCCTTTGCTTTTTTCTTCCTTTCTCAAGTACAAATGTATTAAAGCCCATTGTTCAATAGTAATCAAGCGCCGTTCCCGTTGTTCGATTTGTCCATTTTGGCTTCAAGTATTATAGTCCATCGAGGTCATTATCTTAGCTTGATAAGCCTAGGGACGCATCTTTCTAAAAAAAAAAACTCGCACTGACTCTGCCGTCCATTATTGATTCCTCTGTGGAGACGATGTTTTCAATTATCCTTCCATCTTAACAAGCTATTCGCGAAGACGGGGCTACATTCTTTTCCCGACTCAAGTTCTGGCCGAAACCATTCCTGATAAGAGCCGATTTCATACTTTCGAATCTACAGGAGTCCCAGTGTCATTGGATACTGATATATCAGCTTCTCACAAGCGGATTCAGCAGACCAAAACTTGGAGTACCTGTAGCTCAGAAGTATGTAAATGGGTTTTTTTTTTAGAGGTTTGGTTTTTAAACTGGCAACACTGTTTTTACAGATTGTCACCTTGACAGTTGAAAGTTGATTTGTGGTTAGTACGTTTTGCCATTTTACGATAAATAGAGAACAACGCGCGCAAATTGTGCAAACTTATTTTGAAAACCATAGTTCGGTTCGCCAGACTTTACGGTCGGCATAATCGTCCATCTGAGCAAGTTATTCGGAACACGGTGAATCGTTTTCGCACGTACGTGGTGCGTGGATAATACACATACCCAAAGACGACAAACGGTGCGAACAGAGAATCCGAATGAGTCGATTCGCCATCGTACACAGCCATTGGAGCTGTACCCATCCACTTTGTGGAAGATTTTACGGAAAGGTCTTGGCTTAAAAGCTTATAATATTCAGCTTGTGCTAGAGTTGAAACCGCGTGACCATTATACGCGTCGTACTTTCGGTGAATGGGTCGAAAACATGATTCAGCTTGATCCACATTTTTGGTTAAGCGGATATGTAAACAAGCAAAATTGCCGAATTTGGAGTGGAGAAAACCCAGAAGCCTTTATCAAGACGCCCTTACAACCATTAAAACTCACTGTTTTGTGTGCTTTATGGGCTGGTGGAATCATCCGCCCATATTTCTTTAAGGACGATGCCGGCCAGAATGTTACCTTCAACGGAGAGCGCTATAGAAACATGATTTCTGACTTCTTCGTTCCTCAGTTGACTGGCATTGACGTGGCAGAGCTTTGGTTTCAACAAGATGGCGCAACATGGCACACGGCGCGCGACACTATCAATTTATTGCGGGAGACATTTGCTGAGCGCATAATTTCTCGTAACGGACTTGTGAACTGGCCTCCACTATCCTGTGATCTCACACCTTTACTCGTAGATTACTTTCTTTACGATCCTTTGCACGGATGAGGATTCATAGCGAAACGGGTTACGGTTAACGATTTGAAAAGGCTGAACGCTACTGGCAATTTCAATGGAGCATTGGTAGCGGAAATAGTGATAGAACAAGGTGAGACAGGAGTATCACCTATGAGTCTTATCGCATGGTTTTGTATATTATCTAGCAGGTGCATCGAGATTTTACGAGCATCTGACCAGATGTGGGCATTGTAATCAAATTTTGGGCGGATGAATACCTTATATACTGAGGCCAGATCAAATGGGGTGAAATATTTCTTACATCGCTTGAGGAAACCTAGAAATTTCACAGCATTCTTGGTGACATCGAATATGTGGCCAATGTAAGTTGTCATTGGCACACCTGCTGAGAAGGGAAAGTTTTTCAGTTTCTACGATGTAAGTGCCGTTCATGGTGAATGGATGGGTATTTAAATTTTGCTTTAACAACAGCAGGCATCATTGTGTTTTGGAAGCAATAAATTAAACTCTACTGTCGACTCCCCAGTTAGTGATTCTGTTTATATCGGATTTAATGAGCTTAGCATACGCTACCGTTCCCGTTTTACAGCTGAAGGGCAGAGACGTGAATTCCGGAATGAATATTAAAATTAGAGAGCACTGTCATTAGCAAACGAATATATTGGATTAGAAGTAGCAAACAAGAGATCATTAATGAAGATTGAAGAGAGTGTCGGAGACAGAACGGGGCCCACCAGCATTTATTTTGTGAATATCAGACTTGAAATCATCCAAGGCAACTCGAATTGAATGTTCCAAAAAGTAGTTTCTAATCCATTGAGGGGAAGATTTATCGATCCCAAACGCACGCATTTTCAACAAAAGAGTCTGATGCCTGAGAAATATCAAGTGCAACTACTCGTATCTTGTACAGATTGATGTACGCTTTGCCACTTTCGGTGACATATGGTATGCTATCAAATCGCCAATGCACCTGTTACTACGAACACTGTACTACCGGTCATTGAAAAGTTTTCATGTTTCGAGATATTTCATGAACTGAAGGTTTATCAATGTTTCCATGACCTTGGGAAGAAGGGACGTAAGTGCAATAGATCTGTAGGAGGAGATTTGCTGTTTTCCATCTGCTCGGAAAGAGTCCTAGAGAATAGGATTGATGAAAAAACTTACGCAGCGGTTTTGCCAGCGAAGAGGAACACCTCCTCAGAAGAAGGGGAGATATACCACCTAGAACTGCGGATTTGTGTATGTGAAGATCTTTAAATACTCTTGGTATTACAGGAGTGCGAAAGTGGATTGGTCCCATTGATGATTCGACGCACTCAAAGGTAGGCCACAAAGTGTGCAGCGGGCAGATTGGCCTTGTCCAAAGAGCTGATAGTTGGAATGTCACAGTAAATGAGCGTTGGGATGGAGGATAATGATGTTTTTGACGAGTGATCAAAAGTTTTTTTATTTTTTGCCTCGGTTTTTTCGGTTTTAATCTGTCGATTCGGTCTTGTATGACCGAAAAAACTGTTTCCTGACTCTGACAGCCACCTTATAGCTAGAGTCGTACCAGGCTTTACATCTTGCTTGATACACTTCATCCACTGAGGGATAAGGGATCCCATTCGAAAAAGAATAGCTTCTGTGATCATATAAGCAGTGGTATCCAAGTCAGTATCGAGGAAAATAAAGGCATGGTTTAAATTCCTCAAGAGAATGATAAGTCCGCACCAATTTGGTTTCTCGTATTGCCATACGGTTTTTTTAGGAATCTTTTCTCTAACTGTGTGGTCGGTATACGAGAAATTAGTTGATATGACATAGTGGTCCGACGAGCCGAGAGGAGAAGCACATCGGCCTTATACTTATCAGGGTGAGAAGTTAAAAACAATTCCAGGGTGTTGGCGGTTTCAATAACGATTTCAGTATGAGGATACAGGGATACAATTCTTTGAATGGAGTCAGAGAGCGCATCAAACTGGTTAAAGGTCGAATTGCTGTACAGTTTTGGGCTTCTGTAAATAAAACAGTAGTGGATAATTTGCTTACGGAGATGGAATTTTAGCCACATGAAATTGAATTTCGGGTTGGAACAGTGACTACATTGTGGTGGAGTTTGGTAAGCTATATTATTATGCACCACCGTGAGACAATAATAATGGCAGTAGTTTGTAGCCAGGTAGTTTCAGATCTGAGTGGCGATCGGCCTGTGTTTGAGTAAATGCCAAAGCATTTGGCCTGTATTTAGTGATTACCTTTAAGCCCGCACACGTGATGCAAAGAGCTATGCAGAGGTCAAACTTGATCCAAAATCGTGGTAACGCAAACAACGCTAAATTGGTACGAGTACCATCTCTGAAGCAGTTAAACTTAAATTTTACAATAGGAAGTTAAATGAATGCCAAGCCAAATATCCAGCAACACATCTGCCAAGCTTGCGAGCACTGGATGGGTACCGGTGTGGTGGTAGTTATCAATTTTTTGCGCGGGCTCAATTTTGAAAATGTTGAAGACTGATAAAAACTGTTGTCAACCTTTCAACGAGATGCCCAAATAGTACATATGAGACATTCGGGAGGAATACATATACAGATGATGAACTTACCAAAAGGGACAATTCGGATACCCTTTCAGTTTCCTACTCTGTATTTCGATGCTTTAGATGAAGCTGATTGAAGGTAATTGTACTAAAGGGTGGATTTTTAAGCGTTTGGTTTTTAATTGTTAAATAAAAACAAAGGAAAATTGCAAAAGTGCTTGCCGTTTACTTTTTAAAGATTATTTCATGCAAATGTTGACGATGACTACGTTTTAAGTGGAGATTACAATTTTGAATCACTCCTTCGAGCATATTGGCTGGTATCTCGTTAATAACACGTTTAAGGCTGCTAATGGCACTGATTCATCGGCATTTAGTGTGGGCTAATGTTCCCATTTATTTGGCTTAATAAAGGGTTTTCCAATAGTGACTTGACAACTTTGAATTTAATTTGTGAACGCACTCTTTCACTAATCATCAAACTGCCACTGTCAATTTATTCAGTAAACTCAACATTGTTATCATGCTAAAGTACACGAACGAGCAACGTCTGCAAATTATACCGAAATTCGGAGTCGGTGACTGCAACTTTAAGAGCGTTAACTCCAATTTTTTGTCGTAATTCTCGCCCTAGTAGACAGGCAATAACAAGTTTAGTGCAAAAATTTGAGTCTACATATTCGTTGTGTGATATTGCCGTGTCAGTGAGACAACGGGTGGGTCGAAGTGTCGAAAATATCGCTGCCGTTCAGTCCGTAGCAAATGATCCAAATCAGTCAATTCCACGGCGTTCTCAAGAATTGGGCATCGCTCAGACCACATTATGGCGTATTTTGCGTAAGGATCTTAGTTTACACCCATAAAAGATCAAGCTGACTCAAGAATTGAAGCCGATGGACCATTTGAAGCGACGTACGTTCTCCGATTGGGTTCTGGAGAAGATGTGCCAAGATGATGAATTTCATCGCAAAATCATCTTCGGTGACGAAGCTCATTTTTGGCTCAATGGGTTCGTCAATAAGCAAAATATGCGTTATTGGTCGGGTAAAAATCCACATGTGCTTCATGAATCACCACTTCATTCACAAAAAATAACTGTTTGGTGCGGTTTGCACGCCGGCGGCGTTATTGGGTAATATCGCGTTATTGGGTAATATCGCGAATAAAGCGTTATCGCGACATGATCACCGATTATTTTTGGCCCGAATTGGAAGATATGGACTTGGACGACATGTAGTTTCAACAGGATGACGCCACAAGAGACACACCACACGCTACAATCGATTTATTGAAGAGCGCTTGACTATTTTCTGTGGGGCGCCGTTAAGTCATTGGTTTATGCTAATACGCCGACGACGTTGGAAGAGCTCAGAGCCAACATTGAACGCGAAATAGCGGCCGTTTCGGCCGAAATGTGTGGCCGAGTCGTTGAAAATTGGGTCCAACGAATCGACCGCTGCAAACTTGCCCGCAGTGACTATATGAACGAAGTCGAGTTCCATTCATAAAGGTTTTGATTGTACTTCAAGCCGATAATAAAGTTTTTGAAATATCTCAAATGGTTTGCGTTTTATTTAAAAAAAAAGTTGTCAAGTCCTTATTCGGAAACCCTATACAAGTTTAATAATTAGGACTTCAAAACTAATAAAAATTAAGGTTTAGCAGCTAAGGATCTAGGACTTATCGCTAGGGATGGTGAAGTAGATCAAATTTGAGGGAGAGAGTGTTGCGATTAAAATCGACGGAACGGTTTTAGTTTACCTTTCGCAGCATATGGGAGATTGCTTCTTTAGAGCCATATGTCGTGCGATGGATTGGTAATTAAAAGAGTCGGTGGCAACGTAGATTACGAGGTAAGATTAGAGAATGGTTTTAAAGGTAGACCTCGAAGAGCAAAACGAAGAAAACGACGCTGGATGCTCTCAATTCGGGATACATGAACTCGGTAAAAGAGAAACCACGCTTAGCTGGCGTACTCGTAAAAGGGGCGAACGTGAGTGATGTATAGTGGCCTGGTCACGTACGGAATACAGAATTCTTTGAAACATCTTTTAACGAAGCCAAGTGATGAATGAGGTTGCTTTATTAATTACGAGTATTTCAGCAATATGCGAGCGGAAATTAAGCTCACTATCGCATAATATGCCAAGGTCGCGGATAAACTCAACAAAGAATATAGGTTGGCCGTGGAGAAGGTAAATTAGGGGGAGAAGACTTGTTGCACTTAGGTGAGAAGGTAGTCGATTCATTCTTCATGCGCCAGGTGGAAAACTATTTAGATCTACATGGCTGGAGTCATGTTGTGAAGAAATGGGTTTACAAAATTTGGTATCGTCACCATAGAGAGAAAGTGCTGAGTGTTGAATGACCCTTTCAAGATCGTTAATAATAGTTAAGATGAAGTGAAGTGGACCTAGGTGACTATCTTGAGGAACACCTGAGGTGGCCGAGAAAGGGGCCGATACGACAGACCTGAAACGAACACTATAAAAACGATTATCCAGGTAAGAAGATATCCATTTCAGCAAAATGGGTCCAAAGCCCAGGATGGACCATTTGAACAGGTTTAATTTATGAGACATCCTGTCAAAAGCCTTACTGAAATCAGTTGTTATAACGTCAGCTTCTTTACCACTTTCTATGGCTGAGAGAACGGAGGGCACGAATTCGACGAGATTGGTGGTAGTTGATCTACCTTTCAGAAAGCCATTTTGATTAGGGGATTTACACTGCTTAGGGTTTCTTACAAAATGCTTTCGAAGGGTTTGAGTATATTCGAAAGTTTGGCTATGAGGCGGTAGTTAATGACGTTGCTCTTTGATCGCTTTTTGTGTGTCGGTGTTATGAAAGAAGACTTCCATATCTGTGGAAATTCACCTTGAGAGAGCGATAACTGGAAGAGATTTAAAAGGGGATGGGAAAGTGTTGAGGAACAGTTTTTAAGACATATGGATGGAAGGCCATCTGGGCCGGGTATGAACTCATCTTTAAGTTGTTGTAATTTATTTTCTATTATTGTATGATCAAAACCTTGAGAAATAGAGGGGCCAATGGGAAAGTTAAGTAGATATTTGGAAAAAGAGGGATCCGATACGAATCAATTATCCGCAAAAGATTGCTTAAAAAAAGTAGCAAGAAAGTTTGCTATGGTATGAGGATCGGTTGATGATATATTTCCTTATGAGAGGGATGGAGATTTTTTTTCTAGTTAACGAATTGGTAGAAAGACTTATGAACGTTTATAGACGAGTGATTTCACATAGCCCCATAAAAAATAGTCTAAAGTCGCCAAATCGCACGATATAGACGGCCAATTCACCGGTCCGAAACGAGAGATAATTTGCTCACCGATCTCGTTTCTCAATTGGTTCACCGATCAGCGTGCTGCTGTGTGGCATTTAGCGACATATGTCGACCAGGTTCAGTTCGTGCATTTTGGCAAAAAAAATATCGAAAACATTGAACGATAGCGGGAGCTATTGACGGTAACATTGTTCTTACGATCATATTTGAAAAAATATGGGCCTTTGATTCCATCGGACCATAAACCGCACCAAACAGTGCATTTTTCCGGGTGCATTGGCAGCTCCTGTATTGCCTGAGGTAGCTCATCGGACCAAATACAGTAGTTTAGTAGTTTCGTTCAATAACATACGCATTCAACCAGAAGGAAGCTTCATCGCTGAAGACAATTTTTCGATAAACAAGCGGCTGTTCCTCCAGCTTTTCTAAGGCCAACTCACCGAAAATTCGACGCTGTGGCAGGTCGTTCGGCTTCAATTCTTGCACGAGCTGTGTTTTGTAAAGTTTTAGATCAAGATCCTTGCCCAAAATATTCCACGTAGTCGAGTAACACAATCCCAATTGCTACAAACTGCGGAGAATGGACAAATCATGGTCTTTATTAACATTGGCGGATACAGTAGCAATATTCTCCTCTGTAAGCACTCTGTGTATACGGGTAGGTGGCTTGATGTCCAATAGCGTGAAAATGGTGTGAAATTCGGTCACTATGGCTTGAATTGCTTATACAGTCGATCGATTATGATGACCGTAAACTGGTCGAAGTTCGCTAAAAATATTTTTCACAGAGTACGAATTTTGATAATGAGACTCAATAATTTATAAGCGTTGTTCGGATGTAAGTCTTTCCATGATGAAATTGCAATGCTAGCTGATCATGTTTGACTTTGACACATGTCTCGATTCTTGCGTGAGCTGTCAAAAATATAATACTGAAAAACCAAAGTGTAAACAAGTCTTACATTACGAGTATATTACAATTGCGTCCTTAACTGGATTGTAGACTCACTAGAACTCAATTACTTTTGGAACGGTCACATATTGGCATCCTAATCGGCATCACCAAAGCCCATTGTATAATTTCTAGACACCTTAATAGATTTAAGCTCTCTTTTTACGAATTTCGTATTAACTGTAGAGAAGGATAGGAAGAGGAAACCACCCTACTCTTGTTGTACAAGCCCCTTGCAACAGAACTAAGTAACTTCTTCTTTTAATCAAATCAGACTCCTTTCTGGACTTCCTTTAGGTGTGAGTACATTATGATCTTCCATTTTCTGGTACGAATCAACCTAAATAAACCAGATTTAATACTCAAGTCCTTATTCTATAAAATTTGCACCTAGAAACGTTTGCTACAGCTGCCAGCTCATTACAATATTAATATTTTCCGATATCCTTAACTAGATTGTGTCGATATACTTCAACCAACTACGTAAAGATGTTCCTCTCCATAGTCTAAATCAATATATTATTTGAAAGGTACCCTGATGGTTTCACCAGCTTTTCAAGCACAGATTTGTCTCCTATGCAAGTAGGAGCACACATTCATTACGCTCATCATCTTGTTTAGTTTGGACTACACATCGAATCGATCGTTCACCTTGCCACACCTCATTGTCTAAAGTCTTTTGTACTGACCAGCAGAATGCTCGGATTTCACCTTGAACAAATGGAATTCTCGGTGGCAGTCTAACCATCTCTCCTAATTATTTGCTTTATTTTGTGAAGTATTATTTGATTTACCGTTATGTAGATTTAGCAATCCGTCTTTGTAAAATATCTACTCTCCCATGACTGCATTAGGATAGCAATGCATGTATTGTGTCTAGATGATAACTGTCATTGAGTGCTGCTATTAGTAACAATTTACAACCGATTTGTATGGATTGGAAGAATTGCTTTAGCAATTGGTTAAAGCCGGAATCATTAAAACAGCTCTATACGCTGAAACCTCTACAACTTGTTCTATAAACGAAGTCCAAGTAAAACCAGATCTATTAAGCGAGCTGAAGTAAAGCTCTTTATGACCCGATTTACCCGAAGCGCCAGTTTAAAAACATATGAGTAGTCAAACACAACCTGGGTGTCTTGTCCAATTAAGTATACAAAAACCATTTCACACCTAAAAACTCTTCAATTCGGGAAAAATTCAAACCCAAAGAAGAAAAAATTCATTCACAACGTGCGCCATAAATAACCCCTAGTTTGTTAAGCATTCCAAAGCACAAACAAACCTTCAATCAAACCCACCGAACGTCATCCGATAGCTCGTGTCTCATCAACAGTCCATTATTTTTACATAAAGAACAAAAAAAAAAACAAACACACACACACCACATTTAAGCAACAACAAATTCCAATTCCCACCAAATAGACCACCAAACATGTAACCCTCTGGCATTTAAGCATTTCTTCCGTCTTAATTGGAATGTTCCTACCACTCCGATCTGTTCGTATTCGGTACCGAAACAGACATTTGATTGTTCATCGAAGTCCAACGCCCATTTCTCAAACGCCTGACTAAAATCCATTCAATTCAACTCTCGAAATTACTTAATAAATTGCCCATGCCATTCAAGCACCTCATCTCTTCCTAGGCCAAGATGCTAACAAACATCACCTGCACATATGTAGCTGAAATACCAGTCACACATCTCAAGACCACCAAACTAACAAACTACCAAATGCCCATCCATTCACTCCATAAATTATATTCAAACATCAAAAACTCAATTTTATTAGCATACAAATCGTTTATCATCCCAGCCGTCCAGTTGTTCAGTTGTTCAGTTGTCCAGTCGTTCAGCCATCCGACTATTCGTCTGACCGTTGGCCGTTTCAGCCAACTTTTTGAGTACTTAACTGCGGCCCCAGCCCGTATGGTGGCGAGAACATTTCGGACCGATAATTATGGCCTAACAAGAGTTAACAACAGTCAAAATAATCTGTAAACATATTTCAGACACTCTCGTACAAGTATCTGTATAATGTCAAACATGGCAGACCAATAAAAATTCGTAATTTATGCAAAGTTTCGTTCAAATTGAATTGACCAACCAGGCGGGGAGTAGTTCAGATACAACTTGGCTTTGTCTATGGTATCTCGCCTTGGCTACCTTTTGGGACGCATCAATATTTGCCATCTCTTAGAGGGGGAACAATGCCAAAATGCTGTCTCGTCATTGTCATTCAGAGTTGAATATCTTTTTCCTTTTACCTTCAGAGAGAGATTCTGATTTTTTTTTCGAAAATTAAATTCGATTCTTTAATGATTTCAACAAGCAATCAAATCCGAAGGGACTAGACTTTTAGGTAGGGCGATGGAGGGAGATGTACGTCTTGACAATGGTCATTAACCAAAACGACGCATATCATGGTCATCATCATCGCACATCATAAAATTAACAGATTCCGGTGATCAACAGATGAACGCCAGAGATAACGAACGAATAAGGAATGAGACAGCCACGAATGATCAGGAGAATATCGGGAACAGGTTATACGATCACTAACTGCACAAACACCTCACTTACGAGTAGATAGTTGAGGATCACTGATGGTTGTCTTGGATTGCAGCTTTCCAACTCTTGTCCATGTGTCATTTTCATAAATCGAAAAAATATGTTAAATGCACTTGGACCTATCGGATATTGGATATCATCGTAGATACTCGTATCATGGCAAATTGGCAAACACTTGTACAAAAAACCCGAGGAACTGTTGCAAAGACCACATAGCTCGGACGGTGGTGGTCATTTGATATGACATGGGCTGCGCAGGCGGCTAATAAGTATCTAATGCAGGTGTGAGAGCGGGTTTTTTCTTATTCCAGGGCATTCAACTTTGAATCGGAAGACTAAAATGTTAGAAGCATAAATGGAATGTACCTCGAGTTGTGCATATTAAAGATTGATTAGACACAGTGGGTTTCATACCTATAGCAGTTAACACAATTCATAGACAATCTTACCAATATCGAGGAAAAGCCCAAACCGCAGCAGAATACATAAGTGTAAGTGTCTGCAGAAGCCTGATAAATAATCAACTTCAACTTTGAATCAATCTAAAACTGGATAGATTTTATGGTGTTCAGTCAAATGTACGAGAAGTATCCACCTTCCATCTCAACTACGGCCGTTTAATCCCAATAATTGTACCTACTTTAGCTTAAATATTCGGGACTGTAGCTTTTCGTCTTCTGGTTACAAAGTTGAATATATCTTTTGATCGTTTTTAATAGAATTTGCTCGAGATATTTGTTGCAGTTAGCTTGAACTTAAAGTTGGATTACATTCGATTAAATTCACTAAATTAATTCCAATGGCACCGCCTTATATGAAATAATTAGATTCACGGCCAGATCTACACACTCTACCCGACCAAAGCCTATAAAAAGCGGCTAAATTTTAAAGGATTCTCTTAAAGTGTCCAGACCTAGGGTGGGTGATCATGACGATCTATAGTTTCCTGTCTATATGGTTGGTATATCTCACCCATCTTGGCTGTGCATTAGTAGGCTGTCCAGCCTACAGTGAGATTAAAAAAGATCGGGATTATTATTGCTTCTAAGAGGCTTACTCCTGCTGTTCGAAACATAGCTCAATTATATTCAATTGCATTCTCAGCCCAAGAGGCACCGATTGTCAGTTATTCTTTTTTTGATGAGGGTATCACTGCGGATCCATGTTCTCTCCGTACACTGAGGAGATTCGTGGAAACGACAGGTTTGTGGAAAGTATTGTGTTTTAAAAACAAAATTTGATTTCCTTTGCTCATCTTTTCCGGCCCTTCAAACTCACAAATTTTACGCTGCCTTATTCCATATTACAACAGCCCCTGAAAGGTTTGCACAAAGTGGAATGTTCATCAATTCTCCACAATGCAAATCCATTAGACCCTAGAGCGTTTCAAAAACTTTAAAAAATATTTGGAACCTTGATCACGGCTATATAAAATTGATATCAGTGGCTTTCTATTACAGTGATGCTTAGTTCCTGTTTAAAAAAAATTCTCTACGATAAAAGCAACTTGGAAGAGTACTAGGGAGAACCACTCATCAGGAAGGAATACTCCTACACCTTCGTTTGATTCACAATCAGGCAATACCAAAGGACTGGAGGAAAGCTTTGGAGACGTTGTAGAATTTGTAATTTATGTTGAGTTCTCGGATGCGATTTCTTTGGCAAAACCAATATTCCAATATAAGTAACATTTTTCAAATCAGAAAGGCGAGGTGATTAAATTGTAATTATTAAATTATTGAAAGTAATTCAGAATTCCCAGCAAAGTGCTCTTCTTCCATAATCTAAATTGGCCTGGCCAATTTAAACGGATATAATCATTGAGTTTAGTATTGACACTGACCACAGGGCCCAGGCCCTATTTTCGAGAATTCTTCTACGAATGAAAATGTCTAAATGTAGTAGCCGTTTTCAAAACTTAAAGTCGCTGAAGGTTATTACGATTTGATCAGTTAGAGGCTGCTAGTCATAGGTACTTTGGGGTAGTCCATTCCAGGCGGCAGAGACCCTGGGCTTCGGACCGAATTTAGCTACTTTTAAACCATTACCAGTGAATTTACGGGGCAGGTAAAAATGAAACTAGAACTCCAGATTGGTCGTTGTGCCTTCGGAGAAGCTGCCAGACCATGGGAAAAAATCCACAGTTACGAAGCAAGAACAAACCTCGAATACGGACTGATCTACTGCTGACAGCCCCTGGAACTTCGGATCTGTACGTGGAATGCTAGGTCCCTTAATAGGCCACGTGCAGCTACCCAACTATAGGAGGGCTGCTTCAAAGCAGACATCTACTATTGCGATTGTTATCGACGGCAAAAGCAGTGCCTATTTGGATGCAGATTTGTTGTTAGAAGCAGACTTAGGCAAAAAGTCTTGAGTTTCCGGCATATTAACGAGCGTCTCGTAGCAATTCGTAATAAGGCTAAATATGCCAACATTATCCTACAAAGAGCAGAGAGATAACCACTCCAAAGATAGCATCTACGAGCTCTTGGACAAGACCTATGAGCAGTGCCCCAGCTATGACATTAAAATTGTCATCGGCGAAAAGCTAGGAAGAGAGGGCATCTTTGATAGTACTGTCGGAAAGTATAGCCTGCACGACACCACCTCCGATAACGAATTCAAGATAATCGACATTGCGGCGCGTTGGGGCGAAACATTGTCGTAGCTAGAACGCGGTTCCGACATCTCGATATTCATAAGGGGACTTGGAGATCTCCTGATCAATCAACCGTCAGCCAGATTGACCACATTGCAATCGACGCCACGCACTCTTCCAGTATTATGGACGCCTGAACGTTTCACGGGGTCAACACCGACTCGGAGCATACTCATAGCCAAGGTACGGCTGCGAGTATACGCAACATCGCTAAGGAAAGTTAATACTGTGATAAAGTTAGACGTCGCGTCGAGCGGCTACAATCACAAGAGATCGCCAAATCATTTTCCGATCGAGTCTCCCTTAATCTCCTAAGAGGTCCTATTGCGCCAGCACCATGTGCTAAAGACCGGTGACAACATTTCCAAAAAACCATAAGAGATGCCACCTCTGATATGCTGGATTTCACTCGGTCACCATAATGAAACCCCTCGTTTGACGACAAGTGACGGCAAGCACATGCAGCTAAATAAGATGAATACAAAGCGACGCTGCATAGAAGGATATGAGCTGCTCACGAGCTCTATGCACAGAAGACGACAAACAAACATCTTCTTCTCAAAAGAAAAAAGAAGTCCAGAAAACTGAGAGATACTGCTCCAAAAATGAGATTCGGAAGTTTTACCAAAAGATAAAAAAAAAAACACACAAAACCCGAACCGAAGCCGAACAGGGGAACATAGTAGTAGTGTCGCAGTCGGTGCTGAGGAATTACAAAGAACAATTGTGTAGACCGTATAACGGCGATAATGATCCAAATATCGCTGTCAGGTAGAATAAAGAATGAACCTTCCAACCTGGATGATGTAGACCAACAATTCCCTCCACCCAATCCGGATGAACTGAAGATAGCCATATCAAGGTTTAAGTCCAACAAAGCTGCTGGAGCAGACGACCTGACTGTCGACCTCTTCAAAGCGGGAGGTGTTAACTTGGTAAGAAACATACACCAACTCATCTGTAAACTATGAAGGGACGAAAGTATGCCCGATGAATGGAACCTCAGCATTCTTTGTCCGATCATCAGGAACTCTGAACTGCGCCAACTACAGAGGAATCAGTGTTTTTAACATCGCCTACAAGAGTCTATCCGCCGTATTGTGTGAACGCCTGAAGCCGTTCGTCAACAACCTGATTAGTGTAGTGTGGCTTTAGACCAGAAAATGCCACATATTCACAATTCGGCAGATCTCGGAAAGAACTCTTGAGCTCCAAATCAATACACACGATTTTAAGGCCGCGTATAACAGCATCTATAAAGACAAGCTCTACAGTGAAATGTCTAGTTCTGATATCCCTGCAAAACTTGTCTTGGTAAGGAACGCACTGAGACCTTTTATGTCAAAAAATGATTTAGACTAGGCGACGTGCTGTTATGCGATTTCTTTAACAACATTCTTGAAAAAATAGTGTAGAAGTCACGCGCCAACACAAATGGCGCAATATTTCAGTAGTCCGTCCAATTACTTGCATATGACGACGATATTGACATATCCAGCAGAAAGCAGCTAGATGTCAGTGGAGTTTTCTCGAGTATTGAGACGGAGGCGGGGAACAACGGTCAATGAATGCAAGTCCAAGTATTTGCTGTCAAGAAAGGGCACCTAACACCGCCGTCTCGGACAGAACGTCACCTTCGATAATTATGATTTTGAGGTAGTTAATGACCTTATCTACTTAGGGTCCGCTATCAATGCAGAAAACGACATCAGCGTTGGTATTAAACGAAGAATACCATAACTCTTACAATTTCGGGGATACATAGACCAATTCTCATTTCTCGTTTGGTTTATGACATTGTAGGTAGCCGTGCTAGTGACTCAAGTGGTACTGTATTGGCTTTCAAACCGGACGGTTCGGTGTTCAATCCCAACCGCGCCCGAAAGACATTTGTTTTTTTCAGGCAACTAAAATCACGTAAGATGTGTGGTTGCCTACAATACAACAACAAATCCAATTACACTAATAGCTTAGTCTCTCCATTAAATATTGGATGCCACCCATGGAGCGAAATAGCCAATGAACCGGAACATATTTCCATATCTTTCTGTCGTATTTTCCGAAAGACTTAACACATGCTTTGGCATTATACTCGTAAGTGTAGTCATACACCCTTAAAAAAAAGGAAGCTATTCTCAGTTTGCCACACCTTTCCTTATCTAGATTATCCCAGTTTGTCTTGACTTATCAGTGGTTCGGATATAAGGTGGATGTGCGCATATTCACGATAGACAACCCATGTGATTTACGCAAATTAGGTATATGTTCTCCTACTAGATTCCCTGTGATTTTCGTCCAAGCCCAATAGATCATCTCAATAGATCATCGTTATCCTTCTAAATGCTCCTTCCTCGTAACTTTTACATGTTTTCCAGCTTGTGGTACGCAATCTAATTAAAAAAAAAATCGTATTGGATGGCGCTCGTAGTCGAGCTTTATCACTAGTACTTTTGCCTCGGGATCACTCCTGCGCTGCACAATCGAAGTACCCGCCGAAGCGGTATCTGCATTCACTTTCATGATCCCCATTTTTAATATCATTTTCCTACACGTGACGCTGGTATGCGTGATTACATGAACGAGTATCGGACATTTCATTTGCCCCATCGACTGAGAATGTGATCACATATTCAGACTTCAAGCAGTCTCACCAGATGTTTTTGCACCCTAGGCTCATCTTTGGTGTTAAAAAACCTAAATATAAATTTTCTCCACTTATTCGTCTTTTACGGCAATTACGGGAAGAGAAATGCAGCAATTATATTATTATTAATTAATAATTCTTTGTTGCTAGAGAAAATCACTTAAAGTGTTTTTTGTCACAATGAAAACCGCATTTTTAACAAAACTATCATCGCTCATCGCACCTGCTCATTGTTTGAATCCGATGCTCAGGTGCTGCCGTTAATGACACTCAAAACATCAATTAGTGAATAAAAAAGGTATCGTATGCCTTGTTTTACCAGGCAATTAATCAAGCGTTTGCTTAGTTTTATTTCGGAAGAGATAAATCAATTGCTAATAACTGATCAATAATTTTTTTTTCCTTGTTAGTGCAGAAGACGATCGGTGTTGCATAAGACAAATCGACTTGTAAATAGTTTCCGCAACTTTATTCAATATTGAGGTATCAATAGACTAAAGGTGTTAAGAATGCCATTTCCGGTGTTTCATTGCTCGTACGTAGTTAGTTATAGAATTAGAATTCTACCAACTACCTAAAACACTGAATTAATGCGAAGTAAATAGCAGAGACCCTGTGAGCGCAGCATTTAGCTAAACAAACTCTAAGCCCATGTACTACAGCCGAAGCTCTTAAGCTTCTGCATTACTCCAGATACCTAAAATTTTCTCACTATGAACTTCCTTAATCCAAGAAAAGCATAGATTTTGTCGAAATCCTTGAATAACTCTAAATTTAAAACACTGTCAATTTTGGGTGATTTTAATCTAACCTTTATAAAATAGCAAACCAAGTTGGATAATCATTTTCACCTCTACGCGCGATATGATGTGATCACTCAACAAGTTACTATGGCAGAAGAACTGCGACCCTTCTTACCAGATAACTAATTTTCTAATCTCAAACGAGCAGTAATCGATTATATTGTTCTTTGTTTTTTTCATTTAACAATTCTTTTATAATTATTATTATTATTGGCCCGGGTCTACCCCGGATAACTTTATTAAGCTTATTAACAAGCCAAACTTAAAACTAGACTTAAACACTAACAAAGATATACTTAACCTAATGGGGCGAGGAGAAATGGTGGACGGGGGAGATGTTAAGGGAGTGGCATATTGAGCAGCGCTGTTTTTATTTCTTGTTTGCTGCTATTTAGGTCAAAGACTTCGGCGTAGTTGTTCGTTATACGCAACATTCTGGATATGGGTTCAAAGTGACCGTAGTTGGTGCGGTGAGTTCGGATCAGGAAGAGTGGGACAGATCTTAGATTACGGGGATTGGGAGTGAATGCAATATTTTGCGTTATTGTCGAGCAGTCGATATTTCCAGTCAGTAACTGGTGGATAAAAAGTACATCAGCGACTTCACGACGTTTTTTTAGGGTATGCATGCTAATTAGTTTTAGCCTATTTTCATAGGGGGGTAATCCATATGGATCGGCCCAAGGTACACCACGAAGTGCAAAACGGATAAACCTGCGTTGGACTGCTTCTATTCTTTGAATGTGGGTTAGTTTATAGGGTGACCAAACTTGGCTGCAATATTCGAGAAGAGGCCTTACAAAAGTAATGTACAGGGACTTTGTAACGTAAGGGTTGGAAAATTCTTTTGACCAGCGTTTGATAAAGCCGAGTGAAGAGTTAGCTTTATTTATAATGCTGTCAATATGTGAGTCGAAATTCAATTCTCTATCACAAATTATACCTAGATCCCGTACTTGGGTAGTGGAAGGAATAGGCTCATCGCAGATGAAGTAGTTTCTTGGAGGGGAAGGTAGACGTTTACGGGAACAGGTTATCGCTTGGCATTTGCTGACATTAAGCTCCAAAAAGTTTTGCTTGCACCATACCGAAAACTTATTCAAGTCATCTTGCAGGCAATGGGAGCCGGAAGGCAATGAGATGACTTTGGAAATTCTCATGTCATCAGCGAAAATAGAAAGATTAGAGTTAGTTAAAATTAAATTTATATCATTAATTGTGAGGATAAAGATGATTGGACCAAGGTGACTACCCTGAGGGACACCAGATGTTGCTTTAATGGGTTCGGATATTGAAGATCTGAAGATGACCCTGTATTCTCGGTCTTCTAAATAGGATTTGGTCCATGCCACAAAATGAGGGGAAAAGCCAAGTTTTTTTAGTTTAAAGATGATAAGTTGGTGAGAAATTTTATCGAATGCCTTGCTGAAATCTGTGGAAATTGAATCGACTTCGTCACCGTCTTCTAAAGCATGAAGCGTCCTAGAGAGGAACTCTGTTAGGTTAGTGGTCGTTGATTTACCTTTCATGAAGCCGTGCTGATTTGTGCAGATAGTTGGCATACAGTACGGAAGCAGTTGTTGATAGACTATGCTTTCTAAAAGTTTGGGTATGCAAGAGAGTTTCGCTATGGGCCTATAATTATCGACTTCGGCCTTACTTCCTTTTTTATGAATAGGGATAATGTAAGATTCCTTCCATAGGGAAAGTACCTGTTGAGACAGACAAGTTAAATAGGGCAGCAAGAGGAGGACCGAGATGGGTAACACACTCTTTTATTACAATAGCCGGAATTCCATCAGGGCCGGACGAGAAATCATCTTTAAGTTTGGTAATGTTTTCAGATACTAAAGTTGTTGTTATATTTAGTGAAATGGCTGACGTCTCAGGATAGTTTCTCATATAGCTAAAATAGCTAGGATCGGGTTCAGCTGTTTTCTAAGAAAAGGATTTGTTAAAATGAGAGGCAAAGAAATTTGCAATGGTTTTTGGGTCGGCAGAAGATTCACTAAGAAATTTAAGAGTAGATGGGTAGCCGTCTGACTTTCTTTTGGTATTAATAAACTGGTAGAAGTGTTTAGGGTCCGAGACTAAGCTAAATTGCATGCGGTAGAGGTACTCAAGGTAAAGAGACTCACAAAGTTCAGAAAAACGATTATATACCGATCGATAATTACTGTAGCCGGAATCAGATCGAGTTCTTAAGAATTTGTGCCACAACTTGTTTCTGTTATTACGGAGAGAGCGCAACCCATTGTTGTACCAGGTAGGAGCAGATATGCAGTCCTTTCGGAAGGTATACGGAACTGATTGGGCAAAGCAGGAGAAAATTAACGAATAGAACGTTGATAGGGCAAGATCAATGTTAGTTGTCTCACAAATAAAGTCAAAGTTAATGTTGCTGATGAGGTTTTTAAGTTTGTTAAAGTCGGTTCTTCGGAAGTCAAATGAGAATGAATTTTCCGAATCGACACATGTGTTGCCATTTTCATATGAATATATAATTGACAAGGGGGGATGAAGGCGGTCTAGTTTAGAAAGAAGATGATCACTCCTATAAACGACACAGTTATCTGAATCGGATGTGAAGACAAGGTCAAGTTGTCTGTTCATTGTGTTAGGTATTCCACTAATCTGATTCAGACTTGAGTTGGTTAGGCAGTCCACCATCAATATTTCTATTTCAGATGTCGAATTACGAGAGACAAAATGAGACGAATCATCGGAAGGCTCCCATATAAGGTGAGGGAGGTTGAAATCTCCTACTAGAACAATGCAATCTTCAGGTTGTGCATCCTCAGTCAAAAAATCAACAGCGTGAACTACAGGTTGATAAGACTCAATGGGTTGAGATGGGTGAATGTAGCAGCAAAGTACGTAAATACATCGTTTGGGGAGCGTAATGTTGGCGCATACTAACTCAAAGTTTTCAGTGTGGGGAATATCGACAGGAGTTGAGTGAAAGCAGTTCCGGATTGCTAGTAAAACACCGCGGCCATAAGGATTATCAGCTCTTTCAAATCCATCTTTTCGAAAAACGTTGAAATTTGGAGGAAACAGCTCATGGTTTTTAATGTCTGGAATTAGATTTGTTTCAGTAAGAGCAATTAGGTCATAGGGAAACTTTTGAGAATTGAGATATACCGAGGAGATTTTAGAGCGCAAACCTCTTACATTTTGGTAGTAAATGGACAGGCATTGTGGACTGGAGGATACAGATTTCAGTTTGTTAGGAACTGTAATAGTTTTTAAAATTTGAACAAGTTCTTTGCAAATGGGAAAGACGTTTGGAGCTGACATGCGAAGACAACATAGAAAGATCATTATGAACTTCGTCGGAAGAGATGTCGTAACTCTCATGGTAGCGAACGAAAATTTGCATTAATTCCGCTGGCTTAATAGGAAGACCTTCTCGTTGAATCGAAACCATTATGTTGGTTTTGGTTATGCCATCAATGCAAACGGAGTTGGGTTTGTCGTGTAAGTAGGCAAGGTAGAGCCGAACATTTTCATAAATGCGGCGGTCTCTCAAACGAGATACTACATAACGACTGTCATCATTCATATCAGAACGTATAATGTTAAATATACTTATCACACTTAACCAAGTCGACAAATCAAAGTGTCGATGGTATTTTTGCTCCCTTACCGGCCTTTATATTGCACATACGTTAGTAGTACCGTCTTCTTACCGGTTAAAACCACCTCTACCTGAACAGACCGATTTTTGTCCCACATGGTACCGCCGTAAGTCATTACTTTGCGGGGGTCAGGTTGACGACTAAGTTTACTCTTTACGATTTGGTTATTTTACTTGACCGTCTAAAGTCGCTGAGTATATGCGATGCTATATTACTGAAAAAAGGGTCAATTTCCTCGTTTTGAATCATATATGTAAGTGAGCCACACTCTAAATTGTTTCCGTAAGGCCTTACTCTAAATAAGACAATGAGAAAACACGTGTTCCGCATTTTCTGACACAGTTTCACAATATGGACAGTTTGCGATGTTTTCATCTTTAATTGAAACAGCCATGTCCTGTCAAAAACTGACTTAAATAGAAGTTCGTTTCGCCGTGATTCCAATTAATCCATACACCTATCCTTGGTATGACACATGTGTCCATCGTGTTTCATTGCTGTTGCCAGGTTACGATAGTACAGGTTCTTTCTTATTTCGACGCTTACCCGGCAATTTTTCAGTCTTACTACTTCGGTGGCAAGTATGTCGATAGGAAACATTGAAGATGAAGAGTATATGACTAAGGCGGTGTAGATTTGATCTCCCTCATGTAGGACTTAATCTATGCTACAATTGACCATATTACCGCTGCGTACAAGGGTATAGAACTCGCAGTTCCAGCTGGAAGAAATCTTTTATTCTTTTATTCTGCCTTGTAAACGCACTCACATTTTTCAATGATTTTTCACATATCTGCTTCAGATGATGTTTTAAACATAAACGACTGTCAATCGCAAGTCCCAGAAAACCGTTGAGAAACAATTTCATGCCCTCCAACTCTAATCGTTACAGTTTCGTAAATTTTTCTACTCGTAATAAGCACAACCAACTTCAGTTTCAAATCGTTATTAGTTAACCAGCGATTTCTTCGTCGCTGTAGAGCTGGACTTCCCCAATCGTTTTTGCTACAGCCACCAAGGCAATGTTATCTGCAAATCAACTCTTCGCTTGGAATTTTTAGACGTAAAATTTCATCGGACATAGTTTCCGTAGTAGCGGCCCTAATACTGAGCCATGAGGCAGACCACCAGTCACTTCGTGGTCTTTAACTCCATCGTCTTAGTCATAGAGGGAGATTCTATTCGAGAATTAGCTCGTTGTTGAATATTGAATGGATTACAAGCAGTAGCCGAGCTAAGCGCGTTCTAAACGTCCAGAGTTATGATGGCGCAACATTTCTTGGTGTTTCCTTTCCAGCCCTATATTGTGTTTCGAGATCTAGTTATTATCGTTTTTATTACATCCACAGTTGACCGTGACTTGCGAAAACCATATTGTTGTTTCAATTGCTGGGAAGAGTTTATTGTAAACGATTCGCTCAGGAATCCGAGTCGTTAAACAAACAAATAGGGCGATAGATAGGGTTGCTTTTCCTCTTTGACAAAGCAATAGCCGTTGGCGTTTCCAAGGGTTTTTGACTTCACAAAACATTTCAGCAAATAAGTCCGGTCGTGCTAGAATAGCGATCTTTAAGTCTTTATTTGCAACAATCTCCAGTTCCAGGGATTTTTTGTCGGACACTATTTTACATGCTTTGATGAATTCTTCACGTCTAACCATAGGTATTGGGGTACTCTTGTACTGATTAATACAATTTGATAACCTCTATCCCTTACATCGTAACTAAGTCCTTCGCAATGATCTCTGAAGCAAAGGCTCTTGCTAGTCTTAGACACTTTTTTTTAGTCAAGTGCTTGCTTCTCGAAATGCATTGTATGTACATAAGATCTGCTGGTCGTAGGCATCTCGAGTCCGGGAACGCTGGTAAGTTCTTTCCTTTCGATGGCATACCGATCTTGGGTGTCCACAAGTATAAAGGTGGTCGGTCTTTTCTACTTCTACTTCTACTGGTGGGAAGGTAGATAAGTCAACAAGTGTCTTGTGATGAAGGGTATCGGCTCATTTAGATCAACAGTGCGAGGACTAATCAGATGGGTATATAAATCTCAGGTAATTCCTTAGCTAAATACTAAGTAAGATCTCCAGCCATGAAAAGGTATTATAACTATCGAGAGGTCCAATCCTTCACCCAAAGTAAGCAAGACAATCACACAGCAAACGACACCGCGATCCCTTTCTTGACCTTGCAGCTTCTCCAGAAGTTGCAGAAGTACAATACGATGATACTAGAGACAACTCGCGCACCCCAGTGGCAAAATTTATCTAGAGAGTGTAATCTTTGCTTTCTATGACATATATCTGCTAAAGACCGCTAGCTATTGCTCTTTTTTTTAAAGCTGAAACTAGTGTGTATGTTCTTGACCGATAGCTTCATCCTCAATGAATATTTTGCCTTGCTTAATGGAACTTTGACGGGGGATGTCAAGGAGGATGACCTGTAAGTCAGCGCCGACCTTGTATCCAATGTGCCCTGTTACTTCGCACTTGAGATCTCATTTATGGGATTCCTGCAAATTGATCTGATTATCACGAAGTCCAGAGACTTAACAGTTGGACGAGTCATTATCCATCCTTCATTCTGAAGAAGTGCTTTACTATATATCCAGTGCTTCGAAGTGCACTTCCACCTATGTGCCAATATCCATTTAAGGGAAATAGAACTGGGAAGATCATTCCCTCATGTTGGTGATTTGGGTTTTTCCACTCATCCTTGTCAGAAATTCTGATAAAGAATGGCCTGTCAATGAGCAGCTTTGGAATCATGTGCAGAATTTTTGACAAGCTTGCTGCAGTCTTCCACTCACCAAATGGGTATGGCGCCGTGGATTGCGAATGATAATAGCAGTCCTTCCAGTATAAATCCAACGGAATATATAAATCAAAAACAGACACTAGTATCGGTCCATATTTACTCTACCACCACGCATAAAATGCTTTATTGAATTGGGCTCTGCTTGAGAGAAGCATTTTTAGACGCGTGCCGATACGAAAGGTCATCCTTAGTTTCTATTTTTAGTTTCACCTTCTCTCCAACAACAGTCCACCCCATCATATCAGTTGGAGGGCTTTACTTCTGAGCCCGAAGAGATCGAGGTTTTCATCTCTGGCGATCTTTTCCTGGTACACAAAGCCAGTCTTTCGACTGATTGGAAGTGAGCGGCAGCCATCTGCGTCATAAGTCTTGATTTTCATTAACATTGTCCTTCACTTCGGAGTCCCGTCTTACCGGTAGGTCATGCCAAGCTCGTAGCATTCTCCAACGTCATCCCGCACATAGGGGCGACCACAGATAAATAGTGTTCTTGTCTTTATTAATGCTTTAATATGTAACTTAGATCTAGTGAATCAAGGAAGTGCTAGAAAATATGAATGCTGATAGTTTTGTTGTACGGTTGTTCGGATTTCAGCACCCTGGCTCGAGGTATAAAGGAAAATTGTTGAAATCATCGATGTCACTGCATCTAATATCTATACGCAAACAGTGTTTCCAATAAGTCTTGTGTTCCTCCATTCCTAGATGGTTAAAACGAGCCGGCTATTGACAATTTAATTTTAATTCCTAACCAATGAGCTAAATACGATATTAAGCTATTGGTTTCCGTACAAGTTAAAGACGCAAAGCAAACTGCTTATAAGACACTCTGGAAAAAAATGATAAACATTTGGCTTGCATGCGTATAGATCAAGATTTTGCACCGGTGCCTGGGTTAATTGCTTACAAGAATGTGGATCCTTTTGCTGAGAGGAAATACAATTTCTCCTAGATTTCAACAAGCATTCCTAGCTTCAGACATCCCAGGTAACACTTCGACTTTTGACTGATTCCTGTTGAAATTATTTAAAATATTTTAAATCAGTAGCAATAGTGAACGTATCTCATCGCCATCACAGTTCCATATATTTTTGCTATTAACGTTCTTCGCTGGTTTTAGGGAAATGATATTTGGGTGGTGATTCGTCCATTTGACTGTACTTACTGCTTTAACATCGGGTAGAATTCCCTATGTCCTAGGACAAAGTTGCTCAAAGGATTGCAACTAAGATTTGATTGAAGACACTTACAAGGCCTCTGAAGGAAGACTGATTTCATTAGTCCGAGAATCAGTTACTGCTAATGCCCCTACCATGCCTTTTACTTTTACCTCAAACAAACGAAAGTCTTCGCCCTTTCGGATTTCGTTTTTCTATCTATACGGAGCAACTTCCTTCTTAATAATGCAACAAAAAATGCATAACAAATTAAGTATCCGTATATTTAGACAAATTTGCCTAACCTACCTGCAATTCTATTTCCATTTCCATTTCCATGTCCATTTCTGTTTCCCAATTTACCCACAGTACCGAGTGAGATTTGTTTGTCCAACAAATTGCCTCCCATTTGATTGCACTCTCGGAAAATTGAGCGCATAAAAGTCCAGCACACAAAAGATCACTTTCATGCGCGTTCCCCACAAAATCCACATCCCACATTCACATGAACATGAACATGAAGACAGACGAACCCATCAATCTAGAGTCAGTGAACAATCAAATCACATCGGTGCGTCCCAACTTGACTCGTTTCAATTTGATGTCATTAGGTGCAATTTGTCACTGAAAGGTCGTCTTTGACTATTGCGACCAGCACGTCCTCATTTATTGATGGGGATGGGCGACATTCGTGACAAATGCGATTTTTCTTTTTGCCCCAATCAACTCTAACTCGTCGCCGCATTCCAATTTAATTCAATTAAATCAGTGAGCCGAACAAAAGAGGGTGGCCTTATACAAAGATACGAATAGTACTCGTAAATAGCTGGAGAACTTGGATCCACTAAGTAGGTTACACATGAAATTCGTTACTAGCCAAATGTAAATAATAGACAAGCAGGAGAAGCTCAGGGAAACAACACAGAATAGGAGGACAGAGACTTCCATTCCTATGAACTCAATAAAACCCTAAGCTGACCTATTAGCTCTGAGACCCAGCAACTAACAACTTACCAATTAGTTGGGTTAGCGATGTTATAACAATCCAAAGCCCTAACATCTGGAAAGGCACAGATCATGTGCTAAGCCCATGTACTAATTAATAGCAATGATGTTAATTAAAATGAAAGCCATCAAGTCAGCCCACTCACCTGGCAAATGTTATGTAGCCTATATATCATGCAAGTCGACCTATTCGTATGACGGCTTGTAGGACGATGATGACGACGACGCGTAGACTAACATCGCGCATCTCAAGCACCCAATAAATAACGACGGCTTCCAATTTATCATTGTTGCGAGGAATCGACACTGGTGCGCAGGTTCTTTGCGCAATGGGAGATCAGTTTGGATGCCAAGACGCCACTTAATTACCCGGAAATACAAGACGGACCGGTCTCTGCTCCGTTCTGTTCTGTTCTGTTCTGTTCTATGTGTGGTTACTGGTCACTGGTATGCCGTACACCGGTCAGGAGGATGGTCATGTTATTCCTGCTTGTAGTACTCTCGACCGTCCACCTATCCACCCACATAAACAACACACAATTCGTGTCATGAGGAAGATCTCATTTGACCCCAATGTGTGTCATAAACTTGTCACTTGTTTCCCATCTGTCATGGAAGGGGAAAATACACGCACCCTGCGCCAGCCAGCCATCCAAGATCACTGATCGTGTGGTGAGAGGCCACATAAAACATTGTGTGCAAATGTTTTGCTTCTTTGCCATTTCGCTGTTACGTATGCTGTTTTGCACTTTTATCGTAGTCAACATGACCATTGGATGGGACGCCAACACTTGAATTTATCGGCCAGGATCCGATCTCGTCCCAGCGATCTTATGATTTCTCGTTACATATTCTTCGAGGCCTTCATGCTGTCACCAATCTTCCAACGATCACTGGCTTTGGGTGGTATACTTTTCAGTGAGCTCGTGGAAAGCCGATTAACTTCTTGACTACTTTGGCCAGTCACAACATACAGTCAGCCACTCCTCGAAAAAGTTGTGGGAAGGAATAAATCATCTAAAGTTTGCACCATAATTCAACGATCGGTAAACAGTGTCCCCCTGCTTGCGGACAAACTGTCACTTGTGGCCGACTAGATTGACCCAGGGTGCGCATGGTGTAGAGTCGAGATCGCTAAGATACTCGAACTTGAGCCCGGACTTACATACGAGTATTTCTCGTGCTGGTAATGGTGCTCTGTCTGGATTTTAAAGCGACACCTTTATTGGCATTGGTCTTCCTTGTTGTGGCTAGTGGTTGAGTATGCTTTAGGAGACCCTCTCGTCGAAGCAGTAATAATAATGGCCCGATCGTAAGGCATGTGGAAAAGGAGTGCTATGTAGTCGCCTGCTGGGTATTTGACAGTACCTAATAATGTAATGATTAAGATTGGAATTAATAATTATCGCAGACAGTCGCGAATTGATTGAACTTCATAGTTCCCGGCCATATGAGCGCAGAGCTGTGGAGCGTTAGGTAGAATCTAGTAGTTCGGCCAAGTGAATGCATATTAATCGATGATTTGTCAACTATTACCCAGATGATTTTTATGAGAAGTTTTGCACTGGCTAGATCGAAGTAATATTGAAGATTTTGTCCATGAGATACAAAGAAATGATTTTTTAAATTCCCCAGATTCTTATCGCTCTCCCCAACCATCAAGCTGAGAAGTTTTTCTAACATTGAGCAGAAAGGCGATCATTTGTTGGCATGCCAACTTATGTACTTCATTCTTTCACAAGCTTACATAGCAACAAAACTATATTTACTGGACACTTACTACAAAAGTCTGCCGATTTTAAGAAATTTCAAGAAGACCTTTACGTCGTGTCCTTCTTGAAATAAGGCCTTACAAAGAAATGATTAGTGGTGTAGTCCTAAAGCTTAGTAGAAGTTGTGGCAATTAGCAAGAATGTACACCATGAAGTGCCGTCTTGTTAGAACCAAGTCCATTCCAATTAATGTGGCCCATAAAAAGTTTTTCAACATGCTGTGTTAGAAATCATCAGAATTGGCTACGACTTTTCTTTCATCATCTTCGAAAATTTAAGGTCCAATCACTCTACTACTCTAAAGCTATGGTTAAGCTACACTACAGTCTACACTTTCCCTTTTCTTTGGTCTTCACTCAACCACATTCTTTCATTGGTTCTTCAAAATCCTAGAAGGGTGGCGGACAGCCATGCCACTGGTGGACCCGTCTGGTATTTTCATTTATTTGTATTTATTTCTCCGACAGAGAATATCTATGCACATAAGTGTATGTGGGTGTGTAGTTCCGTGTAATTAGAAAGAAATAAAATATTAATTTTTTTTTTTTAATTTAAATGTTAACTTTGAGAGAGAACAAAAGAAGAACGCTGCGGCTTTTTGTCGTTCACGTTACGAATTATGTTCGATCGTTATTGGGGATGCATTGCTGCTAAAGGGGTGCTGGTTGTTGATGTTGTTCCATTTTTGTTGCTCTCCGAATTTAATATAAACTATCGGCGTTTGACGAACGAAGTTTCTTGAGTTTCTCCAGTTCTTGTTAACGATGTCGTGCAGCGAGGAGTAGTGATTTCTTACCTCACACACGACCAGCCACAAACTGAGGTAGTCCTTGTCGTCCAATTCGACAACGGTTCGCCTGTAGTCGTCGATGTGTGGGTACTTGGCAAATTTTGAGACGACTTTCACACGCGAAATGAAATATCTGGAAATCTGGTCGAAGAATGCAGCTGCTTTGGATTCAACAGCTTGAATTTCAGCCAAAGTGTCTTCTTCAATGGACACGCCAAAGTTGTTGCCATCTTCAATCTTCGGTATCAGGACAACAGCTTGTAAATACAACCTAACGCAGCTTGTAAATGAGCCCACGCGAATACCAGACGTTGATAGTCATACCGCCAACACCCTGGACTTGTTTTTAACTTCTCATCCTGATAAGTACACCATTGATATGCTCTCCCCTCTAGGCTCGTCGGACCATTGTGTCATATCAGCTAATTTCTCGTACACCGACCACACAGTTAGAGAAAAAAATTCCTAAAAGAACCGTATGACAATACGAGAAAGCCAACTGGAGCGGTCTTTACAGCTTCCTTAGAAATTTTAACTGGTCGTTATGCTTCCTCGATAACGACGTGGATGCCGCTGCTGCTATGATTACAGACACCATTCTCTTTGGAATGAGATCCTTTATTCCTCATCGGATGAAGAGTATCAAACCAAAAGAAAAGGCATGGTACGACTCGAGCTGTAAAGAGGCCGTCAGGGTTAGAGAAATATTTTTTCGGGCCTTCAAGACCAACTCGACAGAGGAAAACCGAAAAAAGTTCAAACGAGCCAGAAATGACTGCAATTCCAATACGACCAAAAACTGAGGCAAAAAATACTGCAATGTCCCAAAGGCAGTAAACATTTTTGGTCGTTCGTCAAAAACATTAAAAATACCGTCTCATCCTCCATCCCAACGCTCATTTACAATGACATTCCAGCTGTCAGCTCTTTGGATAAGGCCAGTCTGCTTGCTGCACACTTTGCGGCCAGCTCAACACTCCCAGATTGTGCTTTGTCTCCGCCTACACTTGAGTGCGTCGAATCTTCAATGGGACGAATCTACTTTCGCACTCGTGTAGTAGCAAGAGTACTTAAAGATCTCAACATACATAAATCCGCTGGTCCAGATGATAAATCTCCCCTTCTTCTGAATGGGTGTTCTTCCTCGCTGGCAAAACCACTGCGTAAGCTTTTTCATCAATCCTACACTTTAGGACTCTTCCCGAGCAGATGGAAAACAGCATTTGTCCAGCCCGTCCCTAAAAAAGGCGAATCATCTTCTCTCTCCTCCTACAGACCCATTGCACTTACGTCCCTTCTTTCCAAGGTCATGGAAACACTGATAAATCGTCAGCTCATGAAATATCTCGAAACACGAAAACTTCTCAATGACCGGCAATATGGTTTTCGTAGTAACAGGTCCACTGGTGATTTGGTGGCATGTCTCACCGAAAAGTGGAAGCAAAGCGTACATCAATCTGGCGAAAGCAAGATAGTTGCACTTAATATTTCTAAGGCATTTGACAGAGTTTGGCATCAGGCTCTTTTGTCGAAAATGCGTGCATTTGTGATCGACGACTATCTTCTTCAATGTATCAGAAATTTCAAGTGGTTTTGGACGGTTTCAAGTCTGATACTCACAAAATAAATGCTGGTGTGCCCCAGGGCTCTGTTCTATCTCCGACACTCTTTTTAATTTTCATTAATGATCTCTTGACTGCTACCTCTAATCCAATATATTCTTTTGCAGATGACAGTACTCTCTGCTTTTCATATTCGTTTCCGGACTCACGGCCCTGCTCTTCGGCTGTAGAACGAGAGCGGCAGCGTATGCTAGGCTCATTAAATCCCGATATCAACAGCATAACCAATTGGGGAACTACCAACAGAGTGGAATTTAATGCTTCCAAACCACAATGCTGTCTGCTGTCTTTAAAGCGAAATTTAAACACCCAGCCATTATCTACGAGTATTAATGGCACTTGCATCGTCGAAACCGAAAAACTTTCCATTCTCGGTATGCGTGTCAATGACAACTTACGTTGGAATGACCACATATTTGATGTCGCCAAAAATGCTGCGAAATGTCTAGGTTTCCTCAAGCGATGTAAGGAATATTTTACCCCCTCTGATCTATAATTCATTCATCCGCCCAAAATTGGAGTACAATGCCCACATCTGGTCAGGTGCTCCTAAAACATCTCTGCACCTGCTAGATAGGATTCAAAACCGTGCGATAAAACTTATTGATGATACTAATGTCAGTCAATCAACTGACAAGCTCGAACA
Source organism: Volucella bombylans (assembly GCA_949129095.1). Classification (NCBI taxonomy): domain Eukaryota; kingdom Metazoa; phylum Arthropoda; class Insecta; order Diptera; family Syrphidae; genus Volucella; species Volucella bombylans. Next base: position 157,267,625 of record OX422144.1, read on the forward strand.
CCGACGTAATGTCTCGTGTCTCACTTTGTTTTATCGTTATTTCCACCACCAGTGCTCCACTGAAATCGCCAGTAGCATTCCGCCCATTGAAACTTTCAACCGTAACACCCGTCTCGCTATGAATGCTCATCAGTATACCCTCAAGCCCATTTTCGGACGTACTCTTAAATATCGTGATCCGCTCCTAAGCCGTACAACTCGCTTTTGGTATGCCCTGCCGATCTCTGTATTTCCTGGTCGTTATAACTTGCAAACATTTAAAAACAATGTACATTGGTACCTCTCTTTTCTTCCTGCCTAAATTTCTTTTGTCCGCGCTGTGAACAATCACCTTAAGGGTGCACAAACCCCTTGAGCGCACGCTCATTATAAAAAATAAAAAAATCAGGAATGAGATCCACATTTTCAAAAGATTTGAATCTTCGACAAGTTTCCTGATGATGGGTTTGACGATTTTGATAATCTCGCAGAGGGGTTCATTGCAAGGTACGGTACCTGCTGGCAGAACCATTACCTTTGTGCCAGGAACGCACTAATCATTTCGTGGTCTCATCCACATGATTGACCACAATCAGATCAGGAATTGGAATCACATCTTGGTGTACCTCATCGAAATTGCGTTCGTTGTACATGGACGTGGCCAGTAATTTGTTCAGTTCGACAATTTTCTTAGGGAAACCCTGAAAGATCAGGTGTTCGGCCTTCTTAACCAGACTGTCTTTGTAGTCTTGCCCTTTTGATTGTTTCGTTTGGCATTTCGGTTGTTGCTTCGCTTAAATGTATTTGCGACGATTGAGTGAGTTTACTTGGACGTAAATTGGCAAAGTTTTTGAAAAATCGACAAACGACACCAAAATCGACAAACCACAGCAAGGTAAAAGTCAAAATTAAGCTAATCTTGAAGGATCAACAACCACAGGTATGACGGACGGTCAGTTAAAAAGCCGAAAGAGGATCTGCCAAGAGGAAGGCGCGAGACCAGCGTCGAACGTAGTTGTATACAAGAGCCCTTGATGAAGTTCTCGGCTTTTGTCCCTTGTTTTGTGTTGTCTCTCCCATCGGTAGTCGCCTCAGACTTAGAAGGCATCTCCGCTCCACCCAAAACTTTCCGGCCCGATCCGTTGCTTGACTCTAACCCTTCCTTTTACGTCCGTTGTCTCTTGAACTCTGTCTTTCTGCTGTTATGCTTGTCGAAGGGGACAACCAATAGGTCTGCAAGAGAGTAGAGACAGGAGTCTCGATGAAGTAGTGAACGGTCATATTAGTCCCACCGCGGTACGTCTAGAGCCAGATGGATGGTCTAGTACCCTCTGCGTATAATAAATACTTAAAGCCACAGAGCCAGGCGGACGGTTACCCACCTTAAGAAAAGAAAAAAAAGGAATAAAGATTGTAACAGAAAAAGTTGTTGTAAAGAATGGACGCCTAATTTCGTGCTCCTCATTCTTAAATACTTGTCAAAAGGATTTGCCAAGATGATGTCGTCTTTTAGTTCATTGGGTAGCGCATCAGAATTCCTTCTCCTGTGCTAGTCTCATGATTAGCTCCTTGTTTCGCCCTCACTGTATGCCATCAGAAACGGATAATGATCAGGATGTATAAAATTATGGCAAATTATCTTTTTTCTTTTTTTTAACTTTTGGGAAGGACTGGTGTTGCATTGAAACATTGTAAAGGGAAAGACCAAAATTGGCCCGTTGCATGAGTCTGAACGGATGTATGAATGAGTGTATGTTTGAGACCTACGGTTCGAACTAATATCAATGGGATAGCCTTAATCGCTTTTTGGTTGACCATCGAAAAGTAGAAAACAAAAACAAAATTGTTAAGACAAAAGAAAAGCAAAAATAAAAGGAAAAACAAAAAGAAGGACTTAGATATATAAAAACGAGGTGGAAATACGGACGAAGTCAGGACTAACAGGACAGGAGTGTAATAGTTCTAGAAAAAAAGATAAGTAACATTATTCACCTCGCGTTACCCCGGGCGAATCCTTTTTAAAAAGAGAAAAAAGTAAGATTGTAGATTGTAGTCGTTCGCGCATTCAGTATCGGGTCCCCAACTTGCGGTCCAATCTACTTAGTGATACCTTCTGTACCACTGTTTGAATTAAAATTTTGTTGTTGCCGCCTACCGGCATCCGCAATATATTGTCTTGCCATCACTCTGCAAATAAAGTGCAGTTTTATAAAGTAGCAAGAAAAAAATACATATAGTCTTTTCTTTCCGACGGAATATTGTGTGGTATTCTTTCCAATTTATTTGCAACATATGGTTTTGCACTTCCACTCGGAGCAAAATGTATATGGCGCCTAACAATTATTAGTTTATTTATCTATTGTAGCATTGGGGTTCATTTGGAAATATCGTTTTACCTGAACCCAGCCCAGCGGAGCACCCACTTGGTCTAGCAAACGATTTGCTGCCATTGCAAATTTCAACCCAAGGATATTTTCTCTTCCCCACGAAATCCAAGTGACAGATCGTCACACGGATCTCAGCCACCGGCTGTATGGTTCGGTTTTTTGTAAATTGGTTTTCGGTTTTTTTTTTGTTTTTACGGCAACATTTACATGTAGTGTTGAGTTAACATGATTGAGTATAACCGACGTGTTAACCGACGTAGGCTACACTACCATCAATTTCTTATGTATATGTTGCAGTTTCAAGCAGCACTTCTCTGCATTCATTCTTTCACCAGGTTTTGAGTATAGAAAGTAACACCTGCTGAAGACCGCCCAAGCGACACTGTAACTTCCTCTGGATGAAGGATTGAGTTTTGATGTTTTATCGGAGTCAGAGGCCTGACTCAGTATCATATCAACATAATTTTCTTTGAGTAATGGCTTGTATTTGTGTGCTTTATCGATGTCAACCTAATGTGCAGACCATGAAGACTATCATTAAGGATAAATTTTTCATCACACTAAGCAAGACTATCCAGAATCTCTCCCGTTTCAACCAAGCAGAAATATGTAACAACGCAATATCTCCAACAGTTTGACGTCAGTGGGACCACACCAAAACCTTTAGTTCCTCATTATCTTTTGCCGCTTGTAGGACCAATACAAGTACAGGTTTTTAAATTTCAGAAAAATTTGGTGCTATCATCTTCAAGATGACACCATACAAAATGTCATAATTTTTACTGAAAGTGTTTGGCGTTTTTTGACACAATAGAAAAAGAGCAATGACGATCCATAATTCGATTTTTATTATTGAAAGGAAAGACGTGCAAAGAAATAAAAACGATGGATGCTCTCTATGGGGACCCTTCACCATCCATGACAACCATGAACTTAATGAACTTAAACGTGGCCGTACATCTAGTTTTAGTGAGGTTCACCCAGGTCGCCCGACAGACTTAATTACTGTGAAAACCGTTGGAAAGAACCATTAAATGATTCTTCCTGATCGCCGAATGAACGCAGAAGCAGAAAGAACATGATAAGCTAAGCACGATAAAGCTTGGCCCGATGGGTGTCGCGATGGCTCACAGTGGGCGTCAAGTGTATACGACTGTCGTTACCGTTGATGAAACCTCGATCCATTACTACACCTCAGAGACTAAGCGACAATCAAACCAAGAATGCAACGATGGTTCCATCGGCTGAAAAGGTCACGGCAACGATTTTTTTGAATTCGAATGGAATAGTCGAATAGTCGTCATGGAATTTTTGAAGAGAGGAAACACGACCACCGGCAATGAATTATTGGGCCAATTTGATTAGAAATTATCGGCAACACGTCCTCATTTTCGAAAGAAAAAAGTGACGTTCCACCATGAAAACTCCCGACCAGGCTCCCTGAGTGGTTTGCAGGGAAAAAATTCAACGATGTCATCATCATTTTGAAGAGTTTAACCAAATATATTTTTCAGGTCGTTTAAAAAAGTGGCAGAAGCCTTAAGAAAATGTAAAAAAACTAAAAAACACGGCTACCTATTGATCTAGCCTCGTAATACTCCACAAATGCGATTAAAAAATGCCAAAACAGCCATTGCATGTGCAACAACCTAATAGAAATGCATATTCTGTAAAGCCTAAAAGAAATTGGATGAACGTCATGCTTCCTTCAGTTGGTGTTTCAGACTTAATTAAATTTCTACTTCGTGCAGAAATGAGTACACATGAGTGTAATTGAAAAAAAATGCTCGACGTATTGTGTAATAGTTTATGGCACGAGCTTCAAGTGGCTCCATTCCTCAATGAATAATCCATTCCTGTGTAGCCATACATCTAAAATCTCTTATCTTAACATATCGCCATAATTTTAAGACTCGTCGAATACATCTCATTTGAAAAATCACTTCAACTAATGTTCGACCATTTCAAAAATCCATTTAAAACTTCCGCAGAAGAGTATTCCACAAGTATGTACGTACAAAGGGTAGGCACCTATAAAAGTACACATACTCGTATATAGGTTCTAGCCGATAAAAGGATGAAAGAATCCGAATCATACGAGTATTTCGAATGTATTTCGACAAATGTTTTCGATAGTTTTGATGCCTGCCTCAACGCTTCATTCGGACGATCAACATTTTTTCAGAATGAGTCTCTACCGTCAATAATGAACTCGCTTGAGCGGATTACTACTCGTAAGTAGTTTCGATAAAAATTAATAAATAGAAACTTCAAGATAGAAATCATAAATTCCAAAGGTCAATCATTGACGACGACTCTACTCGTATTCGTATCTTGAATGCTGTCTGCGGTAAACATATGCAAAGTAGTCACCATGTGGGGAATGGCTTTCAAGTCAAAAGACCCGGTGGCAAATGGCTGCACCCAGTTTTATAATTGCCATCGATCAATTTCTTATTGTGGAATTAAAACCCATAAAATTGTTAACACGTTCGTTAAATGCTGAGTGATTTTGCAAATCAAAAGCAACATGGAAAAAAAAAATACTAGGACCTCGAACTAGAAACTGAATGGTCAGAACGGTCAGAAACGACGGCGGGGTGGAAAGATTGAATGTCAGAGTATAACATACCGACGGAAAATATCTAATTAGCTTGTCATGCGCGAGAAAGTCAGCGCAATTAATTAAACTTTTATAGCGACTAATCCGAAAGGCGTTATCGTTAAATTAAATGATATGAATGATACTACTTTAGTGCAAGTGGAGTTGCTTATAAATACATACATATTCGTATATGTACGAGTATGTATGTATGTTTGTCTACAAGTGTATGTTGATGTAAGTTACAAATTAACAACGATGTCTGTCAGTAAGTTGTGATCGGTAATTAGCATCGCTTAACTTGCAGCTCAACTCGATTGGATGACTTGTTGATAATAAATTAATGAATGATGTATCGCAGTTCATGTGTCATGGATTGAACCAACCAACCAACCAACCAACCAACCAACCATCCAACCAACCGACCGACCGACAATTCAACAACAGTTGGAAGGTAAAATACAAAAAAAGTTGAATTGAATTGAAATTGCAAATGAAATGAGTTTCATAATTCTCCTTAATTGACTCGTTCTTCAATGTAATCCCTCCGGCTTAGGCTGCCTTAATTGAAAACCAACTTTCTGCCGGAAATGTTAATCCGTTGGGAAAATTGAAAAACGGATTTCATGCGAATACGCTCCGAGATGAAGTGCTGCTGGAGTTTCTAAGATATACTCGTAACTTTTATCTATTTGTATCTACCTCTACGGAAGTTTGTAGCAGATAGGTGTCGACGGATTATGAATACGAGTTGTGTTGCCAATGTTTTACGCACTATGAATTTTTAGGAGACAACCTTAAATTTCTGGAGACTCCTTGGAATGTTGTATATATTCTTACCTTTGGGAAAGTATAAATAAATAGCAAAGAGATTGGCTTAGAGAACTCTAAAAATAAACTGATGTGAGAATAATCATCCAACTGCTTGGTAGTATCATACAAGTCACTAAGAAATTACAATTTCGGAATAGGTATCCAGTGATAAAATCCTTTGCTATTTAGACAGATTTCTGGATCATAAAAGAATGCTTTGAGACTGCTACTCAACATAATGACTATTCTGTACTAGAGGTGGAGAAGAAGGACATATCTAGGTTTTTATTCCAACTGTTCCGAATGGGCTGTCAATGATTTTCACTATATAGGAAACCAATTTTGCTAAGAAGAGTTATAAATTTATATTTAACCATTTTAACCATGTCCCACTGAATCTTTCGGAAGCTCTGAAATCCAAAATTTACATTAAGTTAGTTAGTTACGAGTAGTTAGTGTGACTTTTTATAAACTTCATATAATTTTTAAAAAAAGTGACTACAAGGCCGTTTATGGTTTGGCTTAAGGCCGTCCACCAGATTGACAGTTTATCTAGTATATTTAAAAAAATAAAAAATAAAAATGTAATAAATTAATAAAGACTTGTACTATGCAGAGTAATTGCATCCTAAAATCGCCTTCTAAAATCCGGGTTCTATAGCAAAAGGCAGTTGTAGAGTAATTGTATAAAACTTCCCACCCATGACTACCATTCAATAAATGATAACCTCATCTAAGTCCAGCAAAGTGACTCTGAAATATCTGACGAGGAATTCTCTTAAAATGGGACATCTTCCGATGAAATGTTAAACATCCTCCCTCTCTTTAAGGTTGCACAGGTCATAGATAATTGGAAGATCCAGTCGATATGGAATAAAATAAAGATTTGTAAATTCTCCTCGAAGTTTACGAGTATATATAGTGCTTATCATATGGAGCGAATAGCGGTTAAAGAAGTAGGTAGAAGCGCTTTCAATGAGGTTGTAATTCAGCCTACTGTAGACCAGCCTACTGTAGACTAGCCTATATTGTGAAGAATGAGCTTCAGCTGCATATCCGTCGTATATGGCATTGCCAGATTTATTCAAAGCATTGGTGAACGTAGATTTTAACGTTGAAAGTTACATATCAACTGAGCTATTTAAATTTACGCCATAATTTGCCGCCAAATCCTCCCACTTTTGAACCTAGGGCCCTCTTGTCAATATTAAAAGTTTCAATACAATCCTCAGCAATCTGCTTTCTTCCATTTCCACTATTTTCATAATGTAGTCTGCATGCAGCTTTAGGGTATTTAAAAAAAGAAGCGGGTCTCCAGTTTCTAAATGCAACAATTAGTTTGGTGTTGCTTGTGGGAAGACGAAAGATTCGGTTCAGAAAGTAGGTATCTGAGGAATTTCTCAACCCCGTACAGCAGTATAGAGGCCGAAGTTGAGCGAAATAGATTGTTTTTCGATGTATGATACCTGCAACGTCCTCTGTTTGGAAGAAAGTTTTTCTTGAGAACTTGAGAAGAAGCGAAAAGAAAGAAACGTAACCTCTTGCTTGAAACACGTTTTATTAAAAGTCGTCCGCTTTAATGTTCCTTTTGGCTTGTTTCCACTTGTTTCTTACCTGGAGCTCATGTAAATACTCACAACTCCACCTTTTCCAAAAATCCTGCTGCATTTTTTGGAGCTGTCTCCACCGTTAAAGTCTACCGATCTTGATATCTAACAAGTGATGGGGTCACCCACCAAGAACTGCCTAGGGGTCAAGGCGGCTAAGTCATTAGGATCATCAGACAGTGCTGACAGAGGTCTCGAATTAAGCGCAGCTTCAATTTGCTTGAGGACGGTATACAATTCCTCAAAAGTCAGACTTGCTTCGCCGATGGTTCGCTTCAGATGATGTTTCATGCTCTTGACGCCGGCCTCCCATATGCCTCCAAAGTTCGGAGACCCTGGTGGAATGAAGTGCCATGAAACACCGTTGCACGCAATGGACCGCGCGCCTTCCTCTAACTGTTTTCGAAACGCTGCAAAATCCTCCTTGAGTGCCGCATTTGCACCAGAGAATGTCGTTGCACAGTCGCTATAGATGCTAGAGCTATCCTCGTGTGGAAAAGAAGTGTCGCAAAGCCGCAAGGAACGTCTCGGTGGTCATGTCGCTCACGAGTTCAAGGTAGATAGCTCTAGTGCTCAGTCAGACAAAGAGAACAACCCATCCTTTGTAACTACGATGACATCGACCTTTTGTGGTTCGAATATCGTGAGGTCCAGCATAATCTAACCCAGAATGCTTGAACGGAGCAGCAGCTGTACAACGATTAGTGGGAAGACTTCCCATAATTTGGGTTGTAATTAGTGGCTTTTGACGAAAACATGTCAGACAGTGACGAATGAACTTCTGAACTGAGGTCCGACCATCGATTATCCAATAGCGTCTTCTGAGAAAGTTTAGCGTTGTTTGCTTGCCACCATGCATAGTACACGAATGTCCTTGATCTATAAGCATCTCAGTAAATCTGCTTTCCTTAGGTAGTATAATAGGAAATCGTTCACACATAGGCAGCCAAGCATTTCTTAGTCGCCCATTCAATCGTATGATGCCACTTTCGTTGATAATTGGATTTAGTTTTAGTAACTTGCTTTTTGAACTGATAGGCTTACCTTGAGAGAGACAAGAAACTTCATTAGCAAAATGTATTTTTTTAAGGCCACTCTTCGTTCCTAGGCTGTGCACCAGGGTGATTTAGAATGTTGTCTTCGTAGTTTGATGTCAATAAAACGATGGCACCAGCATGTAACTCCAACTAATGTGTCGATATTGGAGTATCTGCCGAGCGGTCCCAATGCTCCAACATTCTCCGTCAATTTGGATGGGACTTGCGTAAGTAATGAAGTTACCTCAAGTACCTCTTTGACGTCGCAAACTTGTTTCGGCCATTCGTTTTCGTCTTTCTTTAGCCACTCTGGACCAGTCCACCATATGTCGAGGTTCCCTAGCTGGGAAGGATACACACCACGGGAGGCTACGTCGGCAGGATTACTATCAGTGGGCACATACCTCCAACCGTCAATAGCTGTCAGCTCTTGGACTTTGGTAATTCGGTTGGCAACATATTGCTTATGCTTTCCAGGATTTGACCGGATCCAGCTGATCTTGTCTTCGAGTCAGCAGTAAGTCGTGTCGAGCACTTTGGTAGCTACTTTCGAAGCAAGAAATGCTCCATTGAGTTCCAAAAACAGAACAGTGATCTTCTTTAACGGTGCTACTTTAGTTTTGGCCATGAGAACCGACACTTTAATTTCACCATCAACTGTTTTGACTCTTAGATAGGAAACGGCCGCATAAGTAGAGGTAGATGCGTCGAAGAAAACATATAGTTGGTAGTTCGAGACCTCTGGTGACGAGAAAAACCACATAGAAACTTTGATGTCATCTATCCATGGAAGCTCTTCTCGAAATCGAACCCAGTTTTGCTGATGAGGTTCCGTAAGTACGAGTAGATCATCCCAGGAAATACCAGAACGCCACAATTGTTGACAGATTATTTTGCCTGTTATCAGGACTGGAGCCAGCAGGCAAATCGGTCATAAATTTTGGCGACATCGGAAAGTTGTTGACGTTTTGTAATTGCTCACGAGACTTTTGTGACGTTCGCCTTGTAGCCTATGCAATCACTTTTACAATACCAGTAGATCCCAAGTGCCTTGGTTTCACGGTCCAAATTCAAATCACAGCAAGGGTCGCCCAACTTGTCGTAAGTGCTTATTCCTTTTAGAAACTCTGTCGAATTTGAGTTCCATTTTCGTAGCAAGAGTTTCTAAAAGGAATAAGCACTTCTAATCCAAAGGTCGCGGGTTCGTTCCCCGCAATGGATGCCAATGTTTGGAAGAAGGTCTTTCTTGAGAACTTGAGAAGAAGCGAAAAGAAAGAAACGTAACATCTTGCTTGAAACACGTTTTATTAAATGTAATGACATATTCTTGACATAGCGACGAATCTGTTATCTAGCGTTGGTATTGCCAGATATGGGGCAATAGTGAGAACTACTTTTTATAATAATATTTTTCAACATCCTCAGACTGATGAAATGGCTCTTTCAGCTGGTGCTAGTTGACATACGAAATGTTTTTTTCATTCTGAGGTTAGATGTAATTAACACTCCTAAATATTTATACTCTTTCACTATTTCAACGCTTTCACCCGATAGGACCACTTTTCGCTGAGAGAGTATCTTCCTCCGCCATTTCTAAAAATCATCACTTTGATTTAGATAAATTCACCGTCAAATTCCATTGGTTGCTGTAGTTTTCAAGACGGTTTATCACAGCCTGCATCCCTTCAATTGTCCCAGCAAAAACGATTTTGCTTGAAAATCTCTGCAATGTTGGTAAGGGTAAAAGTGTGATACAGTGTTGAATAAAGTTTTCTGAACCCCGCCTGGTATTCATTTAAAATATTATTGTTTGCTATCCACTGCGTAAGCCTATTAAAGATGATAGCACTGAATAGTTTTGCCGAAGTATTTAAAAAAGCAATGCCCCTATAGTGAGCAAGATTACCTAGATCGCCTTTTTTATGCAGTGGGAAGATTATCGTCATTTTAAAGTTTTCTGGAACTCTGGCTGTTTCAAAAATTCGATTAAATTCCCTTGTAAGCTCAGTAAGAACCTCAGTGGAACTATTCTTGTAGAATTTGAAAGCGATCCAATCATCACCTGGAGCTTTTCTTGCTTTAGAAGAATCAACTATACTTCTTACTTTGGAAAAAATGGATAAAATAAGTCCCATTTCGTAAGTCTGACATTTATAACGGTATTTTCTTACCCATAATATCAAATGTGCAGCTGTAAACAAAACCATTCGAGTTTATGTCGCAGCAGTTCTTGAATAAATTTAGCCCCCGTAAATAAATTTAAATTTAGTGTTGTTTTGTGTTGTACAATATAATTACTTAAAGTAACAAATAAGTTGTTATTTATTGTTGTGAATCCATAAAAATTACTGTTAGTAAATACTTGTACTATATTCCAAATTTTTTTTATCGTTTTTGTGTGCTGGTACACATATGTCCCATCCGTACTTTTAGGTGAGATATACAGTATCAGACAAAACTAAGGAAACCGAAATGAATATGAATTTCGGACGACTGTAAAATGAGTTGAACGCTAACGTTTAAAATTCGTTATAGTACATTTATTACATTTATTGGTAATGTTCAAAGTTAAAAACAAATATTAATAAAATTCATTAAGTAGGCTGTAATAAAAAAAATAAAAATACAAATATTGCTACATTTAAACGGACAAAACTAAGGAAACTCTATGAAATGAAGAAGAATATAAATTCCTGTATTATCATTTATAGTAAATTAGTGCTTTGTGGCATCGTCTTCATTTCTTAAGACTGCTTGACATCGTTTTGGCATCGATTTAACCAAGCTGTCTACTAGGAATTACGATGTTTAACGCCATTCTTCTTCAAACACATTAAAAATGTCGAACGACGCGTCCTTACGGAAATGCCCTCCTTTCAGCTTTCTTTAGCTATTTCTCACAAATTTGCGATGAGGTTGAGATCGAGAGATTGAGATGACCATTTAATAACGATATTTTGTACTTTGGGTCATTATCTCGCTGAAATCTCCAGCGAAGGCTCATATGATCCTCAGAATACGGCAATATAATGTCTTCAAGATACTTTGGTATTGAATCCATTCGGTCCTCTATTCTTCTTAGAGCTGCCATTCCTAGAGATGAAAAACATCCCCATACCATAATTGAACCATGAACCATTTCCATGTTTAACAGTTTGGTAACAATAGTGTGGATTGAGGGTTGTTCCAACTGGCCTTCAAACGCTTATCATTCCATCAAAATGGATCAAATTTGTTTTTGTTTCATCGCGGTCTTCCATTTTTGTAGGGGCCAGCCTCCATAAATGTGGGCAAAAGTAATACGATCCCTCCAGTTATTTTTGGAAATAGTAGGTTTCTTTGCAGGTCGTCTGGAAAATAATCCGCCATCGACAGCTCGTTTACGCACCGTCCTTTCATGGGTATGTCACTTAAATTATTTTACAGGGGATCTTGTGGAAATGTCAGGTTTCGCTTTTATTTGCCGCGTCAAGAGATGGTTCTGTCATAGTGTAGTTTTTCTGGGTCTGCCACCACCGTGAATAGCTTTCATCGTTCCAATTTCATTATATTTTTTATATAGTTTTTTATTAACTTTTACCTGATCGATTTATTTATTGAGTACTTCTTACTAATGTTTTTTTAGAAACTCCGCTTCCATAGTTCTCAATAATTTCATTGTATTTATTACGCGCCATTGTATGCACTCACTATTGTATTTTAAATAGATAAATATCAGGTACAATCACTGACGTAAAATCGTCGTCAAATTATACTGCTAAACGAAACGGCATTGTTGAAATATGCTGCTTAGAAAATATTATAAAATCAAAAAAAAAAAACAATGCAATGCAATGCGCACTCTAAACATTTCTAGTATTTTTATCACAATGTAACGTAATGTAATCTCCTTATAACATATCTAATACTTTTGATTTAATTCGAAAACGCAGTCGCGCATATATTCGATGGAAATGCTATAAGTTACAGCAGCTTTATGAAACCTACCGATCACTTCGAAACTTGGTTGTTTTACGCTTACAAAACGCGAAACGAGCTCACTACGAAACTTTTCTCTGCCCTAACAATCAATCAGGAAAGGATATTTGGAAAAAGCTACGTAAACTTGGGAACGGAAAACAAAAATTGGAAGAAGTTGCTCATGTAGACTGTGACATGCTTAACACACAATTTGTGTCCGCTGCAGTGTCTACGAATTCCTCCCACACTGGACACCAAAAACATTGGCAACAAATGGAAGAAGTTATTGACAGTGAGCAATACTTTCAATTTAATGCTTTAAACGATGAAGATGTAGTTGAAGCAGTTTTGTCTGCCACAGGATTGGATAACATCAATCCAAAGTTTTTGAAACTCCTTCTTCCGTGTATTTTGAAACACCTTACCTACATTTTCTATAACCTTCTTCCCACTTGTGAATACCGTCTTTTATGGAAAAAATCCAAGATACTTCCGATTCCCAAAGAAAATCGGGTATAGACTGAATACCGGCCTATATCCATCTCACCGTTCTTGTCAAAAGTGTTCGAAAAAGCCTTACTTAAACAACTGCAAACACATATTTTCACAACTAATCTTTTAAGCTCCACCCAGTCCGGTTTTCGTGCAAAAAGAAGTTGCAAAACTGCATTACTACTTGTTGTTGATGATATCCCTAAAGCTATGGACAAAGGCTGCTGTGATTTCTTAACACTGCTTGATTTTTCAAAAGCGTTTGACACCGTAAACTACCTTGTACTGTGTAATAAACTGTTGAATAACTTTAGACTCTCCCCATTTGCAGTAAAACTATTGTACTCCTATTTAATCGATCGTCAGCAATGTGTGGAAGTGGGCAACCGATTATCTTCACTCCTTCAGATAACAGCTGGAGTTCCTCAAGGTTCTGTCCTTAGCCCACTGTTATTCTCAGTGTATGTTAACAAACTCCCTGAAATGGTCAAACATTGCTCAGTTCATATGCTTCCTGATGATATTCAACTACACCTGAACTGCCCGTTAAATAACATCTCTAATGCAGTAGGGACAATTAATTTGGCTTTAGATATTATCCAGCAGTGGGCCCTAAAGCACAACCTGTTTTCCAATTAGGACTTGACAACTTTTTTTTAAATAAAACGCAAACCATTTGAGATATTTCAAAAACTTTATTATCAGCTTGAAGTACAATCAAAACATTTATGAATGGAACTCGACTTCGTTCATATGGCCACCACGCTACGTTTGCAGCGGTCGATTCGTTGGACCCAATTTTCAACGACACGGCAACACATTTCGGCCGAAACGACCGCTATTTCGCGTTCAATGTTGGCTCTGAGCTCTTCCAACGTCGTCGGCGTGTTGGCATAAACCAATGACTTAACAGAAAATATTCAAGCGGCGTTAAATCGCACGAACGAGACGGCCAATCGACTGGCCCATGTCTTGAGATAACACGCTCACCATACATACTCTTCAATAAATCGATTGTAGCGTGTGGTGTGTTTCTTGTGGCATCATCCTGTTGAAACTACATGTCGTCCAAGTCCATATCTTCCAATTCAGGCCAAAAATAACCGGTGATCAATGCGCGATAACACTGACCATTCACCAGTAACGTGACGATCGTTATCGTCGACGAAAAAATATGGCCCAATAACGCCGCCGGCATGCAAACCGCACCAAACAGTTATTTTTTGTGGATGAAGTGGTGATTCATGAAGCACATGTGGATTTTCACCTGACCAATAACGCATATTTTGCTTATTGACTAACCCACTGAGCCAAAAATGAGCTTCGTCACTGAAGATGATTTTGCGATGAAATTCATCATCTTGGCGCATCTTCTCCAGAACCCAATCGGAGAACGTACGTCGCTTCAAATGGTCCATCGGCTTCAATTCTTGAGTCAGCTTGATCTTGTATGGGTGCAAACCAAGATCCTTACGAAAAATACGCCATAATGTGGTCTGAACGATGCCCAATTCTTGAGAACGCCGTAGAATTGACTGATTTGGATCGTTTGCTATGGACGCATGAACGGCAGCGATATTTCGACACTTCGACCAACCCGTTGTCTCACTGACACGGCAACATCACACAACGAATATGTAGACTCAACTTTTTGCACTAAACTTGTTATTGCCTATCTACTAGGGCGAGAATTACGACCGAAAATTGGAGCTAACGCTCTTAAAGTTGCAGTCACCGACTCCGAATTTCGGTATAATTTGCAGACGTTGCTCGTTCGTGTACTTTACCATGATAAAAATGTTGAGTTTACTGAATAAATTGACAGTGACAGTTTGATGATTAGTGAAAGAGTGCGTTCACAAATTAAATTCAAAGTTGTCAAGTCCCTATTGGAAAACCCTTTACATCTTTAGGAAACGAAGCAATAAACGGTGTTTTATGGCGCGATCGCTTCGGTAGCATTATTTCGTCGATGTATTTCGCCCCCTCCGAAAAGCTCGATAACGTAAAGGTCGAAAATAATCTTCCCCAGAACTTTGATGTCAAAAAAGGATTTAGGCAAGGTGATGCGCTATCATGTAAATTTTTCAACATCATCGAAAAATGTTCGAAATTCCCTAGTCAACGCCAGAAGCACAATTTTCCAAAAGTCTGTACAACTACTTACCTATATTGATAACGTTGACATCATTGGCAAAAGTCAGCGAGCTGTCACTGGTGCGTTCTCAAGTATTGGAATAGGAGCAGCAAAAATGGGTCGGATAGAACGTCACAATAGAGGTAGACAGAGAGTTTGCATACCTCGACCCTGCTATAAAACCTGATAATGAAATGCCATCAGAAATCAAACGAAGAGTTACTCTTGCCGATAGCTTTTCCCTCGTCCTATGAAAGCAATTGAGCAATAAGGTTTCGTCAGAAAAACACTAAGAAAATTCTATAAAAGACCCTCATTATATCAGTTCTAAATTATGGAGCAGAAGAATGGACGTTGACGAAGGTGGATGAAGATATCCTTGTCCGTTTTTAACTCAAAATTCAACGAGTGATATTTGGTTATGTTTGGGTTGACGAGTTAGGAAGAGAAGATTTAACGGCGAACTTTACGAACTGTACAGTGGCATTGATCCGGTCAGAAAAGTGCACAATAATCGCCTAAGAGGGCTGGGACATGTAGAGCACATGAACACAAGTCTTCCATTCGACACCGGACGAACGGCGCAGTAGAGGAAAACCTCCCATAGGCGCCGCGGACACGTAGAAGGGGACCTTAAATATCACAGGGTAGCTGGAAGTAGTTATCCAGAGACCGCTCTATCTGGGGAGGCCCATTTCTTGAGGCCCTGGTCCACCCCGAACTGCAGCGCCATCGAAGTAAGTAAGTAAGTAACACCGAAAAAATGAGCAATAAGTTCATGATCTTTATAGTATCACAGAGTTGATTCTGAACTTCTTGCCTACTCAAGTAAACCAGTCCTGTTTTTCGTGACTTCATCAAATTGGGTATCAGACCCGAACTTTTTGATCAATGAAAGTTGTATCGCACATATCAGACCGTGGGTGGAATGTCGAATGTTTCTGTAGCACAGAGAACTTGGATTGATAATAATAGTAGTTTTAGTTGTCCTGTTGTCAGCTTCGCGGATTATGTCGCAGGCTTAGTATAATACTTATGTATCATACTAACCAAAGCGAATGATACACAGATTTACCAGAGCATTTTGCCAAACCAAAAGATAAATGAACATTGCGATGAAAGCAAAAGCCATACTTCATAAGAAACATTCATTTTATTGGCAAAAAATCATGCCCTTCATTGTGTAAGTTTAGTTCTTCGACAACGATTATGCGACATAAATAGCGAAATAGCAACAGAGAACTCTCCTGCAGTCCCTCTATATGTCATTTGTATGATAATGTCACATTGATTCATTAAGTCTTCTACAAAAAAAAAAATAGGAGACAAATTGAAATTAATAGCACACCGAGCGCATTGTTAAGGGTACGTTTTGCCCGCCTTTGTTAAGAAGTCTTTTGCCCATTTTCAAATATTTAAAGAATATCATAACTAAGACTATATATCTCTTTCTTGACCAAAAAAATTTCTCCGAAGTATTCCACTTTATGTCACCACAAGTTTACGACTCATGATTCGGTTAGAATTTTCATAATCCTTAAAGCCTATTGCACTTAAACCATTAAAGATACGATCTTGAAAAGTGGACACATCCGTGACCATTGATTTATAACTTAATCACTCACGCCTAAGCTCACACTTTCCACGCCATTTTCCCTTCCTCTATGGTATGGTGTGTAGCACTTTGTGCCAGGTGAAAACTGAAAACCAACCAAAAAAAAGAAGAAATAAATACGAAACACAAGAACGGGAAAATAAATAAAACGCCACATTACTGAGGTCATTAAAGAACGCGCACATAAAATATGAAATATTGTGCTAAATTGTATCCAGAAAGGTGTTGTGTTTTTTAAGTATTCAAAAAGACATTCCTAGCGGCCTTCTCATCGTATGTATGTACGCACATCTCACACCTACATACTCGTAGACAACAAATCATTAGCGTGTCTAATTAATTCAAATTGGATTCCGACACACCAAAGCAACCACCAACAAGAGCCTACCTCTACATTCTACACACATGGCTCTTGCCTCATTCTCATCTAGATCTAAGGGCACAGTACGAATAGCTCTAAGCACAAGGACACGAAGCGCCGAAACACCAAAACCCCCAAAACACCGCAACACCAAAACACTGAAACACCAAAGAAATGGCGACATACTCGTAAAAATAAAAATATGAAAATGTACGGTAAATTTTACTGCCACTAAAATTTACACCTGAACACATAAAAGGCAAACAAAAAAAATAAAAAGAAAAAAAACTAAAGAAACCGCTGAATAGCTGAATACAGAGCTGAATAGCTAAGGTGCCAACCATAAAAGTTCCAACCGATCCAGCAAAAGCCACGTACGAGTACAATGTAACGATTTTATTTAGTCACACTACAGCATTAGACAAATGAATCTGAAAAGATGGGATGGGTGGGAGTATAGGTGAGTGGTTAGGCAGGTAGAAACCGTCCTGTAAATGGTCGATGGGATTGACTTTCCCAAGGTGTTGGACCACCTCAATGAGGCACGGTTTCAATGTTTGTGTTGTAGTCGTATTCGTATAATTGTGTGCCTCACGGAAAAACTCTTTGCCACACGATACTCATACTTAGCTCGAGGGGAACGTGAACACTCAACATAAATCCGGACAATGCAACATCTCAATTTACAGAGGCAGTGAAACCAAAGCCTCAGTAAAGAGCCTTAGTTGCACCCTGAATACTATACACTGAACACTGAACGCTGAACATGAACATCCTTCTTCAATTTACTGAATCGGAATCTGCATCTGAGTGAGAGTGTGATTCGGGGCAAAGGGCGACTGAAACGCATCCTTTGTGTCATTATCCCTTTCAATCCGATGAAATGCCAGTGCCCGTGGGTAATTTGATATCCGACACTTGACGGCGGCAGCATCAGCGTATGCACATACAGCAAAACTGTTTGCGTCGCCTTTACCTAATAAAGACCTTCACTGGCCTTTCAAGTCGGATAAATCAAGTGAAGGGTGTAAAGTCGGAATCGGGATCGGGATGGAGATCGAGAGTTGTGGCCAAGTTGTTTGTTTGAATTTGGATTGGTGTTGGTGGCCTGTTTTCCAACTTTCTTGAGCAGGGTATGCCAATGGGATATGTGGAAATCACTCGTATAATTAAGATAAAATACTTCCACCCCACTTGTTGTCTTGCCCCACTCTGCCTACTTGGTTAAGTTGAAAGACTGAACAAAGTACTCGTATTATCATGCGAGGATGTTGAGATACTCGTACCATACATGTGAATGTAAGCGTAAGAAAAACGGCAACGGATACAGACAGAAAGATGATAGCGGATTGTTTCTGGGGAGGATAATTATTTTGTGGCACGAGATTGAAGAAAATTTAAGAGATACTTAAGTTACCGAACTCGAAAGTGCCAAAGCATCATACATTTGAATGTGGATCTTGAGGTATGGGATGCCTACATACGAGTACATGCGTATACCTAGTGCTACTCATACAGCTGTCAAAACTGTGGAAACCACATTGTGATGTATGCCACAAAATGTGAAAGATGGTTTTCAGTCATGTGTAAGACATTTTTGAAAATACCGGAAGAACATTCTTGGCATGTGTTAATGCGGTATTTGACCACAAAAAATATGCATTTAGGAGATTGCTTGGCATGTCAGTTATTGTTAAATAGCGTATTAGAAAGTTTATGGGGAGTAATCAAAAGTAGAGCTATTAATCAATTTATAACTTTGCAGATTGGTTGCTTCACAAGAAGATTAGAAGCCGAGAGAAGAAGCAGAATTGTAACGTAAGTTTGGGGTTTACAAACAGAGTTAAATGATGAACGTGAAAAAGATAGGAAGCAGTTAAAGTTATTGACTTGCATTCTACAGATGAAGGGCCATAGAGAACGAACACGGATGCGTGGGAAACTCATTGATATGCTGTTGGTCTTGAAGCACTCGAGAAATACCTAGGTTACAAAACCCCATATGTAGTACATCATCCATCACTTCATGTGGTTAGCCGAAACCAACAAAAATTCCTATTCAGTCGGCGAAATCTGATCGTAATTTCTATTACGCCCAGCCGAGCTTAGTTAATTGGCAAGACATGCAATTTACCCAAGCAACAATAGTGGGTTTGCAGAAATCTCCTCCAAGTTAAATAGACTGACATCGTGGATCAACTATGAGAGGCATTTTGGAGTAACATATAACCTCTACGGATCGGATGGTCAGAAAAGAATAAATGGCGCGCGACTAAGAAAGACAACTCAGTAGGATTACACTACACATTCTAGGGAACAATGTGGATCATGACACCAATGCCTTAAGCTGGGGTACCAAAGCTATAAATCCCTCGCCGGGGTTCGCGGTGCACCCTGAGCATTAATCGATGTCAGGTTTTCCAGAATGCGCTCATAAATAGCGCAAAGAGGAAACTCAATCAGACGAATTCATTGATGAAACCTGCGAACAAAATATGCTGTGCCTTCAAGATATGTATAAGTATAATAAAGGGTTTTCCAATAGGGACTTGACAACTTTGAATTTAATTTGTGAACGCACTCTTCCACTAATCATCAAACTGTCACTGTCAATTTATTCAGTAAACTCAACATTCTCATCATGGTAAAGTACACCAACGAGCAACGTCTGTAAATTATAAAAATTTTCTACCGAAATTCGGAGTCGGTGACTGCAACTTTAGGAGCGTTAACTCCAATTTTCGGTCGTAATTCTCGCCCTAGTAGACATGCAATAACAAGTTTAGTGCAAAACTTTGAGTCTACATATTCGTTATGTGATGTTGCCGTGTCAGTGAAACAACGGGTTGGTCGAAGTGTCGAAAATATCGCTGCCGTTCAGGCGTCCATAGCAAACGATCCAAATCAGTCAATTCCACGGCGTTCTCAAGAATTGGGCATCGTTCAGACCACATTATGGCGTATTTTGCGTAAGGATCTTGGTTTACACCCATTCAAGATCAAGCTGACTCAAAAATTGAAGCCGATGGACCATTGGAAGCGACGTACGTTCTCCGATTGGGTTCTGGAGAAGATGCGCCAAGATGATGAATTTCATCGCAAAATCATCTTCAGTTTTGATGGGTTGGTCAATAAGCAAAATATGCGTTATTGGTCAGATGAAAATCCACATATGCTTCATGAATCACCACTTCATCCACAAAAAATAACTGTTTGGTTCGGTTTGCACTCCGGCGCGTTATTGGGCCATATTTTTTGGTCGACGATAACGACCGTCACGTTACTGTGAATGGTCAGCGTTATCGCGCCATGATCACCGATTATTTTTGGCCTGAATTGGAAGATATGGACTTGGACGACATGTGTTTTCAACAGGATGATGCCACAATCCACACAACACACGCTACAATCGATTTATTGAAGAGTAAGTACCGTGAGCGTGTTATCTCAAGAAATGGGCCAGTCGATTGGCCGCCTCGTTCGTGCGATTTAACGCCGCTTGACTATTTTCTGTGGGGCTACGTTAAGTCATTGGTTTATGCCAACACGCCGACAACGTTGGAAGAGCTCAGAGCCAACATTGAACGCGAAATAGCGGCCGTTTCGGCCGAATTGTGTGGCCGAGTCGTTGAAAATTGGGTCCCACGAATCGACCGCTGCAAACTTGCCCGCAGTGATCATATGAACGAAGTCGAGTTCCATTCATAAATGTTTTGATTGTACTTCAAGCCGATAATAAAGTTTTGGAAATATCTCAAATGGTTTGCGTTTTATTTAAAAAAAAAATAAAATCGTCAAGTCTTTATTGGAAAGCCCTATATGTGAATCTGCTTATGACGCCCAAGATGTAACATCTCCACATTAAGCCAACAAATAGGCACAGGAATTTTGAAACCAATTAGAACAGAAAACCGAAACAACGGTCCTGTACCTCTTCTACAGGGCCAAGACAAGCTTGATTGATTGATTGAGGGCTTGCTCAACCCCGGACAGTTTATTGAATGCCTAATACAAACATATAACTTGAAAGTTAACTTAAAACTAACATTAATATGACTTAACAGAAAGGCAGGTGGTCATGGAGCTTGGGAGAGGAGCTTTGTTGATGTTGAAAGTAAACCCATCGACCATGTTGTCCGTAGTTTGCAGCATTCTGGTCAAAGGTTCGTTATAGCCATAATCGGTTCGCTGAAAATTGGTGGTGGAGGGACCTAAGATTGTGGTTGATTAACAAAGAGTACATCAGCAGCTTATCGACGTTTTTTGAGCGGCTAAAGATTAATTAGCTTTAAACGATAACATGGAGGCATGATATAGATATCTGTGCAAGGTAGACTCCGTAATGCTAATCGTTGAATAATGTAATGTGTCTGCCTTGAATAGCTTCAATTCGCTAGCAAACTTGAACAAAACTTGGCTAGCATATTCTCGTATGAGCCTAACAAATGTATGGTAAAGGGATTTAGTGACTTAAGAAATTCTCTAACTCCATGGGCCATTGTTAATGAATTTCAATGAAGCATTAGCTGGAAAATATTATCAATATTCGCCCAGAAATTAAGTTCTTTATCGCATATAACATCTAAATCACGAAGTAAGGTGACAGGGGTTATTAATTCATTGCTGATGAAATAGGACTTTGGTGGTAATGGCACACGCTTATAGTTATAGTTTGGCTAGCATTAAGCTCCAAAAAAGTTTTTTTGCATCACGTTAAAAAGCTACACAGATCACTTTGTAGAGTCAGAAGATATACAGATGTGCTTATAGATCTTCACATCACCTTCATAGATGGAAATGCGGGATTTTTGATAATGAAATCTTCATCATTGATTTCTAATATAAATATCAAAGGGCCGAGGTGACTTCCTTGAGGTACACTAGATTTAGCTACAATGGGATCAGAAACAGAATATCTAAAATGAACATTATATTGACGATTTGTCAAATAATATTTGATCCACAAGATGAACCCAAGATGGAAGCCGAAAGCTTCAAGCTTCAGAATGATTATTTCGTGCGAAATTTTATCGAAGGCTTTGCTAAAATCGGTAGCAATTACACAGATTTCGGTTCCCTTTTCCAATGCACAGAGAGTAGTAGAAATGAATTCTGTTAAATTATTAATTGTTGATCTTTTAGAAAACCGTTTTGATAAGGAGAGAAGATAGGTTTGCAGTGAAAGAACGTCAGATCGTAAACAATTCAAATAGTTTGGGTATACAAGAGAGTTTAGTTATAGGACGATAATTAGAGATTTATTTTGAGTCTTATCTCACGATTTTGAATCCTATCTAGCAGGAGCAGAGAGATTTTAGGAGCACCTGACCAGATATTGGCATTGTACTCCTATTTTGGGCAGATAAATGCCTTACGAGTATATATTGGGCCAGATCAGAGGGGGAGAAGTATTTCTTACATCGCGATCGTTTGAGGAAACCTAGACATTTTGCAGCCTTCCAGCATTGGTTATTCCAACGTAGGTTGTCATTGAAAAACATACCGAGAATGGAAAGTTTTTCGGTTTCGACGATTTAAATGCCATTCACGGATAATGGCTGGGTGTTTAAATTCCGCTTTAACAACAGCAGACAGCATTCTGTTTTGGAAGCAATAAATTAAACTCTGGTTTCGGCTCCCCATTTAGTGATGCTGTTTATATCGGATTTAATGAGCTTAGCATAATCTACTGTTCCCGTTCTACAGGTAAAGAGCAGGGACGTGAACCCGCAGAGAGTACTGTCGTCAGCAAAGGAATATATTGGATTTGAAGTAGCAGACAAGAGATCATTGATAAAAATTAAAATGAGTGTCTGAGACAGAACGGAGCCCTGGGGCACACCAACATTTATTTTGTGAATATCAGACTTGAAGCCATCCAAAACGACTTTCTAATTTATAATCCATTGAAGAAGAGATTCATCTGTTCAGTTTTTTTTTTCAGTTTTTATGCATTTTTATTTTTTTTTACTTAAATTACTCATATAAGAGCTAAACAAAAAACGCTTAAAAATTATCTTAAATTACTTACAAATAATCTTATTCTAACTTACTGGCCCCATGCGAGCACTCTAAGTTAAACCTAACACTTAAACTATGTCTTTCGACGAATCTTACATTATATTTTTATTTTAACATTACTTAATACTAGAACTAAGAAAATAAATTATAAGTAAAAAACTTAGTGAATGGACATTTTTTAATTTTTTATAAAACTTAAAACTAAAAGCCTACAGACTACCTAAAAATAAATCTTAGTCTACTTAAACCTACTTACATCTAATACGTACGCACACACATACATATATATATATATATGTATATATATACATAATACATATATACTTAATATATAAATATATGTATATATATATATATTTTGTTTTTTTTTTTCATTTTTTATTTTTATTAATTTTTTTTTTGTTTTTTATATTTTTTTTCCTTAAACTAACTTAATCCTACCTAAAACTATGTAAGCCGGCCATGGTTAAAAAAAAATTAGGCTGACCCACTTTGCCTCAGATGAAGCTATCTATTACTGGAGGCATTAGACGACGAAGCATCCTCCCCTTCAACTAGCCACCAAAATTGCTGGTGCTGCTGAGCAACATCCCTCCTGTCGCGACTCCCTACCACCCTACTGAACCGGAGACCCTCCGCACTGCCATGTGCGACGTCTCTGTCGCAGTTGAGTCGCCTGTCCGCAGCTGTTCGAGCGACGTGGAAGATTAGCGGGACCGCCAATCTGTCCTAGATCAGACCTTTACTATCTAGATAGAGGAACGCTTCTGGAGGAATAACACCGTCAAAGCGAACTCTCTCGTGATACATATAATTGGGGTAGAAAGTCCCGGAGATCAGGTTGTTCGATGAGGTCATTGCTCTTGCAATGTGCCTTCGAGTCAACTTAATGACGAAATTGTCCACTCTTATTAGGCTCGCCCTATTGTACAAGACCTCATTGGGATAGAATTTGATGTACTGAGACTCTGGGGTTCTGTATAAGCGAAGACAAGTCCTAAGACAAGCCCTCTCAAACACCCGAATCTTTTCCAATAAACTTGCTCTCACGTTGAACCACACGCACGAGACATCCAAATACAAGCATGGGCCTGATAAGGGCCATGTAGCAGATTACCTTCACCTCCGCATCGAGTTGGCTGTTATAAAACAGTCTCTTTGTAAGGGCAAAAGCACCCTTGGCTCTGGCCAGAGCAACATCTATATGTTTGTTGAAATACAGATATTGATCTAGCCAGATCCCAAGGTATCTGACTACATTTCGACAGGCAAGTGGCTGTCCGCGTTGTCCGACTATAGAAAACTTTCGATAGAGAGCATATCGAAGGGAATATACAGAAGTGGTTTACTAATGCCCAACCTGTCCAGCTTGAAAAAGAGTCCTTCTAACCATACGGTATCGAAGGCCTTCTCCAAGTCAATCAGCAGGCACCAGTGCACTGGTTCTTGCTTTTGTTCCATTGGATATCAGAAACCAGTTTAGACGCAGCATGAATAACATCATGCCCAGCCTTGAAACCGAATTGATTATCCGGAACTATATGTTTGTCCTCGACCCACTTAGTCAGGACTCTATTGATAACCTTTTCGAACATCTTACTGATATTCGGAAGGAGACTTATCGACCGGAGATTCGCCGGATTGGATATATCCTTTCCCTTTTTGGGGATAGGTTGAACCACCGCCGTTTTCCAATGCGCTGGATAATGTGTATTATTCATTGCATTATTAAACAGGATGGTATACATGTTCACCGCTTCTAGAGGGAGATGTCGAAGCACAATGCTCGGTATTTCATCGGTTCCTACTGATTCCCTACTTCTAAGTGATTCGAAGATCGTTTGGAGCTCTTCTTTCGAAATGAACGGGGGTAGTACCCTATCGTTGGTGATGACATTATTTGCCATATTCTCGTCACTGAACTGGGTGAAACCCGAGCTCTCGAATCGCCAATTCACTATTTCATTTCGAAGGCAGAAATTGTGCACAAGGACTGGACTTTCCAGGTCGTGGTTCGGGCCAATGATGTCATTCGCCTTATATACTTCCTGGAAAGTCGCTCCTATAGCCTCAACCTTCTCCTGCGGATCCTCGATCACAAAGAAGTTTTCATCATCAACAGCCTCATTTGGATCTATGCCTGCTGCTGTAAGTATGTTCTCGTTGTCCGTCGTTCGGGCGATTTTAAGACACGAAAGGTCGTTTTGATCTTTTCTCCGAAATATTTTATTTCTTTGCGGAAACATATTCGGGTTGCTGGTGTTTACAGCTCGAATTTTTTTGTTCCAATACAAACTTACAGATGCTCTGTAATTTTCCTTTATTAATACTTGGAGGTTTTTGATCGACGACTTTAGCGTCATAATCTCCGGGTTATGTCTGTCAGTAAACTGTCTGTACAAGGTTTTTAGTCTTGACAGCAGTCTAATTTTATGTCGGTGCAGTGCGTCAATAGTTGCGTTGCGGAATAAGTCTTCGTCGTCAGTGTGTTGGTACCGAGGTATCGTTTTGTCCATTGTTCGTTTGATTGTCTCGTCCATTAGTCTTAGATACCTGTCAATCTCCTCGTTTGACAGATTTCTGTTGGACGGTGGATAGAGCGAATTCGAGGAGAGTGCTCTAGTCAGTGTTCTGGTGAAGTGTGTCCAACGCACCCTACTATAATTATAGGAATGCCTTTGAACAAACTCATCCAATTCCGCAATTTCATTTGGAATAGTTATTTCGGTGCTGAGACCGCACTGGTCACTGTCATACACGAAAGTGCGTAGACAGTTTGTAGTTTGTTGGTTAGTGGATGTCAGTTGTATTCGTGAGTCGAACAGCAGAAGATCCAAATAGGACCCGTGCCTGGGAAACGACGGACTATCCGTCGCCTTAAGCCCGAGTCGATACATCACACTGTGCTGACCCCACCAATTGAATAGTAGGTTCCCACTAGTATTTGGTGTATTATTTCCCCAATCACTATGTTTGGCGTTGAAATCCCCGCCGATAATAAAATAGTTGTCTTCCAATTCCAGCCTCAGACGAAAAAGCGTCTCGAGCTCTGAGATGAATAAAGTGGATTGAGTAGCCTTAGGTGCATAGACAGACACCATGTACAACCTATTTCCACTACGGAAGGGGATATACACGATGCATGCTTCCAGCACCTGGAACCTACGTACTACACGACTGTATACTCTTTTAAAATGTATACCTTTTCGTACGAAAATTGCAACGCCACCTCCCTGAATGAAGTTGGGTCGGTTTCTCCGTACTATCTTGTATCTTCTGTGCCTCATTTTGTGTCTTTTGGTAAGCTTAGTTTCGCTAACCAAAAGCACATCAGGGGCTTGGTCTTTGAGCAACTTAAATAGTGCGGCTCTTAGTTCGAGCCTTATCAGTGAATTCACATTCACAGCAAAGACCTTCAGGGTTTGCTCCGCCACGTACGTACCCATTACGGCAAAAGGTGTGTTAGGCCAGGCAGCAGCGCGTATACTTGATCCACCCGCGCGGTCTGTTCAGTCAAATGACGTTGTAGCTGAGCCATCTGCCCCTGGATAGAGAGCAAGATAGCTAGAATGTCAGGTACTGGTTCCGGTGCTCTTGGCGCTGGGGCCTGAGAAGCAACCTTCACTTGCTGTACCGTATTTCCCCTACCTGCCGCCATTTGGGCGTAGGTAACATGGGGAGTAACGGCTGGAGTTTGCAAATGCACGGGTGGACGTTTCACTTCCACTTTCTGCTGCCGGGCCAGATTTATTATTTTGATGTACTGGAATTAGGGACAACCCCAATAATTTGCGGTGTGCCCCGTGTTCCTACATAAAGCACAAGAGAGTTGGCTTTTTTCAGACGCTCCGTCCTTACCCAGAGCGCATTCCTTGGACTTGTGGTTCTTTCCGCACTTAACGCATCGAGGCTGCATTTCGCAGTTCGACGCGGCGTGCCCGAACCTTTGGCAGCGAACACATTGCAAAATGTTTTCGCTCCTTTTTAATTTTTCCCAATGGACAACCTGGTAGTCTAGGACTTTAATACTCCTTAGACCATCCAGATTGCTGGTGGGACTTAGTTGGACCAGGAAAATCGGCAGTCGCCGCTTCTCCCTTTTGGCTCTAGCCGTGACAAATGGCTGATCCAAGATTGCACTGAATATAGTGTGATTGGTCCTTCCCACAATGGGTTTTATACTGAAAAAATACAAACCCCTCGTGTGGACTTACATCGTTTAAGCGAGATACGAAGAAAGGATGATGTATGGGCGACCTTTCCGATGCGCTAGTGGACTTGACGAAATTCTCAATAGCTACCGTATAGTCTGCCTTATGTAGCCCATATCTTTAATTGTTTGCTTACAACTTCAAACCTTCCTTCTGAATTGAAAAAAAAGCAAAAATCATCCCAATCCCTAAGAAGGAATCGAGGAATGCAACTGAATATAGGCCCATTGCATTCTAGTCATATCTGTCAAAGGTCTTTAAGAAATTAGAACAAAAACAAATCCATTAGAATCTCAATAGTAACGTTTTTCTATACAAGCATCAGTCTGTTTTCAGACCAAATAGGAGCTGCAATACTGCTGCAATACTATTGGTAGTAGAATAAATCCTTAAGTCTTTGGATGGGACTCATGATATCCTCTGTAGTAACCTCAAAAGCTGTTTCATCTTTTCTACTCTATCTGTGAAATTGATTATGTCTTACCTAAATGGAAAGAAGCAATGCATTTGTGTTGGTAAGAATTTCTCGAATTTTCTTAAAAAACAAAGTGACGTACCACAAGGGTATATCCTCAGACTTACTCTTTTCTTTCTGGTTAATGGCTTCCCTAATGTTGTACAGCACTGCAAAGTGTTCTTATATCTAAGGTTCTTGTCATTCATCGAAGATTTATTGATCAGTCAGGCTTTCAACCTATTTATATAAATCAATTACACATAGATTGGGGTACCTCCGCTAAAAACCTTTTTGTGACTTTTAATTCCACACTTTGCTTGGACGCACATTACCAGTCCTATCGGCAAGGTTTATGGTTGACTTCGTACTCTGTGGCTCACACAGAACCTTCCTACTACGAAAACCCAACTTACTTTGGTAAAAACTCTTCCTTTCCCAATCCCCAAACCCGACTAAAACAGCCTCCATGCACTTAAAGTCAAATTCAACAGTATAGCTAGATACGTTTTTAACATAAGGCAGCAGGGCAATATATCACACTTTTATCAGCAAATAACCGGCTGCTCTTTTGCTAACCTTTTAAAATTCAGATCCCAAGAAATATAATCCAAACTCAAGTTCTTGCCATCGAACATCTCTACTTCTTGTCCAACCCAAATTTTCATACCTTTATTATGATTATTATCATGATTATATTAAGTTGCTGCACATTTGTCCTCGTTTTACGGCATTTTGAATTGTTACTCGCAAAACATCTGGTTCCAAATTGGTGATTTCTTCTTCAATCTTGGCTTTCAAGACTCGCAATGTTGGTTTGTTGTGGTAAGCGTGGGATTTTAAAAAGCCTCAAAGGGAGAAGTCTGGCTCGGTCAGATCCGACGAGCCGGCGATCAGACGATCCGGCAATCCGGCGATTTGGCCAGCCATATCAAATCGCTAAAACGGGAGACCACCACAAATCGTTAGTTTTCATTGCATTTTATTTTCTTACTAATTAACTCTTACATACTAACAAAAAATGCTTAAATGCTAGCTTACAATTACTTAACAGTCTTATACTAACTTACTGGCCCCACACAGGCACTCTAAGCTACTCTAAATACTTATATCTATGTCTTTCAACTTTACTTACATTTTATTTAGAATTATTTATATTGTATCCTTAAGGCTAAGAAAAAATATTCGTTAAGAAAAAACTTAGCATATGGACTTTTTTTATTTTTTTATAAAAACTTAATATCTAACTTAAAATAAACCTTACTCTACTTAACCTAAATACACAAAACACACATAAACACACATAGACAGTATACACAATCATATACATATGTCAGTATACACCTTTGTATATACTGACATATGTATATGTTTCTTAGATGCTAACCTAAACCTATGTAAGCTGGCCATCGCTATTTACAAGAGAAAACAGATTGGTCAGCTCTGCCTCATTAGTAAGGCTGGTCCGTAATTGACGGAAACGACGACGAAGCATCTTCTCCATCATTCAACCACCAGAAATGCTGGTGCTGCCGAACGACATCCCTCTTATCGCGATTCCCCACCGCCCTACTGAACCTGAGGCGATCCACACTGCCGTGTGCGACGTCTCTGTTGTAGTTGAGTCGCCTGTCCCCAGCTGTCCGAGCGACATGGAAGATTAACGGCACCGCTGATCTATCCTGGATCAACCCTATCTGATCCATGTAGAGGAATGCTTCCGGTGGAACGAAGCCGTCAGAGCGCACACTCTCGTGGTAAAGGTAATTGGGGTAGTAAGCCCCAGATATCAGGTTATTCGTCGAGGTCATTGCTCTTGCAATGTGCCTTCGAGTCAGCTTAATTACGAAGTTGTCCACTCGTATTAGGTTCGCCCTGTTGTAAAGGACCTCATTAGGATAAAATTTCTTGTACTCCGACTCTGGTGTTCTGTACAAGCGAAGACAAGCCCTAAGACAAGCCCTCTCAAACACCCGAATCTTTTCCATTAAGCTTGCTCTCACGTTGAACCACACGGGACAACCAAATACCAGCATGGGCCTAATAAGGGCCATGTAGCAGATTACCTTTACCCTCGCATCGAGTTGGCTGCTATAAAACAGTCTCTTTGTAAGGGCAAAAGCACCTTTGGCTCTGGCCAGAGCAGCATCTACATTTTTGCCAAAATACAGAAACTGATCTAGCCAGATCCCAAGGTATCTGACTACATTACCACCACAAATCGTTGTCCGAGCTGTGTGACCGGTTGCTCCATCCTGCTGGAACCAACAGTGCTCGAGGCCCAATTCAGCAACTTGCGGCAAAACAATTCGTTTAACATCTGGCGGCCCCCAGTCACGATTACGGTGGTGCAGTTGGCGTCCTCAAAAAATAAAGGCTAATCACTTTTTCACAGCAAATACCACACCAAAAAGACACTTTGAGCGGATGCAATGGCTCTTCGTGCATTTCCTGTGGATTCTCCGTGCCTCAAAAGGGCAAATTTTATGTATTCACATAGCCCCTTAAGCAGAAATGGTCTTCGTAGCTAATCATGATTTTGGATACGAAATCATCCTTTTCATGCGCCAGGTTTAACAGTGCATCGGACTCAGTTAACCTCACGGTCAGCAGGCAGCAATTGGCGAACGGTTTATACTTTATAAGGCAAAATCTTCAGGTATTTCACCAAAATTCGACGCAACGAACGTCTGCTAATGTCAAATTTTGTGCATCGTTGTCTTGTCGATGTTTGGAGACTCTCTCAGGCGTCACCGGCCGCAGCAGTGATATTCACGATCAAACGAGCAATACGTGGCCGGCCATACTTTGCGACATCTCTAGCGGGCACAGTTTTCACGAGACGCTCAGCCAAACGCTTAATTGTTCGCGCACATGGTGCAGAACGACGAAATTCACAATGGTGTAAACAACAACCCGGGAATTGGGCAAATAAACAGTAACAATAATTCCTTATTATTCAGATGCGCACTGCTCGTTTGCTTGTTGTCAACAAAGTCTCTAGCCGTCTACAACATAAATGTCAAAGAACAATGATACTTGACGCCATTTGCAAAAATTCCTTGATCACTGAATAATCTGCCTCAAATTTTTTTATATCACTTGATCAACTGCTCTCGCTTTATTAATTTCAAAATGTTAAAGTGGACGGACCTGCAAATATTCTCATAAGACTGTTAAATCTTCTATTTGTACAGCGCTTCAAATAGAAGTTTTCAAAAGCACTTGTCTTTGGCAAAAAATTGCAAGTGGTCACTGCTAAACTTTACTCGCAGATCAAGAAAGGAGTTTTGACGTTGATATTTTTCAAGTGCGCCATGGAAGTTCTAAGAACCAAAGATACTCCAAACATCGCGAACGTGTTCCTCGAAAGCGCTGTCGGTTTTCAGGTAGAGAAAATGAGCTTCCGGCAAGACAAGAACAAGGAGCTTGCCAATAAGAAGAGTCTTTTGTCTCTCCACGGCTATATTAAGGTGGAATAAGTTCTGTTCTAAATGCATTGATGAATCCCCCCTGATATTAATATCATACGCTGTACTCTCAAATCAATCATTCCTTTAAGAAGAAGTGGCATTTTGTACAAGACGTAGACTGTCTTTTGACTCTGGTCTAATTGACATGTGGTTGAATGCAAAGACCCCGAAACTTCTGTTGCTGCGAAAGTACGAAATCGACTTTTCCTGTCACCAGGAATGGTTTTAGCTGGAATATGCGCCAGGAGAAGAATGTAGTTGAGTCTTCACGAATGGTTCCAAAACTGATCTGGGGCGAAGCAGTGAGATTCCACTCCTCATTACTAAAACTTACTTATGTTTTCCAAGCGGAGATATTCACAAATTCGAATGGCAGTGAACTATGTTGTAAAGAATTCACAGATGGTATGTAGCATCCAAGTTTGTAGTGACGGCCAAGCCACGCTCTAAGTTGAATCCATTCACAACTTTCAAACTAGTCCAAGAATTCAAGGCTTTCTGAACACGATAAACCTGCTAGGTAAGGCTCAGGCTAAATATTCTACAGAGAGGAACCTGTGTTGGTGATATCTGCATCCTTAGATAGGACTTCGATTGAGTTGAAGTTCTTAGCCCAAACAAATGCTTCCCGGCATCTCAAAAAGCCAACGACTTTCCTATATTTGTGTCGGACTTATAAGGTTTTGTATAGTTTTCCTCAAAGGTTCCCATACAAAAGGTGATCATGTGTGACAAAGCATGAATGTGTCGAAAAAAGAAAACAAACAAATTGATGAAACGTTTCCAAAGCAAATCCTAATTAAGAAACTTTTCCTATTCATTCAATCAACAGAATATTTGTCAAACATCCGCCATTGTTTCTTTCTTGTTCAAAAACATTCGAAAGCCATGTCTATAGACCCACGAGGTGGTAAAAGGTGTCAACAAAGCAACACTTTGACAAAACCGCTCACCCGCTGTGCAACATCAAGAACTCCAAAGATACTCTCACTTCGGCGTCATCGCCCCGCAATTAGCTTGCGTCGATATTCATGGATATATCGATGCATCGACCTATTGATCCAATGTATCCAGTTTCCGATTAATTTAAATGCAAATATCCGAATTCGAATTCGAATTCAATTTATGTAAATACCGCTTGGCGGCATTAAATTACCAGAATCAATCGGCGCTGTTGTTTAGGGCGTCCCCGTCAATACCCACGATGACAGTTAGTCCGAGGTTTATGAATTTAAAAATGCAATCGAGAAAGGTTAATTGCGACATCTAATTCGCATAAATATCTTATTGGCAAACGACCAATAAATTTCGAGTTTTTATGCGATACCCAGTTGCGGTGATTGTCAGTTTGATTGAGAGGTCGAAAATCGCAGAGAGAAATCAAGAAACACTTCGCTAATTGGACTTGTACCAAACTAAAGTCAAACAGAACGAGTTCAAATCAACCCGTTTTCGAGTTTCCGAATTATGAATACCTACCTACAGGGCAATCTAACGCAACCCAAACAAACAATCCCCCAACTATCGATGATTAATTTGTTACAATTTTGTCTCTCAATTAACCATCTGATAAATTATTCATATGCGCGATGTTTGTGTTTGTTTCGGGGAATGTTTTCGTGGGTTTTCGTTGTTGGTCGCTTTGTTTTTGTTGTTGGTTTTCGGTGTGTTCGTGTTTGGGTTCCTAGAGAGCGGCAGAATTATAAACTGAACATGACTCGACAATCACCGCCGGGGGGACTGTTTGACCTGGTGAATAATTTCAAAGTTATTAATTAGACGGGTGGTAGTTTGTAAAACGTCTTCATTAGCAAGTCTCGCAGGCATGTTGTAATTTTAGGCCAAGCACAAGTCCATCAAGACTGATTTAAATTTGAAATAAGAAAAAAAAAAAAAAACAAAAGAAGAGGAAAACGTCAAATGGCAAATGTACAAGTTTGGGTATACACGATTGCATGATCCAGTTGGTGGTAATCTTTGGAGAATCTTTTATGGCTGGCTTAGCAGCACAGCACAAGGTCTCCTCTCTGTCGGATCTTGGTGGGAGGACAAGTTGAATTTCGATGAAGTCAGGCGATAATTACGCCCAGTGGTTAGAACCGTTTGTTTTGTTTAAGCGCTTTGGTGCTAATTAATCAAACTGTCAAAATTTTAGGTACCAAGTGACAGCTGAAAAGAAAACATCAAGCTTTGACATAGTGCAGTGATGACTTGCAAAATTACCCCACAAGAGGTGTTTATTATTTTTGGCCTTTTTTTGTTTTTTGTTTCCTCATAAAAGGGCAGGTACGAGTAGTGCTCGGATATACATATAATCGAAGTAGTAGTGGTAGTTTCCAATTAAATAAAATACAAACTGTCTTTGATCGATGTTCAAAAGAGAAAGGAAGACCTTCAGCAATGAAGCTATTTTAGTCAAATTCACGGTGAGTTATCAGACCAGTTTCTGAATTCATAAAAGACATACAGATCAAATGGGATCAATAAACATGGCAACTGGGCGAAAAACTACAAAAGGACACACGACGGTTGCCCAGACTCCCATTCTGGGAAACAAAATCAAATGTGTTGAAATTGTTTCATGTAAGCAATGTCTGAGAACTTGTTAAAGAGCCTAACGGGGAGTATGGCCTATGCGTGCGTTGTAGGACGCGCACGCACCGCATTGGTTTGCGGGGAATACGGGAGTGTCCCAACACAATACGATACGTTCGTTCATGCAGCTTGAGTTGGCAGCTACTCTATAAATTCGATGCGAAATGGCTTCGCTTTCGGCGGTTAAAATTTTATTAATGGAAAATAATTTGTTAAAAATAAAAATATTAAGAAATTGTAAAACGAAATGTGAAAAAGAAAGGCGGTTAAAGTGATGCATTTCGTCAGTATATATAACAAATTAACACATTGTGATGTAGAAGGCAGATTTACAGAAGATTGTGCAACGCTTAAACATTGAAGATAGGGGAAGCTGGTGCTAAGTTCTTCGAATAAGCCGAAGTAGCAATCGGGGCAAATGAATTTGTTGGCCTCGCATTTCCTCTATTTCACGCCATGTTTTGCAACTATACTTCTTGGAATTTCGTTGTAACTCGAGGTTGTCGTAATGGATTCATTTTCTTCAAAAATGAAAGCAAGGACCTTTTTCATTTTCGACGAGGAGGTGAATCCTTAGTCAAAGGTTCTCTTTCAGATATACACTGGCGATCACTAGGATAAGGCCACACATTTTGCAATCGATTTTCGCTCTTTATATTGTTGGACATTTCGTACCCACTACCTGTTACCAGATACATATTTTCTCAATAGGAAGTCATAAAATTAAAGGGTAAATAAGAAACGACGTTGGCATTTCCCAAGATCAAATAACGAACTGCTTGAAGAGCGTATAAAAAGATGCGCCACTAGGATGAGGCCATTGCGAATATTTCGTTGTAGGAATTCACATCAGCGATTTTTTTCAAAGTTTTGTTAAGAATATTTAAAAAAGCGTTGAAAAGAACAGTTTTAATTTATTTAAAAAAAATTTTTTTCCGAAAGACTTTGACAGCGACAGAAAGAGGAAAGATAGATACTTTCAATGAGTTAGGACTCTCAGGCCGAGAAATCGCGAGGAGGTTTAATAGAAGTAAGACTGTTGTAAATAGTTATCTTGCGGATCCACAACACTATGGGAAAAATCAAAAAGGACGCCCAGCAGAAGCAACAACTTTGCGAGAAAAGGGACTTGCCTCAAATTCAAATCTACCAGCGATTAAAACAAGGACCAACAGTGGACTATCAGCCAACATAGCAACGGTCCGTAGGATAATACGAAAAAGTGGTACTATACAGAGAAGAAAACTTAAAAAAAAACATGTTTTGGGGCAAGTACATAAGGAGCATCGAGTGAATTTTGCAGGAGAAAATGTGGCTTGGAGATGAAAAAAAGTTTAACCTTGACGGCCCCGATGGTTACAACTTTTACTTCCATAATCTAAGAAAGGAGAAACTTATTTTGGCAAGACATCACATCCGTACATCAGTTGTAATGGTTTGGTGAATTGTTACCTACTATGGCACAATCGAGTTGGATTTTTTGTCAACTAAAAATGTTTGCTGGAACGGTCATTTCTAAAAGTGAAGAACATTTTCGGACCCCTGCCTTGGGTATTCCAACAAGACAATGAACCCATCCATACTTCCAGGGTTGTTAGGAGTTGGATTCAATCAGAAGACGTGGAGCTTTTGCCATGGGCGCCCTATTCACCGGACTTAACCATAAACAATTTTTGGGCATGGTTATCTCGTAAAGTGTATGAAGGCGGCAGACAATTTCAAGACAAGGACACTTTAATTGATTCGTGATGCCTGGGCCCAAATTTATCTTGATTATTTAAAAAAAAACTGTATGATTCTACTCCAAACCGTGTTATAGAGGTCATATGGAAAAATGGCGGGCATACTCATTATTAATGTAGAAAAACGTAATAAATATATGTTGTAAAAATGTGAACATTTTATTCATTTTGTGCTTTCTTTCCAAGATTTTGCGTGTGGCCTCATCCTAGTGGCGCATCTTTTTATACGCTTTTTCAAGAAGTTCCTTGTTTGATCTTGGAAAATTCCAACGGTTGTTTCTTATTTAACCTTTAATTTTATGACTTCCTGCTGAGCACATATGTATCTGTTTACATATAGTAAAAGTTTCCGGGTACGAAATTTCCAACAGGTATAAAGAGTGAAAATCGATTGCAAAATGTATGGCCTTATCCTAGTGATCGCCAGTGTATGTATTTCTGTTTCATATACTACAGTACTTGACTCGTCATTGTCGGCTTCAGTTGCAATTGTATAGCTGTTCGAAGTATCTGGTTTCCACCAGTATCTCTCGGAGACACTGTAAAAGTAGGTTTACTTTTCCTTTCTATTAAAAAATAGCCACTTTCCCAAATACTCGTATGTTGCACCAGAGTCTTGGGAATCACCTGATTTACTCTGGGGAATTTCCTCAAGTTTTTTACAAAATTGATCACGTATATTTCGCCACTTTTTTTTAGCGTACTCTTCAGAAAAAAAAAGTCATTTGCACCTTTTTATGTATCAGGTACCTATCATCGGGAATATCATTTAGACAAATTGGTTTCTCATTTCAAATATCACCTTGATCAAAAAGTTCTCGAAATTTATTCAGAAAATTAAAAATACAAGTTTATTCATCTAAATCTATATTGTCCCCTTCAAAGTAATCCCCAACGACTGCAACACACTTATGCCAGCGCTTGATCCAATCCTCGAAACATTTTTTATATTCGGTTTTCGGTATGTCCATCAGTGCTTCCTGCGATTTTTCCATTACTTCCTCTCGGCTGCTGAAACGCATTCCCAGTAGTGGTTTTTTAACTCGATTGAATAGAAAGAAGTCACAGGGAGCCAAATCAGGTGAATTCGGTGGCTGTTTTCGTCAAAAAATTACGAATAATGATGGTCAACACGGTCTCCTTTTTGCATGAAATTGAGGTCTTTTGGCACCAACTTTGCTGCTATACTACGGAAACCCATATCATTAACCAAAATGTCTTGGACGGATCCCTAGGCAATGTTCAAGTTCTCCGCTATCTCTCTGATGGTTAATTTGCGGTTATTGACCGACATTTCTTTTACTCCATCAATGTTTTCGTCGGTTTTCGATGTCGACGGTCTCCCACTGCGTCCATCATCTTCGATTGACTCACGACCACTTTTGAACCGCTCGTGCCACTGGTAAACGACCGTTTTCTTTAAAGAATCGTGACCGAAACATCGCGCACCATTAAAACCGTTTTTTACGCACAGTTTAATACAAGTTCGTCGTTGCATCAATTTCTAAAATTGTAAAAAATCATCAACACACACATTGGCTGCGTAACTTTTGCAAATGTCAAGCTATGATGCTAATATTTAGAGGGAATTTCAACAACAGATGTACCAACTTAACAATGGGAGCGCCACACGGTGGTTATCCCGGGAACTTTTTGATCAAGGTGGTACGAGTATTTTAATCATCTGTTGTATGTATAGTTATGAAAGTTCGCAAGGCCATTTGGAAATTACTCCAGAAGACACAGAGTAGTACGAGTATTCAACATTTTTGGTAAGCCTTCAGAAGAATTTTTCCGAAAATAGAATTTCCGCAACTGCTTGGGCTGTATAGACGGAAAGCATATTAGACTTAAGTTTGCAGCAAATTCAAGTGGTACAACTATTGGGTTGTACCACATTAAATATCTGATTTTATAGTAAAAATTTAAAGACCAATATTATTTTTCCGTAAATCTTTATTCAATCAAAATAGGTTGGCATCTATGACATTCTTCCAACGTGATACAAATATTCCTTTTTCGTAGAAGTGCTGACTTTTGGAGACAATGAAATCTTGAAAAGCTCATATCATAAAGATCTCTGCTCGGTTCCGGAAGATATTCTGCCAGCAAAATGAAGATGGTAATCCGTTGGGGAAATATCAGGAGAGTACTGTGGATACCGTAGAATTTCAAATCCCAACAGCAACAGTTTTTGCACCGTTACTTGTGAGGTCTAGCATTGTCATTCAAAAGGATCGGACCATGCGTATTGACCAACACAGGCTGCTTTTCAGTCAATTTGGCATTCAATATGTCGATTTCCTGACAATATTTGATAGCGTTTATCGTTGCTCCTAGTTGAACGAATGAAAAGTGGATTGGTCCTTTCGATGTCCACCAAATTGTCCCAATATACTTTTTTGGGTGAAGATCGTGCTTGGGGGTGTGTTTTGGTTTTTCATCTGCATCCAACCACTGCAAGGATCTTTTAGGATTACCATAAAGTATCCACTTTTCATTACAGGTGACTATCCTGTGTAAAAACGGTTCAGATTGGTTTCTTAATGTAAGCGATGCGCAGCGTAGTTTTTGGGATTCTTTCATTTCATGTCGTATCCACTTATCCTATGAGAGAGAGGGGTCGACTTATTGTCAATTTGGAAACTTCCATGCTTTGTGCAGTCTCCCTCACCGATTTCGTTGGGTCCGCATCCACCGCTGCTCTTAAAACATCGTCGTCATCTAATTTTCCCGGCTTCCCACGTGGTTCATTTTCGAGGCTGAAATCTCCCGAACGGAACTTTCCAAACCAACGCCATATAGTGCGTTCGTTTACCGCCACATTCTTAAATGCGTCAATAATGTTTTTCATTGCCTATGACGCATTATGCCCCGTTTTAAATTCGTACAGGAAGATTGTTCGAATTTGCACTGTCGACAGCATGGTAAATAGTTCCTAGAAAAAGAATAACGGTACTTGTAACGAACCCTAAAATTCTCACATGTCAAGCACATGTACCACTTTATTTTATAAAAAAAAGAAAATTCAACGTTCTGGCACAGATGTTCACTCGAAAATTTCTGATTTCCGACTGAGCGAAAATTGGACATTTCATGTAGTACAACCCTGTATAAAGATTTCTTTTCAATATTACTCGTGGCAGTGGTTGATGCAAAATACGGTTGCAGGTGCTTTTGCTAAGTCAACAATTTATAAAAACATCGAGAATGGTGATTTAGCTTTATCAAGAGATAACGCCCTGCCTAACTCTGAACAAAATACTTCGTATGTATTTCTAGGAGATGAAGCATTTCCCTTCAGAACTTCAGAATAATACCGCTGTCTCAGAATGACAGTTGAGTGTGCACTCGGTACTAGTTCTGCCAAATTCAGAATCTTATTAATAGCTATTGAAACTAATGTTGAAAATGCAGTTTATGTTGTAAAAGCTATCCGCCTCCAACACAATGTAATTATTGATATGGAAAAAGGCTCTCCTTCCAACTTTGGACAAAATGTTAGCTCAAGAAATCCGATGCAAAACCACAATCTACAATCTTCTAAAACAAATAATGACCCTCCGCCAGAAGCAGGAATTGCAACGAAACATTTTTTGTCAATATGTTTCAATAAATAAAATATACTCGTACAACTCATTACATCGTCTACTTACTTGAAATTCCTACTCCTAGCTACTCATTCCCAATCCTTATCTATAGTGGACCTATCTTTACAGCGGGGGTTTCTTTTATTCCACAACACGTTTGTTTTTTTTTTTTTTTTTTTTGACTTCCTACATAAGAACCTCCATATCGATTCCGCGCAATTATGCGGACAAAATCAAACAATTTGAAAATTAAGACAAAGAGTGCGAAATGGGGAAGGTCCCCATACCGTATTACTTTGGATGCCTACGTTTGCTTAGACCAGTTAAGCAATCATCGGACGCACAGCATTGGCCACAGGAAACAGCGTCATGACGGACAGGTAAAAGTAAATCCCAAATTGAAAATTTTATATTTTTCACAATCTACCAAACGCGAGAATAATTGTTAAAACAAACACTTCACCTACAAATCTTGGTTATCCTTTACCAATCTGAAAATGTAAGTGCTATTTTGTCCGTCGCTTCTTCGGTTCTAGCTTTAATCTACCGAGCCATATTTTCCTAGAACATTGGTACACAATGTAGTATCGCTGAATACTGAATGTACGTTCACATCTGAACCTCTTCAGAAATTCGTCGATTCGAAAGAGATAACTTTGAAAAGAAAAATGTTGAGTAGTTAACTAAGTGACGACTTAGTAGTAGCTTGGCTATTGTTTAAGAATAAACGTTAGTTTTGGATACTAAGCAATGCGTAGGTGTTTATCTGGCCTCGCGTTGTGTCAGCTTTTTACATAGAAGATGCCAGATCTATCGAAAATGTGTTGGGAGAAAGATTCTTTCATGTTAAAAGCACATTCTGGTGTTCATAGAAAAATAACTGCATGGAACGTGGGTATGAGGCGTACCATGGCTGTTTACATCAAAAAGATCTTCGACAAAGTTCTCGTATTTTGAAAATGTATGGCTTTGACACGCTTTTCCATGCAAAATGCTGAAAGAGCAACAGCAACAGCAACAAGATAACCATATCTTGATACCATCTCTCCTTAGACTGCGAGATATGTAGGAAATAACAGAACTAAATAGGGGGCTTGCTAATCTACTTGCGATGCACAGTGGCCTCTCTGAATCAACAGATGTTTATTGTAAAACCATCTTCATTTTTACTGACAACTATTAAACAGCTGAAGGAGTTAAACGCGAGAATCTTCTCTCTGGACTGGATATATGTACTTATCCTTCATTCTATCAGCATTTTCCTAGTCGCTGTCCCAGATATTCGCCAGTTTACTGCTTGGCTCAGCCAAGCATACGGGTGTTGCAATTTACCAGAACCGATCCATTACATCGAGCACCATAAAATTGAAAGTCATTAAGGACTACAGTGACTACAGACTGAATCCATTAACGCGACAGCCAAATAGCACAAAATCGCACACTTTGACAGGGAACTGCACTATTGATGAGCTGAGCAGATTCAGAGCCCTTTACTGCGTAAAGACACTAATTTCTTATCCGAGACAATTGGCATATTTTCAAGTGCTCTCTCGGGACAATCATAGATAGACTCATCGGAAGAACTGTGAGACGTCTGGATTTATATATA
Source organism: Volucella bombylans (assembly GCA_949129095.1). Classification (NCBI taxonomy): domain Eukaryota; kingdom Metazoa; phylum Arthropoda; class Insecta; order Diptera; family Syrphidae; genus Volucella; species Volucella bombylans. The sequence goes on from OX422144.1 coordinate 157,308,310, forward strand.
CCAATCTCGATCCCTAACGAATTAGAGACCTTATAGACCTCTAGGGAAAACATATATCCCAACTCACAGTTACAATATGTAACAACACGAACGCAGCGATTGAGTACCTCATTTAATGATTTCTGTAGGAATTATTGGCCATTACCACGACCCTGACCGATTCGTTGAGAAACCTCTGATATTCAGACAGCAATCAGGATATTGAACTCACAGTCACATCACTCTGTTGAACTGACATAGATTCAACAGCAATCTTGCCAGCGTTTATAGTCTTCCCTTAAAATGATTAATCCAGCCCGCAGCTGTGGAATGTTCAAATCCTTAGCGAAAAAGTTGGCCTGAACTATAGGCCCACTTACAGGTATTCCTCGATTACGCTGCAGTTTGAACCACTGTAATAGTGCTTCTTCAATTGGTTCTTGAGTGGAGGTCCTGAATATCTTTCAAAAACCGAAAATTGTCGCGTAACACGGTGCGACAGTGCCGAATACCGAATAGAGAAGACGCAAGGAGCGGCATATGATTATTTTTTTATAAACACAACAATCGTTGTAGCCGAAAGTTGTATCAATAGATTACGTCGTTTACAGCGGTTGGTCGCTCAAACGACGTAGTCAAACCTTAGTAAACGACTCATATGGATTACATTTGGGTTGGCAAGGAACCTGCCTCCCAGACTAAGTATTTGAAGTAACTCTTTCTAAATTGCTATCACATTTCTGTATGCATATACCTTTTCCATAGACGAATATCCAAATATCCGCCACATATCCAAAAACTAGTTGAAAATGCTTTAAATAGACTTTGATGTTCTGGTCTTGTGCCCTCCGGCATATCAGCATATTCGGTGCCTCCTTCATTATTATAGTACTACACGTTTTGAGTCGGGGATGATAAGTACTCGTATCTGTGTATTAACCAATTACCCCCGTGGATTACAGTGCGACCCTCGTCTTCCTATTTTATCAATTTTGTTACCTAAAATCTAACTTTTGCAAACTTTTCTGGTTGTTATGTGGGTACATCCTGCTGTTCCTATTTCGAAACCAACATTTTTCAACTCCTTCAATTTTAACAAATAGCTTTCAAAGGCCTCTCATAGTAGGAAGCGTTTTCTGCCTCTTATCGACTGTTGTTATATTTCTGGCAGCTTAAATCCAGAATTGTATCTTCAATTGGTGTAATATCCTCATTTTGTTTTATTTGTTTTTAATTTCTATTTAGGGACTATAGGCGTGTAACCTTTTAGGTTATGGTCATTTCTCCTGCTGTCATAGTCGAAACTCTTCATTGTGTTCGGATTTTTTCGAACCTTTGTTTGTAAACTTGATAAAGGAAAGAACGGTGGATACATGTCCAATACGTGCTAAGAATTTGCAAGTGCACTCTTACATTTTAAAATTATTAATATGCACACCCTGACTACTTTCGACAATGCTTTTATCAAATTTAATCACTCATTAGTATACATAGTTCTTACATCTTCTCTTCATTATAAGTTTTCAACAAAAATCCAATCCTTCATTGGGTCGTAGTTGAAAACATATTTCCATATCATGTACATTGTACATGTCACAATGCCACAAACATGACTCTTCTGGCAAATTACCTTCTTATAAAAGAATATCTGTACCCCAACCAAAGTTCAAATCAATATTTGCATTCTGTTCCATTTTGACCTCCCCACCAAGAAAGAACGAACCATTAAAGACGCCTTTGAAAGCAATAAACACCAGTCCAACACTTCATATCTCCTCTCAGGTGAAACTTTTGTGCCAAAAAATAAATTACTGAAAAACCAAGACATGTCGATGATGGAAAATTTACAACCTTTAAACAACGGGAGACGGACAACAGCCTCCACATGAACCAACTCAAAATCACACACAACACGGACACAATTCCACATGGGCACCCAGAGAATATTTGTTTCGAAAGCACGTAAACGTTAACGTTAACGTTCGGATACAAGTACACTACAACTTCTGCACCGGAGCAAAACCATAAAAACGCATTTTGACGAATAAATCGCTCACCAGGTCACAGCACGCAGAGGGTGTCCCTTGGCCAGGGATGTGCGCGAAATCCAACTTGCAGATACTTCGGCTAGCAGTTAAGTGAAGAAGGTGCGCGCGCGCGAGCGCCCGAGAAAATTGAAATATGGTCTGGACAATCATAAAAATGTCAAAAGCCTGAAATGTTTGAAACACGCATATTAATTGGACTTGCCTCCAACGACGCTATACTATGGATCGTATTGTGTCGTCCTGGTGCTGGTCCAGGTCCTACAACACTCACCGCGAAAGGTGTCCAAGTACAACCATCCCAGCTGGAATATGGAATGGAGTTTATTTTTTTTTTTGTGTTTTTGCTTTTTTATTTGTTCAGCTTCATCGTTGTGGTCGTCATCGTCGTCATCCTCAACGGAATGGTCACGATATGCATTTAGAGGGCGCACAATGAACAGATTGTGGTCCAGAGCGAATAGTTATGCTGACTGGATTCCGTAGCAGGCCACTCTGATTTCACGGAAATCAAAGAGTCATAAATTGGTGGCTTATTGGTGGAACTGTGGGGGATTAAATGCTGCTAAGTGACAAGTGTTAAATTAGCTTTCTGCCTTTTCGACACGTTGTGTGTGCTGTTAGCCTTGATGCTCATGGGCTATGGTCCGGTTGATTCCAAGTGATTGGCTAACTACCTCCTGGCAAAGACTCATTAAAAAGACGTGGTTTATGGCAGTGAGGAGTTTTCATGTAAAATAGAAATGCAAACAACATTTTAAGGTGGCTGTGTAGGTGTTGAGAGAATTGTATGTTGGATGGGCAAGGAATGTCGCTTGGTGGACAGAGCAGGGAAAAAAACAATTAATGTGAATAAATGTAAATAGATGAGTTGATTAGCAAAGAGCCCAGAACCCAAAAAGGGAGCCTGTTTACCCAAGAGCATAAAATTGTATAGCCCATGAAATGTTTGACATTTTTTCTAGTATTGTGCTTAAACATTCAAAGTCATCGGCCGCGGTTCCTGACTAATTTTGGTTGGGGCAAATGCCTAAAGTAAACAGAGATAAAGTAACAAAATTCTGATTGCGAAACAAGAAATGAGTAGCAGTGTTGCACAAACACACTATCAAACTACAAAGCAAACGCTGATTTTGTAAACAAAATACACGCAAATCAACTCTCGACCTGTTAACGATCTCCGACTTTTTGATCCTGTCAACGCATTGGCTTTTCTGGCATTCGCAATATCTTGATCCTTAAACCGAAGATTCTGAGTTCATTTAGTCTTGTTATCGACTTTTTGCACTATTTCCACATCACTGCAAAGCTTATAGGTCTCCCTAAATGTGAAGCCCGATATGTAACGAAGTACAATATCTTAGTATACCCTATCAGTTCAAGAGATCCGATATTCGTCGGCGCTTTAAAGTAGAACTTTGTGTACAATAGCTAAGGTATTGTACTGTCTTTCGAGTTAGGAGTATTTGTTATATTTAGCCAATCCAAGGTAGCAATTGAGGATCCCACTTAGACAATTTCATTCATGAGTGAGGTATAAGCTCTTTCTAAAACCAAAAGAACACAACGGTATTGAGATTTGCATTTGCAGAGTTCAGAACTTGAACAAGTCAAGTACAGTTGACCAACAAATAAGGTCATTAGACTACTAAAAAGCAGATATCACGGCTGTTCAGGACTGGCAAAATGAGGATAAAAATATTTGATACATGCTAAGGCGACAGGCAGAGAAAAGAGAAACATCGTCTCTTTGGAAATGGATTTGTTCTAATCGACGGACTTGATCAATATGTCTTGAGCTTTCAGCGAATGACTATACCTATAGATAACAACGGATGAATTTTTTTTTACATTAAAGGGGCGCGCTCGTAAAAAAAGAGCGCGATTTTCATGTGCCCTTCAAATGGAGGAAAAAAAGAGAGATACCTGAGTACGTTGGTCTTAAATGTTTGCAAGTTATAATGGCTAACGACTAGAGAGTTCGGCAGGGCATTCCATAAGCAAGTTATACGACTTAGGAAACAATCACTATATTTCAGAATGGACTTGAGGATATAATGGGTGACGGGTGTTACGGTTAAAAGTTCGAAGCTGCGGAATATTACTGGTAATTGTAATGGAGCGCTGGAATAAAACAAAGTGAGGCAAGAGATATTACGTCGGTGTTCAAGTGTGTCTATTGACTGTGCAATATTGTCATCACCTATGAGTTTTAACGCGCCGTGTTAAATCTTATCTAGCAGGAGCAGAGTCTTAAGAGCATCTGACCAGATGTGATTATTGTACTTCTATATTCGACAGATAAATGCCTAAAATATTGAGGTAAGATCAGAGGGCGTTAAGTATTTCTTACATCACCCAGGGAAATCTAAACATTTCATAGCAATTTTGACTACGATGACACACATACCGAGAATGAAGAGAAAATTTAACGTTAAACGGATCCAATTGCAGCAAACCTTCAGATCTTTTTCTATTTTATCAGAATCACAACCTGATAGGACTACCTGCACACAGTTACAGGAGTTCGGTTAGGAACCTAACCTAAAAGGCTCTTGGGGTATTTTGTTCGTCAAAGCTAAACAAATTTTTTTAGTTACAGCATAAAGAAATTGCATCAGAGGTGGGCAGAAGTGTTGCTTAAAGAAGGAAATTATGTTGACGACTATATTTTTATATTTGGTGCAAAGTAGTTAACATTAAACAATACTTAGTGATAATCGTTGCCGAAAATGAGGCTTTACTATTAAGTCCATCACCCAGTTGGTATAAGCCACGCAAAATCAGTTCAAATTCACTCAAATCGGAAGATACCTGTGAGAGGACCATCTATGGTGGTAACGCCATCTTTACCCTTAAACCTTAAGATGTCATCATGTGCCGACTATAGTGTTGCTGGTAAACAAGCACCAGCCGATGAATACAGGACTGATTTCTCAGAATTTTATTCTCAAAAACTAATCAAGTTAGACTGTCCTGAATAGACTGATTTTATCTGGAGGTCGTGGCCTGGAATTAGGTAATAACTTCAAACTTTTGTACGATTAAGCTGATAACTACCAAGTAGCTATGGGTACTTCCCGCGCTGCTGGCTACGTACCTAATGGCTTATAAAATAGTCAAATACCCTAAAATTGTCGCTCCCGATCTTTATATTCCCATTGGAGTCTCTGGAGCCAATCAACATTTTCCTGGAATAAAGGATTCGAAGACAACTGTTGGATCCTAAGGCTTCAAACTTCCGAATTGCTGGTGTTTGATTAGTCTCTCACCTTCCAGAGCTATAATCAAAATTAAGAAGACAACTAGAACAATAATATAAAAATATTGGACCTTGGTCAAATCACATAGTCCTTGGCGCTAACCCTTGGTAACCATTTCCAAGCTCAATGCATTTATATCCGTTAATTATTTTTATATTTTATATGAAATTAATTTTATTAATTTTTTTATTTTAATTGTGTAACTGTAAAGATACATCTCGTCATTTACTTTCGTAGCGCTTTTACGTTAAACTATTACCAGGTACTTAGAAAAAATTGGTCCAATTAAGCTGTTGCTCCTCTAAGTGAATGCAAAGCTTACGTGTAATTTACGATATTGGTACTCTTTCTGACCGTGAGTACTGTTCATCTTGCATCATGTCCATTCCAGGTACCGAAAGACCCGAACAGTGTGTTCTCTGAATCCATGGCTGTTTGTTTCTGTAACTACTTCTGTAAAAGGCAAAGATCGCTGTAACCTCATACATCTAAATTAAGAAATGTAATTTTCACACCCAAAAGAAGAAGCGAAAATATGTCAGCGTTCTCCTAACAGTCTACCCTCCCCAGACTAACCCACAAAATTATCCGCACTTAGCGCGAAATATTGTAACAAGTGCTCGCATCGAAAAGTCACTTTCTTCCGAAATTTCACACAAAAACTCGTCAAATAACTCCCCGGAGGGTGATTTTCACGCCACATACTCGTACGTCGTACGGTGATGTGCGTTTTTCGCAAAAATGAAAAAAGAGAAACAATTTTATTTTATTGCTTTATGAAGGATATTGATATGAAATTCGAATATTGAAACATCACACATCATGTGACGCCGCAAGGGATGGAATTCAATTGGCAAGGGATAATCATTACAGCCGTACACCATACGAATATATGGCATGGCAAGTAGCGGCACTCAAATTCCAACTCACACTAGTCAACAAGTAACAAGTCTGCATTGCCGTTGCCATTGCTGTTGTAACAAATTTTTTCTCACGAAATTTGCCAACATAAATCCTGTTTGTTACTGGGTGGACTGATACAAGCATAGTTCCTCGTTACTGGTTACTGGTTACTGGTTACTCGTTCATTGTTGGTCGTTGTAGCATTTGCAATTCAATTTTGCCAGACATATCGCAATGAAAATGTTCTTTTCGGGCGGCTGACATTTACATGACAACTCCTCAGAGTAGCAGCAGTGGTGGTAGCAGGAGCAGCAGTAGCAGTAGCATCAGCAGCACATTAGTTTGGCGCCCAATAGAGAAAATCCGCAAAAGCATAAAAAGATGTTTTAGAGCTCCAAGGACTCTGCAGTGGTACGTACGTACGGAGACAGAGCAATTGACTCCATATGTTACACATACTCGTACACATACGAGTTGAGCCAAAGTGTACGAGTAGATACTCTTGGTAGAAACCATCCAACAAGGACTACTAGCAATAAAATCTCCATCTAGAGGATCCGACTATTAATGGCCAGTTTACATTCTCGAAATGGGTGTCCCTGCACCAAGTGGGATTACAACGCCTTACCCTTTCCCAGTGTTTCCAAAGTAGTCAGCCCTTAAACCATCAGAACGTAGAAAAACAATAAACCAAAGTTTTGGCTCCCATTTGTCTTTTATTGGTAAAATCGAATGAATTTAAATGAGTGGCATATGTGCAGAAGGATATTGTCGGTCGCCGGTTGGGACTAATGTCCTTTCCAATGGTTCCACGACTATTGCTAGTATTCCTGGTAGCAGATAGCTGCCAGTGGTACTGCAATGCATCCAGAATGCTCGCAATAAAACACTCTTTTCTACGATTGCTACTGCTACGACTGCTGGTATTGCTGTAAGTTTCGTTTCGTTTGCGTTTGCCGCAAATACGTGGTCGCAATGTACACTCTCTGTCTATTTGTCCATTTGTCCATTCGTTCATGTTTTCCGAATTGCCACGGAATTATAATGGCCATAAGTGTGTAATGGTCACTTTATCCCAGAAATGGCAATTAAATCGGATTAAAGACAACTGATTTATGGTTGAAGATACTTTGGAAACAAGTGAAATAATTGCTCAGTCAAGCAATTAGAGAGGGAGGATGACCGTCCATTCGATTTGCTGGTGTTACCGGGCTATACTTGAGTGGCAGTACAAAGGGGGTATATAAAAATAACATTACCAAGTTTTAGATTGGGATTAGAAGCTTCGGGAGATACGCGCCCTGGATGTACCCGTAGCTGCAGAATTTTATCAAATTGAAATGTAGTTACAGTAAATCTTCATTAAGTTCGCCGCATTGGGAATGGATTGCGATCCAATCCGTGTGTAGTGGAATGAATTGCCAGAGTACACTGAAGATTCATTCTAGTAGTACTGCCAATCCTAAGGATTAAAATGAATGTAGTGGATGTAGTTCGTTTAGGATACTGAAACGCAGTACCAGACCATCAATTGTCGGTTTTGAAAGCAAAAAAGTGTAAGACAATTAAAACCTGGAAATTGATTACAGTGTTTGGGTATTAATTCTCGAAGCATGGTTGAAGGTAGTGGTTGACCACAAGTCTAATAATGCTAGAAGTTAAAGTCTACTTAATTTGTCTAAGGCCTTTCTCCATCATTGTTTCGTTTAAAATCAATCACTTCACAAGATCTAGCCCGTCTCCTTCTTTAAAATTGATGCCGTACCTCAAAGTGGAGCCAAGCTCTCCACAGGAACCACACATGAAGGATATTAACTACGCGTCGATTGTATTCTTTCTCAGTAAAGCAGAGCACAATGAACCAGATTAATTTCTAATCGACCACCGAAGGAATTGGCAACCTTTTCAAGATTAAAAGAAAGGACTAACTGTTGATGACCCTAAGAAACGCGTCAAACATAACGATTTGGTGCATGCGAAACTTTCGTAAACTTAAAGAGCAATATGATTAACAGCACTGAAAGGGATCCTTGGCTATTATGTTGCTTAAATGCGCAAAGTTTGAATAACAAAGTAGATGAGTTCCGTTATTTGTTCAGTGATAGTATGGTTGATGTTGTTTGTGTTACTGAAACTTGGTTTGATCATGAGATGAAGTCTAACCTAGTAAAAGTCGGCAATATGAATCTTATTTGAGGTAACAGGTACCGTAAAGGTGGTGGGGGTGTTGGAATTTATATAAAAAAGTGGCATAAGTTCCACGTTGTTAAAGAATCATCACCATCACTTTTCTACTTGGGTGTGTATACATGGCCCCTGATATTGCTAACTATATACTGATAAGGGATGCGCTTGAAGAACTCTCCCCCCTATATTCAAAAATTGTAGTGTGCGGTGATTTTAACCTTAACATCTTAGGTAATGAAAATAGGACACTTAAAGAAATGATTCAATCCCTCGATTTACACTTTTGTAATTGCACCCAACCTACGCATTTTGCACCCAACAAAACACCGTCGTTAATCGATATTGCGTTAGTGTCTGAACCAAATTTTTTATTACATTACGATCAGCTTCTTGCCCCGGCTTTCTCGCATCACGATATGCTTTTCCTTACTATAAACGCACATCCAACACCTAAAAACGACGAGTTTTTTGAATTATTTGAATATTCTAAAATCAATTTGGAAGCGCTTTTTAATGATTGCAAAAATATAAATTGGCTGCCAATATATACAACAAACGATACGGGCCTTCAAATTGAGTTTTTCAATAAAAGCATTTCGTCTCTTTTCAAAAAACATGTGCCAGTGATGAAAAAAAGAATTAAGAGTTGTGGTTTACCTTGGTTGACGCATGAGGTTTGTCATTTAATGAAAGTCCGGAATGACTTATACTCCAGATGGAGACGTTACAAATGTCTTCCAATTCACAAAGAGTTTAAAGCTGCTCGCAATGCAGTAACTTCTCTAATTAGAAGAAACAAGAAAGAATTCTACTTTAACAAATTTAGCTCAACTAGTTCAAGTTCTGATTTTTGGAAAAAAGTTCGCTCACTCGGATTGTCTGCAGCAAAGCCGGCACTTCCAAACAATATTGATCTGAATGAACTTAATGCTAAATTTGTATCTGCCTGCGACTCACAAAACTCAGCTCGTCATAGGGTGCCTGCAATTCGATCCAGGAACGAGGGTATATTTTCATTATCTTGCGTCGATGAAGTTGATGTTGGTAGAACAATTTTAAGCATAAAATCAAATGCAGTAGCCTCAGACAACATTGAGCCAAAGTTCGTAAAAATTTTGCTACCTGTCATCCTTTTTCAAACAACCTATATTTTCAATACAATTTTAACTACTTCCAGCTTCCCCGACTGTTGGAAAACTGCTAAGGTGTTACCGATGCCAAAGCCTTCGTCGTCTCAAGATAAAACTGAATACCGTCCTATTGCCATTCTCCCGCTTCTGAGTAAAGCCTTCGAGACAATTGCAAGCAATCAAATAAAAATATTTAAGCGATAGAAACATTATCAATAAATTTCAATCGGGATTCCGTGCAAAGCATAATTGCACAACAGCTCTGCTCAAAGTTTGCGAAGATTTACGTGGGGGCTTGGACCGTAAAATGCTGGCTCTAATAGTTTTTTTGGATTTTTCAAAAGCGTTTGATTGCGTAGATCATCAAATATTAGTTGAAAAACTAAGAACGCAGTTTCTGTTTGATAGCCCTTTGTGTAACTTAGTAACGTCATATTTATGTCATCGTTCACAGTACGTGTCGCATGAAGACAAAAGTTCATCTTGTTTTCTTGTTCCATCTGGTGTGCCCCAAGGATCCGTACTAGGACCGCTTCTTTTTACTTGCTATATAAATGACTTAGCTGACCGACTTGTAAACTGCGAACGTCACATATATGCAGATGATGTCCAGATTTATTCATTTTTCCCGAAATCTCAAATAAAGCAAGCAGTACAGAACTTAAGCGCGCAACTAACTGAAATTTGTAAATGGGCAAGCCTTAACCCTAAAAAGACTAAAGCCATGGTTGTTAATATCGGCCGAGATAGACAAATTGTTCCACCACTCTACATAAATCAAACTCCAATTGAGTATGTAGATAATTTTAAAAACCTTGGGGTTCATCTGAGCCACACCTTAAGCTGGAATACTCACATAAATAGAATTGCATCAAAAATTTACGGAGCTCTGAGAGGGCTTAGCCCAACTTCCAACTACCTTCCAACCAACGTAAAGCTGAAGCTTATTAAGTCCTATATATTACCCATTTTGTTGTATGGGTGCGAAATTTTCTCAGATATGGACTATGAGTCAAAAAGAAAGCTGAATGTTGCTTTTAATAGCTGTGCGAGGTATATTTTTGGCGTTGGGCGATATGACCACATCTCCTCCTATACAAATAAGATTGTAGGGTGCTCATTAGATACTTTTATGAAATATCGTACTGTGCTGTCATTACACAAAATTATAACGACAAAAGAGCCGGAATATCTATACAAAAAAGTTAAATTTGCGCGGAATCAAAGAACTCATCAATTTATTGTTCCACGATGCAAATATGTCAATATCTCTCGTCAGTTTCTTGTTAATGCGATTCGTCATTGGAATCTATTACCCATTGAAATTAAGCGCATGATCAACAGAACCACCTTCAGTAAAAAATTGTTTCAATATTATAGAAATAATTCCTAATAGATTTGTCTTTCCGTCTGTCTATTTTCTGTTTTTTTCTTTCTTTCCTCTTTCCTCTTTCCTATTTCTTCTTTCTTTTTGCACAAAAATTTAAAAAATTTCAAATGTTTGAATTAATGTTTTTATCATCTTATTTTATTTTATTTTATTTTATTTTGTTATTTAAATTCATTTTTTGTTTTTTAAATGAATATAATAGATATAAGCTTGTTCTTTTATAAAAGATGTGTATTGTACACTGATCTTACATGAACAATGAATTCAAATAAAAGAAATTACAAAATTACAAAATTATTATAACTTGAAAATATATATACCTAAGGCATCTATTGGAAAATGTCAGTGAATACAAAGCACAGACAGTAAGGCTATGAGAAAGCATTGACCTCAATAAGATATTCAGGAAATAGAACATGGCAGCACGAATATTTTCTTCTTCAACGGATATAGGCTTATACTACGAGGAAACATATGGTAGCATGTAAAGATCATATTTAACGCCTTCAATCTACAAAGCTACCCATAACTGCCAATCCCATAGTACGAATAGTCCTAAACTAAAAGTGAGATCTGAGAACTGAGATCTTCTAAGACGAGGTTTGTCGAAAAGGTACTATGCGCCATTTGTACACGAATGTTCCTTTTAATGCGATTTCCCTGCCTTTATGTGAAAGATGAATACACACATAAGCAATAAGTGCCAAACTATCAATAACGTTCTCATAGGCTACGCGTTAGCTCCTACTAATTGATAGAAGCCTTACCCAATTCGAGCATTAGCCGCGCAGTCAGAGAAAATGCTTTATTGTGTAGCTTTTATCCATACACCAAGTGTCGAAGATGTCATGCTACGAGTACTTAGGCTTTCCTGCTAAGCGACTGCAAAAATAAATGCATTCGTTTGGCCTCAATACATTCTATAGATGGAAGTTCAGCCCAAAGACGCAAATCGTCCTTGTTTAGATCAAAATAAATAAAAATTACTCCTCTCAGCCTTTACTCCGCAACACAAAACTCAGTCCCCTCATTGTGTTCAAAGTCTTGAACTAGTTTTGATGTAAAAACAGAAAACCTCAAATGAAGCTGGTATGTTACTGTCACTGACGATGCAAATATCTCGCACTGAGCACAGTTTAAGCGGCAACAACCGGAATCGTATTTAGAATGTAATGAAACCAGCAATGACTTACGTATATATGGTTCATGTACCTGATTCCAGGAAACGCCGCCACATAGGTTAGAATAGTTACTGAATAAGTATTGCCTTTCACTGCCAGAAAGGTTCGCCCGAAAAGCAGATTATAACACAGTTTACACAGTTCAAGAGAATTGACTGAAAGGCCATAACTGATCTACTTATCATAGATTATCCGGAAGGCTAAATGTGGTTTAGAACAGGCAGTCGGTAGGATATAATCCAGATATATCTGCTTAAAAAAAATGTTAACCATTTACTATTGCAGTAGATGTAAAATGCCATATAGACTGACCAAATTTTCTTAAAAGATCTAAAGTGTTGGAAGTATATATGTACATAATTCCAAAGTATTTTCTTGCAGATGAATCTCATATATTCACAGACTTGTGGGTCTGAAAGTCTTCACGAGTGACTTCTTGATTCTCAGTTAACGATACATACAAGAAGGTCGTATACGAAGCTGGTTGCCTTTTTTGCATCACGACGATTGTATTGAAGTCTTTCAGTTTACACAAAGCTATCTGATGACTAAACTCAAATTTCGGAAAAACCGGTACAAACAAATACTCGATGATTGGTATCTGTTCCTATTTTTGTCGAGAAACGGACAAAGTCGATCTGCGAGGCAACCCATTTTAAGATTCTTTAGCTAGCGCCCACTAATGAGCCTTTGTTGACGAATTTATAAAAAATATACTCATAACTGAAAAATGAATATCAATAATTTTGAAAACTCTTGCAAACTAAGACGAAACAGGAGCGGAATCGGAATGAGGAAATGGAACGATGGGACTCGGTTAACAGGTTAACACTTCGAAAAAGTGGAAATCAAAGTGGACTCAAATGGAGTTCTTAAATGCCCTGATTAGGTCGGAAACACTCTGTTTTAAATATTTGAGTTGTGTCGACGGGTTTGAAAGTATACAGTTACAGCCGACCTACAAGATCTGAGTGGCGATTGATCGGAAACTGCTGAGTGTCCTATAACTTCAATTGGGCCTGCAACGCATCAATAAAGATTTTAGCGAAGTGCTTGCCTTACCTCCCTGTGGTTTCCAGTAACTGCATCAGGTAAACACCAAGTAAACACCTACTTGGAGTATGAAATGGCAAGGACACACTCAGCCATAATACTGGCCTACGCCGTCATAGGCCTCACAACACTATATGAAAGCGGTTAAAAAAATGTGACGAACCATCTAATGGCCTGCAAACGTTTAAAGGACTACGACCTTCGGAACCTAACGTGGAATATTCGGACTCTTCAAAGGCCACGTGCAACCGATATCACCGCCATCCGGGAAGTGTGATGAGATGTGCCGGATATAAAGAGGCTGTTATATACTCGTATATATTCTGGGAAATAAACAGCCCTTATTCGGCTACGGATGTGCTATATTCGACCTAGTCAAGAAGTCTTGAGCGTCCGACACTTAAGCGAGCGTTCACATCAATGCTAAATTCGCATATATAGTATAAACCTAATACGTCCCATCCCCTACGGAAGACAAGGACGGCGCCACCAAAGAATCGAAAAATATGAGCAGCGTCCGAAGTATGACCGCCAGGATAGGAAAGGAAAATATCTTGGGTAAAACATTTGGTAAGCACGCCTCCTCCGGAAGTCCGAACGTTCCGGACAGCCAACATTGACTCGGATCACTACCGTGTTGCAGTCAAATACTGTGAGAAGACATGACGTAGAAAGGCTGCAATCGCAAGAGACGGCCGGAATTTTCGCCGAACTCATATCCCAAAATCATAGTTAACTACTGAAAACCTGTGGCAACACTCCTAACGTGCGATCACTCGACCCCAGAAACCCTTGATTGGATGAATAATGCCAAATCAAAAAACATGAAGCTAATCAAGAAGTATACAAAACAGCGTTGTAATGAAGAACTATGGCCGCTAGTGAGCTCTACCAGCATAAAAGACTGAAAGAACATTGGCGATCGAAGATATTGAGATGTTGTGCTCCTGGAATACCATACGGAAGCTCTACCAACAGGCAAAAAGAAGGCGTTAATGCAATAAGACCTGTAGAGATGAAGAAGGAGATCTTGTAGTAGAGTCACAGTCGGTGCTGAGATTATAAAAGATCTTTTTCTGCAGACTGTATACTGGCGAAGAAGCCCCATATTCCGCCGTTTGGCAGAATAGACGATTCAACTTAGACGACGATAACCAAAACTTCCACCTGACCAGAGCGAAGTAAGGATAGCAATATCTAAATTGAAAATCAACAAAGCAGCTGGACTTGACGGTTGACTGGCCAAAGTTTTCAAAACTGCTAGAAAGCTGAAAAAATGTAGAGCTACGTGTATATGTACCAACTCATTTCTCATATCTGGTCAGAAGAGTGTATGCCTGACTAATGGAATCTCAGTATCATTTGCCCGATCCACAAAAAAGGAGACCCCCTCAAATACGCCAAATATAGAAGTTTAAGTCTCCTCAAGACACAAGACACAAGACACAAGATCACAGAAGATCTTAACTGCCACATTGTGAACGTCCGAAAGAATTCGGCAACAACCTGATTGGTCCCTATCAGTGCGGTTTCAAACTAGGAAAATCCACAATCAATCAAACCATCACAATCCGGCAGATTTTGGGAAAAGCTCAAGAAGTCCAAATCGATGTCCACCATCTTTTCATTGATTTATAGAAACGAGCTATATAGAGCCAAGTCTAGTTTTGGCATCTCTGACAAACTCGTCTGTCTGTGCAGAATGACGATTAAAAACGCTCGCTGCTCCATCAAGGTCGGTGACAACTTAACCGAGACCTTTGATGTCAAAAAAGGCTTCGGACAAACCGACGCGATGTCATATGACATATAGAGGAAACTCTATATGAGACCTTGACCATAAAGTCCTACTTTACGAGTATGGCGCTGAAGCATTGACTCTATCGAAAGCGGGTGAAGATATCCTCAGTCGCTTCGAGAGGACAATCCCTCGAAAAACATTCGGTCCCATTTGCGTTGACTGACTAGTGAGAAAACTGCGCATCAGTCGTATGAGATACCTAGGACATGTAGAGCGAATAGACACCTACCTGCAAATTCTATCCCGGCAGAGATCACACCTTTAGTGACGCACACAAGTAGAAGGAGACATAAACCGACTTGGAGTGCGCAGCAGGAAGCAGTTCGCTAAAGACCGGGTTGACTTGAAAGGCTTGCTAGATGAGGCCAAGGTTCACCGCTAACAGTAGCGCCACCTATGTTGAAATATATTTTATTTTATTTAGAGTTTGATGACAGCGTGATATGGCCACAGGTTAATAAACGAGTACAGCAAAACAAAACAAAAACACTTTAGGAGGAGTAATGAAATTAAATACATACTCGTATATGTAAATGAAATAAATTTTGTCATTTGGGACCAGTTTGAAAAATAAAACGAAAAACAATGGATTATTGGTAAGGACTGCGCAGAAAAGCGAAAAGTGAATTGTTTGTGTCGGTTTTTGAAATATTAAGATCGTAGTGGATGCAAGTAGTCAAGTAGAACTGTTTTTGATTACATTTCCAAAATAAAATGTTAAATAAATTTTTGTAAAATCGGATAAACAATAGTTTCCTAAAATGTTGCAATAGCTTATGCCTGATATGCATTGATTTTCTAAGCTAACATACTCGTGTCATTCGGAATGTACTAAAACACTAATCGCAGTTTGGATATCAAGTCAAAACTATAACATCCTACAAATGTACCTGACTTGTTATAAGTCAGCAACACCGAGTCGAATGGCAGCTGAGACGGCTTGAAATATCAAAAGCTCCTTTGGGCTTAGTACCGCGTGCCGCGCAATGGTGGTTTCCAAAATTTCGTAGAACTTACAAAAATTATTAATGTAATTTAAATAAATTTTGGTGGGGTTCAAGACTCCCACTTACTCGGTTTAACACAAGCTATTAAACTAACTTAAACTAAACTTAAACTTAAACCTAAAACTAAGATTGTTCGGATAGACTCGGATTTGAGGCAGGGAGTAGTGCGTTTAAAGTCAAAGACGGTTAGGGTGGAATTGATCTTTCGTAGCATACGAGAGATTGCGTCGTTCGCGCCATAGGAGGTGTGGTGGGTTAGGTGATAGAAGTGACGTGAGGTACGTAGATTACGAGGGTTAGTGTTGAGGAAAATATAGTTGAGAAGGGACGCGCATTCAACGTGACCTGAAAGGAGTTGAGATGAATGAAGAAAAAGTCGGCTGCATCTCTGCGTTCTTCATGGGTGTTTAAGTTAATAAGGTTGAGACCGCTTTGATAGGAGCACAGAATAAAGGGATCGTCGCAGGGTATACCTCGAAGAGCTAATAAAAGAAAACGGCGCTGGATGCTTTCGATTCTCGAGGTATGAATAAAATGATGTGGGGACCACACTTGACTGGCGTACTCTAGGAGTGGGCGAACAAAGGTAATATAGAGGGCCCTGGTAACGTATGGGTTCTTGAATTCCTTGGACCACTGTTTTACAAAATCTAGTACAAGTTGGTTTAAGGATTATCTCATCACACAAAATGCCGAGGTCGTGAAGAGATTGAACGGAGGAGATAGGTTGGTTGTGTGTGAAGGTAGAGTCGGGGACGAGTTTGGTGCCGCTTATGAGAAAAGGTGATGTATTGGCATTTATCGATATTAAGTTCCAAATAATTTTTGAGGCACCAAATCGAGTGAGGAAATTGTTTTGAAAAACTAGGTATGTATGTGTAAAGGGAGACAGACGAGTGTTTGATGATCCTATCGAGATCGTTTATGGTTAATATAAAAAGGAGCGGACGTATTGTAGATAGCTGCCTTGTGGAACTCCAGAGGTGGCCAAAAATGGAGCGAGTGTCAGCCCCCTAAAAAGAACACTATAAAAACGGTTTTCCAGGTAAGAGGATATCCATTTTAACAGAATGCGTTCAACGCCGAGGGCAGGCAATCGATGAGATATATTATCGAAGGCCTTGCTAAAATCGTTTGCAACTAGATCGAATTAGTTGCTGTTCTCTCGGGCTGAGAGGGCAAAAGGCACGAATTCAACGAAATCTGTGGTTGTTGACCTGGAAGCCATGTTGTCTAGGGGAAATAAATGATTTGAATTGGAAGCTTAGAGCTTCATACAAAATACTTGCGAAGAGTTTGGGTATATTGGAGAGTTTAGCGATGGGACGATAGTTGGTTATTTCATTCTCTGATCTTTTTTTCTGGATCGGTGTTATGAAGGAGGTTTTCCAAGCCTGAGAAAATTCCCCTTGTGAAAGGGATAAGCGAAAGAGATTAGAAAAGGCAAGGGAAAGAGAGGAGGAATATTTTTTTTTTTTTAAATGCCAGAGAGACCATCTGTGCCGGGCGTGAATTCGTCATTAAGTTGATGTAACTTATATTCGATAAAAGACGGGTCCAAGGTGTTTGAGAGATAATTAAAATAGGATGGATCTGGTACAAAGGAGTAGAAGGATTGTTCAAAAAATGTGGCAATTAGGTTGACAATGCGTAGTGGATCGGTTGATGGTTGATATTTCGAAATGAACGAAGAGAAGACTAGTAGAATATATTTTAAGGCGGGAAAACGGAACGTAGATGGAAAAAGAATTAAAAAATTTAGAATTATTTGATGGCCTTGAACCAATTGGGTTCAAATGAGCTGAATAGTTTTAGAATAATTTTACGAACCTATTACAAACGGATATGAAGTATTTCCCGATTGAATTCTAACATGAGACGGAAACTTGATTCTGTACGAAATTCGACACTCTTCGGGGAAATAGTTTTCAGATGAAAGCCAAAGCATAACCCTTAGCACATACTCCACTAAAAGAAGACTATTGTCTGGTGACTATTTGGTCAAAACCTGTGAAGTTAGCATGATGCAGCATGAGCTATCTGAGATTGGACACAAGGAAGGGTCCAGTACTTCTACTCAAAAACGCAAAACAGTTAAGCTTAACGGGTTATGAGACCTTGTCACCCACGTCATATTCACTGCACCTTTTGCCCACCAACTACCACTGATTCAAGCATCTCTATTATTTCCTGCAAGGGATTAACCAGGTTGACCAGCAGGGGATTTTATGCAACTCGGCAAATATTGTATATCTGAGGTCATTTAGTAAGGAATCTTTGGACTGGATTTGCCTCAGTCGGACCTGTAGTGAAGTACTATACTCATAAAATATGCAACCTGAAATTGAGGGCAATAACCTGGTCTGTTAGAATCTCAGTCAGAGATAAAAATATGAAGAAAGAAACTACTTGCAGGGTACACCTATAGGCAAATTCCATTCTAGCCCTCCTTGCTAATACATATAATGAAGGCAATATCTTAGCCTAAGTTGGACAACTCATAGATTACCCCATGTGTGAAGGTCTATTAAGGTCTGTTATTAAGGACGGCGAACACATCGATTACTCGTAATTTAGTGCAAAGCAACGAAATATTTAAGAGACTTTGTCTCTACCGAAGTTGAAAGTGCGCAGGTTTTGTAAAGAGTCGTGTGACGACGCGTAGGCATTGTTGTTAGTTTTGCATTTCTTAGTATAGAACTGAATGTGACACAAGCGTTCTGCAGAAGCAAAACGTATCGAACAATGAAGACTATCATTAAAAAGGGTCGCTCTTATCTACCGCTATTTCTTTACAATAAGTACGCATTTGAACAGTTGTAGTTTTAAATAACAAAAGAAAGCAGTAGACAGTGCATGCCAATTTAAAAACTGTTCGACCGTTCGCCCGTTCTTTATGGTCAACGTCAAGCGGTTTGGTTTTGTGTTTATGTTGCTCAAAAAAATTCTTGTGGACTTCGAAGAAGATGATTTTCATTTGTATTCCCAATATTGGTTCAGGTGGTATTTTCTTGAGTTTAACACTAGTGCCCCTCATGATCAGTCACTTTGTAGTTCACTTAAATGTGTCTTTATAGGATTTAAGCAATTCCGCAGTCTGATTTACTGCCAAAGTAACATTCGGGAAATGCTTTCTAGTCTTGAAAGCATATTTGTCAGGTCTACGGATACTGGTGCTCCTTTGATGCCAGCTGGAGTCCCTTCATGTTGGAAGCATTTTCCGAAGAATTTCAATCTAGTTTCGGCAGTAAAATATTACATTGTTGCTTTGCCGGTTCGCCCAAGTTGTCTTTGCTTAATGACCCATTACAAAGTGCATCTGCAGGAAATATAAAATTCACATAAACCCTTTGTCGCATTGAACAACAAGAACTCTTTCACTCAATTTTCCACGTAATTCAACTCTTAGATGTTTGCATCAGTGTTGCAGGATTCCCCGATTCCCCGAAGTAATTTCACATCGAAATGTTGCAATTAAATGCACGACAATGTTGCATCACCGACAAAAGGCTGCTACATACTCACTCGTAGCATCGGCCTGACCAAGAGGAAAAATCATTAACACTCGGAGATTTCCACACCCGGACATGTGTTGAGTAAATGCCATCACCATACCACATCACTTCAGCTTCCTCTCCGGCATTCCTTGTTCCAGTTTTGCTAAAATTGCTCCCGAGTGGGTGTGTACGGTGTATGTGTGTGTTGGTGGGTGTTGGTGGGTGGCAAGCATTAACACCAAAATGTGTAAAAGCATTGCCAGAGATATATTGTATTTACTGCGAAAAAAGGATAACTACCCCAAAAAGCCAACGAGATGAAGATACATAATGTGCACCAGTAGAGGCAACAAAGTGCTGGAGGAAAGCAGTCGAGTAGCAGTGAAAATGAGAAAATTTTCATCTCCGGCATGATGTATGGCGGCAGGCAGGCAAAAGGAGGTGGTGGGTGAGAGTCACTTCCCCAGGACATTTTTTGTTTGCTTTCTGGTTGTGTTAGTAGGTGGTTCCGCCCCGACGAAAAAATATTGGATAAGTGTGCAAAGTTTAAGTGTTCTCAAAATTGTTGGGATAAATTTTGAGGATTTCACCATTCTTTGGGTAATCGCAGAGTGTGTTGGTGCGTGTGTATGTGTGTGAAATTGATATTTTGGTGTGGGGAGTACGTGTCGATAGTTTGATTTATCTAATGTCTAGGAGAAGGATTTACTCTTCTGAAAGGAAGAGAATGTCGAAGAATGTCACGGAGACATTTTCACATAGTTTATAAAGATTTCCCAAAAAAACAACCTAAATTAAGTGTTGGTTAGTTAACGCAAAGGATTTGTGTGTGACAACCCAAACCGTAAATGAAGGGTTCAGTCTACCTTTGAAATAAGGCTTTAGTTCTAGATTTTACCAGCCAGTTATCTGAAACCATTTACTTATTTTAGGTGATAATGTGGTTCAAGAGAACACGAACCCCTTTGGCTTATTGCCCCAAGTTAAGGAAACTAAATAGATGGACCTGAGAACCATTTTACAAGCTGCTCTATTATACATCACATCATAACTGAGGCCCAGAGTTTGCTGATGTTTTTGCATTTGAGTGATCCAATTATTATTATTTTTTTTTTTTTGGACTTGACTGAATTGAACATCCTGGTGTCTTTCCACTATCGTTTTCTTAATGTGAACCAACGAAACAGGATGAAAGACTGGCGTGTACAATCATCTTTTTAGTTTTTTAGTTTAAGTGGCATCTTTTTGTCAGAAAAACTACTGAGTTTTCACGCCACTTAAGCGCTAACTCTTTATTCGAAAACGGACATAAGAATTTCTGTAGTGGTTAGCGACAGAGCCAAATAGATGTTCTAAATAGATGTCACGAATTGGGTTTGCGAGTTCGAAAAAAATCTTCCAGCGCATTTATCCAACTATTAAGAATTGCCTAAAGGGCTGTCACATAATTCCTTCTGACACCGCCATCACGGGCGGACAGAAAAAAAAAGAAAGGTCGTTCAGGGGTCTATAATGTGATACTTGAATGAAAAATCTGTCACGACACTAACTAGGAATCGGCCTTTGTATACTAATGTGGTATACTCCAATTTCAACTTCGAATTATTCCGCCGTTTATAATAGATCTCTAGGAATCAGTGAAGATGAAACTCAGATGTTTCGTAGGCTCTCCATTATTAACAACAAACTTTGAGTCGCTTCATAAATAAAGGGTGATTTTTTTTAGAGTTATAGAAATTCAACATGAAATAAAACATTTGAAGCTAATGTTAATGTCTATAGTATCGGGTTTTCCAATAAGGACTTGACAACTTTTTTTTAAATAAAACGCAAACCATTTGAGATATTTCAAAAACTTTATTATCGGCTTGAAGTACAATACTGAGTTGAAAGTAGCACTTAGAACGCCATATCAACTTGAAAAAGGAGCTGAACGTTTTGTTGAAGTCATACAGCAATCGGCCTGGAATAACACTACCCGCGAATCGAACAGAGTTCCCAAAGTCGGCATAAGATACCCACCGGAAATCAGAGAACTGATAAAGAAGAAACGAAGAGCGAGGAAAAAGTGGCATGAAACCCGGGCACTACAAGAATGTCAATACGCTAGACGTGACGACAAACTTTCCAGTAAAAGAGGCTATACTTAGTTAACTTAAACAAGTTATAGAAACGCTTAGGCCCAATAAAGCCCCGGGATATGACTTAATAACGGGAGAAATACTTAAAGCTTTGCCGAAAAAAGGTTTGCTAAAGCTGCTCTATCTTATAAATGCCAGCATTAGATAAGAGCATGTACCGCACCAGTGGAAAGTAGCCGAAGTTATTATGGTTCCGAAACCCGGTAAACCGCTGACTGAAGTCAAGTCATATAGACCAATATCGCTTCTCCCGATTACATCGAAGGTCTTCGAGCGAATCCTTCTTAATCATCTTAAACCAATTACCAACACAAATTCCCTCTTGCCTGGTCATCAATTTGGCTTTAGAAGCCAATACTCTACAGTTGACCAAGTGCATCGGATAACCTATGTAAAAGCAATCGAGTGTAAGTTAGTCTGTTCAAGCGCATTCCTTGACGTTTCGCAAGCTTTTCATAAGGTATGGCACGAAGGCCTAAAATATAAACTTCGACAAGCCCTACCCCAGCAATTGTCTCGTATTTTAGGTTCATACCTGGAAGACCGACTCTTCCGTGTAAGACACGGAAACGAATATTCCACTTTTAAGACAATAAAGGCGAGAGCACACGTTAAGAAAAAACGTGAAGGGCTTGAAATCAAATATAGAGATATATACTGGCTTATTGGAAAGTATTCCAAGCTTATCTTAGAGAACAAACTGCTGTTATACAAGCAAGTGCTAAAACCGGTCTGGACATATGGTATACAACTTTGGCGTTGTACTAAAAATAGTAACAATACTGTATTACAGACATTCAAAAACAAAGTTCTTCGAGGTATTGTTAATGCGCCGTGGTACATTAGAAACGATGATATCCACAGAGACTTAGGAGTCGAAAACGTTCAGAACGTAATTAAAATGTTTGCGCGAAAACATAACAATCGATTACGAGGTCATACGAATATTTCTGTTCAACAGATCCTCGACGAGATAAATTTATTGCGCCGTCTGAAAAGGACTAAGCCTCTCGATCTAGCTCGGTGATCAGCAGCGCGTAATTTTCTAAAGTACACAGGAATTTTCAATGGAAAATCGCCTGCAGGATATCTTATAAAAACAAAATAAAATGCGATAGAAGAACTGCTTGTTGAATGTGAACTCAGTCGTGGTTTGCATAACGGAGGTGTTTTTTAGTGAGTAAGAATCTCACACTACTATATGCTCCGGGCCTATAGTGTCTATGAAGATTTCTCGCCTTCCCACGAAAAAAAAAATAAATAAAAAAATCAAAACATTTATGAATGGAACTCGACTTCGTTCAGGACACCGCGGGCACGTTTGTAGCGGTCGATTCGTTGGACCCAATTTTCAACAACTCGGCTACACATTTCGGCCGAAACGGCCGCTATTTCGCGTTCAATGTTGGCTCTGAACTCTTCCATCGTCGTCGGTGTGTTGGTATAAGCCAATAACTTAACGTATCCCCACAGAAAATAGTCAATCGCACGAACGAAGCGGCCAATCGACTGGCTCATTTCTTGAGATAACACTCTTCAATAAATAGATTGTAGCGTGTGCTGTGTGGCTTGTGGCACCATCCTGTTGAAACTACATGTCGTCCAAGTCCATATCCTCCAATTCGGGCCAAAAATAATCGGTGATCATGGCGCGATAACGCTGACCATTCACAGTAGCGTGACGATCGTTATCGTCGACGAAAAAATATGGCCTAATAACGCCAACCGCACCAAACAGTTATTTTTTGTGGATGAAGTGGTGATTCGTGAAGCACATGTGGATTCTAACCCGACGAATAACGCATATTTTGCTTATTGAACGAACCCATTGAGCCAAAAATGAGTTTCGTCACTGAAGATGATTTTGCGATGAAATTCATCATCTTGGCGCATCTTCTCCAGAACCCAATCAGAGAACGTACGTCGCTTCATATGGTCCATCAGCTTCAATTCAGCTTGATCTTGTAAGGGTGTAAACCAAGATCCTTATGCAAAATACGCCATAATGTGGTCTGAGCGATGCCCAATTCCTGAGAACGCCGTGAAATTGACTGATTTGGATCGTTTGCTACGGACGCCTGAACGGCAGCGATATTTTCGACACTTGGACCAACCCATTGTCTCACTTACACATCACACAACGAATATGTAGACTCAACTATTTGCACTAAACTTGTTATTGCCTGTCTACTAGAATTACGACCGAAAATTGGAGCTAACGTTCTTAAAGTTGCAGTCAACGACCCGACTCCGAATTTCGGTAGAAAATTTTTATAATTTGCAGACGTTACTCGTTCATGTACTTTACCATGATGAAAATGTTGAGTTTACTGAATAAATTGAGAATGACAGTTTGATGATTAGTGAAAGAGTGCGTTCACAAATTAAATTCAAAGTTGTAGGAAAACCCTTTGCGAGCTTTATTTAATACATAATTTTATGCCATTAGTGCGATATCGGGCATACTCGTATGTGCACCACGGCTAGCTCGAATGAAGAGCAATCGTGAAATCTAATTTTTGACAACTTTATCGAGCAACTGGGACCGTACTTCAGCAATAACACGGCGAATGTTGACTCCCAAATCGTCCAACGTCTCTGGTTTATCGGCATAGACTAGTGACTTCACATACCCCCAAAGAAAGTAATCTAAAGGTGTAAGATCACTGGATCATGTAGGCCAGTTCACATGTCCATTAAGTGAAATTATGCGCTCAGCAAATGTTTCTCGCAATAAATTGATGGTTGCGCCATCTTTTTGGAACCAAAGTTCTGTCACGTCAATGACATTCAACTGAGGAACGAAGAAGTCAGAAATCATGTTATAGCACTCTCCATTGACGGTAACATTCTGGCCGGCACCGTCATTAAAGAAATATACGCCGATGATTCCACCAGCCCATAAAGCACACCAAACAGTGAAACAGTGAATTTTAATGGTGGTAAGGGCGCCTCGACAAAGGCTTCTGGGTTTTCTCGACTCCAAATTCGGCGATACCCATTTTACCCTCAATGGAACTAAATTTTGCGTTGGAATTGAAGATCAATCTGAATCATGTTTTCGGCCCATTCATCGAACCTACGACGCGTATAATCGTCACGTGGTTTCAACTCTTACACAAGCTGGATCTTATAAACTTTTAAGGCAAGATCAGCTGACCACAAAACTATTCAACGCACAAGCAAGATCGGAGAAGATGTTTATCAACGAATGCTGTAAGTACTTATCAAACAAGGCAATTATTGAACACTGCAAATTCAATGAAGACCACGAAGGGGTCGTATGGACGAGAAATGAGACTGTTTATTTGTGGAAGAAAGAGGGTGACAATGTTGTAAAAATAAATTCTGTTGCAGATTTCGCTAAAATATGAATTCTGTTAGTTCTGCTTCTGTCCCATTCTTAGTTACAAATGCATGTGAATACCCAGTCTATCCAAATTGTCTTGTTGAATATTGTTTTTGTTTACATCAAAACATACGCAGCATGAGGAAAATTTTTTCTGTTCTCATAGTCGATGGTTAATCTACCCGTCGCACAGTGTTTCGATTATATGTGTTTAGGTGGAAAAAAGTCAAAACCAACTAAAAGTGTTTCAAATTCCACTCTTGTTGCGAGTGCTCGAAAAAAATGGGCTATGGAGGAAATGAAAACCATTTTAGCGCATAATGAGTGTCTTTATTGACAAGTTTTGTGATGAAATACGATATTAACTAATATCAACTATGTAAATATTATTAGCTTAACGAATTCATTTTAATGGGTATTTTATTATTTTTTATTATAAGTTTGTACAGTGTTATATCTTATTTATATTCACTTTATTTATATACATACGTATGTATGTAAGTGCATATGTGTATTGGTTAGGTATCTGCCAGTTTAATCTGTTGACATATCTTCATGGCTGGATCCATCAGAATAATTAAGCATCACACCACTTATCATAGCTGAATTCTCCTCCTCAGTGGATAAGAAAGCAGAGGCAGGCATAACCAATAACTTTCTAACTTCTTGTGGTAAAGGGCTGTTTTTCTTTTCAATTACATTTCTAAATTCATTGATTTTTGGATCTGATGAGATTAGCAAAATTGTAAGTAAGTCTCTATTGGTGGCATACCGAGAACACTTACGGGTATTAAATTCTCGAAATCTTGATTCTTGAGCCTCTTTCGATAAGTTTCCAATCGGTAAAATCATGTGCTTGATTATATCAAGATTATGAAATAAAATTTTGTGTACTGTAACGGGCATGTAAAACCAGGAATATAGACTGAGATACGATGCTGCTATGTTCTCCAAAAACGTTTTAAATTCGTCTGTATTAATGTCATACCCAGACGTAAGTGCAGTAAGTAAGATATTGAATTTATGTATCAGCTCTCTATCAAGGTTAGTTATTTCGGCAGTTTTTTCATAATCTTCAAAAAAATTTCTGGCAGTGTTCCCATGATTAGTCGTACCAAACCCAGGTTTTACCAAGTCTATGCTCAAACCTAATTCAGATTTGAATCTTCGTTGATAACATTTTTCCTTTCCTGGAAAACGGTTTGATTCTCCCTTCGGGCTTGCCATACTTTTAGAGGCAATCTGTAAGAAATGTGTAATAAACATTCGAAAGTTTTTATAAGTGCGTGAAGTGGAGACAATCCATAACCATAATTTTGTGTCTTTACATTGCCACAATTAATTGGCGAATTCATTTGACTGGGCTTAGCACCACAAATATAACAATTCTGATTCCCCTTTGTACCCGATAATATGTTGCATATTTTTCCATCAACCATTGTTGAGAAAAGGACATGTTTGACGAAAAGGTTTGAAGATTCAGTTGAGTTTAGTTTTTCGATTTGACTTTTTATATTTTCTGCTTCTTGATGCACTAAAGCCGAAGTCTCTTTTTTTTTTTAAATAAATTTAATTGCACGGCTAATTTAATTTCAAAGGCACGAAACAAACTAAAAATAGGTATTCGTCACTAGCAGTTTTGTCGTCGAATTTCTGCTTGTACTGGCTATGCCCTGAACTCCCATCAAATCCCCATTTACTTATCAACGTTGCTGATTGTGTTTTGTCTGTCCCTGAAAAGTGCAATGCTTCTAAAATCCGCTGGGTAGTTATATCTAGCAAGGACTGTAGTGTAAAACTAGCAGAAACCTCATCAACTTGAATACATTCTTCAGGTGGAAAGCATTTTTTCTTGGCTTTCGTCAAACAGTAAAATGAAGGAACCAGTTCGTGGCCTACACCAAGAGCTACATTCCTCAATAGTTTGTAACTATTGGTGGTCAATTTTGCATCAAAATAAAGGCCTAGTGCCTCATCACCGGAAAGGCATTTCTCTTTTGAAGTTAACAACTGAGCATTTTTTATTTATTTAGCGCCATCTAGGTTATCACTCAAGCCTTTTATTATGTTTGCAGCATCTTTCTTTCTCGCGAGCCTTAGAGAATTTTCAGCAGCAAACAAAATTTCTTCCAAGGTAAAATTATTGAATATTCTTTGTACCCTTTGTATTTTAGTTTTTTTTGGCAACAATCATTAAATATATAAATAAAAATATACCAAAATATTGAAGTGTTTGGGGAGCTTGATCATCGGCAAGTTAAAGATCTTTGGAATCACGCGTTAATAAAATAATATCATCTCTATTCAGCCATTCTTCATACGTACAAAAAAATCGCTCAACTAGACGGCCTGCTTTACCCCACTTATAAAAAATCTTTTCCGACCACAACCTAATACCGTTTTTTAGCCTCTGTTTTTCATTATTAGAAACAATAAGATTGTGCTTCAAAACTATGTAGCTGTAAATTTATCCATTTCTCAAAAAACTCGTTTCGCGAAATCACGCATAGTGAATCTGAAAATTAAAAAAATAAAAATATTTGCAAAGTCGTGCGCAAAATTCAGTTTGAATTATCGAAAAGAGTATTAAATTCTCTAAAAGATGCATATAATTTTAAGTCCTGATAAACTGGTACTCATGCCTTTTTTACTAATGATTTAAATCAAAACTGATAAATTCAAAACAATTGTTTTTCTATAGCATGTTTTTTTATGAAAAAGGAGAAAAATTACGAAGTAAACCATAAATACCTTCAGAAGAAATGTCCATGATGCAGGAACAATTGATTAAAGTTGAAAAAAATTAGACTCAATATTATAACGCCAACTACAAATGCTATGTGTCAAATGAGGCATCGGTAAACAAAATGCTACTGCTTCATTGGAAATGTACCGTTAGTTTAGACAAAGAGCGAGAAAACCATGGAAATATTATAGATTTGAGATCCTTGCCTTCTTCTCTGGAAGATCAATAACCGGTTTTTACTAGTCTGTGGCATGACTTTTTTCCACCTAAATCCATATAGTCGAAACACTGTGCGTCGTTATAAATTTAAGTAAGACATGGATATATAAAAATGAACTTAGTCTTTATAATATACCGGGTTATAGTCCTTTTGGAAACTGCAATAATTTACATATATTCTGCTGGGCATGTGTTAAATTGGTTACGTGTCAGATGTAAAGTGCTGTAGTTTAAAATCTACCAACGCTGATTTATTAAAATTGTCTTTTAAATATGAGAATAACTACTACATTATTCTGTGCATATATACTCGTAGACTACACGAATTCAGGAAAAGTATTTTCATTGTTAAATTTAGTAACATTTTAAATGCAATTGAGGCAACAAATTTAATTATTTTAGGAGATATTAATTTTGACTTACTTAATGAATTAGATAAAGATACGAAGAACTACTTATTTACTATGTCTTCTAATGGTCTTAATAGTCTGACCGTGTGCCCGATCCTAGAAAGAGCTGCATTGATCACATTTTTCTTAGATCTCATAAAAATAACAAAAACATTTTTAGTACTGAAAGCCTCACACCCTTACCCACACACAACGTTGAAAATGTGCGTGGATTTCAAACTATTTAAAGAAAGTTTAACATATGAATTCTGGGAGTCCGTATATTCGGAAAGTATCCCTTCCATTGCTTTTGATATACGAGTATCTTCTAAATCAAATAAGAAAGAAAAAAATAGTTAAGTTTAAAATGTAAAAAATACCCCAATAATATAAAACTTAAAAATAGACAAATATAGAAGAAACTCATAACAACTATTACACTGATCTATAATATTTGCAAGAGCCCACGGTAATATTCGCGAAGAATGGAGAGTGGTTGAGAAAATTTTGGGAAAGAATAGAAATCGTGTTGACGACTTAACTAATACTTATACACATTTACTATGCCTACTTTCCTGAGAAAAACAGATCTGCAGAGCGTGTAAAATTGTTTAAAAATGATTTGAGATTGCTTTTTTCCAGAAAAGTAAAGTACTCGTATGTTATTGGTGGTGATCTCAACCATAGAAGCTGGGGGTGCACTAGGGCAAATTCCTGGGAAAATATTCTCAAGGAACTTTCGAACTATTTTCCGTTTTCGGTTTTGTTTCCATCAAGTCCATCTTATATTCCATGCAGTTCGGGTGGTGTACCATCTGTTCTTGATTTGTTTATAACAAATGTAGTGAATTTAGTCTCTGATCCAACCGCCTTTCAAGAATTAAGCTCTGATCACAATCCAGATGCTGGTAAATTATCGCATCCTTGCTTTGAAAATAAATGTTATTCTCTTAATTACAAAAAAGCTGGAAAATGTTCAAAAGAGAACTTTACAATATACCTGTTGATTTAGAAAATACTTTGTATAAGGGAAATATAGACACATATATTAAGGTGTTTTCAGAAATTGTTTTTCTGCGTCATTCTGCAAATCTAAGTATGCCTAGGGTTAATAATAAAAACAATAGCGCATACTTAAAAATTCCAGACTATATTCTTTCATATATTCGAATCAGAAATTCTCATAGGCGTTAGTTGCAGAGAAATTGCCAGCCCTTTCACTATGCAATGATGAAGTATTTTAATAAAATGATCTCTGATGAAATCCAATGCTACAGAAAGAGAAAATGGGAGATAACTCTGAGCACTCTAGAAAAAAAATGGCAAACCTTTTTGGAATATATTGCATGTAGTTGAAAATGAAAACAACCCTATTCCTAGTCTTATAGGTGATGGTCAAGTTTACCACATGGACAAAGAAAAAGCTTCTAATTTCATTCATATCGGTAATGCAATAACAAGTGCCTTGGTGAATACTTCGTCCATCAGCCTGCCACAACAAAATGTGAGTTTGTCTGATGGAGAGTATGTTTCGCTGGAAAATGTTAAAGATGTTCTAAAAAGCTTAAAGATTTAGAAAAGCGATGGCATTGACAGTATAAAAAATATAAAGTTTAAAAAAATTGTAAACTCGTGCCTAAAATTACAGTACTTTTCGACTTGTTGGAAAATGGCTAAAGTGACTCCTATTTCCAAACCGGATAAGCGATTGGAAGATCCGCTTAGCTACCGTCCCATAAGCTTGTTTAGCAATATAAGCAAAGTTCTTCAAAGGTTCCTCACAAACAAACTGTTATCAGTCATTGAGAACCAATGTATTTTTCCCTGTTCCCTGTATATCTAGTCAAAATTGTACAAAGTTTTTTACGTAATAGAAATTTTATTGTCCATGTTAATAGTTGTCCTTCTGAACTCAAACCAATTTTCTCAGGCGTACCATAATGTTCAATTCTTGGTCCGCTTTCCCTGAGCTTCCGTTATGTAAATGCGCAGTCTATGCTGATGATGTGTCAATATTTTCGTCGGATAGACTTGCTCTCAATATCGAGACAAATTTACAAAATGTGATAGAAATATTGTTACATTATTACACAAAATGGAAAATTAAACTCAACACAGCAAGCAATCTTTTTTACTCAAAAAAGAAAACCCTGTTATCTTCCATGTAACCCTCTTTAAGTCAAAGGTCAAGTAATACGATGGGAATCACATGTCAAATATTTGGGAATCTATTTGGATAAAAGGTCAACATTCAAGGAACACTTTGCACAAACCAGTAGAAAAATTCAAATTGGAATAAAAATGTTGTATCCTCTTAGCAACAGAAGATTGAATTTAAATTTTGAAAACAAAATGGCAATATACAAAGTAATATTTCAGGCAATTCTGATTTATGGATGCCAGGTTTGGGGAGATTGTGCAATATGTCATGAAAAAAATCTTCAACGTGTACAAAACAAAATTCTTAAGATGATGCTTAATCTACCTCGTTCCTACTCCACTAGAGTCCTGAATAAAATAGCTAATGTTGAGATGATTTAGGAGAGAACTTACAAATTAAATGCAATAGAAAATAAATTTGATATTATAATTGTAACTGAAACACATATTACTGAGAACGTACATAACCAAGAAATTGAGTTAGCATATTATAACATATCTAGGTGTAACAGCATGTCGAACGGGCGGTGTTATAATGTATATAAAACAAGACATGACCGTTAATAATATTAAAACTTTTGCTAATGGCATGAACTTCTGGTGGCTACGTACTTAAATGCGTTACTGTTAATAATTACTCATGCCTAGTGGCAGGTGTGTATAGATCGCCTAGTTCACCTGAATTAATATTTTGTGATGAATTTGCAATATTTATGGAAGAAACCTGTGGATCAAAGGATGATTTAATAATCTTGGATGATTTTAATGTGGATTGGTTTAGAACTAATGATACGTATAGAAAGTGTCTTGATAAAATTATTAGGGATAATGCATGTAAACAAATAATGAAACAAGCAACAAGGATAACACGAACATCAAGAACGTTGATTGATTACGTTATTACCAATAGTAAGTACGTCGAAGCTACCACAGTGAGTGAATTAATGATCAGTGATCACCAATCTTTATTGGTAACTGTAAGTAATAAGGAAAGGAATGAATCATCAAAGCAGAGTAAATTGATAACGCCGATGGTGTATAAAAAAAACATGTTTTTAAATACATTGAGAAATAGTAAAATAAAATGCATTAATGGTAGCTTACACGTATGTCGCATGGGAGACCTTTTTCTAGAAGAGATAAAAGAAACAGTTTCAGTGTTTTTGAAAAAAAAGTGCGTTATAAATAGCCGAAAAGAATGGTTCAATAATCTTCATATAAAACTAAGAAAAGCGAAAATTATAAAGTACGGTACAGCAACGGTTACAAATACAGAGGAGGATTGGACAACTTACAAAAATGCAAGGAACAAATATAAATCGGAACTAGTGAAATCAAAACGAAAATTTTTAAAAAATAAAATCGAAAACTCTACAGACCAAAAATCTATGTGGAGAAATCTAAAAAAAAATATATTCTTAAAAATCAAAAATCAGGTGATATCATAGATATTCAGTTCGGTAACCAAATTTATAGTGATAAAAAATTAATTGCCAATAAATTTAATAAGTTCTTTATTGAAAGTGTCAATGAAATAACAAACTATATTCAACAGGTGCCCTTTACTAGTTATGTAAGCGAATCTTATGTGTCTTTCCAATTTCAATATGTTACTATTGAACATATCCGCCTAACTCTTAAAGGGATGAATAACAAAAAAGACATATATTTCATGTGCACTCGAAACTACCTTGATAACTTCGAAATTATAGGACCATCGTTACAAAAAGTAATCAATCATTCTTTTGAAACTAGCATTTTTCCCGACTCGTGGAGAAAGGCAGTCATTACACCAATTGCGAAAGTAACTAACACAAGATTGTGCGAAGAATTTAGACCGGTCAACGCGACGCCCCTCTTTGAAAAAGTTTTTGAAAAAATAGTATTTAAACAACTCAATAGCTATTTCGAAGAAAACAATTTAATAACTGACATTCAATCGGGATTTAGAAAAAATCATTCATGTGAAAGTGCAATTAATTTAGTGGTAACGGGTTGGAAAGAAGAGTTAACTAAGAAAAAGGTGGTAAATTGTGTATTTTTGGACCTCAAAAGGGCATTTGAAACGATCGACAGAAATATTTTATTGGAGAAACTTAAATGCTATGGTGTAAAAAACAAAGAGTTAAAGTGGTTTTCTTCATACCTTTCAAATAGAACCCAAATAGTAAATATAAATGAAATTGAATCGGACTCTATTATAGTGAACCTGGGTGTACCGCAAGGAACTATTTTAGGTACCTTATTATTCATTATATACATAAACGACTTGCAAATTGTTTTACAAAATGCAAATCTAGCTCTTTTCGCCGATGATGCTGGAATATATGTGACTAGTAAAAGTATCGATGAGAGTCATAGGTTGATGCAGAATGACTTGGAACTAGTTAATACATGGCTTAAATAAAACAGATTAAAACTTAACATTGACAAAACGAAGCAGATGGTGATCAACAGCAGGCAAGATTATAATTTAAGAATATTAAACATTGTAAAAAGATAGCTAAAAAAATTGGTTTTCTAAAAAGAATAAGGACTGAAATATCTACTTTATGAGCAATAAATATTTTTAATGTAATTGTAAAACCCCATTTTGAGTATTGTTCATCAATTTTGTTTTTGTGTAATGATAGTTTAATTCAGAGACTGCAATTATTACAAAATAAGGCTATGCGAAGTATTTTATAAATTTTATGTTAGGTGCTTTAAATTGGCTTTCTGCTAAACAAAGACTAGTAATGAATGTTGTTATTTTTGTATATAAAATTAAAAATAACTTAATGCCTAACTATTTGTTCAAATATGTACAATATATTAGAGATGCCCAGCCATATTATCTTCGAAATAATAATAATTTTAGACTGCCTAACCTTGCTTCCACTGCTCCCAAAACGTCAAAAGACTCCTCTAAGCGTCAGAGATCGTTGGAGGAAACCGTACCGGTTTCCAAGAGGCCCAAAACACACAGTTCCACAACCCCTGGGCCATCCAACAGCAGATCTCTGAGGTCTTATAATGAAGTCCTAAAGGACGCATTGGTGATCGCGGTGATCGACAGAAGCGATACCGACGGTTCCATTACACCGGAACGGTGGCAATTGGTCAAGTTGAAGCTCTCGAGCAACTTCTTGGCCATCATGCGGGAGAACCCAGGACCACCTCCTATCACAAGCGACGCTGGCTGGCACCAAGGCCATGTCAAGCTCATCGCTTGCTCCAACCAGAGATCTCTCGATCTCTTCACCAAGGCCATCGATGGTTTAGGAGAGGTTTGGCCAGGTGCAAAACTCGAGGTCGTATCTAAGGAAGACATTCCTAGTAGACCTCGAACTCGTACCTGGATTCCAGCCGAACCCTCCTCTCCAGAAAGTATCCTGGAAATCATCCGGCTCAGCAACCCGACTCTTCCGACTCATGACTGGAAAGTCGCGAAACTGGAGGAACTAAGGGGTTCTTATAGATGCGCGTTAATTGTGATCAATAAGGAATCCTTAATCCTCTGGCGCAGACGAAAGGCATGATTCGGTTCGGATTCGAGTCCATTCACTTAAGGGTGTACAACAAGGATGAGCTGGATGCTGATAAGCAACCTCCTCCTCCTTTAACACCCGATATCACAACCTTGGATCTTGGAGCGTCGATATCCTTTCCAGAATTGGATAGCGACGACTCCAAACTGTCCGAGGTGACTACCAAGCCGTCGGTCTCCTCTTCTGACACATTGTCGGAAATGGAAACCGATGACGAAGCAATTAGAGGTTCTACACGATCAGAGATAGAAGATGAGCTCTTGGGCACATCTTCAGAATCGGAGGACCTCAACAACACCGTGGTGGAGGCGACTCTGGAAGACTGTAGCAATGATACGGTTTCTCCAGATTAATCTCCACCACTCAAAAAAGGCACTCACTCTGCGTCTTTCCAAAAGCGCAGAAGACATAATTCTAATCCAGGAACCATGGATTGCAGAAGGCGTGGTTCGTGGACTTAGGACACCCACATACGTTCCGCTCTATACAAGAGACAAAGGTAAGATTAGAACTTGTATATTAGTGAAACGTAGCCTTAATGTATTTCTACTTCCCAACCTCAGTGACCCCGACCTAACCGTTACCAGATTAGAGACTGCCAAAGGCTCTTACTGGCTGGCATCGGCTTACCTTGGCCACGACCAAGTGGGCCCTCTCCCTGGTGATAACCTAGAAAGGGTGGTACTGGAAGCGGGAAGGCAAAAAACTGGCCTCATAATCGGATGCGACGCTAACGCACATCATACGGTATGGGGCAGTACCGACATCAATGATAGAGGTGAGTCACTTTTAGACTATATTTTAAGTACTAACCTCTTAATTTGCAATATTGGAAATGAGCCCACTTTTATAACAAAAAACCGACAAGAAGTATTAGATATTACTCTTGTCTCCGACAGCATCACCCAAAGGCTAACAAACTGGATGGTATCGTCTGAACACTCCTTTTCAGACCATAGATACATCCAATTCAGTCTGAGTGATGCTCTCCCCAGCCAACCAGCTTTCCGGAACTACCGGAAAACTGATTGGACAAAATATAGAGGAATACTGTCGGAAACGATATCCTCTAAACTATCAAGTCTGCCCTTGAATGCCGATCATCTCTCATGGAGATGGCAGAGCAGTTCAACATTCACCTATGTTGGGAGCCGGGCCACAGAGACATTCCAGGGAACTGCAGAGCCGATGAACTCGCCAAAATTGGAACCACTCTACCTATCCTACCGGACAAAGGTACGAGTAGTATAGGTATACCAATCGCTACGTGCAAACTAACACTAAAGCTAGATGCCAATAAAAGAACGGACCTTAGGTGGACGGCTGGACAAACATGTCTAGCGACCAAACAGATCTGGCCAAGGCTGGATCTGAGTCGATCTAAGTGTCTGATCCTTTTAGATAGGAAACATCTCAGCGCCATAATAGGTGTCATTACAGGACACTGCCTCATAGGCAAGCACGCAAGAAGGCTTGGCGCTTTTACTAACGATTTCTGTAGAAGCTGCATGGACGAGGAAGAGGAGGAGACAATCCCCCACCTTCTCTGCACATGCCCAGCTGTCTCTCAGAGAAGGAAGCTTCATCTAGGAGCTTTCCTCTACAACGACCTAAACGATCTAGAAAAAATAGACGTTAACAGTCTCCTACGCTTTATTATAATCTCAAACTGGTTCCAGTAGTAAGAAGATCATAGATCCACGTGGCATCACAATGGGCCAATAGGCCTAAGTGGGTTGGTATTTCCAACAGCCACTCTTACCTAACCTAACCCTAACCTAACCTAATAACTGGAAACACTCAAAATTCTTTAATTTATAAAGGATTCAAGTTATTTAATGAAATGGACGATGTTGCTAAAAATAATCCAAACATTTTTGCTTTTAGAAAAGAAGCTACCAAATTTGCTAGACAAAAAATCACTCCTTATTAACCAATGTTATTATTATTATATTTTTTATATTTTTTTTAAATTAAATGTAAATTGTTCTTCATATATGTTAAATAAAGGTATTTATTTATTTTTATCTTTTGCTAGGAACGTTGTTTTACATGATAATGCCCTAATAAGAAACTCAATCAGTGAAACATGATAGTGTTTAGTTCTTTGCATCTTTTGAGCTTTTGGTTTTTTTTCCCTTCTTTCTTTTCTTTATTTATTAATTAACTAATTTATTTATTTATTCATTTGTTAAATTATTTATTTATTTATTTGTTATAATTACCAATTGTTTTTTTTTTTTGTGATTTTTATTCGCTTTTTCCTTTGTTTTTGTAAATATTTTCGAACTGTAATCTTTAAAGAAAAATGTACAATTTTGTAATAGCAGAAAGATATTTTTGTATATCGAATCTCTATATTGTAAATTGTGCGACTTAAATGTATAAGCTTATTATGAAAAATTAAAAATGCTACTACTAATACTCCTAAAACCAATTGTTGAAACATATGTACACTGTGATTGCTCTATTTCTTCAAGTTGATGATATACGAGTACAACCAAATAACTTCGTTTTTGAGCCGATAACTTTGAGAGAAATTTACAGTGTTATCCTATCCTTAAAAAATAAAAACTCTCGCACGAGTAATGCCGTTTCAAGTGTGTTTCTAAAACATATTGCCTTGTATGTTGTGGAAAAGGGTTGTTTCCCTGAACAATTGAAATGTGCTGAGTTTGTACCTCTCTTTAAAAAAGGAATCAGAAGAAATATTTCGGATTATGGGCCTATTTCTCTTCTTTCCACTTTTTCTAAGATCTTTGAAAAACTGCTTAAAGTTGGCATTTTGTCGTTCCTAGACATGTTTCATTTCTTTTGTAGCAACCTATTCGGGTTTATATCAGAAATGTTAACAGAGGATGCTATTTTGAGAGTATGTAGTCAATAGTATGGTAGTTTAAACTGCAATAAATCTACCATGGGTCTATTTATAGACATGACAAAATCATTCGATATGGTGGACAAACTTTATAATTCTGGTTTTCGAGGTAACATTTTTAAATGGCTGCAATCGTTTTTAAATTTCAGGAAACGGAGATTCAATGTCTGTGGTGTCTTGAGTGAGTAATGATTTCTGAACAACGGTATTCCTCAAGGTTCTATACTTGACCCTTTGCTTTTTTCTAATATACATAAACTCCCTTTTCAAACTCAAGGTAAATGGTATTCCAACTGCGTTTGCAAATGATATAGCGTTTAATTATGACTGTAAGACTGTTTTTGAATGTATCACAAGTATCGAGGAAGAAGTTCTTGAAATTTTAAGGTTGTGGTTTGTGATCATTATTAGTGAGAAAACAAAGTTGATATCTTTTAAGACAACTGAAAAAAGTCTTTATGATTATAAACTCTTGTTTCACACATGCGATTGTAAACTGTTTTCTTTATCTGTTCATTAGTGTGGTAGAAGTAACTTTGTCAATAATGTACAATGCTCTAAAAATTGTTTCAAAATTGTGTCAGTACAACATTTTAAGTACTTAGGCGTTTCAATTGACATCAATCTAAATTGGAAAACTCATATCCAAGCGTTAAAATCGTACATGATGTTGGTTACACGTAAAATGTATCTATTAAAGCCTTTCTGCTCCAAGAAAGTGTTACCCACTATTTACTATGGTCTCACGCACTCAAAATTACAATACGGCATCTCCAGCCTGGGGGGGAGGGGTTCGTATGCTATTACACTTAGGCTTTTATTAATAGCCCAAAAACATCTAATGAGAATTATATTTAATAAAAATCGATTTGCTGAAAGTTGGCCTTTATTTAAAGCGTTGCAAATTCTGCCAATCAGACATTTGTATACTTTTTAAGTCTTAAGAGAGTTTTTTTAAACGAAGTGTATATAAATATTCATACATTATCAGATATCTTTTGAATATTTTAAATCTTGATTATATTAACTAACTTTGTAGTTAAAGAATGATTACTATTATTCCATTTAATTCTTTCATGAATATTGTTAGTAGTTTTCAAGTATGAAACGAATAAAATCAAATATCTAATCTAATCTGAGATCTAATCTAAAAATCTTCCGCAAAGTGGATAGGCATAGCTCCAATTGCTGTGCACGATGGCGAATCGACTCATTCGGATTCTCCTCAACACTGCGCTCCACAACGGCAATAACTTTTTTTGTTCGCACTGTTTACGTATTATCCACTAGATTGTACGTGGTGCGGAAACGATTCATCGTGTTCCAAATAACTTGCTCAGATGGACGATTTTGTCGACTGTAAAATGGACGTAGCGCACGATAAGTTTGGCGAACTGAACCATGGTTTTCAAAATAAATTAGCACAATTTGCACACGTTGTTATGGCGTTAGTCTATTTATCGTAAAATGGCAAGACGTACTAACCACAAATCAACTTTCAACCGTCAATTTGACAATCTGTAGAAATGATCAAAAATTCCCGGAATTTACTCAGAAAATTCAAAATACAAGTTTATTCATTTAAATCTATATTGTCCCCTTCAAAGTAATCCGAATCGACTGCAACTCACTTATGCCAGCGCTTGATCCAATCCTCGAAACATTTTTTATATTCGGTTTTCGGTATGTCCATCAGTGCTTCCTGCGATGTTTCCATTACTTCCTCTCGGCTGCTGAAACGCGTACCCCGTAGTAGTTTTTTAACTCGATTGAACAGAAAGAAGTCACAGGGAGCCAAATCAGGTGAATTCGGTGGTTGTTGGATGGTATTTGTTGAATTTTTCATCAAAAAATTACGAATAATGATGGCACTGTGCGACGATGCGTTATCATTACGCATAAACGTCTCATAACGCCCAAATAATACTCTTTGTTTACTGTCTGGCCTTCTGGCAAAAATTCATGATGCACTACATCGTTGTAATCCATGAAAACCGTGAGCATTGCCTTCTTTTTTGACTGAAAACGACGTGCCTTTTTTGGCCTCGGCATCATTTGGTGAACGCCATTCACTTGCTTGATGTCTGGATTGCGTGTCGCACTCATAAACTCACGTCTCGTCTCCAGTAATGATCCTTTTGATGAATGTGGGATCGGATTCAGCCTCGCAAATCATCTCTTTTGCAACGTCAACACGGTTTCTTTTTTGCATGATATTGAAGTCTTTTGGCACCAACTTTGCTGCTACACGACGGAAACCCAAATCATTAACCAAAATGTCTTGGACGGATCCCTAGGCAATGTTCAAGTCCTCCGCTATCTCTCTGATGTTTAATTTGCGGTTATTGACCAACATTTCTTTTACTCCATCAATGTTTTCGTCGGTTTTCGATGTCGATGGTCTGCCACTGATGATGAAGGCATCTTCGATTGACTCACGACCACTTTTGAACCGCTCGTGCC
This sequence comes from Volucella bombylans, assembly GCA_949129095.1. Taxonomy (NCBI): domain Eukaryota; kingdom Metazoa; phylum Arthropoda; class Insecta; order Diptera; family Syrphidae; genus Volucella; species Volucella bombylans. The sequence goes on from OX422144.1 coordinate 157,347,621, forward strand.
ACTGGTAAACGACCGTTTTCGTTAGAGAATCGTTGCCGAAACACTTTTCCAACATTTTCTACCTCCGCGCAAGATTAAATCCGTTTTTTACGCAAATTTTAATGCAAGTTCGTTGTTGCAAATTTAAACCCATTTCTAAAATTGTAAAAAATCGCCAACACAACAATAACAGAGATAGATGTACTCTTGGCTACGTAACTTTTGCAAATGTCAAGCTATGACGCTAAGATTTAGAGGGAATATCAACAACGATTTACCAACTTAACAAAAAAAAAATCTGAACAATGGGAGCGCCACACGGTGGTTATTTTGATCAAGATGGTAGTGTTGCCAGTTTAAAAACCAAACCTCTAAAAAAATCCTCCTTTACTCCGACCAGCCACAACGTTGCATTAAGTACTCGTACCATTTTAATAATATTTCATTGGCGATGGTCTAGAACTATCTATTTTCATAGTTTGCGACATTAATTTCACTGATCGTTAGTTATTTCAGTTTTTCGTGTCGCCTTTGCCTTTATACAGTGGAACACGAAAGTTCTGCAAGATTTCCGATTGTCGCCGATACTTTGGAGGGTATGTAATCCAGCCAGTGAATCGAACCACTACCTAGCAGCAGCCACGGTACGTCTGCGGATACCTCAGACGCCACAACAACACAGAAATACTGAGAGGAGGTTTACCAGTGGACGGCTGAAATCACCACTAATCACCAGAACCGCTGCTGATCGCATATCAGCCAAATTTTTGTCAATTTCATTACAATCTTCTCGGCATCGGTGCCAAGAAGCCGTCAGTAATATCGCAACTAATTTAGACCGTATGATTTACATATGTTTAGGCTATCTGTTCCCACTTTGTTTTTAGCTGCAAAACAGTGTCATTTATGGCAGTCTTCGTATTTATGGGTTTATTCTAATGCAGTCTTCATTACATCTCCACCGAAGGAAAACTTGTCCTCAATTAATATTTCATTTAAAATGTCATCGAAGGCACTCCAAAAAATTTCTGTTTTCCTACTGCTCACTGCCTGCCTACTCGCAGTGGATAGAGCCTAACAATATTTTAAGTTTTAACATATTTCAGATGAATAGATTCATGGCCGTTAGTCTGTCGCTGATTTTTAATGTGCTTACGATCTTATGTAGAAGTGCAGCTGTCAAGATGATGTGTTGATGTGATTATGTGCAATTGTGTTCCCTATCCACATATCTATCCAACGTAGTGAATTGAGAATATTCTTATCTCTCACTAGCTGAAAACTCTCCACTGACTCCTTACAGCCCTGATCTGCTCGACTGAGGGATGCCTTCAAAAGGTTAGCAATATATTTTTTTTTAACACAAATCCACACTGGAAATACTTCTCTACAGTCAGTATACGACACACCTAATAGAGCTAGAACGTCATATACGAACAACAAATCTGGTTAAAGACCGCTCGGAGAACGAAATCCATTATAGTGCTCGACAACTTCAGTAAGGCAGACATATTTCTCGGACTACTTAGCAAATAGAGTCTTCACACAAAAATCATAGATAAAAGCTTCTTAGCAACCTGGTTTACTCTGCATCTGGATTGTTTAAATTAGGAATCGCTGTCCGCAGAATTTATAATTTATATGAATGACTTTAAGAAACTAGAGCGTTATATGTAATTTTTAATTCATCCATTAACTATTGCTATTGAAAGGGTTAAAGCCCACTACCGTTTCGTTTTGTTTCGTTTTTAATGCATTTTATTTTATTCATCTTAAATTTACTAAACTTACATGCTAACAGAAAAAATGCTTAAATGCTAGCTTATTATAACTTAATTAACTTATTCTAACTTACTGGCCCAAAAACGGGAGCTCTAAGCTAAAATATAATATATTTTTATTTTATGTCTTTCGACGTCTAATTTACAATTTTCAATCTTAATTACTGTTGATTAACATCTATTGTAGTTAAACTAAGAAAAAATTAATTGTTTAAGAAAAAACTTAGTAACTGAGCATTTTTTTGTGTTTACATAAAACTTATACTAAAGGTATAAATACTTAAACTACTTAAACTAACTACTTTTGCTAACTTATACTAAACCTTAAACTACTTAGTCTAAATATACAATCTAATCTAACCTAATTGTTAGTAAACTTCAAGTTGCTAACCTAACAGCTAGCTAACCCAAGGTTGCCAACCTTCATACCTTAAAACTACCCTAACCTATGTAAGCCGGCGATTTTCTAAACATAGTAAGGGAAATATGGCCCACTTTGCCTTCTAACTAGGCTAACCTGGACTTAAAGGAAACGACGAAGAAGTCGGGACTTCTTCATTCAACCACCAAATATATTGGTGCTGCAAGACAACATCTTTTTTATCGCGTTTTGAAACCGCCCTGCTAAACCTGAGACGTTCAGTACTGCCGTGTGCGACGTCTCTGTTGTAGTTGAGTCGCCCCTCACCCACTGCACGAGCTACATGGAAAATTAGCAGAACCGCAAACCTATCCTGGATCAGCCCTTTCATGTCTAAATAGAGGAACGCTTCAGGGGGCACCAAGCCTTTCAAGCGCACACTCTCATGATATAAGTAGTTGGGGTAGTAGGCCCCAGATATCAGGTTATTGGACGAGGTCATTGCTCTCGCAATATGCCCTCGAGTCAACTTAATAGCGAAGTTGTCCACTCTTATTAGATTCGTCCTGTTGTATAGAACCTCATTGGGATAGAATTTTATGTATTCCGATTCTGGTGTTCTGTAAAGGTGAAGACAAACCCTAAGGCAAGCCCTCTCAAACACCCGAATCTTTTCCATTAAGGTCGCTCTCACGTTGAACCACACGGGACACCCATATACCAGCATGGGCCGGATGAAGGCCATGTAGCAGATAACTTTCACCCTCGCATCGAGTTGGCTGCTATAAAACAGCCTCCTTGTAAGGGCAAAAGCACCTTTGGCCTTGGCCAGAGCAGCATCTACATTCTTGTTAAAATATAGATATTGGTCTAGCCAGATCCCAGGTATCTGACTACATTTCGACAAGCAAGTGGCAGGCCGCGTTGTCCAATGATCGAGAATTTTCGCCAATTCTTTCTGGTGTCCCTCGAGGCACCAGACAACGGCGTTCTAAATAGAATGGTTTCAGACTTCTGGAAGTTGATTTTCAACTTCCAGTCATCGCAAAATCGCCTAAATTGCTCGAAGTCACGTTGCAAAAGCATGTTAATGACCTCAACCTTTGGACCTGTTCTGTACGCTATCAAGTCATCTGCATACGCTATGCTATGAGGAAGTGAACCTATCAAATCGCTTGTATAAATGTTGAATAAGATCGGCGAATTAACCGCACCTTGTTGCAAACCGTTTTTAATGTAAAATGTCCCAACAGAAGTCGCATCGCCATTTTTCACGATGAACTGTCTGCTGCTGAGCATATTATGAAGAATATACAAAAGTGGTTTACTGATGCCCAGTCTGGCCAGCCTGTAGAAAAGCCCTTCTAACCATACGGTGTCGAAGGCCCTTTCCAAGTCAACCAGACAGGCCCCAGTACACTGGTTTCTGCTTTTATTCCATTGGATATCTGACACCAGCTTAGACGCGGCATGTATAACATCATGCCCCGCCTTGAAACCGAATTGATTGTCCGGAACTATATTTTTGTCCTCAACCCACTTAGTCAGGACTCTATTGATTACCTTTTCGAACACCTTACTGAGATTCGGAAGGAGACTTATCGACCGGAGATTCGCCGGATTGGATGTATCTTTACATCTCTTAGGGATGGGATAAACCACCGCAGTTTTCCAATGCTCTGGATAATGTACATTATTCAATGCATTGTTAAACAGGGTGGTGTAAATGTCTACCGCCTCTAGAGGGAGATGTCGAAGCACAATGTTCGGTATTCCATCGATTCCCACTGATTTTTTACTTCTTACTGTGTCGAAGATTTCGTGGAGTTCTTCCTTTGAAATGAACGGGGGTAGGTCCCCTTCATTGGCGATGACATTATTTGCCATATTCTCTTCACTGAACTGGGTGAAACCCGAGCTCTCGAATCGCCAGTTCTGTATGTCATTTCGCAGGTAGAAATTGTGCAGAAGGACTCAATTCTCCAGATCGGGATTAGAACCAATGACGTCATTGGTTCTATACACTTCCTGAAAAGTCGCTCCTATAGCCTCAACCTTCTCCTGAGGATCCTCGATCACAAAGAAATTATCATCATCTGAGCCTTCATTTGGATCTATGCCTGCAGTAGTCAGTATTCGTTCGTTGTCCGTAGTTCTAGGAATTTTAAGAGACTGTAGGTCGTTTTGGTTTTTCCTCCTAAATATTTTGTTTATTTGCGGGAACATACTCGGGTTGCTCGAATTTACAGCCCGAATTCTGTTGTTCCAGTACAAACTTACAGATGCTCTGTAATTCTCTCTTAACAATATTTGGAGGTTTTTAATTGACGACTTCAGTGTCCTAACCTCCATGTTCTGTCTGTCAGTAAACCGCCTGTACAAGGTTTTGAGTCTTGATAGCAGTCTACTTTTGTTTCGGTGCAGTGCGTCGATGGTAGCATTGCGGAATAGGTTTTCGTTGGGTGTGTGTTCATACCGAGGTATTGTAATGTCCATCGTTTGTTTAATTGTTTGGTCCATTTGTTTTAGGTATCTGTCGAGCTCCTCGTTAGACAGATTCCTATTGGACGGTGGGTAGAGCGAATTCGAGGCTAGTGCTCTTGTCAAGGTTCTGGAGAAGCGTGTCCAGCGAGTCTTACTGTAATTGTAAGAAAACTTAGGAACAAATTCTTCTAACTCCGCAATTTCGTTAGGAATTGTTATTTCGGTACTAAAACCGCAATGGTCACTGTCGTACACGAATGTATGCAGACAGTTTAACGTTTGGAGATTACTCCCAGTCAGTTGTATCCGTACGTCGTATAGCAATAGGTCCAAATAAGAGCCGTATCTGGGAAACGACGGACTGTCCGTCGCCTTCAAACCAAGTCTATACATGACACTGTGCTGTGCCCACCAATTGAGTAGCAGGTTCCCTCTAGTATTTGGTACATGATTTCCCCAATCTCTATGTTTGGCATTAAAATCTCCGCCGATTATATAATAATTCTTCTCCGATTACAGCCTAAGTAGTCTAAAGCGTCTATCGAGCTCTGAGATGAATATTGTAGATTGGGAAGTATCAGGCGCGCAGACAGATACCGTGAACAGCCGCTTTCCGCTAAGGAGAGGTATGCGCACGACACATGCCTCCAGCACCCGAAACCCATGCAAAACACCCTTGTACATTCTTTTAAATTTAAATTTTTTTCTAATAAAGATCGCGACACCACCTCCTTGTGTTGAGTTGGGTCGGTTTCTTCTTCTACTATTGTATTTACTGTGTTCCACATTGTGCTTATCGGTAAGCTTAGTTTCGCTAGCAAAAAGCACATCAGGAGCTGGGTCTTCCAGCAACTTAAACAGCGTGGCTCTTCGCTCGATCCTGATCAGTGAATTGACATTCACTGCAAGGACCTTCAAGGTTTGCTCCACCATATGCGTACCCATTATGACATGAATTGCGTTAGACCTAGCAGCAGCGCGTAGAATTGATCCACCCGCTTAACCTGTTCTTGTACTTGACGTTGAAGCTGAGCCATCTGCCCTTGGATAGAGAGCAAGATAGCTAACATGTCAGGTGCACCTTCCGGTGCTCTTGGCGCTGGGGCCGAGGAAGCAACCGTGGCTTTTTGTACCATTCTACTCCTACCTCCCGCCATTTAGGCGAAGGTAATTCGGGGCGTGATGGCTGGAGTTTGAGGCTGAGTAGATGGACACTTAACCTCCGCTTTCTGCTGACGAGCCATATTTGTTTTCTTTATATCTTGGAACTTGGGACAACCCCGATAGTTAGCGGTGTGTCCCGAGTTCTTGCATAAAGCGCATGAGAGTTGGCTTTTGTCTGACTCTTTCTCCTGGCCCAAAGCACATTCCTGAGAATTGTGGTTCTTTCCACACTTAACGCATCGAGGCTGCATTTGGCAGTTCGACGCGGCGTGCCCGAACCTCTGGCAGCGAACGCATTGTATAACGCCTTCGCTCCTTTTTAATTTCTCCCAGTGAACAACCTGGTAGTCCAGAACTTTCATACTTCTTAGACTATCCAGTTTGCTGTAGGGAGTGAGCTGTACTAGGAAGACTACCGTTCTTCCGCTTTTCCCTTTTTGCTCTTGAAGTGGTAAAAGGGTTAACCCCCACAAACGTGAGATCTTCGCACTCTTTCTCTTGAAGCAGTTTTAAGAGCTCCTCGGGATCAGTGGACGGTTTTAAAGCCCACTACCAATTGGAAAGGTATGTGCATAACAGTCAGACGCCTCTATATTGAAATTTTGTAAGCTCCTTGATGACTGTTTTCCAAGTCTATTTGATGATGGGAAGGACATATTTTTAGGGGAGATGCCTATTCAATATATTTCACGTCTGTATGAAATTGTAAAAGATAAATTATTTGAAAAATTAAAGTGAAAATACATAGCAGGTTTTATTTTTTATTTTTTTAGGAATGAAAATCACTTACTGATTTATCCGGCTAGCTAGCCTTAAAGCCTGGGTCTATCAGACAGAGTCTTCTGGCACCCAGTATTGCTTGATCTTTAAATTAGGAATTCAGTCTTCTCTTCTTCTGGCCTCAACACTACTGTCTATTGACTCGATGTGGTCATGGTTATTTAGTTGGTGAACTTAATGTTCCTGTGCAACTTCATATGCAACTCAAAGGGTTCTTAATTGGGATGAAATATGCGGTTGAGTATATTAATTTCGAAGGCTGATAAAGGTTTGGTTAATACATACTTGTCATTCCATGTTATAAGACTCAGTTGTTTAGACAGTCCGAAGTAACAGTTGACAAAATCGTCGTCGATTGCACAGTCGTTGGCCGCTATAACCGTGCTCCTTTTCAAGTGAGCGAACCCAGTCGAATAATAACACTGTCACTTTAATTTATCGCTGGACAATTGATTGACGACTGTGTTATTAACGAAACAAAGAAACAAAAATTGTGTCCCAAAAGTTACTCGTTCCCAGTGGCACTACATTTAACGGAGGCCTGCATTCATGGCGGCGGGCTTTTTAAAATCGGAAGACTTGGGACCCCATGCGCATAGTTATTGTGAGCCGGGTATGCCGATGCTATCCCTTGAACCTTTTGGGTTACCGCACGGTTTAGAAGCTGTTGGATTCTCGCAAGATATGTGGGGTGTTAACACCTGCAAACAGAGACGTGAGACATTTACACGAGCACAATTAGATGTGCTGGAGGCACTATTTGGCAAAACAAGATATAAAACCTAGAAATGCTAGTAATGAAAATAATTCGGGTCGCAGTGGCAATAATAATTCGGGAACGAATTCTTTAAACCCTACAGCAAAATCCAATAATAATGATGGCAACAATAATAACAAATCGTCGAGTAATTCAACGCCTTCGGCTGCACCTGGTGGTCAGTTTATGGAACCACATCACAGTTCCTTTTTAAATTCGCATTCCCTCTCATCCCACCATTCCACAGGCGGCATAATGTTAACTCAGCTGGCAACTCGCTGAACCTCAGCACTGGAGGATATAATTGTCTGTAAGAAAGAGCATATGGGTGGTGGTGGTAGTGGCGGTGGTGGCGGAGGTAGTGAATACCCATCATCAAGTGGCTCCAACGGCGAATCCCTTCGTTCTGCTTACGATTCAATGAAAGACAATTCCGGTGGCGATGTCGCTCCAGGAAGTCATCATGCTAGCCTATACGCTAGTAGCCGGGCGGCAATATCACCCCCATGGATTCCAGCTCCAGCATAACAAACCCGTCCCCGCCCATCACACCAATGTCACCACAGAGTGCCGCTGTTATACATGCTGCCGCTGCACCCCAATCTTCAGAAATCAAAATCAAGTCAACTAATATATGGGCCACTCTGGTTACAGTGCATCAAATTTCGGACCCTCACCTAGCTCCCCATTCACCGGCTCAATATCTGCGCAAGCCTTCTCACAGAACGGCCTCATCTACATATCACCACAGGACAAATATATGAACATGGTGTAGGAGATCCTACAATCGGCGGCGGCAATGTTGCTTTAGTACGAATCACCGCCACCACCAAAAACCCCAAGATAAACTGTGTAAGTAGCCAATCGGTCACGCTATACACTCAGCCTGCATCAACGAAATTCATAAGTAATAAGCTAAAAATTATTATTCAACAAGAAAAATTCCTCTCTTTCATTCTGATCTTTTGTTCACTTTATTTTTTGGTCGTCATGTGTTTTCTGTATAAAAAAATGCAAATATGCTTGTATGAGTATCTTATAATCAAACGGCCAGAGAATATTTTCATTCATCTAACTTATGAATATGTACCTTGAACTTTAAAAAAAAACCGACGGAAAACAAACAGAGAAATAAAATCCAGCAGTCAAGGTTATCCTGCTGAATTTCCATCAAAGTAGGAACAAAGGGAATTTACATTTTCCCTCCTTTACTAAAAATCGTAGCTGTAAGTAGTAAGTGTTTTGTCTATTACTGTGCGCGACAAATTGTTTGTGATCGGCATATATTTACTTTTCTTAATTTTCCCTCACCTTAAGACTAACCCGTCCACCCTTTTTTTCAACTACCTAAAAAGTACCAATAGCGACACGCTGTGAAGGAGCAGTACTATACACATAGGTACGAGTACATTGATGCTTGCCTAATGCACTGCCTATTCCAAACCAAGGTTATAGAAGTGACACAATAGCGCGGTTCCTTGCTGCAATCCGGTGTCTAGAAGAATTCAGAAGTTCTATTCGTTGTGCTTCACAAACACATCGGTCTTCACGGGATCCTGAAGCTGGCCGTCGCTTTACATAGCCTACTGTGACGGAATTGTGGTCTTTTTCAGGATCTCTAATAGTCTCTGAACTTACTCTATTTGTACGATTTGCTTTAGATATTCACAAGATACGCTGTAGTTATAAGATGGGACAGGCAGAGATAATATTCTAGTCGTCGAGCACACTTTCATCTTCCCAAAATCATCAAATAATCTAACGCATTTTAGGAGCTAATTATTAAAATTGTGTCTGTAGCCCAGCAGTCTAAATCGTAAATGAATAGCTCAGGCCTGGGCAACCTTTTTTTTAGATAATTGAACTACCAAAACTCATGTAAATCGTCCCCCACACAAAATGTTGTCCGGTAAAGACTGACCGCAGCAAAAGTAATATTTATACTTTTCCTATCAATAAATGTGCGTGCTGAGGGTGGAATCAACTAAAATTCAGCAAATAACCGTCTAGCTCTGCTGCTGTTTTTGGCGGTTTTGTGACTGGTTCCCTGCTTTGGTATTAGACCTCACGAAAACCCTTAGGAAACTTGATCAGTAGAATTTTCAGTGATACGTTAAGAACAGAAAATTTTAACCCATTTCCTGATTGCAACGTGGTACATATGTAGTGCTACATCACTTCATGGATATTGAAATATCAAATCGGGTATTTTCTAACGTAATGCTTTCGTAAAATTCAATATTGACTTCATATACTTCAATTTGTCAACATCAACTGAGAGAAGGTTCCCCCTTATAACCAACTTCCTGGCAGAATCCAGAATTCATCAAGTAGAAATTCCTGTCTTTACTACAAATTCATAAACTTTTCGGAAATACATTGATGAAAATGCACAACTAGTACCGAGTCATGTAACGATGACTTTAAATAACCACAGAGTGTTTACCGTTCAATTTATGGTCTTTCAAGTCATAAGATCTTCCTACTGCAGCAGTCCAATAGTTGCCACCATGTAGTTAGTGGATCCTCTAACTAATTAAAAACGACAAGGCATCTTGAAGCTCTTCAGATTAATCATAAATCACGATCTAACTTTAACGGCTGCTGTTAAACTCTTGGCAGCTTAACAAGAGAAAACAAAATAACTGTCAAAGTCTAATTAAACATCCATCTCCTTAGCACAAGTCAATAAAATCACTCATGGATCGGTTAGTTGCTAATAAAAAAAAAAAAAAAAAACAAGTAGCACGAGTACAACATTAACCACATGATACTCGTACCACCACCACATGCCATATGTGCCCGAACCCGTGCCCATGTCCATATCCATGTTGATGTCCATGCCCATTGCAATACCTGTGTCACACTGACATCACTGGGTAATTAATCAATTGGCTTCCAATAACCCTTTTCTTGGTTAACCACAAAACATGTCGCAACAACTCACTAAGAGTACCAATACCCCCAGCCATGACCAACAGTAACTGTCTTTTTGCGGAAAGAATTTCACACGTAATTGATTGAGTTTTTATACCCTTGTTAACTTTGGCCCGTTCTAATTGCATTTTAATAATCCCTTCTCGATTGTATAAAGTCACTTGTGGCCAAAGGGATGTCTACACTAAATGACATGGCGAAAAGGAAGCCAACTCCTTTACGGCACACAAAACCAACACAAAAAAACGTAAAATTCGGATAAATACCCAGCCACAAACTGGTATCAGACCAGTATCGATGTCAGATCACCATCTGTCATAAAAGTTCTGTGAGTGGCAGTTCTTAAATTTCCATTAGCCCTGCCCACCCTGCTGTGCCAACCACCTCACCATGACAATACTGAAAGTGACGAGAAGGAAATGTTCATCATAACGAAAATTTGAATTTAATTGAGCAACGAATTAAGCAAAAACCACTCTTTGTGCAATCTACGCACAACAAAACGAATTTTTGTCCTACAGTTCGCAGATAATGATGCGAAAACTTCCCAAATCGAATATTTAGAAAATTAAAATAAATCTTTCATGAAAGTCTAGCTGCAGGATGATAGATCCTGTGTACAACGACAAGGGTTGAGCGCTTAAGGAGCAGTGGTTGGAGGGAACTACAATATTTGTAAGGTATTGTAATTGTGTGAATTACAACAATAAATTGATTATGCTTTAATAAATAATAATCGGAATAAAAAATAGTCTTAACGTTTTGTTTTCTTAAAATAGCCTCCCGACCTAATCACATTCTCTAGGTGGACCTGGCTTAGGTGTAAACCCGAGGGAAATCCTTTTACCGGGAAATTTCAAATCCCATCTATTTATATCTCAACTCACTCTATCGGAAGTGTTTGTCAACAACGTTTTGCGGTACGATTGTAGATAGCAAATTTAATTGAAAGGAACGAGTTAGCTAAGCCTGGAGGACTCTGTTCTTATGCAGAAAGGCTGGAGCTGGAGAAATAAGGTCTACAACCTCAAATTAGCAATTAAATTCTAACTTAACAGCTATAAGATGGCCATCCCTGAACCAGCAGATCAACTATTTACCACTAGCCAGCGCTCCCTTTAAGATATATATCTATTGCTGTATTATGTATACTTTTCCACCGTCTTTCATGGGAAATAGCATCTCACACTGTCAGCGGATCCGTCTCTAAGCAGGTCACTCGTCCATTCTTAAATCAAGAAAACGATATCGGCCAAAATATCGATACATACTCGTAAAAGCTTCCAACATGTCTGAAAGTGAAATCAGTGCTACAATCTCAAGCTCGAATGAATATATTCACTGATAAGTCAAAAACGCATTTCCGCCATCCACACCATTAAAGCGATTTTTGGCTCTCTCTTTGCAAGATCAACTTGATCGTGACAACATCATAAACTTCTTTCAAAGAAATGGGCAAAAAGTTCATAATCCACATTTACGCGTGCCTGGCCATCGAAATATTTGGAGAAATGGTAAAGCCGATTAACTTTCCAAAATTGGCATAGCCATATACGTCTTTTCAATTCGTTTCTAAAGAAAAAGAAATGCCACTCGCTACAGATAAATGCATGCTAAAACTGCACCCGATAGATGAAACCATACGGGTGGTCAGCAGACACAACCATCAATATGGTCTTACAAAGTTTCTTTTGTCTGTAAAACCTTCATATTCCAGCATACAATTCGGCATCATCACATACTCGTACACTGCTTAATTAGAAGGCACCAAGAAGACCTGACCCTCCTTTAAATGATTTCTAAAGGAGCTTCTGCAAATGAAGAGTAAACCATACTGCCCTCTGTCTGTTCCAGAAAAAAAACTCACTTGAGATATGTTCTTTAATAATTCTTTAGAATTCTCGTATTATTCAAGTTTCCACATTTTAGGTGTGAAAACATCAAAGCGCCTTTTCTGGGCTTACTGAGGGGGGCTTACCCCACAAAGTTAAAAACATCTTTACTTTACTGGCCCTGGGCATTTTCATCGACATTGAGGGCGCTCTCGACAACGCAACTCTTGACGGCATGTGTAACTCGGCCAGACAACACGGCGTAGACGAATCACTAGTTTTGTGGATCAAATCAAAGCAATACTGGTGAATAGGACGTTGATTGCGGTTGGGGGGCAAACAAGGGTTTCCCTCAAGGCGGCGTTCTATCTCCACTGCTATGGTGCATGTTGGTCGATCCACTGCTTAACACGCTCAATAATTCTGACGTCTATGTCCAATCATACGCGGATGATGTAGCTGTACTATCTGTCGGATCATATCCAGCGACTGTCTGCTCTAAAACGCAGGTAACCCTAGACGTGATCGACGATTGGTGCACTGTTATCTCAGGGTTCTTAGGCAATCCTCTTGTTCTCTTTACGCGAAGAAGGAAGCAGGACTGGTCCGACTCATCTAGTGCTTAAAGGCATCACTCCTGGTAGTGCAAAAGAGCTATGGGGCCTGTAACCAAGAAAGGTTCTCTGGATCTACTCGGCTACGATAAGGCCAATAATGTCTAATCGGTCGGTGGAATAAGCTCTCTGTTTGTCTCGGCTACATAGGGCTTTCCCTAGCACATCTGGTGCTCTAGACGCAGTGATGAATCTCTCTCCCCATGATATTCATATGATGGGCTGCACTCTCAAGTCCATTTAAAAAAAAAAGTTGTCTTTGGTGCAACACACACCGGATCTTTGATGGCCTTATAGACATGCCATCTGATTCAATGAGACCAGAACTTCTGCTGCAGAAAAAATACGAAATCAACTTTCCCTGTGCCCAGGACTGGTTTCGGTTAAAATTTGAACCAAGAAAGGAATGTAGTCGGATCTTCACAAATGGCTCCAAAATCGATCTAGGATAATGTGCTGGTGCACTCTGGAGTACGACAACGTTTGATTTCACTTCTCGTTAGTAAAACTTGCATCTGTCTTCCAAGCGGAGATATACGCTATCCTGCTGGAAATAAACAATATTGTGAAGAATCGGTGGAGATGGCGAATAATTGACATCTGTAGCGACAGCCAATGTAATAATTTTAATGCATCTTAAACTTTAATTTCAGAAGGTTCTTAAGAATCTAATGTTGAGAGACGAACAGATCATAACGAAAACGAAGAAACGCATTCGTGAAGAACACAAAGTCATGACATAATTAGTAACGATAGAAGTAATCAGGCAGATGCTAAATGCTCGAGCTTATTCTCTGAAGATAAGAGAGGCAAAGCTTAGGTACAATGTGGGCACATGAAGACTGCACAGACAATGAACAACAATATTTTATATGTGAATTTTGCTGTTGTTAAAATTAAAGTTCCTCGAAAAAACATTGCCTTAAATATGACACACCTTGGGCCATATTTAACACTGAATTATGAAGTTCCTTTAAGTTTTTGTTTTTTGAATTTTTGTTACGTTTGTTTTTTTAATAAAAGTTTCTAGAAACTGAAATAAAAATGATTTGTAAGACTGTTAAAAAAAAATAAATGAATTAGACTGAAATTTATGGTTTTATTTAAAAAAAATGTTAAGGGTGCGCCACATTGGCCATACTTACTCTAATTATTCTTTAGTGTCGTTGTTCATTGGAAAAATTAACAGTCAACATTTCGAAAAGTTGAAACCCCTCTCCTAAGGCTGATTTGAATAATAGATCCTCATCCAAATGAGCACATCTCAATATGTGACTCTGTTTTGCATCCTCTTTTTGCCTGAGCCGTACCATTCCACTTGTTGAATGTCAGTACAACTACTCGGCCGCAGGATTTCCTTATCATATAGTGTGTTATCACAAAGGTTAGAGGCACTTTTGGGAATCTGAAGCTCAAGGCTATCTCTCCTAGTGTTGACTATCGTTGGACTCCGTATCGATAACCACAACGTGATCTACAAATAACAGACCGGTATATCAAAAACTTGCAACTTTCCAAGTTTAAATTTAAGGGGTACTAACATATAACAAATTTGTAAACATATATTAGCCACATCTACGTATATTGCTATGACAGGCCAGCATTACGAAAATAGTCACCGATACAAAGACTGATTCCCAGAGTCCGGTTACCTGAAACTTTGCCTATTACATCAGACTCAAAAACTGATCTTCAAATGTACGAAGTGTAAGAACGGAGAGGAATCCAGGAGATAAACACATATCTTACCTGACAGCTCCAAGATAGAATGTCATCATCAAATGTCGTCTTTGCTAAACATCTCTAAGCCTCAATATCACATCAACAAAAAAAAACAACACAACCGCAACGATATAATTAAATAGGTACACCAGTCTCAGCAGTCGACTTAACATCATTTCTCTCTCGACTCCTAAACGCAGTAAACGTAATAACGATTTCTGTATCCTCATACTGAAATCGTTATTACGGGCGACTTCAATATACACAATTCTGGGTGGCTTCGACATTCTGGACAGACAACACCCGAAGGACGGTGAGTTGAGATTTTCGCTGCGGAAAACAACCTAACGCAGCTTATAAATGAGCCCACGCGAATACCAGACGTTGATAGTCATACCGCCAACACCCTGGACTTGTTTTTAACTTCTCACCCTGATAAGTACACCATTTATGTGGGGAGAGCACATCAATGTCGGACCAGTGTGTCATATCAGCTAATTTCTCGTACACCGACCACACAGCTAGAGAAAAAATTCCTAAAAGAACCGTATGGCAATACGAGAAAGACAACTGGAGCGGTCTTAACAGCTTCTTTAGGAATTTTAACTGGTCGTTATGCTTCCTCGATAACGACGTGAATGCCGCTGCTGATATGATTACAGACACCATTCTCTTTGGAATGAGATCCTTTATTCCTCATCGGATGAAGAGTATCAAACCAAAAGAAAAGGCATGGTACGACTCGAGCTGTAAAGAGGCCGTCAGGGTTAGAGAAATGTTTTTTCGGTCCTACAAGACCAACCCGACAGAGGAAAACCGAAAAAAAGTTCAAACGAGCCAGAAATGACTGCAACGCCTTTCTCAAGCGTGTGAAATTCCTATACGACCAAAAACTGAGGCAAAAAATACTGCAATGTCCCAAAGGCAGTAAAAATTTTTGGTCGTTCGTCAAAAACATTAGAAATTCCGCCTCATCCTCCATCCCAACGCTCATTTACAATGACATTCCAGCTGTCAGCTCTTTGGATAAGGCCAATCTGCTTGCTGCACACTTTGCGGCCAGCTCAACACTCCCAGATTGTGCTTTGTCTCCGCCTACACCTGAGTGCGTCAAATCTTCAATGGGACGTATCTACTTTCGCACTCGTGTAGTAGCAAGAGTACTTAAAGATCTCAACATACATAAATCCGCTGGTCCAGATGGTATATCTCCCCTTCTTCTGAAGAGGTGTTCTTCCTCGCTGGCAAAACCACTGCGTAAGCTTTTTCATTAATCCTACTCTTTAGGACTCTTCCCGAGCAGATGGAAAACAGCATTTGTCCAGCCCGTCCCTAAAAAGGTCGAATCATCTTCTCTCTACTCCTACAGACCCATTGCACTTAAGTCCCTTCCTTCCAAGGTCATGGAAACGCTGATAAATCGTCAGCTCATGAAATATCTCGAAACACGAAAACTTCTCAATGACCGGCAATATGGTTTTCGTAGCAACAGGTCCACTGGTGATTTGATGGCATGTCTCACTGAAAAGTGGAACCAAAGCGTACATCAATCTGGCGAAAGCAAGATAGTTGCACTTGAGGCATTTGACAGGCATCAAGCTGTTTTGTCGAAAATGCGTGCATTTGGGATCGACGGCTCTCTTCTTCAATGGATTAGAAATTACCTTTCGGAACGTTTAATTCAAGTTGTCTTGGACGGTGTCAAGTCTGATATTCACAAAATAAATGCTGGTGTGCCCCAGGGCTCTGTTCTGTCTCCGACACTCTTTTTAATTTTCATTAATGATCTCTTGACTGCTACTTCTAATCCAATATATTCCTTTGCTGATGACAGTACTCTCTGCTTTTCATATTCGTTTCCGGACTCACGGCCCTGCTCTTCGGCTGTAGTACCAGAACGGCAGCGTATGCTAAGCTCATTAAATTCCGATATCAACAGCATAACCAATTGGGGAACTATCAATAGGGTGGAATTTAATGCTTCCAAAACACAATGCTGTCTGCTGTCTTTAAAGCGAAATTTAAACACCCAGCCATTATCTATGAATGGGACTTGCATCGTCGAAACCGAAAAACTTTCCATTCTCGGTATTTGTGTCAATGACAACTTACGTTGGAATGACCACATATTTGATGTCGCCAAAAATGCTGCGAAATGTCTAGGTTTCCTCAAGCGATGTAAGAAATATTTTACCCCCTCTGATCTGGCCGCCCAAAATTGGAGTACAACTCCCACATCTGGTCAGGTGCTCCTAAAACATCTCTGCACCTGCTAGATAGGATTCAAAACCGTGAGATAAAACTTATTGACGATACTAATATCAGTCAATCAATGGACACCCTCGAACACCGACGAAATGTCTCGTGTCTCACTTTGTTTTATCGCTATTTCCACCACCAGTGCTCCACTGAAATCGCCAGTAGCATTCCGCCCATTCAAACTTTCAACCGTAACACCCGTCTCGCTATGAATGCTCATCAGTATACCCTCAAGCCCATTTTCGGACGTACTCTAAAATATCGTGATTCGTTCCTAAGCCGTACAACTCGCTTATGGAATGCCCTGCCGATCTCTGTATTTCCTGGTCGTTATAACTTGCAAACATTTAAAAACAATGTACATCGGTACCTCTCTTTTCTTCCTCCCTAAATTTCCTTTGCCCGCGCTGTGTACAATCACCTTAAGGGTACTCAAACCCCTTGAGAGCGCGCTCAGTATAAAAAAAAAAAAAAAACATAGCTGGTGCAGTTCTCCACAAGGTCTTCTTTAAGACAACACAATACCAATACCAAAGCGCAGTGTGAAGATTTTTCGAATTATTTACATTTGAAAGGCTGTCTCAACTATCCTTGCGTTAAAGTAACCCCTAAGCACAAGCAAACGAAGAAGCTTATGCCTCAGGAAAGTCAGCCCCAACCTTTAGCTTCATGGTGTGTTTTTAAAAATGAAATGTCAGGTAGAAATTAGCCTCATGGCATTCATCGTCGATTCAAATTGTTTCACTAACATCATCAGGTACGTACAAGTTACACATCATTTAAATTCCCATTAGCAGCCTGAATTCGAACAAATGATAGGCAATGACCGAAAAAACGTGAAAACGCCAATTGCGCGTGAAACCTCACATTCACTTGACTAATGACGCTCCAAATGTTCTGCGTGTACATCTCCACCCCATAATCCTTCGCCGCATTCAAATCTGTCAATTTATTTCCAATTAAGCAAGGTTTTTCCTGAAATCATCGCACATCACAATTCCAACTGTCCTGACGTCTTCATCGGACTAGACATGAACATACATACGAGCACATATATGTGTATCGAACTATGTGGAGTCGAAAGAACTCGGCAGCGATATTGCGGGCGTAAAGATTTACCAGAACAAATGACAGCCCGTTAATGCGGAATTGGCATGTTCATATTCACACAGTACACATGGACTCTTCTCATTTCAAAAACTCTGTAGAAAAGTTGGTTTTTGTTATTCCAATTCCTCAGAGGAATCGCATTTTTATTTGCTTCATGGTGTCCTGGTAAATCCTGGTACCGAAAAATGACCTGAGAGACAAGAAAATTGCCACTTGCCGTGTAATGTCAGTTGACATGTTAATATGCCACTAAAAGTGTCAGAAACATGACATCTGTCGTTGTCACAAAACAAACAGAAGTTAACACTTCTCATTGTTTAGGATGGGCGGAGTTGACAGTTTCGCCCGGAAAGAAAAGCAAAAAAAAATAAAAAATCCCCCCAAAAGTGAAAATGTCAAAAAAATCACTTTTTGACAAAACATGCAAAAGTCATATTGTCTCTCAATTATCCAAGGACAAACGAAACAATTTCAAATTAAATCCAAGGTGACAGAGACTGTTACAAAAAGATCACAGATTTCGTGCAGAAGGAAGACAAGTCAAATTTACTCAACTAACCGACACATCAAATATCAAATGTCAAAGTTTCAAATGTCAAAACATGCGGCACTCAACGATTGACTTCATTATCTGCTCTCCAAGTGTCAGTAGATGATGATGATGATGAGTGAAGCCATAATCTTATCCTAATTATGAAGATTAAAATTTTTTTTTCTATTTTTTGTCATCAAATAAAGGATATTTTTTTCTTTGTCTCAATGTCCCACTGCCCTTCTCTCTCTCTGTTACTCTCACGCTGTGCCGCTTTGTTAGCTGAATTTTCCAGCAAAGTCATCGAATTTAATGTTTCCACAATGAAACATCTGTTCCTCGTGTTCTTGACATCGCTGGAGATTTGTCAAAGAAATTTGTCTACAAATGGATTCAAGTGTCAGAATTTTTCAAGAGAGATCTACTATTCCGTTGCTGAAGTCAGTTACGGTTTGATGCATTCTTGAACCAGCTATAGATGTTCCGTCACTGATAAGGGTGTCAGCGGCACTGCCGAATTTATGAATACAAAATAAAGTGTTATGTCATAAAAAGGCCAACGCCTCCATCTAAAACTTGGGTTTCCAATGTAAATTAGATAGTTTTCGGTAAGACAGGGACAAACCTATACCCTCAGAGGGTACAAACAGCCCGTATTTTGTGATAGGGGTCTACGGAGAGCCAGCGCTATAAAAAAAAAAAACCTCGATGACTTACGATCTCGCATGGGGATATTTAACGACCGAGAAAGTGTTAAAAAAGATTTTTCATCATTCGAGCGTGGATTATTATTACTGTTTTTTTTCTTTTTTGTTTATTCTTTTGTGCTATAGTATGATATTTTTGTACGGACTGTTGTTTAGTTGCTCTTGTATTTTAGAGCCTTATTTGGATTTTTAAATTTTGTATTTTTTTTTGTTTTTGAATTTTATGACGCGCGCTATTGTCCTCCACAGTGGTTTGGATTCAACTAAGCGAGAGATGAGTGATTTTACGAGTGTTGCATTGATTTCGGAATTTTTTTTCCTTTTTTGAATGCCATGACTAATCATTTAGATAGATGTTTTAATGAGTACTAAATATTTCATTCTTACATTTGAATGAGTAATTCCAAAGCCGAACTTTTAATGAAGACATAAAATAAGAAAAATCATTTGAATGTGACTGTTGGAGGTGACACTTAAATTTGGACATGTCCATAAAATAGAACTAAAAAATCAAAAATTGACATCAAGCAGATAACGCAAATTGTCTCTTCTTATTCTCATTTCTTTTTTTAAACAGGCTTAAGAAATTTTACGGAAACAAGGACAATTAAAACAAAAACGTGTTGAAAACAAGAAACGAAATTTGATAGGGAGTAGATACTCGTATAATTTGGTTTTGATTTATTCTGATATGGATATACTGGTGTTGATTTTTTTTTTTAATTAATCACAAATTAATGTCCATCAGGTCAAAAAACAGTTAAAAGTGACAATAAAAGGTGTTTATGCTTCACGAGCAGGAAAGTAATAACAGAAGGGAGGTAATCTTCACTAAATGATGAAACTAGAAAAGGCCTAAGGCAGCTGTGGTTTGTAAATTTCTTTGGCTTAGCGAAAATGTCGCCGCAAAGTCAAAGAATTTGTATTTTGTACAATTTTAAAGGAAATTGAAGAAGTTTATAAAAAATTTACTAGTTTTGTAAGCAGGCTTACAGAGAAATGAGTATTTAGGAAAAAAAAAAGAAATGGCTTGATTTGCCGCTCTTTCTATATAATTTAACGTCTAAGTCAGAATTAGGTCGACCCAAGAATAAGTTTGGTGATCTTTGTCCTAAGTCGCAGATCAGAAAAGTATGTAGTCTTGTTCAACAAACAACGAGACTTGAAACCGTCCAAAACCACTTGAAATTTCTGATACATTGAAGAAGATAGTCGTCGATCACAAATGCACGCATTTTCGACAAAAGAGCCTGATGCCAAACTCTGTCAAATGCCTTAGAAATATCAAGTGCAACTATCTTGCTTTCGCCAGATTGATGTACCGCTTTGGTTCCACTTTTCGGTGAGACATGCCATCAAATCACCAATGGACCTGTTGCTACGAAAACCGTACTGCCGGTCATTGAGAAGTTTTCGTGTTTCGAGATATTTCATGAGCTGACGATTTATCAGTGTTTCCATGACCTTGGAAAGAAGGGACGTAAGTGCAATAGGTTTGTAGGAGGAGAGAGAAGATGATTCGCCTTTTTTAGGGACGGGCTGGACAAATGCTGTTTTCCATCTGCTCGGGAAGAGTCCTAAAGAGTAGGATTCATGAAAAAGCTTACGCAGTGGTTTTGCCGGCGTGGAAGAACATCTCTTCAGAAGAAGGGGAGATATACCATCTGACCAGCGGATTTATGTATGTTGAGATCTTTAAGTACTCTTGCTAATACACGAGTGCGAAAGTAGATTCGTCCCATTGAAGATTCGACGCACTCAAGTGTAGGCGGAGACAAAGCACAATCTGGGAGTGTTGAGCTGGCCGCAAAGTGTGCAGCAAGCAGATTGGCCTTATCCAAAGAGCTGAAAGCTGGAATGTCATTGTAAATGAGCGTTGGGATGGAGGATGTGGCAGAATTTCTAATGTTTTTGACGAACAACCAAAAATTTTTACTGCCTTTGGGACATTGCAGTATTTTTTGCCTCAGTTTTTGGTCGTATAGGAATTTCACACGCTTGAGAAAGGCGTTGCAGTCATTTCTGGCTCGTTTGAACTTTTTTTCGGTTTTCCTCTGTCGGGTTGGTCTTGTAGGACCGAAAAAACATTTCTCTAACCCTGACGGGCTCTTTACAGCTCGAGTCGTACCATGCCTTTTCTTTTGGTTTGATACTCTTCATCCGATGAGGAATAAAGGATCTCATTCCAAAGAGAATGGTGTCTGTAATCATATCAGCAGCGGCATCCACGTCGTTATCGAGGAAGCATAACGACCAGTTAAAATTCCTAAAGAAGCTGTTAAGACCGCTCAAGTTGGCTTTGTCGTTTGCCATACGGTTCTTTTAGGAATTTTTTCTCTAACTGTGTGGTCGGTGTACGAGAAATTAGCTGATATGACAAAATGGTCCGACGAGCCTAGAGGGGAGAGCACATCAATGGTGACGAGTTGATGGCGGCAGCAAGCTGCAGCTTGTATAGATCGGGAATGCGAACCGCATCAAAAATTGTTTCTAATTTAAATACAAAAAATTAAAAAGTCCTTGGATACACAAGTGAAATTACCTAATCCTTACTCAACGGAAAAAGCATTTGCACTGTATATAAATTTAGGTCACACAAAACATACATACAAGCTTACACGATGTAGTGCCAAGGACGTAAATGCGGATATACTAGGGATGTCTGAAAAGTTTCCTACCAAACAATGATACAAGACATTTTTTCTCAAATTTTTGTAACTCTACACACTTCTCACAGCGATGCTCCGAGGGCAGTTTTTAGATAAGGGAACAAAAAGAAGTCCGTTTTTTCCGCAATTTCTACCTTCAGCTTGGCAAGTAATGATGCGAAGTACGCTCCTGTAATGGTTCTGTTTCTTTTCGAAGATAATCGATTAAGATAACTCATTTACTATGCCAAAAACCAGTCGCCATCACTTTCCCAGCCGAAAAAAACAGTTTTTGCTTTTTTACTGTTTTGAGTGAATTTTTGTTTCGACCGGATAATGGTGTATCCAAGTTTCATCTACAGTAATTAATCGGCGCCAAAACTAGGATTTATTGCGCCTAAACTGCGCCAACAGAGCGTTGAAAATGTTTATTCGAACACGTTTTTGGTCTAGCGCTAGCAAACGCGGCACCCACACTCGCGGACAGCTTTCTCATGCCTAAAACTTGATTTAATATGAAACACGTTCTTTGGACATTTTCATAACCTCTACTATCTTTCTCACTTTAATTCGGCGGTCGTCTAACACTATTTGGTGAACTTTAGCAATGTTATCGTCAGTGGTTCCAGTTTTTTGACGTCCGGAACGTTCATCATCTCAGAAGCTCTTACGGCCACGTTTAAATTCAGCAGCCCAAAATTTCACTGTGTTAAATGATGGTGCAGAGTCCCCATTCACAGAGTCCATTGGCCGTAGAATAGAAATTGTAACATCTTCGTTGCAAAGAATTGTGCTTGCAACTTGGAATGGCTTCAGAACTTTCACCAATGCTTCTATAAGGTTTTCCAATAAGGACTTGACAACTTTTTTTTTAAATAAAACGCAAACCATTTCAGATATTTCAAAAACTTTATTATCGGCTTGAAGTACAATCAAAACATTTATGAATGGAACTCGACTTCGTTCATATGGCCACCGAGGGCACATTTGCAGCGGTCGATTCGTTGGACCCAATTTTCAACGACTCGGCCGAAACGGCCGCTATTTCGCGTTCAATGTTTACTCTGAGCTCTTCCAACGTCGTCGGCGTGTTGGCATAAACCAATGACTTAACGTAGCGCCACAGAAAATATTCAAGCGGCGTTAAATCGCACGAACGAGGCGGCCAATCGACTGGCCCATGTCTTGAGATAACACGCTCACCATACATACTCTTCAATAAATGGATTGTAGCGTGTGCTGTGTGGCTTATGGCATCATCCTGTTGAAACCACATGTCATCCAAGTCTATATCTTCTAATTCGGGCCAAAAATAATCGGTGATCATGTCGCGATACCGCTGACCATTCACAGTAACATGACGATCTTTATCGTCGACGAAAAAATATGGCCCAATAACGCCGCCGGCATACAAACCGCACCAAACAATTATTTTTTGTGGATGAAGTGGTGACTCATGAAGCACATGTGGATTTTCACGCGACCAATAACGCATATTTTGCTTATTGACGAACCCATTGAGCCAAAAGCGAGCTTCGTCACTAAAGATGATTTTGCGATGAAATTCATCCTCTTGGCGCCGCTTCTCCAGAACCCAATCGGAGAATGTACGTCGCTTCAAATGGCCCATCGGCTTCAATTCTTGAGTCAGCTTGATCTTGTATTTATGTAAACCAAGATCCTTACGCAAAATACGCCATAATGTAGTCTGAGCGATGCCCCATTCTTGAGAACGCCGTGGAATTGACTGATTTGGATCGCTTGCTACGGACTGAACGGCAGCGATATTTTCGACACTTCGACCAAGCCGTTGTCTCACTGACACTACAACATCACACAACGAATATGTAGACTCAAATTGTTGCCTCAAACTTGTTATTGCCTGACTACTAAGGCGAGAATTACGACAGAAAATTTGAGTTAACGCTCTTAAAGTTGCAGTCACCGACTCCGAATTTCGGTAGAAAATTTTTATAATTTGCAGACGTTACTCGTTCGTGTACTTTACCACGATGAAAAGGTTGAGTTTAATGAATAAATTGACAGTGACAGTTTGATGATTAGTGAAAGAGTGCGTTCGCAAAGTAAATTGTGGTATGGCTTAGATCTGAGGGTCTTCAATTGTGAATTAGTGAAGGTTCAGCCTGAGCGCCTCTAGTTCCGTTCTGAACAGTTTAACCACATTGCTAGTTCTACCATGTGTTCCAATCTTTCCACAAAAGTCCTGATGTGAACCATACAGATAGGTCGAACGTATTCTAATTCGATTCATTACTCAGCTGTGCATCTTGCTTATGGAATGCCCTGCCGAGCTCTCTATTTCCTGGTCGTTAAGAATTTAAGAATAATGTACATCGATACCTCTTTTTTCTTCTTCCCTAAATTTCCTTTGCCCGCGCTGTGCACAAACATTTTAAGGATACATAAATCCCTTGAGCGCGCGCTAATTACCAAAAAAAACACAAAATCATCCACCTGATGGTCTTGACACAAGCTATATCCAGGCCTTCAATGAAAGTTCTCCGCTCTTGTTTTTCCGTTTCTTGCCTAACTTGATAGACGCTTTTTCACCAAGACGTATCTAGTGTAGGGTTCTGTTTAGTTTGTTTAGCTCGTGGTGTAAAAATTTTGGGGGGGAGGGATCATGTCACCATATCACTGCGGCCACATATGGGACTATTGTAGTTTCCTCCTATTAGAGCTCGCTTATCACCCGAATTAGTGATAAATCCAAGTAAATCTTTGGATGAGCTTACGTACATATCTTCTGCCTCCAGGTAGAATGTACCCAAGTGACGATGATTAAACAATTACAGTAACACAAAATGTGTTCTGCTGATTTTTCGTCCTCATTGCATATTCCGCAAATATTATCCGAGGTTATTCCCATAGTCATGAGAAATTTTTTGATTGACGGTGTCCAGTGAAGAATTCTGTGACGAATCTGACTACTAGTTAGACCTAATGAGAAGTTGTTTCGTTTTTGTATGGAAGATGTTTAGTATGAACATTTCGGTTTGTTTGTTGCCTTCAGTTTTCATCGAGTAATGCGTCCAGTGAGCTTCGTTTCTCAGCCGGTTTTTAATATAGCATTTCGCAGTGCTAATAGGTAATCCAAGTTTGTCTGCCATTCCATTGCCTATATGTTCGCTGTGTCCTGGCACCCAATTGAGTTGGACTCTGTTTGTGCTGGCTAATTATTACCCAGTTTATCCGACAGCTCAATGTGCGTTGAAGCAATCCGCATTGGTTCAATACGCTCATCACTTCCACTCACACATGAGAATCACTAGCAAATGTGGGTTGAATTTTGGTGGACAGTTGTCCATTATGGAAATTCCAAGTAGTTCATATTTCCACAGCAATGTCTGGATGTTCTCATTTTCAGATATGAGCACAAAGACGTCAATGAAAGAAGTCATCCTAATGATGAAGTTGTAGAAGGTTAAGGATGCATGCACAAACTAGTCATTGAAGTTTATTGAGCTTGCCTTGTATAGACTTTTACTTCGATTTTTGCAACCATAACATTGTTGCATATATGACAATTGGTCTGCTTATGGCTGTGTAAAACCACAGCATAAAGGGTTTATACCCCAGTTCTTACCAATTAAACTTCTGCTGGTCCATAATGAGATTTTGGCTTCATCTATGGTTTTCATGAGGTGAAAGTTCCAAGTAAATTTTTCGTCTAGAGCTAGGTCCAGGTACTTGATTTCCTTTGAAAACTCTATTCCTTCACCGGACAGAGGGTTTTTGCTGTATGCTCGAGGTGTATGTTGCAGAAAATTTAATGCACTGAAAACTTTACCCTGATGGTTTCAATATCTAAATGGTATTTCTTTACGTAAATGCGTAAAGGCTTTCCGATCCAGAGCATACAAAGGGGAGACAAAAACGTATTTCTTAATAAACCAATATTCTTATAATCAGTGGTTCTCTTGGAAATGGACTTTTTGCCGAAATTCAACATTTCGTGCTGTTATGCCAGAGAGCCCGGATCGAATCTCGGTCAACACCAAAAAACTGAAGGAATTTACTCTCTGCCTATGAAATATTCTTTCACACTGGCGTCAATTGGAGGTGGCACTGTGGGCATTTTTTTTTTTTTGATTTTTTTGATTTTGATTTTGATTTTGCGGCCCGGGTCAATCCCGGACAGATTTATTAAGCTTATTGCAAGCAAATATATACTTAAAACTAACATTTTCACTTAAAAACTAAAGGGTGGGAGCGGTTAAAGAAAGTTAGGACTTGAGGCATAGGTGGAAATAAGTATGTTCTTGAGGGAGACTTTGCTGAGATGGTAGTCGAAGAGAGGCAGTACATCGTTAACTTCGCGAAGCATCCTAGACATTGGCTCCAGGTGTCCGTAATTCGTTCTGTGAAGATTGAGCCGGAAAAGTGGCACAGACCTAAGATTGCGGGGATTGGTGTTAAAAGAAATAATTTGAAGTAAGGAAGGACAATCGATATTACCTACTAAAATTTGATGAATAAAGAGAATGTCGGCAACTTTTCGGCGTATAGAAAGGGGTTGTAAATTTATAAGTTTCAGCCGGTCAGTGTAAGGTGGTAAGTTTTGGCTATCATCCCAGGGAAGACCACGTAAAGCAAAGCGTAAAAACCTGCGTTGAACAGCTTCTATCCGGAGGATGTGAGTTCTGTAGTAGGGTGACCAAACTTGGCTGGCATATTCAAGAAGAGGCCTAACAAAGGTTATGTAAAGAGATTTGGTAACATAAGGATTGGAAAACTCCTTAGACCAGCGCTTGATAAAACCAAGGGCAGAGTTGGCCTTTTTTAATATACTATCAATGTGAGAATGGAAATTGAGTTCCTTGTCGCAGATAACACCTAAATCACGCAACTCATTCACTAAGGGAACTCATTCACTAAGGGAACAGATTAAAGATTAGATAGCAACGAGGTGAAGTAGGGAGGCGTTTACGGGTATAAGTTATAGCCTGACACTTATTGACGTTAAGCTCAAGAAAATTCTTCTGCCACCAAGTACAAAACCTGTCTAGATCTTGCAGCAGAAGTAGGCTGTCTGGGGAAGATGATATATATCTAAATATTTTCATATCATCTGCGTAAACAGATATGTATGAATTTTTAATGATACAAGCAACATCATTAATGGTCAGAATAAATAATAAGGGCCAAGGTGGCTGCCTTGGAGGACACCAGAGGAGGCTTTAATTGGGTCAGAAACCATGGACCTAAATAGAACATAGTAAAGTCGTTCATTTAAATAGGATTGAATCCAAGTTATAAAGTTTATCTGGAAACCAAGAGCCTTTAATTTTAGAAGGATTATATAATGAGAAATTCTATCAAAGGCTTTGCTGAAATCGGTGGCAATCACATCAACTTCATTTCCAGATTCCAGTGCACATAAAGTGCTTGATAAGAATTCCGTTAAGTTGGTGGTCGTAGATCTGCCTTTGAAAAATCCGTGCTGGTTTGGGGAAATAATAGATTTACAATGGAAAAGCATTATGTCATAGATAATGCTCTTAAAAAGCTTAGGTATGCAGGACAACTTAGCAATTGGACGATAGTTGGAAATATCGTCTTTTATACCTTTTTTATGTAGGGGAATAATAAACTACCTTTTCCAGGTTGATGGAAATAATCCCTGGGTGATAGAAAGCTGAAAGAGAGCTGTATTAGGTTGGGCTAGATGCATTTGACATTTCTTTAAAAATATAGGGAGAAGATCATCAGGGCCAGCAGAATAATCATCTTTGAGTTTTATTATTTTATCTCTAACTTGCTCTAAAGTTATAGACACCGATTCCAAAGTTGTTTGTGGGCAGCTGTTTAAGTAGGAAAAGTAAGAATGGTCTGGCTCTTGGGAATGGATGGCGAACGCTTGTCCAAAAAAGATTGCGAAGAGATTTGCAATAATTTGGGAATCGCCCGAGGACCTATCAAGAAAATTTAGGGATGATGGATAGTTTTCCGATTTGCTTTTAGTTTTGATGAACTGAAAGAATCTTTTGGGGTCGGAAATGAGTGTGTGGTCCATTCGGTTTAAATAGTTGTTATGGAGAGTTTGGCAAAGTACAGAGAAATTAATTTGGGCAGACTGGTAGTAGAAGAAATCGGTGTCGGAATGCGATTTTAAGTAAGAATACCAGAGCTTATTTCTCTTGTTACGAAGAGATCGCAGCTCTTTATTATACCACGGTGGTGACGATGAGGGATTCCTTTTGGGTAAAAAAGGCACAGGTTGGGAGAGACATTTTAAAATTTCGGTATAAAAGGATGCAAGAGCATCGTTAACCGTAAGGTTAGGGTTATTGTAGAGAAAGTTAAAATTGACCATACTGAGCAGGTTGTTCAGTTTGGCGTAGTTAGCCCTATGAAAATTAAAACTGTAAGAATATTCATAGGAAACGGGATTAAGACCATTGTCATATGTCAGCGTAAGAGAAAGGTGAGGGTGGTAACTATCCAACTTAGAAAGCAGATGATTACTTTCTAAAACGACGCAGTTATCTGTATCAGTGGCGAAGACTAGGTCGAGTTGTCTGCCGATGTATTGGTGACACCACTTAATTGATATAGACCAGAGTCAGTTAGGCAGTCGATGAAAAGATTCTCTTTATCAGAGGTAGGATTTGTTGCAGTATAGTAGCACTGATCAGTCTGAGTCCATAGAAGCTTAGGTAGATTAAAATCACCTAAAAAAATAACAACGTCATTGGGATCAGCCGCATTAAAAATGCAGTCGATTGCATCAACAGCTAGCTGGTAACCTTGAATTGGTTGAGAGGGACGAATATAGCAGCAACAAATATATAGGTTGCGTTTGCAAATAGGAATTCTAGCGCAAACGAATTCGAAGAATGCAGTGGACGATTTTTTAAAGGGTCTAGACTCGAGACGAGAGTGTATAGCTAGAAGTACACCACGGCCATATAAATTGTCCTCTTTATCTAGACCATCGTCACGGTGTAAATCGAAGTCTTGGGAAAATAATTCAGATTGGTTTCTGTGAGGGCAAATATGTCGTATGGCAGAATCTGCGAATTAAGACATATAGCAGAAATCTTAGTTCGTAATCCTCTTACGTTTTGATAATACAGGGACAGATATTTGGGAGGCTTCGGCAAAGAATTGAGTGGTGGGTTAGGAGCGATGGTAGTTTTTGAAACTAGACCGTATTCTCTGCAGGTGTAGTATGCGCTTGGAGCTAACATGAGACGCAAAAGAAGAGAGATCATTAGCCACGTCATCAGGAGTCATATCTAATTGTTCATGAAAACGTATAAAAAGTTGCCGCAGATCATTATGATTAGTGGGGAGACCTTCTTGCAGAATGGAAACCATTGCATTGGTTTTCGTTATACCGTCGATACAGACAGAGTCAGGCTTGTCATGTAGGTAGGCGAGATATAAGCGAACATTATCATATAATCTGCGGTCTCTTAAACGAGAGAGAACATATCGGCCATCTTCCCCAGAATCGATAAGGTGCTTGGTTAACTTTGCCTTTGGAGGAAGAATGTGGTCTAAAAAAGAAGGTGGTGTGGTATTAGGGTGGGAGTCTAGCTTAGAACATGGGGAGGGATTTAAAATATGGGAGCGAATAAAGTTGGGGTATGCCGTTTTTGTATGAGGGGAATGAGAAGATGTTGGGTTTTGTAAATAACTGGGAGGAGGATCTAGATTGAAAGATACGCGCTTAGGAATTGAATTGGACGCGGTGGAAGAACGTTTAGTATATACGCGATTGGCAGTATGAATTGAAGG
Organism: Volucella bombylans; assembly: GCA_949129095.1. Taxonomy (NCBI): domain Eukaryota; kingdom Metazoa; phylum Arthropoda; class Insecta; order Diptera; family Syrphidae; genus Volucella; species Volucella bombylans. The sequence goes on from OX422144.1 coordinate 157,377,055, forward strand.
AGGAGTGAAAACAGGAAATGTCCCAACTTTAAAGCTCCAATTTGCATCAGGAGCTTGTTTGTTAGGAGTTGGTTTTTTTTTGGAAGAGTTAGGAGTTGGGTTTTTTCGGTATAGGGTTAGACTTAAAATTAACATTATTCTGTTTTTTAGATTTTGTGGATTTTGAGGTAAAGGTAGTATCCTTGCGATGTTTGTTGTTTCCTCTATTCGGTTTAATTCTTTCCATAGTTAATCCACCCAGATTGATGACGTCGGAAGCAGGGTTGATAAACATCCATTCATATTTTGACGGGATGCTTACCTTGAAGGTATTGGTGGAGATCTTACGGCAGTTGCTGACATCTATTTTAAATTTAGATTTGAAGAGACTAGTTAGCCTGTTTCGATCGAGGAGAGTACCTCTTATTAAAAAGGCAACTGACTCAGCTTTGTTGAAATTGTTCAACTTTTTTATTCTCGTGTTCCACTCCGAAAGTGTCCATAAGATTCCGAATCTTGAGATTGTGGGTTCAGGAGTTGGTGTAGTAGCATCATTTACCGAAGAGGGTTGTGGTGGAGAAGAAGATGCTCCAGGAGTTACTGGTGGTTCCATAATTGCAGATTCAAGCATCTCAGTAAGAAGCGAGGTGTTGTATGATGTAGTCGGTGGGGGCTGGGATTGCACCGGTATATCTTCGATTTTACTGGAAGTTATCCGGATGTGATCAGCAATTTCGATTAACAGCGCGCATGATTCGTTTATCTCGTTGCTTAAATCGCTTATTTGGCACATGATGTTTATGAGCAACTGATCATTATTAGGCGGAGAGGGAACGCTGCTTCTGGATGTGCTTTGAAGATGAAAATCGAGGGAAGACCGTAGAGAACTTAAAGTCAAGGTAACACTATTGTATATAGGAGAGACTAGACCATATCCACCACCGACTATCGCGCTAACAAATTAATTTTGGTTGCGAGAATAACCATTTCGAGAATAAATGGTGTAAACCTCCTTTCTTTCGACCAAAACATAGCTTAGTTTCGTTAAGGTTACTTAGATGAACAATTTATTTTTACCGTCGCCTCAGTAAAAGTGTTATAATTGGAGTTTTTTTCTTTCGTTTTAGGGGCCAATTGGTCAAAGGTATCACTGTTCTTCCACTCCCATTACTCTAACGATGTTTTCAGCTCCATCTACAACTAGTCACATACCTATTGGATAAAGATATGTCTAAAATAAAATAGACACTTTCAGAAGTACAAATGTCATCTGTTACAAATTTGTATCTCTGCCTGATTAATAAACAACTCGAGTGTCAAAAAAGATCACCGAGGCACTGAATTTTCCGATATGTAGCAGCCCTGCTATAGCCCTGCACCTCGGTCAACAAACCGCGTATCCTGTACTACCGAAGTGAAAACTAAGTGAAAAGTAAAAACGATATTCACATGCCCAACGCCAACAATCCTATAGGCCGGCTATATCGACAACTGGATTTCCAAATGAATTTCAAAGGCAATGCTCGGATAATTTGATAGCGTTGACCAAACGTGAGTCTGGTTTTGGCTTGAATTTCGCAGAGACTACACTAATACTACACACAATGCCTCACCTGGATTATTAACATTTTCTTAACCTTTATCTATACAAAAAAGAACAGACAACAAAACACTTTACAACCTCAACATTGACTTTTAAGCATTCAGACGTTCTAAACAGGATACAACATTTATAAATGCCATTGTGGAAAACCAAATAAATAACCTCGTATAACAAATTAGCACCAATGAAAATAATTATTAGCCTGAACTCTGAATCATTATGCCATACACGACCAACGTATAAAAAGTCAATAAATCAAAAATTAATTTCATTTTATTAATCATGTTAATAGTAGTTCAATTTTTTTCACACTCTTCAAAGGTCCAAGTCAATGATGTCAATTGCAAATATGGGGTACTTACTCGTGCATACGTACACTAGCTTGGTGGCAACATGTAGAGGATCAATTAATAACACTTAATCTACATAAAGATGTTGTAAGCTTGGAAAAAAAAAGGTAGACCGTCTACCTAGTTATAATTGTCTGAAACGAGTATGACAACAACAAATGTGGCATTAATGTCGATAATCGTAACAATCAATCAGATAATAAAGTTCATTTGGTGGCAAGGTTCTCGTACGTCTGTTTTTGTCTGGACTTCTAGATTTAATAAATGAGGTAGACTTAGAGCCAATATAGTGTATCACAGTTGCAACAGGTATTTATCAGAAGAAATGAGAGCTTTAGACGGAAAACATTTGCTATCGGATAATAGCGGATTGAAGACACTTTCTTCTTGAATTCTAAATCTCACTCAGCTTTTTTTCACCACACGAAGGGAAGATAAAACTCTTCTATAGACACTATGTGTTAGCCTCTGGCTCACGAAAACTAAAAAATGATCTTCCAAGGCAAGGTGCGTGCCGAGGCCTGCATGGGTGAGGAAGAGCTCATACCTATGGGCCTCTAGTTTTAATTCAATTACTTTTTCCAGTATACAGGGAGTGAGTACAGGACGATATTCCTTCCCCAAAAATAGTAACAAAAACTTAAAATCAAAAACAACTACAACGGCAACAGCAACAAAGACGGATGCAACTGAGACGAACGCTAATAACATTAACATACGCAACCTAAACCAAGACCGGGCGTCCGAGGGAATAACCCCCTACTCGGGAACCTGCCACAGGAAAAGGTAGTTTCGGATGAGGGAAGTTTCGGAACGATCAAAATCGATATGGAGATGCTACTTTTCCGAGATGACGAAATATGCTATTCGGAATAAAATAGCGAATACAATGTTGGCGATAAATTGATTTAGCAAGATCAGAGAATTCAGAGAATTTGTCGAAAAGAAAGAACCCGTGGTTCTCATCAGACCTAAATGACGATTGAACATAAAACTACCTGCTGGTAGTTCAACACTGAAGCTTTGGGACTCTTGTTAGAAACCCACTTTCCTGGATGTGGGAGTTTTATTAGTAACATATATAGACACGATGTTCGCTAGTCAATATAAAATCCCAGAAGGGATACCAAAAGTAAATAAAATAAGCTGAGCTATAGACTCTTTCCCTGCGTGCAAATCCCCTGGATTGGACGGAGTCACACCAATCATGCTTCAAAAAACGAAGCAGGCTGTGATACCGCTCCTGAAAAGACCATTCAGAGGTAGTATCAATTATGGATTCATTCTCATCCAAAAGACCTCAGACCCGTCTAACATCATTAATTTTAGAAACTATTTAATAGGTTAGGTTAGATAAGAGTGGCTGTTGGAAATACTAACCCACTTAGGCCTATTGCCCCATTGTGATGCCACGTGATCTATGATCCTCTTACTAATGGAACCAGTTTGAGCTTATGATAAAGCGTAGCAGACTGCTAATGTCTATTATTTCTACATCGTTTAGGTCGTCGTAGAAGAAAGCTTCACCGCATTGCGGCATACCTCTGCTGATACATCTTTTAGCATTAAACTGATCAACTCTCCAAGTGAGTCGTCTACCTGCAGAGTTGACAGCGCAGTCATGATTGCGGATGTGTTGATACTCGTATGTCTAGGAAAGCAACCATTGTGTACTCTTTATATTGTAGGGATTGTTCGATGTGTCTAGTCAAAAAGTGCAAAGCCGTTCCCACCGACTTTCCTTTGCAGTAGGCATGTTGAGCCGTTGACAGAAGTCTTGGATCAACTTTAGCTTGAATATGGATATCAATCAGTCGTTCTAAAGTTTTCAGAAGGAATGATGATAGACTTATAGGTCTGAGGTCCTTTGGGACTACATAAGAACATTTTCCAGCTTTGGCAATGAATACTACATTCACTTCTCTCCATAACAGTGGCATGTGGATAAGTTCTACACAGCTCCTCATAATATTTTCTAACACAGGCAGAATAATATCTGAGGACCTCTGTAGCTCGGCAGATATTATACCGTCCGGACCAGCAGATTTGTATGGTTTGAAGCTATGCAACGCCCAGACCAATTTGTCTCTCGTAATCAGAAAATCAATTTTGTTCCCAGTTGCAGTAAGCCTGTTTGGGGTGCTACTGGTCGCGAGTTGGGAGCTACCAGAAGCAGATTGAGGGATTCACCACTTGAGGTTGTCCAAGAGCCATCGGTTTTTTTCAAACAGCTAGGCATCATAGGATTTGTAGAGAGAATTTTTCTTAGCCGCGATGCCTCAGAGGTTTCTGTGATTTTGTCACAGAATGACCTCCAGGATTGTCGCTTTGCCTTCTTCAGTTCTTTTTTGTATAATTCGAGGGATTGTTTGTATGAATTCCAGTCAGTCACTTTTCTTGTGCTTTTTGCTGCTTTGAAAAGTTTTCTACAACTGCTTCTGAGCAGTCCCAATGCTTTTGTACACCAATATGGTGAATAAGAGGGCCGGAAGTGGTCATAGCCGCTACTACTACTTGACACTTATGTTTGAAGTAATCTGAAACCCGAAGATTTAGTCTCAAACCAGCACTTAGCCATAAACCGGCCCTACATGCAGTTTTTAGCACGATTGAAAAAAGTCTTTACGACAAAGAATACACATTAGCAAACTTCCTTGAAATTCTCACTATAAGTAAAAACTTAGGTTTATGATCCGCAACAGAAAGCCACTACATACGCGGATGATGTGCTTCTTATAACCACCGGCAACTTTCTCTCCACGATCAGTAAAATTCTGAACTATGCGCTTAGAAACCCTAGAGAATGCACCAAGATCTGTGGGCTGGGAATCAACCCGCAAAAAACAGAGTTTGTTCTATTGACACATAAAAGGATAATGCATAATTTTTGTTGTATTGTACTAGATAATAAACTGAGTTGGAAGTTCAGCTTCGAAGAACGTATAAAGAAAACATAGATCACCTTCTACGATTACAGGCGTATTGGGAGAAAATGGGGACCTAACCCCAAGACTCTCTGATCGATGTCAGACCCATTTTAATCTACCGTAGCTTAGTATAGTGCTGATCCGCAAGTAAAACTTGCAAACTTAGGTGAATGACTAAAGTACAGCGGATTGCATGTATAAGCACGACTCATGCCATGAGAACGATGCCAACGGTGGGATTATAAAATATACTTATAGATCTAGGTCTATACATGCAAGAATCTCCAGTGAAAATCGATCTAAGATTGAGTCAGCTTAATGAGTGGAAACTAAACCCAAGGGCCCACGCCTTAATTCTTCTAAGTAGACTGCGCGTATGCTTCAATACGGTCTATATACCCCATCACGACTTTGAAACACCATTCTCTTCCATTCAGGGAGGAATGGGACAGGAAAATATAGTAGAACACTCGATATCTATTTATACGGATGGATCAAAAATGGAGATAGGACCCCGCGCATAGATCTTCTCCAATTAATTGAACTTATAATGCTCACGTCGCCTGCCGGACTACAGCAGTGTCTTCCAGGCTGAGATATTGGCTGTAGCCCAAGTAGCCAAACTTGCAGCAATAACGGCGATATCCCACGAGGATATTACTATATATATTGATATCCAGGCTGTCATCAAGGCCATCGCGGCAGTCGAGATTAAATCGAGGCTTGTGAAGCGGAAACGAGCTAGCTCGAAAAGGATCCTTCATAGAAAGAGAACTGGCAGATCAAAGTATCAAACTTACACTATGCTCTCTGAGAATAAATGTAGAGTGAATGATACAAATAAAATCCAATGAAAAGTGAAAAACCTCCGAACCTGTGAAACCTCAAAATAACTATGAAGGTAACTAGCCAAACTCCGAAATTCAGTAAGATTCTCTTGAAAAGCAGAGCTGAATACTGATTTATTTTTCTTAGATAAATTGGAGAAATTAACTCTTGTTTGATTGGTCCGTGTACACAAGGTAGTATTTGTTAACTATAAACAAATCAATTAAAAACTAAATTAAAATAATTATGAATACTATAAAATAGAAATACTATGTTAAATTAATTTATGTTACTTTACTACTTTTTATTGCAGAAAACTATTGCATTACAATTATGTTCTTATATTACACTTATATTCTATTCTATTACATTTATAACTTTGAACGAAATATATGCTCACTCTGAATTAAACCGTCCTCTCGTGCGTTTTGATATTCCAACAGTATTACCCCTTCAAGACTTCCTCTCCGCCAGGCGGGAGGTAAATTACTGAGTCGCCTTCATGTCTGCTGCAGTCCGACTAACTAGCCGATTGTTTTACGATTCCTGGTAGTCATAACCCACGTTATGGAAAAAATGTCGCACTATGTCCACGCAGTCACTGATTCATTGAATATGCTCTTTCGACCAAATCATCGAAGTATAGAAAATGGTGAATATACTTTGGTAGATCATTTATAGCCACCCTTAACCATTCGAGATGGATTTTTAGATGAATATATTTCTATTATCACTACCCCATTCTGTCCGTCCACATATTTCTTACCATCTTTTGATACCTATCACTTTTATATTATAATTTTTTTTTTTGAAAATGTGTGCTTATTCTTCTTTGAGAATGATGCTGAGGGTATTGTCATGGTACGAGTATTAAGAAACCTGAAAACAAGCTTCGCATGATTGGAATTTGCTTGTGGCATATTGTCGTAGCAGCTTCCGCCTTGAGAAAGGCATAACTATCATAACTCACATCGGATCTTACGTCCTTGTAATCTAACACAATGACTCCAATAAAATATAAAAAATTCCCTACTTAAGGAATGACCTTGGATAAACTTTCAGGAGGTAGAAGTTAGAACCTTCCTTGAGAACTTAACAGATGAATAAAAAAAGATTTAATTACATTTTTCATAAAGTGTCTTCCAAACGGTCGACAACGCAGTTTTCATGATCACACATTCTATAATGAATTATTGGAGAAGTGAAGCAGCGTACGTATTTATGTCGGCATTGTGACATATTGGACTATAACTAGCAATTTAAGCAGACAGTACCTAACATCCTTAAACGACAATATAAAAATGTACATCCAGAGACAATCGGAGCCCTTTATCAATATCCAGACACGAAAATTATGAAAATACCACTTTGATCAAAAAGCTCCCAGAAAATTAAAAATACAAGTTTATTCATCTAAATCTATATTGTCCCCTTCAAAGTAATCCCCATCGACTGCAACACACTTATGCCAGCGCTTGATCCAATCCTCGAAACATTTTTTATATTCGGTTTTCGGTATGTCCATCAGTGCTTCCTGCGATTTTTCCATTACTTCCTCTCGGCTGCTGAAACGCATTCCCCGTAGTGGTTTTTTAACTCGACTGAATAGAAAGAAGTCACAGGGAGCCAAATCAGGTGAATTTGGTGGCTGTTGGATGGTACTTGTTGCATTTTTAGGTAAAAAAATTTCGAATAATGATGGCACTGTGCGAAGTTGAGTTATCATGCAAAATCCACGAGTTTTCTGCCACAATTCTGGTCGTCTCATAAACGTCTTATAACGAACAAGTAATACTCTTTGTTTACTGTCTGGCCTTCTGGCAAAAATTGCTGATGCACTACACCATTCAATCCATGAAAACCGTGAACATTGCCTTCTTTTTTGACTGAAAACGACGTTTTTTTGGTCTCGGCATTTTTGGTGAACGCCATTCACTTGCCTGATGTCTGGATTGCGTGTCGTACTCATAAACCCACGTCTCGTCTCCAGTAATGATCCCTTTGATGAATGTGGGATCGGATTCAGCCTCGCAAATCATCTCTTTTGCGACTTCAACACGGTCTCTTTTTTGCATGTAATTGAGGTCTTTGGGCACCATCTTTGCTGCTACACGACGGAAACCCAAATCATTACCCAAAATGTCTTGGACGGATCCATATTCAATGTTCAAGTCCTCTGCTATCACTCTGATGGTTAATTTGCGGTTATTGATCAACATTTCTGTTACTACATCAATGTTTTCGTCGGTTTTCGATGTCGATGGTCGCCCACTGCGTCCATCATCTTCGATTGACTAACGACCACTTTTGAACCGCTCGTGCCACTGGTAAACGACCATTTTCTTTAGAGAATCGTTGCCGAAACATCGCGCACCATTAAAACCGTTTTTTACGCAAAATTTAATACAAGTTCGTTGTTGCATCAATTTCTAAAATAGTAAAAAATCACCAACACACACATGGATAGATGTAATCTTGGCTACGTAACTTTTGCAAATGTCAAGCTATGACGCTAAGATTTAGACGGAATATCAACAACAGATTTACCAACTTAACAAAAAAACAGAACTCAAATCAGAACAATGGGAGCGCCACACGGTGTTTATTCCGTTACTTTTCATCAAGGTGATATAGCTGGTTTCCCAGCTATCAAAACGAAATCCACACTGCAAACGAAGACAAGGGCTGCTTACGAAATCTATGAACGAAGGAAGCCGGTGGAATAACGACGTCTCAGAAGAAATAGAAAGAAACGCTCGACCGGTGCCTGCTTCTGCAGAAATGAAAAGCGCTTGAGGTCCAAAACACGGAGCCAAACCATGCTAAGTGAGCTTAGGCAAGTAATAAAAATGTTACATCCAGCTGTAACTGGAGCGTTTGGGACCATTAAAGCAGAAGTGGCTAAGGTGTATGGATTGATGAACGGTTTAAAGAAAACCCAACATCGCGTTCGGTCATCACGCCGGAGTAGGAAACATTAGCTTCGAACAAATGAAAAACATTTTACCTGTGCTCCACTGTTAATTTATACAAAGACACAACAGTAGAGACCAAACGAAAAATTACTCTTGCCGATCGCAGTTTCTTTGGACTAAGAAGACAGCTAAAATATAAGTCGCTTTCACGAACAACGAAAAAAACACTGTAGGTACAAGACCCTTACCGTCCCAGTCTTACCATATGATTTTGAAGCATGGACAAAGCCTAAAGTGGATAAAAATACGCTTGGTTGCTTCGAGTAATTTTCGGTCTCGTCTACGCAGATGTTTTCAAATAGCGACTAGACCGCTCTAAATGAAGATACCTGTTAATTTCGGCCTAAGTTCATTACGTAACCTAAAGTAAAGAATGAGATCACTCTTAATTATCTGTGATCCTTCTTTAACTTGTGTTAAACAACTGCACACGTAGTCTTGACGTGTGCGCTTTTCTCCTGTCCTGTTCTATTTCATAGAAGGTGTGGCATATTGAAATGTCAAATAGCTCTTCAGATTACAATGTTTATAGGACCTGACCTATTGGGAGTACAATTGGAATAGAAAATCCGTAACATACAAAGCCCGTTGGAGGAACATGTTGGATACGATCTAACCATTGACACAAAGGCCATAGCCTACGATGAGAGTGGACTCTGCATCAATATGCAAATTTGTTTTATCAGCTACAAACATGTTTGCCGCTGATAGATTACTTTTTAATTAAGCCGAGATTCTCGAAGCTGCATTCCCATTCAGTAAATGGAAGCATACCGTCTTTCTTCTTATGCAACTCTCATCGCATTTTCGTAATAACCAGAAACTCTTGTCTTACCAAAGATCCTCCATCCAATCTGTTCACCGCAAACTTTTTGAATATCACACAAAAAATTCACTCCAAATTAAATTCTCATCATTTCTCGAAGAAAATCCAATTTTTAAACTTTCCACACCCAAGAATCTGTTCAAACTCAAACCTAACCAAACCCCATGACCTTATCCCTCCATCTAGCCCGGTACTAAACTTTCCCAATCTATATTCCGTAATTCTTTTCAAAACTACCAACTTCAAAAAAAACTTCCAATAAACTTTGGTCCTTCACAAAACTAACGGACTTTTAAATTCGTTCAGTCCCTAAACTAGTTTAAAGGTAAACCTTCGATATCCTTGTTGGAAAAAAAATCGATAATGTCCTCGGAGCTAGGGCAACAGAGGGAAAAAAATTTGAAGGAAACAAATGGAAGAAAAAAAATAACAAAAAAAAACAGAAAAACATCGCCCGATAAAGCACACGAAAAGGGAGAAAAGAAGCTGCGAAAACTTCCATTTTCATCCTTTCACCCGGTGCTTGGTATTCTGCCGAGCATCAATTTGCCATAGGGATAGTGAAGATGGAGGAGACCAGACGATGGACGTGGGATGCCTCCGAGGAGTTGTTGAAGTGGCAAATTTTCACAAGAGCACTACCACCAAATACATGAATCTGGAGATGGAGTACCACTATACTAAGACTGAGTACTGAGTACCAAGTACCAGAATGAAAACGAGAACGAGAACGACGACTACGACGCCATGGTCTATCTCGTTACTTACGGCAAATACAAGGAAATGTCATCACATACTTTCCGAATGGTTTTCCAAAAACGGCCAAAAAGTGTATTGCAATCGGTTGGATCGACAACGAGGGAACGAAGCAGAGAAAGGCAAACCAGGGAATGGGTATTCAACTTGGGTTACAAGTATGTACACACACAATACACGTACCAGCGTAACCATATTGAACTTTGGTTGTCCCTCTCTATTATGAGATGAAGAATATTTCAGGGGTGCTCCAAGAGGGTGAGAATCCAGAATCCAAGAAAACGGAGTAACCATCGAGGGCGCAATCTCCTAAAATTTCCCCTGAGACACGACCCATACATATGAAAACACACAGAGAGAATGTTGCCAGTCCTGAGAATACAGGGACTCAACGAACGTGAAAAGGGGTGAATTCCAAATATCCTTGACTGGTGGGGATACATAAAAGAGTTTACGTGAGATGAATACTTGCCGGAGACAACGTGGCCCTAAGCCCAAGGGGGGCCAAAAACGAGTAAAAGAGATGCAATAGTTAAGTACAAAACACAGGACACTATCACCACTACCATTTACCACCCACACAAGGGTGGTTTGCTGGTTTGTCGCTGCGCTGATCTGGAATTCAAGTCGAAATGTTTAATTTTCAGGATGCCTTGGAGCATATGTTACCCGATAATTTGCCGAAAGTTTTAATGAAAGACTTGGGAGCCATTAACTTTGGGGCGGCACATCTCAACTCAATGCCGCACAGCACAGCACAGCACAACACCATGGAGATGGAACAGCATTTACTTAACCGACTTGGATTTCGAGTAGAAAGATACCCAACCCATTATACTACCAGAGAAGCCATCACCAGTCACTCATTCTTTGCCCACAGAGGGTTTGTGCTGGATCTCGGTTGCTCCCGATTTCTGATTTTCTATGCACGACGAGGCGTTGGCAGGCGTTTTTTTGATTTCATTTTGGTATTTCCTCTCATTTTTCTTCTCGTTCCCATTCTCGTTCTCGTTCGTCGTATTGCTTTTCGTATTTGTTCGTTTATTGATGAGGTGCTGTGCGGCTGGTGGGATAGATTATTTTCTGTTTTGCAGTTTTGGAAGTTAATTAACGCACCGACCGATGAAAATTCGCACAGGAACAGGATATGAATGGGGCAACAGCCGTAATAGGGTCGCACAGTACAAACGCTATAAGCCGCTAAATTTTTATGGGCGAAATATAGGGCGTAATAAGGTGTCGGTGGCAAGTGACTTAATTACAGAGCGGCACTGGTATCGGCACAGCGATGCGATGAAAGAAGAACGTGCAAAGATTTATTCCACTACGATGTCAGGAGTTTTTTTCTTTAGCAAAAATGCACCAGTACCTACAAGCTGTGGGAATTGAACATTACAATGCAAAAGTTACGCAGCACTTTAGTAAATACAAAGATTCTCAAGTCTTCATTGAATTAAATACTTCTATTGCTTAAACAACGCATAGTTTAATAATTTTGAAATGATTTTTAAAAAATAACACTCAGGGGTATTCCGAAATGCTATGCTACTCATAACTTTTCATGACCACGAACGTCGATTTCAAGCCTTCATGATGCTTTCTGCTTCGAACGTATCCCTACTTCTTGGTATTGCCATTTTCAAGTTGTTCTACAAGCAAGCGTTCAATCCCACGTATTATCAACGTTTTATTGATTGAAGAATTAAAAGCAATAGTAGTTATGGCTTTAAGGGAAAAAGAAAATTAATTGGGACTAAAGTCTGGAGTCGAATCAAGGCCTATGTTATTCATCTCACTACTTTGAGAGGAAACGTTCGATTTATTGCCGACTCCAAACGGCGGCAGAATATATGGCTTCTCATTGTCTGCCAAAAGAGTGGTAACATCAGGAAAATAGATTACTTCTTCTACTTGAAATGTTGGCCGAGTTGTAAGCCCAAAACATTTTGCATATGCACTGCGCCACACCATCACAAAGTGCTATTCTATACATACCTTCTCAAGGTTTGCACCAAAAATAAGATACATATGTAGGTATATACAGTGCCGGATTTAGGGGAGGGCAGCTGGGGCTTTAGCCACAGGGCCCCTACCATAGACTTCGAAAAACAGAAAGAACACAAAGAGAAAAAAGCAAAACATATAAAAACCAAAGCGCCATCATCATCAAACACATGAACATCATCTTCAACATTTTCGAACTAGAACCTTGGCCTGACCGCAAAACAATTGAAATGGTCGAATATTGGGCCTAAAAAGGTTCCATAGAACTTCGAAATTCCGATGGAGAATCTCTGCAGAATTCAGTTCTTCTAGATCAGTCACTAGATAGTTCCAACTTTGTTCGGAAATGTTGAAAGAATATGTTTATACGCCACAATAAAAATAAAGAGACCGTCAATCGATTCTGGCTTTTCCTCCGCCCTACTGAACCTGAGGCGATCCACACTGCCGTGTGCGACGTCTCTGTTGTAGTTGAGTCGCCTGTCCCCAGCTGTCGGAGCGACATGGAAGATTAACGGGACCGCTGATCTATCCTGGATCAACCCTATATGATCAAGGTAGAGGAATGCTTCCGGCAGAAAGAAGCCGTCAGAGCGCACACTCTCGTGGTAAAGGTAATTGGGGTAGTAAGCCCCAGATATCAGGTTATTCATCGAGGTAATTGCTCTTGCAATGTGCCTTCAATTCAGCTTAATTACGAAGTTGTCCACTCGTATCAGGTTCGCCCTGTTGTAAAGGACCTCATTAGGATACAATTTTTTGTACTCCGACTCTGGTGTTCTGTACAAGCGAAGACAAACCCTAAGGCAAGCCCTCTCAAACACCCGAATCTTTTCCATTAAGCTTGTTCGTACATTGAACCACACGGAACAACCAAATACCAGCATGGGCCTGATAAGTGCCATGTAGCAGATTACCTTTACCCTCGCATCGAGTTGGCTGCTATAAAACAGTCTCTTTGTAAGGGCAAAAGCACCTCTAGCTCTGGCCAGAGCAGCATCTACATTTTTGCCAAAATACAGAAACTGATCTAGCCAGATTCCAAGGTATCTGACTACATTTCGACAGGCAAGAGGCTGTCCGTGTTGTCCAATAATCGAGAACTTTCTCCAATTTTTTCGGGTATCCCTTGAGGCTCTAGACAACGGCGTCCTAAAGAGAATGGTTTCCGACTTCTGAAAGTTGATTTTCAACTTCCAGTCATCGCAAAATCGTCTTATCTTATCGAAGTCATGCTGCAAGAGAGTATTAATGACCTCGATTTTTTGGACCTGTTCTGTACGCTATCAAATCGTCTGAGTACGCAATAGTATGGGGAAGTGAACCTATCAAGTCGCTTGTATAAACGTTAAATAGGATCGGCGAATTGACCGCGCCTTGCTGAAGACCATTTTTAATTTGAAATAGTCCAACAGAAGTCACATCACCATTTTTCACGATGAACTGTCTGTTGGTTAGCATATTATAAAGAATGTACAAGAGTGGTTTACTGATCGCCAACTCAGTCAGCTTATAGAAAAGACCCTCTAACCATACGGTGTCGAAGGCCTTCTCCAAGTCAACAAGGCAGGCACCAGTGCACTGTTTCTTGCCTTTGTTCCATTGGATATCAGAAACCAGTTTAGACGCGGCATGTGAGATATCATGTCCCGTCTTAAAACCGAATTGATTATCCGGAACTATATGTTTGTCCTCAACCCACCTAGTAAGAGCTCTATTGATTACTTTTTCAAAAACCTTACTGCATTATTAAACAGGGTGGTGTAAATGTCCACCGCTTCTAGAGAAGATGTCGAAGGACGATGTTCGGAATACCATCGGTCCCCACTGATTTCTTAGCCCTGATTGTGCCGAAGATCTCATGGAGTTCTGCCTTCGAAATGAACGGGGGTAGGTCACCCTCTCTGGCAATGACATTCTTTGCCATATTTTCGTCGCTAAACCGGGTGAAACCAGAGCCTTCGGATCGCCAATTCTCTATTTCATTTCGAATGTAGCAGTTGTGCACCAAGACGCGATTGTCCAGGTCATAATTAGGGCCAATGATATCAATGGCCTTGTATACTTCCTGGAAAGTCGCCCCTATGGCCTCGACCTTCTCCTGTGGATCCTCGATCACAAAAAAGTCGTCATCATCAGCGGCCTCATTTGGATCGATACCTGTTATAGTCAGTAACCGTTCGTTGTCTGTTGTCCGGGCTATTTTAAGACACTGAAGGTCATTTTGATTTCTTCTCCGAAATAGTTTATTTATTTGCGGAAACATATTCGGGTTGCTGGTGTTTACAGCCCGAACCTTGTTGTTCCAATACAAACTTACAAAAATTCCGTAATTCTCTTTTATTAGCGTTTGAATATTTTTAATCGACGACTTCAGTGTCCTAATCTCTGGGTTTTGTCTGTCAGTTAACTGTCTGTACAAGTTTTTAAGTCTTGTCAGAAGTCTACTTTTCTGTCGGTGCAGTGCGTCAATAGTAGGATTGCGGAACAGGTCTTCGTTAGTCGTACGTCGATACCGCGGTATTGTAGTGTCCATAGTTTGTTTAATTGTCTCGTCCATTTGTTTTAGGTAATTGTCGATCTCCTCGTTTGACAAATTCCTATTGGACGGTGGTGGAGCGTGTTCGAGGAGAGTGCTCTAGTCAAGGTTGCGGAGAAGCGTGTCCATCGAGTCTTACTGTAGTTGTAAGAATATCTTTGGACAAACTCCTCCAATTCCGCAATTTCGTTAGGAACTGTAATTTCGGTGCTAAAACCGCAATGGTCGCTGTCATACACGAATGTGCGCAGACAGTTTAGCGTTTGTAAATTCGTACCTGTCAGTCGTATGCGTTCATCGTACAGGAGTAGATCCAAATAAGACCCGCCTCTGGGAAACGACGGGTTATCCGTCGCTTTAAGACCGAGTCTGTACATGACTTCGTGCTGACCCCACCAATCGAGTAGTAGGCTCCCTCTAGTATTTGGCAAATTATTTCCCCAACCTCTGTGTCTAGCGTTAAAATCCCCGCCGATTATAAAATAATTCTCCCCCGATTCCAGCCTCAGAAGTCGAAAAAGCGTGTCGAGCTCCGTAATGAATAGGGTGGATTGTGAAACCTCAGGTGCATAAACAGAGGCCAAGTACAGCCGCTTTCCACTGCGGAGCGGGATGTAAACGACAACTGCCTCCAACACCCGGAACCTGCGCAACACGCCCTTGTACACTCTGTGAAATTTTATACCTTCGGCATTGGCGCCGGAGAAGCAACAGCCGCTTACTGTACCGTAGCCCCCCTACCTGACGCCATTTGGGCGTAGGAAATTTGGGACGTGACGGCTGGTGTTTGCAACCTAACAGGTGAACGTTTGACTTCCACCTTCTGCTGCCGAGCCAGTTTTGCTTTTTTTATGTCGGCGAACTTAGGACAACCACGATAGTTTGCGGTGTGTCCCACGTTCCCACATAACACGCTCGAGAGCTGCGTCCTATCAGATGCTCCGTCCCTACCCAGAACACACTCCTCGGAACTGTGGTTCTTTGCGCACTTCACGCATCGAGGCTGCATTTGGCAGTTCGACGCGGCGTGCCCGAACCTCTGGCAGCGAACGCATTGTATAACGCCTTCGCTCCTTTTTAGTTTTTCCCAGTGAACCACCTGGTATTCTAGGACATTGATACTCCTTAGACTATCCAGACGGCTTTCGGGACTGAGCTGCACCAGGAAGAACGGCAGACTCCGTTTCTCCCGCCTGGCTCTAGCTGTGTTAAACGGCTTTACCCCTACAAACTTGAGTCCTTCGCACTCCTTTTCTTTGAGCAGTGCCAGGATCTCCACAGGATCAGAAGACGGTTCCAACCCCTTCAGCAGCATCGATTGCCGCTTTTCACACTTCGGTGTGAATGAGTAGTGCTCCGTCGTCGTTTCCTTTAGGAGCTCTTTAACTTTCGCGTAGCCCTCCACTGTATTACAGTGGATGGCATGGCGATCGTTCCCCAATCTCTTAATATTGAAATTATTACCAATGACCAACTTACACAGGTCCTTGGTAGCATTTACCTCTAATTTAAAGTTGTTGATAGGAGGCACCTTCTCCTTCTTCTTCTGCTGCTGCTGTTGTTGTTGTTGTTGTTGCTGCTGCTGTTATTTTTTCAGCTGCTGTATATTCATCTGTTGTTGTTTCTGCGGCTGCTGTTGTTTCTGCTGCTGCTGTTTTGTCTGCTGCAGTGGTTGTTTCTACTCGTGTTGCTTTTTTTGTTGGGCGTTTTCTGCCTCTAATTTCTCCCTCTGCCTGCGTGCAGTTTGTTTTAGCTTAACAGCAAGCTGCTGCTAATGTCCTTTAACATTTCATCCTCATCTTCCGATTCGGATGCCGCTAGAGAAGCAAAGTTGTTATTGCCCCCTTCATAATGTTCATCATCCTCTGACAGAACGGCATTTATTTTTTTTTTGTTACTTTAGGAGGGGATTTCAAACTCCTCCTCCTTTTAATGGATTTCGCCACGGCACCGGCAACACTGTTGTTGTCTTTTGTAAATCCCGCTATAGGAAGAGCGGAACGCTCTCCACCTTCCATCACGTGATTTTTGTTTTCCTTTTATTTGTTGGTTTTGTTTCAAAATCGCACAATTTGAGGAGAAAACAAAAAAACAAAAAAGTTCTTAGTTTGGGTCGGGATTCGAACCCGTGTCCCAAAATTCGATGACAAACACTGTGCCGCTAACCGCCGCGCCACTGATTCAATTAACCGAATTGCAACTAATTTAGTTAAGAAAACGGAATCACATCAATTCTAGCGCGGAGATCTGCGAACGACTGATTATTAACGAAGCCATTTAACGAAAAGTGTACCTACTCACTGAGGATGGTTTTTCGGTGAAAACCGGAACCGATTCAGTGGAAATTCCACGTGCACGATGGTCATTTGGCTTCAGTTTTGGGAAGTTCGAGGTATACCCAGCTCTTGCTTGCGGTCTTGACTTACAGATCCACACACAATCGTAATATTTTCTTCTCTTCCGCCGTTTCGAAGTCGATTCGAGTTTTTTTTACTAAACGGCCAATTGTTCACTTATCGGGATGATTATAACTGACCGCGAATTTCGATAAAAAATTTGGATGACTTTTAAACGTTATTGAAGCGCAAACCGTTCCAAGATCTGGAACACAAATGAGACAAAGGTAGTATGTGTGATTTCAGCGAATCCGCTTGATAAAAATAGGGCGCATCTAATGAAAAACGCTTTAAGTTTTCTACTCAAGAAGCATGGTGATAAGTTCTGATCGACACATAGAGTTTTAAACATCTCAAAGAGGTGTTTTGCTGCTTGAATTATTCTCTAAACACGAGAGTAGTGCACGAGAGTAGTGCGTCTGCGTTTAAACTACGAATCACAACGTCAACGAATGTTAGTGGGGGATCTTGTAAGAAATTTGTACGTCTACTGAATTGTAGAGTGGCCTAAGTCCTTTTTATATTGCAAATGAAGGCGCTCTTGGTTTTAACAGAGCAGATAGCATTCTCTATAGTGAGCATTATTAAAACATGTATAGCTCGTCTCTAAAGATGCTCAGACACTCAATAAAACCAAGGAAAATAATGATAAGGAACTATCAATCCAAGTAAACATGATAATAACAATTGCCGGCACTTGGTTCGTTCGACCAAGCTATCTCAGGGTCATTAAAAAAACATTCGTAAATGTGCAACTATATGACCCTCTTCCGACAAATCGCAGAACTCGTAGTCCAATTGACGAATTCTCTCCATTCTATAGAAGATTCGACAGGCTGATTTATCCAAGTTTCATCTACAGTAATTAATCGGCGCCAAAACTCGGATTTATTGCGCCTAAACTGCGCCAACAGAGCGTTGAAAATGTTCATTCGAACACGATTTTGGTCTAACGTAAGCAAACGCGGCACCCAACGCGCGGACAGCTTTCTCATGCCTAAAACTTGATTTAATATGTAACAAACACGTTCTTTGGACATTTTCATAACCTCTACTATCTCTCTCACTCTAATGCGGCGGTCGTCTAACACCATTTGGTGAACTTTAGCAATGTTATCGCCAGTGGTTGCAGTTTTTGGACGTCCCGAACGTTCATAATCTCCCAAGATCTTACGGCCACGTTTAAATTCAGCTGCCCAAAATTTCACTGTGGTAAATGATGGTGCAGAGTCCCCATACACAGAGTCCAACTCATTTTTGATTTGCGTAGGCGTATTGCCCTTCAAAAACAAGAATGCGTGTCCAAAATGACTGAAACTTCGGTAAGTAACTGTCAAAAGATGCACAACTAGCATTCACTAGCTTTTATTGACGAGTGGTGCTATTTTTACGTTGCGGTCGGAAACTTTTCAGACAACCCTCGTAGAAGTTTTTTCACGAAAAAAAGTGTACTTAACACTTATTGACGTTGTTTCTGCGATTGGTAAGCATTTCTGGGTAATACTTGCTTGGCGTACAAAGACTGTTTCTTCTTGTGTCATGCGTCATGCATTCCGGTTAAAGTTGAGGTAATGACGTGTCTTAAGGCATACCCACTCACAGACCCTCTTAAGCATTCGTAGATCCCCAAAATCAATGCCAAGTGAATTGGAAATAATGATTTCATCAAAATAAATCGAATTCAAAACACATTCATTTCTTAATACACTTCCTTTCCTGAACACATGGGACTTCAAAATCCTCTTAAGGATTAGTCACCGCTGATCGTAAAAAAATTTTCAAAACAAATAGAGAGTAGGCAGTATTCGTGTCATCATTTTTATGACAAGTTCATGTGTTTGAAGGGAATGCTTTGACAACCTCAACCCCATCCATTAATCAGGCAATCTGTTCAATTAATAAACCAAAAACAACCAAAATCACACATCCCGGCCTCAGCCTCATCCCTTTTCTGGTAAACTACAATAGTAAAACCCTTCTTCCTATCTCTCCGTCCATAGTGTGGCCTCAAAAATTTACATAAAATTAAGAAGCATCCAACAAAGGCTTCTTCCATCACAAAGGAAACACACCACACAGCACAAATTATATGTCGTCGTTAATATCATTGCTAATCTACCGCAGCAAATATGATTTCTGTCATAAAGTCAATATGTTTGTCTGTCGTGAGGTGCTTGTGGTGGTACAGTATGTTGTGACAGTTGCAAGATGATTGAGCGAGTTAAGTAAGGAACGCTCGTATTTCGAAGCGTTTTCGAAAAATTTTATAGCCAGGGCTTATGATTCTGGCGGCGGCGGTAGTTTTATCCATACGTAGGATGTAGAGTGTACGAGTAGGGTGCCACCAAGAGTATGGTATGTGTTATGGCACTTAATGTCTCGGCGGATAGCTATCCGCCTAATCACTATCAAAATATGATGACTCAAATTAAGTCAACAAATGAGGGGTAACGAAGCGGCATCGGTGGTGGTATCATCGCCCCGGTGAAAAGGAATTACACGTGAGTGAGTATAAATGAGGCTGAGTATAGTTTTCGGACGCTTAAAGGGATTTGCTACAGTCTCGTTGTTGGTGTGTTGTAGTGGTGATGGAGAGCTAATCCCTTGACCATGGCCAAATTCATATCCAAACGTTGAGAAAAGCCCAACAAAGTTGCAATAAAGAGGCGAGAAGATGGCAGAATAAAAATTTGCCGCTCAGAATTATTGATTACACATAATTGCATTAGTGGAACGAACGCAATACGTGCACAGTTCACTTCGAATCAAAGGGCAAACAGTTGCGAATAAAAGTATAAAAATAAAAAAAAGGGAATTTGGGTACCGATTGGCAATTCATAGCTCATATGTAGTGAAAGGACCACTTCAAAGCGTCATAAAACAAACATCTGTATTTTGGGTGGCAGGACAAAAATCCAAGCTATCATCTCAGAAGCGTATTTCCGGTCTACTGGTACCTTCGTCTTGGAATTACTCATAGGACGTCTGTAAGATATTGAAGTATTCTCTCATAGATTATCTCGCTTGGTTCATCCGATTTGACGATATGGATAAATCTGCATGCTTACTGTGACAGTGACAGACATTAAATAGGAACAGCTGTAGTTTGAACTTCAAGCCTGTTGTACTGCTGCGTCTGACATTTATGGCATCTTTGCGAAGCTCACTCGACTATCTAGGAGTATGCATGCTGGTCCATAAACGTCAGTAATGACCGAAACGAAATCTTCAATGTCAGAAAAGGACTTAACCAAAGCAATGAGTTGTTTTGTGAGTTTTTCAATATCGTTCTTAAAATGATTAAGCAGAACTCGCAAGCTAACTATAGTCTATTCGCGCGTAACTGCATACTCATACAACATTGATATAATGGGAAACACATAGCGGACTCTCAGTGATTGCATTGAAGCAGAGGCGGCATAGATGGGTTTTGAGGTCAGCGACGGAAACCAAAGCACGTGATCTCAACAAAGAGGGACAACGTATACGTGCAACCTTGAAGTAGTAAAGGGTTGCACTATCAAATCCGATAAGGACATCAGTAAGAAATCATGCAAAAGATCATTCATGCTAACCGCTGCTTCTTTGCACTTAGAAGGCAATTAAGTACAGGTTCATCCAACAAGGGGTGCCATTTTGAGTCAACAGAAAAATGCAATATTTTTATGAAAACTGATGATATTTTTATTTTAATCAAAAGTACACAACCTGAGGATAATAATAAAATACAAAATCTGCCAAATTTACTCTTTGGCTCTGCCTACAAATAGTCATTTTTTGAATGCAATTTCTTATCACGTTTTCGCATAATTGCGGCTGTATTTCACGGCTCCGATATTTTTTTAAACCATCGGTGAAGCATTGGCGTAGATTTTATCTTTAACATATGCTCAAAGGAAAAAGTCTAGTGTTGTTAAATCTCACGACCTCGACGGCCAATTGAACCATTTCGAGAAACCATGCGTCCAGGAAATTCGTCACGCAATAAAGCCATTGTTTCACTAGTTGTGTGGCATGTGACACCGTCCTGCTGAAAATAAATGTCACCACTTCCATATCATCAGTTTCAGGGAAAAAAATTCAGCCAACATCTTTCGGTAACCCATTATATTCACTGAAAGGGGCGCAACAGCATCATTTTTGAAAAAATATGGCCCAATGACACCGCCAGCCCAAAAAGCAACTGTTGTGGATGTAGGCCAAGACCTTTATGCAAAATGTGGTGCAGAGTGGTTGCGGATGGGTCCAATTTCGGTTATCTTCTCGAAATGGACACACCTGAGTTTTCGGTCACACTCTCAGGTACGGCGGCAATATTTTCATCTGACCTTGCCGGACGAACACAAGCTGGTTTCTTCTAATCACTAACCTGTCAGAGACGTTCAAAATTGATAAAATCCACTATACTCGTAGTTGTACGAGAAGGCGCTTGATGATGTCCAAATGAGGTACGAACTTTACGCAACGTTTTCGCCGTACGCCGTAGTAAATTTTCACTATTTTAACACCTTGTGTGAGTGTGTATTTTATTTAATAACTGATCGATTTCATAACCTCCTAGGTTTCATTTTACTTATCAAAAGTCATCGAAACGATAGTTGAATGTAGACAGTTCAAGAATGATCCTAAATTGAAAATGACACCTTTTTGGATGACCCTGTAGTAAAGGCCTTCTTCTCGAGCAACCGAAAAGTCTTTGTATAAAACACTGATGGTCCCAGTCATGCTTTATGACGCAGAAGCTTGGACACTGACGAAAGTTTCGAGAGAAAATTTCTTCGTGGAAATGTTCGGTGTCGAGTGGCGTAGGCATTTCCACAAGAATCTATACGGGCTATATAGCGATTCCGATCTTGTCAGGAAAGCGCATATAGTCTGAATTCAATGGATAAATCACCGACTTGGATAGCCAAATTACCATCAACTATCACGAAAAGTTTTCAGCTCCGAACCAGAGGAAAAATGCAGTAGAGGACAATCTCATTTCAGTCGCCTCCCTCTGCAACTCTGTCTTCGAACAATTTTCACAAAGCTAATTTCCGTAAAATCAATGCCTATCTAAGCGAGGCTTCTTTCGAGTTCACCAATCTATATTTGGTCGCTGCCCTCTACATTTTTTTTACAAAGAAATATTCAAATCCATCTCCCATCTCCAGTTATATTCAGGCCATAAAACATCTTCTACATCTCCTCCTTGGTATAATCCGTTGTTGATTCCGCTATTCACGAAACAAAAGAAACAAGTTATGGGCGGTATTCCTTCGCACCCACTCTTCTTCCGACTATGTAAACTACCTTCATTTCATTAAACTCTACAATTCTCTCTATCAACGCTACCTGAATAGTGCGCAAGCTTTTAAATGACCCCAAGTCTTTTTTTCAATTTGTCAATTGCAAAAGTAAGATCTTCAAGTAATCCTCCAACCATTTTTTCCTACATTTTGCAAACAATCATTTGTCAACAACTCCTTCGTACCCAATCTCTCTTACATCAATGTCCTACCAAATTTCTCCGTTATTCAATTTCGATCCTGCAGTTATTGAAGAATAGTTACTAAAACTTAAAGATGAATTTCTACCTGACCCAGATGGTCTCCCAGCGTTTTTCTTAAAAAATACTCTTCCAACCTTTTTTCCTCCTTTCCTACGTATTTCGTTTATTCTTTACACAGGGAGAATTTCTCCAGATCTAAACATGAACTTACCAATTATCGTCCCATTGCTCAAATCTATCATATACCCAAAGAGTTTTACATGAAACCTTAAGCTTCAACTGCAAGTCTTTTATTTCGCCCTTTTCTGAAAGACAGATCGTCTACCACAAACATAGTTGAATTCGTGTCTTTTGCTCTCGCAGTCTTAGAAAATGGCAAAGAAATCGGTGTTATCGCAACCGATTTCACTAAAGCGTTTGATAAGATATCTCGTCAACTGATCCCCTTCAATTTTCTGATATCGGCTTTAAATCTTTTTTTATTAAAATGGATTTCTTCTTACCTGGTAAACCGATATTATAGTATTCGGTTTATATCTGTCCTTTCTGTACTTTTTATGGCTTCATCTGGAGTTCCGCAAGGCAGCCATCTTGATCCTCTTCTCTTCGTTCTTATTATTAACTTACAATTCTTACTATTAACGTCATTAAACACTCATCCCTCTCGTATTACACTGGCGATACAACATTTTTTAGAACTACAATATTTCTTCGCCGCATGACTCGACCCTTGTTTAAGAAGACCTCGATCGGTTTTCAATCTGGTGCCTCAAAAACTGCCTGCAACTTAATATAGCCAAATGCCAATCTATAACCTTCTCACGTAAATGCAACCCATCTCCTCACCGACTTTATTCTCTCTATGATCAACTAATTCCCCTGGTTTAGTCCTTTCAAAACCTTATATTATTCGACTTTGAGTTTAGTTTCCGTTCGCATATCGATGATTCAAGGAAATATTCGAACTCGCACGTAAAGAGATCTCTCTATGTTAGATTTATTCGCCGCCAGCTTGAGTATGCCATTCAAGCATTGTCTCCCTTTCACCGAGTTCCTGTTTCCCGAATCGAGGGTATTCAAAGTCGATTCGCCCTCTGTGGTCTGCCCTGGTACGATCCTTTAATCTTACTTCCCTATCAGGACGGTCTCAAACTCCTCAATACGAATTCGTTAGGATAGGAATATTGCTGACATTCTTTTCATTCATCGACTGTCCCATCGACTGCGTATCCCCTTTCAACTCTATTTCATTCAACACCAACCGACGTAATTGTTGTCCTAGTCCCTTCTATCTTTTTTTTTTTTTTTTATAATTTACGCGCGCCTAAGGGGTTAGATACCCTTTTACTGTTGCCAGGGCGCGGGCGGAAAGATAGAAGAAGGTGAAAGGAAAATTGTTTTTGTAGTGGTTTGAAACTCAGGTGTGTTTGGTTTCGATATTCGCTCTCCAGGGGTGGGAGTCCGAATAGGACGGAGAGTTTTTTCTTCACTCAGAGTGATTCGAGGTATAATTCACTGTATTTTTTTTCTGTGCTTGAAACTCTACAACAGCCAAATCTACGTGTCAGTGTTATGCCTTCACACGCAGAATTTTTCTGTCTGAGTTCCAATTGCACAATGAAAAACTGACTTGCCATGGGCAGGATTCGAACCTGGACCCTCCGAGTGAGAAGCGTTTGCTACTACCACTACACCACGGCCACCCGGTCCACTGCACTTGTTATGGCTCCAATGAACCCGTATGCTCCGAATAGTCAACTCAAACCTCTCGGTTTTTGATTTCAACCTGAGCACTCCTCGTCTCAAACAAGATCTCCTCCTTCAATCTTACTGTTAGTTTTTATTCCTGCTTTTTATTCCTTAAGTTGGATTAAGCTTGCATTAAGCCAAATAAATGGTGCACATCATCCCCACCAAAAATAAAAATTTAGGTGGCGCACGCAAGTGGACGGGGACCTCAGACAACTACGTATGCTTAACTGGAGGAACCGCAGTAGCAAGAGTAGCTAGCAAGAGTATTAGGTAACATACTGAACGCTTTGCTTATTCTTTTGATTACTTTATTATTGCTCACTCTCACCTTTGGCTAGGACTTCCAAGTTGTTTCTATTTTTGTCCCCTTTTTTGTCATCTCTAGCCCGATGGCGTTTCCTACTCTTTCCATATCAGCTATTATTTAGCAGATGTCCGTTATTGTCATCATTTAAATGTTAGAGTCCATTAAAGTTTTCCAGATGCGGTTGATGGGGCTGCATAAGGCACGTCATTTCCACATAAAAACACTATCGGTGAAAGGATACATACTCGTACTTGTTTCAATTTACTCACGAACTCTTCCGCCAGATCCGTCATAGGTCACATCGTTAATAAGACAATATAGTAGTTAGACTCCTAAATTGTTCGCAAAAGGAAAACGAAATAAATTTCCATTTCTCGACAGTGTTTTCACGTTTGCCTTCTACTCGTATTGGGAATGATTTTTGTTACGATTTTGCTAAATTCTTCCGCTCTTAGCTCTTAGCTCTTTTGATGTTGATGTTGATGGAGCTGGATTTAATTAAACTGCGGAAATGCCATCAGCTCATATCGTCTTGTTGGTTTTGTATATTCAAGAGTTATGACAGTGATGTCATCTTTGTTGGTGCAACTTTGTCCTCGGTCCAGTTACTGTGATTTGGTTGCACATTGGTAGATGTTGTTCTTTTGAGCATTGAGTAGTGTATAAAATATTCATCAATTCACGCTAGGTTATGTGCTACTTCTCTTATTATTATTCGAGCTAATGATAGGAGTTCATACTTTTTATCAGTAGTAAAAGCAGTTTTCTAAGCGTTTCAGGTTGTTGGTTATCAATCAAACAACTTTTAAAAGCAACGTCAACAGATGATTTATCTTTTATTTTATTTGCCTGACAGGTGATTTTCATCTGTGGCAGCTCCTGTGCTTGCCCACCTTAATCAAAGCGACTAGCAGTGCGGAAATATAAAAATCGCTCAATCGTTGGCTACCATTACGAGTTTGAGAGGCAATGCATTAAATGCACCTTTCTACAGCAGGAACAAACGACGGTCGGCTCGAAGAGAAGAGATGTGTTGGTTACTGCAACAATCAGCAAGTTAAATGTAAGAGATAATGGAATTACTTAAAAGCGCATCTTACGGCAAACATTAAATCATCAGAAGACGCATTTGATTAAAAAGTTATTTATCACTTCCACGCTTACAGCTTCACCAAAGTTCAGTTCCAGGGCTGTTGATGGGGGAAAAGATGGAAGCCATATGCCTGGAGTGTTGTAGTATAGAAATGCAATGGGATGACGGTTTTAATTTTTAGAATTTCTTAATCAATCTCATCAATCTCACACACAGTAAATGTAATTATAATAAATGCGAGTATGTAGGTTTTCGGATGAACTGGGGTACCAAATATATTTTAGAATTGCTTGTATTCCTCAGATCTAAATAGAATATCTCCGGTCGCTCATCTTGCTCCCATGTTGCGAGGTTTACTTCTTCTATAAAACTCTATCAATAGTAGTAGGTGGTAATAGTGAATAGTAAGGAGGTGGTTTGAACGTTAAGCGTATGTAGGACTCTACTTATTACTAAGGAATAAGCCTCTTCTATATCGAATGAGGATATCCTTGGTCGGTTAGAGAGAAATATTCTAAGGCTCTATGCAAGATATACACCGATGTCGACTGGACATCAACAACGGCTGGGACGTGTAGAGTGAATAAAAACCTTATGTGGCAAGATAACCGCATTTGCTTTGCAATTACATTATTCCTTTCAGTTGTCATTTGTTGGCATTATTTAGGTATTACCTAGCCCGCTCGGCCTCTCACGGGTCTAAGTTGCATTGTGATTGGAAGTTATGTAAATTTTTATACTATATAAATTATATTTACTGTATCCTCTTAATCAATAAATTAATACTTATAAAAATGATCAAACAATATCAAAAAATTGTCATTCAAATATGTAGAAAATATTAACCTGGAATAACCTGTTTCTACGGATTGTCAATTTGACAGTTGAACATTGATTTATGGTTAGTACGTTTTGCCATTTTACAATGAATAAATTAAAGCCAGAATAACGCGGGCTAATTGTGCAAACTTATTTTGAAAACCATGATTCGCTTCGCCAAACTTATCGTGCGCTACGTCCATTTTACGGTCGACATAATCGTCCATCTTAGCAAGTTATTCGGAACATAATGAATCGTTTTCGCACTAGGTACACTATAGTGAAGAAGAAGTTATTACAGAAGAAGTTATTGGCGTTGTGGAGCGCAGTGTTGAGCAGAATCCGAATGAGTCGATTCGCCATCGTGCACAGCAATTTTCCGCACTTTGCGGAAGATTTTACGGAAAGATTTTGGCTTAAAAGCTTATAAGATCCAGCTGTGCAGGAGTTTAAACGGCGTAACCATTATACTCGTCGCAGGTTCGGCGATTGGGCCGGAAACATGATTCAGCTTCGATTTTCTCATTTTCAACACAAAATTTTGCTCTCCGATGAGGCTCATTTTTGGTTAAGTGGATATGAAAACAAGCAAAATTTCCGAAATACAAACTTACTGTTTGCTGTGCTTTATGGGCTGGTGGAATCATCGGCAGATATGTCTTTAAGGACGTTGCCGGCCAGAATGTTATGGTCAATGGAGAGCTCTATAGAAACATGATTTCTGACTTTTTCGTTCTTCAGTTGAATGGCGTTGACGTGACAGAGCTTTGGTTTCAACAAGATGGCGCAACATGCCGCACGGCACGCGACACCATCAATTTATTGCGGGAAACATTTTCTGAGCTCATACTTTCTGGTAATGGACCTGTGAACTGGCCTCCACGATCCTGTGATTTCACACCAGATTACATTTTTTTTTTTTGTTTTTGTTTTTTTTTAAAGAACTTAACACTCAAGTGGGTATGAATACACTTAAAGTGCCTGAACACGTGTTAAGTTTTTTGGAAAATGATATAAAGAGAGAAAGAAAGATGTTTGGGCTCAGTGGTTATTTCGCTCCATGGGCGGCATCCAACATTTAATGGGGGGATTAAATTCTTAGTGGATTTTGGCTTATTGTGATTCCTAGCCAACTACTCATCATACCTGATTTTCGTTAACTGAAAAAGTAAATATGTCTTTCGGGCGAGGCTGGAATTCAAACACCGATCCTTCCGATTTGGAAGCCAGTCCACTACCACTTGAGCCACTGCCACTTGGGGGTATGTGAAGTCACTAGTCTTATCACAGAGACGTTTGACGATTTGGAAGTCAACATTCGCCGTATTATTACTCATATACGGCCCCAGTTGCTCGATAAAGTTGTCGAAAATTGGACTTCATGATTGCGCTTCGTTCGAGCTAGCCGTGGCGCGCATATGCCCGGTATCATATTTAAACACTAATCGCATAAAATTATCTATTATTGTACATAACGCTAATTTCATAGACTATTGCACATGGTACACAAAGTCTTTGTGGAATGGAAAGTGATCAATAACATTATGAATCGAAGTGTAACCAAGCAAAATAATTCTTTTGTCCTAAAAAATGGAAATGTTAATGTTTCAGAACCCACAGAAATAGCAAACGAATTTAGCAAATACTTATCATTTGTAAATAATTTTATCCTGAACCCAGCCTTACAAATAATACTTTTGAAAGGGATAGCTTCTTTTTCGAACCAATTTCTGGGGTTGAGATTTTGAAGACCATTCACTCCTTAAATAGCTCCAACTCTTGTAGCAGCGATAGTAACATATTTCCGATTTTATGCTTAAAAACATATCCTTCAATATTGTAGATATTTTGGAGCATATTTTCAAATTGAGCATCCTGAGTATCCTTGAGGAACTATAGACCAATTTAACTGTTGTCTTCTATCACTATGGTTCTTAAAAAATGCGTAAAGAAAAGACAGGAACACGAAAGACAGTGATTTGGAAGGTAGAAGGAGAATCTTAGGCTTAGCTCTGAGAAAACACCTCCACCAACCCCATTATCAGTCTTGGATCCATCTGATTGTATAATGTATTAAGAATATTAGCGTGTCCAAATGGTTTTTTGTCCACTGCGTAGTAGCCAGTTTTTTGGTTTCCAGCTTCTAACACGACCCTTTCTAGCAAATTCATCCAAAAACGGGCACAAAACATATCGAGTAAAACCTGTCCCATAGAACGAAATGCCTGTAAATTAAATACAATAGTAAAAAACCAATTGGGACACATCTAAAGAAAAATCTTAATTCAAGATCAACGTGCCTTGAACACCGTCTTTGTGCACTCCATCTGAAATTTCTAACCTGATGTGGATCTAAGTTTCCATTTGACGTCATTGTCATACTACGTGATATTCTAAGGCACGTCTCCGGTGCTATTTGGAATCTTAGAGCCTGTCTTTTTTAGTTCTTTAGGAACTCAATTAGTGCTTTCTCCAAATTGATGAAGACAATGTGGAGATCTTTCGTAGCTATTACTCCACCGTTATCCTAAGCTCTGAATTGTGTCATATGTCCACCTACCTCCACCAAAACCACTTTAAGCGCCATGGAATTTGATTATATTGCGATGCCGACTGGTTACAACTCAGTCGTATATTCTCATGGTGTGTATCGTTAGCGTCACGGATCGGTTATTATTACGGTTTTGTGTGTTCCCTTCACTTTTATCAAGTGGAACAAGGAACCTCTTCCTTCACCGGTTAGACTTTCTATCGCCTTCCACCAATTTGCTAAACACAATCACGAGTCATTTGCATCCAAGGTTTCCGGTTTTTATCCATACCTCGAAAGAATATTTTCTTGTGGAAAATTTAGCAACGGTATTTAAATAAATTTCAAAAAATAATTTACGAGTATATTAACATTTTTGGAAGAAACAATGCTGCTTTTCGTTCAGAAAGCCTTAAAAGGGCTATTTTAAAGGCATCTGTGATTTTACACTGCCTATTTGGAATTTGATTGCCCTTCTTGTGAAACTTTTTGGGTTTCATATCCCCTTCTGAAATACACCCTTGATTAATCAGCAATCTATTTCGTTTATTCATAGTCGTTATTCGATTCCCCGACGTATCCGTAACTCCGTAAGTGATGAAATGCATTTTATTTTTTGAAGTTCTATTCAAAAGCTCATCAAAATCGCGCCAAAATATTGCTCTTTTCGATCACTCATTACCTAGGTGGTAACACTGTTTTTTTTTTTGAGTATCATGTTGCTTGTCTCCGAGAGTCGTCGAGCTCTAATATGAATATTTCTATTCGTTCCAGGATCGTTTACTATATATTTATGATAGAAAAAGTGTCTGGCGTAAACTTGCCGTGAACATGCCATATTGCTGTACTTTGGTATTATTCACCTACATCCGTTAAGCGCTGGTATACCCGAATATAGACAGCACGCGGTGTACTGAGTTCCTATGTTCCTATGTTCCTATGTTCCAATCACTGCCATTACTGTATTTACCATACGGTACGGGCAGTGGCTGAGTGTATATAACAACTGATGGATAGCGGGTTGTGAGTGAAAATTTTGTTGGTGCACTGTTACAACACCTACAACAATTTGATCCGGTAAATCAATGTAATTTTCACTTCGCAGCTTTGCTTAGCATCGTCGGTATTTGTGTTTTTTGTGTTTGTTGTAGATTATGACTAGGGAATTCAGGGTGGACGTAGCCAATATACCCGGGCTATAAAGTAATCACTTTTTTGCGTACGTCCACGTCTGTAAGTACAGACCAGCTGTTTTGGCACTTAGTGAAACACAGGTAGATCCCCGCACACACCTCTCACCGCGGTCACGCCATTTATGTGCGTAGTGATGTAGCTTACCAAACTCCACCACAATGTGATCCATGTTCCAATCCGGAATTCAACTTCATGTGGTTTTCCATCTCCGAAAGCAAATTATCCACTACTGCTTTATTTACAGAAGCCCCAAACTGGACAGAAATTCGACTTTTAACGAGTTTGATGCGCTGTCTGACTCCATTCAAAGAATTGTATCCCTGTATTCTTACACTGAAATCGTTATTACTGATTTCAATATACACAATTCTGGGTGGCTTCGACATTCTGGACAGACAACACCCGAAGGACGGTGTGTTGAGATCTTCGCTGCGGAAAACAACCTAACGCAGCTTGTAAATGAGCCCACGCGAATACCAGACGTTGATAGTCATACCGCCAACACCCTGGATTTGTTTTTAACTTCTCACCCTGATAAGTACACCATTGATGTGCTCTCCCCTCTATGCTCGTCGGACCATTGTGTCATATCAGCTAATTTCTCGTACACCGACCACACAGTTAGAGAAAAAATTCATAAAAGAACCGTATGGCAATACGAGAAAGCCAACTGGAGCGGTCTTAACAGCTTCTTTAGGAATTTTAACTGGTCGTTATGCTTCCTCGATAACGACGTGGATGCCGCTGCTGCTATGATTACAGACACCATTCTCTTTGGAATGAGATCCTCATCAGATGAAGAGTATCAAACCAAAAGAAAAGGCATGGTACGACTCGAGCTGTAAAGAGGCTGTCAGGGCTAGAAAAAAACTTTTTTCGGTCCTACAAGACCAACCCGACAGAGGAAAACCGAAAAAAGGTTAAACGAGCCAGAAATGACTGCAATTCCAATACGACCAAAAACTGAGGCAAAAAATACTGCAATGTCCCAAAGGCAGTAAACATTTTTGGTCGTTCGTCAAAAACATTAGAAATTCCGCCTCATCCTCCATCCCAACGCTCATTTACAATGACATTCCAGCTGTCAGCTCTTTGGATAAGGCCAATCTGCTTGATGCACACTTTGCGGCCAGCTCAACACTCCCAGATTGTGCTTTGTCTCCGCCTACACTTGAGTGCGTCGAATCTTCAATGGGACGAATCTACTTTCGGACTCGTGTAGTAGCAAGAGTATTTAAAGATCTCAACATACATAAATCCGCTGGTCCAGATGGTATATCTTCTGAAGAGGTGTTCTTCCACTCTGGCAAAACCACTGCGTAAGCTTTTTCATGAATCCTACTCTTTAGGACTCTTCCCGAGCAGATGGAAAACAGCATTTGTCCAGCCCGTCCCTAAAAAAGTCGAATCATCTTCTCTCTCCTCCTACAGACCCATTGCACTTACGTCCCTTCTTTCCAAGGTCATGGAAACGCTGATAAATCGTCATCTCATGAAATAACTCGAAACACGAAAACTTCTCAATGACCGGCAGTACGGTTTTTGTAGCAACAGGTCCACTGGTGATTTGATGGCATGTCTCACCGAAAAGTGGAACCAAAGCGGTACATCAATCTGGCGAAAGCAAGATAGTTGCACTTGATATTTCTAAGGCATTTGACAGAGTTTGGCATCAGGCTCTTTTGTCGAAAATGCTTGCATTTGTGATCGACGACTCTCTTCTTGAATGGATTAGAAATTACCTTTCGGATCGTTCAATTCAAATGGTTTTGGACGGTTTCAAGTCTGATATTCACAAAATAAATGCTGGTGTGCCCCAGGGCTCTGTTCTGTCTCCGACACTCTTTTTAATTTTCATTAATGATCTCTTGACTGCTACTTCTAATCCAATATATTCCTTTGCTGATGACAGTACTCTCTGCTTTTCATATTCGTTTCCGGACTCACGGCCCTGCTCTTCTGTTGTAGAACGAGAACGGCAGCGTATGCTAAGCTCATTAAATTCCGATATCAACAGCATAACCAATTGGGGAAATATCAATAGAGTGGAATTTAATGCTTCCAAAACACAATGCTGTCTGCTGTCTGCTGTCTGCTGTCTTTAAAGCGAAATTTAAACACCCAGCCATTATCCATGAATGGCCCTTGCATCGTCGAAACCGAAAAACTTTCCATTCTCGGTATGTGTGTCAATGACAACTTACGTTGGAATGACCACATATTTGATGTCGCCAAAAATGCTGCGGAATATTTAGGTTTCCTCAAGCGATGTAAGAAATATTTTACCCCCTCTGATCTGGCCGCAATATATAAGGCATTCATCCGCCCAAAATTGGAGTACAACTCCCACATCTGGTCAGGTGCTCCTAAAACATCCCTGCACCTGCTAGATAGGATACAAAACCGTGCGATAAAACTTATTGATGATACTAATACCAGTCAATCAATTGACACGCTCCAACACCGACGTAATGTCTCCCGTCTCACTTTGTTTTATCGTTATTTCCACCACCAGTGCTCCACTGAAATCGCCAGTAGCATTCCGCCCATTCAAACTTTCAACCGTAACACCCGTCTCGCTATGAATGCTCATCAGTATACCATCAAGCCCATCTTCGGACGTACTCTAAAATATCGTGATTCGTTCCTAAGCCGTACAACTCGCTTATGGAATGCCCTGCCGATCTCTGTATTTCCTGGTCGTTATAACTTGCAAACATTTAAAAACAATGTACATCGGTACCTCTCTTTTCTTCCTCCCTAAATTTCCTTTGCCCGCGCTGTGTACAATCTCTTTAAGGGTACACAAATCCCTTGAGCTCGCGCTGATTCAAGGTGGCGAGGCCGTTGAATCTATTAAATGAAGTTAATATCATAGACATTAACACGAACACTTTTTGCCTAGTACGGGAAGGATGTTATAGTCACACAACTTTCTAAAAGGTTCCTTTATTGGAGCCTCGAGCCTAGAAGTTCTGCTTTGTTCTTTGGCACTTCTAAGTCCCTTACAAAATTATTTAATTTAGCTTGCGTTATTCTATGTATGAAGTATCTATGAAGTGTGATTTCATCTTGGTCATCGTAAATATTCGGATGCATAGGGATTGGGTGAAAATTACTGAGCGGCAGAGGACGAGTAGCGGATGGTATACTTGGATACGCTATGGCATTCTTTTTGTTTTTACAAACGCCCTTGTCTTTTTGAAATATGTGAGTTCTTAGGCAGAAATAATAATCCGTTACGTGATTTGTTGATTCTCCCCGCTGCATTGGCACTGAGAGACGAAATGATGGTTTTTGCCACTCACGATACTATATTTTTAAACGTTAATATGATTGCTGCAGGTTGCGAGATACTTTTGTTGCATATCGCAATTCAACGAATGTCAATTGCTCGATTGGTCCCCTGTTTACTGTATTTCTGACGTCAATGAACAAGTCGTAACATTGGAAAATAATATACTATACCTTTTTGATAAATATGTTGTGTTCCCATATGTACAAAAAAAAGTAAACCCGGTGGCATAGAATGGCTTACCCCAGAAAAAAAACAAGCCATTTGCAAACGCAATTTACTTTATAAAAGATGGTGAAGGTATGGATGCGAGAGTATCTTGAAAGAGTTTAAGGTTTGCAGAAATATGACGGCAAACCTTATCCTCAAGTCTAAAAGTACATTTTTTAAAAATAAGTTCTGCAACATATCGTCTTCTGCTGCATTTTGGAAAAACATTCGTCAGATAAGTTTGAACACAAATAATTCTCCTTCTTTACACGGTGTTAATTGAGATGACCTTAATGAAAAATTTGTGCAATCCACACAATCCTTTAACAGCACATTAGGATCTAGTTTCTCAAGCGTTAGTCAGGGTATGAGTAGTTCTTAAGTACACTTAAAAGTGTATATATGACGGACGTTGGAGAAGCAATTTTTAAAATAAAATCAAGGACTGTAGGACTAGACGGCATCCATCTTGATTTCATAAAAATTCTGCTCCCTTATATCCTTAAACATATTACACATATTCTTAATACCATCCTCACCACGTGTGTGTATCCGGATAGATGGAAAGTTGCAAAAATAATTCCACTTGCAAAGAGCTCTTCGCCAACAAATCCTGAGTACCGGCCTATTGCAGTTATTTCGTTTATGAGCAAGGTTCTTAAATCTGTTATAAGCAATCAAGTTAAAGGGTACTTAGAGAAACAGAACTTAATAATAAAGTATCATTCTGTATTTCGGGTTACACACAACTGCATAACGGCACTTATGAAAGTCACTGAAGACGTACGCTGTGGAATAGTTGTGCCGCTATATTTTTCTAAAGCATTTGATACTCTAAGCCACCAAATACTTATTGAAAAACTTACAAATCAATTTGGCTACAGCAAGTAAACTTATGGCTTCATATTTACAGGGTCTTCTGCAGGCTGTTTTTTCTGAGAATAGACTATTATCATACTTGCCAGTATATTCGGCTGTAGCTCAGGGATCCGTTCTTGGTCCTTTGCTATTTGTGCTTTTTATAAATGACGTTTCAAAATATATTAAAAACTGCTATCACCACATTTATGCTGATGTGCAAATTTATAAATTGTTCGAAAAATCTGCAGTAGCAGGCATACACGAGGATCTAGACTCGCATTGACAATCAGTAGAAGCAAAACAGACCAAATACCACCGGAACTCTTTCTTAATGATTTAAAAATAGATTTCGTGTCGAAAATTAAAAACTTATGCATATATCTTAACAACAATATGACATGGCATGATCATATTAATAGTGTAGTCAGCAAAATTTACGGCATTCCCCGTGTTCTTAGTCCAACTGCACGCTTTTTGCCAACTAAAGTTAAGCTCCAGCTTGTCAAGTCATGTGTTCTTCCTTCGATTTTATATGGGGTGAGCTTTTTTGTAAATTGGACTATTGCTCGGAAAAAAAAATTTAATGTTGCATACAACAGTTGTGCCAGATACATTTTCAACCTTAATCGAAATGCATACGCGCAGAAAATAGCTGGTCTCTCTCTGAATTCGCTCCTAAAATATCGCACTGTTGTAGCACTGCATGGGATCCTCGAGAATAAGGCGCCAAATTATCTATCTTGCATTTTAGATTTTACACGACTCAAAGATCCTTGCAAATTAAACCACCACGCCATAAATATTTAGTTAGTTCTAGACAGTTTTTTGTCCATTCAATTCACCTATGGAACCAACTTCCGATAGACATTAAACGTGCTAATGCAAATCAATTTAAAAAACAAAAACTAGCTTTTCCATACTACCTGTGGCCTATTTCACCAACTTAAAAATTTGTATTTATAATCATTTTTTAACAGAATTTGTGATTTTGTTGCTCTATGTCGTTTCACCAAACTTTGGATATTACAAATTTGCAGTTGTATACTACAAAGAGAAATTTGTGGGAATATTTCCGTTGTAATTTACAAGTTCCAAATTTGTGAAAAGTTGACTTATATGTGAGTTTACGTTTCACCAAAGAAAATTAATTTACAAATTTTGTTGAGTATGTGAGAATATTTTACAACTGAAAGTTGACGTGTAATTCCTCCTACAAATTTTGTTTCACATTGAAAGTAATCGAAAAAATGTCTTTGCGACGAAGGCATAGTAGTAGCGATAGTAGCGAAAGTGATGATCATGTTTTGTATTTAAGAAAAAAAAATTATCGGGCGCGAATAAACTTTGTTATTTCGGAATTATTTAATTGTAATGGAAAATTTCGCCTGACTCGATGCAAGGCAGAGGAAATAATTACAATTATTGGGCCGCAAATAGCCCACACGACTGAAAAAAACTTTGCATTAACACCAAGGCAGCAGTTTATCACAGCCTTACACTGGTTCCAATCCAATATCATGGTGTAGCAGATATGCATGGAATATCTAAATCGACCGTTTGCAGATGTGTTTCCCGCGTTTGTGCAGCAATTGTTAATTTATTGTTTGAAAGTTATGTCTGTTGGCCAAATGAACATGAAAGTATTTGTCAAAAGTCTTACAATATTGCTGGTAAGAAAATTTTTCCTTTCTTAAGTTTTGCGTACAACTTTCTTTCTTGCAAGGTATGCCATGTGTTTACGGTTGTAATGATGGAACCTTAATAAACATAGATGCTCCCATTCATTCATTTTCATTTCATTTCTTTATTGAGGCTTTTGAAAAACTGAAATTTTTTTTTTTGTTTTATACAATATCAATGTTAATAGTTATGTAGCCGACTTATATAGTATGTCCGGCAAATCAATTAAAAAGGAGCTTTTATATTATTACTTTATTCACTTTTGATATGATACATATGTACATAGAATTTCGTATAGCAAAAAGTTAGTTTGTATGCTTGCTCCCGGCATACTATCCTTTTATAATTAAAACATAAATAAATACTTAAAAACTATAACCTAAATTGAATTAAATAAGGAGATAATCCGAGCGTACTAACACAGAAGAAAACTTAACGCTTTCTAATTTAACCTCTCAGGTTTAGGCGTGAGGCTCTCTCATAGAAGGGGACGATGAAGCCTCTGTTTACATTAGGTGCAATTATTGGAAGAGATGTGTCGCTTAGCTTACGGAACGGTGATAAATAATAGTTGTTTTCCAAGGAATCTGATAAGTTAGAATCAAACAAGGATCTAATCAGTGCATTCGGATGATTTTCAGTACGTTGTAGTTTATTTTTTGTGAGATTAACTAAGTATGAAAGAAGTGGCTTTACTTTACAGGACTCATAAATTATTTTATTTGAGAAATATTTTTTGTTGGCCCTTCTAAACTTGCCACAACAAAATCTCAAAACTTTTCTTTCAAATTTTTCTAGTTCATTTGCCATCGTCGGAGAAATAGTAAACCACGAGCAGAAGCCGCATGCCAAAATTGGACGAATTAATGTTTTATACATTCGTATTTTTGTGTTCTTGGACATTGCTTTAGAATGCAGTACTGGTTTCAGTGCATATGTTACAGCTTTTGCTTTAGATAGTGTCTTTTTGGCATGCTTGTTGAATAAAAATCGATCATGGAAGTGAATTCCTAGGTACTTCATCTCGGTGCAAAGTGGAATTGCTTGGTTATTGATTTTTAATGAAAGATTTTTGCCCTCTTTGGCCGCCAGTCGATGGCCTTTACCGCTTGCATTCCTGAAGCATATGAAATTGCATTTTTCTGAGTTGATATTCAATCCCCATTTTTGAAAGTAAGTGACAAGCATTGGAAGAAGTGCTTTTTGAGGTCTTACGTCGCTAGCTGTTACCAGCGTGTCATCTGCATATAGAATTCCTTCTGGTTCATCATTCACAGAATTTTGAAATGGGAAATCATACAAGTATATGTACATTGAATAAAATCGGTCCCAAAATTGAGCCTTGGGGAATTCCGGACGATATTAAGAAAAAATCTGATTTTCCAGATTTTACAAATACCGAAGAAAACCGATTTTCAAGAAAATTTACAACGATCCGAATTAACCACTCGGGAAAGTTAAGAATTATCAATTTGTATATCAGTCCCTTATGCCACACAGAATCAAATGCCTTTTCAAGGTCAATGTTTACACAAATAGTACATTTCTTAGATCTTAAGTTATGAACAATTGTATTTCCTAGAAGAAGCGTGGCGTGTTCTGTAGAATGCTCTTTTTGAAATCCGAATTGATTATTTGGTATTATATGGCTATCTTCGCAGAATGTGTTGATCGGTTCGCCTAAGACCTTTTCGAAGAGCTTACCCAAGTTTGAGAGTAATGATATGGGCCTAAAACTTTTTATTTCTCTCGTGGATTTATTTTTTGCAATTGGTAACAATTTAGCTGTTTTCCAAACTGAGGGAAAATAACCATTATTAATGCAGTGATTAAATAAAGACGCAAGTATATTATCGAGGGAGTGGCAGCTTTTTCGTAAAATAAATTTTGATATACCGTCAATACCAAACGATTTTTTATTTTTGAGATTTAATCTAATGATTTGTACCTTCTGAGGATTTGTAAAGGGTGTAATAACTGGGTTATATGAAGGGATGGCAGCTGAAAACGTGGTGATGGGTGCTCTGCAATGTTCTGACGAACGAAATTGTTGTACCTCAAGGCAGACTTCATGTGTAAAATTACGATCAAAACTTGGCACCTTTTCCTTATACAGGGCTGAAAAGAAATCTTGAAGGCAGTAATCTTAGACTGGGTGTCAACTAAATCAAGACCGTTATGGGTAAGGGTATCTTTTGAAATATCGGTACCAAAGAATTTTCTTCCAGTTATTTTTTCTATTTCTTTGAATGCATGGGGGGAAGGCCGTATGTCCTTTAGTCTGTTCTTAAAAGCGTTGTTCAGATCGTTGTTAACTCATTGGTTTCTTAATTTGCTTAGGCATTGGATTCTAGATGAGAGCTGACGATACTCCGAATTAACTTTGTTGAGATGCCTATGAAAAATTCTTTTTAATCGTCTTAGCCAGATGCTTCTTGTTTTAATTAGTTTGAAAGTTAAGTCCGAAATTTCTTTATATTTATGAGATTTAGGTTCACACATGACTGAGTTAGATTCTACAACTTCTGTGATTTTTGAATTAAGTTCGACAATAAAGTCATCTATTTCGAGATTTGTAATGTTTCTGTCAGAGGGAACATTTAATAGAGAGATGTTGTTATGGAGACTTAATCTGAACACTTCCCAGTTAGTGTTTTTTAAAGCTTCTAAATGCTGTTGGGGATGTTAATAAGGAATAAGAATAA
This sequence comes from Volucella bombylans, assembly GCA_949129095.1. Lineage (NCBI taxonomy): Eukaryota > Metazoa > Arthropoda > Insecta > Diptera > Syrphidae > Volucella > Volucella bombylans. The sequence continues at coordinate 157,416,178 of OX422144.1, forward strand.
TTCTTTAGCTTTAAGGCCATGGAGATACCAAAGTGGTCTGATGGTGTTGGAAAAGTGGTACACTTATCTGAGGTGACCTGATCTTTCAGATTTGAAGAGCATAAAAAGAAATCAACAAGAGCGCGGGAAAGTTGGCCCATCAGATGGAATAAAATCTATGTTTAAGAATGCCCCATTAAAAAACCAGTTGTAAAATAAATTTCCATTGCTATTCTGAAGGTCATCCCCCCAATGGGGATGGCGCGCATTAAAGTCTCCACCGATAATAAAAGCATCGAAAGAATCGTCTGACAAAGAAGTAGAAAATTATTTATTCCTTATGGCTTCGAATGGTTTTGAGAGTTTAATTAATGAACCAACACGTACTTTAACCGGAAGCTGTATTGACCACATATTTATTCGTCTGCATAGATCCACAAAAAATAACTTCTACGGGTTTGTACACGATCTAAAGCTAACCAATCATTCCATGATTTGTCTAAATAATCTTCCAGATTCCGATAATGTTCAACATTGTAGCCTTTCAAAAATAAGTAAAAAAAGGAGGATAAATTATAGACAACTTAATGAATATCTTAAGCATGAATTCTGGGAACCGGTTTTCTTAGAAACTGATCCTTCAATTGCATTCGATATTTTTATGTCAATATTTAATAAACATATAAAAAACTGCACTTTCGATCTACCACCTTTAAGTAATCAAACATTTTTGAAGCCATGGATGACTCAAAACCTTTTAAAACTTATAAAAATAAAAAATAAGCTCGCCGTAAAATATAAAAACCATCCAAACAATTCAAGGTTAAGAAAATACTATAGTTGTCTATGCAAGAAAGTTCAAAACAAAATTGTAGAAGCACAAAATAAATTTTATATTAACTCCTTTTTACAGGCCAAAGGAAATGTTAGAAAAGAATGGAAAATCGTTAATAGCGTTTTAGGTAAAAATAAGGAAACTGTCGGAATAGAAACTATAGAAATTGATGGTGTTAAATTTACCAGCTCCAATGTCATTTCTAATAAATTTAATGAGTATTTCACTGATATTTCCGAAAAACTTAAGCCCCCTGATGAGTCAAATAGGACTTGCATGTGTTCCGTTCTTTCAGAGATTGGTTCAGATGTCATACAAACAAACAGTTTTGTTTTTCGTTCGTTTACATCTTATGAAACCTACAAAATAATTTTGTCCTTAAAAAATAAAAATTCTTGTACAAGTGATGGTATTTCTGGTACGATGTTGTATAATACCTCCTTGTATATTGTGGATGTTTTGACTTATTTATTTAATTTCTCTGTTCTAAATGGCTGTTTTGCTAAGCAACTAAAACAAGCCGAAGTAATCCCACTTTTTAAAAAAGGTTGCAGAAAGTGTCTGTCCAATTACCGGCCGATCTCTCTGCTACCAAGCATTTCTAAAATCTTCGAGAAACTAATGAAGTCTCGAATGTTATCATTTCTTGATAAATTTCAATTTTTTTGTGACGAACAGTTTGGTTTTAGAATGGGACTGTCTACTGAAGATGCTATCTTAAGAGTGTGCAACCAACTGTATGAGAGTCTTAACTGCAGCAAACCTACGATGGCTCTTTTTATAGGCATGACTAAAGCCTTTGATATGGTTAACCACGATCTACTTTTGGACAAATTATACAACGCGGGTTTCAGGGGTATAATTCATAAATGGTTCTATGGACTTAGAAACATTGAGGCTCTGGTTCTTTGCACATAAGCTTATTATTAGCGAGAAAACTAAACTAATTTCTTTCAGCACAACTAACAATGTCTTATCAAATTTTAATCTATGTTTTCATTCATACGATTGTAATAAATTTCGCCTTCCTATTCATAAATGTGGCAATAATAACTTTTTTATAAACAACTCTTGTTCCAGTAAATGCTTTAATATTGAATCAGTGCAACAATATAAATACCTCGGAGTAATAATTGATTATAAGCTGAATTGGAAAGACCACACGCAGTCAATCAAATCTCATGTGTTATTGGTGGCACGTTATATGTATCTGCTTAAACAATTCTGCTCTACAAAACTTGCTAAAACAGTGTACTATGCTCTTGCTCACTCCAAGTTACAATATGGTATCACATGTTGGGGTGGTGTTTATCACAACACTTTCCTACCAATATTGACAGCTCAGAAACACTTGATTCGTATTTTATGTAAAAAAGATCGCTTTACTCGGAGCTGGCCTCTATTCTGTGATTTGCGTATCCTACCAGCTAGACATCTTTACGTTTTTAAGGTTCTAAAAGATTTTTATAAACGGAGTGGAAACATCCCAAGCAGATGCTCACAATTCTACAGTCTGCGTGTTAATTCATTGCATTTCGTAAACGTTCCAATGGCTCACAGAACTAATTTTACACATTTTTATAAAGTTACAGCCCCTACTATTTATAACAACCTTCCTTCCTCTATTCGTTCCATTTCCAACATTCACTTATTTCTAAAAACCCTTAAGAACTGGCTTTTCACGATTGACCATGAGAGAATCGAATCTCTTTTAAATAATTCATTTTCATCAGCAGCATAATTTGTTCGTATCATTGTATTCTCATTACTTTTATCTTTTTAATTGTTCCTTAGTAATACTCATGTTATTTTCTCAATTCTTTTGCGACCATTATATATATATTTTTTAATTTTTTCTTTTCTACTTTGTTTTCTTTTTTTGAATTACAATTTTTCATTTTTTCATTTTTTCACATCGTCATAAAGCTTTTTATTTTAATTATAATAGATGTCACCCCACATCTAAACAAATTATGTATTATATTTAAAGGTGGCATTCGTCACTAACTTACTGAGTTACAGAATGCTCACTATTATTTTCTTTCTTTCTTAGTAATTTAATTGAATTGTATATAACTTAAAGAGAAAATAAACGAATTCAAAAAAAAATTTATTAAGGAAAAGAGTCTATCGAGATTCCTTTGTAGCCGTTGACCAGAGTTGCAAGGAACGTATATACTGCCCAATAAAACGCGAAACTCAGAGTTCCTAGCATTATGTAATGTTAACACTCCTAAGCATACTGAAAAAATTTCGCTTTGGAAAGGTACAGGTCGAACTGAAATATTCTCTTTAAACAGGACTGCAGTTCCTCGTCCTAATACATTCTTTAAGATATCATAACCTTCGAAGGAAGGTTTATGTTTCTTATGGAGTCTCGTTTCCGAAAGAAAACAAATATCTGGCTTTTCACTTTTTAAAATGTTCAAAGGAGCAAGTCTACGTTCATGAGATATTATGGAGTTGAAATTCATAGATGTGATTTTAAGGACGGTTGAAGCCATTTTATACAACAATGGAGGCAACGAATTCAAGGTACGTAAACATTTTTTCTTCTTTTGACTGAATTTGTTGGTATTTTGGCCAAAAGAGCCTGATTTTAATTAAGAGATCTTTAAACGGTATATTAAAAAGTTTTCTAGATTCGTTTAGGAAGTCGTTAAGGTTTCCTGGTTGGGACGCTACTTCAACTAATGTAGCAGGTCTTTTTATAGAAGTTTTGGCAACATCCGCAAAAGAAATATTTGGATTGACCAATTGTCTAACAGCCTCTTTTGCAACTCTTGAGTTTGTACGGGCTGCAATGGTATCTTTTTGAGATGAGGCCATTCTTCGTTCTCTATATTTGAGGAAAGCACGGCAAATCTGGGAACTGGCTGGATGGCCAACCTCATTGCAGTTTATGCATTTGGGGATTGGTAACTCTTCGTTTGCTTCTTTTTTCGATTTACATAATTCTATGCAAGTTTCAGATGCATGATTGTCTCCACAAACAACACAACGATTCCTGTATGCACAGCAATCGCCTGTGTGACCAAACCTTTGACAACGAAAGCATCTGATCACAAGTTTACTATTTCTTTTTTCCCAGTAAATTCTTTGGTGCAATAGACTTCGAATGCATAGTAAATCCTTGATTGATTCACCCACATCAAGTTGGACAACAAAAATGTTGAGTTTTATATTAAGTTCTTTTGTTCTCGCGGTAAAAAACGGAGAAACTTTACTAATTTTTACGTTGGGGGCAGCATTTCTCAGAGCTTCAAAAATAAATTGAATTGGTGTGTCACCATCAAGACCTTTGAGTAATATGGAAGCCCTTTTCGTCTCCTTTGGAGGAAAAGAATACGCGCCTAAGCCTGTTTCACGAAGTCGGTTAATTATCAATGTATGTACACTCGAGTTATTTACATAAGCTTTGGTTTTTTGATAACCAATATTAACAAATTTATATTGAATATCTTTAACTTGACAATCAGCGGCAGCAAGCTTAATACACTCGGCAATTAGTGTGCAGTTTGCACCAAATATAAAAATTGGGGGGCAGAATATAATTTTACTATTTAACAAATTATTTTTGTCACTTGCCCCACATTCGGGATTAACAGCATGTTCTCTGGTATTTTGTTCTTCATGGGTATGTTGGCCTGTGTCCATATGTTCCAAGTCCAAAAGTGCTCCAAACGAATTGTTATCGAACTTTGGTGGGTCTTGATGGGATACGTGAACTGACTCTTCATTTTTTCTCTTTCTCTTGCTGTTGTTGTTGAAATGTAATGCTGATCGTCTTAATTGGCCTATTACAGTGGATATGAGTGATATGCATTTGCATTCAGCTGAGGTGTGACGCTCTTCTCTTTCATAGATATTTGGCCTTGTGGAATATTTGTTCTCTCAAGACCGGTTTCAGTTGAATTATGAGCCATTGTGGATATTGGACTATTCGGGTGTATAAAATCAAATGGGTTTTTACACTTATCACTTTTTAGTAAAGTCACATTGTTTTTATTCCAGCGAAGCTGGTTAATTCTTTCACTATTTTCCACTATTTGAGTATTAATATCACCGAAGGAAATAGATTAAAGTTTATTAGTTTATTCAATAGGTGCTGAGAGACCGCGTTAGGAATTTTAAAGCAACACTAACAACGTAATCACACACGTCTATTCACGTCGGAAAAACTCGCCGAACGCACATAGATGCTCCCACCGAGTTTGAATCTGCATATGTTGACAGACATGGAAAGCACTCTATAAATTGTATGTTGGTATGTGGGCCGGACTATAACTTTTATAACGCATATGTGAATTGGCCAGGAAGTGTGCACGATTCAAGGGTGTTAAGAAGAAGTCCCCTTTTTTCAAAATTTGAAAGAGGATTTCGACCTTTTCCTCATTCATTTTTGCTTGGGGATACAGCATATCCTTTAAAGGATTGGTTAATTACCCCCATTTTGAGAAACCCAACCCCTGAAGTTGATCGTTATAATGGAGCACATAAATCAACTCGGAGAATAATAGAATTGGAATTTTGAAAGAGATATTTCGGTGTCTTAAGCACTTACGTTTGCAACCTAGGAAAGCAGTTACTGTTATAAAATGCTGCATTATCTTAACCAACATTTCTCGACAAGCGACTGATATTATTAATGAAACGTCCACCACCACTGAGGAAGAAAACAACGACGCAAATACTCAAAATGCTGAAAATTTTGCTTGTTCATTTTTGTACTGTGATTTTTTTTTCATTTCACTTTATTTCATTTATTCAATACAATATATTTACAAGTTTTCTTAATTTCTAAAAAAAAAAAAAATGAAATAGTTATGTACAATCTATTGTCCAAATGACAAGAGTTGATCGTACAAAGAATTCTATATTTTATAAAGACAATATTGACATAGTTGAAGGGGAGATTGCATGTGGAGGCAAGGAAAGAAAAAAAAAACAAAACAAAACAAATTATGAGTTGTCAATTTTCAAACAAATTTTAGATACTCAAAGAACATTCAAAGAACAAAATTCATTGATAAATAATCTATTTATGGTAGAATAATCAAAAGACAAAAGCCATTTTTTAATCTCATTAAGAAATGTATTTTCCACTCTTTCGCATCTTATAATGTCTGGCAGTAAGTTAAACAGGCGGGATGCCGTTAAAAGGTAAAATCTTCCGAAGTGAACTTTGTGAACAACAGGAACTGCTACAGGGTTTCTCGCATTTCCTCGCAAATTGTAGCTATCTATATACCTAACTGAATAAAACCCGGCATTTTGAAAAAATATTTTTAGAACTTTGTAGCAGTAGAGATGCCTCAAAGGCAGAGTTTTCAGTGTTCTGAACAAATTAAGACTTGGAGTTCTGCGATTTACTCTGAACAAGATTCTTATTGCATGTTTTTGTTTTATTAGAAGTGGTTCAGTCTTGGTAAAAAATGCACCACCCCAACAAGAGATACCATATTCCAATTTAGATTTTAATAAACAATTGTACACAAGTTTTAAAACTGATTGCGGACAATAGAGACTTAAGTGATATAGTTGTCTTACCACTTTGTTAAGATATTGTTTAAGATAATGAGTATGATTGGACCAACTAAGCTTATTATCTAAGACAATACCTAAATATTTAAAACTGTCAACGCACTCTATTTTAAAACAATTATTGGTACAAGATGTTAAGTAGTCAAATGGATAATCTACATCATTCGTAAGAGTAAATAATTGGAAGCGTGTACAATCCGGAGAGTGATAAAATAAAGGCAAATCATTACAAATTATATTGCTGACATTAAATATCATAAATTTCGTTTTATCACTGATTATGAGTTTATGTATTAAGAACCATCTCCTCAGTAAATCAAGGTCATGGTTTACCTCAGAGATAATATTCAGAAGGCTTTTATTTGAGTATGACAGCGCAGTATCGTCAGCAAATGCTGTAACTTTGCCTTTGAAAGGTTGGATGAATAGGGAGTTTACGTAGATCAAGAATAGGATAGGACCTAGTACTGAGCCTTGTGGGACACCCGTTACTATATTTTTCGGAGAACTGTAAATATTCTTGATCTTCAGCAATTGCCTACGATTATTTAGATAAGAAGCAAACCAACTATATGTACATCCTCTACAACCCAATTCAAAAAGTTTATCTAATAGTATTTCATGATCTACCATATCGAAAGCTTTAGAAATGTCAATAAACAGAGAAGCAGGAATCTCAGAAAAGTTAATACTGTGATATAGCTCCCCTGTCAGTTTCAACAGTGCAGTTTCAGTAGACATTCCGCTTCTAAAACCAAATTGACAATTACTGAAAAAATTGGTTCTTTCTAGAAACGACAGCATTCTAGATTTAATACCTCTTTCAAATATCTTTGAAAAGACCGACAACAACGAAATAGGGCGATAATTGTTCAAAATGGTATTGTCGCCTTTTTTGTGAAATGGCATAACCGTTTTCAAAGATTGAGGAAAAATACCTTGTCGTATGCTGTTATTGAAAATAAAGCACAAAACATCCGAAATTTGAAATGAAATTTTTTTCAACATACGACTAGAGATCATGTCAGCGGAGGTAGAATTAGATGGTTTAAGAGTGCAAATTATTTTATGTATCTCTAGAGCAGTGAATGGGTCACAGAAAAAACTCTCAGTTTGACTTCCAATCTCAACTAGGTCATTGTTGATCCTGTTATTGTAGTTGTGGTTGGATAAGTTCTGAAAAGATCTAACATTACAAAAGAAATCATTAAATGAATTAGCATTAGTTGAGTTATTGACGTTCAGAATTATATCTATTTCTGAAGTTTTTCTATTAAGAATTTCATCAATAACACGCCATTCTTTTTTAGAATTACCAAAACTTGCTAATAATTTTCTACGAAAATAATTATCTCTGTAAAAAGGGATTTCAATTTTAAACTCATTATTTAGTTTTTTGTAGTGTTGTTTGAGTCTGAGATTATTTGGATGCCTTCTTACTTGAAGGTAAAGTTTATGTTTTAATCGAATTTTTTCCAGAAGTGAAACCGTCATCCATGGTTTCAAACACTTGTTTTTGTTGTTTGGGCGACTTATAACCTGTTTACTGCTCGCAATATGCAATTGAAGCTTCATAAGAAAAATATCGAAGGCTATCGTTGGATCAGTTGCGCAAGTAACTTCTTCCCAAAATTCGAAATTTAAACAGTTTCTAAGTCTGGTATAGTCAATTTTATCGAATGCTTTATGCAAAGATGATTCAGTTCTCAGAATACAACTATCCATTTGAAAACTTATTAAACAATGATCAGTTAGATTCAGGTCAAGTATCATAGTTTATGATTGGTTTTGTTGTTTCGATGGACTCTTGTAAATATATGGTCCAAACACGAGTTTAAACGGGTAGGCTGATCCAACAAAGAATTAAAACCAAATAAAGACAGGGTTGTCAGAAAGTAATCAACGTCAGAAGAAGCAGACATTAAGTTAATGTTAAAATCGCCAAGCAGAATGGTATTTTTACAAATTTGGGACTCCAAGAACCCATTAAACTCTTCAGTAAAGGATTTCACTGAACATTTGTGAAGTCTATAAATACAAATAAAACAATATAAAGTTCCAGTAATTTCACAACAGAAACTGATAATATCAGCACTTTGTAAATTAAATTTTTTAATTTGTTTGTTCACTATGTCATTTCGAAAAAATACACCAACACCATCAGCTGCATATGTATTATTGCATGCTGCATCAAACAAAAAACTAGGAATATGGAAGTTGGAGATTTCTTCATCAAAAATCCAGATTTCTGAAACAAAAATTAAATCTGGTAAATGGTCTAAAGATGAAAGGTGAGTGGAAAATGCATCGAAATTTTTTCTCAGGCTGCGAATATTTTGATGGATTACCGAAAAACCAGAAGATTGTTCATTCTTTGAATGATCTATACAGTAGCAATTGAAATATTCAGATTCAATTGAAAGGAAAGTTAACATTGTTATTATAGCAATTTGAAGAAGATCTACAAAAATTGTTACTAGGACTATTATTACAATTAAACATTATTTAAAAGAGAAAAAGAAAGAATACTTAAAGTTAATTATCTATCCCCTCGATTTTTTGTAAATCTTCAAAAGAGTATATTTTTGTTGTTCTTTCACCTTCCTTTTTTCTGATGAGAACGGTTGAATTTCTCACCCAAACAAATTTACATTTATTATTGTTCCTTAGTTCAATTGCTTTATTGAGTAGAGATCTTGTAAAGGGAGTGAGACAATCATTCATATAAATGTTACTGCTGGTGTTGATTTTTTTTCAATCACCACTGTCGCAGTTATTTTTATTTCTTAGAAACTCATATGCAATGTTTTCACTGTGCAAACGCATCTTCCTCATTGCATCATTCTTACGCGAGAGAGATGAGAACTTAACGCACACAATGTTGATTACACGACGATATTCCACAAATTTGTGACAAAACACTTGTGGATTACATATCGCACAAAAACCAGGTGCAACGGGAATTTTCACACTTCAAATCAACATGTTTACCCTTACAATTTTTTTTGTCTAATTACAAATTTGTGGGTTCAGATATTTGTATTTGGTGAAACGGAAAACCAGATTACAAATTTGTGATTGTAATTTGTAGTTTGGTGAAATAGGTCTCTGGATGCAAACTGAAGTTTCCGATACTAAGGATGACTAGACTTCATTATCTTGCTATTCTTCTTTTCTGTTTTCATGCCTTCTCTATCTTTCTCTTCCTTCTCTATTGTTTTCCTTCTTTCACCCTTTTCCTATCTTTTATAGTTCTAATTTTTACCAAAAAATAATTGTTAAATAAATTTTCATCCTGTGCATAATTAATATTAGCTGTAAGCTTACCTGTCCAGAGATAATTTTTAAATAAATAAATAAACCAATTTCTCAAACCTGTGGAACCCAGTTCCAGTGTTGCTATTATATTAAAAATATACTCTTTTCACTGTGGACGGTATGGAACACCTTTGTTTACTAAATATAACCTCAACACAAATGTAACAAGAATGTCAGGATTATTCACACATTTTCGAGACATTTTGCTTTAAAATATAACTGTTTCTTACGTTAACACTATTATAACTTAGTATTACATAGAAAAGCATTAAAACATGATATTTTGTACATTTAATGCCATCCAACTGAGTAGATTATACTATTGTCAAGGTAAATGAGGGGAGAATCGTCAAATTCTAAAAATATCGTGAAATTCAACAGAAATTAGTTAAAATTATTTCCGTCAATTTTCCACTGTAGACTATCTATCTATCTATCTAATGCAGAACACGATTTGGTGATGATGCAATTCGAACGATTTTACGTATGTTCGTAAGATTTATCTATTAAATTTGGCTTTGTATCTCCTCCTCCATTTGTGAGCTGGCTCTTCTGTGAGACTGCTACTTTCACTGTTCTTGAACTAAAGAAACAGCTCGTCATGTGGAGTCTCGTTCTTGTGGTTTTATCAAACCCATATGCCCGTACCGTCTTTCTTATGCTATTAATATCAAATGGACTCACTCAAAATTATAAATGAATGTTTTTTCTGAAATATTTGTAGAAACCTGTCTCATATTTCACTTTTCAACTTTCACTTACTCTTGCAAAAATTTACAAAAGATACTTGAATATGGATATACTTAGCCCCAGAACAAATTTTGATTAAAACAACCTTCAACTTTCAGATAGCCTTACTGTCTGGAAATATTAAATCTCTGAGTAGTATTTCCTTCTGCTCACTTCTGTGTACGAGTATGTACTCGTATATAAAAAGATTTGCAGGTGACAAGCCGATGAAAATTATTATCCATTTACGCATCCACACGAGAGATTTATATTCGTATTTCGTCAAGCCTCATACCTCGTTTGGCTTGCCCCTTTTGGGGAGCATTTGGTATCAAAAGTCTTGACAGGAAAACAGCCACCGCTCGACACCAAAAATTGCTTCTTGATACCTGTAATTATCCTAATTTCTTTGATTCACTTCATTTCACTTCATTTCACCTGCGGTCGGGTTGGATTTTTTTTTCTCATTTTTTGTCGAACCGAATCGACACATTTTCGATAGTCATCCGAGTTTATTCGAAACATCAATGGATCACATGTGCGTGCGTGCGTGATAGTTTAACCCGTTTGATGAGGTCCTTTGAAAAAATCAGCAGTTAAGGTTTTAGTTTTTTGTTTTTGGTTTCTATATTTTGTGGAATTATGTGAACGAATCGAAAGGTAGCAACCATTTAATGAGTTTAAAACTTAACACGCAAGGTGAGATTACTTTTGGGTTTCTTAAATAAAACTTGGGATCCTTACGAGTTGGTTTTACTTTATATTCCACTGACAGTGTAGTACGACCAATGTTTATTTGGAAACAATTTGAGGGGTAAAACTCAATCTCTCTTTCCGATTCAGTAGATACTTATTTGGAATACTGTAGAATACTATGGAAACCCTTTTTTTTCTTTAGGCAAAGTAGTAACAAGGGCAACCGTTTTCATAATCATTTTATTTAAACTGACAGACCTGTCCATTAGAACTCACGAATTTAGCACGTGGCTGCATAGAAATTGAGATTCACGATAAATCTAAGTACTTGCTATGGTAGAGAGTACTTCCACCTTGACGCGAACGCCATCTTTAATGATGCCGGTGCGGAGGCTTTAGTCGCAAAGACCCAACTGACTACGGTCGGCTGAGGAGTGGCGAACTAAGAACTGCCAAACCGAGTAGTTTATGAAAGTACAATGAGATGGTCAGGATAGGTTGATGAGTCATCATCAATATTAATGACGACCGGCATAGGCCACCCGGGGCTCTTAGCAGTGCTTGAAGCGATTCAGGGAAAGAGATAATGATAGTTCACCAAAACGATTAAGAATGGAAAATAGGGAGAGTAGGTGAATATGGAGACAGTAGTCTGAAAGGTTGTTGAGATTAGTTTGCCCTGTCATCCAACGAAGTAATGTGAAACTTTGGCAACAAGTTTGTTGCAAAACACCCCTATTTGGTGCATTGATATCGCTTCTAGTTTCATCAGAACTGAAAAAAAGTACGTGTACTCTCCTCAATGAATCATGCGCTGTTTGCTTTTACTCGGACAATGACAGAGGAAGCATGTGTATCTTCTTCAATGTGCGGATGCTCGGAATCTCTACAGACATGCTGACAGTTCGTAAGCTTCCTCTTTGTAGAGTGTTTACTCCACAGATTCTAACCTATTATAAGCCTTGTAGCTATGCATTAAGATAGATTTCTGTTGAATTATAAAACCTGACTCGTTTCACAGAACAGTGAATGAAATGTTTGAAACTTTTAGAGGAGTTAGGTAAACCCTTATGCATATGGATTGAAATTCGAAATGCAAGCTTCGCTAGAATGTGCAATAGCAACCGCAATAGTGATGCTCTCAATATAATCTTGAATTCATGTAAGAAAGGAGGTCATCTTTACTAACATAGTCACAAATCGGAGTATTCATGACCTAAACATTCAAAAAAATATGGCAATCTCCAGATCATTTGACTTTCAATGAAATAGACCATGATGCGACCAGTGCCAGATTTATCTTTATTATTCTCAATGCTCAAACTTTTTGCTTGCAATCATGCTAAATTGTCCCAGAGGACCACCTAATTGTAAAAACGATGAGCAAATTTGGCATCTGATGACTACAGTCGAAAGAGATACAATGAGAGTGGCCGAAGTTCAAGTTGTACTGATCCGCATTTGCAAATTCAAAGGATAAATGTTCAATTGCTAACCGTTGTTCGAAAGACGTCGTCCTTTAGGGCAAAACAAAATCATGGAGGACTAGAAGACAACTTCTTCTTCAATATTAAATTTGGCCCAAACAATTTTCTTTATTCCTCTATCCAATTCCTCAAAAAGGCTAACATATGTTTCCACTATGCCCTTTGCCGCCATTGGCACCACTTCCAGCAGACCATCAGAAATTACACCTGTGATACCTAGGGTTTCAATTAACTTTCATCTCGAAAATCTCGGTTTGCCGGTCACCAAGCGAAGCAAGACATTATGCCGTAATAGCGGCCCTGCCAAAGAAGTCGACAACAGCTTGCAAGCTCTAGGAGCAGAAAACAACGGCTTCTCCATAAAGAAAATATGGAGCATGGTCAGAAATCGCAGGAATGATGATTAGAAGTTTTGATATAAAACGATAATAACAAGGTAAACAAAACGTAAACAGTAGGCAACTGACTCACTCACGGTAGTAGTAGCCTTTCCGTCGATACTGCGAATTTGAAAGGAGCACTAGTGGAAATTACTTAGTGCTGAAGACGAATGACCAACCTTCCGCTTTCTGGCAAGATTAATTCATTATAAATGGTGGCAGTCAATGATACTATCCACCCGCCAAACTTAAATTGAGAACAGCAACATTCAAACTTTAAAATAACAAGACTGCTTAAAGTGACGGGGTTCCTTTCAAGCTGTTCAAAACAGAAGCTTATACGGAGCCTTCACCATCTCATCCACAAAATTTGGTCCGATGAAAGCATTCCCCCACAAGTAGGTTTCCAATGTCATTTGTTTATAAGGATCAGTCTGCATGACGTGAACACCATATGCCTTTTACCAGTGTCTTTTATTTAGTTTCTATTGGACTAGTACGATTTTAGGCCGACAAAGTTCTCCACCTAGCAATTCCTTGATTTTAGAGTTTCTAATCGATATCCATGACCTGCTTCACTGATTTTAAGATATCTTATTATATCTTCAATAGAGAAGAACTATTTAGAGCAATGTCTAGCATCGCAGCGAATCTGTCCCTTCAAAATGGCAATCGAGAATGCAACCTGCTGATACCAAAAAAGCATTGAAACCGTCATATGACTTCCCTAAGATCATCCTGGAAAGTTGACACCGGCGGAAAGATCTTTTCCTACAGTACTAACACCCATCATATCAGTGCCAAGACCAGGTCCTGGTAACTCTGAGGAGAACAGTAAAATTACCCTTTATACCGAAAATCAGAAAGTTGACTGTAGGCTTTCTAAGAATTTTAGTCTAATAAGTTTTGTTACAGAGCTGTTAAAGACTGAACTTTATGTGCGCAACAATTCTTTTGACATGCATCCTCTGTCCAAGATATTATGTGCCTACTAATGAGAGTCAGATTCAGATTCTTCGAGACTGTGTTTCACAATCTAGTGGGCAAAATGAAAGCCATACTTGACAAGAAACTTTCGACCACAAGAGGGACTCGGCCAGACAACATGGCGTAGACGAATTATTCATTTTATGATTTAGATTAAGTCTGAGAAAGAATCCGGTGTACGTCTGGTCTGATTTGGCGCACTAAGGAACCTCATTGATATTCATATCATGGGCAGGTCTCTCAAAGCCATCTTCCGTTAAAAATAAGTTGTCTTTGGAATAATATATATTGAAGTTTCACTAACCTTGTACGCTGGAAGGCTTAATTCAACGAGTCCTGGCCCCGGCTTACAATGAATGTGCTAGGGTTTCCACTGACAGATGGGTTTTGTGTGAGCATAACTGCAGATGACAAGACTTTCCAGGTTGTCCTGAGATCAAACTTATGCTTTTCAATGTCTCTAAAAGGTCACTGTCTTTCCTGCTGCTCCTAGGTTGGATAATTTGCAAAGCACCAAAATGTGCCAGGCAAGCATATGTGCCACAATATCCTGCGATATTTTCTGTGTGAGTCATGACGATATCACAAAGCAGTTCCCCTATGAGCTTTCAGCCTACGCTTACAACAGATACAAGGCGCTGATGTAGTGGATGCCGGTACTGTAGGCAGTTTATCACTTATCCTTGTACGATGAAGTTCAAGGAGAAAGAACATACGAGTACAAAGAGTGCACTGGATTAATTCTTTGTCTGCGTTCTCTATTCTGAAAAAAAATATATTTTGAGAATGGATAGCGAGTCTCAAGACCCTTACAGAAGCTGCTCTTGAAGCGAACCATCAAAGACCATGAACAGAGTGCCTTTCATGTGAAACTGGAATACGAATATCACACAACCGAGTACGGTGGAAGGCAGGAGAAAATCACTACAAACAAATGATTTTTTTTTTCGAATTTAGACTTAAATCTTAACTTAAACTAATAGCTGATGATGAAATAGTTTCAGTTTCTCAAAATAAGTTAAAACTCCTCGAAACGGTTAATACATACATATACCCTGCGTTCGATGACTGACTCCACTCATTTCAGCGAAGTATGTTAAGAAAAACAAGAAGCCACCTTTCTTGGGAAAACGGTTTCATGTTTGTGGTTTTGGCGATTGCATGTTACCTTAACACCATCATCATCATCATCATCCTACTGCTCCTCCTCCTTCGTCTCTAATGTGATAAAGGTGTTCATTTCATTTAAGTGTTCCAAGGATAATTTCTATTGTTTCTCCAGTTTTATGTGTATTCTGTTTCGTTTTTTTTTCTCCGTTTCTTCCCCCTGAGTCCTTGCGTTAGAAAAACAACCAACAAAGGATAAGTATCCGTACCAGCCAACTGACAGGAAGACAGGAGGTGACTACAACTACAATGACAACAAAAACGACGACGATGTCGACTATGACAACATACAGCCATAAACCGCTATGCGTATGAAAATTGTGAAACGTCAAATGGTCCTGGTGTCGGTCGAATCCAATTTGTAGCAATTTGTCGGACCACTAAATGAAAGGGCCCATTAGGATAATTAGATCTTTGTTTCTGTATATTCAACTGTGGGTCTATTTACGGACGAAGGACTGACTGTCAGCCGGGTGCTGCTGGCTGGTGATGGTGGTATGTAGTAAACCTCTCTTGGTAGCACTGCGTGTGTCATTCTCCGCTAGCTATGCCACTGGCATCCCATCAAATGACACTGCTATTTAATTGGGTCGGTGGCATAAACGGAAGCTAAACTAGGGGTAGGAGCAAGAGGACTACTAGCGTTACGGTCATTTTGTAGTTTGTTTTTTTTTTTTTTCTACTTTCTATTTTCCGTTTTCATGTTCTTGGTTACGCGTCTTTCACCTATAAAATGTTTGTTTTTAGTGCTTCTAATTATATTGGCAAAATTAAGGAGTGGGTTGGCCAAGCAATACATAGGTCATCAGCATCATGCTCTTGTGCTCATCATCATCAAGTCGGTATCTCCGTCTGTCCGTACAACATTGATAGTTAATGAAACACTTTGTGGAAGATGGCTAGATTGAGAGTGGCAATGGTCACGTAATGTTACCTAACTGATCTGAACCATAGGTGCATTAGTTAAATTGAAATTAAAAGGTTTTCACATGAACCCGAGTCGTTAGGTAAATGATGATCCCAATGTCGTTAAATGGTTAATTGCTCAGAGTTAAGTTTTTATTGAAAGTTGACAGGAGAGGAATAATAATGACATGGCGGATGGAGTTGGTGTACTACTATATATAGTGGTAGGCTATAGAGGTGACGCAGACTGCAGATACATAATTCAACTTGAAGCCTGAGTAGAATGTTTTCATCTAACCGCTCTTCATTAATACGTGGATAGGTTTAAGATATTCATAACGGTCACACTATTTGGTGCTTTCATTTTTTGAAAGCAATTGTTGCGATGATATGACTATCCGTAGTTGCTTATATCAAGACATCCTTGGATTTGATTGATACGTTGTTTAATCTCTGGGTTACTGTTGTAGTAACCGTAGGCTTCTATTTCTTCGACAGATATACCGAAGATGAAGATGTTATCATTGCGCATTTCTTCAGCCATTTCAACGTACAAATGGTTCAATGTGACGAGTTCTGTAAGCTTCAGTACCGGCGGTAGAGATCTGTTCGGACAAATCAGCTGCAGGCAGGATGCGCTCAGCTAAAGTGACACGGTAGTTCTCCAAAAAGATAACCTTCAATTTATCTCAATTGATCGTTATTGACGACCTGACAGCACAAATCAGTTTGATGATTTGCTTGGCCATGTAGTAACTTGTAGCAGCCTTGCCACTAATCATTATGGTTCGTGGAGTGAAATTGGCTGTAGGATCCTTCTTGAAACTGACGTTTGTATTTATGGATACGCTTGACTTGAATATCGAACATGGATACAGGGTTCACTTTTATACCGTAATCGTTGTCTATAATAATTTGAGCCAAACGTAATTTATTCTGTTGCTTAATACGAGCAAGTTGGGATCCTTGGACCACTTTTTCAAAGCAACAAGTTGATCCAAATGAACTGGCCATTCGTCACCGTTCTTCTCACAAATCAGATCTGACACACCTGGATTGCAGAGTAATCGATCTGAGGTAATACGGTTGGTTTTGTTTTGGAATTTATTTGGATCTATGGCATAGAAATCATGGAAAAGATCATCCTTTAGAATTTGACAGTGAATGGCGGCTATACCGTTAACAGCATGGGAACTAACGATTGACAAATGAGCCATATTGATGCGTTTATCACCATCTTCTTCAACCAAAGACATACGACGCAAAATATCCATGTCTTCTTAGAAATGTTTGTTAACATTTTCCATGTGCAAGAAATTGATGTGATAAATAAGTTGCAAGTAACGTGGTAGGATTGACTCCAAGAGGGGAAACAGGCCAGTGTTCTAAAGCCTCAGGTAATACGGTATGATGGGTGTAGGCATAATAGTCGACAGTTCATCGTGATGAATGTCAATATAACTTCTACCGAAATATTTCAAATTAAAAACGGTCTGCCACACGTTTCATCAATATTTTTCAACTTTTCAACCATACCGTACTCAGATGAATTGATTGCGTACAGACTCGATCCAAAGGTCAACGTAGACTGGAATTTGAAGATGAACTTCAGAAGTCAAAAACAAATTTGTTCCGGGTGCCTCTAGGGACACCAGAACGATTTGCTATGATTTTTGGTCGTGCAACAACATAGACAACCACTATCTAGACCAATATCTATATTTTAACAAATATTGGGCTGTACCACATGAAATGTGAATTTCCCTCTGTCGGAAATAAGAAGTTCTCAAGTGAACATCTCTGCTAGAACGTTAAATGTTCTTTTTTATAAAATAAAGTGGTCGTGTGATTGACGTGTGAGAATTTTAGGGTTCGTTACAAGTACCGTTATTTTTTTCTTAGGAATTATTTACCATGCTGTGGGCACTTCACATTCGAACCCTCTTGAGGATGTAGCGGTAAACGCACGCACTATATGACGTTGGTTTGTAAAGTTCCGTTTGGGAAATTTCAGCCTCGAAAATGAACCACGTGGGAAGCCGGAAACGTTAGTTGACGTCGATGTTTTAAGAGCAACGGTGGATGTGGACCCAACGAAATCGGTACGGGAGATTGCACAAAGTATGGGAGTATCCCCAATGATAATAAGTACACACCTCTCTCTCATAGGAATTGTAAAGAAACTCGATAAGTGGGCACTCCATACCCACTGGAAATCTGCGCATAGCTTACATTAAGAAACCAAACGGAACCGCTTTTACACCGGATAGTCACCTGTGATGGAAAGTGGATACTTTATGATAATCGTAAAAGATCTGGACAGTAGTTGGATGCAAATGAAAAACCAAAACACACCCCCAAGCTTGATCTTCACCCAAAAAAGGTTATGGTGACAATTTGGTGGACATAGACAGGACCAGGACGTAGGACCAAGAAAACCTGCGTTGGTCAATAGGCACGGTCCGATCCTTTTGCTTGGCAATGCTAGACCCCATACCTCACAAGTAACGGTGCGAAAACTGTTGCGGTTGGAATTTGATATTCTTCTGCATCCTCCGTACTCTCCTGATATTTCCCCAAAGGATTACCATCTTTTCCGCAATCTGGATTCATCTTGCCGGCAGAAGGTCTTCCGAAACCGAAAGACTTTGAAGATTTCATTGCCTCCAAAAGTCAGCACTTCTACGAGAAAGGAATGTTTGACCTTGTACGTTGGAAGAATGTCATAGATGCCAACGGAACCTATTTTGATTGAATAAAAATTTACGGAAAAATAATAATAATCGGTCATTTAATGTGGTAGAACCAACAGACTGTTTTATCGCAGACAACTCGATCCGAGGGTAAAGATATATAGGGTGACCAGATAGCAATAACAGTTTTACCAATTGTTATGTTTCAGCAGTTGTCAAAGCAACCAATAACATCCAGCTGTCAAAATATTCCGTAAGGTTTGCCATTTCATCACGCATAGTTTAACGCTTGCAGAACGTACGGAAATGCGGTCGTCATCATGGCTTTGTTTGAATCGTTCGAAAGTCTGAATCTTAAGCCACCAACTAGACAGAGATTGTTGCGAAATGAAGAAAACATAGCCGCTGTAGCGGCCAGTATCGAAGAAGACCCAGAAATGTCGATCAGCTGAATTCGGCATCACTAGAGAGTCATCCCGCTTATTTTGCGGTTAGATTTGGGCCTACATCCATAAAACATTGTGCTGACGCTAGAACTGAAGCCGGAGGACCATAGACAACGCCGTAAGTTCGCTAATTGGATGCTGGATATGTTGATCGGAGATCCGCATTTTGGCCAAAAAATCATCTTCTTGGACGTGGCCCATTTTTGGCTCAGCGGCTATGTCAACAAGCAAAATAGCCATTATTGGAGCGAGCACAATCCACAAGTGCTCGGTCAAGCATCAATGCATCCACAAAGATTGACTGTTTGGTGCAGTTTATGGCATGCGGCATCATCGGACCTTATTTCTGTCGAAATGAGGAAGGGGACATCTTTACCGACAATTATCTCAGGTATAGAGCGATATTAACCGACTTTCTGTGGTTAGAACTCGACAACATCAATATATCCGAGCTGTGGTTCCAACAAGACGCCGCTTCTACAAGTTCCGAAGGAGAAATTTAGCGACTGGGTCATCTCACGGTGAGCGTTCATCAATTGTCTGGAGCGATCATGCGATTTGACACCACTCGATTATTTTCTCTGAGGCTATGTCAATTCCCTAGTCTACGCTAACAAGCCAACCACTTTAGACGAGCTCGAGGCCAACATTTGACATGCTATTGCCGGAATAAGTCCGCACATATTGGACCGAGTCATGAAAAATTGAACCGACCGCTTGAAGCACTGTCAGCGAAGCCGAGGTTTCCATTTAAATAATATGCTCTTTCACACATAATGGCATGAACGAAGCTTCAAAGCAAGTAACTTGTGTTGAGAGTGGGAATGAGGCTTGCAGTAAACAATGGCGGCGTAATTGATTATATGCAATAATAAGCCTTAACAAGCTTAAGCTTCGTATCTATTGGAGTGGAATTGAAAGAGGGCCAAGGCGTACATAGTCCAGCATAGATACGGCCAACGACGTAGTTCGTATGATCAACAGCTGAGAGTGAACTACTTAATTTTGTATCCAAGATTAGTAACCTTATCAATAAAAACAAGCTCTCTACCATTCAGGAACACTGGTTTTATAACGTCCTTGTCAATATGCTTTTTATTTATTAAGGCAAGCTGAAGTTTGGTAGGGTTTATATTCAGTCCATTGTATATCCTCAATAAGTCCGATGGGTCTGGAGAGATAAACCTGGGCTTTATCAGCATAGACGTGGATTTGGACATTCGAACATATTTAAGACAGAATAAGATTGGGGCCAAGAATTGACTCCTGAGGTACTCCTGCAGTTAAAGTGCCGAATTCAGAAAAAATATCATTGTGAACTACTCAACCCAAATTCAACCGGGGATAACAGACCGTGTTTGATGAAAGTGGAAATTTGGTTTGCCAAGATCTTCTCCAAGACTTTTGCCAGACATCGTAAGATGCTTATCGGTCGGAAATCAGTAGGGGAGGAGGTTTGAGGATCTATCAGGAAAAGTTTAGGTAGTAATGCAGTAATTTATGATGTGTGTGAGGGCACTTGAGATATGGAGCATATTCATTTTCACAAATCTAATGGGTACACCATCTACCCCTATAGCATGGGATGTTAAATTCCGTACTGTATTGACTGCATCAATTCCTGAAACAACACCAAAGTCGAAAACAAAGTCGGGAATGAGGTCATTATTGAGGATAACACTTGGTTTATTAATAGCACTAGATAAAAATGCATTATTTAGGTCATTCAAACTGGGAATGTTGTCAACTGCGGCATGCTTCCCTACACCGATTGAGCGTAATTGAGCTCCATAGTTTTTTCGAGGTATGCTCAGAGCTCAATTTTGATAAAAAATATTTTCGTTTTGCTCTTCTGGCAATAAGTGTGGAGATATTACGAGCCCGGTAATATTTCTCCCAGTTGCTTATTACAGATTTTTATCGCTTGGTGAACTTCACAAGTGAGCCACGGACACTTTTTATTACGTATTGCAACTGTTTTTTCAGGAACATACCAATCAAATAGTTCTAAAATTAGGGATTGCAAGTATAATAGTAAGCTTTTTCATTCACGTTGGAGGCAAAACAACAATTTCTCCAGGGTAGCTGGCTCGCATCAGATTGAAATAACTCATTATTAACCAAGAAAAGGTCTCTGAACTTAAATTTTGTCGGTTACATGTACAAAATATAAGATCATGAACCGACATACCGGTCAAAGTTAGCTGATCTTGAAGCAAAACATAAGAAGGGTTGGAAACCATAATAACATCAAGCATTCTAGGAGGATGATTAGGAGAAAAGCGAGTAGCAAACGAGTTGATAACTGAGTTGAAACCAGAACCAGATGTAAAATCTATTAGCTGGCGAGCTTTACTGTCCTTTTTTAGAAGGTCGACATTTCGCCCCAGTAAAGAAAAGTGTCGAAAACGACCCAAATGCCTCCATTCCTCACAGTTCTTAGAAGCCTGACCTCTGCACAGCCACATTGCACTGAATTTTGACGAAAGATTTGGCTCTCTATGCATTTAGCGCAAGAACCGAATGGCGGCCAACCATCAGCAACACCGTAAGCTCTCGGATTAGGTTCTGGAAAACATACATGCTGATACTGATTTTTACAAGAAAATCGCGCTTTCGGATTAGGAACATTTCCACATTGGCGGCTACGTTAACAAGCAAAATTGCGGAAAATACATTACGGATAAGCAATTTTTTGAGGCCGGAGTTCGAGTATGTGGATACGGACGACCTCTACTTTCAAGAAGATCGTGCTACGTGCCATATAAGTCGCGAAACAATCGAGTTATTGGACACGAAGGTTCCTGGTCGCGTCATTTCTTCGTTTCGGAGACACCCATTTGCCGGCAAGATCGCGCGACTTAACACTGTTAGACTTGTTCTTGTTAAAAGCAAGATCTACGCCAATCATCCGCATATAATTCGGAAAGCAAACGGTTAAGTCAATTATGTGAAAAAATGATTAAAAATGTAGAGAAAAGAATGAAGGACTGCCTGCAGAGCCAAGGCAGTCATTTGGAAGATATTGTGTTCCATAAATAACCCCCATGTGTCTAATTTATGAAGCAAAAAAGGCTTCGAATGTATATCAACAATTGTTCGTTTTATTCAAAAAATAAATGCTACGCCTCCTGTTGAAGCAAACTGATAAGTTAGTTGTTGTCTTGTAAGAAAAAGGTCATCGGAAAAACATCTATCGACAAAGAAATTTAAGTTCAAGATTTAGGCGAGTTTTAAAAAACAGACCGAGTCTGTTATCCTCTGAAATGGAATATGCTAATCAAGATCTGAGGGCTGTAATCAAATAATATTTTAAAAATACTTGAAACCGAAAGAATATTTATTTCACCTTCCATCAATGTTTATTTGAAAACCCATAATTGATTCCCAGAATGCACATGCACCTTTTCCCTCCTACATCCTACACAAATTCTACTAAAGATAGCAAAAATAAAAAATAAAAAAATCAATGACAAATAGACGCGGAATATTCTTAAAAAAAAACCAAATGTATTGTAGTCATTGAAAAAGAATCACCGTGATTCAAAACAAATGCTCAAATTATGCTAAATTTCCATATTGATACGCAAACAAATGTGCTTTATGCCCACCCTGTGTGTTTCACCCCCTGACCGGCCTTATTATAAAATTGAATCATTTCAAATGCAAATACATACTTTCCTTTGCGCAGCAGTCTACTATGTACGAGTGTGTATACGAATATTACTACGGATACTACTCATCGTAATCCTTAAATCGTTCCCGTTAAATCAATCAAAGAAGGGCGTGCAACATATGGCCTCTTGCTGTGCACTCGGTAAGAGCAAAAAAAAAAAAATTTAAATAATGACGATAAAAACAAACAAAAGGCGAAAGCGCAAAAAAAAACTCAAATCACCTCATTCCCTTGAGGTTTAAAAAAAAAATTTAAAAAAAAATAAGAACAGAAAAAACCAACCGCCTTTCAACCTGCAGTTAGGGGTAGATTGGTTTTTTTTCCTCTTTTCAAGCATTTCTCGTTTTTCTTTTACAAATTCACAAGTGGCACAGGGCAAACCCACAAAATTGTAGAAAGATATTTTTCTGCGCCCCAACATTGTGGGTACGGGTAGATACCTCTATATTCGTATAACAGTGAAAAAAAGGAGCAAAACCATTGTGTCCTTACCACCTTTGACTGTGAGTATTCGTACTCGTATTTGGTTCGTTTTTTTTTTTTTATTCACACCCCCAATGGTCGTACTGGGTGTACTGTCGCGGGATGGTGGTACGAGTAGATGGTAGATGGAAAGATGTTTAAAATTGCTCTCCCGCGTAATTCCGGTCCACAGGCTTGGTGGTGGTGAGTGAGCGTTACGAGTATAGGACGACTGGGTGGATGATATTTTTACACACATTTTCACCCATGATAAAAACCCATCGTAAAATGGCAGCTTTCGACTGCCACCCGCCCACCCGGGGGTGAAAAATTGCTGAGTTTTGCTGATTTTCTCGTTGTTTTTTTTTTTGGTTTTGCTTCTTTCACACCCTCTTCCGCGCCAACCGCACTGGCTGACATAAAATGGTTTATGTGCGTCTTCGACGCTGACTGTGAATGTGATCCTGGTTCGCGTTGCGTCGTTTGGTCGTTCGGTCGGTCGGTTGGGCTTTTCCATCTGTAATTTGTTTCTGTGTGCATGGAGGTGGAATATGAGTACGTACGGGCACTTGTATCATACAATACTTGTGTGTGCGGGAGATGGTGGACTTTTCCACCCCTGTGCTAATGCGCAAATAAAAATGGCAAAACGGGTCTTGTAGCACTCAATTACACGCCCCGGTGACCATGGCGATGTGTTGGGTGGGCTCCAAGCACCACCAGAGGGGTACTCGCATTTCCTTTGCTTCATGTTGGATTTTTTTTTTTCCATTTTTTTTTCCTATTTTTTTCATTTTTTATTTGTTGGAGTCCTCTTTTCTGTTAACGTGTTCAGTTATTATGAGAGCAAGCAAGTTGCCATCTTGTTGATGGGGACAAAAGATACATTCACTTTTCCCCTTTTCGCTAGCGGGAGTGGTTGTTAGTTGTTGGTTGCCTTTGTGTGGGTGTATGTGCTGAAGGAAATGCGACGGGTGGACAGGTCCTTTTTGGTCAGAACCAAAGAAAGCAACAAAACGAAGGAAAAAAACGAAATCGTTTACGGCCTGGGGAAAAATACAAATATTTGCAATTGTAAATAGATGCTTGAGGGAGGTGGTGGTTTCCTTTGTTTAGTTGAATTGAAAATTGGGTGCCAGTGGTTGACACCATTTTTTCCTTCTTCTTCTTTTTTTTTTTTTGAATTTTATAGCAAGTGCTCTGTGTTTTGGTTTTGAGGTGAGTTGAGGTTTCTCTTGGTAAATACGGGTTTGAAACATCTGCAAATCATTGTCTCGACTTGTAATTGCATTTATAACGATGTGATAGGATGATAGTTAGAATTCCGTAAGCCTAACACCCCAAGATACAAATTCCTAAAGTACCTATTCATAATTAGGTAGTAGGTATCGAAGGCAAATATGTAGCTCCGTATGAAATAATGTCATGTGCTTCTACAGTGCATAAATATGATTCAAACAGCGAGAATATTTTCAGATTCTAGTGCAAAAATTATTCAAAAAACCCGGAATACAGTAACTAATATCAAAGGCTTATTGAATGGACTAGCGGGTTATTACACCAATTCCGTAGCCATTTCGCCTTTTCTTAACAAATATCACTATTAGCCGTATACTTAATGAATAATACAAAAATCTGGTTGAAACCACATGCTGTACCCAGCAAGTCATGGAACTTTCAAAAAAAATATTTAATAATCGTGTCCGAAAGCGATTAGCATTGACCGCAAAGCGATCTCCTTATTTATTTGAAATAAATAACTTTCGATGATGCTGTCGCGCTTCTTCCGAATGGAGCTCGTTTCCTATGCTATAATTTTGCTTTTATACAATAAAATTCGTTAAGTCAAAAATGAGCTTCACCGCAAAGACGAATTGACAGTAAATCAGCGATTCAACCCAAATGACGGCCTTGTGGCTTTTATTCAATCACCACCTGGATCTTCGTCGTCTTTTATTAACTGCTAAAATATTTTACTCATATATGTAATTATGTACATCTAATGCTACATATTGCTTCCATTGCATAGGCACTGTGCTGTTTGTGCGATTGGCCACTCTATACCACTCATTGGCAAAAGTTTGCTGATGTTTCTACATTTGAATGATCCAGCTTTTTTCTTTCGGATTCTCCTTTAAACCGCGGCTGGAACAATATTGTTTTTGCCAAAAACCAGCTGATTTGATCAACCTGCAATTTTTCGAATGCGAATTTAAAGCGAATGCGCTTAATTTGAATTACGGCCGCTGACATTCATAACATCTCTGATCTTTGCTTCCGTCGCTATTATTATCGCCTTATATCGGTTTCTACGAGTAATTCGATTTGATTTGAGGCCCTGGCCAACTCCGAACAGATTTACTAAAATTTATTGCAAGCATATCCTTGAAACAAACAATTTCGCCTAAAACTAAACGGTAGGAGCGGTTAAAGAAAGTTAAGACGTGAGATAGAGGTGGTAGTCGAATAGAGGCAGAATATCGTTAATTTCGTTCTGTGAAAATGGAGCCGGAAAAGTGGCAAGAAAAGAAGGGCAATCAATATTACCACCTAAGATCCTATGAATAAAGAGAATAACGGCAACTTTTAGGCATATAGAAAGGGGATTGTAAATTTATAAGTTTCAGCGGATCAGTGTATGGTGGTAAGTTTTGGCTATCATCCCAGGGAAGAGTACGTAAAGCAAATCTGGAGGATGTGAGTTCTGTAGTAGGGTGACTAAACTTGGCTTGCATATTCAAGAAGAGGCCTAACAAAGTTTATGTAAAGAACTTTGGTAACATAAGGATTGGCAACCTCCTTAGACCATCGCTTGATGAAGCCAAGTTGTTGGCTTTTTTTATCATATTATCAATGTGAGAACGGAAATTGAGTTCCCTATAACAGATCACACCTAAATCACGCAACTCATTCATAAGGGGACAGGCAGTCCACTTAGGACTATGGTTAGGTTAGGTTAGGTAAGAGTGGCTGTTGGAAATACCAACCCACTTAGGCCTATTGGCCCATTGTGATGTCACGTGTATCTATAATCCTCTTGCTACTGGAACCAGTTTGAGCTTATAATAAAGCGTAGGAGACTGTTAACGTCCAAGTTTTCTAGATCGTTTAGGAGCTCCTAGATGAAGCTTTCTTCTCTGTTAGAGAGCTGGACATGTGCAGAGTCGGTGGAGGATTGTCTCCTCCTCTTCCTCGTCCATGCAGCTTCTACAGAAATCATTAGTAAAAGCCTTCTTGCGAGCTTGCCTATGAAGCAGTGTCCAGTAATGACACCTATTATGGCGCTGAGATATTTCCTATCTAAAAGGATCAGACACGAGCGACTCAGATCCAGCCTTGGCCAGATCTGTTTGGTCGATAGACATGTTTGCCCAGCAGTCCACCTAAGGTTTGTTCTTTTATTGGCATCCAGTTTTAGTGTTAGTTTGCACGTAGCGATTGGTATACCAATACTACCTTTGTCCGGCCAAAATTTCCGCCTGGAACAAGCTACAGTGATTAGCTTATCTTAGAAAACACTGCCACCAACTCCGCTATCGGTTTTAGATCCATCTGTGTAGAGATGGTTTGACTTGTTCTCCATGAAAGCATCCTCCTCCCAGAATGATCTAGAGGGGAAGCTTACATGGAAATGTTTGTCAAACCAAAGTTTAGGTGTGGTGTAATCGATGTTCTCTGTGAGAATTCCTAATGTATTAAGAATATTGTCTTGGCCAAATGAATTATTTGTCCACTGTTTAGTCGCTTTAAGGCGAATAGCTGCAGTCGCAGCTAGGCATGTTGAGCCGTAGACAGAAGTCTTGGATCAACTTTAGCTCGAATATGGATATCAATCAGTCGTTCTGAAGTTTTCAGAAGGAATGATGATATACTTATAGGTCTGAGGTCCTTTGGGACTACATGAGAACATTTTCCAGCTTTGGAAATGAATACTATATTCACTTCTCTCCATAACAGTGGCATATGGATAAGTTCTACACAGCTCCTCATAATATTTTCTAACACAGGCAGAATAATATCTGAGGACCTCTGTAGCTCGGCATATAGTATACCGTCCGGACCATCAGATTTGTATGGTTTGAAGCTATGCAGCGCCCAGAGCAATTTGTCTCTCGTAATCAGACCATCAATTTTGTTCCCAGTTGCAGTAAGCCTGTTTGGGGTGCTACTGGCCGCGAGTTGGGAGCTACCAGAAGCAGGTTGAGTGATTCATCATTTGAGGTTGTCCAAGAGCCATCGATTTTTTTCAAACAGATAGGCATCATAGGATTTGTAGAGAGGATTCTTCTTAGCCGCGAAGCCTCAGAGGTTTCTGTGATTTTGTCACAGAATGACCTCCAGGATTGTCGCTTTGCCTTCCTCAGTTCTTTTATGTATAATTTGAAGGATTCTTTATATGAGTCCCAGTCAGTCACTTTTCTTGTGCTTTTTGCTGCGTTGAAAAGTTTTCTACAGGCGTTTCTGAGCAGTCCCATTTAGGCCTATACATTTTTGTTTAATAAAATTACAATATTCGACCACTCCTCTACACATTGTGAGAGATATTCCCGCAATTTCGCCTTTAATATTGGCCCATCTACCATCTCTGGCTTGTTGGCTAAACCAATGACTAAACGTAACTTCAAAGACAAAACCTCATAGTTTCCAAATCGCACGAGCGAGGCGGCCAATAACAAAAATAGTTCGATGCTTCAAATTATCATCCGGAATTAGTTTTTGAGTCAATTTGATCTTTTACGGGTGTAGGCCAAGATGCTTTCTCAAAATTTGCCACAATGTTGGTTAAGCGATGCCGATTGATTTGGGTCGATTCACTTACGGCCTCAATATTTTCAGCACTCTTTCTCTCACTAGCACCGGAACATTAAACAGCGAAAATGCAGACTCAGACTTTGTTTGCAACAAATTACGAATTGCGAGTGGAGTGGGACCATTATAACGACCGAAAATTGGTGTTAGCGCTCTTAAAATTGCGGTCTCCGTCTCCGAATTTTAATAAGTATTAATAATTTGTAAACGTTGCTCGTTTAATACTTCACCTTCGGCATGATGATTTCTTCTTAATAGATGTCAAGAATTGAAGTCATGAGTTCTGAAAAACGCCAACGGAGATATTTGGTATTAGAGCGACCGATTGCTACTGATTTATTTACCAAAGCCTTTAAGCAATTACTTAGCGTTGTCAAGTCGTAGCTTATGACAGAACTATCATCGACGCGTTGACTGCAATGGACTTTAATAATATTACGTTGTCAAATACTAGCTTTATCGATCGGCACTCGGCAACCGACCGATGCCGGTTTTCGCTAATTTTCCTCTGATTTCATCACGGAATTTTCTGTCAGCAAAAGTTAGTAGGAACTGACTTCCTAGTAGCTCACCGAAAATCACCTCTCTATTCGCCGTTTCGTGTTATTATTGCTTAAGAACAAAACATGGTTTCATCAGTGAATATAATTTTGACAATTTGCTTTCAAAGGCTTCTGAAATGATCTTTGTTTTCCCATATTTAAGCAAACCGGAAGCGGTTTTCTGTTCCACCCACTTCCCAACAAAACTCTCACACTTGCGGAGGTAATTTGGTGCAGATGTTTCTTGTGCAACAAAAACTGCAGCTTCAAACCGAACCTTATATAAAGCAGTCATTCCAGAATATGTCCTGTAACATACAAAAACGAAATACAACAACCTTATGTGGGCTAAGGTCAAAACGTTTACCCCTCTTTTCCACTTAAAATTAGTCAAGTAGCGGCTGGATGCAGAACTTTTTACCACTGTATAAAGGTAAAAGCGACACGAGAAACTGTAACAACTACCGATTGGTACGTTTGTGCCACATATAATCAAATTATGGAAAAAATGCCTTAGATTCCCAAAAAATCAATGCTTAAAAAGAAAATACATAAAGCTATGTGCAGAATTAAAGAAAGAAATTCCACTATGCCGGGATGATTACTATCGTCGTTCTCTTAACTCTGCAAAAGGCAATTTAAAACACGAATGGCACATAATAAACAGTCTGCTTAACAAAGATCCACCTACAAAAAAAACCTATCTCCAATCGAATCAGAAATTGTGACGTCTCTGATAATTTTGCAATTGCCAATGCTTTTAACAACTATTTCACTAACATACGAGTAGCAAGCAACTTGAAGCTTTCGTTAGTCAATTTAACTGGTTGTTGTTGTACTTCGACATTTAGTATTGTGGAACCTAGATTAGGAAGCTCTTTTGCTTTTAAACCTACCACTTTCCATGAGGTCTTGAAAGCTATACATAGTTTAAAGAATACCAATTCTTGTGGCCCCGATGGTATCTCCAATAAAGAGAATTGTATTCTTTATAATAGATACTTTAGCCGATGTCTTTAATCGCTGCGTTCTTTCGGGTGTCTTCCCAGAAGAGCTTAAATGTGCTGATATTGTGCCATTATTTAAAAAAGGGTCTTATGATGACATGTGCAACTATAGGCCTATCTCACTATCACTACCTATATTAATAAACATGAATTGATTAGTCCATCTCAATATAGCTTTCGTAGAGGCAAATCAACAGAAGATGCTTTACTTCATTTTTGCTCCCAAATTATGTCTAACCTAGATGAAAAGAAGAGCAGAGCTGGTTTATTTATTGACTTTACCAAAGCCTTTGATATGGTCGACCACAAAATTCTTTTACTTAAACTGGAAAATGCTGGCTTTAGAGGCTTTATGCTTGAATGGCTTACATCTTATTTAAAAAACAGGTCACAGAAAGTAAAGTTAGAAGAGGTAAGAAGCGAAATAAAATTCTTCAATTTGGGTGTACCGCAAGGATCTGTTTTGGGCCCAATTTTGTTTCTTATTTACATTAATTCACTGTTTGCCTTAAACTTTAAAGGTTTGCCCACAGCCTTTGCTGACGACATTGGGTTTTCCTACGGTGCAAGTAATCTGGTTGCCGAAATTAACTGGGATTTGAATCAGTTGAGAGTATGGTTTGCAAAGCATAATCTAATTATAAGTTCAAAAACGAAGATCATGTTTTTCAATTTTTCGCCAATGCAGAATTATGAACCGCTTATTCATTTTCATGCTCCCGAATGTCAACGATTCATATTGACTAATTCTGATTGCAGACACAGCTTATCATCTCCTACGTTTTTTGACCGTGAAACATGCTGTTATAACTGTTTTCGTATTTTTGGTATCTAATCATCCGAAGGAGGAAGAGACTAAACACTTTTATCGGTAGCTTAAGACTAACTTTATTAATATCCAAAAATGACACTTAAGCTAACATCTTACAGGCTAGGAGAGAGTTCTCAATTGTATGACACTTATGTATGTAATATATAGTATGCTGTTATACAGTGTCGCCTACAAGAAGGGTTACTGTTTACATTCATGACACTCCCCCAAACTTACTATAGACTTAATATAAACTTAATATAAAATTTAAATTAATTAATCATAAATTCATTCCAAGTTTTTTTTTTTTTTTTTTCAGTATTTATATTCTTTCGTATTTGCTATTCCAAAAAGGTTGATTTTGGTTATTATTCCGCATATACTATTTCAAAATCAAAATCAAAATTAAATTTTATCATTTTATTCTGCGTTTAACCTTCAGCTTAGATATAAATACGTGTTTCACAAATTCATAATTTAATGTATTATATAGAATCTGAATTAATATTTGTATATTTGTAGGTATTTATGGCTCCTTGTACTTCAGTTTGATCTACGTGGCAAACTTGTTAAAGATACAGACCTTTTCTTTTCATATGGTTCCTTAAATGTATGCACTATATTTGTAGGTGCAAAGGAAACTTCTTTATATTTAGCCTTTTTTAACTGAGTAATATGTGCGAATCTATGTACACCATCTGTATTAATAGTAAAAATAACGTTTCCTATCTGTCTTACAATTATACCAGGAATCCAATTATAATCATGATTATTTTTGAGCTTATACAATATTTGCTCACCTGGACTAAAACTAAAATTTTTCTTATTTTGGCCTACGTTTAGGGATGATACTTTTTTCTTTTTAGTCTTTAATTTTATCTTATCTTTCGCCTTGTTGTTACTATCATTTCGAATTTTAGGATTTACACCATCTATAAGTGTTTTTGGTTTTGTTCTAAATATAATTTCATTTGGACACAAATTAGTGGTTGTGGTAGGAGTTGATCGGTATTCGAGAAGAAAATTATTCATAAGTATCTCTATCGGGATATTGTTGCCGTTGGGATCCGTAAGCATTTTCCTAAGAGCAGTTTTAGTGGTTTGTACTGCCCGTTCCGCAGCCCCATTGGACTGTGGGTGATAGGTTGGGCTCTTCAAACATTTTATGCTATTATCATTGCAAAATTTAATAAAAATCTCCGAGTTAAAAGGTGGTCCGTTATCTGATACCAGTGTGGAGGGTAACCCAAAGTACGTAAAAATGGATCTCAAAACGAAAATCACACTTTTGACGTTTGTTTGTTTCATTGGTTTAATGTCAATCCACTTTGTATAACTATCGACAACTATCAAATAATAACGCCTCTTAATGTAAAAAAAATCGATGTGTATGCGTTCGAAAAATGTTTTCGAGTCCGGCCATGGTTCAAGATGATGTGATCTTGGTTTATTTCCTGAAAGAGCGCATGATTTGCATTCTGTCACATATGCCTCAATGTCATAATCGATTCCTGGCCACCAGAAATATTTTCTCGCTAACATTTTCATCCGAACGATGCCGACATGTGATTCATGAAGAAGCGCTAAAATCGCTTGATGTAAGACGTCTGGTATCACCAATCGCTGAACATAAAAAAGACATCCATTTTCTTCTAGCAATTGCAAACGCTTATTATAGAATTTCTTTAAATTTTCAGGTACACTGTTTGGCCATCCAGTTTGTACCATATTCAAAATATTTCTAATTTTCCAGTCCTTTCCTGATTCTTCTGCTACTTCTTTAAACTGGACATTAAGGTAACTATCGCCCTTAATCATACTCACCAGCGAATGATCTTCCTCTACTTCCGTAGGATATGCCAACGGAAGACGTGATAGACCGTCGGCATTATTCATTTGTGTCCCTTTCTTATACTCTATTTTATATTGATACATACTTAGTATCAAGGCCCATCGATGAATTCGAGCCGCTGTTACTGCCGGTGTAGACTTCTTAGGATTGAAAATTTCCCGTAAAGGTTGGTGATCAGAGTAAATCGTAAACGATTTCCCATAAATATATTTATGGAACTTCTTGACTGTGAATATAATAGCCAATGCTTCTCTGTGGAGCTGTGAATACTTTTTCTCTGCAGGGTTAAGGGTACTGGAGGCAAACAGTACCGGTCTTTCCACTCCATTTACTATATGCGATAAAATTCCGCCCACTCCATAAGGGCTGGCGTCGCATTGTAAAATAATCTCTTTATTGGGGTCGTAGTGGACTAAAATGCTACTACTTAGAATCAATTCCTTACTTTTAGCAAACGTTTCTTCACATTCGACAGACCAGAGAAAACAAACATATTTCTTTGTTAAGTCGTATAGAACTTTTAATTCTGAGGAAAGGTTCGGGATGAATCGTGCATAGTAATTTAAAAGCCCAAGATATGATTTTAACTGAGTTACATTCTCAGGCTGAGGGGCATTTCTTATTGCTTCTAATTTTTTTTCACTGGGCTTAATGCCTTCTCCATTTATCACGTGACCTAGGTAATCAATTTCCTTTTGGAAAAATTATCATTTATCCATTTTCACCCTAACCTTATATTTCTCCAATCTATCAAGGACTTTAATTAAATTTGACCGACAATCTTCTAAGTTTGAACCTCCGACAATAATATCATCGAGGTAGCACTGCACTTTAGGAATGTTCTTTAAAATTTCATCCATTATGGATTGAAAAATAGCAGGTGCACATTTGACACCAAAAATGAGACGACGAAATCTAAAAAGCCCCTTATGGGTATTAATAGTTAACAGTTCCTGGCAGTTCTCTTCAACTTCCACTTGTTGGTACGCACCTTCTAAATCTAGGACACAAAAGTAATGTGAATTGCCCAAACTTGCAAATATGTCATCACACCGTGGTAATGGATAATGATCAGTGCGTACACAAGGGTTTATTGTCATTTTGCAGTCGACACATAAACGAATGTCGCCATTGGGTTTTGTAACCACTACCACCGGCGAGGCCCACTCACTGTGTCGTACCGGATATATTATATTTGCCGTTAAAAGCCTTTCAATCTCTTGTTCGACCTTTTCCCGAACCCCAAAGGGAACCGTATATGGCTTAAAAAATACCGGGGTACTTTTTTCTTTTAAAAGTATTGCCGCTTTGAATTCTCGAATGGAATCTTTTTTATCTCCGTAAAACACATTTCTATATTTTTGAATCAAGTCTCCCATTTCAGCCTGAATGTTACCCTTCAAACTAGAACATACATTTACGTTAAAGAACGCGTTTCTCCAATACGGAAAAAGTCTGTCAAGCCACGACCTACCTAACAATGGAAAAAATGCTTTCGGACCATTAACTATAATCAATTCTAATTCAAAAAGGCTGCCCTGGGATGACAAACTAACAGACGCTTTAATAGAACCAACAACCTCCACTTGATTTCCTGATATTACATTTAGAACACGACTGCAATTTTCAATATTTCTTCCTGGGTAAAAATCATTAAATGTTTTAACATGCATCACTGACGTACATGCACCCGAATCAAGTTCCATCCCTAAACGCTTGCCATTAAAAAATAACGTGACAATTAATGGAGTATTACCGCCCTGCAAATTATGTATATAACCTACGTCTATCTCTAGGTCTCTTTCTACTTGTGGTTTACTTCTAATAGCACTAATGTCATTACCTTTGTTTCCGCTATAATGGTGTCTTGATCTGCTTTTGGAGTTGTTTCGGTACCGCTTGTTCTTGAGAAAACAGTTGCTTTGAACATGTCCCCACTTTTTGCAAAAATAACACTGTGTATTCTCTAGGGTTCCCATTGCCGGCCTTGATGCTTGTCCATATGCTTTGTCGTCCGATGTTTTCTTGGCAACTGACCTTATTCTGCTTCTGTCTCGATTACTCACCTCTCTCGAACACTTTGACTTCACCGAATGCACTGCCATCGAGGTTCCACTCATATGTACCATCTCAGTTTCGATTAACTCCATATTAAGCGCCGTTTCACATGCCTTTTCAAATGTAAGATCCCCAATGTCGATCAATTTTGACAGGATCTTTTTATTTTTAATGCCCATCAACAGCCTATCCTTGAGAGCCTCCTCCAGAAATTCTCCATATTTGCAATTAGTGGCTAGTTGCTTTATGGACACAATAAAATCGGAAATGTTTTCTGTCGAATCCTGGTTACGATTTAAGAATTTAAATCGTTCCGGCACTGTGTTTTTCTTTGGTTGGTAATGGACTTTGAGTTTGTTTATCAGCTCGTCGTACTTAAATTCGTCCGGATTCTGTGGTGCCGCTAGAGTCTAAGCAATTGCATATAGCTCACTTCCTCCCATTCCAATTAAGAAGGACATTTTATCATCATCTTTTTCTATTCTATTTAATTTTAACAAATGAGTCAGCCGTTCGGTGTACTCATTGAAATTGTCCCCCGCATTAAAATATTCGTTACGCCCAATAAAACTTGACATTATTACATTGGTTGTTTTTTTTACTTCTTCGTCTCGTATGTTAAACTTATTTTCACCGTTGCTCATTAACAACAACAAAAAACTCGTACGATTTGAAATAAAAAAAAAGAACGGTTTATCCTCGTCGCCAGTTTGGTATCTAATCATCCGAAGGAGGAAGAGACTAAACACTTTTATCGGTAGCTTAAGACTAACTTTATTAATATCCAAAAATGACACTTAAGCTAACATCTTACAGGCTAGGAGAGAGTTCTCAATTGTATGACACCTATGTATGTAATATATAGTATGCTGTTATACAGTGTCGCCTACAAGAAGGGTTACTGTTTACATTCATGACAGTATTGAGCAAGTTAATGACTTTAAACATCTTGGCCTTTACATTGATCCCAATATGAAATTCTCTACTCATATTGAATCTTTGAAAACTTACTTCCGTTCCACTCTTAGACACTTTTACTATTTGCGAAAAGTCTGTTCAACTCCGCTCCTGAAAACGCCATCCTTCATTCGAAGCTTCAATATGGAATTGCTTGTTGGGGAGGTACTTATTTTAATAAAATAAAAAGCCTTTTGGTCTTGCAAAAGCACATAATACGCAAATTATGTCGAAGACCTGTAAGGAGCCCAAGTTTTCCCTTATTCTTTGTTCAGAGAATTCTTCCGGTACGTCACCTTTACTGTTTTAAAGTATTACAAATTTTCTTCAAGAAGTCTGGTAATCGCAATTTTCGTTTAGTGTCTAATTTTAATGTACGTGGCAATTTTGCCAATTTGGTTACAATACCAAGGTATCGCACAACGGCGTACAAGAGTTTTTACTCCATATCCTCTTTTTGTATATTCAATAATCTTCCGCAGTCTATTAGAACAATTTCTTCACCTGTGATGTTCGCAAGAAGTGTGAAAAGCTGGCTTTTCAACTTAAACTATTTAAATGTTGAATCTATTACTTCTGGCATGTTGGTTTAAAATTTATGTTGTTTATTTCCTAAATACCATTTTTTGTTTATTCTTTCTTTTAGTTAAACGAATGAGTTCATAGTCTAAATGTAATTGTAAATTCAATCTTATACAACTATCATTTAACTTTTATTATTTTTGTAAAAATTATTTTGAATTATCCAGTAACTTGTAACTTGTATAAAACCTGGCCACCCCGCCTTCTGATTCAGTAACATGTTTGATACTATCATTTTTTCCTTTAGAATGGCATTCAAAACTATTCAATAATTCTGTAAAATACAGAATGCCAATATATTTCTTAAAATATTTAAATTGTTTGATTATATTTTTTTACTTTTTTCAATGTAATAACTGGATACGAGAAATAAACGAAATTATCTATCTAAAAAAAAAAAATTATATGAGCGCGTGTTCTATTAGCAGTCGACACTGCAATATTATCAAATTTTCAGGTGTTTACTGGGGATTTGTGGAAAACAAGTGGACAAATCATGCGGTTTAAGACTTATTATTATTATATTATTATCTGCACATCATCTTGATCGATCTGGATCAAGTGCTTTACGGCCCTTAGACATGAAACAGTGCTTATTCATAGCAATTTCATTATTTTATCAACTGGCTTATTTCTATGGTAATTACCATAAACTCGTGAGAGTCTATCTCCTTAAACACGACAATATACATGATGGGAATGTAGAAAGACCAGACGGAACTTGGTCTTAGTCTTGAATTGAAAAAACAGCAAACCTGGTTACTCCCGAATATAGCCCAGTTTTTGGCATTTGCCTTCTTGTCACAGTCAAACATACATACTTGGTCTTGCATCTGGTTTTATTATTCCACAGGTTCCCCTGAAAACGAGTTGTGTTATATAGGACTTCTTGCTTATGCCACATTCCTAACAGCTGGAATCAAATTAGAAACAGATTTTTTTTTTCGGAACAGAGCACTCAGATACCTGCCCACCACGTCAACGACAGGTACCTGCAGCCTGATTCGAGCGTAAGCCAGACATCATCACATTACATCACACTTGTTGTATCCCTTATACCCAGCATATTTAAGAGCTTAGAGAAAAAGTTTAGGGTATCACGACGCGAGTAAGAGATGACTTCTTAGAGATGTCAGTAAATATTCGTTTGGTCTGCCGATGACATATAGAGTCATGCCATCTGCAGTTGTGCTCATATAAAACCCAACAATCCATGGAAACTCCAACCGAGGCCCCAGACAAACCTTACGTAACATTTTTAGTCCATAGAAATTTATTATCCCGGACGGCACCCATATACTTAACTTCTTTGAAGAATTTGATGGTGATGCCTGTAAGCACTGGATGAGTAAGACCAGACAGTTTCCTCCTTCTCGTAAAGGTAACAACCTCAGTTTTGAGAGGATTGACTGACAATCGCTAGACACAATCCAACAGGCAGTACAGCTGTGTAATCTGCGAACGCTTGTGCACAGAACTACTAAGCGCGTTGAGCAGTGAGTCGACCAACATCCATCATAGCAGTGGTCAGGCACTATTCTCCAGCATTCTTTTGATACACAAAACTAGTGATTCGTCTGCGCCGTGTTGTCTGGCATCTTTTGACTGTATGTGTATTCAAAAGATGAGTTGTCGAAAGCACCCTCGATGTCGAATGCCCAGCGCGTATTCCTTCTTGTCGAGTTCGACTTCAATTCTTCCTACCAGATCTTGAAGTGCACTCTCTCAAGGTATTCCGCTTTGGTAAGCGTGTTGCATCGCAGACAGAAGATGCATTCGCGAGGCAGTTTTGTGCACACGGGTCTTAACCATTCTGTCCATTCTCTTCAACATGAAGCAAGTCAGACTTATAGATTTTGCAACTCTTGGCGGATCTTTAGTCCTCTTTTGCGATTTTCTATATGAAGTTACACTTACTGTTCGGACATGGTTTTTGGTGTGTATGCCAGTACCAGATTAGCACTGAAGATTCTCTTCAGAGTTACCAGTAGCTATTATATATCCTTTTGTAACATAGCTCTGTATATGCCATTGTTGTCACGGAACTTGAAGCAATCAAAGGAAGCAACAGCATGTTTAATGGCCTCATCCGTCACCAAAACCCTTCCAGCTTGGTTGATCTTCCTATTTTGAGGACTTTGACCAGCCTACTGGTTTCACCGACAGTTTCGATCTTTTCGCTATAGTCTTCATAAGAAGCACTCTTCGAAATCCGAATTAGCTTGTTATACTCATCTTGCTTCGATCTATAAAGACCCCAGTCTTCTTCCAAATTAGTCTAAAGTGACCTGTTTAGAAGTTTTCTGATTTCTTTACGAAGACGCTACAGCTCTGCATTCCACCAAGAAACGAGCGATCTGCAAGGCTGCTTTCTATCTGGGCATGTCATTTCAAAACACTTAGTGGGGTTACTGTTTAGGTTCTGTAGAGTTTCCTCTAGCTTTTGTTTTGTCCTGAACTTAGGAGGACCACGGTTGGACTAGCCGAGTTCCTCCTTAAATCGTATCCAGTTGGTTTTCCGCTTATTTCTCCTC
Source organism: Volucella bombylans (assembly GCA_949129095.1). Taxonomy (NCBI): domain Eukaryota; kingdom Metazoa; phylum Arthropoda; class Insecta; order Diptera; family Syrphidae; genus Volucella; species Volucella bombylans. The sequence continues at coordinate 157,454,635 of OX422144.1, forward strand.
TTCAACAAGGTCGGGACCTTGCATCTAAATCTGAATTTGATGTATCTATGGTCTGACGTGGAGACCTCCGATAGGAAATTCTTTCCAACTTTCCTGCCGGATACCCTTAAGTCGATTACTTGCTGTAAAGGTTGAGAGCTAACATTGTTGACAGCAAGGTCAGACAATAGTATGAAATCCTGTGCCTGATTGTCTGTCACGTTGCACTTTTTCCGGCCCCAAAAATTTTTCTAAGCATTAGCTTCACAGCATATGATAAGTGCCATCTTCCTGGAATCAGAGTATTGAATGAGGTTGGCTACCGTCGGAAAATAAGCAGACGCATTCCATTCTCCATGTCTATAGCAACTAAATCCTGGTCGCAAAATTGCACAAGTTTAAATGGTGGGAGTGAGTTCGACACATAAAAACAAGTCCTCGGGCTTTCCGATTGCTCGTTATGTACCGCTTACACTATATAGATTTTATGTGAAACATTATGTTAAATCAGCTCTTTTAGTTCTTGATGCCAGCCAGCGTAATATCACAGATGTAAACGCTTTATCGTGAGCGCTTTTACGAGTACAACTAAGCTGACTTTCTAACTTGGAAAACAAATAGTATCTTTACTCAGCGACTACTCGTAATTAACGAGGAAGGTCAATGAAGTTTCACAATGTTCTAATGGTCTTCTTTGATGGTGGGCATTGAACTGATTGCTTATATACCTCGCGGAAGGAAGTTTCTTAGTTGTTGGCCTCTAGACGGATCCTTCAATTTGATGATTTTGAACCTGGGTATTCCTGCGGCGTGGTAAGAAGTTTGCCCTACCGCTGCACCAGTTGGACTAGAACAATCATATAATGCTAATTCGCACCAGGATATATGTTCATAGTAGACTGTTCTCTAATCTGAAGGCTGAATTTGCACTTAATACTCAACCTTTTGTCATAACGTTTTCTTAAACCATATTCACACTCAACTTAGTCACTTTTATTACCCGGATTATCGCTTCTAAACCTACAATACGGGTTGATTCTATCGTAATGAGTCAAAGAACACTGGTGTATATGAAATATCAAATGCACAGGATGCGCAAATTCGCTTATATCCCTTAAAAAAGAAAGCAAAACTACTCGAACAAGGAGTTTTTTTTCTAGTAGTTCATTTACCACATCATTTGTATCACTCACACACCTTGTTGAATCGCTCCACATGAGCATTATTAATCATTAGAAGAACACAATACACCAGCAGAGAAAATAACTAATTCCCAAAGCAAATAAACTTCACGGATTGAAATTGATTCGAAACAGGAACAATTGGCTTAGACGAAGAGCTCAAGGTTCCAAGCATCATCGTACAATACATACGAAGTACGGATACCAACCTCGAAACTCCCAACAATGGAGGCAAAGATTTATTGCCCTCCAGAAGTCGACCACACAATCAGTGACACATTATTTGGCACTTGGAAGTCATTGCGGCGTTAAAAGAGTTATCATCCGCTTCACTTCGACTATTCGAGTGTTCATTGTATGTCTGCTGATCCAATGGGGATCACCCCGTCAGAGCTAAAGCAAATAAACGAGACACCAACCAGCAAACGCTGTTTGGCTTCCGTTCCCGTGGCATTCGTAGAATCTAAATGCGACATCGTCAGCCAGATGAGGAAGAGCCAGCCAAGTCAAGCATATTCGTACGAATACGCTAGAATACTGGTAGAACGAGTGTTTAAGGGAAGTGACTAATGCGGTGTTTTCATCGTTGTTCCTTTTGTGGTCATTCACGGGTGATGCTACTACCTTCTGGATGCTGTTTGTTATTTGATTTGTTGTCAATGGGGTTCGAAACCGAACCATTCCAGCTGAAGGAGTATGGAGGAGCGGACTGCCAGAAAGGTAAAGTAGCTTTGTGGATATTTCTGAGTCTTTTTTCGATTCTCAAGAGCTTCTGCTTCAAATACGAATACGAATACGACTACGACAACGAATACCACTGAAGTTAAATGAGATACAAAATTGTTCTTTGTCTACCCTATATGCTTCCCTCCGGATTTGAATAGTGAACCCAAATCGAAGAACGAGTTCAGCGCGCTCGAATGTGGAAAACGTTCGCCTCAGAAACACATTCGTTTAATTTCGTTTTTGAGGTTTTAGTTAGTGGAAGCGGTGACGGTAGAGCGTCGATGGCGGTGGTAGTGGTGGTGATGGTGTCAGTGGCATTTATTGCTAGGGTCAGAGGCAAACCGATAAGCGATGTGATGTTGTTGTCGTCATCGTCGTCGTCGTCGACGTCGGAGTTATTGTCGTCGATGATACTGGCATGGGCCTTGAATGGTCTGAGCTGTGTGACTTCTGTGAGCTATACCATCAGTGAATAGGTTAAATGGGTGCGGTATATGGATAAATGAGTTGAATCCAGTCGATGTATGTGTGTGTGTATGCAGTTAAAAAGAAAGAGATACGGTGGCGAGTATCTACCAATGAATTATTGGTCCGCATTAATTATTTATTTTCATTTTTTGAAGTTGATTAACTTTCTGATAAATCACATTCACACAGTATTCAGAAGTCTCAAAAGTCATCGGATTGCCTTTTTTAAAAAAAAAATACAGTAGCACAATTCATCATGCTTTCCCATTGAGGAATGAGGTTCCTCGAAGAAAGGTCACTTTGGGGAAATATTTCAACAACCACAACACTAAAACACTTACTTTCTCCTACAGTAAATCACCATTTACAAACACATGCACATATATCTACAGTCATCCCTTAGATAATAAATCTGATTGTCAAAGTCAAACAAATTAACCTCCTCCTTAACCAAATTGTGGACTCTCATTCCAGCTTACTTGTCAAAATCACCGAAAGATAAACTGTCATCTAATTCGCATAATTTTTATGTCATCTCAACACAACTTAATCTGTGAGTGTGTATTCCTACACTCTTACTCAGTCACCCTTTGGGTTATTTGATGACGCCCGCCACAACCACCCCACTTTGAATGTACGAGTATCTTTGGCAAAGTGTTTTGAACCCTAACATCCGAACATCCGAACATCCTCCCTCTTTTGTGATGAGTTACCCCCGTTTAGATGCTGTGGATTCGAAATACAATAGAAATACATGTGTTGTAGCATCTTTTATCATTTACCATTCCACCAACCCTCTTCACAACTTTCATCCCCTTCCAGTTTTGGTTGGCAGAAAATGAAACCAATTTGTTAGACCTTTGTCATAGACATTTTTGAATTGTATCCTCCCAATCCACCCAATCCTCGTCTTTCTACTTCTGGTTTTCATAACTTTTTCGATTAACTTTATGCCTGGGCATTTGGCAAATCGACTTAATAACTTTGAAGTGCTGCCAACCCTTTCGAAACTGAGCAGCTAAATTGGAGTAAATTATGAATTGTGGACTGTTCACGGACATTTTTGCCGGTCGTAAATGATAGGAAAAATTACTGGGAGAGATAATTGAGTGGCGTATTGTGAATGTTATCGGTAGTTATCGGGAATTTATAGAGTTGATCTACCCATTTTCGGTTCAAATTAGAAGAGGAATCACATGACAGCCATTATATCGCTAAAGCATAAAGAGCAGTTTTTTACTGCCTTCATCCATTTGTATCCATTTTTTCTGTTTCAAATTTAAAGAGTTTTGAATACATGAATAGAAGAGAAGTTCTAAAAGTTATTTTTGTCAGTAACAGTGCGAGGTGTTATCCCACTGTACGAACCTATACCCAACAACACTTTAACTCCCCATATATCGTTAATACGGCGAACAATCTGTTATGAGCAGGCTCTCTCGTTAAGAGGTTGGTGGACCCAATCCCACAATTAACAAAGCTTTTTCAAGTAATGTGATACTATTTGAATCTTGTTGAGTCACAAGACAATAGCAGACTCCTCCATTTTTTTCTCAAAAAAAGAAAAACTAGATGGCTAGGCCAATTCATCATCGTACGATTGACGCTGCTCATCTAAGGAAAATATAATCAGTCTCATCGCTGTCGAACAATCCATATCAGAAACCAACGCATCTTATGAACAATAAGGGCATTTGCCAAATATGTATAAGGCTACGGCTTTTGAAAAAGTAACAATGCACATAGCATGCGTATCTTTAACCAGTGTCTTCTGACCACGTTCATCGGCGATCAAATTGTGACCTTGGACTCAGATAGAAGTGAGTTAATTCAGCTTTCCAACTGCGACCAGAGAAGACTTGCATTCTCGAACTAACTTAAAAGTGGTGAGAAGGTTAGCAACCTTTCTTTACAATTAAGTCGATTGTCAACAGGGTTGCATAGATCCCCGCTTGTAAGACAAACGAAAATTTTCTTAACAATGAGTGAAAAGTAACGTTGTCGTCCTCCAAAAAGACACTAGCGCCTAGATCTGTTTTGGAGTCATCGGTGAAGACCCGACTTTATTCCTTCCTGGCCGAAACAATTCCTGAGAACAGCATTAGATTTTGTACTTTCATGGCAATAGAAGTCGTGGTACTAGGTATGCTTGCAAAATACCTCTACAGCAGGCAAATCGTTATTTGAAGAGTGGAGAAACCAGCAAGGGCATTCACTTGAAAGCTTGTTCTTAAACAAACCGACAAAGAGAACATAATTTGTGTTACCAGAGCAGTGTTGTTTTGAAGGGCTCTCCTCGCTGACAAGCCCCATGTCTCGCGGAAAGCTGCTTTACACTGTCAAGTCGACATCCTTAGTCCAAGAAAGTTTGTTATCTAGCATGGCACTCAAAACGGATTGTGATGCCTTAAAGCAGAGCATAGGCTTCCGTTAGGCGGGCAACTAGAGTATTGAGAAGATTGAATGAAAGCTGATTCTTATTGTACCAATCGTCGAATAGCAAGGCAGACCTGTTTACACATGTCACCGGTTTACTGGTCGCAATCAGAGTTCTATTCACCAGCATTGCCCGGATCAGTTACACATGATGTCAAAAGTTGCGTTGTCGAAGAAATTAGAATCAGAATTAAGCTTTTGAGGAACCCAATGTGGAACTCTTTCGTCCATAAAACCAGGCCAATAGAATTTTCACTCACAAAGTGTCTTGAAATGTAATTGCAGAACTTTAAACTCCACGGATTGAAGCATTCGTACTAGTGTATGAAATGTCAAGTATCTTATAAAACTGTAAGGGGAAGACTCGAGGATTCTAGATTAACACCAAACAGTCCAGGGAAGCCCCCTTCTGGCAAGACACAATTGAGTAGCACGTGCATGGTTCCCCAAAAACGATTTATGACCGATATCTCATAGTGGTCTGCTGGCACATGTATGTTTAAAATCGTGGCAAAACGGTATGGAAGCGACGTTTTAAGAGCAATTGATGTGCCTTTTGCGCTAATTATTTTCGAAAACTTCCCTTTAATTCGTTCCTGCATCTCTCGCCAACGCACTGCTGATAGGCTTTCGGAATATCTTCGAGAGACCCTATTGAATACACCAATTGCATACAGACGGTGTGTATCTGAAACGCATAGACTTTACATATTTTCAACTAGCAGGTTAAGTGTTTCATGGAGCATCTATTTTTTATTTGTTGAGTCAGGTCTTGATCACTAGGATATCATTAGAGGTCTCGAAGTTTATTCCCCGGTGGTAAACTCCTTAACTACATTTATAAAAAAGGCTTTTGTTATTAGTGACTTTACTGTTCAAGACTATGAACCATTGACAATATAAAATTGTTCCCCATTCAATTCAAAATCAACATATTTCCCTTGTTCTTCAGTTCTTGTAAAAGTCTCTATAACGGCAGCCATCGGTGTATCCTGTTACTGTACGAACTTGTGCACCATCGACTCCAGCATGAAAATGATTTTGCATGACATGAAACTCGTTTTTATAGAAAAGGCATATGGGGCTGTTAGTATGGCTTCATCCGTCCAAACTTCAAAGTTGAATGCTACCAAAACTTCAGTTCGGCACTTAAAGAGCTCGACTAAAAGCAGAGGGTGAGCCTTGGCTAAAAAGAACCGACGGTCGTTTTGTTTTCCAAATTTCAGGTAGTCGGTCAGATCTATTCTATGCTAGAAGGGGTGATTACTGTAATAGTTATTTCCTTTCTTTTCCTATCACTATCTATAGATAGTAACCACTGCTGCTGGACATGTTGCTTAAAATTGTGCTGTGATGGCTAGATCTTCTTTACTATAGCAAAGATACTACGCTGGTGTTTTGAAGTCTTTTACCAGTTAGTTGGTTTTTTTTGTAGAACATCTTAATACACGAGCTGGAAAACTATATTTCCAATTAAGGCATCCAATTGGTCGATTTTAGACCAACTGGAGGCAGATTACTTGCTTTATAGGTTTTATGGTAACATTGTAATTACCATCGCAAAATTTCATCAGTTCGGAACTGAGGCTTCGCTCTCAAAAGATGTGGCCTCCACATATTGTATATACATATGTATGTACATATATCATAGTAGCTCTGATAATACCACCTTGATCCCGGAATAACCACCGTGTGGCGCTCCTATTGTTCCGATTTGAGTTTTTTTTTTCGTTAAACTGGTAAATCGGTTGTTGTCATTCCCTCTAAATCTTAGCGTCAAATCTTGACATTTGCAAAAGTTACGTAGCCAAGAGTACATCTATCCCTGTGTGTGTTGGCGATTTTTTACAATTTTAGAAATGGATTTAAATTTGCAACAACTTGCATTAAATTTTGCGTAAAAAATGGATTTAATGGTTCGGGAACGTTGGAAATGTTGGAAAAGTGTTTCGGGAACGATTCTCTAAAGAATTCGTTTACCAGTGGCACGAACGGTTCAAAAGTGGTCGTGAGTCAATCGAAGATGATGAACGCAGTGGCAGACCATCGACATCGAAAACCGATTTTGATGGAGAAAAAGAAATGTTGGTCAATATCCGCAAATTAACTATCAGAGAGATTGCGGAGGACTTGAATATTACCTATGGATCCGTCCAAGACATTTTGGTTAATGATTTGGGTTCCCGTCGTGTAGCAGCAAAGTTGGTGCCAAAAGACCTCAATTTCCACCCAAAAAAAACCGTGTTGACGTCGCAAAAGAGATGATTTGCAAGGCTGAATCCGATCCCACATTCATCAAAAGGATCATTACTGGAGACGAGACGTGGGTTTATGAGTACGACACGCAATTCAGACATCAGGCAAGTGAATGGCGTCCACCAAAAATGCCGAGACCAAAAAAACGTCGTTTTCAGTCAAAAAAGAAGGCAATGTTCACGGTTTTCATGGATTGCAACGGTGTAGTGCATCAGGAATTTTTGACAGAAGGCCAGACAGTAAACAAAGAGTATTATTTTGGCGTTATAAGACGCTTATGAGACGACGAGAATTGTGGCAGAAAACTCGTAGATTTTGCACCATGATAACGCACCTTCGCACAGTGCCATCATTATTCATAATTTTTTGACGTAAAAATGCAACAAATACCATCCAACAACCACCGAATTCACCTGATTTGGCTCCCTGTGACTTCTTTCTGTTCAATCGAGTTAAAAAAACACTACGGGGAACGCGTTTCAGCAGCCGAGAGGAAGTAATGGAAAAATTGCAGGAAGCACTAATGGACATACCGAAAAGGTGAATATAAAAAATATTTCTAGGATTGGATCAAGCGATGGCATAAGTGTGTTGCAGTCGATGGGGATTACTTTGAAAGGGACAATATAGATTTAGATGAGTAAACTTGTATTTTAAACTTTCTGAGTAAATTCTTTCGGGAACATTTTGATCAAGGTGGTATATGCGTTGTCGACCGATAGAAATGCCACACTCTTCAGTGAAACAATAGAGTTCTCACCAAAAGTCCAATATCTAGGAATCACACTGGATGAAAAACTTAAGTGGGCCACTCATCTTTCCAAAACTATTGACAAGGCCAATGCATTACTATGGACTAGCAAAAGTTTAGTCGGAAAAAATTGGGGACTTAATCCCAAAATGACACGGCAATAACAAGGCCTATCATCACGTATGCAGCCGCCGTTTGGTGGCATAAAGCAACGCAGAGGTCAACACAGGCTAAACTCAACAAAATACTGAGACTAGCCTGTGCCTGTAAAACTGAAGCAATGAAAACAGCTGCGCTTGAAGTTATCCTAAACATCACCTAGAACTCATATACTTAACAGGCAAATGGCTACTAGGATATAACTTTCGGCACAACTTTAAAGTTACACTTCCAGACCGTCTTAACTGGGAACAGAAAAAAAATCAAAATTTGCCAAGGACTTACATGTTTGGTACACAGACAATAGGGCTTTGCATTCGAGAGAATCTGGACAGATACATTAATAACTAACAAAAACATTTACATTCTCTCCGACAGCAGAGCAGCCCTACTTGCAATTAACGCCTTTGAAATAAAATCGAAACTGGTCTGGGATTGTCTTCAACTACTGGCCACAACAAACAAAGTCCATCCGATTTGGGTGCCAGGACATAGTAGATATGAAACGCAATGAAAAAGCAGACGAACTAGCCAGAAAGGGATCCGCAGCTCAATACATGATGCCAATTCCAAACTGTGGGCCATAAAGGAGGTACTAAAACCTGGCTAGAGGAAAAGAAGCTTCATTTCTGGAGAGAAACCTAAGGAAACAGACAAGCCAACAACTTTATGCCAAGCAGTTGCCACAAAAAAACGAAACAACTGCTACAATTAAGTAGAAGTCACATTCGACTAATCATAGGGCACTGCGCGTGAAAAACCAACTGATGACCATGAGCATAGCACAAGACAATACATGCAGATTGTGCAATGAGGATGTGGAAACAGCAGAATACATACTATGTGACTGTAATGATTTAGTAAATTCTACCTCGAAGCGGTGCACATAGCTGTCGACTCACCTAAAGACTAGCCGCCTATCTCACAAATTGCAGCATCATATGTAGAGTGGCTGTAAATGGAGGACATCACAATAGGCCCATCTGTGGCCTCAGTGATCTGGAATTCTTATACCACCTCCCACAATAATCTAATCAAATCAGACGAACTTTTACTTGACTTTTGAGGGACAGAAACAAATCACATAAACAAGCAATAATTACCCTCTTCGTGTACATTTATTGAAAATTCAATTGAATATCCCGCTGCAGATACGGATCAAAACACACAGTTCGGTTCAGGATACGCTGATCTCTTACGTATATGTATTTTGCTTTCATTTTTATAGTAAGTAGAACGGCCTACATAAAGAGTCACGTAGCAAGGATGCATGTTTGCTAGAGTTTACCTTGATGAGTGTTTTTTGTCCTAACCATTCAGCGGACTTAGCAATCATTGTTGCCACCTCATTACATTATCTTCAGTGAACCTGACCTTTTGGTAGATTCGTTAGTCTGTTGGGATGGTCATAACTTTTTTATTTTTTTATTGAACTAGACTTTAATTTACATACTCGTACATATACGTATCAAATGCACCATTGTATCTTCATAATAATATAAGGCTCCTGTTTGTTTTCAGTTCATTAGGCAATATTTATCCCATACCAGAGCACTAGGTTCTACCGCTTCACCAAGCCTAGCAGTACTCGCGATCAACATTCATTATGACTACTATCACCCAAATCAATTGGAGATATTCATATGTACAGCCAATAACTTACACATCCGCCACGACCGTCACCGTCTTTTTTTGGGAAACCCTTTAATACTTATCTGCAGAACGCACCCCTTCCGCTCAATATCTCTCACATAAACCGGCAATCGTAACTCATAACAATGACATTATAATTTTTCTCTTTTGAGCAATAAATCGCCCATAACGAAATTAAGATAGAAAAATTATATGCGTACGTACCGTGGCACAGGGACCCTTTCCTCCAAAAAAGAAAAAAATCAAATCATCACACCAAAACCACAACCGCGCCCCCTTATAACACACAATTACTCAACATGCCATCCCATTGGCATTGCCTCTACTTGCCTCTATTACAGCTACCAATTTTGTCCGCCCTGTAGCCACGTAAGCAAACAGAGTATCAATCTTGATATCAATTCATAATTCATGTTTTCTAATGTTCTGGGAGAGAAATTGGCAGCAGGGGGGTGTACAGTACATACATATACATCATTGATACTTGTATGTACTACTTGTATCTAACACCACATCATCTGGTAAAGGAGATGACTTTCTGTTTTCATCCCCTAGACACGAAAAACTTAAACAAACAACAAACAACCACTTCGACAGGACTACAACAATTTGTAGCCGGATAGTAATATACTCGTACAATAGGACGAGTGATACGAATATTATACAAAGCTTTCGAGAAAATTAGCTGCCGTTGTTGTTGTGTTACATATAATGAAGCCACCCTCGATCATGCCTAATTGGTGTTGAATTAACTTTCGCAACTTGCCACAAAAATAAGAGAACATCACCATCAGACATGTCGGGAAGTGAACCCTGACTGTACGTACGAGTATACCGCATCCGGTGCCTTGTACCACTTGATATGTACGAGGGTGGTTTAACATTTTATTGTGTTTGTCTTCGCTTGCATCCCTTGTTGACTTCAATCTCTCTTCTTTATTTTCCACAGTCACCCTCTGTTCTGGTTCACCCCACAATTTCGTTGGATGAAACATAAAACACTGCGCATTGTTCCATCAAGGTTATCTCATTACTTAGGGATGATCATTATTAATTTATTATTTTCTCTATGGTGTGGTGTGTTGTCAGTATAACGATATTTGAAGGGTGAACATCCGTTTGACCACTGAGTTTATTTTCTTTTCTCTCTTTTGTTAAAGATGTTACTAATTTTTGACACTAGCAGAGTGAGTTTTTGTTTTTTTTGTTTTCTCCCGTTTGACATTTCCTGGGGTGGGTGTAAAAATGTTGCTAAACACTCCTGGGGGTTGGAACTGATTGATTTTGATTAATACACAACATACTGTCAGGAGTGTTTTCATTTTCCTAACTTCTCGAGGGTCCACCGGCAAGTGGTAGGAAGTTTTTGTCGGTGTCATCTGGTTAATTTAAATAAATAAACAAACAGATGAATGTTTGTTTACTTACGGGATTTGTATACGAAAGATGACTTTGATGCAAATTTTCTAATTCCATAGAATTTTTTTCTGTTCCAATTTGCATGTACTAAACTTTAGAAAGGTTTCAGCAGTTCTATTGTATAAAAAAAAAATCAGCGTTCTGATGGTATCGAATTAATTTAGGAGAAATTCCGAAATCCATATAGGGATACATCCACTAGATGAAAATAAAAATGGTGGTACAATTTACATAGATACATACAATTTACATAGATCTCCGTTGTGTTTTTAACTTCATAAAGCCAAATGTTGACCTTCAGTCAACAGTATCATGGTGCAGCTCTAGTATAATTTTATGCATAGCAAAAGGAATGAGTGCATTCACGCTTTCCAGCTGTCTGCTTTTGGTACAAGCTGACCTGACTGTGTTAGAGCGAAGGTCTTGTCAAGAACCACAGTCATGGTGCAAAGAAGGAACGTCGCATACGTTTATGTGGAGGAAGTGTCCGATGCTCTATAAAGGTCTTTATTCACTACGTATTCAATATAAAATCAAAGGACAACACCCTCGTAGATAGTAACCGGAAAATGCAATAAAATTATCTATGTTCCATAAACATATAAGAAAACACCATTATTAGGAAACACTTTATTGACCCAATTCTGCAGTAGAGATCGGAAATATTGGAGATCATACAGGTAGAAACCTCCCAGATGAAGTTTTCTTTTTTTGTGATATTACCCTCTCTTCGTCCATGTAGCTTTTGAAAGAGCCCTTTAAACACCCAAGCCTTATGCACACTTCCCTGTATGACAGTACTAATTACACCTGTAATAGCTAATATTACTAATACGCCGTCCGTTGAGACATATCAAACCCATAGAGCGGTTCACATTTTAAATCACTTGTTCGTTCAAGTTACCATCCTTCAAAATAAGATTGAATGTAGCGTTTGCCATACCTACTCGTAAGTTACCATTTCCCACATAGGATAAGCAGTCTAGTTCCATTTTTGGTGAGTTTATAGGCATTACGAGTACAATATAAATTAGGAGCATTTCCAGAGAACATCATCTACATTATGCACCCACATTGGTTTGACAAAGACTCCATTTCTATACGAATGGATCCAAGCCTGATAGAGGAGTTGGTGGCAGTGTTTTCTCAGATTAGCTTAACCTAAGTCTCTCCAAATCACCGTAGCGTATTCTAGGCGGAAATTTTGGCGTTTAAAAAACAACGTGATACCTGCTAAGAATATCAGCATCTTTTCGGATAGTCAGGCCGCTATCAAATCACTGGACTTAGTCACACAAAATTCTAAAACCGCCTTTGATTGCCGATCATCTCTCAGGCAGAGCAGTTCAATATTCACCTATGTTGGGTGCCAAGCTACAGAGAGGGAATTGTAGGACCGTGCGAGCTCGCCAAAATTGGAATCGCTCTACTTAGCCTACGTGAAAAAGGTATCATCTGTATACCAACCGATGCTAACAGCTAACAGAAGATCAAACCTTAGGTGAACGGTTGAGGCAATCTGTCTAGCTGGCCAAAACTGGATTTAAATCGCTCCAAGAGTTTGATCTTTCAAAATAGGACACATCTCAATGCTCTCATAAGTGTCATCACTGTCTTACAAATGACTTCAGCAAAAGCTGCATGGATAAGACAACTATCCACCTAGTTTGTGGATGGTCAGCTCTCTTCCAAAGAAAAAAAACTCCGCTTAGGAGATTTCTTCTAACAATGACTTACCTTTCCCAACCGGTTTCCATTAACGACCTCAGCTCTGATCATAACCCTGTGTTTTGTCGGCTTCGCAAATCAGGTGTGCAAAAGGTCGCATATGAGCTAGATCTTAAAAATACGAATTGGAATCGTTTCCGGTCAGTGCTAACTTCCAAATTCCGGAACTTTCCCTGTAATCTAGACAGCGTTACCTCCACTGTTCATGTTGATTCCATTATCTCAGATTTTAGCAAATATGTACTAGACACTAGTGAATTATGTGTTCGTAAAGTTCCTAAAACAACCTCGGCAATCAAGCTTCCCCCTTACATCCTGGAACTCATTCAAATTAGAAATGATTGTCGAAGACATTGGCAAAGATACCGTCAGCCGTTCTACAAACATAAAGTTTCCCACCTCAATAATCTTATTTCAAAACTTATTTTTGATTACAACAATAAGAAGTGGAACATCAAATTACGATCTCTAGATATAAGTTCAAAACCTTTTTGGAATATTGTCAAAGTGGTTAAAAACAAAAATAGACAGCTTCCCTTTCTTAAGGATTCAGATACTACGTTCTGTACGGATCTTGAAAAGGCGAACGCACTTGCTCTAAACTTTCGCAAAAATCACGAAATATTTTCTAATTTAGGTAACGCAGAAACAATTAATTTAGTGAACCAATCCATTCAAAATCTTTTGATTGGTAACAATGATCCTCCATCCTCTAGCCTGTATATAACCTTGGAAGATACCAAATTCATGGTCAAAGAGCTGAGTAATCGCAAAGCTGAAGGATTCGACCAAATTAAAAACATATATATTAAGCAAATGCCTAAATCTGTCCTTGAGCGTTTAACGTTTGTCCTTAACGCCTGTATTATAATGGAATACTTCCCAAATGTATGGAAACTCGCTAAGATTGTTCCAATTCCTAAAGCTGGAAAACCTCCTCATGTGGTTACCAGTTACAGACCAATTAGTTTATTAAGTGGCCTTAGTAAATTATATGAAAAGGTTATAAAAGAAAAAAATCTATAAGCATATTGGAGACAACAACCTACTTCCCGATACACAATTTGGGTTCAGGCGAAATCACAGCACTACCCATCAAGTGCTAAGGATCTGCAATCATGTTAAATCGTCTCGTGCAACAGGAAAATCAACAGGCATGATATTATTAGACGTCGAAAAAGCTTTTGATTCTGTCTGGCATGACGGGCTTATATACAAAATGATAAATTTCAATTTCCAGCCAAATCTCTGTAGAATTGTCCGCAGTTTCTTGTCCAACCGCTGTTTTAGAGTGCAAATTAATAATGATGTCTCCAGCATTGTCTACTTTCATTCTGGTGTTCCCCAAGGCTCAGTGCTTGGACCTGTTTTGTATAACCTGTTTACGTCCGTACCATCTGTACTCAACTGTGAAGTTGCGGCTTTCGCAGATGATATAGCGATTTTCTCTTCTCACGAATTCGCTCTCAACATTGAGAGGAATCTCGACTATGGGTTGAGAATTTTTCAAATTTACTTTAATAAATGGAAGATACATCTAAACGAGCACAAGCTACAAGCAATCTTTTTTACTAGGAAAAGAAAAGCCTGTTTTCTACCTAGTGGACAATTGCATGTGAATGGGGCTAGTATAAGTTGGGAACCCTCAGTAAGGTATTTAGGAATTCACTTGGATTCCAAACTAACATTTAATACGCACATCACAAATACCTGAAACAAAATCTCTGTTGCGACTAAGATGTTATGCCCCTTCATAAACCGAAAGTCAAGGCTATCAAATGCCAACAAAAAAACGATACTTAAAGTTATTTTTCAAGCAATACTGCTTTATGGTTGCCAAGTGTGGGGTAATTGCGCAAAAAGCCATCTTAAGAAACTGCAGGTTGCTCAAAATAAACTTTTGAAAATGATGCTTAATTTACCTTGGTATCACTCAACGCGCGATATTCATCAAAAGTCGAATGTTGAATTAGTCCTTGATAGAATACTAAAATTGAATCAACGTTTTCTTGTTCGATGTGATTTTGTTGATAATCCTTTAGTTAATAACCTGAATGATAATAACTTTCCAACTTGATACTCTTAATTTAATTTATTTACCTATTCTCTATTTATTCTTTTTGTTATTTGTTTAACTGTTTATATTTACTTAACTATTTTTCATTTATTAGTTATTTATTTATTTATTGTTATATTGAAGGGTTTTTTCCGCTTTCCCTTCGTAGAGATAATTAACGTCCATTTAATTACAAATTATATATTCATAATAATATTACAGACGAAAGATAAATTATATACATATCATATCTCTGAATTGTAAAACGTGTGGTAGCGAAACCTTGTCACTTTAAGCGATTTAAGCAATGTATTATAGAAATGTTAACAGTACCCTACGCTTTGTCAAGAGGTTTCAAAAGTAGGAGGATCACAGATCTAAGTGGTATCGCAATGGGCCAATAATCCTAGGTGTGTTATTTTTGCCACCAGAAACTCTAACCTATCCTATGCCTTACAGTTCTCTGGAATGCACCTATGACACGGCATCCAAGAGAAGTGAATTTTTGACTTCTCCGCCATCTAACTAAGTGATAAACGCAAATGAATTTATTAATAAAGACTGATTCAAAGATGACGCGGATGCCTGGTTTTTGGACAACCGACACCAAGTTCCACACCAATTTTCGACTAGGTAAATGTCGACGTACGAGTACCACTTGTACAGCTGGTTGACATACATATCTCCTCCTCCAAAGCCCGTCAACGAAAACGGAACCAAGAACCACTCAAATAATCTTGGATTCAAAATGACCAAGAATGTCTTTATCCATATCTGCTAACGCCAATGCTTCGCCGCCATAGAGGAAGACAGGGATGATGAAAGTCTTAAAAAAAGTCTCGTCAGTCTGGTGAAATAAGTTTTCAAGGAAATGCGTCACTGCTGCTTTTGCCAGACTTCACTTGATATTCAGATCTTGGACTGTACTCTCAAAGCCTTTATCCGTTTAAAAATTAGTGGGTTTTGAGGCAAAACAAAACCCACTGGACTGTATTTAAGCTCTGGTCTGATACAATGTCCCCAATACTCGTGTTCATGAATGGCACCAAAACCGATTTATGATGGGGCACTGGTGTCTTTTTGGAGGACGACAACGTTTCAATCCTCGTTAGAAAAACCAAGGTCTGTCTTCCATGCGGAGATATACGCAATCCTGAAGGCAACGAATTATATTCTGAAGAATCGATGGAAATGGCGAAGCATTTGCATCTGTAGTGACAGTTAAGCTGCACTGAAAGCCTTGCTAAGTCCACTCTCGACTTCCAACTTACTTTGAGAACGCAAGACTTCACTGAACGTAGTCGGGAAACTTGGTTCACTGAGTCTTATTTGGGACCCAGGGGAGAATGGGATCACAGAAAATTAAATCACCGATAAACTTGTTCAGGCAAGGTTCAAAGGAGGGTTTTTTCAGCACCCGAGACAGCATTCGGACTGTCTGTGTCCTCTATTAGGGCTTCCATTAACAGTTGGATGGTATGATTCTCCAGGTTGACAACCAAACGAATGGTTTCCAAAGTCTCTAAGAGCTCAGCAACTTTTCTGCTGTCCGTCAGTAGAAAAGACTGAAGGCTGCTCACTGGCGTCACAACGGGGCACTACACTTTTGCTAAGGGCTTAAGTTTGCTGGGCATAAGTGACAGAATGCTTACTCTAAAAGTGATGACACCGCGAAGCACTACCCTTGTTGGCACTATATCGGTTAAGTCTTTCTTCGCAAGACTGAGCAACTTCAATCAAAGGAAGGTAGAAGGAGTACAATTAACTAGTTCTTTATCTGAGTGATCTGTTTCGACAGAAAAAAATTGTCTCCTCAGTGTTTTTTGACGAAGATTTTTCTCACATCTGCCCTATTATGCCAAAGAAGGAGCAATTGACAAGTGTGATCCTTTTTGTTTGGTCTATGACGAAATGACTTCATCAGCATTAGCAGACCAATCGATGTAGATGAAACTTTTAACTATCTCAAATTATAGCTGTATTTATTGTTATGCTGACGTTAGCATAAATTTTACACCAGATTGGTTTCCAGAGCACCCAAGACACGAATAGTGCTTTTAATGCTTTATATTTGCAATTGATAACATTTGTCGTTGTGTATGGTCGTCTGTATGTCATTCGTCATATAAACAGCATTTGTTGTCATTTCAGAACAAAGGACCATCGACTTACAACGGACTTGCTGGAAGCGCTGCTAGATCTGCGGCTGAAATGGCTCTTTCGTATTATTAAGCGAACCTACACCTATCGCGGAAGTTGGCTTTCTACAACGACCTCTTTAGTCATCTTCCGACCAACAGTGACTGAATGCAAGGCTTAACTTTGATCTACATATAAATGTATTACATGTAATGCATGTCTGTTAAAGCCAAAACCATTAAGAAACACTTAAGAGCATCTATAAAAGTTTTTTGCTCCAAAGTGCAATTATTTTTAATGGCTCAGGGGTTGATATTATTTGTGTTACTGAGACTTGGCTGAGTCCAGATCCAAACGATAAAGATAAAATGTCCGATTTATATAACATTCCGGGTTATAAACTCATTCGAAATGATAGGGTGACCGACACCACGGGTAGAGGAGTTGCGGTGTACTGCAGCTCCTCACTTAAGTACAATATACTAAGGAAATCTGAAGGTAGCGTTGTTGAATATCTCCTACTCGAAGTTAGTGACTGCAACTCAAAATGCCTGATTGGTGTTGCGTACAATCCAAACCAATATCACTCTCCAGAGCCACTGTTTTTCGGCAATCAGTGAGTTCACTGCTCTATATGATGATATTATTATCTGTGGCGATCTCAACGCCGACCTTCTTAAAAACGAGAGCAGAGCACGTCGACTCTTAAATTTTGCGGCTTCAACTGGGCTGACTATTGTTAACTCCCATGCTACCCGATTCGCTCCAGGGGTTCCTCCTAGTCTACTCGACGTTATCATGGTTTCAGATCGGTCAAACTTGCTACTCCAGGATCAGCTATCTGTAGCCGGCATTTCTGATCATGATTTAATATATTGTACGTACAATGTTGATTTCTCTCGTTCCCCTAAACCATCATCTTTTCAATTTAGAGACTTTTCCTCTATCGACAACACTATGTTACAACTAAATGCAAGTCTTCTCCCTTGGAATGATTGCTATTACGACTCGAATGTCAATGAAAAAATACACTATTTGCAAACCCTGCTCGTTCCTCTAAAAACAGTTGCGATTAAAAATACAAAGTGCCCGTGGTTCACAACTGAGGTTCACAATGCCATGAAAGTTCGTAACAAGTTGTACGCTAGATGGAAGCTTAGGCCCTCAAGTCTTAATTCGGAGTTTTTTGTCGTGCTCGCAACCACTCAACTTTTGTGACCCGAAGAGCGAAAAAAAGATATTTTCTATCGAAACTGATCACCAACAAACCTCTAAGAAGCTATGGAGCAATCTACGATCCATTGGTGTAGGAAAAAGGCTGTTGTCGATAATGTTCCGTATGCAAACGACCTTAACGAGGCGTTTCTTTCAAGTTCTCCGAATAGTCCGTGCTTTACTCCAGATAGCCAACTGTTTTCTAGCTCTGAATTTGACTTTGAAGTCGTCTCAGAAATTGATGTAGTAAATACCATTCGTTCTCTTAAGTCCAATGCTATAGGTGAGGATGGTGTACCCATTTGTTTTGTGAAGATGATATTACCGCATATCATAATCTCTCTTACACACATAATCAATTTTTGCAATACATGCTCTACCTTCCCTGATAGTTGGAAGTTGGCTAAGGTTATTCCGGTTCCGAAAAAACCTCAGCCATTTGTAGCTTCTGACTTTCGCCCAATAAGTATTTTGCCTTGTTTGTCAAAGGTCTTAGAGAAAATTCTCGCTCGCCAAATTTCAAGCTACCTAAACCAACACTGCTTGCTATCCCCTGTACAGTCTGGTTTTCGAGAACATCATAGCTGTTTAACAGCTATGATTAAAATTCTAGACGATAGAAGAGTCAAATATGATGCAGGCGAAATAACGGTGATTTGTTTGCTAGAAACTCAGGCTATATTTTGGTATTAGTGCAAGATCGGTGGGCCTGATAATTAACTATTTAAAAAATCGCTTTCAAAGGGTTGTTATTGATGGAAAAAAATCAGAGTTTAAAATCTTAACGGCAGGAGTACCCCAGGGATCAATATTAGGACCAATACTTTTCTGTATTTATATTAATGACCTACCCAAAGTATGCCAGAATGTAAACACTCATATCTACTCTGATGATGCTCAGATATACTTGTCACTACCGATTGGGCTCATAGAGTATCTTCCTGACAGAATAAATGAAGACCTATCAGCAGTATACAACTCAGTCTGAATCCTAACAAATCCCAGCTTATTCTTGTTTCTAAGAAGCATTACGATACTGATCTGCTGCCGCCTGTAAGCTTGAACAATAAGCAACTCAAATTTGTGGATGCTGTCACAAATCTCGGCTTCAAATTAAATTGTTCTCTCTCTGCCGTTGACCATACAAACTATGTTATTGGACGAATCTATGCTGGGCTACGTAAGCTTCGGTTGTCTTCTAGTTTTACTCCGGTTGACACTAAACTAAGGTTAATAAAAACGTTATTTATGCCTATTATTGACTATGCCACTGTGGTTTACTGAAAGCTCGACTCCCTTTCTCAGCACAAGTTGCTTGTGGCGTTTAATGATATGGTTAGGTACGTGTATGGTCTCCGTCGGTATGAACACATTTCACACTGTCACAAGCTGGTTCTTGGTTGTTCGTTTCAGCAGTTCCAAAAAGTTCGATGTCTTTTGCTTATGCACAAGGTCATAAACAGCAGATCCCCCAAGTATCTTTTTGATAAACTTCAATTTGATCAGTCCTCCAGAACATTTAATATCATAACGCCCTCTTTCAACTATTTGAACTCGTCGCGTCTCTTCTTTGTGTATGTCACCAGGCTCTGGAACCAACTTTCGACAACAACAAAGCAAACAATTGAAGCTATTAAATTCAAAAGTGCCGTATTGGTAGACATTGAATAAGCAACACATAACTACTCTCTTGAAATCCTCTATCTTTTATCTATTTTCTGCACTATTCTTTAAATCTTTTCACTATCCTTCTCTCCACAACTCTTTCTTTTCCAATATTTTTATTTTTAAGTAATTATTCACTAATGTTTATATTAAATTTAGTTTAATTAATAATTAATATTGTAATCTATCCGCTACTTTATGTACTATAAAAGACTAGATCTTATTTGTACAATGTTTTTATAATAAATTGAATTGAATTGAAAGTGCAAGCTAGCATGCAACTGGCCTGTACAGAGCTACAGCTACAAGTTTAGACTTTATTAGACAAACATGCATCTATTTTTGAAGCGGAAATATGTTTTATTCACTGTCCGTAACTATAGCCAAACTTTGCTTGGACCTTGCTTAATATTTCAACCACATCCAGACTGTGGAGAGTCAAAACAAATATTTTTCAGTTACTGTAAAAAATTAATTGTATTTCGCAAACTATATACTGATAACCATCATCTTCAAGGATCACATACTCGTAGCTTATGTAGAAAAACCTAATATGTTAAACATGGGCTTCTCAGAAAAATTCCGATGATATTGCATAGTATCTCCTCAGTAACAGCCCAGCTTAAATTCTCAAAAAGTTTCAAGTGTTGGATGTGTTGCATACCAATCTTGACTGAATTCGATGTGGTTTGCGTTGACAGCTTGTACCTGTTTCTGTTCGTATTCTATCATTTGTGTTCAGCGTCTTGTACTCCTTCATTCAGTATCCATTCCACTCCAGCAACTACTGTTTTTTTTTTCTAAGTATCCTTTCCGTTGATGCTTCATTAATCATATTAAACTAGAGAAATAGCGATTTCTTTACCAGTATCCTTATTAAATGCTGCTACATTTGATTCCAATGTAAGCGAATGTAACTTTGACAGCGAATGCATATTCAAACTCACATTTCCTTTCGTATTTAAGCCCAAACATACTCGTATGTGTATACTTATTAAATTCAATTCTTATAGAGAAAATTCGAAAACCGAAAAACCCCACCATGCACTTGATGCTCTGAAGGATTCTGTGCTAAATCCTTCAGCTCTACATTTATACCAAACAATGTAACAAACTACAACCACCCAATGATTTCATCCATTTCATCCATTTCAAGGATTCCATGTCGAAATTACCAAGCATTTTGTTTCGCTATATTGAAATGCCTTAATCCCGTTGCTAATCCCGACGCATGGAATTCCCATAAAACTCCCTAACTACCAAATGGAAACGTAAAATTTTACACTTAATTCCTCTTAAATTGAATCGAGATCCTTTCTTCCAACCAGCTTCGCTTTTGGCTTTCATTTGTGGATGTACACAGTACAGAACTTTGTATAAGTAGTCAGTCGTACACATACCAAAAGTAAATCAGGAAATGCTTCGTACTTCGTGGTGCCCATTCCACTGGTGGCGTCTTGCTCTAGAGACCAAGGCAAGGCAGAAAATCCTTGTAAATGTGATTCAAAGATTTAGATTGTAACACCCAACTAGGGATATTCCTAGCACTTCGTATTTTCCGAATAAAAATGAAATGAAAATCCTTCGAAGGATTTTGTGCGAAACACCAGTCCCAATCCCAGTGTCAGTTACAGTTTCAGTTCCCTGCCATCACATCGCCCGCCATCCCGCCAGTTTAACATATCAAACCAAAACCACCTCGCTTCCGGTTCCTCTTACTTTCCGGGTACTTAGGCCAGAAACAAGGACGACACTGTGGCTGAGTTAAGAGTTGAGACTAGTCCTATACTCGTACGTACTCTTAGTCTTGGTAATTCCGAGGAAATTGTTGTCAGTGTGCTTTGAAAGTCATTTGCAGAATACAATGCGAGCTTTGTTCCAAATTCAGTTCAGTTGGATTCAATGGGTCGGGTAGATGACTACCATATACGAGTGTACGAGTATAGGCAGGGGTTAGGATATATAAAATCGACTTGTAATAAAGTGAAATCTTTGTTTTAATTATCTAATGTTTGAGGGGGAAGTGGATTGTAGTCGAGGGATTATTGGACACTCTTGTAGTATCATACTCGTTCCATGAAGCTGAGGGTGAGACTTGGAGGACCGCCTACGTCTGTTCTGTTGAGCTTAATGTGGTGAAGAAAATCCACTTGAAATTAGCTTTTATG
Source organism: Volucella bombylans (assembly GCA_949129095.1). Classification (NCBI taxonomy): domain Eukaryota; kingdom Metazoa; phylum Arthropoda; class Insecta; order Diptera; family Syrphidae; genus Volucella; species Volucella bombylans. The sequence goes on from OX422144.1 coordinate 157,476,634, forward strand.
TTTTGAAGAAGATCGAAGACAATTCGCTGCGGTAGCTGCTATCCAATTGGATAAGGAGCCGACACTGGGATGGCTAGAGTGTTAAAATTGTAATTTAAGGGATTTTGATTTTTAATTGTTAGTTGGATGATTTCTAGCCTTTCATTAGGACATGGCAATGGGAACCCTTGATGAGAGGTTGGAATATTAAATGGTTTATTACAGGCATACGACAGATACCTTTTCTTTTAATTTTAAAGAAAACACTCTATGTACACATATTCCTTCAAGCTGTAAATTTAAAACGAAATATCTTTATACTTATAAGTAATTCATATATGGGAAATTGTTTTACCTATGTTTGAAAAGAGTATAAGTTCATCCTTAATTCGGCACCATAGGCAAAGTCTGGCGTAGAATTCAAATTCAAAGGCGCATTCAGAGATGCCACACAGTAACTTCCTACAGAACTATTTCTGCAGACTCTTACATGGTGCAGATGTCCAAAACTTCGCTTCAACTTGAGTGATGGCAGCCAAGATTTACGCCCCTCAGCCCAAAGTAAAGGAAATATAGCAATATCTAAACTTGACGGACCACCAGACTGGACGAACTACATACAGACTTATTTAAGGCAACAGGAGATAACTAGAGCATACACCAACACATTTCCTAGATTTAGCCGGAGGAAAATTATGCCTGATGAACGAAACTTTGGTAACAGAAAAGACCCTCTAAACTGCATCAGCTTCCTTGAGAAAACCTAAAATATCCAGATCGATACACTCCACCTCTTTGTCGTTGTCAAGACTGCATGTGACAGCATCTATACAGACGAGCTATACAGAACCATGTGAAGTCTTAGTATCCCCAACAAACTCGTTAAATTGTGCAGAATGATGATCCTCTGTAAAGGTCGGAAGTAATCTCACTGCGACCTGATGTCAAAAAAGACAAAGATATGCGCTATCGTGTGAATTCTTTATCATCATACTTGGGAAATTTTTGCGAAACATGTGAGCCAACACCAGGGGTATTGATATCATTGCACAACATAGCAAGCTGTGACTGGTACGTTTGTCAGCATTGAAACGTAAGCAGGGAAAGTGGCTTTAACTGTGAATACGAGTATGTATGCTGTCAACCAGAAGGGACTCAAACCTTCGACAATCCGGCCAAAATATCACAATAGTCAGCGCTATTGTGACAGATTGGCAAGGATTTTGCCACCTCATCAAAAATCAAGAGAAGAGAGGAGTTACGCTTATCAAACGCTCAATTCAGTATAAAGATTTTCTCAAGAAACGCTAAGTAGACTCCTTGTAAGACCCTTATCATTCAAGTCTTGCTCAATGCATTGACGTTTTGAACGCAGGATTCTCCGAGTGATTTTAGTCCAATTTGCGTTGACTGCTTTGCGGAAGGAATTTTAACAGCGAACTGTACAGGGACATCGACCTTGTCAGAAAAAATGTGCATCAATCCCCTAAGACAGCTAGGATATTGAAGGCAAATTAATATCATAGGGACGAAATTCCTAACTACTTAAAAGTAGGTGGGGTGAAAAGTAACCTCCTTGACCGCCAGAATGCGCTGCTACTGCAAAAAAGGTTATAGTGCCTTGAAGTCCGTTCATATTTAGGCAGACATGCCAAATTTCGGTGCGATACTGTCTTTAGTTTTGATTTGACAGCTGATTGTTGTTGACGTGTTTGGCATCATGTTGAGTATGGACAAAAACGATTTTTCTTCTCTCATAAAACATTATTTTTTGAGAAGCAAAACGGCGAAGGAAACAAAAGAAATATTGGTTTCGAGAGTTTCGTGATGTCCCCAACTCCACTACCGATCAAGTCTGCAGCGGCAGGCCCTCCGATGCGGTTACAGAGGACAATGTCAAAAAAATACATGAAATGGTGTTGGTTGAAGGTGCGAGAGCTACCAGATACCACAAAGATTAGTACTGAGCGCACACGCCATATTTTTGGCAATATTCTGCATATGAAAAAGTTATCCTGCCGCTGGGTGCCGCGCATGCTCACTCCTGACTAAAAACACGAACGCGAAAGAGTATTTGGACTTGCTGATACGGAATCGGGCGGACTTTTGGCGTCGATTAGTAACTGTTGATGAAACTTGGATCCACTATTACACACCACAGAACAGAATGAGTGCCCGGCAATGGACTGAAGCCGGCACGAGTGCTCCGGAGCGGCCGAGGGAGGCTCGATGGGTCGGAAAGGATATGGCGTCGATTTTCTGGGATTGTCATGGCATACTCTTCGTGGACTACCTCGGAAAGGGAAAAACCATCAACAGCGAGTATTACTGTGCATTATTGGAGCGATTGAAGGGCGAAATCGCTGCAAAACGGCCTCACATGAAGCGAAAAAAAATTTTGTTTTTGCAAGACAATGCGCCGGCGCACAAGAGCATCGCAACCACGGCTAAAATCAATGACTTACGGCTCAAATTGCTATCACATACACCGTATTCGCCTGATTTGGCTCCCTCGGACTATTATCTCTTCCCAAACCTCAAAAGATGGCTCATCAATAAAAAATTCTGCTCACGTGAGGAAATCATCGACGCCACGGAGGAGTATTTTGCAGACCTTCCGGAAAATTACTTTTCGGACGGGATCAAGAAGTTGGAAAATCGCTGGAATAAGTGTATCAAGCTAAAAGGGGACCATATTCACGCTGCTCTGTCAAGGTCAGTAGTAATAAAACCGAGACCTTCAATGCCAGAAAAGGGCTTAAACAAGGCGATGATTTCTCATGTGATTTTTTCAACGTCGTTCTTCAAACAATCGTGAGAAATTTACAAGTCAACTCCTGAGGCACCATATTTCAAAAATCTGGTCAGTTTTTTCTATCAGAGTAGAGCACTTATACAAATAATTAGTCCATTGTACTCCTTATAACATCCTTTTAATACAATATCTCAGTCTTTTCTTTTGAAGGAGTACCAGCAGCCACCACGTCAATGCAGCCTAATGCGAGGTGTCGTCACCACTTTCACAGCAAGCGTCGCAGGATGTTACACGCATCACATTTAAATACTTAGCAAAGGTGTAGTTCCCGTCATGACGCCAATAAGCTCCTTGCAGTCTTGCCTACTGAGGGACAGCAGAAAGACTGCTGACCTCTTAGAGAAGAGAAGCATTGATTTAGTTTACCACCAACCTAGAGAGCCATGCCATATGCCGTTGTGCTCATATGAAACCCAGAACGTCAATGGCAGCCGTAACCAAAGACCCAGACAGACCTAACATAGGCTCGGATCCTGAAAAACTCTCCTCTGAGTCTTGCCTAGCAAGTTTATCGGCATTTCATTTCCCGTGATCTCATTGTGACCTGGAACACAGACAAGACTCAGTGATTTTAGCCTTCTGACTGCTCTCAGTGAGGTGTTGCATTCTCGAACTAGCTTGAAAGTCGTAAGAGGATTCAGCAAGCCTCTAAGCGCAGCTTTGCTGTCGCTACAGATGCAAATGCTTCGCCCTCTCCACCTTCACAATATAGTTCATTTCAATCAGGATTGCGTATATCTCCACTTGGAAGACAGATGCAAGTTTTCCTAACGAGAAGTGAAATCGAACGTTGTCGTTCTCCAGAAGGGCAGCAGCACCGCATCCTCGATAGATTTTGAAGCCATTCGTGAAGACCCGACTACACACTTTTCCTGGCTCAGATTCTGGCCAAAACCAGTCTTGAGCATAGAGAAAGTCGACTTTGTACTTTTTCCGCAGCAGGAGTTTTGGTGTCATTGCATCAGACCGCCTGTCCATAAGACCAGAGTCATAAGAGTGTCATCATTGTACCAAAGAGCACTTCTTTTTGAACGGAAAATGGCTTTGGGAGTAAATATCAACGGGAGAGAAATTAATTAGAGCGTCTAGAGTAGATCCAGGAAAAGCCCCCACGCAGAAGAGACAGACCGTTTTTTGGAGTCTTGTAGAAGCAGAAATAACGTATTTTCGTGAGAGGTTGTTCTAATAATAGCTTGTAGATCCAAAGGGGCTTTCTCGGTGACACGCCTCATGTCCTGTCGACAGCTGTTTTGCACTGCCAGAAGGCCGAGAGCGCCTTAGAGGTTCTGGACGTAACATGTTTAGTCCATAGAAGTTTGTTATCATGGAGGACATCCAAATACTTAGCTTCTTTGGAAAATTGGATGGTGATACCTTCCCTCGTCTCGTAAGGAGAACAACCTCAGTTTTGAGAGGATTGACTTTAAGACTATTTCTGATGCACGAGTCGGCGATCACGTCTTGGGCTGCGTTTTAGAGCAGACAATCGCTAGATGGAATCCAACAGAGAGTACAGCTATATTATCTGCGAATGCAGGTGCATAGATGTCAGAAATATTGAGTGCGTTGAGCAGTGAGTCGATCAACATGCACCATAGTAGTGGAGATAGAACGCCGCCGTACAGGCAACCCCTGTTGGGCGGCAATCAGCATACTTTTCACCGGTATAGCTTTGATCCACAAAACTTGTGATTCGTCTACGACGTGTTATTTGGCCGAGTTACACGTTGCGTTGTCGAAAGCAGCCTCAATGTCGATAGAAATGCACAGATCGTATTCCTTATTGTCCATTGCACTTTCAATTCTGCCTACAAATATCGGAGGCAGCGCACTCTCGCAAGATCTACCGCGTTGGTAAGCATGTTGCATGATCTCGACCATTCTCTCCATCCTCTTTAACATGAGGAAAGTCAGATTTATACATAGGTCTGAAGCTCTTGGCGAGGGTGTAGTCCTCGGGTTTTCGGTATAAAGGCTACTGTTACTGTTCGCCAAGGTATGTATACCAGTGCCAGACTAGCAGTGAAGATTCTCTTCAAAGGTATATACCTTTTTGTTACATTACTGCATATGTATATGCCATGGGTGCCAGGCGGCTCTGTCTAGTTACTCGCATATGTAGATGACATTAGCATAATGGGAAGAACGCAGTGTGCGGTCAATGAAGGAAAAAAATAAATACTGCCAACAAAGAAGGACATACAACATCGACACCTAAGCAGTTACAACTTGTGGTAGACTTTATCTACATCATCTACGTCTTTGGGGTTAGAATTCAATTAAGTAGCACAGCCTTTCTTTGAGTTACCCAAAAGACATTATATAAGACACTTATTCTCCCAGTCTTAGTTTACGGCGCAGAAGCTGGGACACTGACGAAGGCGGATGAAAATGCTCTCAGACTCTACAGCGATGGCAATCTTGTCAGAAAAGCTTCTGATAGCACGGCTTAAATGGCTGGGTCACCTTAAGTGCATGGACACCAGCATTCCAACCCGCAAATTTTTTGACTCCAACCCAAAGGGACAACGCAGCAGAGGACGCCCTCATATTAAGTGGCCTCCTTAGGTGCCCCTCCAGTAAATGGTGCATATTAGAAAATGTCTTGTAAGGGATGTGGAACAGATGCCTTTACTGAAGGTGGCGTTCAAAAGGTCTCGCCTCTTAAGAACCAGACAAACAGTACTGAAATTCCATTCATTGAGGGTACTTTCATCTGAACATATTTTATAGTAGGACTGACGTATGCTCGTTATCCAATCAATTCCCCCTGTTTTATATAGTTCGGCTGAACTTAAAACTGCTCATCGCTATCCAAACCACTTCAAGGCAGGTAATTGCTGTCGATCATCTTTCACAGTGAACGGGATCTGAGTAAATGATGAGAGCAGCAGAGTTATATTTCAGCTGACATCAAAAGACTTCAAAGACAATACTTTCAATATAAAACCTGAGATCAAGATGTTCGGCTCAGCGATGTCAAATGTCTGTAGTACTCACAAGTTGACTTGCACTTTCATTGTACAGCTACAGTCTTTTGATCAGGGATCTGTAAATCCATTTCCGAAACATGTACAGAAATATAGAGCACGATAAAGCAAACATGGTACAGAACAGTGAAGGCGGAACCCAGAACGGTGAGGACAAGTTGGAGAGACCTGAATCATCTTCTTCTTCTTTTCCTTTTACTAGCCCTTTCCTCGCTACACGAACTTATGAATAACAAGTTTCCCATTTTTACTGCATCGCTACTGCTCCGCTTATGGGGTTGGCTAATGTCGCAGAACGCGTCTGCATACAGCTCGGTCCTGTATCGCTTCGGCGGTTAGCCCCAGGCGTTGTTGTGCATTTGCCATCTGAGCAATCCAGGAATTATTTTTCCTACCTAGTTTTCTTTTAGTAGGAGCGACCGTAGTTGATATTGCCTTCTTAACGGAATTTTCCGGAGATCTTCTTTGAACGTGGCAATACCAGCTAATTCTATCCGACTCAAGTTGTTCGATTACCGAATTCTTTATGTGTAGACTTCTTCTAATGTGCGTAGATCTAATGCAGTCACGTTTCGTGACTCCAGTCGACATCCTTAACATTTTCATCTCTGCTGCGGTCATTTTGTTTTTAAACGCTTCGTAAATTGTCCAGCACTGCGAACCATATGTAAGAGCTGGCCGAACCATCGTGGTGTAAAGTTTTCCCTACAATTTAAGTGGAAATTTTCCGTCACAAAAGATTCCCGAATTTTCTCGCCATTTCATCCACCCCACACTTACTCTGTGCCTCACGTCGTCGTCACATTTCGCTTCTACGTTAACGATTGATCCTAAGTACTCGAACCTAGTGGTTTTCGGAAGAACTATTCCGTCCAACGTTATATCTGGAATAGGTCGCAGTGGATCCGAAAATGGGCAGATCAAATGTACCGTCTTTGAGCGACTTATTTTAAACCCGTTTTTTTATAGCGCGTCTTTCCATTTACTTAGGACGTTTTGTAGATCTACGACGTTATCGTTTAGAATAACTGCGTCGTCGGGGAAGAGAATCGATGTTACATTTGCTTCGTGCATGCAATCTTTCAAAAGATAGTCTAGTATCACGTTAAAGAGGAAAGGGCTAAGAACGCTTCCTTGATGCACTCCGACATTTACCGGAAATTCTCTAGTAAGTCCGGCGGTACGTTTGACGTTTCCATACATGTCTTGTATCATTCGTTTTTTCTAGATCAATAAATACCATGTGCGCCATGACGAATCCCGATGTTTTTCCATTAATATTCGCAAGCTTTGGATTGCGTCCACCGTCGATCTTCCTTCCACGAATCCACACTGGCTATCGTCGAGCTTTATGATTTTGCGAAGACGTTCGTTTAAAACTCTTTCAACGATTTTCATCGTGTGTGACATCAGCTTGATTGAGCGGTAGTTGTTGCATTCTCGCGTGTCGCCTTTGCCTTTGTATAACGGAACCAAAAAGCTACTTCTCCATTGATTCGGCATAGTTTGTCCGCATTTTATTTTATTCAACAGTTTCGACAGCCATTCACTGCCGATGCATTCCATCTTCGACCAAAACTCTGTTGTCTGGTCCCGCCGCTATACTTATTTCTTCTGTTGAAAATTCAGCAACTTCTTCTTCGAATGGATCAGCTGCAGGGACGCGATCACGTGGAAACAGTTTGTTAAGCAGGTCCTTACAGTATTCAAGCCACCTATCACAGATGTCCTTTTCGTTTGTTAGTAAGTTATTTCCATCGCATTTTTTCGCCTTTGCGCAGCGAGTTTAAAAATATTTGGCACTTTACTATTGTACGACGTATGAACTTCTTGAATAGCTTGTCTTCTATCTGCCGATCGTGAGGATATTTGTTCCAAGTCCTGGTAAAGGTTTTCCACTGCTGCCGCTCGGGTTTGGGCCAGGATTCTCTTTGTAACGTTTTTAAGTTGCTCATATTCAAGTGCAAGTCGAGACTTTTCGTTATCGTTGCTCCGATCACATTTTGTCCACGCTTGAAATGCTTGCTTCTTGTCGGTCACAACTCGTTTGGTTTCGTCATTCCACCACCATGTTCCTTTCTCGATGTGATGACGTCCTGTTATCGTTCCTAGAAGAGACTTTGCATGTGTTATGCATGCCTCGTGCATGTTGTTTCACATTTCTTGCGGGCTAAGTGAGTCTGCGATAACGTTTGTATTAAGAAGTACTTCTTTAGCGCGTGCAATAAATCGTGTGCCTCGTTCTTTCAATAAGTTATACCACCGGATTTTAGGCTTTCTAATAGGCTCTCGTGTTTTTGGTGGTTCCGCTGTGAAGAATTCTGTAATGAGCAGCCGGTTTTGGGTAACTAGCGAGTCTCCAAGGATTACCTTGCAGTCCTTGACACTGTTTCTCATCGATCTGATGATGAATCCGTCGGGCTCTGACACAAGCATTTCTGCTTGCCCTGGGATCACCCGAATGCGTGGCAAGCGTGGTGCCCAGCGGGGTAGTGCTACAACTTGCGATCATTTCCATGAAGTTTTTTGTACTTTCGTACGAGATTGATTTGACACATGTATGCTCAATTGAAATTAGTTGACTTTGCTTTTATCCCACCGGTAGTCGCCAGACGTGGGTTCCCACTGATTGCATACGAACTTGTGGGAAAGTTTTAAAGGTGTTAAAGTATCACAGGCTCATTTTTGGTGTTATAGTTGCCTGTATATGACTGATTCCTCATTTTAGTCGCCTTTTATGACAAGCAGGGAAGCACTGCAGCACTATTCTTTATCCGGTGCTGCACGGATGAGAGAACTGAATCGTATTACAGAAATTCGAACAAAATGATGTGCGGTTGTTGTTTACTATTAGCTTCATTGCCATCCTAATTCTTCATAAGTATTTTATTAATTATTTCAATATGGGTAAGATGAAAACCATTATTATCAAGAAAAAATACTACTAAGCCCATAGCATAAGCATGACGTATTACCAAGAAGTTCCCGTTTTGGCAACCAAGTCTTACATAAATGACCACACATTTATTCGGCTTATAAATTCACATTTTTTTCAAACGTTTGCATGTTAAAGAGCTTAAATGTACTCCTCATAAAGTGGCGCACTAACTTCAGGAATCATTATCAAATCATTTTCCCTTTTACGAGTAAATAGAGTCCAGCTGTACGATACCAGATTATCTGTACTATACTAAACAGAGCCAATGAAAACCAACCAATCTATAAAATCCATCTCTTCAGATACTTAACGCTGTGTTTGTATAATAAAAAATAACGCTCCAAAATACGAGACTATAACAAGCCGATTGATATTCAAATTCGACTACAAATCCCCTCGTCCAGGTCGTAACAATTAAAGGAATTGTAAGCCCTCACCCCATAAGCCCAGATCATCCTAATTTACCACCAAAATACGTTACACCACTCACTCAAAATAGTTGTTTCCTAACAAACAAACTATAAATGCTTCATCAAATAATGAAGACATCCGCACGCAAGCAGATTAGCTAGCGCGTATGAATAGAAGTGTACTCGTATCTAACATACGAATAGATTCGAGAGTGTCTCTTAAGTCTAACATGACCCATCATAATATTTTCGAGCTGTAACAATCGATGACAGCGGTCAACAAATAACCAGATCATCCTGTGGAAAGGGTCAAACAAAAGATTGAAAAGGTTCATTTTCATTCAAAAAAAAAAAAAACACCCAAACATACTCTCGTATGAATATAGGAGTACCCAAAGCCCAAAGGTCCACGATCACTTGTATACATTGACCACCGGCCAACGGCCACCAACTTAATCCGCCCATCAACAACGCTGAAACATTCCTACATATGAATACTCATACTCTCTCTACCCATACTCCTATTCAACGCCACAAACTTATGAATGAAAATTATCCGCATCTCCGAGTCGAGTTGAACCTCTGATAAGGTTCATATTCATATTCGTACTTTGAGTCTTTTGGATCGTCGTGGTCGTCGTCCAAATCGTATTGGTATTCGTATTCGTATTCGTTCTGATGCAGAATAAGGAAGATGCAAATGCAGCAGGGGACCATTTACCTGAACCTATAAAGGGTTCCTATAATTCCACACAAGAGGAGGATTCTCCTGCTTGGACTCAACAACTAAGCTGCTGCAAGAACTCGAACCATTGCATGTTCAACACACCTAGGAGGTGTGTAATCTAGTGGACCACCTAGAGTTTTATGTTTATGCTCTCTGGACAATTTTGCCATAAAGAATTGTCAAACAGTTCTCCGATCATAAATTGTGTAATAAATATGTTTGGCCAGTACAAGTATGTTTGGATGCATGTGTTGACGGTGCATGTGTGCGTTTGTGTTGCTGCCTTATGAAATGGCTGCCTTATGAAATATTGCAATGAAAACTGAGGAGGGCAGGAGAAATTCAGAGTTTTGGAGGCTTACCTGGTTATAATTAATATCAGTTTTGAGTGCTACGATCACCACTGGACGCATCTTACTTACTTGCTGGATGCCATGGATAGGGAGAGTATTGCTTCCTCGGAATGAAATGTATGGATCTGGTTTCACGACACGACTTCTCCTGCAAGCTGGGGTGGGCCTGGGTTTTTCTTTTCCTTGATTTTTATCTTGGGACAAGGTACTTTAAGTTGTAACAGGAAACCCTTGGCTAAGTTAGATATGCTGATGGCTATACGGTGGTGTTTAGTCAAATGTGATGATCGGTGATTAAATGGGCATTTGTATCCAATTTGAACGCCGGAGTTTTTCAGAGTTGAAATGGTTGTGACGAAGAGGGTAACTCTTTTACTTCTTTGCTCTATACCCATAACCAGATAGTGGACACAGATAAAACCTATCTTCATTGGCCTATTTCCGATCTTTAGAAACAGATTTGTCATGATTGGCTGTAAGATATCTTTAACAACAATTATTTTTCTTCTCACAGTGATCATTGTAGATTTGATGAGCAATCGATTCAATAATTAATTTCCCCACAGTATCAGCACCTTCCACATCAGCCTGACACGCGATTAAGCTGGACACTCAAATAGGAAGTACTTCTGTGTATCGTCGACACTTTCGCGATAAGCGTTCTGCGGCAATCGTCGCAACGCTTAGTGTCCCTTTTGCCACTCAAAATCGTAGTTTCTTTAGCTGGAGGAGCTTTTTAAAATATCAGGAAGCACCCGTTTTGTCTGCCTGCATCTGAGAAAGTCATGCCACGTCCAGTTGTTCTCACAAAAAAATTAAATGCCAATAGACGCTAACTAAGAGTACAAAAAGGCCTCGAGAATTCCATCTTTAAGTCCTTATCTTATCAAGTTTATCGGCGATCTCAGACAACACTCAGTGAATTTATCCCTCCAACTGCGTTCAGAGAAGCCTCGCATTTTTAAACTAGCTAGAGAGAGTTAAGAGGACCTAGGAAGGTCTTAACCGCAGCTTGGTTATCGCTAGATGCGTCACCCTTTTCACTTGTTCATTATAATGTACCTTAGTTTATTCCCATTAGAACTTGAAAGGCAGGCGCAAGTATATCTAATGAGGAAAGAAGTCTAAGTGTTGTTCTGCACGTCCTGTTCATTTACAGCGCAGATTCTTCCGGGTATACGGACTTCGGGTATCATAGGATCAGATCAGGCATCGACTTATAGAGATGAAATTCTCTGATTACCCCAAAGGCCAGTGATAATTTTCTCCAGTCTGCGCCCTAGCGGACATACAGTAACCACGCGGCGCCCCTGCATAGATGCTCCAGCCTTCAAGGGGGATCGATTCAACGTATGCAATGACCCCATTGCACCCCCCCATAATAGTTGTGCCAAGTTAACGACCCTTTCTCAGGAAGAAGCACTAGTTTTGAGAGCGAAAAAAGCCCAATTCTTAGCGGATTGATTAAACGCTGACGTTTAAGAAAGGGTAGCACATGTTAGAATGTGGTTTCAGTGTCATAATTTTGAAAATTAGATCATCAATTTCAAGCTGTTCACTTAGAACGTTTTGCTGTCCCGCATCCAAGACAAATATGCACAAAGCAACCTCCTCATTGTTATCTAACGAATGGTCAAACCGCCAGTTGAATCGATAGCATATCGTCACGGATTCTTAGCATTGATCCTCTGGCGGGGTGGACCTGAGCCTTAACGAACAAAGGTCTCCTCCCAGTGCGATCTTTAGCTAGCTGCCTCCAGTATCACAGGCTAAGTTGGTTTAGGTCCCCTTCTTTTTACGTGCGCCATCTCGCTGTCGATCTCGCTAAACAGCCCGTACAGTTCGTCATTATACCACATCCTCCACTCACCATCTACGCAGACTGAACACAAAATCTCCCGAAAAATTTTCCTCTCAAAGCAGCCAAGAGCACCCTAATCCATTTTTGATTAAGTCCATGCCTATACGCCATAGAGCAGGACTGGGATTATTAATGTATTATATAGGGTCACTTTTGTTGCTCGAGAGAGTTTTCTTAGTCCTTAGCCCAAAGAAGTAACGATTGGCTTATTTTTCATTTGATCTCAGCGCTATTGTCGTTGTCTGAATTAATAGCGAAGTCTTTAACTACCTTGAAGTTATATCTGTCGAGGGTGACGTTCTGTCCGAGACGTCGGTATTGGGTGTCCTTTCTTGTTGACAGCATATGCTTGGTTTTGCCCTCATTGCCCAGTAAACCCATCTTCGAAGCTTACGTCTCAATACTCGCGAAAGCGCGACTGACATCACACTGCTTTCTTCCGATTATGTCAATATCATCGGCTTATGCGAGTAATTAGACGGACTTTCGAAAGAGTGTGCCTCTTTCATCCAGCGCGAGGGTCTGGCACTATTCTTTCAAGAATGATGCTAAAGAAATCGCATGACAGCGCATCGCCTTGTCTAAAGGTCTCGGTGAGTTCTTGCTGGAGCAGCAGGCATTCTTCATCCCATCCTGCACAGTTTGACAGGGATGCCAAAACTAGATACTACTCTGTATAGCTCGCCTTCATAGGTGCTGTCATACGCGGCCTTAAAATCGATGAATATGTGTTGTGCATCGTACATCGGTGCTCATGTGTTTTTTCCAAGATCTGCCGTAGTGTGAATATTTAGCTTATGGTGAACTTTTCTGGCCTAAACCCACACAGATATGTACCAATGAGGTTGATAACGAATGGCTTCAGGCGTTCACACAATATCTGTTGCCTCTATAGTTAGCGCAGTTCAGACGGTCTCCTTTCTTGAGGATCGGACAAACAATGCTAAGATTCCATTCTAGGGCATACTTTCGCCCGTCCATAGTTTACAGATGAGTTAATGTATGTTCCTTACCAAGTCATCGCCTCCCGTTTTGAAGAGCTCGGCAGTCAGGCCATCCGCTCCAGCAACTTTGTTGGACTTAAGCTTAAGTATGGCTATCTTCAGTTCATCCAGGTCGAGTGGACCGAATTGTTGGTCTACATCGTCCAGGTTGAAAGGTCCATTCTGTTGGACAGAGGTATTTGGCTTATCATCGTCGTTATACAGTCTACATAAACGCTCAGTACGCTCGGACATCCATAATACTGGAGGAGTGCCTTTCATCTATTGCAATGTGCTCAATCTGGCTAACGGTTTATTGATCAGAAGATCTCCAAGCTCCTTATATATATCGAGATGTGAGAACCGCGTGTTAACTACGACAATTTTTCTCCGCACCGTAAAGTCGATTAGCCTGAATCCGTTATCGGAGGTGGTGACGTGCAAGATATGCTTTCCAGCAGTACTACCAAAGATTGCCTCTCTTCCTAGCTTTGTAATTTTAATGTGATAGCTGGGACACCGCTCGTAGGTCTTGTCCAAAATCTCGTAGAATTTGTCTCTGGTGTCGTCATCTTTCTCTTCTGTGAAGGCGTGCGCGCATGTACGAGTATAATGTCGGGAAATTTACCCTTAATACGGATTGTTACGAGGCCGGAAACTCATGACTTCTTGCCTAAGTCTACCTCTAACAACAAATCCGCATCCAAATAGTCGCTGCTTTTCCTCCCGATAACAATCGCCGTAGTAAATGTCTGTGGGTCTTTTTCCATGGTCTGGCAATTACTCCGAGGGGTAATTACCTCTAACCTGGAGGGACAGTTCCATTATAGATACCCCTACGACGAGGGGTCGTCCCCGTTCGAGGATGTGAGCGCTGTCGTTGGTCCGCAATTGTCTCCTTTCCAAGGCCCTGACTTAGTCTCGGAAATCTTTACCGCCCTGAGCTCAGTTATTTCGTAAAATGTCTTAAAATACGGCGTCCCAAAATGATAGTGCACTAGTTGAAGATACCACGTGGATAAGAGCATTATACTGTTGAAACTCACCAAAGTTCTGATTCAGCTGTTCTAGAAGTGGTACAACCGTCTCCTCCATCATTTCTTGGTATTTTTCGGAATTTATTTTGTTAGAAACAGTTGCCAAACGAGAAGTTCCATACCAACAAAACCAGCTCATTCTATCAAACCGCCTCCGCCACGTTGACGTTTTGAGAACAAAAGTTCATCCTTTCTAAGATCATGCCAATAGTGCGCTCATCCGTCAGGAGCATCTAAATTGAACTTTTTCTGTCGCTCCAAACAACATTTCGCCATTTTTCATTGTAGGTCATATGATTTTTAGCCCATTCCAGCCTGGCCGTTTTATGTCATACCAAGAAGTGGTTCAACATTTCGCTTGTGTGTCCTTATTAAAATTCCGTCAATGACTTTCCTCTTTCCATCTTGATAATTGTGAACGACACTGATCGAGTAGAACTTCGCTATTTACTGCCACATTGTGCTCACTTGTGTGAAAGGAACGCACGAAATTACTGCAAGTACCTGCAAAGCCAGGAAGCAACCCGAATATTTGGTGAACATTGCTGATTTTAAAGATATATTACGAAAAACTATTTATTGTGCACTATTTTCGAAATGTATTGAAACATTGTTTGAAATAAATAAATGGAAATGGAAGCAATAAAAAGCTAAACGGTCCGTACATTCGTATTGTAGCACGCCTTCAACACATGGGTGATACACTACAATCAATGTCAATCTTCCGTCCATATGTAAGAAACTTCTGCCAGCCACATTGGCATGTATTTAAGCCGCCAATGCAAGGACAAATTTAAGTATTTTATCCTGCATTCTTTCTTCTTCCTTCGGATATTGTCGAATTTGAAAGCTCATTAAGCTACACAAAAATAAACAGCAATCGAAATGGACCACCCTAACCTAAAAAAGACAGGAAAGATTCAAAAGATTCGAAAGATACTAAATCCCAGGCTACAACAAACAACAACACAAAATGTAATCAACGGATAAACGAGCGGTAGAAGCAGAAGAATTGCAATAAAAATTGAAGTGTATGCGAACAAGTTAAGAGGTTTATTGCGTTTGAAAGTGTCGTGTTGAAAAATGCGATGGTTCCCTTGGTGCATGCTAAGGTCCCCACCTCTAACACCAAAGATGATTACTTAGCCCGGATGACTTGAACATCAACAACAACAACGACAACCAGACTGCTAAAAGGACCAGCAGCAATCTTAAATGAAACTCCAAACCGCCACCATTGCACCATAGGAACATCCGCAACAGCAGTTTCATCAGATTATAATCGAACCCAAGAAGAAGATTTCACCAAATGGACATCGGACACAAAACATTGGTCACTGGACACTGCACAGTGAGCACAGGGTATTGGGTGCCCATCTCAAGTGTTTTGGAATCGACAAATCGATTGTCCGGCGTCTGGCTAGTCATCCCACCAATATGTTCCAGCACTGCCAACCAGTCAACTAGCCAACTGAACAAATGTTCCAACGTCCACATTCACGGGCTTATCGTTCATGTTCATCGAAAGTTATTGATTGTCGTTTTTATGAGCGAATTACAAAGATTTTTATAACGTCATTATCTGTCCGATACTCGATGTCGAAGCGAGGTGCGAGATGTACGATGGACGATGGCCGATGTGCGATGTGCGATGTGCGATGTGCGATGTGCGATGTGCGATCCCAGATTCGAGATTCGAGATGTAGAAGAATAGGGATGGAGTTGGGGTTAAATGCATATGAGGAGTCAATTCGCATTCGCAACTCTACTCGTACCAATGGCTATGGTATACGATTGTTACATGACACACATACTGACGTTCATAGGTTCCAACTACAGAGCATGCCATGAATCTTGAAGCACGTTAATCCGGCAATGTGTGAGAGCGAGCATTTTGTGTGTGAAATGTCACGAGAGCTCCAAAGGCTCAGCAATGTCGATTTTGGTAACAAATATAACGATTAAGACGTGTTAAATTGTTAACAAGCCAACCATAAGCCTCAAATTTACGACAAGCCTCACGGAATCGCACACTGAATGTCCATATACTCTTCGCGGTCTTCTTACGAGTACACAGGTGGCTATCATTCTTAGAATTTGAATAGAAGCACTTTCCATCCAAGTGAGATTTCCGGTTTCGTCACTCCCAACCGAAAGTGTGAACCTCTTTAAGATACGGGGATACTTTATCTTAAATAGACCTCTCGGGCACACATTGATACCGCGCATCGCATTGCTAATGAATCACATATCAGCGTCAGAGTGTCAACGTAATCTTTGAGGTGGCATCTGACCGATTATCCAGCGTCACGGGCCCGATCAAAGCGTCAATTACACTTTGCCCGCGATGAGATTAAATATTTCTGATGAACAGGGAACGGGAATTACTATATGTGTGGGTCGGTATTAGCGGTCTTCAGTGTTATCGAATACTCGTACACTTTACAGTGCGGACAATATAAGCTGTGAAATTGAAAAGATAAACAAGAACGAGATCGAATGGAAGAACGTGTTTGTGCCCGTGCTCTTTGAGGTGAGGTCAATATGGATTAGGCGTGAAGTTAAAGATGATAAAGGTGATAAAACAAAGCGATCACAATAAAGATGTGTGCGGCCATAAGAAGATACATTAATGTGACATTTAGAAGAGGTTGGTGTGTGTTGTCGCAGTGAAAGCCGGAGTGTCGGCCTTGCCCATTTGCCGGCCTCAAGCCGCAGAGATACTCGTAGAACGTTTATCTGCGATTGCTTGTGAACATGAGCTTCAACTTAAATAGCAGTGGGTTTTAAAAGATGATTGCGAGTATATATGAAGTAGATATGGAGCTCGTGAGTTTTAACAAAGCTGGATTTGTTACCGTTTCGTTGATGGTTTTTATGGGGAAGAATCTGGAGGATGATAAATGTGACTGATGAGCTATCACAACAAGGGACATCTGTTGGCTAGACAGAAGTATTTCGTTGAGAGGTTATGTGGCTAGAAAGACGTGTGGTATCTTATTTTGAGGTTGTAAAGCAAAACTGTCAATACGCCGATCTCGCTAAAACATAAAATTCTCGAAACTAACGTCTTGGCTGACGTAATTTTGTAAAATATTATTGCCGTCCTTTCTTCTTGACTGATCTGCTCCATATTTGGCACATATTGTGCCGTCATCCTGTCTAAGTGGGTTCCATTGCATAACATGTTTGGCTACAGAACCTACTCGTATATCACCTTTACGAATAGAGTGCCTCAACGGCTGCCACTGATGTCGTTGAATGGTTCTACCTATTGATTCCGGTGGTGAAGTGGTGAAGTTCTTTATTAGAGATATGATTGACTCAGTCAATCCTTAAGATGTTCTGCAAGAACTGATTTCGCTCGACCTTTCTAGAGATTGTAGTTGTCACTTCTGTTGGTCCTCCTCGTACAAGTTCCGTAGATCTGCCGTCACATTTCAGGGCCTTGTTGCGTGATCGCCTCTTTTTGTTAAATGGTTCTGCTGTTGCACTTACTTGCATCTTCGTCTATTACTGTATCTTACGTCTTGATGAACTCGTATTTATCATGTCATAAGGTACGCCATTCCATTTTACAGCATACAATAGTCTTGGATGGTGACGGACATTAAAATTCTTCCAGACCCCGCGAAAAATAGTTCTTTTTTAGCTGATATTACAATTGGGAACCTGCGCGGCGATTGATATGGAAACTGCTGACTGCTCCATAACTTGGATTGGGCTTGAAGCGAACAATCAGGTTCGTAGTGTAGTGTTTGCCTTACCTCCCAGTGGAGCTCTCCGGTAACTGCATGAATAGGCCCTTACTCATGCAGGCTAGAATGACAAGGGCATGCTCGGCCAGGTAGCATAATACTGGCCTACGCCCTCATTCGGCTCATAACCCTATACGGAAGAGGTTAAAAAGATGTGACGAACCAGCTAATGGCCTTGGATAAAAACGGATTCATTGTTGACGACCCTTACAAACGGTTAAAAAACAACGACCTTCGGATGTGCACGTGGAATATTCGGACTCTTAACAGGCCACGTGCAGTCGAACAATTAGCAGATGCTCTTCACACAGGTATCACCGCCATCCAGGAAGTGTGAAAAAGAGGATGAAAAACTGTGACGTTATTATGGCGATTGCTATAAGGAAAAGAATCAGCGCTTGTTTGGATGCGGACTGTTCACATGCGCCAGACTAAGGCAAGTAGTCTTGAGCTTCCAAAACGTGAACGAACGTCTTATGGTAATCCACATCAAGGGTAAATTCGCTAACATAAGCATAATATGCGCCCATGCCCCTACGGAAAATAAGGACGACGTCACCAAAAGGCGTTTCTACGGGCTTCTCAATATGAGCAACATCCGAGGTATGCCAGGATAGGAAAGGAGGACATCTTTAGTAGGTCAGTTGGTAAACATAGACTACACAACACCACTTCTGGCAACGGACTTGGACTTATTGACTCTGCGGCCGGATGAAATATCACTATAGCAAGTACACGGTTTCCTCATCTCAATATACACAAGGAGACCTGGCGGTATCCGGATCAACAAACGCTAAATCAAATTGATCATTCCAGTATTCTGGACATTCGAATGTTTCGGGCTCGGATCACCACCTTGTTACAGCCAAGGTACGAATGCAGATTTCCCAAGCACCACAACAAAGAAAAACTTTTGTAAGAAAATATAACGTAGAAGAGCTGCAATCGCAAGAGACCGCCACAATCTTCACCGAACGCATATTCTGAAATCTCTCAACAACTCCTTTGCCGCCAGCATCAAGTACCAAAGACCACTAGCAAAGCTGCCAAAGTGCCATCAGAGACACCACAACTGATGTGCTGGGTTTCACCCGATCGCCACCAAGAAATCCCTGGTTTGATGAAGAATGCCCGCAAGCACGTGCAGCTAAACAGGAAGCGTATAAAGCGGCGCTGCAGCGAAGGACATAAGCCGCACGTGAGCTCTACGAGCAGAAGAGATATCGGCTCCTCCAAAAGAAGAAAAAGGAGAACTAGAAGAGCGCGATCAAAGGTATTGAGGGGTTGTACTCCAATAATAACGTACGGAAGCTTTACCAACAGGCAAAAGGAACGTGTCAAGGCAAGAAGACCCGTACAGAGAGATAAGCAAGGAAATCTTGCAAGCTAATACAAAAGCAAACAAAGCAAACAAATACGACCCAACCAGCCATGATTGTAGAGTTGTAGAAGATTGCCCCTCCTGTATTTGAGCCATTTGCTCAACACTAAGGGTTGAGATTAATTTCTTCCGGGATTACGTTCAGCCTGACACGGCCCAGTATATTGCTATATGGAACCTTGTCGACTGTAGCATTTCCTGTTCGGACGAGGGAGTGGAGTCGTCGGATCGGGTTCGTTTACCCTCTGTGCCGTTGTTTTCGGTTTTGGTAGTGGCAATCTCTAGAGGACGTTCCCTAGAGTTACCTTGTTTCAAGGTTATTTGAACCTTCTCCTCACCGAAGGTCTTAATGTAGCCGATAGATTTGTGTAGGTGTGACAGAATTGATGGCTACTTTCGTGCTAATGGTCTATTTGAGTGTCAGAGCTTGCAGCAGACGTCCGACCTATAGTTTCTGATGTAGGGAGCACAGGTGCGCCCCTAGAAGTTGATGCTTTAAAGAGCCATCACTCTATAAACTTGATTCCGACGAGTAATCGACATATGACAGAGTACCACTTGCTTAGAAAGGTACATTCTGCTGACGGTTATTATTTATTTTCTTATTATTTAAACATAATCCTTTAACTGGTATGCAGAGACATCTCTACGTCGTATAACACAACTTGCTGAATTACTGTATAGGGGAACTTGTTGAGCCTCGGATGATGCACCAAATCCACAAACCATCATTCAATACTCAACCCATTACAGTTTCAAGCAATTGCTACCACTCTATTTTGTAGCATATACCACCCATACGGTTGCAATCTGTACTAGAAATGAATCGTTTTACAGCCATCTCCGTCAGGGGGCTTCAAAACAGTAGTTCCCTAGCAACCGTTTGGACAACATTTCCATGCAAACAAAAGTTTTACGAAATCCTTCGCGCCGTGAAGATGAAGTTCATACCGCTGCACACGAAAAACACTGCAATTGTGTACAAAAACTCCCTTTGTTCCTCGGCAACGTTGATTGTCTTCACGTTCATTCTTCTATCCGTTCTGATTCCAGTTCTCCTCGTCTCTATGCTCAGCCCCTACTCTGGTATCTCAGAAAGCCGAGTTCTCTACGAGCAGCCAAAGGTTACTTACAAATTCCAGTACCTCTTCCTGGGAGAACTAATTGACGGGACTCCAACTGCCTGCAGCACATTTCCATACTTCAACAGTCGCACGCAAGAGTGGCAGAAGAATTGTGACAGTGCCAAGGTAAGACTGTAGATATCCCAATCGCTCAAGTGAATAACTTTTTGATTTCAGTTCTCAGCACAAGACCAAACACGAGATTCTCAAGTGGACAAGGCCACCTTCCAATTGCACTTCGATGGATTCAAGGAAAAACTCCGCAATTTTGATTTGCTTCTCATTTTCGAGGCGACTCTCCGGCACAAGTGCAAATTAACACCCCCAGCGGTGCTGGTCCATCATTTGGACATCCCCTATGGTGGCCACGGAAATGGGGTAATCACAATGAATGGTCACATCAAGTTAACACAAAATGCCGAATTCATTTGCCCATTCTATGGTCGCAATGCCAAAACTCATTTTCGAGCAGAAATCCTGCCGCAGAACACTTCCAAAATGGAAATGTTCCGAATTAAGTCTATTCAGGAGCGAATCAAAGCAAATCCAGCATACTTTGAGCTGCAAATCGCCGAAACTTACTACGAGCAAACCGAGGAAGACGGATTCTCAATTAAAGTGCATATGGACATCATTCAAGTCGGAGCCAGGTATCACCTCAGCGTTTGGGAACGTCTTGGACAATTCTGGCTCTACTTTGCCTCTTTCTTTGGTATCTCCTTCTACGTTATGAACAGGATGAAGGACTTCCTCTTTGGGCGACATATCATTCGCTCCTGGGAGGTGATTCCATGGAAAAAGCTTTACTAACTAGGATTCCCTTCTTTTTATTCTTAACTTAGTGTAACAGAGGAAGCTTGTAGCAATAAAACGTAAACCTTCAGTTCTGGGGTGGTTTTCATTGGCTGAAACTCATTCCGGGCCCTAGGACTTGTTTGTCGGAAAGTCTGTTGTCTTCTATGATGATGGTGGTGTGGGGATAGTGGTCCAGCTGCACAAACAGGTATCTGTACTCGAATTTACCCGATGAATTCTAAAACAAAGCTCAAAACCATGAAACTGGACTCCACTTAGAGGGATTTGAACTTACCTCTTTCATTTCCAGATGGACGGTTGCCTTGTTTCGTATCCCTTGAATGTAGAATTGCATTCTCATATGGAGGACTCCGTTTCGTTCGAATTTCGAGTGTGCCACATGCTGTCGGCGACCTCTCCTCGATTCTTCCCCGAATCCCTTGATGGGAGCTCCTAAGGCGTCTTGTACTCGTGGTTCCTTTACAAAAAAAAAAAAGGTAATCATAGTGTCAATGTGCTCCGGTCTCCGATATACTTTACCTCAATGACTCTCTCCAGAGCCTCCGAATAAACATTATTCGGACTATTGGAGGAGAACAACTCCCGAAAGATGGCATAGAACAGAGCGCCGGTTACTCCAACACCAAGCAGGATGACTCCCATGTAACTTGCAGTTTTGGTGTTCTCCTTGATTTTCTCACCTAATGGCCGGACATCGGTGGAGACATCAGTACGACCACTGCTGTGAGCAAGAGATCCAGAATCAGATGGTGGTTTCTGTTGAGGTTGTGAGTAGAGCCGGTGTTGGCAGGCAGTGATAGAGGGTAGGATAAGACGGTTACAATGATTGGACAGATGCCGTAGGATGATTAGATGATACATGATGTGAAATTATGAGTTAGAAATGCAGATAAATGTAAACAAATGAATGTTATATAAAATTCAACAAAAACGGGTGATAACCATAAGAAGTTACCGACAAGTGTCACAGAACTTGACAGCTTCTTTGACAGCGAGTTGTTGAATCGACTTGGCATCACTCGCAGTGGTTGTTCAGTAAGTCAGTTCTGTATGGAATACATAAGAAGTAGATGCGTTCAACTTTCAAGTTCTGATTGAAGTTTGATTTTAATATGTAAGGGCCACAATTATCCACTTAGACAAATCTTGAATGAGACCGATGAATTTGGAGCAGATAAAAACCGTTTTTTTGCCATCTCTAAGACAAGATATGAATTATCATAAGGAATTGTACTAGGTGCTACTACGAAAGACACTGTATTCAAAAAGGCCTTGCGGCTTTCGGCCTAAACTGAGGTCCCAGACATCATCCTTTGCCTAATTATCATACTAAGAATTGGCTGCTAATCATGAAATCGATTTCAGGTAGACTTAAGCTCAAAATATGTCCAAACAGCACTTACAAAGTGTGTACACGTGTAAATTCTTCGCTGGACGCTTGATTGGAAGTTTTCGAGAGAAAATAATTCACAAAACCCTATAGAAAAAAAAGAAAAAAAAGTGTTCCTGGCCCTCAGCGAATTAGCATTTCTAGTTAACGCCGTGTTTGACAAACTGCCACCAGTTGTGCACTTCAAGATCGTTGAGATCGGCACTTGTGCGAATATTCCAGTCACCCCAGACGACTGGTGTATACTTTTCTGACCAGGTTGATGTTCGCTTTTCCAAGTCCGTTAACACAAACAGGACCAAAAATCGGTAGAAAGAAATTAAAGGAAATCTTCAAAAATCTTTGTAAAAATCCATGATTTTGCGCCATAGAGCAGGACGGGGATAATCAGGGTATCATATGCAGTCTCCTTAGTATTTTCTAGGCCAAAAACCGACAGCTATGACAAACATAACTCTTCGTTGATGAGGAATCATTATCAGAGTTGACAGTTAAGCAAATCCCTTACTACTAACAAAGTTACAACTGTCAATTGCGATAAGCCGTCTCATTCTTCGATTTGTACATCCCTTCTTGTTGACATAAAATACACAACTAAACTCAAAATTGCAAATGCCCCAGCGCCAGCTCGCCGCGATCTACGAGTACAAGTAATATTTTTGAATGCTCATATGTAATCAGCTTATGCAAGTAGTTTAACAGACTTTTCGAAAACTGTGCCTCAAGTGTTAGCTCGCGAGTTTCACGCGATTTCCTCAATGTTGGCCTATCACCTTTAAACCATTTTTAGACACCAAAGACTTAATGAAACTGTTTACAACTTTTATATTTATAACCCGTCATTCCGCACAATTTGACGAGCTATCACCATAGATTTCTTGTATATCTTCTAGGATCTGCAATGGTGTGAATATTTGATCAGTTGTGGACTTAACGGCATAGAACAGCACTGATAAAGGCTAAAAAATGGTTTTAGGCGTTCACACAACAAGGCAGGTAAGCTTTCTTCTAACTATATCATAGAAATGAGTTGTGCTTTTTACCAAAAAATCGTTTGTAATCTTAAATAACCGTGGAAGGCCGTGCGGTCCAGCAGCCCATACGTAGGTTTCGATATTGCTATCTTTACTTCATTTTCATCGAGAAGAAGGAAAATTTAACTTTCATGGCCCAACTTGAATTGTTCTCTCTGTCAGGGGAGTTTGGGCTGTACTCGCCGTTACTCTTATACTCTTTATTTTTAATTTTTTCTGTTCGTACTTGACACGTTCTTTTTTCTTTTTTCTTTTTCTTTTTTACCAAGGGGTAAAACCTTCCAAACGTTGCTGCTAAAGTAGCGCCCCTCTATTTTTTCAATCACTCATATTACATGCTCTTGCTTTTTCTCTGGAAGAGCTGATGTTCTTCCATCCTGATTTGATCATAGAGCGCACGATTTAATCCTTCACTCTTTATAAAACCAGAGGACGGGTGAAGCCATGCTTAGGCACTTCTGACAGCTTCTTAACATCTTTGCCATTGATCTTTGGCACCTGATTATGGTTATAAAGGCAAAGGCGAGAATTTGAGGGATACGTGATTGACAAAATATTTGCCCGTTTGTTGTGCATCCATCCTTCTTCATAGTAATTTTCAGTTATTGTGACGTCTAAGATATCCAGACATGGTACAACCCTATATTGGCCATTCAGAATTTTCGGATACTTGTTATAGTGGACTGTTTTGTAGCATCGTCTATTTCCTGTGTCTGACTGATGTTGGTGAATTTAGCCTTGATGCGGATTGTTAAATCTTGCTTTAGTCCCACTGATAACAAAACTGCTCCAAAATAGACGCTGCTTCTGTTCTCTGCAACCCCCGACCGTATGTATCCATATGTTATCCTGTTTTGTCCGGTATTTACTATCGCATTTCCTGAATGGCGATGATGTCCGCTCACACAGTTAAAAGCCTCCGCTTGATATTCGGTTGCACTTGGCGCATTTACGGTCCAAACATTCGATGAGCAGGGGCGAACCTTGTTTTTTTTTTCATTTTGCATAGTAATAGCAATAGCAAACCCTTCCTCATCGGGGCTTCTGGGTGCTTCACAACAGTAGGGTTTATTACCAGGGGATATTGTTAGTTAGCGTAACCCCAAATCTGGAGGGCTGCCGCAGACCCATTACGGGTTCATCAGCCGTTGTCTCCATTGATGATTCACGCCTTTTGAGGATTAATAATTTCTGACAGAACATGGTACATAGAATTACAATTCTCTTCTGCTGAACGCTGGCACTTGTAAGTTGACAACTCAAGCCCGGTTGAATGGTACCAGTTGCCTACCACGAAGATATTGATGTGGAGTCATAGTCGAGCACTAGACACTGTTATGTTGTCGCACTTCATTGTCTATCACATCCGTACAACGCCTAGCCTCCAACCACTTATTAACAAAATTAATCCTACTCCATGACAGTATTGAAGATATTCCGCCCCAACGTGCGTCGATCATATAATGTGTGATCATAGTACAAAAATTTCATGGTTAACATACTAAATCTTATGCAGGTCCTAACTTTCTACTCTGAATGCTCTTTGTGGTATAACAAAATAGATCTAAATATATTCATTTACAAAATAATAAAATTTAAAGTAAAGTTCTTATATAAATTTTCTTCTTCATTCATTTCTTTCCAAACTTGGCATCACTCGCAAAGTTATTCCAACTGCAAATCCATTCCCCACTTATTCACCAACAAGACTTTCTCACCTCTTCTCTTTCTTTCCTCCGCCCACGCATTCTAGCTCCATCTCCTTCTATTCCCAATCAAAACAAAAAATTTATTCCCACTCCGTTCCAATTGTCATCCAACACCAGCCACCAGCAGAGCAGCAAACGATTTTTCCCTTTTGCTCGTTTGACAGAAGGAAAAGTCGCGCGTACAA
Source organism: Volucella bombylans (assembly GCA_949129095.1). Lineage (NCBI taxonomy): Eukaryota > Metazoa > Arthropoda > Insecta > Diptera > Syrphidae > Volucella > Volucella bombylans. Next base: position 157,502,124 of record OX422144.1, read on the forward strand.
TAAAGCACGTCAGGTCGCAAATCCGCCACGAAACGCTATACAAAATACAAAAAAAAAGAAGAAAAACACTTCACCCGCAGTGTGTGATTCCCTCACGGAAAATCGCCGAAATTATCCCCATTAAAACGGTAATTTCCGCCATCCGAGTGCCATAACCAATTAAAAATGAAGTCAGTTTGAATTATTTCCAAGTTTTTGTGTTGCCACAAAATGTAGGTGGCAAGTAATTCGCTCGCCGATAGTAATAAAATAATGCAAATGCAAACGCAATCCCAAATCCCAATCCAACTGCGAATGCATTCTTCCACTCGAGATTCTTGCACTCGTTGCCGCAGTCGTCGTAGTCGTTCGTTGTCGTCGTTTTCGTCGTTGGCGTTGTTGTCGTCGTTGTCGTTGTGTCGTGTGCTTTTTTGTTTTGCCCAATGGAGAGCACAGCGTTAGATAAGCAAAAAGAATTCACGAAAACTCAATTAAAGTCCGGTGGTTCTTTGTAGTGCATTTCCTTCGTCTCATTCGCGATTCATAATTGCGTGTCTCTCCCAAATAAAACGCAAAAAATAGCGAAAATACAAAAAATTTCAACCAAAACAAAACAAAAACAGGAAGAGAAAAATATAAATTAATTCAATCGCACAGAGTATCGTGAGCTTCCCACACTAACAAACTTCAGTAGATACAGAATTTTCCTTCATCCGCAGAGAAACATCAAAGAAACGCAGAAGATTAACACAAAGGCAAACGAAATAGGACGAACGAAAAAAACAATCTTCTGCCTTGACATTGGGTTAAGGATTTTCCAGAACAGAAACACCGTTCATGTAGCTATCATCTTGTCAATCTTTAACCGCGAAAGAGGTATCTCTCTTTCTGTAGAATCCATACAAACCGCAAGGCAGCAGCAATAAAGTTGATCCCTCGGTTTGGGTTCAGAAGGAGGTTCTACCGGTTTGAGGGCGCTTTTACAATCAGCAGGAGTAACCAAAGTTTATCGTAACCTAAAGCCTACAGAAATCCAATCCGAAATGGATTGGATTATCAACGATGAGCTGGGACTCACAGTGGGCCACCTGGTTGGATGGGCTGCCGCATCGGCAATGGTCGTCGGGGGAGTCATTCCCTATGTGCCTCAGTATCGTGAGATTAAAAAGACCCAGGATGCTGAGGGTTTCTCACTGCATGTATGTTTTGCCTTGCTAATAGCTAACTCGTTAAGGATACTTTTCTGGTAAGTCGTACTTTGTTTACTTTTGTTTCGTTTTCATTTTTCAATTTTTATCATGAATAGGCCGAGAAACATAGAACGAACGTTCATGAGTGTGAAATTTGATAAAGCACGCAGTTCATGACCCAAATATTTATTTTATCTTATGCCGCCGGAAGCTATCTACGACGAGTACGAGTATGTTTGTACGTAGCATCTTGTGATAATAGGTCAATGTTTCGTGATTCAAGAAAGCGATACGCAGTGCACATATCACGTTCGATTGGGAAGTATCTCTGTATGCACGTTCCTTGCGAGTAGCGATACACTCGTATTTACTTTCATTGGTTCGGTCGACTCAGTGGCTCTGCTGCTGTAGCTTAAGTCTTTGTCTTTTCAAGAACTGGTTTTGAATAATTGTATCGATGCGATTCTGTTCACTGTCCACTTTCCACTGTCTACTGTTCGCTGCTCGGTTTTGCTCTGGTTCATTCTTGGCCTTGGCAAGAAAAGAAGATATGGTATACGAGTACACATTCGTACTTTGTTTACCACAGATTGTCGGATTGTGCTTTGCTGTTCACTTTGTTGATGGTAAAGTTGAAGGTCATTGTATTTCTTTGTTAACTCTTCGTCATTGCTTTGCTAATTTGTCATTTCAGAAATGAAAACGATCAGTAGATGATCTGCGATCATAGACAGATGTGTGTATATTTGGATGGTCCGTTTTTGGTTTCAAAGGAGATGAGCTGGAAATGTTAATTTGGAGATTCATTGCCTTCAAATACACACACTCCTCAAAGTCGCATAGTCAATGAACAAATATTGATATGTATTTGGCATGGGAAACGGGTTTATTTAAAACCATAGCAAGGTTTCTGTATTTGGTAATATAGCTCTCGACTCATTGACCTTTCATGCAGTGAGCCTGTTTGGATTCAATTTTGATGATGAACTGTTTTCGATGATGCAAACCTTCACCTGTATTCACTGTCACGTACCACGCACGGCCTTTTGTAGTGTGCCTATGCATTTCAAGCATGAGCACGTAATCGAGAAGCAACGCAATCTATTGTTAGTGCATTTTGGTCGAAAATATTAGTGAACTCATGTGAAACTTTGAAAGAAGGTTACATCGACATTCTCCATACAATGAGGTAGTACGGGTATGTCTGTTACAAAATTGTTCAGTAAAGCCCGAGTGCATCGTCTTTTAAATGCTGCACTTAAACAACAGCGTTTGAACGACCATCGTCCAAATCATCGCCATTTGATTTTCGTTTGCAAAACCACCTTTTCAATTTACAATTTGTTTATTGTAGATCCAGTACTTGGGGTCTTCAAATGCGTAAGCACTTAGAGTTTCACAGATCAGTCATAATTTTCGTCGTTGCGTCACTTTCCAATTCTTTGTATTGCTAATGTATTGTAGTTTACAATATTTTCGGGGGTAGGTGCTTCACCGAACATTTAGCGAATACTTCTTGCTTCTCAAACCGTGGAAATTGGTCAAACGCGTTGTTTTAGTTCTTTGGTACGTCTTCACAATAGAGGCAGCAGGAAATAGTTTCAAATTGAAGGAGAAATGTTAACTTTTTCCCCGTCTGCTGTTTATCGATTGATGAGGTGATTTATTATTATTTTGTAGCTAATGATGTAGCTATGTCCGATGATGACTCTATAGACACAAATTGATGCTGGTTTTATACGTAATTTCTAGTTGTGACTCAGTCTAGTGCTGCATTAGATGAGGTGGTTGTGGCTGTGGGTACATTGTGGCACTACGTAAGCCTGAAATAAGTTTACTCCTTCTCCATTGTTGAAACTTCGGATGAAGCACAACATACTGTGTTAGTTAAATCATTTAGATATCTAGGTAGAAAGATTCCAAATGGAAAGACCAGGCCATATACAGAGAAGGTACAGTATAATCTATTCCTCTTTCTCGTATATGCAATATTATCATCTTCTTCAAAAAATCGTTTGAATATACTTCAAGCCTTGTTGCAGGGTTGTCTATGAGACTGCTTCTAGGGAAGACACCTATTCTAACGGTCTCCCCGGTACAACCAGGGGTTGCGCTCTCTCCGTAACAACAGAAACAAGTTGTGGTACAAATTCTTAAGAACTCGATCTGATTCCGACTATAGTAAAACAATCGTTTTTCTAAACTTTGTAAGTCTGTTTACCTTGAGTACCTCTACTGCATGCAATTTACTCGTAGCTTAGTCTCAGACAATAATGATGTTTAATTATTCTCCCATCCCTAAAGTTGATTCTCCATATAGAGGTGTCCTACTTGCCATTCACAATAACCTCAACTCTTCTCTCATTGCTATCTCTTCTTCTGTTCATCTTGACTTTGTTTCAATTAAAATAACACTTCCCAACAGGTTCCTATACGTTACGTGTTGCTACATTCTCCCAGCTCAACCTACTTAATCCTACATCCTTGCGATCAAAGCAATTGACCAACTAATTAACCTAAGTGATTCCATCGACGATATCCTTATCTCTGGTGACTTTACGAGTAATCTACACCTGCTAAAGTGGATTCCATCGGATGATCACTTATTTTTTACCGCGTCAAACGCCAGTTCATCCAAGGAATGTCTTTTCATTGATAGCATAACTGACTCAAGCCTGTGCCAAGTAAGTGGCGTCCCTAACTCTATCGGTAGGCAACTTGACCTTATTTTCACTAGTGATCCTATTAACTCCACAGTAACGTTGTGTCCCTTTAACCTATCTACTGTCGACAACTTTCACCCCCCTCTTCTTCTCTCATTTTTCCATAACTCTCCATCCCAGCCCACTTCTTCAACTACCATCTCTTCTTACAACTTCCAGAAAGCTAATTTTCCCAAAACCAATACATATCTTAGCAAATGTTCTTTTGATTCTACTCGTACCAACCTATCCTCATCTGATGCTGTCTCCATTTTCTACAGTGATATATTTAATTCCATTTCTCTCTACGTCCCCTTTGCATGGCATAAAACATCATCTATTTCCCCTCCATGGTAAAACAGAAGACTTCGCTCTTTACCAAACAGAAGAAACAAATTATGGGCAGTTTTTCTTCTCACCAATTCTTATTATGACTACTCTAACTATCTTGGAACTTACCTGCAATTCACCCAGCTCTATAACTGCCTCTATCAGCGCGTTCTCGACACAGCGCAGACCAACCTTATCAACGATCCCAAAACATTTTATCAATTCGTCAACTACAAAAGAAAATCAGACGGTTATCCTCCCTATCTCTCGTTCGGTAATATATCATCGACCGACCCACATATTATTGCCAACTATTTTGCAAACTTTTTTAAACAGTCATTTGCAGAAAACCTTGCCAATTTCTCCATTGGCCCCTCTCTCTCTCACAACCTTTTGATCCCACCCTTATCGAAGGAAAGTTACAAAATCTTAATGATGAATTTTTATCCGGTCCAGATGGGCTCCCAGCAATATTTCTCAAAAAGTGTGCCTCCAATCTTTCGCACCCACTTTCCTGACTCTTTCATCTGTCCCTCACACAAGGGACAGTTTGGAAGACCTCTTTCATAACCCCGGTTCACAAAAAGGGATCAAAGAATGAAGTAACCAACTACCGTCCCATTGCTAAGCTTTCTCACATACCTAAATTGTTTGAAAGTTTTTTATATGAAGTTCTAAGCTTTCAGGGCAAGTCACTTATATCACCCAGTCAGCACGGATTTCTAAAAGGTAGATCAACTACTACAAACTTAGTTTAATTCGTATCCTTTGCGCTTTCAGCCCTAGAAAATGGCAACGAAATTGACGTTATTGCTACAGATTTCGCTAAGGCCTTCGATAAAATATCACATCAACTGATCCTTTTCAAATTGTCTTCCCTCGGTTTTCACCTCATATTGTTAAAATGGATATCTTCTTATCTGGAGAACCGTTACTATAGCCTTCTCAACCAAGTTTTTAGCCACTTCTGATATCCCACAAGGCAGCCATCTCGGTACCCTCTTTTTCATTTTAACTATAAACGATCTTGAGAAGATTATCAAACACTGCTCCGTATCCATTAACGCCGATGACACTAAGTTCTCCAAAACTATTTCTTCACCCCAAGACTCTGTTCTCCTTCAAGAAGACTTCGATAGGTTTTCCACTTGATGTCGAAAAAATTGTTTTGAACCTAATGTCTCTAAATGCCAATCTATGATTTTGTCTCGTAAGTCCAATCCCTATCGTCTTTATTTTCTGCATGACCAACTTGTACCCCAGGTTCAATTTCTCCGCGACCTTGGAATTTTACTCGATAGGGAGTAAACTTCCGTTCGCATATTGATGAGATAATCCTTAGAGTCAACTCATCGCTCAGTATTATCAAATGTTGGTCTAAAGAATTTTGCAAACCTTATGTGACAAGGTCACTTTACATTACCCTTGTACGGCCCCTTCTGTGTGGTCCTTCTAAACCTGAATACCCTAGAAAACGCAGAGACGTAGCTGACATTCTCTTTATTCATCGACTGCTCTCCGGTTCTGTGGACTGCGCTTCCCTTTCCAATTTCCTTCAACACTAACTCTCGGAATTTACGCTGTCCTTGTCTCTTCTATATCCCAACCCACCGCACCTCTTATGGCTCTAACGAACCAATCTCCCGCATGGTACGTAAGGTCAACTCAAACCTCCCCCTTTTTAATTTTAACCTGAGCACTTCCTTGTCAGAAAAAAGGAAGTAAGGCCGAAGTCGATAATTATAGATCCATAGCCAAACTCTCTTACATATCAAATCAGCACGGTTTCGTGAAAGGTAAATCAACAACCACAAACCTAACAGAGTTCGTCTCTAGGACGCTTCATGCTTTAAAAGAATTTAATTTCCACTGATTTCAGATAGAATTTCTCGCCAACTTATCATTTTTAAACTAAAAAAAAATTGGCTTTTCGCCTCATTTTGTAGCATGGACCAAATCCTTTTTAGAAGACTGAGAATACAGGGTCATCTTCAGATTTTCAATATCCGACCCCATTTAAGGAACATCTGGTGTCCCTCAGGGTAGTCACCTTGGTCCAATCATCTTTATCCTCACAATTAACGATATAAATCTCATTTCAACGGATTCTAATCTTTCTATTTTCGCTGATGACATGAGAATTTCCCAAGTCATCTGATTGCCTTCTGACTCCCATTGCCTGCAAGATGACTTTTTGGAGCTTAATGTCAACAGATGCCAAGCGATAACTTATTCCTGCAAACGACTACCTCCCCCTCCAAGGAACTACTTCATCTGCGATGAGCCTATTCGTTCCAATACCCAAGTACGGGATCAAGGAATTGAATTTCGACTCACATATTGACAGCAAACCCTGGTCAAAAGAATGTTCCAACCCTTACGCTACAAAGTCCCTGTACATTACTTTTGTAAGACCTCTTCTCGAATATTGCAGCCAAGTTTGGTCACTCTATAAACTAATCCACATTCAAAGAATTGAAGCAGTCCATCTTAGGTTTATCCGTTTCGCACTTCGTGGTCTACCTTGGACCGATCCATACGGATTGCCCCCTATGAAAATAGGCTAAAACTAACTATCATGCTCTTTCAATGGCTTCTGGCCTTGGGTTTATAGGTACTCTCGAGTTATTCGCCCTTCCAACTCCTTGGAATGTTATTATGGACCGGCACCCAACAAAGGTGAATACTGTATTGGTCGGTTATATCTCTAAAAGATGAACTGCAATCTAGGACTACTTAATAGTTTATAGAAACAGAATCAAAGGATCTGTTCTAAGCTTTGCTACGAATATCAAGTTTTTCTTTAGGTGGAGTAAGAATTATTTATCTTCAGTAATCAGTGATTCAGAGAGAGCCCAAGATTTAGCTTTTACCTGCCTAGCCACTGGTCTTTGATCCGTGGATCGATTTGTCCTCCAAGAATGCGTTTTCGCTCAGAATGACCTCGAGCAAATGGTGACTTGGAAGGCTATATTGACCTGCAATCAGGGTATGGTGTGGTATGTTTCCTCCAATGCATTCAGGATAGCCTTGCTCGGCCACTGTCAATGGCCAATGTTTAATGGCCGAAGTGCCCCGCTAATACACAAACAAATTGGTCGTTGGATTTTACTTAGCTTGTTACGTTTTATCGCTTTGTCTAAGCGATTAGCGCTTGCTTCAGGAGTTATTTGGATAAACGAAAACTACGGAGGAAAGAAACAGAGACACCGATGTACGTTTGTTTTGAATGTTTGAAGGTTATAATGGGCAGGAAATAAAGAGTTCGGTAGGGCATTTCAAAAGCGGCTTAGGAAAGAATCACAATATTTCGTAGCGAGATGTGTGACGGTTAAAGGCTTGAAAGGACGGAATGCAACTGGCAATTTCATTCGAGCACTGGTTGTGAAATTACCAATAGAATAAGGTGAGGTGGGAGACATTTCGTCGGTATTCGAAGTTTTCAATTGACTGAGTGATTTTAGCAGCACCTATGAGTTTTATCGCAGGTTTTAGGAGCACCTGACCAAATGTGAGCATTGTACTCCAATTCTGAGCGGATGCATGCTTTATATATTGAGGCCAGTTCAGAGGGGGAAAAGTATTTCTTACATCGTTTGAGGAAACCTAGACATTTCGCACCATTTATGGCGACATCGAATATGTTATCATTCCAACCGAGTATGTCGCTTTCAATGTTGTACAGATGTAAGTGCCATTCATGGATAATGGCTGGGTGTTTAGATTTCGTCTTATCGACAGCAGACAGCATTGCGTTTTAGAAGAATTAAATTCCACTCTGTTGGTGATTCCCCATAATGCTGCTAATGTCGGAGGCTGTCGCTGCTGTTTTATAGGCGAAGAGCAGGGACGTGAGTCCGGTAACGAATATGAAAAGCAGAGAGTACTGTCATCAGCAAAGGAATATATTGGATTCGAAGTAGCAGATAAGAACCGAGCCTTGGGGCACATCAGCATTTATTTTGTGAAAATCAGACTTGAAACCATCCAAGATAACTTGAATTGAACGTTTTGAACGGTAATTTCTAGTCCATTGAAGAAGAGATTCGTCCGAATCCCGAATGCACGCATTTTCGACAAAAGCTTGAGTCAAACTCTGTCAAATGACTTAGAAGTATCAAGTACAACTATCTTGCTTTCGACAGATTGATGTTCGCTTTGATTCCACTTTTCGACGAGACAGGCCATCAAGTCAGCAGTGGACCTGTTATTATGAAAACCGTACTGCCGGTCATTGAGAAGTTTTCGTGTTTCAAGATATTTCATGAGCTGACGGTTTATCGGCGTTTCCATGATCTTGGAAAGAAGGCACGTAAGTGCAACGGGTCTATAGGAGGACGAAGAAGAAGATGCGCCTTTTTAGCAGAGTCACAAAAAGTAGGATTGACAAAAAGGCTTCGCAGTGGTTTTGCCAGCGTGGAGGAACGCCTCTTCAGAAGAAGGGGAGATATACCATCTGACCAGCGGATTTATGTATGTTGAGGTCTTTAAGTACTCTTGCTACTAAACGAGTGCGAAAGTAGATTGGCCCCGTTTAAGATTCGACGCACTCAAGTCTACGCGGAGACAAAGCTAGATCTGGAAGTGTTGAACTGGCCGCAGAGTGTGCAGCAAGCAGATTGACCTTATCCAAAGATCTGACACCTGGAATTTCTAATAATTTTGACGAACAGTCAACAAATTTTACTACATTTAGGATATTGCCTCTTTTTTTGTTTATATTGAAATTTCACACGCTTAAGAAAGATGTTTTGCAGTCATTCCTGGCTCATTTGAACTTTTTTCGGTTTTCCTCTAACCCTGACAGCGCCTTTACAGCTCGAGTCATAACACGCATTTTCATTTGGTTTGATACTCTTCATCCCATGAAGGATATAGGACATCATTCTAAAGAGGATAGTGTCTGTGATCATATCAGTAGCGGCGTCCACCTCGTTGTCGAGGAAACATAACGTCCTGTTGAAATTCCTAAAGAAGGTGTTAAGTCTACTCCAATTAACTTTCTCGTATTGCTATACTCAAGTTCTCATTTACAAGCTGGGTTAAGTCGCTTTCCGCAGCAAAGATCTCAACATACCGTATCTCAGGTGTTGTCTGTCCAGAATGTCGGAGCCACCCAGAATTGTGTAAGCTGAAATCGCCCGCAATAACGATTTCAGTATGAAGATACAGAAATACAATTCATTGAATGTAGTCAGACAGCACATCAAACTCTTTAAAGGCCGAATTTCTGTCCAGTTTTGGGCTTCTGTAGATGAAGCTATCGTGGATAATTTGCTTACGGAGATGGAATTTTAACCACATGAAGTTGAATTCTGGATTGAAACAGGGGTTACATTCTGGTGGGGTTTTATTAAGCTACGAGTACATTACTGCGCACGTAAATGGCGAGACCGGTGAGAGAAGAATAATGGCACTAGTTCGCAGCCAGGTAGCTTTAGATCACAGTGATCTGAGAGGTGTGGAGGAGGATCTACCTGTGTTTCACAAAGTGGCAGCTGGCCTGTTTAGCCTGCAAATATTTGCTATGTCCACTCTCCATTTCCGAGTCTTTACAAAAGTGTGTTCTAGATCTTTCAGTAATTGACACTTTTGAGTTTGAAGAACTAAACTAAAGTCCTGTGGGATCGTCTATGACCATTCCGTTGTCAGATAGTCGTTGTATTTTATGATCTGATGATTTTACATTTAAACATAGAATCCATGTCTAACCTCAGACAATTGTGTCACCAAAATGCTACAGAAGTGACAGGAATCTCAGATGCCATGATTTTTCTTTCATCTTTATTCTCTACAATAGCAACTATCGAAGTGTGGCGCTCACATAAACCGCACTCATTTTTCATCGGGCTAATCACTCCATCTTATTCAAATCGAATCGACAACGCGAAAGGCACAACATGGGTTCAGGAGTCCTGCGATTCATTCCATTCGGTAGTCATTTCCACAAACAGACTCAAAGCCCGAAACGATTTATTCAGTCCTATTCTGCTATACGCCGGGGGGAATGTTTATGTCAAATACGAGTTTTCCAATCCTGCTATCCGTTCGAAGTGAAACACTCACTTGTCGGTATTTCACTATACGCACGAATCGAATGTCCCCATAAAAATGATTAGAATGTCTTGTTTCCGAGTCAAAATTGAAATAAAGTGCTGCGCTATCCATATTTGTTTTTCTTTCCCCACAAATTACACAGTTGAAATGACACTTAAATTTCCAAACGTGTGACGTTTAAATCGTCGAAACTTTGAAATAGAAAACGGCAAGGCAGTTCACCCGCCGTATAGCAGAATACCGATTCGAAGTGAAAGTGAATCGCATAGGTGAGGTTCGATCCGCACGTATAGTAGAACAGGGGTGACTATCTTTGATTGATTTTTTTTCCACATATCTTTGGAAACTCCTTAGAGCAACTAGATGACGCCTTTGTTTCGCAGTCTGCTTCTGATTTGTTCACTATTTTCCTTGCATTTTTTCCGGCTTAGTCTTTTGAGACTTTTGGCCAGAGTTTTGATGTTCATTTGCTCAACATCTAACTCGATGATTATATAACACAAATCTACAAAAAAAAATAAATACAAAAATTGGTGCAGCTTTGTTTGTATCTGCGGTAGATAAGAAAAGTATAAGATATTTTGCTTACTCCAATATTGAAATTTGAAATCAAGGTAAAGCGTGGGCGCCTCATAGAGTGTTTAAAATGTGCACTGAACATTTGCGACAATGGGAGAAAGGTGCACGTATGTACATCTTTGAAATTTGGAGTACCGATGATTTGGCGAGAACAAATAAATCATCATAACGACTGTTACTTCTGTATGACAAGTATAGTGGTCGTCAACAAAAACAATCGCCACAAATGGAAATATCCTAATATTTCTTCAACAATAAGACCAATTCCTCATTCAGAAGACGTTCCAATACCAGTTTTTCATCAGCTATCACAATGTCAGGAGGAAAAAATTGAAGGATCTAGTGCTTCTCAAGTAAGCGATGACTCTGAATGTTCTGTAGAAACATCGAAAACTAGAACAATTTCACAAAACGAGCTTAGTGATCTCATCAGAGACTTAGATCTTTCAAAGGAACGTGCTGAGCTGCTAGCATCAAGGCTAAAAGAAAACCATTGCCTAGTCTCTGATGTGAGAATTACGAGTACTTTCTATCGCACGAGAGAACAAAACTTATTGCAATTTTTGAGGCTTACTGACTTTCATGGACTTGGAGACTTATCAGGCAAATGACTGGCGTCTCTTTATTGACAGCAGTAAAGGAAGTCTCAAGGCTGTCCTTTTACATAATGGCAATAAACATGATCCTATTAAAATTGCCCACTCTACTTGTATGAAAGAAGAATATGAAGTAATTTCAGTTCTATTGCAGAAAATAAAATATGTCGAACATAATTGTGTGATCTCTGTCGATTTGAAGATGGTTAATTTTTTGTTAGGTCAACAAAGTGGCTATACAGAATATCCATGTCTTATTTGTCTCTGGGACAGACTGAGCAAAATCAAGACACTGGATACAAAAAAATCGGCCTGTGAGAGATGCTATGGTCGTTGGTGATAGCAATGTGATAAATGAGCCTTGAGTTCCCCGAGAAAGCATCATTCTTCCGCCCCTGCACATAAAATTGGTTCTAATGAAGCAATTTGTGAAAGCTCTAGACAAACATGGACAATATTTTCAGTATATTTCTCAGGAATTTCCTGGATTAAGTGATACTAATTTTGAGGCATCTATGACCGAATTAGAACGACTTGCGTGGAAATCTTTTGTAGCGGTTGTACCAAATTTTCTCGGAAATTACAAGGCTAATGACTATGAAGAGTTAGTTAAGGAAATGCTTCTTAACTTTAAAAATGTTGGCTGTAATATGAGTATAAAAGTACACTACCTCCACAGTCATATAGATCAGTTTCGGCATAACCTAGGAGATCTTAGCGAAGAATACGGCTTCCATCAAGATATAAAAACAATGGAGAACAGGTATCAGACTATTGTTGGGGAATTATGCGCGATTGTCCAAAACAACTTCACTCTAGAAAATCCCTTAAAAGACAATTTCTTCACGTATAATATTAAAATAAAGCCGTATTTTTTAAAAATCGAATTATTTGTCCATCTCATAAGTTAGAGCTGATAAAAAATAACTGTTGACATTTTTGAAATCACCTTATTAGATATACCACCTTGATCAAAAACTTCCCGCCACCGTGTGGCGCTTCCAATGTTCCCATTTGAGTTCTGTTTTTTTTTGTTAAGTTGGTAAATCTGTTGTTGGCATATTTTAGCGTCATAGCTTGACATTTGCAAACGTTACATAGCGAAGTGTGTTGGCGATTTTTTATAATTTTAGAAATGGATTTAAATTTACAACAACGAACTTGTATTCAATTTTGCGTAAAAACGGATTTAATGGTGCGCGAACGTTGGAAAAGTTGGAAAAATTTTTCGGCAACGATTCTCTAACGAAAACGGTCGTTTACCCATGGCACGAGCGGTTCCAAAGTGGTCGTGAGTCAATCGAAGATGATGAACACAGTGACAGACCATCAACATCGAAAACCGACGAAACCATTGATGGAGTAAAAGAAATGTTGGTCAATAACAGTAAATTAACCATCAGAGAGATAGCGGAGGACTTGAACATTACCTATGGATCCGTCCAAGACATTTTGGTTAATGATTTGGGTTTCTGTCGTGTAGCAGCAAAGTTGGTGCCAAAAGACCTCAATTTCATGCAAAAATGAGACCGTTTTGACGTCGCAAAGGAGATGATTTACGAGGCTGAATCCGATCCCACATTCATCAAAAGGATCATTACTGGAGACGAGACGTGGGTTTATGAGTACGACACGCAATCCAGACATCAAGCAAGTGAATAGCGTTCACCAAATGAGCCGAGACCAAAACAACAGCCGAATTAACCTGATTTGGCTCCCTGTGACTTCTTTCTTTTCAATCGAGTTAAAAAATCACTACGAGGAACGCGTTTCAGCAGCCGAGAGGTTAAGTAATGGAAAAATCGCAGGAAGCACTGATGGACATACCGAAAACCGAATATAAAAAATGTTTCGAGGATTGGATCAAGCGCTGGCATAAGTGTGTTGCAGTCGATGGGGATTACTTTGAAGGGGACAATATAGATTTAGATGAATAAACTTGTATTTTTAATTTTCTGAATGTGGTGGTATGTACTTAAAAACAGGTCTTAAATCCGAGGCATCGAAATGTGTGTAGGGCAGTGTAATACGAGTACGAGTAGTACCAGAAGCCCACTATGTATAAGTGCTGCCGCGTTGGTTGGCTTGTAACTCCTAGTCATCATATTTATTTTGACATCCAGACTAGAACCTGATCAATTCGCAATTGACATGGACTGAGCATATGGAGTTCAATACAATTAGAGTTGAGCAGCACACATTTGAGTGTTTATTTCTAATATATGGTGTGGTCTGACTCAGCATACTGTTTTTCGGGCTCCCCTAGAGCGTTGATAATTTGTTCTTGGTCAAAAGATTAGCGTTCTTGTTTGTGCAATCTAGGTTTCTCTTCTGTACTCACTTATTCAATTCTTTTGTCTGAATTTTTATTATGAAGGCCTTACACACGCATCAACTCATAGAATTGTTGAGGTCTACATTGGTGTGACTCTGCTTGTGCTTCGGTCTCCCGTCGAATTTTGGCATAACAACGGACACGCTAAAAAATTAATTCGTCAAGGTTGCTGAGAGAAATTTACGATAGAAAAGAGTTGGTTTGCTTGTTTTTTGGATCACTCTATTCTATGCGATGATGGTGAGATATGAATGACTCCGAACTAACCATAAGGAATCACTGTCAATAATGGCTAAAATAAAGCAAATAGATTCTGTGGACTGGGTCGATTGGAATTGTTTTGTGAAAAACATTATCAGCCACATGCGTGTCAAGCGGCATTTTAAAGATGTGCTCACAAAGAATTCTCATAGAGAATGCCAATTTGCAAAATCAAACAGCTACACCCAAATCCACAGATAGACATTAATTTTATTTTCGTCTTTGTTACATAATCTTTCCACACAGACTTGAGAGGTTTGCCTGAATGGGCTTTTTATTATCACACTATTTGCCTTCACTTGTGATTTGTACGTGACTCTCAAGATCATTAGCTACTCTTATCACTATGGGCTACTAGCATCTATTCCGTTGTCTTCCAGATAGTAACTATATTCTTAAGGTCTACAGTCGACGAAAATCGTTTTCCCATTAGCTAATGAACAAATTGGGGGCGTTATGGTGAATGTAGCGAAAGCGTGCAAATTTGTATTATTTGTGGCTGACTATTGGGACTGTTGAAACTGTAACACCGTAAACTAACATTTGTTATCAGTTCTCCTCTCGATATGGTATCTTTATTATTGGTTCCGTCTTTGCGACACGACCACGACAACGACTATGGCTACTTATACAATCAGGGCCACGATTGCGAGTAGTGCAGTAGTAGTAGTAGTGCGAGTAGTAGTAGTCATTTGTTTCCACTTTTATCAGCGTAACAGTCGCCGATTTTATTCCCTGTTATCGATTGTTTAGTAGAAATGTGCAAAAAAAAAAGAGTAAATTCCATTCGAAGCGCGTTTAACTGGATCCAGTTCGAACTGAATTAAATGGTCACTGTCCTCTGGTTGATTAGCATGCATCTTGATCGACGTTATCGACAATTAGAACGGGAACGCGTACTCCTCTGGCCAAAAATACAGTGAAGCACATGCAGTCGTATTACCATATTTCCATGTATACCATGTGCTTTGAAAATTAAGTGGCATACGAGTACGTTTGACCCTGACCGTTGAAGTATCATAGATTCTGTGTGTGCTGGGTTCTACTGGGTATGTCGACATATAAGAGTATTTTCAATTGCAATAGGAAGAAGCGAATGGAAATCGGATTTGCGATCAATAAACTCATTTGTTTGTTGGGGTTACGTGTTGGGGATTTGTAAAATTGTGTGATGACTGTCAGATTGTTGTGTCGTCGTTCACATGGTGCGCGAACGTGATGCCACCAATTTATCATACCATCCATTTTCTGCCCCTTTTACTTGGAATTTAGGCAACATACACAGCGGTTGGCGTCACTTAATTCAACAGCGAGTGGGGCAGGGACAACAACAACTCGTCGAAGCGTGATCATCAACTATGTGCCACAACATCAAAGTAATTCCTCTCTAATGCTAGGTTAATCTAATTTCCAAAATGAGCTTCCATGCTGTGTTCGCGGGCGGGTGGAATTTCAACAGTGTACCAGTATGTAGTCGTTGTTGTCGCTACAGTTGATTCTTTCCATGGAATTTTATTTATTCGATTAAATTAAATGTACGTACTCGTATTTGCCAGTGCTGCCGAACGGCTAGTAGTAACGTTATCGGGAATAATTTACACTTGAATGCGTTAGGTTCACGCATTAGAATCTGTATGCCTGTCTGTTTGTCTGTTTGGCCACAAAGGCCGCAGAGATTAAGTGTGATGATCAGTGGTTATTGATTTGATTTTTCTGTGTGAGATTAAGTTTTAAATCAAATTGCGGTGCGGGACCTTTGATAACCTTTCTATTGCAAGTGTGTAGTTGTGGTTTACTATCGCACAGAGATTTTGATTTAATAAGCGATACCAGGGGTAGTTGTTAGGGATTGATTTAATGGTGTCGTGTCGTATGTACCTATGATATATTGTAGTTAATAAAATAAACATGACTTATCATAATTGTAATTAATGGATAATGTTACGCTTCTGCTTTTCACGGTTAGATTAGGTTAACAAATTCTATTGCATTGTTGTCTAATTTAGCTTGTGAAGTGAAGTAAAAGTTTTGAAAGGAAAGGCAATTTTGGCGAATTTTTGGTGGACGCAGATCTTTTGAATTTGCCAAGTAACATGATTGAGTTTAATTTGGTAATTTATGAAAATTTTCCTCGTAAATTAACCTTTTAGTCGTTCTCCATTTGTTCCAAAAGTAGGGCTAGGGGTTGAGTAGTTCCATGTTCCCTCTGATAGAAACACGAATGGAAAATTGTTCACTCCAAAAAAAAAAAAAACACAGTATTGTGTATGTGTTGAACATGCCAAAAGTAGTTTTGGGGTTATTCGGTACTTGTGTGAGGTGGGTTTTCGTGGGTATAGTTCTTCGGTTGTAGCCAAAAACGGCTTACTTGGCAAACTTTGAAACAATCACCTTTTGTTATTATTTTTTAATCAAACACCCCTATTCTGCTATATGTGCAGATCGAACGTTCACTTTCACTTCGAATCGGTATTCTGCTATACGGCGGGTGAACTGCCTTACCGTTTTCTATTTCAAAAGTTTCGAAGGTTTAAACGTCACTCGTTTGGAAATTTAAGTGTCATTTCAACTGTGTAATTTTTGAAGTGAATCATTTTTATGAGGATATTCAATTCGTGCGTATAGTGTGTTTCACTTCGAACGGATAGCAGGATCGGAAAACTCGTATTTGACATAAACATTCCCCCCGGCGCACAGTGTGAAATTTTCGCATTCTAGCGGAACTTAATTCTTAATGATTGCAACAATGTTAGTCTAATTTGACTGGAAAAGAAAATTTTTTGTTTTAGTAAGGCAAATTTGGAGAACAAAGGCCATATGTATGTATATATGAGATAAAATATAAACAAATAATTTTAACGTTTTGAATTTCCTTTAATACCTTGATTTTTTTCTTTTTTGCTTTTGGTAATTTTTTTTCATTTATTTGTTATAAAAGGAACTGTAATCACTATCTGAATAGGAAATAGGAGCAGGAGCTGGAACTGGAGCAGAAGCAGGAGCAGGAACATTAGCAGTTGGTGTTTTGAGTAGAGATATGGTTTCTGGCGGAAGTTTGTGAGTTTTCATTGGTGAAAAACCGGATTTAATCGGTTCCGATGCAATGAGAAACCTGTTAAGAATATCTCGGTTTGTATCCTTCCTACTGGTTTTTTGGCTGAAATACTCACGATTTCGGCGATATTCTTTGTTATTTGCCTCTTGAGCTTCTTCAGCCAGTTGACCAAGTGGCAAAACGCATGATCTGATTATTCTCTCTTCATGAACAAGAATTTTGTGTATGGTTGCTGTTTTACCATGGATAAAACGATAGGTATAGGCTTTTAGTTTCTGCAGCATAGTTTTTAAATTTCTCTGCATCAATCTCCCAATCACAGGAAAGGGTTTCGAGAATTACTAAAAATCGATTTAGTAACCTATTATCTATGCCTGTGATTGAATCAGTTAGCTCCCAGTTTCTAAAAAATCTTCTGACCGAATTACCGTCATTAGTGTTGCCCGCTGTTTGTTTTGGCATATCTACCAACAGACCCATTTCTTTTCGGAACCTTTCTTGAATTAAACGTTTTCTTTTTTGGGCAGAAGCTTTTTCTTCAGATGTCCTAGCCTGCCATTTTTTTATTTCTAGTTTGTAGGAGATATGCAGCAAACATTCATATGCCCGTATCCAGGAATGCAAAGGAGATATTCTAAAGGAATACATATCTTCATCTGCGTTGTCTGTGACAATCGAATCCTGATTCATTTCCTTTGGAGTAGGTCCACATACATATGTAGCATTTTTGTGATGAATCGTATTGCGATAAGGCACTGCAAACTTTGCCATCTATCATAGTCATAATTAGATTATGACTTATTTTGATGTCCTTGAAGTCCTTGATTTTAAAATTCATTAAAACAAGATTCTTGATGTTATTCTGCATTGTTATAGATTCGGTTCTTATGTCATCCTTTGTTTCTTTAGTCATTGAAAAGCGAACAGGTCTGCAAAATCTAATCGAATTTGGCCGGAGATTCTGCCAAACAACACTTTTGGAGCTCTCACAAACAAGCCCTATGGGCACTAAATTAACTGAAAACAAATTTTCGTCGCTGAATCCCTCCGCTAAGGTTTGTTTACAGAGGGTGTTCAAAATATTAGGAACACTGCAAAAATTTCATTAAAAATATGAAAACAATGCCAGAACGAATTCGTGGCTTAAAAAAAGTTAAGGGAGGCGTGACAAAATATTAAAAGAAAAAAATTGTTTCCTCTATAAATAATGAACAAATATGATAAATCTTAAAACTATAAAGTTGAATTTTTTATTTCAGGCTCCAAAATCAAAATCCACAGCAATAAACAAAAAATATGTGAAAAAAATGCAGTGTTCCTAATACTTTGAACACCCTCTGTATATCTACTCTGCGCAGAACGTCCGTCACATCCCCACTTGTAGGTTAAGAGTAATAGTTCATGCTTCACAAATTCTTTTCGCGTTCAAATCAACAAAGTCTAGCAAATTTACAACTGCAGATGTGTCGGTGACTATAATGCTTTGTTCTGGGCGATAGCATTTTTCTTTTGCTTTTTGTACGATATAGTAGGGAGGAAATAAATCGCTTCCAGCATCTTTTGCTTTTTGCCTTATCGTGTTATACTGTTGAACACTCAACTTCGCGTCTATGATAAGACCCAATGCTTCTTCGGGAAAAAGTTTTGGTTCTGGCCCTGTGTTTCTTTAGACTTGTAGCACGACCTGATGAAGAAAATGACAGCCCTTTACCAAATTTGCTGCATCCTTTTTCCCCGAAGATCTCAAACTCATTTCATTGGCAAGTGCTTCAGGAGATTTTTCGTCAATAAGATCTTTGATTTTCCTTTTTCTAACATTAATGTTACATTCTTCGAATGGTTTTATTGGTCTTCCAGGCTTTGCAACTTCTGATCGGGAACTTGTATTTGGTACAACTGAGGCTATGCACTTAAGTGGGAAGACAATGGATTGTTCTAACCATCTTCATGTTGTTGGAGGAATCTTCGTAGTTTCTTTTACTTTTTTCCCATTTGACTTTTATTCTTCCAAGCAGATTACTTACAAACCAATTTCCTATTAGAATCCTCAATACCGTTTTGAGAAGCAACAAGCTGCACTATCTTTCGATCTTTCGAAGTCTTTCTTCTTTTACTGTTTGTCGCCATAGCTCAAAACCATCCAACATCCTCTTCATCTAGGAGAAGGGTGGGGAGGGAGCAAAAAGGTGCACCGGATTATCGTTTTTTCTATTTTTGAAATAATCAGAGAAACAGAAAATGCAAAAATTGGCCTGTATACAATTTTAAATTTCTATCCAAGTTTCAAGCTATCAAACGAGCAAAAAAATATAAAAAAATATAATCTACTTACTTCCGCGTAAAGTCTAAATATTATAGATCCAAAATATTAGTAAATTTTTTTTCACAATAGTTAAGGATTTTAAATAAAAATATTCAAACAATTGTATTAACAAACTAAGAAATTTTGTACTTGATTTTTTTTACAACAATCATTGACTTTAACAGCTTGCAGCACAACATATTATGCAAATATACAGATATGGGAAGCGAAAACAACGGTTTGTTTTATCAGGAATTGAAAAAAAAAGTTTTGTTCAGGGGAGAACAACTTCATTTTTCTAATAAAGTTCCACTAAAATGCGAAAATTTCACACTGTGCGGCGTATAGCAAAATAGGGCTGATTGTATTGCTTGGGATCTCTTAAGAGCAGCTGGTGTGACTTCGTCGCTTTCATTTTCCGAAATGTCTTCAGTCGGTTCAGGTTGAGTGGCTTCTACGATGACCCAGTCTCTAACTTCTTGTATTGAAATGTTGTGTTTTGTATCTATAATTCCAAGGAGCTTTGAAGCTGAGTTTCGGGCAGTGTCCTCCGTAATTGAATAAGTGGAATTAAATCTTCATCTTCCCAGTTATCTTCTTTTGACAGTATACATTTAAAGAAGCGGGAAGCTGCTCCCAAAATAATTTTAAGTTCATTACAGCATGTCTTAAGGTTATTTTTTTTATCCCAGCAGCAATGTCTTCACTTTCCGTTGCAATAATTTCAGTAAGTAATCTTTTTTTGTAGTTTGCCTTGTCTAAATTAGTGACATTTTGGTTCATGGATTGGATAAAAGCGGTGACGTTTGGGGGAAAAAACAAAACTGTAATGTTCCCCATTTATTGCAGTGACAAGTTGCGTTGTCAAGAAGTAACAATGTCTTTTTTGGGCAAATTATTTTCTCTTAACCTGGAAAAGCGTATAAAAAAAGTGGTGAGTCTAAGGTAGGTAATAAACCCCCATAAAACTGATCTTGTCCTCTTTTCCAGGAAATACAAAATTCCAACTATAGACCCTCCTTCAATAAACGGCACCAGTTTAGTATTTTCCAATACAGCAAAATATCTGGGTCTCATTTTTAAGGGGAAACTAAACTGGAAACCTAATATTCAAGAAAGAGTCAATAAAGCTACAGTTGCTTCACTCTCTTGCACGGAGAGCCATTGGAAAGAAAATAGGGCCTTCAACCTCGCATAACCCACCGGCTATACATCTCGGTCATAAGACCGATACTTATTTACTCTTACTTACTCGTCTGGTGGTAGACCTTAGAATATGCAGTCAACCGCATTAAACTAAGCAGAGTCCAAAGAATAGCATGTCTATGCATAAGCGGAGCCTTTCGGTCTACCCACTCTGCGGCATTAGACATTCTGTTTCATTTGACACAGCTATTCGATTTAAAGCGACTAAACAGTGGACAAATAATAAAAAGACAAAATAAATAACAAAAGACAAAAATAATCAGGCCGCTATCAAGTCCCTGGACTCGGTCTCATTATATTCTAAAATCGCCCTTGAATGCCGATCATCTCTCATGGAGATGGCAGAGCAGTTCAACATTCACCTTTGTTGGGTGCCGGGTCACAGAGACATTCCACTGAACTGCAGAGCCGTAGTATAGGTATACCAATCGCTACGTGCAAACTAGCATTAAAGCTGGATGCCAATAAAAGAACAGACCTTAGGTGGAGTGTTGGACAAACATGTCTAGCGACCAAACAGATCTGGCCAAAGCTGGATCTGAATCGCTCTAAGTGTCTGATCCTTTTAAATAGAAAACATTTCAGCGCCATAATAGGTGTCAGCACTTGATACTGCCTCGCTTTTACATACGACTTCTGTAGAAGCTGCATGGACGAGGAAGAGGAGGAGACGATGCTCCACCTACTCTTTACATGTCCAGCTCTCTCCCAGAGAAGATAGCTTCATTAGGAGCTTTCTTCTACAACGACCTAAATGATCTAGAAAATATAGATGTTAACAGTCTCCTACGCTTTATCATAAGCTCAAACTGGTTCCATTAGTAAGAGGATCATAGATCCACGTGGCATCACAATTGGCAAATAGGCCTAAGTGGGTTCGTACTTCCAAAAGCCACTCTTACCTACCTACCTAAGGTAGGTAATGGTGTGATTTGGCTCGGACAAAAACCCGAAAAAGTTCTAGGGCATTTATAAAGGGACCGCCATCTAACGTTTTTTTTTTCAAATAGTGCTTATTTCGTGAATGGTAACACTTAGCTCATGTCTGATTTGACAGATAATTAGTTTTATCCTTCCGGTTAATAATGGAAAATAATTTCATTCAAATGGCTGCCTCGGCTGACCATGCAGTAGTCTACACGATCGGTCCAATTTTTAAGCACATTATCGATTGTGTGCAGCTGTATTTTACGAATGGCTTCACGAATATTGTCCTTTAAAGCGTCAATTGTCTCTGGCTTGTCGGCGTAACACTTATCTTTTACGGCACCCCACAAATAATAGTCCAACGGTGTCAAATCGCAGCTCCGAGGTGGCCAAACGACATCAGCTCTGCGGCTGATAATGCGATCTTCAAAAACAGGGCGCAAAACATCGAGTGTATCTTCGGCTGTGTGGCACGTAGCGCCGTCCTGTTGAAACCAGATGTTGCCAATATCCTCCTCTTCAATTTTCGTGAACAAAAATTCGTTCAACATGGCCCGATAACGATCGCCATTGACTGTAACGGCCAAAAAAAAGAAAAATGGCCCAATTATGCCTCTGGACCAAAATCCGCACCAAACAGTGACTCGTTTTAGGTGTATCGGCTTTTCAATGTATGCGACAATTTTGCTTGTTTACATACCCGCCAAGATCAAAATGAGCTTCACCTGAAAAGATGATTTTTTTGGCAAAATCGGCATCTTCTCTAAGTCGATCGCAGGCCCACTTAGCGAAGCGAAAACGCATTGGATGGTCAGTTGGCTTCAACTCCTGAACCAATTGGACTTTGTATGGCGTCATACCAAGGTCTTTATGCAAAATTCGTCTCAATGATATCTCCGAAATGTTCAATTGTTGAGAACGACGGTGCATTGATGTTGATGGCGCTTCACTCACACTTTCTGCCACAGCAGCAATATTCTCGGGTGTACGCACTGTTTTTGGCTTTTCACGCTTTGGTTTATCGATGAGGATGCCAGTTTCTTTCACTTTTTTCACAAGATAACGAACATACGGAGCTGACGGTGCTTCTCTTCTTCCAAAATCCGTATGCAATTTTCGCACACATTCTGCAACATTACATTGATTTTCAGAATAATGTCGCAATATTTCCCAGCATTGTTCAAGCGTATACACAACCATATTCGTTCAGCGGAAGGATAAAACTAATTATCTGTCAAATCAGACATGAGCTAAGTGTTACCATTCACGAAATAAGCACTAGTTGAAAAATAAAACGTTAGATGGCGGACCCTTTACTTCTCGATAATGCATTTGTGCAGGTCAAAAACGTTATCCTTTCCTTGCTACTTTTTCTTCCCAGTTCTGTATGCTCAGAAGCCAAAAAAAGTGTTTTACTAGGAAAAAGCTTCCAAAATAGGCCGGTTTCATCAGCATTATAGATTTGTTTTGGTGTAACAGACATGTCTCGAATTGTTTCATGTAATTTCTCAAAAACGGAATTTTTTTTGCATGGCAACTTTTCGCCGCATATTTTTAGTGTTCTTACACCATTTGTATACCCAACCTTGACTAGCTCTGAAATTCAGAAATTCGGAGCTTCTTTAAATTGCAGATTGAGGTGGTTTCCTTTTCGGCAGAGTCCATCTGTTGAAACTGGAACGTGGTCCTCTTTTTGCTTTTTTAGCCACCCGAACAATACATTCAAAACCCTGAAGTATTTCTAGACAAATAACAGTTACCTAGTTAGTCCCTATTATCGCACACAAAACTAACAAGAGAAAAATAAAAACTTTTACAAAAGAAATTCACATTTTAGAGTTCGAAAATTTCGGAAGTTCACATTATAGAGATGACAATGTAAAGTTTTGGCGGTTCACATTTTAGAGAAATTCGCATTAACGGTAGTTCACATTCTCGAGGGGCTACTGTATATCGAAATACTAGCTTCATCATTGTGTGGAGACTGGTACTACTATTAAAGATAAAGGAACACATAACATGGGCCACTATTCGGCAGCTAGAGGGTAATCAAAAGGTGACAGTGACAGAATATATATTACGGTCAGAAATAAATATGTTTTGTCAATCATCTGTTCCAATTATTCCGTTAAACCATCCCAACGGTGTAGTTAGACTACTTAATTCCATACATTGACACCCTTATTTCCTTTAAGTCAAATGGGAGGATTAGATATCGGTTCTCTGATATCGCCACGTTGGTTTTTAATATTTTATGAAGGGTGATTATAAGGGATCTATATCTATTTTTGAAAATTTTTTTCTACTCGATGTCGTCCTAAATGTGCGGCGTCTATTAAGTCCGATTCGCTTTGTATACGATCAATAGCAGTACGCATTTAACTTTTATCAATCCGCTGCAGGTTCCTTTATCGTATTTCAATGTCTTTTGGCTTTTTATCTGTTTTCGTGTATAGCTGGCCGTTAGAGGAACGAATTTTCAGAAAATTGTCAGAATGCTTCAGAGACATCTATGTACTTACGAAGGTTTCTTGCAACTTTAAGTGAATGTGGTGATTACTTGCTACGCTCTGCAACCATAAAGCAGTACTGACTCAACATTTCCTCGAAACAGTCGCCGTTTGGCCTTAGTGCTGTGATTCTGCTGTCCCCAAAATCAGGTTTGGTGCCCCAGTTTAGATAAGGAAAGACTAATTTTCCGAGGTCTGCACAAACAAACGTTGGAGTAAGTAAGTAAGACACTCTTACCATTGATCATTCGGGGCATTTCTGTTGGATGGCATCACTTAATTTTTGTAGCTGCTAACAGTAGACATCGAAATTAATCGTTTTGCTCTTTGGAAGCAGTTCATAGAAGACTGGTCCCTTCCAATCCCACCAGATTGACAGCATCACCTTCTTTTGGTGGATGTCTGCTTTTCCGGCGAGATGAAGGTCGCCTACACCACCTTTTAGTCGACTGACATTGTTGTAGACAATTCATTTTTTGTCGCCCGTGACCATACGCTTCAAGAATGGATCGTTTACTTCGCGTTTGGTGAGTTGATCGCAGTCCTTTATGCGCTTCGTCAGATGAATTTCTTTCAACTCATGCGGTGCCCAAATATATAGTTTTGGCTTTACGAAGCCAAACGTTTTCAAATGACCATGAACGTTTCAATGGACACTTTTAGAGCGGTGCCCGAACCGTTGAACGCTTATTTTTATGCACGAATGTTTTGATGTTATCATCGGGCGATGAGAGCCTTCAATGAAAAAATCACTATCACGGAATCGACGTGATATTTCTGCCCTAATCTTTACGCAACATTTCCCTTGCCTCAGTTGCTTTCTTCCCTTTTTAAAAGAATAAAGCAAAATATGACGACTAAACTTTTCAAAATTCTCCAGGTTCGAACCAATTAAATTGCAAGCACAAAACTGAAGCGAATCGCGTTTGACATTTAACATATGTATGTGTCACACTGATACAAATATATGGTAATGTAATTGAGGCGTCAGACAGCTATGACAGCCAAACCAAGACATGTGCTGTGTTGTCGGCGACGATGGTCCTCATTTTAGACATACCTTTAGTCTTCCAAGCGATGGCAGCGCCATCCATCAGCTAGTGGTGTGATCGCCACAAATAAACTCGGCTAAAACCAAATGCAGCCCGATTCAATTCGCAGAAATAGGAAAATGTGATTAAATACATATCCATGCGGTGCACCGCTTTGGATTTCAATGGCGTCAGATAGCCTACCGCTATCTAGACGATTTTTTTTGCATATTCATATGTGAAGCCTTAATAACAGCGATGACCTTGTCGTTAATGTTATTTCTTTACAAACGGGGACCTATACTCGGTGTATTGCTCTAAATTGATCCGTTCAAAGCTTATACGGTCGAATGCGGGAAGGACTTCGACACTGCTTAAGAAAATGTTTGCTTTTACTTTGGCTACAAGATTGTCCTTCTTTAACAATTTGACAATCATCCTTCCATTCTATGTTCTCTTCAGAGAAACTCTTGATATAGTGGCTTTGAATATTTTTGTATTTTTGTGTTTGGATGATGTGGCCAATTAGTACTGCCTCGTTCTAATTCGTCGTAAGCAAGGTAACGATTTCTATAATGTGTCATTCAGGAATAAGTTGCTCTTTCGAATGTGACAGGTGTCCTAAGCTGATATTCCTCAGATATCAACAAGGAACGTCAAAACTTTTCGTGGGGTGTTGATTGGAGCTACGTTGCGTAGTGAGATCTTTGGTAGTAGCATAGGCTGTCCTACTGCCGCGTAACCGCTTAAGTGGAAAGGCGCCTCGTCACTCGTGATGATTTTCGACACAAAATCGCCCATATCATTGTTGAGATTGAGGATGGCTTAACAGTAATTCACACGTGATTGACGGTCAGAGGCATTAACTGATGCACTGTTTGCACTTTGTACGGGAACATGTGTAAGTCTTTCACTAAAATTCGCTGTAGAGTCCGTCTGGTGATGCCCATTTGCGTGGCCCGTCGTCTGGTTGATGTTTCTTCGTTCTCAGCGACATCGGCAGCCACAGCCGCGATGGCTGCAACGCTCTGCATGGTCTCCTGTGGTTCTACTCTGTTCGAGTCGAGTAGCTAAGCGCCGGAATATTTGCCCAGTTGGTGCGACACGATTAGGAAATCGACATCGAAATTCACGCTGCGATAACACCACCGACCGATTATTGGTCAAAAACATCGATTTTTCCATTATTCCACGCTCTTGCGGAGTATAGCCCTCCATTACTTGTCTGTTTGTATACTGCAGCTGTCTAATTCACAAATGTCAAATATGATTGACGTACGACGCCATTTGCATAAATTATACCATCTTCCGATAGGGTGATTAATTTTGCGCCACCTAGTATTTTCCTGTTGTATGCGAATACAGGGTCATCTATTTTCGGAATATGACTTGTTTTTATTTTTTTAAATGGGACACTAATTTTGCCTAGCCTTTGATTGTTTTGTTTTTCGATGACTTTTCCGAACATTTCTCGCTTTATGTCGTTTATAACCTGACTTTTAAATGCTTCAAAGTCTCAGGATTATCGGTATAGACTCCACTCTTCACATCGCCCTCATACAAATAAATCGAATGGCCTTAAATCACGTTGTCTGGTGGGTGATTGATGTCGGCAATACGTAAGATGATGTGATCCTTAAGCCTTTTACCCAACACTTCGATGTTTCGTGAGCCGTATTGCGAACACATGTCCGTCAGATCGAAATCTGCTTCTTTCTCCAGCATCCAGTATAAGTTTTGCGCCGTGTCTGGCATCTTCTATGGATGGAAGTCAAAACGCCTTATTGCCGCGAACGTCGTGATATTGACAATTCTGACTCCGAGTTATAATTTTATGAACGATAGGTTTTGGTCTATCCGCAAAACACTTAGTTTTTCGTTGGCTTAACACACTACGTTACAAATAAATGGTGTTGGTCGGTTATTTAGGTGCACATATTCACAAATTCTAAGTCGCTGACTATCTATGATTTAAGGGTTTGCTAACAGTACCGTTGTTTGTTCTAGTAATTGCTTAACGTGCTGTCGGTAGTTCAAATACGGACTCTTCTTTTATAAATATGAACTGGGACATAATGGGTCTCTAGCAGCGAGAAACATTAATGACGCATTTGAGAATGTAGTGGTAAACGAACGCAGGATTAAACGATTAAAATAAGATTAGGTTATTGAGAATTCTTTTCCATCTGCATGTCTTTTACTCATAAGTCGGATTGGATTCAGCTATTACGAGTACTATCCAGCTCCTCCTAACCTCAGTCGATAAAGAGATGGCATCACCTTAGTGATCTGCGAAGTCCACTTGCGAATGCAAATTATTTTTACCAACCAATGTTATGATGTTCTCAACTTAAAGTAGTCTTTAGCACGTGTTAAGTTTTTAGGAAAATGGGACAGAGAGAGAAACAAAGATTTTTGGACGCAGTGGCTATTTCGCTCCATTGGTGGCATCCAGCATTTAATGGGGAGCCTAAATTATTAGTGTAATTGGACTTGTTGTTGTAATGTCTAGTCAACTACTCAACTTACGTGAATTTTTAGTTGCCTGATAAAAAGAATGTCTTTCGGGCGCGGCTGATATTGAACCTCGATCCGTCCGATTTGGAAGCCAATACACTAAAACTTGAGCCACGGCCACCCAATCGTATGGCATCTATCTATCCAATGGCATCTTCAATAAAAAAAATAATATTTCTTGGCATTGTATTGTGATTAATTTGTAAACAAACAAAAATTAATAGAAAAGAAAACATTGCAATCGTGTAATTGAGAAAAGGGCTTCTTCAACAATTTGCTGATTTAGCCGTACACCCGGATCAAGGTCAATGTTTTCCAAGTGTAATCACTTTTCATTGAAATACAATTTACTGCTAACTATAACACAAATGTAAATTAGAATTTGTTTCTTATCCTCTTACTTATTTGCATGACACCAGCAATCACATGACCGTGTTGCCAGCACTTGTGTATTACGCGGACATTGAGTATGTACAACATTTTTCTACTAAATCAAGAAGAGCCAGTTTGTTCCCAAGGTTTGAATGTGTTACAGACATATCGTTACGTATCCACTCTTCTAATTAATTATCAAATCCATTAGATACTTCATTTGGATAAACAGATCTCACACTTGAAACGCTAAAGCGATCTCAAAGTTCGAACTCGAACTCATCCATTTATTACTGAAATGTGGTACGAGTTACTTACGTATGTGTTCAGCATTAACGAGATTATTTTCATTCATCGTCAGCCCAATAAACTTTATTCGATGTCGAAAAAGTCGGGTAATTAACAAAAGGGGAATTCATCCAAAAATTGCTGCTTTTCGTAAATTGTACACGCGTTACTGTGGCAATGCGATTATTTGCGCGCCACTTAAAAGTTGGTCATGCAGTATTCGATTGCGATTACGAACACGAGTACGACTACTACAATAGTAGTAGTAGCACAGAAATTGGAAATGTTCGTACTCGTATCTCTGTTCGTAATCTCTGGGGGCTTAATTGGATATGTAGTGGGAAGTGAAAAAGTTGCATGTAATCCCTTTTCATTTATTGATTTATGCTACAGTGTTTCCTACCCTTCTGCCAAGGAAGAGGAAGAAAGCTTTCAGTTTAATATTGTACATCCAGAGGGTAGTTGCAATTATTCTTACTGACAGGGTACTGAGCATACGATGAACATTTTATCAGCAATCTTTGACTACAGATTATGCAATTATCTTTTGTATATACATATAATCAATTGCACTGAATACAAACCATAATTACGTAATGTTTCTTTGACGAGAAAAAACTGTTTATTTTTCTTCAACTCGTTTTCTAATAAAAATATATCTTGTCACTTGTGTAAACTATTTGTTGGTCGTAAAGTAGATACATTTTCTGGCATACGATATGGAGACGAAAGTTCATACATTTAAGCAGTTTTTGCACGCTCCGTTGTGAACTATCACTACTTTTACTTCCTCTTACTTTGATGGATCCAAATGAGATCCACCAAAGTCTTAATTCGATGAGAAGAAACAGACGGGATCTTTGACCTGGCATTCATTGGATTATTGATTAATCCAGAAAAACCATGAGATCATCCTCGTGCATTTTGTTATTGTGCACATTTAAAGTAACCCGTGTAAAAGCCAAAAACAGTCATGTATTGCAGTTGTTTAAGTTAAGATGGCGTTGCGCAAATTATTCCGTGGGTTTGTAACCCCAAAAATAACATTCAGCGCTTTCATACACGGTTCTTATTATAGTCACCAACTTGGTCAGAAATCCTCTGTCCCTTCTCTGAAAATATCTTCTATTTTCGGTTTCGCATGAAAAGCGCGCGCTCAAGACATTTGTGTACCCGTAAAATGGACGAAGGAAATTTAGGGAGGAAGAAAAGAGAGGTACCGATGTACATTGTTCTTAAATGTTTGCAAGGTATAACGAGCAGGGAATTGAGAGCCCCAGGGCATTCCATATGCGAGCTTGAGTTTGTGGGTATACTGATGAGCTTTCATAGTGAAACGGGTGTTACGGTTGAAGGTTTGAAGTTGCGGAATGTTACAGGCGAAGCCAACTTTTAAAGCGCTCATTGATTGCCACGTCTGTGATGTTTTACTGTTTATCATATTTTGATTAAACAAAACATCATCATCAACTTTGACTCATTTCCTTGCTTTACGAGTATTCACAGAAAGAAGCCTTTGCACTTCTAATTGAATTCGCTATTTGACTCCAAACAAAAATTTGTATCATTGTACACTGAGTTTGTTACAACTTAACCAAATTTGTTAATGAGCGAACACGTTTACCTGAGATTGAACGCCATGCCACTTCACTCTGGACTTGATTACAATCTCTCACCCTGATAAGTACATTGTTTATGTATTGTTCCCTTTAAGTTGGTCGGACGTTATGTTTTTTCGATAACGACATGGGTACTGCGGCTGATATGGTCACAGACACTATTCTTTGCGAAACTAAATTCTTCATCTCTAAGTTGAAGAGCATCAAACCAAAGGCTTGCTACGAAATGAGCTGTAATAGTTGAATGTCAGTGAACAGGTTATCGGGTCTTACAAGACCAATCCAATAGAGGAAAATGGAAAAAATGTTTCAAAAGAGACAGAAATCACTGCAATGCTCTTCTCTACAATCTCATAAAGGTATGAGCAATATTTGGTCATTGGCCGAAAACATAGAACATTTTGTTTCATCTATTATACTAACGCTCATCTAAGATGACATTTCAGATATCAGCTCTTTACACAAGCTCAATGTATTGTACTTGTTTCGAACTTGGCAGCCAGCTCAACGCTTCCAATTTGTGGCAGTTTTCACCTTCACTTGAGGACGGCGAACATTAAATGAAACCAATCCACTTTTGTACCTGTGTAGTAGAAAGAGTATTTGATGATCGTAATATACTTAAAACCACTTATCCAGACGGTATATTTTCTAAAGGGATTGTTAGGTCGAAAGTAAAAACAAACTCCACGATTTAGTTTTAAAAATATAAATTTATTGCTCTCGACCTCGACGGTTCGACTTCTAGCGAAAGACAAAAACCTCAACCAACAAAACTCGTTTTCCTTAGTGGACTGTACCAGATTAAAGAAAGTAGGTAGCGAAATTTACTTTAAGGATCTGATTATATTGCATATTCGAGTTGAGATTGAACAGGGGTTTTCTTTTAATGGGTGAACCACTGCGTAAGTATCAATCCTATTCCTTATTACTCTTTCCTGGCAGATGGAAATTAACATTTGTCCAGCGCGTGCTTCGAAAAAACAAATCTTTTCCTGTTTCCTTTTCCAAAGCCATTCCACTTATGTATGTATTTTCTTTCTTAGTGCTTGAAACGCAGATTTACTCGTACACTAATCTGACAAGCAAGATACTCAGTTGCGAAATGTGTAGGTTTCCTCAAGCGATGTAGGAAGTTCTTCATCCTGTTCGATTTTCAACCAATGCTAATATAAGGCGCTTTCCACCAAAAATTCTTCTGTGTTGTCGGATATTCCTGTCAATGTATATGGCTTTACAAAAAAAGGTTTTATTGGCTGGTTTCCGGCATAGAACAAGGCAGTGTCTCTTAGTCTCGATATGTACTTCAATATACTGGATCATCTTTTTTTTTTTGTTAATTGACGCACGCTTAAAGGATTTTGCGTCCCTATTGTTAGGGGCACAAGAAAGAGAGTTTGCGGGTTATAATGACCAGGAAATATGTTGATTTTATGCGCATAATATCAAGATATAAATAGAGGAATTCGGGATTATAGGAACCTCCGCCCCCCAAAATCGTGAGGAAGCTGTAGAAAGCTAGAAGAGAAGAGACCGTATCCGAGACAACCGATGCAATTTCCTTTCTACTGTTCTCATACACAGTCCACATTTTTGAGGCTCAGTTTGATGCTGCAGCTACATATGTGCATTTGTAGAATAAGAATGTGGAAAGTGTGATGCCAAATAACCTGAGTGTCGCAATTGCAATATTAAAAAGTAGCCTCTGTCACTTCCCTGAAGCCCAAATAAATTAACAAAATTTTGGATGAGAATGGAATAAATTGTATTAATCAGTTTCATTAAGTAGAAAAAAATATTTTCTGGCGAAATATTTTGCCACCTCACATGCCTTTTATAAGATCTGTAGATGTTCGCTAACATCTTTACTCTGCAGGTGCAGAAATTAATTGTATCATCTTGAAGGCCAATTGACCTAGTCGTTTATGAAAACAATGTGATCATCGAACTCTGCCAATAATAATTGTTTTATGACATCTACATATTGCGCGATCTTGTTGAAACCAGTTTTGATTAAAATTCACTTCATTCAATTTATGTACTCGTAGATCGTGCAGACATGTTGCGCTAGGTCGCGGAAGTAAGTTCTTAACTTTTCTGTTATTCTATGAATTTTATGTTTTTTTTTTCCGAAGTACTTAAGTATCTGAAGGAAATGGGACTCACAATTCGAACTACGAAACGAATTCGATGTCAATTTAAACACTGATCACGCTCAGATACAAAGATGCATGCATACTCAACGCAGAGTCATTGTTGCGGGAGGATGTCTACAAGGAGCAGTTCTTTCCCATCGTAGTAAATTAACTTCTGAACGTGAGTTTCAAGTTAGCGCCGTCTATATTGTTATCCTAATTACAGATAAATTTGAAGAAACAATCTCAGATCGCCTCCAGAGAGCTCTTAACTCCTAGCTAACTAGAGCAAATACGTTAACTTCAACTTAAAATAGCGTAAAAGTAGCTTTCTGTCAAAATGAAAAAATACCTGGATAAACTAAATCTCATACTTGTTGGCGAAGCTATCAAATTTTCAAGAAAGGTAAAATCTGTAGGGGGATCCCTTGTTCAAATACTTACCTAGAATACCTATATCAAGAAAACTATAGAAAATGCCAAGATCTCGCTGTTAACCAGCAAAAGTCTGCTTTAGGAAAACTGTCTCCTCAACCCCAAAATGACACTGTGGATACACACAGCAACCTATAGACACTATAGACACCTATGCTGCATCCATTTGGTATCATAACATGAGATAGAGGTCTACACTGGACTCAATAAACTGTCGCGGAGAGATGCCCATACATCCATTCGAGCAAGGATACGCCCTGCTATCGCTTACTCACATTAGAATAATACCATAGCAGAACTTGTGTTGGAGGCACAAGTTCTACCCTTAGCATTGGTCGAGGCTGATCTAAAATCTCTAGCTGGTCTTAGGGTCACAGCACCCAGTACTTACTGCAACTTTACATTGAGTCAACGGGAAGGCCCTTCCCGTAATTTTGGGTTTAAACCACAGCCACCATGACGCTCCCACAAGGAGGCCTACCTCTAACAAGTCTGGCCCGGACCGAGATCTGGGGGGCTCCTGACTCCCATGGTACCGTGATTTAGGTCCTGGTAGAGACTACCGGTAGTCCTGCCACCAACAGGACCTATGACGGACAACTTGTAACTGGTCAAATCGTAGCAACCGTTGGTGGCGTCATTTGAAAATCGTTACGATAAGACCAGTACTTTGCTCTGCCCCGCTTCTTATTAGACAAAGTCATTAATGGGCGAAGCCTTGATAATTGGGCGGGGGGCTCCGCAACTGGTGCCATAAGAAAATCATCCACCACAGGATTAGAGGTTGCACAGAACTTCCCTCCTCTTTACATTTACATACAGCGAAAGCTATGGCTGTCGCCTACATCTTATCTCAATGAATCAGAACAAATCAGAGGAACACAGAAGCCACGAACTACTAGGAATCACACTTACAGACAAGATAAAACTTAAGCTACAACTTTAAGGTGGTACACCGATGTGTCTAAAATGTAGTTACCTCTGTAAACATGTGCAGTAGCACTTCCACATTTCAAACTGAAACACACGCAATATAGCTCCACACTGCATTAATTGCATACGGCACTAGCCAGCACCAATGAAAGAGCAGACAAACTAGTGAGGAAAGAATTTGCCTCAATATTTATGGCACCAAGACCATTCTGCTGGATGCCCATCAGTTCCATCAGCTGCAACAACAACTAGCTAAAAACGAATACACATCACCATGGGATGGAAACTTCTTCAACTACCTCGAAGTCAGACACGCACAGTATCCGGAAGAGTAAAAGAAAAATTTGAACAGATACGTGGATGTAAATACGTACACTCGTATACCTACTCTACCGCTCAAAAGTTTGGGGGTCAATCAGAAATCTGAGCTAAAATGGCCTTAATCCTACGAAATCTTTCTAAAACCCATTCTTTTCATAAGATGCAGTTGATGTTTGAACACATAGTAACCAATTCGAAATTAGATCTTCACCAGAGCAGACAACAAAAAAGTTATGCGACCATGGATTTACTTAATTATTTCTCTTATATGTAGTATTCATCTTGGAGTTATCTCTTACCCCATACTTCCGCTTTATTTTAAAATAGCGGTTCATAAATATTTGAGAGAATATTTATTTGAGTGAGAAGGCGAAAAATAAAATGAAAAAGGCATTATTTTACGAGCAACCATCGTCATCAATTCATTCGCATGGTGTCAGTGGTTGCGAAAATTGCTGAAGCTGAATTATCATTATTTTTGATTTAAAATTTGCAACAAAATTATAGAAATGCGATGCTCAATTATTACATTGCGCAAAGAAAATATTCCCCTCAGAGAAATTTCAAGGACATTAAGAATTTCGTACAATGGGCTTTACTCTACGGTTAAACGTTTCAAAGAATTGAATGACAAGAAACGTCCGGTAAGACCTTAAGTCACAACAACATCAAACTGTCACTGTCAATTTATTCAGTAAACTCAACATTTTCATCATGGTAAAGTACACGAACGAGCAACGTCTGCAAATTATAAAAATTTTCTACCGAAATTCGGAGTCGATGACTACAATTTTAAGAGCGTTAACTCCAATTTTCGGTCGTAATTCTTGCCCTAGTAGACAGGCAATAACAAGTTTAGTGCAAATATTTGAGTCTACATATTCGTTATGCGATGTTGCCGTGTCAGTGAGACAACGGGTTGGCCGAAGTGTCGAAAATATCGGTGCCGTTCAGGCGTCCGTAGCAAACGATCCAAACCAGTCAATTCCACGGCGTTCTCAAGAATTGGGCATCGCTCAGACCACATCTTGGTTTACACCCATACAAGATCAAGCTGACTCAAGAATTGAAGCCTATGCATCATTTGAAGCGACGTACGTTCTCCGATTGGGTTCTGAAGAAAATGCGACAAGATGATGAATTTCATCGCAAAATCATCTTCAGTGACGAAGCTCATTTTTGGCTCAATGGGTTCGTCAATAAGCAAAATATGCGTTATTGGTCGGGTGAAAATCCACATGTGCTTCATGAATCACCACTTCATCCACAAAAAATAACTGTTTGGTGCGGTTTGCATGCCGGCGGCGTTATTGGGCCATATTTTTACGTCGACGATAACGATCGTCACGTTACTGTGAATGGTCAGCGTTATCACGCCACGATAATCGATTATTTTGGCCCGAATTGGAAGATATGGACTTGGACGACATGTGGTCCACACAGCATACGCTACAATCGATTTATTGAAGAGTAAGTATGGTAAACGTGTTATCTCAAGAAATGGAGCAGTCGATTGGCCGCCTCGTTCGTGCGATTTAACGCCGCTTGACTATTTTCTGGGGGGCTACGTTAAGTCATTGGTTTATGCCAACACACCGACGACATTGGAAGAGCTCAGAGCTAATATTGAACGCGAAATAGCGGCCGTTTCGGCCGAAATGTGTGGCCGAGTCGTTGAAAATTGAGTCCAACGAATAGACCGCTGCAAACGTGCCCGCGGTGGCCATATGAACGAAGTCGAGTTCCATTCATAAAAAAAGTCGTCAAGTCCTTATTGGAAGACCCTATATATAGATCTCATAAGGAATTTGTGATATCTATTAGTAATTTCGATGAAAATATTGTGTATTCGGAAACATCATCTTGTGTAGACTGAAAAACGGGTCTGCATTTAAAATGATTTTTTACGTAGATTGCCACACCCCCATATTGTTTGCCAACTCTATCTGCTTGAAATAAATTGCTGTTGTCTAACCTAAAGAGAACACTGCGCATATGAGGTTTTAACCAAGTTTCAGAAAGACGATCGTATCGACCCCGGTGATCCTCGAAGATAAGACGCATATCATCCACTTTATTCACGATGATCTTGTGCGTTCCTATGGCAGATATGTATACCGCTTTAAAAATTTAGCAGTGCACATTATATTTAGAAGTGTTCTCGTCTCGTCGGTGCAACGCCCCAGTACTTTTTTAATAAATACAAAAAGATAAAAAATAAAAATTTTCTGAAAAGAACACACAGACAGGTATTCCATCATTAAAATGCGAAAGTAATTGATGTTTGTTCAGCTTTACATTGACGATGGAACTAATTAGACTCAGTACACTGAAATATTTAAAATAGTGTAAGGATAGAATAAATAAGTAGTAAAAGAGTAGATGGTAAGCTATATTAAGATTTTAAGATTTAAAGAAAAAGTAAAGACTGATCGATGTAAGAGAAAAAGAGGAATCTATAATTTGAAACATCTCATAAATGTCGACAAAATACTCGTAAAACCAAAAATCCCGGGAGATTTTTTTAATGGCAACACAAGTCGTTCCCCAGAGGCCAGTGTATCACCCGTGATCACAACAAAAATCTTTCCCAGGTGCTAAGCAGGAATATATTGTACATGTTAGGATGAAAACGGCTGGAATCTTTTGCACCAGTAATAGTAGGCATGTTAAGATATGTTTGAACATGTGGTTTCATAGTGATCACCGGCGATAAATTTGCGTTTAAAACTAAACATTTTCTAATTTTTTGGCGCATAT
This sequence comes from Volucella bombylans, assembly GCA_949129095.1. NCBI lineage: Eukaryota > Metazoa > Arthropoda > Insecta > Diptera > Syrphidae > Volucella > Volucella bombylans. The sequence goes on from OX422144.1 coordinate 157,538,564, forward strand.
ATATCACCCGTGATCTAAAGAAGGCAGAAGTTATTCAGTTAGAGTCAGTCAGTTAGCGTTCGGAGTGGACGTGCTTTTGTATTTTCTGCTTTATAGTAGGAATTAGTTAAAGAAATGGATCCCGAGGAAATTTTTAAAATGTTAGAAGCGCCAGAAATTCATAGTAGCGATAATTCGGGCGATTTTAGTGCGGGTGAGGACGAACTTTACATCCCGGATTACGATAGTGTTATAAGTAAAAGCATTTCTGAAGAAAATTGGGTAGAACATCGGGAAGTCCAAACAGCAGAAACTGATATTACACAAGAAGGAATTCGAAGAGAAATTGGGATTCTCCTGCAACTGCAAATAGCTTAAAGCAGTTCTCAGAAATTTTTACATCACATCGTAAGGAGATTATGGAGTTTTTGGCCATAGTCATGTATATGACTCATATCATAGGTTATTGAAGGCAAAATTATTTGCAAATTCTGTTGTACCATACGTTATGCCACGCAACCGGTTTTAGATTTTGCTGAAATTCATACACTTCGAAAATAGCGACCAAGCATTTGAAACATCGTCTAATTGGAAGATTTAAAAAACACAGACCAGCTTTCAAGAACTTGATAATTGATGAGCGCATGATCCCTTTCCGTAGTCACATAGGATTTCGACAACACTTTCCAGGGAAAGCAAATAAGGATACTAATGGCTGTATTTATAATTTGAAATTATACACTGAAAAGTCAGACCTTTCAACCAATGTTTGCATTCACCTAACGGAAGGTTACTTTGGAGAAATCCGAACTCTAACAGTCAACAATTTTTATTCTTCTATGGAATTGGCTAATGTTTGTCTAAATAGAAAAATCCATCTACAGGAAGGAATAGAAAAGGCTTGCCTAACTTGACTCAAAAGTTGAAAAAGGGAGGATGTATTTCTTATGAAAAGTCTGGCATAGTAGTTGGATACTGTGGAGATAAAAGAGAAGTGCCACAACAAATATTGGTGCACTTGTGCCGTCAGGAAAAAAGAACAAGATTGGTGAGTATATTCTCAAACCTGACATAATCTTGGAATACAATAAATGCAAACAAGGTACACATTTCATAAGTTTTGTTAATTGTTGTAAACGATTTTTTTTTTTTAAATTCAAGTATACTCGTAGACTTAGCTGATCAGTTAGCAAGTTACTTTAGTCCTCTCTGTAAAACTATCCGTTGGTTCCACAAAGTTGCTTATAAATGCTTATACGAGTATACTATACAAGATAATTTATTTATGCCCGAGGCCCTAAAGAAACAAAACATATTTTAACAACATCAACGGCACTCGCAAAAGATTGAAGGCGAAAGAGACAACGATGCGAAAAATGCTATGCCGTGTTAAATGTTACAAGAAATTGCGAGGAAGAAGGCAAAGATTGTAAATACATATTGTTCAGTTCAGGATGTCCTCAGAATCTATTTCTATGTCCCAATCATTTTCAACACATTGATCTTCATTATTTTTTGTTATTTTTATTCTAATAGTGTGAAGTACAATGTTTCTTTTTTCATGCAATAAAATATGTTTACTTTTTGAATAAGTTTATAAATTTATTTAATTTCTTTTCGCTTTTGTGGTACAACCAAAAATCTAGAGGTCTATGAGTATATCACCCGTGATACATTGGCACATGGGGAAAGATGTTTAATGTGATCAGCGGTGATACACGGGCCTCTGGGGGATGATTTTTGCTGTGAAAGATTCTTAGATTAGTTGTTATTACTATTGTAACGAAATTCGCCCAGACCTACTCGTAAGATAGCCGAACGAAATCAACAGAAATTTAATCAGAGATTAAAATGAAACTCCGAAAATTCTGGTTACCGTTCGTTCAATTTTAGTTTGTCTTGAATGTCCCTTTTGCTTCGACTGCTAACTCGTAACCTTCTTCTTTTCCAGTCTTCTGTCCGTTTTATATGCCTCGATTCTTTTCTGTTTGTCCCGCTGTTTTTCTTCTGTTTGAAGGTATCCAGTTTTCGGGCATCCGTTGTGACGTCTTTAAATCCACCGCTCATTCGCAGACCACTCATGGTTGGGGAAATTATACGTCACAGGAAACGGTAACTATTTTCTTCGTTGACTTTGTTCATTTTTCTTCTTCGGTTTTATGTGGTGGTCTTTCTTCTTCTTCTTATCTCTATGGCTGACAACTTGATCTTTTGCCATCTTGAATGCGAAACCGTGTTCGACAAACAGAACACATCATCAACCTGTCAAAATCGGGTGCGTAAACAAAACGTGAAGTAAGCATTTGCACGAGTTGTTTTCTTTTAATTTCTATGTTTTTTAGATTCTAAATCTGATTTCACAACACTATTTTATCGATGTAATATGGTATACGTTTAATGAGTTCTATTGTATTAGGCAAACAATTCGCTTCAATATAAAGCTCGTTTTCCTCCTCTTTGTCCATGTCCAAGTCATCTTTTGAGTTAACTTGCATAAAATTGTCGCAATTCACAAGACTTTTACGAATTTGAAAGTTCTTTTAAAATTTAATTAATTTGACGTTTTTTACAATTCCTGCCCAAAGAGAAATTTGTAAGAATTGACAGGGTGGGGAAATGAATTACTCTCTCAAATGCGTTCTCTTTACAAATTTTTTCTCGCTGGAATCGGGTTTTCTACAAATTTGTAGCCCTGAATTACGCAGATTAAACTCGTTTTATAATTGCAATGTGAATGATTACGTCAATATGTAATGCCAAGCATCACTAATTCCTCTTCAAACACAGATAACAACTTCACTGATTATTATATTTAATTGTTAGGTCGATATCTTGCGCAATAATTTTTAACGCCAACTGTACATGTACTGCTATTCAGTCGTATAGGCTAATTATAATTTTTTTTAAGGGCCTATTTAAAATCAGCGCAAGCTTTTTACGTCAAATTATAGACTTAGGTGTTAATTGATTAGTGTTTTATTTTTCTTTCTATGTTTTTAGCTGTTAATGAATATCCACAATTACAAAAATCGAATATGAGGGCGATGGAAGTACGTAAAAAAACTATACACAGAAAATGTAGGTCACTTTTTTGTTGGTTAGAAATCCAGGTCTTTATTTAGTACTCGTATATTGGTATTTTTCCATTAGAAAGTCGGTCATTCAGGAGAATACATAGGTTGGTTCTATTCTGGATGTACTTCTGTACGGACCGATGATATTATAAAACAATAAAGGTAGCGTGGAGATCCAGAGATCCTGCTTCTTAACCACATAATCCTGCCATTTTATTGCACATGGTGTACTCGTACCAATGCACGTGTCATGCTATTGGATTTCGGTTGCCTTTTACGATAAATAGAAGAAAATGTTTGGTTACAACAACGAAGACTCCATCTACCATCCCCTGAGGTTACCTAAGTTTTATCTTTTTGGTAACCTGCCAAAGAACATGGTTTTATGTTAGACTTTATGCGAGTAAATACGAGTAGAGCCATCCACAAACTCGTAATCTGAGACACCTTGCCAATAAACTTGTACAAATAACTTCGTATCCAGGAAAACGAATGTTTCCTAAAAAGGGGCACTAACCTTCAGCAATGGGTAGCAATTCAAACTATTTCATATTGGTCAGTTTTTCCGTCTCTGTGGTAAAAGTAAATTTTCATGAAGCATGGACAAGAATTAGTGAAGCAGATAGATGTTCGTAATGACTTCTACCCTCTCACAAATTCGACAATAAATAACGCCCTAGAAGTTGAGCTGAGAATTGTCAACCGTCCGTCGAGAATTACATCCAGTGTTTTCTCAATATGGAAGAGCATTTGACAATTAAAAGGGATATACGAGTTCAACGATTATCTATTTACGAGTATGTTCAACATCCAATATCATTCCAACTATTGTAAATGGTGTTTTTTTTAGAGGTTTGGTTTTTAAACTGGCAACACTGTTTCTACAGATTGTCACTTTGACAGTTGAAAGTTGATTTGTGGTTAGTGCGTTTTGCCATTTTACGATGAATAGATTTACAGAACAACGCGTGCAAATTTATTTTGAAAACCATGGTTCGGTTCGCCAAACTTATCTTGCGCCACGTCCATTTTACGGTCGACATAATCGTCCATCTGAGCAAGTTATTCGAAACAGGATGCATTGGTTTCGCTTGACGTACACTCTAGTGGATAATACGCATCCCCAAAGACGGCAAATAGTGCGAACAGAAGAAGTTATTGCCGTTGTGGAGCGCAGTGTTAAGGAGAATCCGAGTGAGTCGATTCGCCATCGTGCACAGGAATTGGAGCTATGAACATCCACTTTGTGGATGATTTTATGAAAAAAAGATTCAGCTTCATCCTCATTTTCAACGCAAAATTTTGTTCTCCGATGATGCTCTTTTTTGGTTAAATGGATATGTGAATAAGCAAAATTGCCGAATTTGAAGTGGAGCCTTTGCCGATACGCCCTTACAACCATTAAAACTTACTGTTTGGCGTGCTTTATGGGTTGGTGGAATCATCGACCCATATTTCTTTAAGGGCGATGCCGGCCATGTTGTTACCGTCAATGGAGAGCGCTATAGAAACATGATTTCTGACTTCTTCGTTCCTCAGTTGAATGGCATTAACGTGACAGAGCTTTGGTTTCAACAAGATGGCGCAACATGCCACACGGCGCGCGACACCATCCATTTATTGCGGGAAACATTTGCTGAACGCATTATTTCGCGTAATGGACCTGTGAACTGCCCTCCACGATCCTGCCATCGCACACCTTTAGATTAATTTCTTTGGGGTATGTGAAGTCACTAGTCTATGCCGATAAACCAGAGACGTTAGACGATTTGGAAGTCAACATCGCCGTGTTATTGCTGATATACGGCCCCAGTTGCTAGATGAAGTTGTCGAAAATTGGACTTCACGATTGCGCTTCATTCGAGCTAGCTGTGGCGCGCATATGCCCGATATCATATTTAAACACTACAGGCAGCTCTATTTTGGATCACATCATCATTAGAGCTGAGACTTTGCTGACAATCTGATGTACTGATCTAGTTGTTTTCCCTTTGACTCCTTTGAATTTGGACCAGATTTTCCGATGACCTTTTTTTGTACATGGTATTACCGGATGCTGCTCTTAGCCTGAAGTTGTTCCACTACCATTTTCTTCACAAGGAGGAGAATATGCGTTAATTACATCACGTTAACAAATATAAACTGTCGTGTATAGCACACTTTGGGCATCGTCATCGCTTTTTCTCAAATGGTTTTCGACTCAGGTTAAGTATTGTTCACACTTTGGGACGATAATTTCTGTTAATTAGATGTCAAGAGAGACCGCAGTGCAAATATTCGATTTTTAAACGTCTGTTTTGTAAATTATTATCGTCCTACGCTTTTATCCAAAATGGTTTCTGAAGAATTGCCATGCCTTAAGTTGTGAAGGCGTTGTTTGTCGAAGCTGAGAGGAAAAGAAGTCGTTCAAGACTCATTGATGTGCTCTCTCAAGAAAATTTTCTACGACTTTGACGAATTTTCGTTGACCATGATTTGGTAACGATCTCCATTGACCGCAATTGACCACTCCGGTTTCTTTTCTGAACAGAAAAAGAGCGATGATGTCACCAGCATATACATGGCACCAAACTGTGCTCGACGAATAATTTGCTCAGATGGACCAAAAAATGTGAAAAGCGCTCTAAAATGTTGGCGACAAATGAGCGTTGAGGCGTGAATCTTTCCATGATTTTCCAAAATGACTGGCAAAAAATATCACATAGCATACTTATGCCGAGTTTGATAGGGTATCCGTATCGAAAGTTTCACAACCAAAAAACAATCACCTTACGGTACAATACCGTACCGTAATTAATGTAATTTGGTCACGGCGATTCCGGATGAGTGCCTCGGTGCGTTTGTCGTGGCAAATGGGACTCTGTTAATTTTATATCAAATTGTTTCAATAATTCACTGTAGAGCAGTAGAGTGATCGTGCTTCCCTTCTTCAAGAAATCTATGAGGATTATTGCCTTAGAATCCCGCCTGTGTAGTGATGTATACAAGTTTCACCAACGGTGACGATTTGACGCAAAAACTCATTGGGCCGACAGATTTCTCATGCTTAAATCATGTCACGGACCTTTTCAGCGATTTTCTAAGTTATCACGTTTGCCGGGTGGGCTGGGCAGATTTACGGTCACGTTGAAATTCGTTAAAACAATATCTCACTTGTCTCACTTGCATCGGTTCCCACTAGATCACCGAAATCAAGCAGATGGAGGACCTCATGGGACTTCGGAGTACAATGCGCCAATACCGCCACATGGGCATAGTACCTACCCCGCCGTAAGATCCCGGACTTTACAAATTTATTTGTATTGTATCCTTTGAAAATAAAATAAAAATATCTCACTGTTGTCATACGAGTAGATGATGAAGGATCCCCGTAGACAGCATTCAATTTCACTTTTATACCTTACTTCCAATTACAGATTGATATTGCTCCTCTTCTATTGTATTAAAAAACATTGTCACATCAAGACTAGTCGATGAATCAATCTGAAATTTTTAATGGCGTCGGTCGTTTCAAAGATGGTGGTACGTCCTACATTCCGATGAAAAATGTTTTTTTTTACATTTAGTGATCTTCACTAATAAGATCGAAATTTGTAGTTGGCAACACTAGATATTTCTGCATGTGGGGTTCTGTTTACATATTCAAGTATTTTGTCTGACGTTTTCTTCGTTATTGTTCGTTGTTTTCAAAGGCTGCGTTTAATCACTAGGTGGCGTGTTTGACTCCGGTATTTGATAGATCAAGATTTTTTGATGTAACCCGGCATGCACCACATGTAGTCGATCTGTCACTCAAACAAATTGCCATTTCATTTCCAGATTGTCCGATAAATGATGTAACAAAAGTGTAAATATAAAAAAAAACTCATTTGCGTCAATACACAAAGTTCCATCAGTAATTAGAAAATCAAAAAAAAAAAATTGTTTTCCTGTCAGAAATCTGACATCTTGTCATTATCATAAATTTCAATTTTTCCTCCATAGTCACTAGTCGCATCTATCAAGGTACAAATTAAGTACGCCATAAACCTGTAATATCAAATACTCGCTAATGTGCCTCATCATTTCCCTTGTTATCTGCTCAAATAGTTGCAATTATACAATCAGTGCTGATTTCCCACTCCAGATATACGGTCTCCTCCATTCATATTTTGATAATTAATTTCGAGCCACATTCAAGTAAATTCCACTTCATGACCACACTCTCAGGGGTTCCCAGAATGCCTACGCTGAATGTCTGGTATTGGAATCGAATCGTCGATACAATTTTAGGAGTATCTGTTTGAATCGAGTAGTTTTGCAGTTTTTGTTGATTCCTAAAAATAGATCGAACTAGGGGTTGGTACTCGTACAAGAAAATCGAAATGTCAATGAGTAGCACACTGTCCATTTGGTAAATTATTCAAATGGTTTTCCATTCAAACTTTGCATGAATGAATCTATCTACTGAGGTTGGTGTTTTTGAGCGATGACTTCCTGGCCTGGTGGTGGGTCGGGTTTCAGCGCAAACTAATACACAATACTACTTAATTGTCGCGTGATATTCACGATTAAAGCCTTTTCGATACACATGTGCGCAATGCTATGTGTGAACGATTCCTTGGGAATGTGATTATCGATTGGCTTTCATTAAGCACTAGACTTGTTGATGATGGTTTTTACAAACTTTTGCCATAAACCTGTCAATCATACATTGACAGCAGTTAATGGACGTGTGTAGGTACTCAGTAAATCATTTTCTTTGCCGTAAGACAGGTAATACTAGAACGGAATTAATTTATTTTTTTTTTATAAATTCGCACGAGTCTGATGTATCTGGCTCTTGTGTTTGTACTTCAAAGCACCAGATATGAGGGAATTAAAAAAAAAATCGCCAGAAAGTAATTACTGAAATAACACAATACTTTTCTTAAAATCTGTTTGAGGTTAAATACTTAGAATTTGTAGATCTAAAGGGGCCTGGTCAAAGAGGCTAAAGCTTCCCTTTTCATACAGAACTGTTTGTATATTGTTTTTGGATAAAATTGAAAATTTAAGAAAATGTGAAAATGTGAAACGCAGTGAACGATTCTACGAATGTTTTTTTTATGGTTTTAGACAACGGCCCAACATCAAAGATGTTGATGACCATAGTGATAAATCCAACTTACTTTGAATTTACTCATTTGCCTACGCAGATTTCTTTGAATTCATTTTCCATTAATTTTGAAACACAAACAGTAACATGTGGTCCGATGGCGGCAGCAAGCCAACATAAACATCGTCCTTATTTCTACTTGTCCTTTCCATTAAAAAAAGCGGTCTAACATTGTTGCTATTTAGAAAAAAGTATTTCGATTTCTTAATCACCAGAGAATTTACTTTGAGCCACTGCGAACCTGAAGAAAACTTTTTAGATATACGAGTATAACACACCTATCGCAAACAATGGCTGTGTTTTTTTTTTTTGCGCATTCGCTATCCACCAAAAAAGTAATTTGCGTGTAAATTAGAACAATAACATAGCGGATATAAAACAGTGTTTTCACATCATATTTTCTTTGTTTCCGATGAACCTTTGCAATGAATATTCAGAAAACATTTGACAAATTCCACCAAGAACATTTCCTCAAACTAAATTAAATTTGTTCACCAACCAACAGATTAGCTGGCAAGTTTTTATGCTGAGCTCTTAAGGGGAGTGGGGTCGTTTTCTTGTGTCAATCACTAACATGCGTGCAAAAAAAAAAACGCGGATAATGACTTGAAATAAGTTTCTACCCTCACAAGTTTTCCCCATAATTTCCATGCCTCCTATTCTACTGCTATGCGTTGTACGACTGCATGACAAACAGCGATGGCATTGCCTTCAAACATCCGAACACCGAAACACCTTTGTCTTCAAATTTCGATGTCTAGAATATCCTGACTCGTTTGCTCATGGTTGGGATCCCAAAATAAATATCATAAACATCGATTTAGAAAGGTTTTCCGAACGTTAGTACTCAATATTGGGTTGATGCAGCAGAACCTTGACCTTAAAGATTAAAGTATTGTACAATATATTTTATCCTGGACAACTTACCAAACGCAGATTTCAGTTGGATATTTCCAATTATAATTCTGTTCAGCAACTTTTACATTTCCAATGTATTGAATCATTGCCTTTTTACCGGCCTTGCAAACTTATTTGAGATAAAAATGTCTTGCTTTTCGCAACGCTTCGACTGTCATTTGGTGAAGGTGTATTACTCGTATTCCGTATGATAAATTCTGGTGCGAATACACTATTGTTTCCACGGACAAACCATATGGACTTTGTTACATAAAGTTTTCGAATACACAGTTCAGAACTGAAGCGGAATGTTTCTTTTTTCCCCCTTAGGTATTTCTCATCAAAAGACATTTCCTGAGACGTATCACCCTTTTGTCGCTAGAATTTCTGATTTATTCCAGAATCTTACTGATTCCTTCACCTTGATCCTGTCAGGACAATACAATTTTGAGGACCTGCTCAGATACGTTAAGGAGCGAGTGAAACTTAATGAAGCTTGAAGATGGCCTCACTCTTTTTATCAGTGACTGCATTCGATCGCTCTATATAAGATGACATTAAGCCGAGGATTATACTCGTACAATCCTCGATGATTTCACGTCAATTTGAACATGAAGCACAGAGATGCGCAATGATGTGTTGTCGGTTTGGAGGCATACCTTTACGTCGGTTAAATGATTTCTTACGTATTTTTTTCGTCACCCAACTTACTAGCGCTAAGTGGTCTCTTTTTGACGCATCGTGCAACTCGGTCTCAAAACGTAACCAACAATTGCTTGAAAGTTTCTATAAAATCCGCATTTTGGTTGCCATCTGGTTAAAAAGTAAAATATTTCATAAAACTCAAAGTCCAATATTATCAAACCAAATTTCATTCTATTGTTTCCAACGGAACGTTGAATTTATGGTTGAATTTGATGGGTTATGTGTGGTGGGTGTTAAGTGAATACAGAAGTAAGACTCAGGGCACATAGGCTTGGACATTGGTGTAGTAACACGAGTGCTTAAAGATGTGAGGTGTTCTGAAGATGTTTCCTTCCACGCTGGCAAAATCATTGTCTAAGCTTTTTCGTCAATCCTCCAAGATTCTTACCGCAGCAGATCGAAAACAGCATCTGTCCAACCCGTCCCTAAAAAAGGCGAATCTCCATCTGTCAGACCCATTGCACTTACGTTCCTACTTTCCAAGGTCAAACGCTGATAAAGCGTCAGCCTGTGAACTATCTTGAAAACTCTCAATGGCCGGCAGTTTTTCTCGAAGCAACAAGTCCACTTTCGATTTGATGGCATGCCTCACCGAAAAGCAGAACCATATTCAAAACCAATCTGGCGAAAGCAAGACATTTCAAAGATATTCGACAGAGTTTGGCATCAGGCTCTTTGGCCCAAAATGCGTGCTTTTGAGATCAATGACTCTCTTCTTCAGTGGATTAGAAATTACCTTTCGAAAAGTCCAATTCAAGTCGTTTTGGACGGTTTCAAGTCTGATAGCCATAAAATAAATGCTGGTGTACACCTAGGACTCCGGTCTGTCTTCAACACTTGTTTTAGGGTTCATCAATGATATCTTGTCTGCTACTTTTAATTCAGTATATTCGTTTACTAACTACAGAACTCTCTGTTTGTTTTATATTCGTTCCTGAACTCATGTCCCTCTTCGGATTTCTGGCACGGGAATGGTAGCGTATGTTAAGGTGATGAAATTCCGATATTAACAGCATAACTAATAGGGGAACTAAAGGGTTTTCCAATAGGGACTTGACAACTTTAAATTTAATTTGTGAACGCACTCTTTCACTAATCATCAAACTGTCACTGTCAATTTATTCGGTAAACTCAACATTTTCATCATGGTAAAGTACACGAACGAGCAACGTCTGCAAATTATAAAAATTTACTACCGAAATTCGGAGTCGGTGACTGCAACTTTAAGAGCGTTAACTCCAATTTTCGGTCGTAATTCTCGCCCTGATAGACAGGCAATAACAAGTTTAGTGCAAAAATTTGAGTCTACATATTCGTTGTGTGATGTTGCCGTGTCAGTGAGACAACGGCGGGTTGGTCGAAGTGTCGAAAATATCGCCGCCGTTCAGGCGTCCGAAGCAAACGATCCAAATCAGTCAATTTCACGGCGTTCTCAAGAATTGGGCATCGCTCAGACCACATTATGGCGTATTTTGCGTACGCATCTTGGTTTACACTCATACAAGATCAAGCTGACTCAAGAATTGAAGCCGATGTACCATTTGAAGCGACGTACGTTCTCCGATTGGGTTCTGGAGAAGATGCGCCAAGGTGATGAATTTCATCGCAAAATCATCTTCAGTGACGAAGCTCATTTTTGGCTCAATGGGTTCGTCAATAAGCAAAATATGCGTTATTGGTCGGGTGAAAATCCACATGTGCTTCATGAATCACCCCTTCATCTAAAAAAAATAACTGTTTGGTGCGGTTTGCATGCCGGCGGCGTTATTGGCCATATTTTTTCGTCGACGATATCGTTGGGCATTATCGCCCCATGATCACCGACTATTTTTGGCCCGAATTGGAAGATATGGACTTGGACGACATGTGGTTTCAACAGGATGATGCCACAAGCGACACAGCACACGTTACAATCGATTTATTGAAGAGTAAGTATGGTGAGCTTGTTATCTCAAGAAATGGGCCAGTCGATTGGCCGCATCGTTCGTGCGATTTTTTCTGACTATTTTCTGTGGGGTTACGTTAAGTCATTGGTTTATGCCAACACGCCGACGACGTTGGAAGAGTTCAGAGCCAACATTGCACGCGAAATAGAAGCCGAAATGTGTTGCCCAGTCGTTGAAAATTGGATCCAATGAATCGACCGCTGCAAACGTGCCCGCGGTGGCCATATGAACGAAGTCGAGTTCCATTCATAAACGTTTTGATTGTACTTCAAGCCGATAATAAAGTTTTTGAAATATCTCAAATGGTTTGAGTTTTATTTAAAAAAAAAGTTGTCAAGTCCTTATTGGAAAACCTTATACTGACAAGGAGCATAATTTAATGTTTCGAAAACACAATGACTTCCGCTGTCGTTAAAGCAACAACATTTGAACACCCAGCTCAAAGCAGTATGCAATCAGAACCGGGTAAGACTGTGCTGGGTGCAAGCACACTGCGGTATTAAAGAAAATGAACAAGCGGACGATCTTGTAAGAAAAGAAGGTTTGCCAATATCAAACCACCCCTTTGCATAGTGACGGGCACTATCGAGGAAAAAGTCACAGAGACTGCCAACCTAAGGTGGTCAAGTCTTGAAGGGCACAGGTATCCAAGGCTTGAAGTTAATAAAACTAAACAGGGATAAGCTGAGGATAGTAATAGGAATCCTGACAAGACACTGTCTCCTGCATCACGCAAAGAGACTCAAATTGTTAGATACGGATATCTGCACACATACTGTGTGAATGCGAGGCAATATCGCGTAGTCGAAAAAAATTCGAATACTTCTTCGAAAACCTAGTGGTAATAGACGGCACGAACTTTTTGCCTTTTGCAAGAAAATTGGGTGTTTCACCAGGGCATTTGTTTGGATGCTTACCATTGAAGACAAATTCAATTGGTTCCACAGGGACTGCGATGGGCCCGTTTTGATGACTAGTGTCTGTGTGGTGGCATATCCATCATACCCCTGTTTAACCTAACCTAACCTAAACACCCAGCTATTAGCCATGAATGGCACTTGCATCGTACAACTTTCCATTCTCAGTATGTATGTCAATCACAACTTACGTTAGAACAACTACATATTCGATTCGTCAAAAATGCTGCGAAAAGTCTAGATTTCCTTAAGCGATGTAAGAAATACTTTACTTCCTCTGATCTGGCCTTAATATACTCAGATGTATAAGGTATTTGTCAGACCAAAATTGCAGTACAATGCTCACACATGGTTAGGTGCTCCTAAGAATCTCTGTACCTATTAGATAGGACTCAAAGCCTCATAAGTGATGTTAATACTGCATAGCCAATTCGTGCACTTGAACACTGACGTAATTTCTTCTGCCGTACCTTGTTCTATCGGTATTTTCATCACCAGCGCTCCAATGAAATTTGCCAATAAAATTTCATCCCTTCAAACCGTAAACCGTAACTCCCGTATAGCTATGAATGCTCTCAAGCTGACTTTCAGACATACTCGTACTCTGAAACTCGCTATATGAAATGCCCAGCGATTATACCCTTCTAATATTCAAAATTAACGTACATTGGTTGTGCAAGAATTTTAAGGGTACACAGAAGCCTTTGAGTACTAGGTGGGGTGAAAAGTAACCGCCTTGGAAATGAAAAAAAAAATATATATATATAAATATAGTCCCCTTTTAGCTTGATACACTTATTCCAGCGATTTTCCAACTTCTTGATCCCGTCCGAAAAGTAATTTTCCGGAAGGTCTGCAAAATACTCGTACTCATCCGTGGCGTCGATGATTTCCTCGCGTGAGCTGAATTTTTTATTGATGAGCCACCTTTTGAGGTTTGGGAAGAGATAATAGTCCGAGGGAGCCAAATCGAGCGAATACGGTGGATGCGACAGCAATTGGAGCCGTAAGTCATTGATTTTAGCCGTGGTTGCGATGCTCTTGTGACCCGGCGCATTGTCTTGCAAAAACAAAATTTTTTTTCGCTTCATGTGAGGCCGTTTTGCAGCGATTTCAGCCTTCAATCGCTCCAATAATGCTCAGTAATACTCGTTGTTGATGGTTTTTGCTTTTTCGAGGTAGTCCACGAAGAGTATGCCATGAGAATCTCAGAAAATCGACGCCATATCCTTTCCGACCCATCGAGGTTCAGTCCATTGCTGTGCACTCATTATGTTCTCTGGTGTGTAATAGTGGATCCAAGTTTCATCAACAGTTACCAATCGATGCCAAAATTCCTCCCGATTCCACATCAGCAAGTCCAAACACTCTTTCGAGGTGCTCTCGCGTTCGTGTTTTTGGTCAGGAGAGAGCATGCGCGGCACCGAGTGGCAGGATAACTTTTTCATATGCAGAATATTGCCCAAAATATGGCGTGTGCGCTCAGTACTAATCTTTGTGATATCTGCTAGCTCGCGCACCTTCATTTTCCGTTCAGCCAACACCATTTCATGTATTTCTTTGACATTGTCCCCTGACCACGCACCTGAGGGCCTGACGCTGCGGACTTGATCGGTAGAGGAGTTGCGACCACTACGAAACTCTCGAAACCAATATTTGACGGTGTAACCTGACGGAGCATTAGCCCCATAATATTTATCCAACTTTCCTTTTGTTTCCTTCGCCGTTCTGCCTCTCAAAAAATAATGTTTTATGAGAGAACGAAAATCGTTTTTGTCCATACTCAACATGATGCCAAACACGTCAACAACAATCAGCTGTCAAAACAAAACTAAAGACAGTATCGCACCGAAATTTGGCATGTCTGCCTAAATATGAACGGACTTCAAGGCACCATAACCTTTTTTGCAGTAGCAGCGCATTCTGGCGGTCAAGAAGGCTACTTTTCACCCCACCTAGTATATACCTAGTCCTGCCATAAGTTCTGTTACACAATTTCCAGCGCTTATCGTTCAAAACTTCTTGCGGAAATAGAACACTTTAACCTTTTTTCAGAACACATGCTCTGATCAGTGAAGAATACTAGTTAGTTTGGTTTCAGTTTGCAAACTATTAACATGTAGAGGGGCGTTAAAGAGAATCAAATCGCGGTAATATCGTTGCATAAGTGCGGAAAGAGCGCTGGCCAAATTTTCGAGTTGCTAAAACCACTCGGAGTATTGAGACTTCGGCGAATTGTCTGGAGCTCTCGACAGGCCAAGAAGTGGTCGCCCGCGCGTCGTCCGTACGAATGTGGTAGTAAAGGCAGTGCGTGAACGAATTTGGAGAAATCCCCTTAGAAAGCAGAAGATCATGTCCAAGGAATTGGATATATCAACCAAATCCATGTCTAGGCTGATTCGGGATGATCTGCATATGAAAGCCTATCGTCGGTCCACGGATCATCTTTTGACTCCTCAACTAAAAAAAATTAGGCTTGGAAGATGCAAGCGACTTTTGCAGTGGCACGCGGACAATAGCCATGAAAACATTCTGTTTACGGATGAGAAAATTTTTACCGTGGAAGAAGTTTTCAACAAAGGAAATGACAAAATTTATGCCACTTCATCTAAGGAAGTGAAAAATGTTGTTCCAAAGGGTTCAACGTGGACATCATCCCGCTTCCGTAATGGTTTGGTGGGGGTCTCTTACCATGGTGTCACATATCTCAATTTCTGTGAAAAAGGCGTAAAAACTGGTGCAAAGGTTTACCAAGAAGATGTGCTAGAGGGTGTTGGGTGTTGTGAAGGGTTTGACCAATACCCTTTCAATGCATACAGATGGATCTTCCAACAGGACTCTGCTCCAGCGCACAAACCCAAAAGGAGAGGCTGAGAGTCAATATTCGTGGCCCAGATCTGAATCCACTGGATTATAGTTTGTTGTCAGAATTGGAGAACATGGCCTGCAAGGCTCCCCACAGAAATTGGGAAGCCTTAACCAGAGCAGCGTCCACGATATCCATGGAAACCGTACGTGCCGCTATATCCCAATGCCCACACGGCTTGAAAGCTCGTCATTTCGAGTGAATCCATTTTTTTAAATAATCAATAAGACTCCTCTTAACTTTGAGTGAATTTCAAGAACTGAATTTTTGTATTCAGGGTGTATAATTCAAATTTATATTGGAATTCAATCCAAAATATCCCTATTCACTTATCAAATGTAATACAACAAGCAACTATCTAACCGATATACTGAAAAATTTAAATTCAAGTATTGTGGTTTCTTAACAAATCTTGTAAGTGAAATGTTTATTCTTATAGTGGGAGAGGAAAGCCCATTACATTTCCACAGAAAAAAAAATTGGGTATTAAGCAAGAAACGATCGTTTTTACTTATCCGAACAAAGCCAAAACCAGAAACCCTTGTCAAGAATGATTCCAACTTACCATAAAAAAAAGAGAAAATAACCCATTTCCTTAAGCCTCCACGGAAGCAAAATGTCCCAAACAAAATCTGTGTATCTTTTAACATTTTTATGAACAACTTATGCAAATTCGATGACATTGGAATAATTCTTCCATCTCTAGGATTTTCATTCACAAGGATACTCGTATTTATTGTACAAATTAAGTTACATTCCTAAAAGACCAAATACATCTACATACGGGTATCTGCGTACATATATGAGTACCCCTCCCTTGCATTAGTTTAAATATTGTTAACTGCGGTACTGTATATGTAAATATAAATTCAAAATTCTAATCAAATAGCGCACAATACCGTCAGATAGAAGTACCTCGTATTTACTTCCAATACAAATTAGCGATATTTGCGTTAATGTTTGGTTACTTTGAGCGCACGTTTTTTGCATACTAACACAACGACTGGAATTTTTACATTCAAAGTGCTTTGTGAAAACTAGTTTTCCAAACAAGCTAAACAGTTAAAGTTTACGCTCTTTCGATTGGTTTCGAATGCGCGCTTACAATGTGTGATTTAATAAATAAGTTCATTGTCATTATTTGGAACGCCAACTGTTTGAACTCTGTTTGATCTAAACAACACCTGACACGCAAACATAAAAAGCAAATAAAATCCAGCACACGTTCCCCACCGTCAGTCATAAACAATACAACAAGCTCTTGTCAAAGTAAGACAACTCACGTCTGAAAAGGTGACACCGCCAACAAACCGTACGAGATCATTTACTCGTATTTACTTCAATGTCATAACACGATACAATTTTTAAGTACTCGTACTCGTAAATTGCCCAATTGATACGAGTACATAACTCGTATATACATATGAATACTCTTAGATACTCTTTTCAATTGTCGGCTTATCGAAAGCGCACTTAAGTCTGTTAAAAACCATACATCACCCGGGCTACTCTTCGAAGATTGATTATCATAACCTAACCATTTCGGATGTTTATACAATTGTGTGCTAAGTGTATCTGTTATACGTATGTACGAGTATACTGTTACGAAAAAAAGAGAAATTGACACGTCAAACGCTCTGCTTATAGAGCCCAACCAAATCCAAAAAAAGAACCTCATCTAACAACAATTGAGAAAAATTAACATTTCGCTAACGAATTACTGAATGCAAAGTTTAAATATTTACCCAGACTTCATGCGGCTACATCACGTTGGCCTAAGCCGGAATGACGATTTCTGATGAATCATAGAGATGCCCGCCCGTTTAAGGCCTTTTCTTCTTGCCCACGGAATTCGCGCCGAATTGTTTTCGGATTTGGTGACGGATTGTGCTCGATTTTGACAAAGATTTTCTGTTGGCGGATTACCTCATGTCGCAAAATGACAACACACCTACTTAGATTCTCTTCTTGGTATGAACACGGTACGGATACGATAATGTAAATGAGTTTTCGATAAGGAAGGTGATGCGTCAATTGAATATTTTTTTTTCTGTTTCCATCTGGATTTTGAATTGTTGTTTGAAATTGTTTCCAGAAAATAATTGAAGGGGTTCAATATACATTGTTATATCGGTAAGAATGACGCAGCATACTCGTCGTAATAAACAAGGTGATGCCTTGTGCTTAAGGAAAAATGTACGATGATTTGCATTAAATGTTTGGTTTTTCATTGGCCCACTTGGAAAAGACTTATCGCTTTGTTTATCTCAGCTAATGGCCCGACTTGTGTTTACGGCAGATTTTTTTAAATGATATTTTTTTTATGAGAGCAATCGAATTGGACTTGGCACCACAATCAATGATGATTTGGGAGTTTTCATGAAAAAAATTTGTGGTAGAAAAAAAACTGCTATGTCATTAGATGTTAAGGTCTAGAGAGTGGCTATTGTTGTAGACTACAATTAATTTCCTTTTTGACCTGTAGTCGAGTTTACCAAATAATTCACAACAGTTTAATAAAATTGGCAATAGTAGAGTTTTTGTTAGAAGCATTTTCGTTTTTATTGGTGTATAGGCACGTGAAGCCCAGAGAAGACGGAGACAGCCATAAACTTTTCCAATTGTTGCAGTGATATGAACGTCCCACGATAATGTACGATTAAAGGTAATACCACCAAAAAGTTTCCGGAATTCATTCAGAAAGTAATCCACATCGACTGCAACACACTTATGCCAGCGCTTGATCCAATCCTCGAAACATTTTTTATATTCGGTTTTCGGTATGTCCATCAGTGCTTCCTACGATTTTTCCATTACTCCCTCTCGGCTGCAGAAATGCGTTACCCGTAGTGGTTTTTTTAATTCGAATTCGGTGGCTGTTGGATGGTATTTGTTGCATTTTTCGTCAAAAAATTACGAATAATGATGGCACTGTGCGATGGTGCATTATCATGGTGCAAAATCCACGAGTTTTCTGCCCACAATTCTGGTGTCTTTCAGCGAATTGCTTCACGCAAACGTCTCATAACGCCCAAATAATACTCTTTGTTTACTGTCTGGCCTTGTGGCAAAAATTCATGATGCACTACACCGTTGTAATCCATGAAAACCGTGAGCATTGCCTTCTTTTTTGACTGAAAACGACGCGGTTTTTTTAGTTCGGCTCATTTGGTGAACGCTATTCACTTGCCTGATGTCTGGATTGCGTGTCGTAGTCATAAACCCACGTCTCGTCTCCAGTAATGATCCTTTTGATGAATCTGGGATCGGATTCAGCCTCGCAAATCATCTCTTTTGCGACGTCAACACGGTCT
The DNA here is from genome assembly GCA_949129095.1 of Volucella bombylans. Classification (NCBI taxonomy): domain Eukaryota; kingdom Metazoa; phylum Arthropoda; class Insecta; order Diptera; family Syrphidae; genus Volucella; species Volucella bombylans. Next base: position 157,557,399 of record OX422144.1, read on the forward strand.
CTTTTTTGCATGGAATTGAGGTCTTTTGGCACCAACTTTGCTGCTACACGACGGAAACCTAATTCGTTAACCAAAATGTCTTGGACGGATCCATAGGTAATGTTCAAGTCCTCCGCTATCTCTCTGATTGTTAATTTGCGGTTATTGACCAACATTTCTTTTACTCCATCAATGTTTTCGTCGGCTTTCGATGTCGATGATCTGCCACTGCGTTCATCATCTTCGATTGACTCACGACCACTTTTGAGCTGCTCGTGCCACTGGTAAACGACCGTTTTCTTTAGAGAATCGTTGCCGAAACACTTTTCCAACATTTCCAACGTTCGCGCGCCATTAGATCCGTTTTTTTACGCAAAATTTAATACAAGTTCGTTGTTGCAAATTTAAATCCATTTCTAAAATTGTAAAAAATCGCCAACACACGGAAAGGTAGATGTACTCTTGGCTACGTAACGTTTGCAAATGTCAAGCTATGATGCTAAGATTTAGAGGGAATATCAACAACAACCAACTTAACAAAAAAAAAAAAAACTAATCGGAATAATGGGAGCGTGGTTATTCCGGGAAATTTTTGATGGTATGTACCTAGATTTCGAACAGAATTAACATATTCGATGTTTGAGTCCCCTAGCTGCAGCAATGGAAAAGAGGTCAGAACAATGTTATTCCGATAAATAACGATGTAGCTTTTGATTTTCTCGGGTTTAGGCAAAGGTTATTAACCTGCACCCAGTTCAAGATGTTACGGAGATCTTCATTCATTTTTAATTCCGTAGGTTCTACCAAACTAGTAGGACTTTGTTGCACATCGTCTGCGTACATATGGACGCTGCAGCGTTGTACAACATGTGGGAGCTCGTTCACATATATTGAATAAAGAATTGGCCCGAATATAGACTCTTGCGGTACACCAGTTGTCATCGATAACATTTCAGATGCTTGATCTCCAACTCCGTAGTTGTTGTCTACCAGTTAGGTATGAATACCATATAGCAATTTTGCCGATGGGGTAGAAAAATTAAAATGGCTTATAAGTTTAGAGCACAAGAGTGCATGGTTTACCATATCGAAAGCTTTTGAAAAATCGAGAAGGGTCAAAATGGTAAGTCCATTTCGATCGAGACCATTTCGAATCTTATCGGTGATAAATGAGAGAGCGGTTTTGCAGCTTCATTTTCTTCGAAAACCCGATTGGCACGAGCTTAGCTGATGTTCTGCGAGGTGTTGGATTAATTGTGCAAGTAGAGGAGCTTTCTCAAATATATTAGAAAGGTAAGGCAGAATTGTGATTGGTCTGTACTCAGATAAGTTACTATTGGCCTTTTTTGGTATGGGCACGATCTTGTTTTTTTTCCATTCGTTGGGATACACAGAGCTGGTTAAAATGGTATTGAAACTGTGTTTTATTTATAGAAGAATGACTGGCAAAGACAGTTTAATAAATTTAGGGTGTATCCCATCTAACCCAGTTGCATTTGACTTCACTGACAATACTGCCTCCACTACATCAAAATCTGAGACACTAAGAAAAGAAAAACTGTTGCCACTAACGGACTCCTCAAACGCCAAACTTACGAGTACATCTGAAGAGTTGGACGAGGAGCATGATGTAAATATTCGGTTGAGTGCATTGCAATTCAAGTCATCTGGAAGCTTATGCTCTTGTTTGCCAACACCTATTTATCGCAGATTTTTCCCTACGGCAAATGGATCACGTTTGTGTGTATAAAAACGTACTTTTGCCTTTCGTTGTCGATACATATCGTGTAGTCTCACCAATTTGTATCGCTTCCAGCGATAATTGGCGAAATCTCTATCATCCATTAGGTTTGAAATAGTGTGGGTCATCCAAGATGGGGAATTGAATTGTATCTTTTTGGTTTTTACTTTGACATGTATGTCAAAGAGCCTATTTGAAACTCCTTGACAGAAGACGTGTAGAAGATTTCGTTCAAGTCAGAACTCCGCAGATCTTGCAGGAGACGAACGCAAACAATATTTGTAAAGTCCCTATACTGGTATCAGTATGAGAGCATTTAGGGAAATCTAGAGTTAAATACAGTAGTTGATGCTGTGAAAAACCTGGGGCAGGAAGTTGGTTATAGAGGAGTGTTTTGTCTAAGTCGTTAGTGACGAAGAGATCAAGCAGTGTACTGGGATTTTTTGAATTGATGAGTGGATAAGGTATTACTCGTATTTACCGCGAAGATTTAGCGACATCATGAAGTCAGATAGGTCAGCAGATTTGGAAGCGTCAAGTAAGTTACGGTTAAGATCACCACAGATAACATGACAACCGTTCCAGTGTGTCGAACAAATGGTTAAAGTTTATATTTTTGTTTGGTCTGTACACAGCGCCTATGAGAGGATTTGCAGTGTCGCACACAACATTAATAAATAAATAAATATTCAATCAGGCCATCAGATTCAGACTTACACATAAATTTACATTTTATACCAAAACGAATATAAATTGCAACGCCATCACCCACGCGGAATGATCTATCGGACCTGTAACCATCTAAATCGTAAACTTTGTCACAAATTTTTGGGTATAAATTTTGTGCATTGATATGGACAATATGTAAGCTATTGTGTTGTGCATGTAAAATCCGAATCATATCGTGTGAGGTACCATTCCTGTCACCCCCTTGTGGAACCCCCTTGTGTGTCGGACCCGCAGGGTTGTATCATTGTTAGTTAATGACACGTTGAGAGGGAAATAAAAAGAAGCAGAAACGCAAGTAATTTTATAGGAAAAAAAACTGGACTGCATTTAGAAAAGATTAATTTGGCCATTGTCACTCACAAAAAAAGAAAAAAAATAGAAAAAAAGAAAGAAAGAAAAATGTGAACTATTATTGTTAAGTGTTAACACTTTAATTGGCTGGTATAGGTGTCGTCGTGGCAGTGGCAGCACTCAAACCATCGGAGCTTTCAACGAGAATGCTCTTGTTTTCAGCGGGGAACCTAACGACACAGATCCATATTTTGTGTACATGGAGAACAGCTGCTTTTGGCGTTTCATACGTATCGCTTGTTGTAGGAGAACACGCCTTTTTTGGGGGTATGTACGTTATTTTGGTTATTTTCTTTAGAACTGTCCTTCTGTAATACGCGCATTTTTACACGAAGCCTTTTTCCCATTCTTTGGTTTTTCATGTTATTTGACAGCTCTCTTTCATTTCATCTTTGGCGCTCAGTGTTTCATAATTGAACATAAGTGGTTAAACATATTTCTTAGATTTTCCTCAGATAGCTCAGGGATACCAAACTTTACGGCATCCGCAGCAACATTTTATCTTTCCAAGGCATCTCTCTGCAGCGAAACTCTGCTTTTACCTCAGGTGCATTATTTGCTTCCACCGCTTCAATTTTTCCGATGCGATCAACTGCGTCAGCCACATTATTGTTCAGACTTTCTAACTGTATGGACCAATTCATCTCAATTTGTTCGATTTTGAGTAGAAGATCGTGTCGTACCTTAGACATTTCCTGTGTTATGCGATCCAATAGAGTTTCTGTCAGTTTGTTAAAACGAGCATCAAGGTTGTTTACTGGATTTCCAGATATACACATACGAGTATATTACTTACAAAGAAAGATTATATAATCTTATACACTGATTTGCAAGCCTTTACATTAAAGAAACTGAACTTAGACAAAAAAAAAATAGGAAGAAAAAAGAAATAAGAATTAAATAGAAAAGATGCAGTCGCATCCGTGTAATAAAATTGGTAAAAGAAGAGTTTTTGCTAAGATTAATTTAGTTTTTATTAGTAGAAGATGTTGAGTGACCTATAGAGCACGAACTCCACTGTTAACTTTAACGATGATAGAATTAATGTGAGTATCTCAAGAAAGATTTGAAATAAAAGTCACACCAAGGTTTTTAGCGGAGACAGGCTGAAGGCCTGTACTTTGCAGTGTTTAACAACGTTTGGCAGGTTGTTCACGTATAAGGAGAAAAGAGTAGGTCCAAGTATTGATCCCTGTGTCATACCAATGCAAACACCGGACAGAGAGGAAAAAGCAAAACAGTCTTTAAGCTTACTGCAAATGACCGCATGGTTGACTGTGTCAAATAACTTTTAAAATTCGAGCAATGTTAAGACCGTCGTATGATTTCTATCCATTGCGTTACGAATCTCACCTACTATTAATATCAGCGCAGTGTTGTAACCCTTGTGGGGCCGACAACCGCACTGATGTTTACATAGGAGATCTTTGTTATTTAAGTAATAACAAATTTGTTTTAGTGCTAACTTTTCAAAGGCCTTTGACAAGTAAGGCAGCATAGCGATTGGCCTGTATTCAACTGTATTCCTCATTCCCTTCTTAGAGACCGAAACTATTTTTACACTTTTCCATTCGGTGGGAAAAGTAGAAGTAGTGAATATACTATTAAAGATGTTGGTTTTATAAACTTTTATTTAAGCAGTCGAAACCAGTAGCATTGGATTTTACCGAGAGGGGTGCTCCAACAACATCTACTTCGGTGATTCTATTGAAGCAAGAAAGCCCCTTCAGTGTCATATGCAGTGCTGGACTCTAGAGGATCAGGGCTGCTATAAGGATTGCCTTATGAGGAAATGAAATACAAATTCAACTGGTCACAGTTAACACGATATTTTTCTTGCCGATGCCTAGATCGCGAAGCTTCTTCCACATATTCGTAGAATTTCCCGACGTAGATGGGTGGGTTAAACTTGTGATTATAAGAAGTTATTTTGGCAGATCTGATTTTCGAGACAACTCATCGATGCAAAATCTCCTCCACTTCCGATAGGCAGTGTCGCGTTGGACTATGAGTTTTTTGATATTAGGGGTAAACCATTGAGGCTATAAGACCTATTACCTGTTACTGTAGACTGTGGTCTACAGAGGGCATGTAGTAGATGTTTTGCATAAATGTGGCTGAATTTCGTTGATACAGCTCTCAATTTGCTGCTTCAAGGCGTGGATGATGGAGCGCTTGTTGGCATAAGCCTTAGACTCTAAAAAAACCTAAAAGAAAAAAAAGTCCAACGGCGTTAAATCGCATGATGTGGACGAGCAATTCTGATCGCCAAAACAGGAAGCTGCACGACCAGGAAATGATTCATGGAGTCATTGAATTTGTATATTTTCTTCTTTTATCTTTATATAATAATAGCGCGCTCAAGGGGTTATTATACATTTAAAATGGTTGAACAGGAGGGGTTCCCCAAAGCTCAATACTGGGACCGCTCTTCTTTTCCTTATACACCAAGGAACTTCTTACAATTATAAGAACATTGACCATCAAAAAGTTTGCTGACGACGATACATTGTTTCGAAGCTTTAATATTAGCAAGGATGTGGAAAAGATTTTTCTCTGATCAAACAGGAATGAACTGTTCCTAAACCTATTGAAGTCCAAGTGATTCGTCATTAGCGAAAACAAGCTGTTCAACGTCCACACTGCTGTAAATCTTGGTATGCTTTTCAACAAGATCTTAACTTCAGATTGTCATATCAATGTTGCTGAGGTTAAAAGATATCTATTCTAGTCGTATGTTCGAAAAACACCCATGATGTTAGTCAACAAAAATTGCTTGCTACATATATGGATTAAGAAGGTTAGATCGAGTTTTTGGTTTCTCGGGGTAAATCAATAACCTTACCGTTGATCACCTGATACGATACAAAACACTTAACATATTTTGCTATTTAACTAAATGAAACACATTCGATTCTTCCAACTGCTAGTGTGCTTAAGATATTTTTCAGTTTTTTGTACTCCTCTTTAAATTAGTTCTTAGTTGTCAATTATTAATTACAATTAAAAAAATTAGTTGCCCGTTAAATTTTTTATTTTAAATTTAATCGTTAGTTAAATTAAGACTCAAAAAGGTTTAATTACAATGAAGTAGTTGTCCGGGAATGATTACCAATCTCAATTCAGGCATAATTTGCAATTAAATATTGCAGTGATTGATCGAACACGATTTTGTAGAAAAATGTGATACGTTTGCTTAACTAGAAAATAATGAAAATGAAAACTATAATCCTCCATATTCTGAGATTTTCATAAGTCAACTTACAAATATGTACAGCTCTTGCTTACAAATCTTATACGAGTAGAATTAGAGGCGGGAACATTTATCCATTACTGCAATGGATTTTTGTCAAGGTCTAGCTTTTGGTAGATTCCATTTTTATACTTATAAGCACAATTAATCTAAAAACCCTACATAACCTCTTCGAAAACGAGGGATTATAATCAGCTGCATACTCATATGTTGGTGGCGAGAGATTGTTTGTCTTCATGATATATCCGCACCTAAATAAATATCACAATTTGCTGGCAAGTTTCTTCAATCAGTTTATTCCGTAGCTAGCTTTCTCGAGTTTTGTACATCAAATTGGTAAGATTTAGTTTATGGTTGGAATTGGTTGGATTTAGTTTATGCCAGGCCTTTTCCTGCTGCTTAGTCCCGTGGGGACATTGATGTCTAAATCATCCGAGGCGCTGGAGGAGAATTTTTTTGAGTCTCTGAACCAAATATTGTGTGGAAAACTTTTCTAACGAATTAATAAAATTTGTATCCGTTTGTGATAAGATTCACGCTTCTGCTGAAGATGAAGGTTTTATGCATTTTCTTTGACCTTCTATCGATGGCTTTTTTGGTTAATTGTCTGAAGGAGTAATGGTGTTTATTATAACCTTGACTGTGCAGTAAATTTCTTGTATGTCTTGTATGCCTCTCTTATTAAACTTGCATGAGGATTGCAAGTCGTTGGACTTCTCTGGTTCATTCTATAATTTATACCCGAATCGGTTCATGGAATGTTCCCACTTAGATTTCCCAAGTTTGGTAATCAGCCTCTTCATTCGAGGTTTGTTTAAATTTCATTATCATCCGTGTTTTGTTTTGACTATTGTCTATAGCGGTTCTTTGTGATAAAAAGTTCATCTTATTTCCATTTTAAAATAAACGAGGCCATTTATGCAGCGAATGGTTCTCACGACATCTATGTAAGTCTGCTTAAGTCATCGAACATAAGACCCCATGGAACTTTTCTTTAGGACAAACACGGCTAAGGTTCTAAGCACGTATAACATGGTTTTCTTCTCTTCCTGATTCTAGCTCTTACAGAAGTCATTAAAAAGGTCAAATAAGGTAAGCAGTAATGACGTTGATAAGTACACTGATCTATGTACCCAACTCGACACTATGTTAAGCTGACTACTCGTATACATCAGGCTATGATATGTGACCCCATTTTCCAACAATGATAAGCCTGCTAAGACTGTCAATTCAATAAGTTTTTATGTACAGCAAGGATGGAATCCAGCATTCGTATATTTGAACTTTGTAAGAGACAAATGTCAGAGATTGGCCTTTGCAGTTAAGGAGTACATTCATCACTAGGAACTTGCTGCTTGACAATTTTAAAAGATTTTAATAGTACAGGAATACTGGTATAATGCATTACCTTATAAGAGGCGCTCAGATTCAGCTCTTTAAATGTATAAAACCACTTTCGCACTGTGAAGCGGCTGCTCGCCCCGAAGTTGTAGTCAAATTTCCACTACCGGTATTAACTTGATGACTTTTCTACAGCCAACTTTTTTGTATGTACTCAATTTTTGACATAAATTTACCTTGAAATATTTGTATTGACTAGCAAAACTTTCAAGGATTCGCTAATTATATTTTGAATGCAGTTTTATGGCAAAATTATCGATTTCACAATCAAATTTATTTTTATACAAACCAGACTCTCTCAACCTTAACCGGAACCTTGATAATGCCAAACAAGAACCTTCACATTTTTAATAAATGCTAACCAGTTTCTCTTAAATCCAATATTGAAAACACCAAAGTACTCTTAAAAAGAGAAAGGAATAAAAAAAACACCTAAAATCAAGAACCAGTCACCGCGAGCAAACTTTTTGGGCAGAGCCTCCCAACCAGTCACTATTAATCGATTTCAAGATGAAAAATGATTCAAGTTCAACAAAAATAGCTGGTCTATGGATGCGTCAACACTGACAATGCACTTGTCCAAGGCAAATTAATTGGCAACTTCCAGTTCCCCTGGCTATATAGCAGTAGCAACTAAAGTACGACTATCGACCATAGACTCGTGCCACGTTTTATGATGTCATTTGCGATATACTTATAAGCCCTAACGCATTTCTCGCAGTCCAGCTATTATATCCGAAAGCGGCAAAACGTGTTCTTGCTTATAAAACATGTTTTCAGGTACGTGAATGTCTCAATGTAGTTGATAACCAGTAGTTGGCTGCCGCAGTCGATAGGCCAGCATATAAGTGACGACTACCCATATGACACAATGTTACATTGACATTGACATAAAGAACACTAATAATAACAAGGGAGAAACGATGTTATGTTGGCTTTAAGTTGCAGTGAAGTCTACTTAAGTGGAATATACTGAACTGAACTGCACTTCAATTCATTCAGGCGGAACCAATTGAATTATTTTGCTTTTGCATACAAAGTTTTGTAAATGTGGCTCTTTGAATACACCGAGTTTAGTGGGGCTATTGCATCACCTTTTCGCCAATCGTTCTGAAATCAGTAAATCGCCGTTACGGTTCGGACCTGTTCGAATGAAAATCCATTTCTTGTGATATACGGTCGCCTCAGACAGAAAGCAATAGAAAATCCTCCTTTGGCACGATATGTGGCGTGTCCTTGTGGACTACTTAATTAAAGTAAGGATTGGTTATTTTTGTCCATATATCATCGGATACTGGCCCATCCCTAAGGGCGCTTATTAATGATTTTTGATGAAAAAGACACAGGCCATGGGGTTGTTTGTGCCACCGTACAACCGCTTCGGTAATGATAGCAGGCGACAACGACTGCTGGCAATAAACATGACGACCATTTATGGAAAGCCTGACAAATCTAATGCAAGCAAACAGGATACGTATCCATCCGGTTGGAGCCTAGGGTTATGAAATGTCAGCATACTTTACTGTGGGCCGGTCTCGGTATCATGTTGCCTTTAATATTCAGGTTTTTGTTTTGTTTGCAAGTATGCTTCGGTGAAAGGGCTATGACCGGGCCAAGTATTCAGTCTTTGACCCAGAAACATTTGAATTAGATGACGACTTTTGTGCTTTTAAAGTTAAAACGGGGGTTCAGCTTAGCAGAGCGTATGCGAATGTGTGCATATAGAGAGGAGGCAAGCTAATTGTAAGACAAAAGGAGAAAACAAAGTGCAAAAAGAATGAATGAGAAGCGGACGACGATTATCCTTCGAAACATAGTGTGAATGTCGTGCCATAAATATGTCCTTTGTACTTTTTTATTGGGAGTACAATTTTACAAATTAAAAATTTTACCATTTATCTGAACCGTAAATTGTGTTTAGGGTGTGAAAGGTACGAGTATATCGTTGTATTAGAGAAGGTTAAAAGGGTTGGCCTCGTTCTCTGATGGGCATTGAAATGAAAATGCTTTACTTGGAAACAAATATTAATACCTAAGGATACGAATTGGCTGTGGATAGGGAGCTATTGTAAGCTATTGAATGTATTTATGATTTTTGAAATTGAAACTTTCGTTATATATGAAGTGCTTTTGAAAATTGGCCGAACATTCATATTGCGCGAGGTTTAAACCATTCTTAAAGCACTTAAAGCATTCAAAACGTCATTTGTTCGTTTAGAAGGCTCTGAAACAACATCAAAATCGGATAGTGATAAGTCAACCAATTATTCAGTTGCGAGTTGAGGGTTCTAGAAGATATTGATATTTAAAAAATACAGATATGTCATATTTCTCGTACGTAGATTGCAACTTAGATTTTGAGATATGGCAATACCGGTGCAGAAGCGCCAAATCAGACATCAGCATCGTAAGGTTTGACGTTTTTAATGGTACTCGTGCTCAGAACATTTTGTCATATGAGTGCTATTTGCAGTTTTTACAGAGACTTGACAAATTCATCTCAGCCAAAAAATGGAATTAAGTCCTGAACATGTTCATGCGATCATTTTTCATCGTTTTCGGTGTGAATTAACTCAACAACAGTGTGCCGATCAACTCGCGTCGATTTCTGATAAAGCGCACTATCCCGGGCCACCGTGCTTCGCTTTTCTTTCCAAATTCAATGATGGTCGTCGTACGCTCTAGGACGAATCTCATGAAGGACGTCCAAAATCAGTTGTTTTACCAGAAAACATCAATGCTGTGCTCTTGCCCGTCATATGACTTATCGTGAAACTGAAGCATGCTTGGGCATTAGTTCCACTCGCATACATTTTCGCATACCTATTCGCGTTGGATACCTCATAATTTGACAATCGCTTGAAAAAGATGGATTCGTGTCGATTGGTCCAAAGAAATGTTGGAAAAATTCGGTCGCGGTGCTTCAAAAGATAGACATCACATAAGATAGTGACAAGCAATGAAGCACACATCTATGCGGTGCCGTAAAATAAGGTCAAGTGAAATGAGGCCAAATTTTTGAATTTTGCCTTGGCCAAGTGACTTTTTGGGCACTCAAGACATTGAATTGATGGGTCATCCGCCATACAGCCCTGACTTGACACCCAACAGCAACACTCAGTCCCCATTGAACTATTTTCTATGCCTGGCGTAGCGGCTGCTCCGTTTAAAACGCATGTTTTGGAGTTAGTCTTGGAGTAGAAAAAGTGCTTCGAAAATTGGTTCAAACACATGCAATAGTGCATTGATCTTCATGAGAGAGTATTTTAAAAAAACAATAAAGCCATTTTCGATGATAAATATTTGGTTTTACTTGTTTTTCTCAAAACTTTAGTAGCTATTCAGTTCTGTATTTATTTCTCCACCTCTGTTTTTGCCATTATTGGTATGTAAAGTATGAAATAAACCAATTTTGCATAACATAAAAGCAGCTAAGGGTTGTCTTGAAAAGTTGGAATCAACTCTTTCATTTCGGCTTTTCTTTCTAAAAAAGGCATTATAGCAGTATTAGATTACACGGCTCTTCAAAGGAAGGGATGTGTCTCACTCCTGGTGTAAAATATATATCTGTTCCATACAAGGTAAGCGCAATGACGTTGTGCCCCAAATGATTAGAGGCTAAATTGTTGTTTATCGACTTTCAGACAAGCCTTTTTCTCCGGTGCTAACTATCCGGAATTATTATTATTATTATTTTTTTTTAAATTAATGCTTCTCGAGCTAACCTGATCTAAGTATTATTCTATGATTCTAGCCGTGCTGAGAAATATAACGTTATTCGTATTTTTGAAACAGCCACATCGTCAAGTTTATAAGTTTATGGTTATCAGTTGCCATTTTGTAAAGGCTGTACTGGGCCACTAATCTATGAATGATATTTTCCACACCGATTTGAGCATGGAAATCTCCGAATACTCATTTGATATCATTTTCGGACTTCATCCAAAAATCCCTATAATCTCGTCTTGCTAGGGTTTTCAGACTCATCTTATGAAAGTTTTAAACTCATATTGAAGATGTTTTTTTTTTATAATTTACGCGCTCCTAAGGGGTTAGATACCCTTTTACTGAAAGGAAAATTGTTTTGTAGTAGTTTGCAACTCAGGTGTATTTGGTTTCGATATTAGCTCACCAGGGGGTGGGAGTCCGAATAGGACGGAGAGTTTTTTCTTCACTCAGAGTGATTCGAAGGTTATAATTCACACTTGTTTCTTGTGCTTGAAACTCTACAACAGCCAAATCTACGTGTCAGTGTTATGCCTTCACACGCAGAATTTTTCTGTCTGAGTTCCAATTACACAAATGAAAAACTTGAAAGGCTTGTCATGGGTAGGATTCGAACCTTGACCATCCGAGTGAGAAGCGATTGTTAGTACCACTACACCACGGCCACCGCCAATGTTCTTAGATGGATTACTGCAAAAAGATTGCTCAGCGGTCGATGAACTTCGATTGATTTCGATTTTCCATACGAAATTCAGGTCCTTACATATGCAATTTACATGAATTTACATGACGGATAATCCGCTAGATGTTCACACACAATAATCAGAGTAGTAAGTGCATTGATAGGTCTAAAGAAATTTGTATTATGTGGTGCACTCTGAAAGCTATCTTCCCATTAAAAGGAAATTTGGTAAAATACAGACAGGACTGGAGATTGGATAGTTTATCCCGTTGACGGTTTTTTTTGACTCTGGTATTATGAATATGCAGGCTTACCTAGTGAAATCTTAATTTCTGTTCAGTAACTCAAAAAGAATAAAAACGAATGCACTTTTAGAAAAAAAAAACGATTTATTTTATGGACTGTATGTATAAGCACAACTGCTCTCGTATAAATTCTGACTCCAAGTGACGAGAATATTTGTGCACACCGCAGCCTTACATTTCACCGATGTCGGTCGCAGGTACCGTTGCCATTGTCTCGTACAATGTGCCCTTACGAGTAGTGGAAGAATAGTCGAACGTTATCGGCTGTTCTTCTTTGTGTGCTCTTCGTTGCGCATCGTGAAGCGGTATTCTGCCTTGTCAGTCGCTGTGTTAGTTGTATCCCTTGCCATTGGGTTGCTCTGTATGTGCACACATTTGGTGTTGATGTTGATCCTTTGCGCCGCTCAGGAAAACCTTTGGCTTCATGCGTTGCTATCGCGCTTGGTAGCTTGACATGGTGATGCTTTATCACTGCCATATGGTGTGTGTTACATTCTTGGTTTTGAACAGTTACGAAATCGACTTTCCCTGTGCTCAGGAATGATTACGATCAGAATCTGATCCAAGAAAGGAATGTAGTCGAGTTTCCACGCAAGGTTTCAAAAACAATCTATAAAGCGGCCCTGGTATCACTTTGGTGGACAATGATGTTCGATTTTGTTAGGAAACTGCAATTCTGGTAGCAAATAACTATTATACAGGGTGTCCCAAAAATCAATGTTATAATTTTGTGATAACCGACACCACTTGACCTATCACCCGTTTCCGGCTTGACGTTGATTTTTGGGACACCCTGTATATTGTGAAATTCAAGAATAGAAGGCTTTTCTTAACTTAATCAGAAAGCTAAATTCACTGAGTCATCTTTGGACCCCAGATCACAACGTGATCGCTGATAAACTTACTGGACAGGGATTAGATAAGCGTTTCTCAGCTAGGTCCAAGTTTATTTATTTATTTATTTTTTTTTTTTATTTGAATCTTTTACAATGGGCTACAAAGCCTATAACAATTTGTAAAAATTAGTTAATTAAAGATTTGATTAAAAAAAAATTAAGTTAAGTTAAATACTGTCGTTTCAAATAAACAAGCAAGATAATCCAGTATTGTTATAATATTTTACTTTAACAGAGAGGAAAAAAAAACAAAAAAGGGAAAAGAATATTTTTATTAATTTATTAATATATCAATCTAATGCCAGGCGTCTGAATAAAACCTTCTCAAACTGCGTGGTGCCACGAAGTCTCCTGATGAAAATAGGTAAATTGTTCCACTGCCTCGAGACACAAACAAGAAATTGACGCTCTGAGTTTCTGCAAGTAAATCTTGGTTGCAATAGCATAAAAGAGCGAGAAGAATTTGCGAACGTTATATTTTCAAAAAGACAACTTGGTTCTTTATTTATTATTATTTTCTTCAATGTTTTTAGGGATAAATATTTAAGATATGTGTAAAGGTTACAGCCAAGAATTTTATTTGAATAATGAGATACATGATCAAATCGATGGAGATTATATACATAACGAGTGATATTATTGAACGCAACTGACAGTAATTTTTTAAATTCTGAGCTATGGCTGGTAAAGATTTGACATCTATAGGTTATTACAGGAAGGATCAGTGTTTTTGCTAGTCTAAGACGAATATGTTGAGGGGTAAAATGTTTCGATAGGGAAAGACTGCGTAGTGATCCATATATTTTAGCGATAATCATTTGGATGTGATCTTCCCAAGTTAAAGTAGAATTAAAAAGTATACTTAAATTTTTGGTCTTATCAACATACTCAAGTTGTTCGTTTCCGAGATACAATTCGGGAAAGTAGTTATGATCAAGTTTGTTCTTATAAATTACTAAGCATTTTGACTTTCTCGGATTAAGGTGTAAGTTGTTTGCATCGGACCACGTAAGGATTCTGCTAAGATCGGAGTTTAGTTTATGAGCTCCATCTTCGATCATTCCAAGCTTGCAGTGAAGTTGAACTTGGGCATCGTCTGCATACAAGTCCATAGATGAGTATAGGGCTACCGACGGGAGATCATTAATAAATATTGCGAATAACAGTGGTCCAAGAATTGATCCCTGCGGAACACCCGAATAAAGATTTAGAGAGCGAGATGTTTTTTCACCAATAACAACAGCTTGGCTCCGATTACTAAGATAGGAAGAAATAAGATTTGCAGCGGTGTCTGAGAATCTGAATTGCTCTTTTAGTTTAGCTATAAGTTTTCTATGATTCACAGTATCAAATTCTTTGGAAAATTCTAATAGAACTAAAAATGATACTAGATCTTTATCCAGTGCATTCCTGATATCTTCTGAGACTTTTAATGTGGCCGTGATACAGCTGTGGTTTTGTCTAAAACCGGATTGTTTATCACTTAAAAGTTTCCAAAACCTTAGATTAAAATGATAAAATTGAAATTGGTCTAAACTCCTGCAGGGATGAGCGCGATGCAGATTTTTTGGGAACAGGTATAACCTTCGCAATTTTCCAAGTGGATGGGAAAGAAGATGTCATTATAATTATGTTGAAAACATGAGTAAGTATTGGTAGAATGTGAGGCAAAATCATTTTGATAATGTGAGGGTGTATTTCATCAAAACCAGTAGATGAAGATTTGATTTTGGGCACAGCACCTAAAACATCTTCATCATTTACTCTTTGAAATTCAAAACTATGTCCACAATTAGGGTAGGCAATCGGACAGTCTCCATTCGCTTCGGCAAGACCATCATTAATATCATCTTCATACTGATTATTTTGAACTTTTGCAAATTCTTCATTAAGACGATTGGGGCATTCATCTGAGTTGGGTTTCGTATTAGCATACGTGCATACGTTACAATGCCCTGACTCTCTAGGACCAAAATGAATGCTTTCCAACATCTCTAAAAGATCACCGACTATCCTGCTGTCTCTTAGTTGAAAAGGTTGTACACTGTTTACTGGCGTTGATATGGGGTAGTGTTCCTTTTTGCTAGCGCCTAAGGGCACTCTGCTTAAGTAATACAATATCCTGCGACGCTTATTGTGAGAGTAATGACAGCACCTCTTGTGAGTGTCTGGTCTACGATGTGTTATGCTGCAATGACTCGCCGCTTGGGTGCTGGTAATGTAGCCACTTTATCACTGAAGCGCTAGCTCATTATTTCTACGAAAGACTGAGAAATTCGATTTAAATGAATATACTGGGAGTTTAAGATTTGTTGGCGAGCTGAAGTTTTCATAATTCATCAAAGACGATGTTTTATTAGTTGACGCGAGAAACCTCTCAAATATACAAAGCGCACAGAAAAAAAAAAAAAACAACAGTATGATAAAATTTTCAGCTGTATTCATTGTTTACTTTGTCTGTGAGAGCCGCTAAGGTTAGACGTGCTTCTATGAGCTCGGCGATTTTCGTTTGTTAAAAGAAATGGATGAAAGAATTTGTATCAAATTTTGCCAAAAAAATTAAATAAAGGATAACAATGTGTGTGAAATGTTAACAGAGGCCTATGGTGAGTCTGCTATGAGTAAAACAAGAGTTTCCGAGTGGTATTAGCGTTTTCAAGATGGTCGTGAAGACGTTGAAGGTGACGAACGCCGCGGACGCCTCAGCACATCAACAACGTGAAAGAAATGTTTATGAACGATCCCCGAATCACAATCAGAGAAGTCGCTGATTTATGTTGGCATATCCATTGGCTCATGCCACGAAATTTTTTCGAATGTTTTGAGTAAAAGCGTGGCAACTTTGAACGAAAACAGCGGCGAATGGAAATTGCTCAGGAGTCACTAAATGAAGTCAACGACAATGCAGAATTACTGAAATGTATTATAACAGGTGACGAAACATAGCTTTACGGATATGACGTCGAAACTAAGTCTCAATAGTCCCAGTGGAGGCGTTCTGGCTCGCCAAGACCGAAAAAAAGCGCATCGCTGAAAGAGCTAAAGGCTATCCCAAAGATGGAGTTTGAGAAGTGTTTCGAGGATTGGAAGAAGCGACAACATTAATGTAGACGAATAAATAAATATTTTTTTCAAAAAACTAAAATTCCCGCTATTTTCAGAACACACCACATATATGTTGTACATAAAGTATATATCCGAAATGAACTCTAAATACGAATAGCTTATGCCTTATCACGAATTATAGTATTTCTTTATGGTCGCAATAACTGAAGACCTAGTTTGATTAAATATTTTCACAAGGGCATGTTGTTGAACTCTGTTCGATTTCGAAATCAATTTATCACACATCTAAACTACTTTTGGAAAAAGATAAAATTTGATAAAATGTATTGCCAATCAACATAAAAGCTCCGACACATTGTACGAGTATCTCTCTATGTGACTACGGAAGGACCATGGCATGCAAACTTAGACGTGCACTTTATTTATGTCTTCTATTCTGTCCATATGCTTTTGTAAGGTTATGCCACTTTGGAAAATGAAAATGGAAAAATCGATGAAAAGTTACTTTCTTTGTTAGTTTTAAAGTTCTTAAAAGTGCAAATTTATGCTGCTGATTCACTCAACACTTCAAGTTTCTAAGAAGTTATTTTCTGTTTCTGACAAAAATCATCCCAAGGTTTTGTGGCATGAACTTGATAGGTATTTATTGTACAGTTGTTTCTATGTAACTATCCTTATACGTTCTCTCATTTCGGGTTTGTTCTATTTGAAGCATTTACCGAACCTTGTTCGTTTACTAAAACATGAAATATGGCGTTGTCGGACTACCTACCTATCATGACCTAAATCCTTGCAATTAACATACAACATACATAATCGTACAATGGATAAGAGAAAAACACTTTCCAAAGAATAATTCCGTACTTGTGTAGCTTGTAACCACCCTCTTGGCATTCTATATCCCGAATTATAGTAGTCAACTACACAGCTTACCCCATCAGAGGAGCATAAGTACGTTCTTTAAACCAAACACACTTGAGTTTCAAAAGCCCCTGGGATGCTAAGAAATATGTTCATTCACAAAAATGCTTAATTATGATAAATACTCGATGTTGTGACTCATCAGTGCAGTATAGTGGTGCGAGAATGAGTACCAGTACAAGTACTCGTACTCGTACTCGTACGTATCTATCAATGTATCCTGTCAAATACATTCCTGGATAGCAAGAAGTTTAAAAAAAAAAAACGAGGAAGAGACGGCTGGCACCGAACCAAAATAGAAGCGTCCGTTTGTTTGTTTCCATTAGTAGACGGATTTGATTGAAGTTCATACGTACACATATCGTCTTGTCTCTGTATACGCATCATCAACCGATATTTATCATTTGACTTTGAAGGACTCGTTTTTCTTTTGGAGAGAAAACATAAGAATCCAGCGTGACGGGAGTGGAAATCAAATCAAATCAAATGTCAGGAACGAAATTTTCCTTGAAATTGGTTAGGAATCTCCTGCCCAAATGTTGTACTTGTAGTTTCTGGTTGGCAACAGATGTGGGACAAAGTTTACTAAAGTAATTTGTCTTAAGTTGACGTTTTTAGTATTACTTTGCTGAGCTCTTCAGCGGGCGTGGAAGTGGGAGTATCATTAATATTTTGTTTTTCAACTGCTGTGACTGATGAGATAGTGTACTTTCAGAAACTTAGTCATGAGAGTACTTTTGACAAATGTTACATTTACATGTAGATTATGCGGATCTATTGATTCGAAATTGTTGAAGGCTTGCCAATTGATTTTGACGTTGGAACAATTTATCTGAACTGACTAGACATTGCGCAGACACTTATAATCCTATTGGTGGTCTTCAAACTTTTATCGAAGTGATTGTAGGAAAAAATAAAGTGATTTTCGAAAATATATAGGGCGTGTGATGGATATGCCATCATACAAACACTAGGCACCAAAATGGGCCCATCGCGAACCCTGTGGAACCGGTCGAATTTATATTCAAAGAGCAAAAATCTAAACAATCTCCCTGGTGGAACATCCAATTTCTTTGCCAAAGCCAAGAAGTCCTTTGAAGTTCGTGCCGTCTATTTACTCTAGGTTTTCGAAAACGTATTTCCCTCAAAATTTTCTTCGACTATGCGATATTTCCTAGCAATCACACTGTCCTCAACAGGTTGCAGATCAACGCAGAATCTTCAAATGTCCTTATCTGACAATTTGAGTCTCTTTGCGTGTTCCCGCAGGAGATATTTCCTATTATTGTCCTAATCATATCCCTGTTTAAGTTTATTAACTCCATAGATCTTTTACCGCCAAAAAGTGGTCAGAGAGCCTTGGATACCCTGTGTCCTTCAAGATTTGACCACCTTACGTTGGCAGTCTTTATGATTTTTTCCTCGACAGTGCCCCCTACTGTGCAAAGCGATGCCCTCCTCTTCTTGCAAGCTCATCCCCTTGTTCATTTCCTTCTATACCGCAGTGTCCTATGCTGGGTCATTCTCACCCGGTTCTGCCTGCATAATGCTTTGAGCACTGTGTGACAGCCCCTGACTATACCAGAATTGATGTTGGTCGATTGTATTACCTTGAGTGCGGCCTGGATATCGATGCAGATAGCGATATCTCTTCCGGATACCGATCTCATCTGCATTATCTGAGCCTCCCCGAGGACAGCCAGAACCTCTGATTGGAAGACACTACTTACGTCCGGTAGTCTTATAGACGCTCTTAGTGTCTATCTATCGATTGGCAATTTCGGGATCAATATTGGTTTTGAGCACGTATTTGTTGGCCAATTGACTGGTCCATTTCCTTGAGATAATAGGCTCACCAAACCTTGACTTCAATAGCTCAATTGTTTGCCCCGCTGCGTGGCAAATGTCGCCGTTAAAACTATATCTCAGCAATGTGTAGTGCAATTGTGGCCAAAAATAACGTTCCAACATGTCCCGATAACAATTTCCATTATCTGTAATGTGGTAGTCATCATTACCAATGAAAAACTACGGCCTAATAACTCCACCGGTATGAAAACCACAGCAAACAGTATATTTTTCTGGATTTATTAGCGTCTCATGAAGCAGATGTGTGTTTTCAGTCGTTCATTTAGCCAGAAATGAGCTTGATTGTTGAAGATGATTTTGCGATGAAATTCTGAACCGTTGCAGCCATTTCCAGAGACCAATTTGAGAAAGATCGACGTTGCAGATAGTCATATGACTTTAGTTCTTTGTCAATTTATATAGATGTAGGCCGAGATCCTTTCGCAAAATTCGCCACAATATTGTTTGAACGATGCTCAATTTCTACGAACGGCGTGGAATGGATTGATTTGGGTCGCTCTTAACAGATGCATTTACGGCCTTAATATTTTCAGCACTTCTTGCATTTATTTCTCTCACTAGCACTGTACCTTTAAGCAGCGAAAATGTATTGTAGACTCATATTTGTGCACCAAATTAGCAATCACCAGTCGACTGGAACGATTACAACAACAGAAAATTGGAGTTCACATCACAATTTGCTGTTCGTGCTTTTCTAAATCTCTCTAAATTGAAGGCTATCACATCTATACACCTGACTTGAAAGAGGAGTTCCGGAAAATGCATGTAACGAGATGGGTTACATATAAAATGTAGGTCCTGACAAAGACGAAAATAGAGACAGGATTGAATAACGGCTTATGTAAAGGAAAAAGAGAGCGAAAAGCGCAGCGTGGAAGCCGTCGGGTGACTCTATTCTAGAGGGTAAAAGGCTTATTCCAAGGCTATAAACCCTGCAGAAATCAGCATGAACATTTAAGCAGTTTGCTTAACGGACGCGAAGATCAACGATGCACTGTAATTCAGCACGAACCGTTCAAGTGTATACTGATAGGGAAGACAGGATTGAAGTCGAAACAAAATAGGACAAAGAAGTGTCTTAACTTATATGCAACAATGCTGCTTGGTCTAGATGGTTTAAAGACCAATTTATTGAAATCAGGGTGATACGATTTCGTACAAGCAAACTCACCTTCAAAATTTGTTTGAAAGACACATATTTCCTATGCCATGAACTGTGCAGACTATAGGTTACCTACCAGTCTTCTTAACCTCTCATATATAGTTCCTTACATTTTATGAATATGTAAACCCATTCATTAACAACCTGATTGGTCTGTATCGGTCAGATTCAAAAATGGGAACGTCTACCATCGCCCAGTCATTTTAGAATTTCAGATTGATACACTCGTAGTTTTCGACCTTAAAGTCGTTTAACAGACTTGTTTTTGGAAAATTCAAAAATAGAAAGAAATTTGATTCAAGCGCCTCAGGTAGCTAGAAAATGTGCAGCGTATGAATATTGGGCTCAGCCTTTCTTTAACTCACCCAGCAGGGACAACACATCACGCCAGCTCAGGTGACACACGCAGTTTGATGTGTAAATCTAGTGGCGGCTAACAATGGATTTGTTGCTTCCTAATTCACTATCTTACACTAAATTTAGGGCTTTCGTGGTAGCCTGTTTGTTTAAGGTTTTTTCTTTACGCATTTTCTTATGCTAAGTTTTAAAGCGAATACTACAGCTTGATCACCAAGCATTAGGAAGAAATGGTCAATTAATGAATCTTCAAGATTTCGAGTTGCCTCATCCAGAACGTCCTTTATAAAATCTCTTACAATTACAAAAAAGTAATTTTAGATGTGGGCACACCTGACAGACGTGGTGTGATGGTAGTTGACTCTTACGCTAGGTTCGGATCATCGCCCAACGCCGGAAAATATACATTTCAGATGTCAACTACATTTTGGCTGGTAATCGTACTCGTAAGCCTACGCTAGCGGAATATTCTGTCTATAAAAAAGACCCTTCCACCTGCCGGTTGGGATCGGTAAAAAATAGTAGGTCCCTCCTGTTGTCCACAAAATAGTGAACGAAACTTGATGTATTGTCCTACAACGATTCATCATCTTAGGGATAAGGAAACCCCAGAAAATAAACTACATAACGAGCACTAAAAGGTTCTAAATGTCCTTTAATTATTTGATAATCGTAGGCATCTCTTTATTGATCTGTTTCTTGGAGCCGAAAAAATGGGTATGTTGCCCTTAAAAATCAGATATTGCTTGAAAGTTATGGAAATTATATCTTCCTTATGGTATGTTCCGAAAGTGACAGAGATCCTGACAATGCCACAAGCATTAATGTCTATTCTTGTAAACCACCCGCATGACCCAAAACCCTTTAACTTCTATTATCATTGGGACTTGGGTGCTTCGTAGGGTTTTCTAGGAGGTTATAACCTGCGAGTGCAACTACAATACCAATGCTGGGTGTAATCTTCTGTCATTTTGTAAAAGTTTATTGCTTCTGGTGTGGTGATACTTTTATCAAAATTCCCGTGATATGTCGCAGGTGGACTAGGCACTATACGCACCACTTATTGGCTATTGTTAACTTTTTCTGCTTTTTATCGTTTCATATTAATCGCCCGAATCGTCGCTACCAACGCCAAATCCGGACGCCGGGAAGCAGGCTGCATATCACTGTCTAATATCTATTGCTGATGATGTTGCGGACGATGTTATCTAGCTATCAGAAATTGTTAAGCCATTGAGCATTGATTTGATCGCATCTTATGATCATTTTGTTATGTTTCCACAATTTTAATTTAAGGCTTTACAGCACACTGCATTTGCATGCAGCGATTTTCGATTAGGTATACCAAGTGCAGATAAGTACATCACCTTACGTAATCGATTTCATCTGATGCAACTTTTCAAGCATAACAAGCCTACACCATCTATCAACAAATCCAAAAAATATACTAATCAGCCGCCTATCCCTTAAACACCTCATTCAACACAAATGTTACGTTCGAAGAGTTTCGCGCTTGTATTTGGCACTTGATGAAATTGAATATCCACACCGTTTTCAACACCACACGCTGTACCATATGAATTCATCCACTCATCCTGTCGCGATGATAGTTCTTGCATATTAAATTTCACAAAGACCACATGTTCTATATTATTCCCAACTATCGGATGATTTTGCTCAGCGTCTATGAATACGAAAGTTGAATATGTGATATGAGATATTCTCCGACGTCGCGTCGCATCGGTGGTGCGGTTTTTAAATGTGCTCCAACACACAACGTATCTGGATTTCATTCGTTTCAAGCATTGTGCAATTCGTAATTAAAATTTTTTATTAACGTCTCTTTGATTGCACTTTGAAGGAAATTAAACCTTCTATAGTCTGGCTGCATCTATACGCTCTGTTGCCCCAAATTCAGCACTTTACCACTTTAAAAAATTAAATGCATATTTATTAGGCCGGGAAAAATCAACTTTACTTATGTAACTCGCATTATCACAATGTGATTGTAATTTATAAAAAGAAAAAAAAACACTATTACAAAACTATTCAAACTAATTGTGTCAGGGTGAACTGCTATCCGCAAATGCTGGTAAGAAGTACATCTGTGTGAATTGGGGGGTAGACTTTGTTAAATACTCGGAGAATAAAATCCTAGTGTGGTGTTTTGTCGGGTGACTACTGTATTGTATCTTCTGTGCTTAATACGTAGTCGTACGAGTATTACTCATATGTTTGGGTACGGGATAATCGAATATGCATGCTTGATTATGTCACTTTTTATGTATTCATATGCCTTACACCAAATACAGATTGTGATACGGCTAAGTATTTTTTGAATCCCCAGAACTGTACTCCAATATATTGAGCATGAAGTCGCCAGCGTACATTCTGGAATCCGTGTCGCAATTTACTGATGGTATTCAAACTCAATAGAATTACATCTTGATAGTTACGAAGTTCTAAGTGATGCCAATGTATTTTTGATCCCGACTCTTTCATGATGGATTTTTGGACTAAAAAGAAGCATATAACAGCAACTCTTTGTAGTTTTGCAAGCAATAATCGACATGTCTCTTACGAGTATGTCTGTCTATTTATCACCCCGTAGCATCACTCTATTGAAACTACTCGTATGTATCTTTATCTTGCCGGGATCAGTGGCGGTAATGTTGGAAAGGAACATCTCATTTCAATGAAAGAGGGATGGTATAGTTTTTGCTATCTACTCTCATCAGCACATGATCCTTAATTTAGGATTTTCGCATTTTCGCATAAAGAGGTATTCGGTGGACTGAAGTAGTTGTTCACCAGAGGGTAAGCACTTAACATACTTAAACTGGAGACTTGGCCCATTGTGACACCACGCACCCGGTAATACCTATATTTGTTGACTGTTTTTGCTTCTGAAAAACATTCTTCCTGAAACGTGGAGTTTAAACGCCATGCGCTCAATCACCAGTAAAGCCTTAGCAGTTGTTAAAGCAACACCCGTCCTGCTGTCATGTCTTCTTATCAAGCAGTGACATGTGGGATCGCTACTTTGCACCTAATATATTTCCAGCTCAGCTGGTAGGAGTCTTTCCGACTTGGAAATATATTAACTATGATATAATAAATGTATGTAATAGTTTCACTAACTGTTTACTTGTCAAAGGGGGTACCTTTTGCGTGAAGTAGTAGTAGTGAAGGTAGCGTTTTCATGCGATTATACTTTGCCTAGTACATTTCCGTCTAAGGCTGAGGCTTTCACAACTACAGTTACCTGGGCCATGTAACGTTGGAATCTGTGAACCTAGAGAAAATCCTGGGTATAGCGATCTCGAAAATCTCGAGCGGTATAGCGATGATTTCGGCACGAATTTTTGCCTTGAGCTCGTTAATAGTCTGAGGTTTGGTGGCGTATACTTGCAGAAACTGGATTGTTTGATTTGCAGTGTGGCATGGCGCACCATCTTGTTGAAACAAGTAACCGTCCAGACTTTTTTCACACATTTGTTTGCAGACATAATCAGCCAACATCCACCGATATGGATTCCCATCAACTGTTTCGCTTTCTCTGAAGAAAAATGGCCCAATGATGGTTTTGGCATAAACGCCGGCCCAGACAGTCACTTTTTAGTTATCCGATTGCATGTGTTTCATGGATCTCGTGTGGACCCTCCGTTCTCCAAATGCGGTTTACTGAATAAACTGACAGTGACAGTTTGATGATTAGTGGAAGAGTGCGTTCACAAATTAAATTCAAAGTTGTCAAGTCCCTATTGGAAAACCCTTTACAAGTTCGTTGTTGCAAATTTAAATCCATTTCTATAATTGCAAAAAATCGCCAACACACCCAGAGATAGATGTACTCTTGGCTACGTAACTTTTGTAAATGTCAAGCTATGACGCTAAGATTTAGAGGGAATGTCAACAACAGATTTACCAACTTAACAAAATAAAACAGAACTCAAATCGGAACAATGGGAGCGCCACACGGTTTTTGATCAAGGTGGTATATTTACTGCTTCAAGGGCAAGTGTCTTAATACGATGTTTGCAATACCGCCTACCCCCGACGACTTTTTGTTTTTCAGAGACTCAAAGTTGCACGAGTAAGATGATAACGTTTGCCGAGTTTTCTTCACTGAATACGGTGATAATAATAGTGACTTATGTATGTAGGCCCTGTTGTCAATGCCGTGGTTACGGTGAACCGGATTGTCCACCGTATACACGGCCTCGAAAAAAGCTCCCAGCAAATCTACTTTCAGCTGTGGCTCTTCGACCACGAAAAGACCGTCGCCTGTCTGTCGCCGTTTCTGTCTTTTGTGGAATTCGGACACTGGATTTTACAGCCCAAATCTTATTGCCCCAGTAGCGACTTACAGATTTATTGTAATTTTCTTTAATTAATTGTTTTAGGTGTTTGATCAGTGACTTTAGTGTTCTTATTTCTGAGTCGTTTCTGTCAGTGAACTGTCTGTACAGCTGCATGAGCCTCGACAGCAGTCTGCACCTGAACCGCATCTTATAAGCAATGTTTTACTTTTTTCAGGATATTCCACACAATGCATTGGTTTCATCACATTTTAGAGATGCTGTGGTGCATGCTCTTCGTATCTACCGCTTTAAACAGCAGCTGCCTTGATCTCATCACTTTGTTGAGGTCTGGAGGACAGAATTGTTGCTCATTGTCGTCAACGTTGAGTTTATATCTTCTGGTAAAATTTCCGAACTTTGGTCCTCCTTTGCATTGCATTGGTTTTTATTCTCTGCATACACCAGCCAGTGGTGGTCGCTTGAAATCTAGCACATCAGAGACGGTATCTCTAATGGCTTTTTAGCAGTTTTGCCGCTAGGTTTCTAGATAAAATGATTGCGGTCCAGAACGTTAAGCGAAGTTTCCTGATAAGATGAACTACTTTAGTCACTTAATTATAAGTGTCAATTTACTATCAATTTACTATTCTCTCTAACGGTACTAAATTAAGTTGGTATGTACTTCGTGAGATTTCGATCAACTGAGCTGTTCTTCGAAAACTTTAATGTTACGGACAAGTCATAGCAGAATGGGAAAGATTACGAAGTCAGATACACCTTACAATATATTTGTTCCATCGTGCAATCACATAAATATATGCATATACGGTCGAAATAAAATTGGCGATAGGATAAAAATTAAATTTATATAGGGTTTTCCAATAAGGATTTGACAACATTTTTTTAAAATAAAACGCAAACCATTTGAGATATTTCAAAAACTTTGTTATCGGCTTGAAGTACAATCAAAGCATTTATGAATGGAACTCGACCTCGTTCATATGGCCACGTTTGCAGCGGTCGATTTGTTGAACCCAATTTTTAACGACTCGGCAACACATTTCAGCCGAAACGGCCGCAAAATACGCCATAATATTCTCTGAGCGATGCTCAATTCTTGAGAACACCATGGAATTGACTGATTTGCATCGTTTGCTACGGATGCCTGAACGGCAGCGATATTTTCGACACTTCGACCAACCCGTTGTCTCACTGACACGGCAACATCACACAACGAATATGTAGACTCAAATTTTTGCACTAAACTTGTTATTACCTGTCTATTAGGGCGAGAATTAGAATTGGGTCAATATTTACCCTAACTATAATATCAACCACAACCAAACGACAGTTGCAAAAGTGCACTTGACCTTTAGATGATTAAAAGCAAACAGTTCCAGTAGCGCTATCATTCTAGAGAAATTCTCTAGAGGAGCTGGGATAATCTTGAATTTGTAATTTTATTTGCTTGCCCACGCGTGGCGTACTTCGAGTACTCCTTGCCGTGTATACTTTTCGAAAAAAAAAAAAAAAAAAAACAACTCTACCACTGGCTCCAGTGAAAGGGTGAATATCACTCTATCTGCAAAAGTTAAGGATTCTTGAAGTAGAAAACTTTTTCAATGATTTGAAGGATTAAAAAAAATTAATCTGTATTTATCACTGAAAGTTTATTTATTTTCATTTTCATCAATTCCAACATCTGAAAACGCCAGAAAATTTAAGAAGATTGGCACTTGAACAAATGAAATATTTAAGTGGACTAAAAGGAATCCAGAAGGATGGAAACGTTCCTCTCCGTTAAATGTTTCCTCATTCTTTAACAGCAACATGTCTCTGGCTCAAATCCGAATAATTGTGTTCAATTTTTGTTCCTGACATTTACGTGAAAAGTTGGGAAATGGATTTCTTCAATTGTCTCGTTTTCCGCAACGTTTGGTTACAAAGTTAAAGGATTCCCGATACGAGTGTAGATCGTACCTCGGTGAGCACAAGCTTAGGTTATAAATTTCACGTCACAGGGAGTTTCAGCTATCACAATGCATCGTGTGGAATTTAATAAACGTGTCTAAACAAAGGTTTTTAGAACTTATATACGAGTGTGGCATATCTACATACATATGTACACACATTGTATGTATGTAATATGTACATGTTGTTTTTTGACAGTTTGTCTGTTTGTCGGTCTGTAACAATGTCACGACCGACTGTTGGAAGTCGTCATGAATTATTTATAGCGCACCGTAGTTTATTTTTGCATTTGTAAACAAGAATACAATTGTTGGAAATATATATGTATGTGCGCATGTGAATGAATGAATGCTTAGGAAAGGAATTGGAAATCATAAAAACAAACCTTTTCCTAGGTCATAAAGAAAACAAAAGTGATGAGCGACGATTTAATTAAGGCAAAACACTTCAAGGCACATCACATGAAATTGTTTGATATTTCAGAAATTGTATACAGGGTTACAAATATGTAAATGAAATCAAATCAAAATCAATTATTTTCGGTGTGTTATGGCTTTATTAGAAAGAGCCAACATTTCCATTAGTTACAGAATACGATTTCATTCATGTGGCTGCCTCGGCTGGCTTCGCAGTAGAGGATCCTGTCAACCCAATTTTCTAAGATCTTGTTGATTGCTTCTGGCTCTATCTCACGAATGGCTCGGACGAGATTCGCTTTAAGGGCTTGAATTGTTCCTGGATTGTTCGCATAACATCGATTTTCAAGGGCACCCCACAAAAAAAGTCTAACGAGGTCAAATCGCAGCTCCGACGCGGATAATTGACATCGCCAAGGCGACAGATAACGTGATTACCTAAATTGACGCGCAAAAGATCGATTGTTTGACGGGCTGTGTGGCGCATCGTGCTGAAACCAGATATCGCCCAAGTCTTCAATTTCAGTCCACAAAAATTCAGTGATCGTGGCTCTGTAGCGCTCACCGTTGCGCCAAACTACAAAATCACTCACTGCGGAAGCATTTAATTCTCGTCAATCACGTGGGGGTTTTCTGATCCCCATATACGGAAATTCTGTTTGTTAACATAGCCGCCGATATAGAAATGCGCCTCGTCAAAAAAAAAGAGTTTTCCGCCAAATTCGTCATCCAATTTGAGCTGCTGGAAGGCCCAAACTGAGAAGCGATGACGAAGCGTATGGCGGTTTACCTTCAATAGCTAAGCCAATTGGACTTTGTAAGGGAATAATCCGAGATCTTTGAGCAAAATTCTCATCAGGCTGGTGGTTGAAATGTTGAGTAGTTGAGATCGATTGGCGAGTCGATGTTCCTAGATTGAATCGAACAATTTCGACCACAGCAGCCACATTCTCATTAATAGGTACAGTGCGACGGCTTAGACCGGGAGTGTTGTTCGTAATCAAGTCAGTCTCACAAATTTTTTTTATCAAATTGCAGGCTCGGCGGGTGCTTCATTTCGGCCAAAATTTCTTCTCAATAAACGCACTGTTTCAACAATATAGCACTCACTTTTGAAATAAGTTTGCAATATTTCCCTACGTTGTTCAAGAGTAAAGCGATTAATTTCGCTCTGCAGAGTCAGATTTAGAGACAGGCAAGATTTAGAGCCGGAAAGAGCTGTCAGTGCCAAAATGACATATTATTCAAAAAGGAACTTATATTTGGACCACCCGTTATACTCGTATGTATAATTGCGCAGAGTTTTGATGCATGGAAATCTCTCCGAAAATCATGATATTTGTAGACCTTCCAGAAGGCTTGATCAATGAGTGTAAACTTATTTTGATAGTTAATCGAGATGATGGTAGTAATTGGTTCCTTGGACTGCTATATATGTACATACATATGTACCAGAAAGTTATTTTGATTTAATCTGACAGTCAGTGTTCAACTAATGGCGACAAGCAGACCTTTTGCATATCATGACCTCTAAACATATTAGGTGCGCAACTAAGTTATCGCTGTTTTTTTGTTTTTGACGAAAATGCAACTTTATTGTGAAAAAATGGTTACAAACGAATCATTCCAAGTATTGCCCATCGCTAGATAAAACTTTTTCCCATCTTTCTGTGGCAGACCTCGAATACCGTTACGGTAAAAGTGTTCATCTTTTGAGGCTATCCACGAATCAAGCTGATCAGCCAGATCGTGTGCCATCGGACGGTGCAATATCTGTGAAATATGGCGGGTGGTGTACAACTTCCCATTTGACCGTTTCCAGGTAGGTTTTAACGAGTTTGGCAACGTGAGGCCGAGCGCTGTCATGCTGTAGAATAATTTTTGCGTGCCTCTGCTCGTATTGTGGCCGTTTTTCGTGTAGTAATCGGCTCAATCCCATCAATTGAAGTCGACATGGTTCCCCAGTGATGCTTTCGTTAGGTTTCAACAGTTCATAATAAATAACACCGACCTGGTCCCACCAAATACACTGCATAACTTTCGCAGCGTGAATATTCGGCCAAGCCGACGAGTAGAAGTATGACCGGGCAGTCCCCATGATTTTCTTACCTTTGTGATGAAGAAAACCCTTCCTTTTTTGCCGCTGGACCAGTTGTTCACAGGCGAAAAAACGACGCTCAACGACCCTTGGCTTCAAATCATAAGGAAATAAAGTTCCATGTTTTTGAACCATTCCCAAGGCATGCAATCGTTTGGAAGTGGCTTTGGCGCGTAACTTCTAAAGCTGAAGCAAGCTCTTCTTGCGTTTGGCATGGATCCTCATCGAGCAATGCTTCCAATTCAGCGTCTTCGAAGGATTTTGATCTTCCTTCACGCGGACTGTCGTCAATATAGAAATCACCGTCTTTGAAACGACCGAACCAATCACAGCACGTTGTTTCACTTAGATCAGCATCTCCGCAAACTCTTTGGAGCTCTCGATGCGCTGCAGCAGCCGTTTTCTTTTTTTACAAAACCAAAAGTATATGACGCCAAAACAAAATCACTCCTGTGTCAAAACGGTTTGTTTACCATAAGTCTAAGCTTGATTCATGATGTTTTGGATATGTCAAAATCGACCAGCACTTACTGCTGACAACTTAGTTGCGCTCCAAATATGATATTTTCTCATGAAACTAGAGTTGACAAGAAAGTAATTTTTATTTTTTTGACATTTGATAACTTTTAGTTTAAGCTTAGTATAGAAGCGAGTCGAGGCTTAATTTTATTTACACTTGTTAGTATGGTGCATTTTTTAACATGCCGTAAGGACATGGGTTGGTTAGGAAGTGATGTTACAAACATCGACGAAACAACGATACACACAATTTTGCATCAGCAGACTTTCGTTGGTGAAAGACCAGAAGATATTCCAGTATTAGGTGCAAGCCGTTCATCAATTGCTGCATGCTAACCGGCAAGGTAGATTAACTTACTCCTATGCTCTGTTAAACCTGGTGCAAGAAGATGATGATGATTTGGAATCCAAAATCTCAATGACCGACGAAGTCCGTTTCCACTTAAGTGGTTATGTGAATAAACAAAATTTGCGCTTTTGGGGCACGGGGAATCCACATAAAATGTACGACGAGGCATTTCATCCCCTCAAAGTGACTGTTTGGTGCAGCATCTGCAGTGAAAAAGTGATTTGAACTGGCCGGCCAGATCGCCAGACTTCTTCCTTTGAGGCTTTTTTGCATTCTTGCATTTACCACAGCAAACCACAAAACAGGTAAGTCCTGAAAACCAACATTGAAGAACAAATCACCAATTTGGAGCCAGATGCTTTGTCAACAACAACTCAAAATGCCGTAAAACTAGCACAAATGCGACTACCACTCAAGAGGTGGTCTTTTCGCCGATATGAATAAACTTTTTGTGAAAACAGAGCCCAATTTTTTTCATTTCTAACAAAATGGCAACCAATTCACATTATGACATTACTTTTGCCCCACCTTGTATCTGGTCCCCTGCGAGAGTGTGACGTATAAGAATAATTTATATCCACGAGCTTTGTAAGTTCTATCGAGATAAAACAAGTTAAAAAGTTATTGCGGATGACAGGATAACTAAAAGCCCTGGAACAAAAAGTGGAAGGCGACTATGTTTCAGACAAAAACTGGTCCTCAAGATTAGCCTAATTAAACCATTCTAACGCCTTAGAGAAATAATGAAAGAAATGCCGGATTCAATTATAATTTGATTAAATTTGGGTGAACTGCCAGTTATGTCTTGTACAGCGGCTTTACCCCTCCTTCATGTTTCTTCCACATTCAACATACGGACGAGTATGTTGCTGCAATCTATTGCCATAGACAAATTAGAGTTTTTTTTTTTTTTTTTTATAATCTGCGCACACTCAAGGGATTTGTGTACCCGTGAAATGCTTGCACACAGTGCGTGCATGTAATTGATTTCTAGATAGTTGTAGAGAATTGTTTGGCCTACTTTCTACATTCGATTTCCATCCAGGAATGGAGTGACTTATTTAGATTTATTTTATTTTTTGATATATTTGAGATAATCGCACCCGCACACCGCTGAATGATCTCGGTATCACAGATATAGAGGAGACCCTTTCTGATTTGCTTTCTATTACAAGATCTTACCTCTATCCATCGTTTTATCAATGTTTTTTTTGCTGGCATTTTTCATCCATTTTTCATTTTTGTGTGATCGGTATTGTTGAAAGCACCTTCGATGTCAAAAAAGCAGGCCAAGCTTTCTCTTCAGCTCTGCGTGATTTCGAAATTCGACGTTAATCTCTGAAGAGCGTGGATGGTTTATGGTCCTGATTGGTTAGCATATTGGTTAATATATGAAGAGGCATAGAATGCCTATCCACCAGAGAGTATCATCGGCTTATACGATTTCTTATGGCG
Source organism: Volucella bombylans (assembly GCA_949129095.1). NCBI lineage: Eukaryota > Metazoa > Arthropoda > Insecta > Diptera > Syrphidae > Volucella > Volucella bombylans. The sequence continues at coordinate 157,588,949 of OX422144.1, forward strand.
TCATAACTTGTTCTGGGGATGTTGATTAGAGTGTGTCACCAAAGAATGCCTAGTTTTTCAATATCCGTTTTCCTCTGTATTTTGAATTCTATTCTATCGTTTTTATGAACAGACTGGCTGACCAGATAATAACGATAGGAAAAAAAGATTTAAATAAAACAACAACGGTGTGAGATATAAAATTGGTTCTGACTTTATTTTGAAGCTACGTTCATGCCATTATGTGTGGAATAGCACATCATTGAAATGGATTCCTCGGCTTTGATAACTCGGTCCAATATGTGCGGCGTTATTCCGGCAATAGCGTGTCGATGATGAACGCTCACCGTGAGATGACCCAGTCGCTAAATTTCTCCTTCAGAACTTGTAGAAGCGGCGTCTTATTGGAACCACAGCTCGGATATATCGATGTTGTCGAGTTCTGACCACAGAAAGTCCGTTAACATCGCTCTATACCTGAGATAATTGACAGTAACGGTGTCGCCTTCCTCATTTCAACAGAAATAACGTCCGATGATGCCGCTATGCCATTAACCGTACCAAAAAGTCAATCTTTGTGGATGCATTGATGCTCGGCCGATGCCAAGTGGATTGTGTTCGCTCCAATAACGACAGTTCTGCTTGTTAACATAGCCACTGAGCCAAAAAATGGCGGCCTCGTCCGAGAAGATGATTTTTTGGTGAAAATCTGGATCTCCGGCCAACATTTCTAGCGCCCAATTAGCGAACTTACGGCGTTGTTTATGGTCAGCAACAATCTTATACGGATGTGGGCCCAAATCCAACAGCAAAATAAGCGGGGTTGAATCTCTGGCGGTGCCCAATTCAGGTGATCAGCGCCGAATCGACGGCTTTTCCATGGTTCGACGAATTGCCTTCACACTAAAGCGATGATGACGACCGACCTCACCACGAAATTCACGTTGCGTATTTACAACTGAGCTGGAATTTCGATAATATTATTTAATAATTTCCGCGCATATTCGGAATGCGTAAAATGATGCATTTCATCATGCAAACCTTACTGAATATTTTGACAGCTGGATGTCATTGGTAGCTTTGACAGCTGCTGAAACGTAACCCTCTGGTAACTCTTTATAAAAAAAAATTCGCAGTGCTTCAAGAAACGGTTTTCTTAAAGATCTAGGTCCAACCATTGTATCCAATCAGTTGCTAAAAGGAAAATTTTCGCCCTGCTTAAAAGATAAAATTTCTTGAAATATTAATTCTATGAATAAAGCAATGCAGTTGTATAACAGTTTGTTACATAATTAATGATTCCCTAAATTTTAATACCAAAGGGCTTTTCATTTTACTTTGAATGACCTTGTAATTCCCAGTTAGCTGGATCTGTAACCAATTTGCTCTAGATTCGTTTGCCAAGTTGGATGAGGTCCTTTTCCAACTACGTACGTTACATAATGTGTAGTTTCCCTTTGCTGCGTCGTCTTCTGGATTAAAAGCATCGGTGTCTATGGGGTCAACATGTCTTACCCATATCAGGTAGTGCCAGTTTTTTGAGACTTAATATGTGTTTACCCGTTTCGGTTTGTTCTTGTAATAACTAGTCACTAATGCGACCAAAAGGATAGTATTCTGGGTAACTCAGTGTATTGCATACGTGACATTCTCCGGTCTTCTGAAAGACATCGGCCGTTTTCGAAAACGTCATTTGATCGTTATTTTGATCGTCAAATTGATCGTCATTTGCACTACTTAAGGGTTGCGAACATCAAACTGCAAACGTCATTTGGTATCGTTGATCTGTGTCATCATGTTTCCGAACAGAGCAATCGTTCCATAGTATCGTCGCATACCTGAATAGGAGTAGGGGATGGGGTTCTAATAAGCATAATATTTAGTTAAAACAAATAAATTAGTCGATTTTATGTACTTACTGTTCACGAGACTGAGATTCCCCTGAATATTCGGATTCACTAATTTTTTTCCAATTTTTTTAATGCACAGTGCAGATTTGTGCAGCGCAGTTGACGTTAATGAACATCTGCCCTGCAAACACTGCATTATCGAACATGCTGTAAATGTAGTGTGATTTATGATGTTGTTTTCGAACAAATGACTTTCGCAGCTTGCGTTTAAGGGGTTACATACCTTCTCAGCGCGGAAAAATAGTGAAATTTCAGGATTTTTTTTAATAGGGTTCCCATAAAGATAAATAAAAAAAGTAAAGTGCATATAGTTTATTTATTTTTAAACTCTAAAATACAGTCCATAGATTTTTTTTTTTGTTTTATCAATAGTGCCTTTTTGTTTAATTTAATAATTAGGTCTCCAAGAAACGGCGTCTCACTGTCGCTGTGATATCTTCACCGGAACTCAATGGATCTGAAAAAAACCAAATGCATCTTGTAAAGTAATACCTGTCGTTATAGTCTGTCGAGCCATTTTTTTTTTTTTTTTTTTTTTTACAGAAATTGTGGCGGTTTTACAAAAACATGAGTTTTTGCGCCAAAATTTTGCCCTTTTATCGTTAGAAAAAAATATTATTTAACGGAATATCAAAAAAATGGCTCGATAGACTATAGAGAATTGTTTTTTGAACATTTTAAAAAAGGAAGCATCAAAAAATATTAAAAACTGTTCGAGATATTACAGCGACAAGGTTGGAAAAACGTGTTTCGAGAAAAACACGGTTAAAGTTTTGCGCGTGGAAATTTCAGGGAAATTTAATTTTCTTATCAACTTACGCTTAATCTGCCATTCCAGCTGCATATTGGAAACCTTCCTTCTCTGTCGTATTCGATGTTTCTACCCGTTTACTCAATCGTCGGGATGTTCTGGCATCTTTTGTTGCCTCCATTGTCTGGATCCGAGCAAGTTTGAGTCGATTAGCATCCTCATCAATGCTGTAACGATAAGCTTCGTTGCCAATCGTAACCCCAAGTAATTTTAAAATGCGCAGGTATGATTCTGCCCCATCATTGAATGTAGCCGTTGCAATGCTACTTGCTATGTTGACGATTTTATTGCTGCCAGGTGAAGTTTTAGGGGCAATTATCCAAATCTTCGCATTGAGGCTCTCATTAGTGTTTTGAGTAAATCCACCCAGGCATCTATCTAATAAATTATCGTCACTCAATGCTTCGTAGATAGGTCTGATAGCATTTTGAACAACCTCAGGTAACGGAGATTTATGACAATAACTATCTAATGAGCCTTCAGCTAAGGCCCTCTGCCAATCACACCAACTATCGTTGCCTGGAGGGCAGAAAGAGTGCTCAGGTTTTTTGTCTGTGGATATTTTATGATAGAAAGTAGCCCAAATGGCTTTTTTCATATCTTCCACAGATTCAATGTTATTTCTGATAGCTAATCCATAATAAATTGTCAGCTCATCTATTAATTTTCCAGTCAATTTCCCACGGCCACTGAGACTTTCGTGCTTTGAGGTGGATGCTTCAGGATCCTTGTTTGCGGATTTTGGTTTTTTATTGGCGGCTACGACTTGGCGAAGTCTGGTACCCATGCGTTTTTGCACATGGCCAATGAATTCTTTTTTTTTCACTTCTAGATCATCATACGGTTTACTCTTCTGAATTGCTGAGAATGTTTTTGAATCTCCATCTCCGATGTAATACTCATATACTACACCATGTAGCTCTTCTGATCTCTTGAAGATTTCTACAACAGCATCACATTCCATTTTACTAGAGCTACCATTATGATTTGAAGAGCAATTCTCTTCGTGATTATTGAACCACGCTTCATATTCTGCTGATCCCTTTATTTTTTCATGGCTCTCACATTCCTTTCAATACGCAGACTTCACCAGATGCCCGATGATAGTTGCAACACCAAACAGCGAAGAAAATCCTCTCTTCATCCATGTACCGTCTCCGGATACAATGATTGCGTTATTGGATAATTGCAATTTCTCACATTGACGACTATTTTGCAGTTCCTCTTGAGCAGCGGCTTTTATTGATGCAACAGCAACGGCTGTCGAAGCTTCCTCAATATTGTCCGTAACAGCATCGAAAGATTTTTGCGCGATACATGATGGCAGATCCATGATGCCGCAGAAAAGTTTCATCGCTCTTAGGCCTTTTCCAAGGAGACGCATGGAAAACGTAAAGCGCCTATTAATTTCATAAGCCATATTTACTACCGGCGTCGAAGGTATTGAATTTATATTTTCGTCACATTTTGTGCAAAAAACGTTTAATTTAAATCCAAGTCCACGGATGTTTGATTTCAAGAATTTAATATCACCACCGCCCTTCCTACAAACAACACATTCGGCGATCCCGAGGAAAACAGTAGCAAACTGCAGAATACAATACGAAAATGTCAGATCGAACGACACTTCAATAGTTTTAGCACTGATTTTTTTCGCCGCTGTACTCGTGTAAGCTGTTTCGCTTTCCATTTGATCTGGTCTTGTTGGAGGTTTTTTTTTCTTCGGATGCACATTCCGCTGACTTCGGGCACCTTTCCGATCACTACTTCGCCGTTTCAACATTTTGCCGTATTAAAATATCACGAGGATCACAATTTCAATACTGTACTCTCTAAGAAACCACAGTGGAATGAACGACAAAATATTTTTCTACCTGAATTGGGTCGTTAGACAGCTGCTAAGAGTCAAGAGGGCGGGGAATACATGGGGCTCCCGTCTAACGACTGCGTATACCTGTCTAGCGCTCGACCGCTCGGGAGCGCTCACATTTATTAGAATATCTTTCGAACGGATGCGAATTTTTCAAAAATTCAAAATGCAAAATATTCTTAAAAGTATAAAGAATAATACGAGTATTAACGAAAAAAAAATGTATTTTTTTAAAGTTGCGAAGGTATGTAACCCCTTAAGAACATTTTGCAAAAGCAATTTGATGCAGATGACGTTTTCGAAAACGGCCATCAATACTAGTGAGTCAAAGAACATATGACGAAATGATCGAATCATCCCATCGATGAAATGTATATTAGAAGCTAACAGATGATTTTCTCAAACCCTCACTCCCAACTTATTCATTCCAAGTTCATATCCCAAGTTAAAGTAGCTTGAAAAAAGTTTGAAATGGCTTAAACACTCAACACTCAACAATCAACATCATCCTCTAATTTATCTATCAAATTGATACATGGATTTCCACGTATATTCTAATAAGGATGACTCTGTTGCCATGGATAAAATAAAGTGTAAAGAAAACCCTGGAAAGCATCTTAAGTGAGCTGTGAATCCTTGTATTTTTGTAATTTTCTGCTTTTAAAGAGCTTGATGCTCTTTGACTTAAAATGTCCCCACATCAATGGACATGATTAAAGGTATCATGACGCAAACAGGAAATACAATAGATGGGGACTTCAAAATATGTCTCTAGACAAACGAATAAAATGATTTATCAACTGATATATCCCAATAAAAACCTTTAATCATTAAAAGGTGTACGTCATCGCAGTAGGAAACGATTAAGTCCCATGACTAACGCCACGAGAACAATAAATCTTAATACAGCCTTCCATTGTTGTTGCACATTTAAAACCGCCTCAAGCGTGGCTAATTTGGAAGAAAACATGAAATATTCTTGAAATTATAAAATCAACAAACAGCCCCAAGGAATGTCACTTAATCTCAATATTAGGTAACCGTACAAACAAGTACGGATACAATGAAAGCACAACAAATCGTATATGTACTAAACTACCCTCAACTCTTTTAAGGGGTACGCAAACTCAAAACTAAGTAGTGTGTCGTCGTATAGTCAGAATTTAAATGAACGATGTTGAACACATTTTGGAATCTTTTTTTCTTTCAGTGAAAAATGAAAAAATCTTAAGTAGATTTGTGTGCTATCGTACATCAAGATGTCTGCTCATCATTTTGCTCTATTGTCTGAAGCTCTATAAAACTGCTAGGTTGTCTGGCTAATAGCCCTCCTCGTGCAAAACAAACCATCTTCATATATCGTCATCGTCGAATCTTTTATATTTTTTTTTTTAGATGGATTGTCTCTTGTCGTGTGCATGTATTAAAACTACCCTCTACTGTTTTTATCTGCACTGTCATACGAATACCATTGACATAGTTTCGTTTTTGTTTTTAACCGAGAAATTTGTGGCTTTAGTAAGTAAAACTTATGGATACGAGTAAGTGGAGATTAATTATTTCTCTCCGTTTAGCTTTAATCTAGAACATAGAGTCTATGGGTAGATGGTATGCAGATTTTGCGACGTGAGATGGAGTTATTATTTGAACATCCACGTGCTTGCTATGTTGGCGTCAGTATATCTACGAGGCTACAAAGAGTAGTCGATGACGAAAAACATCGATTTTCCGCTTGCCACCTACCACCAGACTCTGGATGAATGATATTTAAGGAAATGATGAAATGAGAATGGAAATAAGAATCGGATGTCAGCTTATGTATATCAAATAGAGGGTATCAGGATATCAAATAGAGATTGTTTCCAAAAGAAGAAATCACACGAGTATGAACATTACTGTAACGAACTAAATACTGTAGAAAACCGAGATACGAACTTATCATATATTCTTGTTCTCCACGTTGTTTGTTGCTTTTAAATAAAATTTTTTTTAACTAAGTCCTTCTAAAGAAACTATTCGCGCGTGGATGTAGAATCTGCGATTCTATATATTTCTATGACATATATTCCAACAGAAAAAAATCGTTTGCAGCCTGATATGTGAGAGACTCTAGCTAAAGTCATTGCTTGTTAAAGAATTGTCTTGATCTGTACTCAGAGGAGAAATACTCGTAGTCCTCTTTCCTCACCTACTTTGATGAGATCCCATAGAAGTATTGCAAATGCGTCGAATCTGTGACCGACAAATATGCGCAAAGACGTGAAGAAATCACAGACTAGACTATCAATTCGGACAGATGTTTCAAACTAATCATTACATCACTGTAAATGCTGACATATCGATCTTAGCTTCTTGATAGGACTAATTTTAAATCGAGAATTGTCATGTCCCTCTTTCCCTCTTGCCTGGAACGTTACTAAGGTTATACCGATAGAAGAAAAAGCTTGCTACCCGTTCGTCACCACCGGAGTTTAGACCTATTTCTATTCTTCCGTTCCCATCCAGGCTTCAGGAAAGACCATAGTTGTGTCTCTGCCATTCTGAAAATTACAAATGTTCTGAGAAATGCTATGGACCACGACCTGGTATCCTTTCTTAGGCTCCTAGATTTCTCAAAGGCATTCGATACTGTCAATGATGGAATTCTTTTTTCATAATTGAAACGGAATTTTCAATGTAGCAACTCTGCAGCTAGCCTGGTCCTTTCGTATCTAAGTGGAAGAAGTCAAGCCGTATGTGAAGCTAAAATCAGGAGTACCGCAAGGCTCAATTTTGGGCCATTACTATTTGTCATGTTCATTAATGATCTCCCACAAGTAGTCCGAAACTCATACATACATTTATATGCTGATGATGTGCAGATTCAGCTAAAAGAGCGTTCTCCTCGAACACGCTCCACCCACCGTCCAATATGAATTTGTCAAACGAGGAGATCGACAATTACCTAAAACAAATGGAAGAGACAATTAAATAAACTATGGACACTACAATACCGCGGTATCGACGTACGACTAACGAAGACCTGTTCCGCAATCCTACTATTGACGCACTGCACCGACAGAAAAGTAGACTTCTGACAAGACTCAAAAACTTGTACAGACAGTTAACTGACCGACAAGACCCGGAGATTAGGACACTGAAGTCGTCGATTAAAAATATTCAAACGCTAATAAAAGAGAATTACAGAATTTCTGTAAGCTCATATTGGAACAACAAGGTTCGGGCTGTAAACACCAGCAACCCGAATATGTTCCCGCAAATAAATAAACTATTTCGAAGAAAAAATCAAAACGACTTTCAGTGTCTTAAAATAGGCCGGACAACAGACAATGAACGGTTACTGACAATAGCAGGTATTGATCCAAATGAGGCCGCTGATGATGACGACTTTTTTGTGATCGAAGATCCACAGGAGAAGGTTGAGGCCATAGGGGCGACTTTCCAGGAAGTATACAAGGCCATTGATATCATTGGCCCTAATTATGACCTGGACAATCGCGTCTTGGTGGACAACTGCTACATTCGAAATGAAATAGAGAATTGGCGATCCAACGGCTCTGGTTTCACCCGGTTTAGCGACGAAAATATGGCAAATAACGTCATTGCCAGAGAGGGTGGCCTACCCCCGTTCATTTCGAAGGAAGAACTCCATGAGATCTTCGACACAATCAGAGTCAAGAAATCAGTGGGGACCGATGGTATTCCGAACATCGTGCTTCGACATCTTGCTCTAGAAGCGGTGAACATTTACACCACCCTGTTTAATAATGCAATGAATAATGCACATTATCCAGCGCATTGGAAAACGGCGGTGGTTCAACCTATCCCCAAAAAGGGAAAGGATATATCCAATCCGGCGAATCTCCGGTCGATAAGTCTCCTTCCGAATATCAGTAAGGTTTTTGAAAAGTTAATCAATAGAGCTCTTACTAGGTGGGTTGAGGACAAACATATAGTGCCTGATAATCAATTCGGTTTTTAGACGGGACATGATATCTCACATGCCGCGTCTAAACTGGTGTCCGATAACCAATGGAATAAAGGCAAAAAACAATGTACTGGTAGCTGCCTTGTTGACTTGGAGAAGACTTTCGACACCGTATGCTTAGAGGGTCTATTCTATAAGCTGACTGGGTTGGGGATCAGTAAACCACTCTTGTACATTATTTATAATATGCTAACCAACAGACAGTTCATCGTGAAAAATGATGATGTGACTTCTGTTGGAATATTTCAAATTAAAAATGGTCTTTAACAAGGTGCGGTCAATTCGCCGATCCTATTCAACATTTATACAAGCGACTTGATAAGTTCACTTCCTCATACTATTGCGTACGCAGATGATTGGATAGCGTACAGAACAGGTCCAAAAAATCGAGGTTATTAATACTCTCTTGCAGCATGACTTCGATAAGATAAGACGATTTTGCGATGACTGGAAGTTGAATATCAACTTTCAGAAGTCGGAAACCATTCTCTTTAGGACGCCGTTGTCTGGAGCCTCTAGGGATACCAGAAAAAATTGGCGAAAGTTCATTGGACAACACGGACAACCTCTTGCCTGTCGAAATGTAGTCAGATACCTTGGAATCTGGCTAGATCAGTTTCTGTATTTTGGCAAAAATGTAGATGCTGCCAAGATGGAAGGAAGCCTTATCTTTGAGTGAATCGATGGGGATCTTGACGTTCCAGAAATTACTATACTTCAGTATCCGTCCGTATCCGAGCCGTTGTATTCCGTTTTGTAGCAATAGAACTCCCTATACCACAGACCAACTGATACTTATGTTTGTTTTGTCGCAGGAGGATCGCTGTTAAAAAGAATTGCTCATTCCATGGACAAAATAATCAACGTCCTCTACAAATACATTCATATACATACCTAGTCAAGTCATAAGTACTGGTACACAACTGAACTCACTCATTACGAATGCAACACTGGGCGCATCCATTTCGTGTTGATTACGATTTGACAGTTGATATTTATGCTTCATTGTGACGTAAAAAATGTTTGACATTAATTGCTTACAATCATGGAATGGGGCGACATCGAAAATCGTATTGTTGTGGTTGGCCTACTTAAATGCAACATGGAAAAAGGCGATAAGTTCAGGATGTTGCGACCTGCGACTGTGAAGTTGTTTGAGGATACTGGTGGAGTACGAGACCGTCAAAGATCCGGGCGTCCGCACACTGTGAGAACTCCGAAAGCGATCAAAGCCGCGAAGAAACGAATCGACCGAAAACCGCTGCGAAAACAAGAAATCTTGTCGCGGGAAATGCAAATTTCGCAAAAATCCATGTCTCGCATTATCAAAGAAGATTTAGGACTCAGCGCGTACAAGCGGCACACTGGGCACCTGCTCACGGGCGCATTGAAGGAAAAACGCAAGCGAAGATCGAAAGCGTTACTCAGCCAGTACGCGAAGAACGCTCACAACAAATTCTATTTACTGACGAGAAAATCTTCACCGTAGAAGAATCGTTCAATAAGCAGAACGATCGTGTGTATGTATGCTCGGTCATCCAGAGAAGCATCCCAACTCATCCCGAGGGTTCAAAGAGGCCACCATCCCGCGTCTGTAACTTTTTTTTTTAAATAAAATTTCAGATATTTCAAAAGCTTTATTATCGGCTTGAAGTACAATCAACACATTTATGAATGGAACTCGACTTCGTTCATATGGCCACCGCGGGCACGTTTGCAGCGGTCGATTCGTTTGACCCAATTTTCAACGACTCGGTCACACATTTTGGCCGAAACGGCTGCCATTTCGCGTTCAATGTTGGCTCTGAGCTCTTCCAACGTCGTCGGCGTGTTGGCATAAACCAATGACTTAACCTAGCCCCACAGAAAATATTCAAGCGGCGTTAAATCACACGAACGAGGCGGCCAATCGACTGGCCCATGTCTTGACATAATACGCTCACCATACTTACTCTTCAATAAATCGATTGTAGCGTGTGGTGTGTCGCTTGTGGCATCATCCTGTCGAAACCACGTGTCGTCCAAGTCCATATCTTCCAATTCGGGCCAAAAATAGTCGGTGATCATGGGGCGATAACGCTGACCATTCACAGTAGCGTGACGATCGTTATCGTCGACGAAAAAATATGGCCCAATAACGCCGCCGGCATGCAAACCGCACCAAACAGTTATTTTTTGTGGATGAAGTGGTGATTCATGAAGCACATGTGGATTTTCACCCGACCAATAACGCATATTTTGCTTATTGACGAACCCATTGAGCCAAAAATGAGCTTCGTCACTGAAGATGATTTTGCGATGAAATTCATCATCTTGGGCATCTTTTCCAGAACCCAATCGGAGAACGTACGTCGCTTCAAATGGTCCATCGGCTTCAATTCTTGAGTCAGCTTGATCTTGTATGGGTGTAAACCAAGATCCTTACGCAAAATACGCCATAATCTGATCTGAGCGATGTCGGATTCTTGAGAACGCCGTGGAATTGACTGATTTGGATCGTTTGCTACGGACGCCTGAACGGCAGCGATATTTTCGACCAACCCGTTGTCTCACTGACACGGCAACATCACACAACGAATATGTAGACTCAAATTTTTGCACCAAACTTGTTATTGCCTGTCTACTAGGGCGAGAATTACGACCGAAAATTGGAGTTAACGCTCTTAAGGTTGCAATCACCGACTCCGAATTTCGTTAGTAAATTTTTATAATTTGCAGACGTTGCTCGTTCGTGTACTTTACCATGATGAAAATGTTGAGTTTACTGAATAAATTGACAGTGACAGTTTGATGATTAGTGAAAGAGTCCGTTCACAAATTAAATTCAAATTTGTCAAGTCCCTATTGGAAAAACCTTTATTAATTCCTTTTCATTTGGCGCTAATTTTTCTGTGTAACAGTATTTATGTCCCTACATACTTGTACATATGTACATAAACATTTTTTCCTAATACAGGCAATCATTATGTTGTACAAGTGAACAAATGGACATGAATTAAAGGGCTCGGGGTTTTTATTTTTCTTCTCGCCATATCGCCAGCAACAGTGTAATTTCTAACACTCGCCATTCGTCCTTTCCCGTTCGAAATTTCCGAAGAAATTCCCAGCTGCTACCACGAAGAGGTAGAGTAGCCCATTGTAGCCCATTGGGAATAAGAATCATTGGAAGCATCTATAAAAAGGAAGGTCTCTAGCGTCGGTTATTGGATGAATCCCTAATATTTTTCGTTGGAAATTAGTTTGGGTTTTTTTCTTTTTTCAAAAGAAAAACTTATTCCCTTTTCCTCTAAAAAGGGCATAATGACCAAAAGACTTAATTTAGAAAAATAGACACTAGTGAGAATAACGTAATAAACGTTGGCAGCTTTTGAAGAAAAATTCATTTAATTAAGTGAATTACAACACCCGAAAACTAACCCAAAATTTCATCCAATTTTATTCTTGTTTCTCCACTCCATCACACACAGTCTATAAAAGAGAAAAGATGGAAAAACTGTCGATTTGCACGTCTACCACTGCCAACTCAATTAATAATTCAATTCATATTGCAACAGACTCTCCAAGTCTTGTTAAATCATTTAAATTGGTAAAGCCTCCTTTTGGCGTTAAGCAAATTTCATTATAAACAATTTTGATTCTTCTTTCTCAATTCAATCTTGTTACAAATCATTTTCGCAAGAAAGAAAAATAAAATAAAAATAGATAAATAAGTAACCGTTTCCATTAAGGCTGTCAACGTCGTTACCCAACACAACAAACCAATAATGACGGTGAACAATTTTGCCTCAAGAATTTCAAACTGCCATACCATTCTGTGCATCTATTAACGTATGCCCTTCCTTCAACAAATCCATCCCACCCAACCGTCGACGACGCTGACAATTGACTCTGAAAAAAAATGTTACACGTTTTCCTCATTCTAGTCGTTTACGGGATCAAAGCTGTTACTCTGGCCACCATCAGTGCTATTGTATATGCGACCTTCAGCACAGCCTTGACAATGGCGAACAATAACGCACCCTTAAAAACAGAAAAAAAGGAAAAAGAAAAAAATTATATCCGTTGCTGCTCGGTACTTTTAAGGGAGTCCCACACCAAAGGCACTCTGTAGGACAGGTTGATTGGCAACAGCATTGCGGAATAAACAAGGTGCGGGCATAATAGAAAATTGGCGTTCACATTATTGTGACGTTTATACTCGTAGCTAGCGGGTGAGCATTTGAAACAGATACAGATACTCGTATGTACAATGGAACTGCTTATTGGAATTTTTTATCGCAGAGTTCTTAAGAAGAACACAGAAAAATAGGTGTTTCATCCTTGTCGACAACATACACGTTGTGAAAGGATATCCTAAATCACTGCAAAATTTATTCATTCCCATATGAAAGCATTACCACCAAGGCTCTTTGCATAAGACACTGCTAAACTGCAATCCTCTGCGGAATATTACTCCATTAACCAACCCTCAAATTGAGGGATTTCTCAACAGCTAAATTAACCTTCTCTACTGCACATGTATACACATCCCAATGGATCAATAAGGGTAAATTGGAAGGGGATGATTTTGCAGAAGTATTATGTGTAGAAGCCTTGCACTTTCAACCCGCCCAACAGAATGGAAATACAAACAGAAACAGAAGTAGAACTGTTGCATAAACTTTGCAATTATCCAAGGAAGTGGAAAATGTTTCCTTAAAGTTTTTTTTTTTACTTTTCAAACGAACAAAGATTTTTAGTTGTAAAGTGTGAACACACAATTTTTCATCACTTATTTCGCAACACAGGCCAAAGAAACATAACTCTCCGGCTGTCAATCAAGGATAGTGCTGTGAAAAATGTTTATTTCTTGCGACTGACTTTTGCGTGATGAATTTTACATAAACATTAAGTGTAAAATATTACTTAGCTGTCACTCTTCATCGACTGGAAAACTTATCATGCTTTTATTTTATTTTTATTTTTTATATGAAAAATTGGAAGGGCAAATTTAAGGGGTTAAGGCCTTTAGACTGCCAGTGTGACCATAGAGACCTTTATTGTAGTTTTGGGAAAAATGAACCATTTTCAAATATGGTCGACTTCTACTAATGTCAATTACTTTACTAATTTGTTATTAGACCAGTGGGCAACATGTCAACTGACTATAGCAAGCTTGATCACCATCCTCTGATCTAAGAACCATTAATTTGGTCTGCGTTACTTTCTTGAACCAGTTAATTGGGGTTCAAAAATTGTATAGGCTTTGGTTAAGTTTTGGCAATATATAAAGTGTCTTTCATTAAGCGCTTCCTATCTTTAAATTTAAATAAAATAAAGTGTGTGTGAGATAGCATCCAAATTTTTTATTCGTTTGAAAGGCTTATCGATGCCATTACGTATGGAATATAACATCGTTCAAATGTCGGCCGCGGCTTCCTTGGGTGGCTCGCATCCGAAATGTCAAATTTTTCATAACTCTGGCGCATAAATCACGCTGAATTTGCTCCCATGGCATGGGTTATTTTGGTATTGAGGGCCGCTGTGGTTTGTGGCTTATTCGCATAGACATGCGACTTCAGAAAACCCCACAAAAAAAAGCCTAACGGGGTCAAATCGCACGATCTCGGTAGCCAGTTCACATCACCTCCACGTAAGATGACCATGCCCTCGAATTGCTCGTGCAGAATTTCCAATGTGGCGTGAGCTGTGTGGCACGTAGCGCCGTTCTGTTGAAACCACATGCCATTGGTGTCCATATTATCCAATTCAGGCCACAAGAAGTTGGTAATCATGGACCGTTGACGCCGTTTACGGTGATGGCCTGGTCAACGTAGTTCTCAAAGAAATATGAACCGATGATGCCGCCAGCCCAAAATCCACAACAAACATCCTTGGAGATGATTTTCCGATGAAAATTAGGGTCAGTTTCCAACTGCTCCAGAGCCCATTCAGCGAACACACATCGTGGTCTATGGTCGTTTACCTTCAGCTCCTGGATTAGTTGAATTTTGTACGGGTACATGCCCATGTCACGGCGCGCGAAATTCGCCAAGTTGTGGTCTGCAAAAGGCCGATGTTTTCGGCAAATCTTGTGTTTCGTCGAACCTGTGGACACAAATTTATCCACCACACTGCGATTAGCCCTCTCGGTAGGACGATTATGGCGACCGTAAAATGGGCGAAGCGCGCGGAACCTTGCCCGAACAGAACACCAATTTTGATAAAACAATTTTATGGTGATTTGGCAAAACAGACTCGTTTTGACAGCCAATTTGACAGATGTAACTTCAACAATATGGAAGCTATCACCTTTCAAAGTTCGGACGTCCCTATTGGAAGACCCTGTACATATGAATTCGGTTCCTTTTGTACTCCTTACAGGAAGGACCAATTATCAGAAAAACAAACTACCAATCCTGCTTCTGGTCTGTTGTACGTACAATATTCAATCTAGAGGACATGATCTTGTTTCTATAATATAAAGTTATTTTTTTAAATATTTGAAACGATTTTTTTCTGTTGGTCGTTGCTTCTATATGATGCTGCCATACACATGTGGTCACTGTTTAATTAAGCACGTAAGCAAACATACATACCGGGTGTACCAAAATTAATCACCCGAGTTCTTCGCGTTATATTTTTCGAAATAATTAATTAAAATAATTATAGTAAATGGTAAGTGGTAATTTATTTCAATAAATTATTTATTTTTAAGTTCGAAATATGATATCTAATAAGTGTCTAGGGCATTTTGCATGACTCTAGCCAAGGTTTCTTGTGTTATTGCGGCTATTTCAGCTCGAATGTTCTCCTTGAGAGGTGTTGTAGAGTAGCTGGCTTATTAATGTAAACTTTCGATTTAAAATAGCCCCACAGATAAAAGTCCGGTGCAGTTAAATTCGGTGAACGCGCTGGCCAATCGAAATCACGATATTTTGATATTAGGCGGTTTGGAAAAATTTTCTCAGTATGTCCATTGATCTGCGAGCTGCGTGGGCAGTGGCTCCGTCTTGTTGGAACCACTTATTCTGCAAGCCTAATCTATTCAGTTCGGATACCAAAAATTCATGGATCATCTCCCTATAGCGTTCACTAGTTATTGTTGTTACATTTCCTTCGCTATCTTCGAAGAAGTACGGCCCTATGATGAATCGCGAAGACAGCCCACACCAAATTGTTACCCTTTGGGGGTGTAAGAGTCTGGAATGAATCTCTCTTGGGTTCGTTTCTCCCCAAAACCTGCAGTTTTGTTTGTTGACTGTTTCATTCAGCTCAAAGTGGGCTTCCTCCGTCATCAATAATTTTGAATAAAAGTCATCAATTTCATTGTTTAGGTTTAAGATCATTGCAGAGTATGTCAGACGTATTTGGAGATCAGCTGGGTACAGGGATTGAACTAACTGTATCTTGTAAGGAAACAGGTGTAAGTCTGAATGCATTATTCTGCACAGAGATGTTATTGGAGTCCCCAACTTCTCGTGCGAGCTTCTCGCGAACTTTCGCTAACAAACTCAATATTTTCCAAGGACCGACTTGTTCGGTTTCTTCCTGTACGCATACGATCACTAGTGGTTCCATCCTCCTCAATTCGAGCCATTAAACGGCTAATTGTCTGATCAGTAGGGGCCTGCTGCCGAGGGAATTTTCTTCGAAATTCTCGTTGCGTAGCAATAATTGAATTATTGTTTCGGGTGTACATTAAAGCTATTGCCCCGCGTTGCTGAGGTGTGTGTATATTCTGAAAGAAATTTGAAAAAATAATGGAAATTAAAACAAATATTACAAAAAGAAATGGGGTGATTAATTTTGGTACACCCTATACAAGGTCAAAAATAAAATAGAACTTAATATACTAATTTTGGACGAACAAATACAAACAAAGGGTGAAAATTCAGATAGTCATTAAAATAGGTACGAAAGAGTATTAGTATAATATTGGAAAAAGAAGTAGGTAAGCAATAAAAGAAGTTGACAAATGCTATCTTTGCATCAGTAACCCTTATGCCCACCACTATTTTGGATGACTTTTTGCATTCTGTTGGGCATTGAAAAGATAATAGGTGTGCCATACCATAATTGTTTAACCTTTTGCCACAATTTAGTTTTATTTCCCAAAGATTCTCTATTGGATTTAGATCGGGTGATTGGCTGGACCACTGCCTGACATTAATACCGTTCTGCTGAAACCAATCACTTACCAAATTTGACGAGTGCTTAGGATCATTGACTTGTTGGAAACATCACTAAAGTAGCATTTCCTCCTCTGCAAAATGCAACATGACATCTAGCATGATCTTGTACACAAACTTCGTCATGGTGTCACTAATGAAACGGATAGGGTCTACTCCATACCACGAGAAGCGTCTCTAAACTATTATATGGTATTGCGCCCTCCGTGTTTTACTATCTTCTTCGTGTACCGTGGGTTGAATTTTTGTCCCTTAGGGCGCCTGATATTCTGCCTAGCATCATTCCCAGAACAAGTTGCCTTTAGTCTCGTCGCTCCAGAATATATTCCGCCAGTTTTTTTTAGCCTTCTATTCCACACCATGACTTGTGACAATGTACAAATGCTTTCCGCTTCTGTATGTTTGCTTTTCTAAGAAGGGGAACTTTATTAGCTCTTCGACCTTCTAGATTCACGTTTTCCAATCGGCGCTGCACAGGTCTGGCTGATATTTGGCTATTAATTGCAGCTGTAATCGATTTTGAGGACATAAAGGGGTCACGCTTAGCGAGTGTTGTAAGGTAGGCGTCCGTGGTAGGTGTTTTTTTTTCTTATGCGACCTCTATTTACTATGTACTGTTTTTTTGGGGATCTTATGTACGTTCACCAGGAAATTCGTTGATCGTCCCAGTGATACAGCAATGAATCTGTACGATTGAATTAAGCCTATATCAATTCCAAAGCCGTCTTCACCTATCTTCACAACATAATGCATAGTCCTTAGAATTGCGTAAATCTCCATTTAGAAGATAAACTTATTGGACAGTGTAGTCTGTTGTTATGCTTCTGCACAAGGACAGCAATTCCAAATTTCTTTCCTCCCCGGTTTAGAGTCTGGCTTGAGTCATTGCATAGGAAGTTCGAAGTTCATAAAAGACTGAGAATCCGATGCTAGAGGCACTCAAAGCCGTCGGGAGATTGCCTTAAGTTTGCAAATCATGAAATACATATATATGGGGAGGATCATCCCAGCGACTTTGTTACGTATCAGGCGTACTAGGAAGGCCTCTCTGCAGGTCTGGCAAATCGTTTATTGAAGCTTAACTAGACAACCAGTACCATATTCGTATATTTACACAAAAACACCTGACAACTGTTGTGCATGACGGAGTATTCTTATAATTTCTGCATAAATCCAACAAAAACATGTATTTTCCATTACTAGAAAACTTTGACCACAATACGTGCGGCCAAAAACTGTCAGAGATGTTTATTTGACTTCATTTTCAAAGATGATTTCAAGCAGACCTGTAAAGTACTTAAGTATTTCAGGACTTCAGTCCTCTCAAGTACAAGTACTAGGTACTGGTACTTGAAAAAAGGCAAGTACTAGGTACTGGTACTTGAAAAAAGGCAAGTACCTAGTACTTGTACCAGTACCAGTATTTTCCAAGTACTTGTGTACAAGTGCCAAGTATCACGTACTTAATCACGTATCCAAGTACTTGAGCAGTACTTCCAAGTACTTGACCAGTACTTTCAAGTACTTCCTAGCATATTGAGTAATGCTGGTACTTGTCTTTTTCAAGTACCAGTATCCAAGTAGTGAAGCTGATTTCAAGATACCATATATGGAATGGGGACGGCGTCTTTGGCTTAGAGAGCAACCTCAGTTTTGAGAGAATTAAGCCAGGTTCTTAGATATTTTTGTCTTGCTATTTCCTCTTTCTGGAAAATATTCCTTTCGAATGCCGCCGGTTTGTTGTCATGTTTTGAACACAGTTTGACATCAAATGAATTTATAGGCCTATTTCGACGAGGCATCATATGGTATTTTAACAGATAGTCGAGTTGGACTGGAATGTCTAGTCATATTTTCGAGCCTAAGTTAAAATTGATCGATAGGATCTTTTTCCTGTGTGTTGTTTGCATGGCAGTGCCATCAGCTTTATTTTTATTTAATTTATCTATTATTCTTCTCTTTTCATTTTGATTGTGTGGAAATAAATACTATCGGCTATCCTCCAAATTGGAATGCTATTTGTACATATATGGTCGTCACTGATTGCGATCATCCCACTATCCTTGACACAACGCCAATACGTCAACAAAATGCTCTTCATATGTATTCTTCTGGAGAAATGAATTTCACTTTTGAATGCTTTGAGAGCTGTTTTAGTTTCTTCACTTCACAGGAAGGTTTGGCGTTGTTTAATCGCAATATGGAGGAGTTTTTGCGCCGTTTTGTAACCGTGGACGAAACATGGATCCATCACAACACACCAGAGAACAAACAACAGTCAAAACAGTGGGTTTCTAAGGGTGAATCGGCGCCAAAGAAGGCCAAGGTGGGTTTGTCAGCCAATAAAGTTATGGCGACTGTTTTTTGGGATGCACGCGGGATAATCCACATTGACTACCTTCAAAAGGGAAGAACAATCAATGGGGAATATTATGCCAACTTATTGGACTGATTCAATGACGATTTGAAAAAAAACCGACCTCATTTGGCCAAGAAAAAAGTTATTTTCCACCAAGACAATGCAAGGGTGCACACATGTGCAGTTGCCATGGCAAAAATCCATGAATTGGGCTATGAATTGCTCCCTCATCCACCCTATTCTCCAGATTTGGCTCCGAGCGACTACTTCTTGTTCCCAAACCTGAAGAAATGGCTTGGTGGAAAAAGATTTGACTCCAATGATGAAGTCATCTCGCAAACAAAGGCCTATTTTGAGGACCTCGACAAATCATTTTTTTTTTGGAAGGGATAAAAAAATTGGAGAAGCGTTGGACAAAGTGTATAGAGCTCAAAGGAGACTGCGTTGAAAAATAAAATTATTTTTTTATCAAAAAATCTGTGTTTTATTCCAAAAGTCACGGACTTATTGACCCGCCCTCGTATTAAACTTACTCGTAATACCCTCCTTTAAGGAGGTGTTTGCAATATGAAGATCTATAATTTGATTTGTTTTTATCTATGTGAACACTGACCGACTGTTATAGTTGTAATGTGATGGTTATGGCAGCAATTTTATTTCATCGATTTAAAGCCATTTGTTGTGCTACTGTTGCCGTGTAAACATTATTGGAATAATGTTGCATCATGAGTTTCCCAAAATTTCTTATGGAAATTATCGGAAAGTCGTTAAATTTTTTTTCGCCTCTTAAAACAAGAGTCTCCAACTCTTACACTGACAAAGCTTCAATCCAGAAAAAAAAGTATTGTTACGACTGGGCGCAACTTTATTTAAAAAAAAAAAACTAATAATAATAAGTCTGAAAATCATGCTAGGTTTTTGGCCAGTTTTCCCGTCTGCTTTTGAGCAAAAACAAGCCGTTGAACAGAGCAAAAACCGACATCTGCTACAATATAACTCCAAATGGATGCACAACATTTCATTGGTTTAATTAACAACTAATGATTATTATTTATTATTTACTGTATTCTAAGTTTTTTTTTTAAGTTCAAACAATACTGGTTTAAACTCAGGTGCAGTACCGTTTCGCACTCCTATTTGTATTCTATAATGACTGTTTGTATTTTGCAGTGTTATCGTCTGGAAGTTTTCGGTTAACTGTGGGAACCTCATGAAATTTGTTGCACAGTGGGAATCTGCTGACGATTACAATTTGTTTCTGCTGTTTTGATATCTGAGCGTATCTGAGGTCCGTAACAATCAATGTTCAAATGTTCAATCATTATCATCTGCATTATTGCCTCTCCACTTCTGGGGTTGGTTAAATATGCGGACCTTAATACCATGTACGGACGTTTATTTTGAATCATTTTGTTAGTGAGGCCAAGAGTTTGATGGATCCTAATTATTTTGCCTTCGGCCCATCCTTCGAACTTCAGCTGGGAATTCTGCTCTTCCTTGGTGGTTAACAGGAGAACCTTAGTATATAAATTTATTTGATATCGGGACGGTGGCTTCTTCCAATTAGATGTCAGAAACTGGATTTGCAGGTTCGGAAAATGGCGATATCTTCTGAAACCTTTATCCAATTATTAAGATGAAAGGTTGTCATGTCGTCCCTTTTAATAGCATTGTCATTGGAAAAAAGAAGCGAAGTTGTTCCAGACTCATTGCACTGCTTCAATAAAAATCTTTGGACATAGGCTTGGCGTATTCGGAATTTAACTTCGGTTATACGCAAACATTGGATCGTGTAGTAGTATAGTATGACAACAGGCCTCTCATCTATCGGTAGTTGTTGCAATTTCTCGCGGCAGTGGAACAGGAAGTTCTGCCTCCAATGGAAGCCTTTTAAATCCAAAATTTTCGATTGTCGCTTATGTTTCAACTATGTGATTTTGCAACGTTCTTAGTCTAACTTGGTTCATGCTTTAAAGACTTTGGCATTTGTTCCTTACCACCACTTTGTCTCATCGATTCACTGTCCCGTTTTCTTTATTCATGTGAAGTCGGTCTTTTGAAACACCCACCAGAGTTTTTGTGCCATTTTTGCATTTTTGATCGAGGATGTTCCACATACTTTCCTCGCTTAGTTGTTTCTCCTAAGTTTTGGCAATTCTGTAAATTTAGCCCCCAAACCAAGAATTTCATCTATTTCCTTATTTAATTTGTGATATATGTTGATCCCGCACTTTCGTACAATTCTTTTTTTTCTCATGAATTTATAGTGGCCGAAATAAGTATAAAGACACAAGCAATGTAAATGCTCAAGTGAGTTTTACCACAAAATTATGAAAATTAAAGAGTTTATTTTTAAGGACGAAACAAGTTTACTTATTTCCATAAATAAGAAAACAATAATAATAAATATTCCTTATCACAAAGGCTAGTTTCTTCGAATTCTCCTGCAAAATAAATATAAAGACAGTCAATATGATAAGCATTTAAACACTGAATTTTTGGGTTTTACCTATCAAACATTGACTTGGTACTGTGTACAACCTCCTTGATTCTCAATAACTTGAAAAATTCGATTCGATAAACTTCCTCGTTGATCTCCTCCCATGCCTGGTTTATTTACCTCTTAAGGTCGTCCACATTCCTGTACTGCTTCCCATTTGAGTAAAGCCTTCTGGTTATGATCCCCCACAAATTCCCGATTGAGTTCAGGTCAGGACTACACGAAGGCCATGGTAAACATCGTGTTCCACTGACCTCAAACCATTCACGGACAGTTCTCGCATTGTGAATGGGAGCATTATCTTGCTGAAAAATATAGTGTTCACCCACCGGAATGTCTCCAAATTCATCCAGGGCATATTCCAGCATCTCCCTGTATTTTTCGCCATTCATTCTGGGTTATACCAACATCAAAGGGATTTTTCCGAAAAAAACCAAAGGCGCCCCAAACCATCACACTTCCGCCTCCAGAGTGCCGACTCATTTTGATTGCTTTTTCGTCTCGCAAATCAAGCCAATAAAGGCTAAGACTGTCGGGACCATCCAGACTGAATTTTTTTTGTCACCACTAAAAATAACGGAATCATCCCCCTCCCAGGTCCACGGCATGTGATCTCTTGCAAATGTTATCCTCGCTTCCAAATGCGTTTTTTTTTTCATTTTTGTGTAAAGAAGGTTAGTAATTGCCTTCAACACTTGCTCCACTCTTCTTACTGTAACTGGGAGATCCAACTTCCCCTTAATCTGACCAGCATTCAGCTTATTTCGCCTCGCTTCGTGAGAAATTTCATTTTTGTTGCGAGGGGTCAAAAGGCTTGGGCGACCAGATCTTCTTGCATTTTTCTTCATTTTTGCCTAAATTTAAAAAAATTGCAAACAACGGAAACAGACCGCCCAATCTTTGTGGATATTGAGTGGTTTGATAAGCCGTGCTCCTTCTGTGTTGCAATAATTGCCCTTTCTTCTGATGTCAAACGAGTTCCGCGAGGGATGGCTAAATAAATAATTTCTTAGCATCATTTTGAGTGCCAGTAAGTGCAATTTACCTTTTAAAATATTGGTGAAATGTTTTTACACCGTTTTACTATAAAAAAAACACTCAACAAAATTGGAATATTTTTAAATAACGGCACTGTCTTTATACTTATTTCGCAACTTTTTTCACTCCGTTCCTAAGCTTATCTTGTGGATAACGACCTTATTTTGTTATATGAGAGAGAATTCACTTGCCTAGATTTTTGCTGAACATTGTCGCGGAGGAATATGAGAGACAGGATATAAAAAGGACGCACTCGAAGTATGAGGGCAGTTGTTTTTCCGGTTTCTCATCGTGGCAAATTCTTACACTCACATTTTATCAGTTATTTTAAGTAAATGTAAATATATAATTTTAACCCCTAGAAAATAAAAGTGTTTTGTGTTACCTAAGTAAACAATCGTACATAAGTTTAGGTCTTCAAGCTTCAACTCAAATTGAATAGGTTGAGAATACTTATTTCGGCCACCGTACGAGTATGTTCGTATTAACTCCAGTCCCCAAACATGGGAACCCGATAATGCATTAGAACTTCGGGATCACATTCTATCCCATTTACTCGTCTTTTACGTATAAATTTAAAATTTATGTACGTACGTACATACGACCTTGATCAAAAAGTTACTCAGAAAATTAAAAATACAAGTTTATTCATCTAAATCTATATTGTCCCCTTCAAACTAATCCCCATCGACTGCAACACACTTATGCCTTTTCGGTATGTCCATCAGTGCTTCCTGCGATTTTTCCATTACTTCCTCTCGGCTGCTGAAACGCGTACCCCGTAATAGTTTTTTAACTCGATTGAACAGAAGGAAGTCACAGGGAGCCAAATCAGGTGAATTCGGTGGCTGTTGGATGGTATTTGTTGCAAAATCCGCGAGTTTTCTGGTCTCTTTCGGCGAATTGCTTCACGCAAACTTCTCATAACGCCCAAATAATACTCTTTGTTTACTGTCTGGCCTTCTGGCAAAAATTCATGATGCACTATACCGTTGTAATCCATGAAAACCGTGAGCATTGCTTTTTTTGACTGAAAACGACGTGGTTTTTTTGATCTCGGCTCATTTGGTGAACGCTATTCACTTACTTGATGTCTGGATTGCGTGTCGTACTCATAAATCCACGTCTCGTCTCCAGTAATGATTCTTTTGATGAATGTGGGATCGGATTCAGCCTCGTAAATCATCTCTTTTGCGACGGCAACACGGTCTTTTGGCACCAACTTTGCTGCTACACGACGGAAACCCAAATCATTAACCAAAATGTCTTGGACGGATCCATAGGCAATGCTCAAGTCCTCCGCTATCAATGTCAACAACAGATTTACCAACTTCACAAAACAAAAAAACAGAACTCAACTTTTTGATCAAGGTGGTGTGTATTATTTTCTCCAAAATTTAATTATCACACATAATTAAATGCTTTGAAAATTCTATCTGGTCACACTGTCGATGACCTCGCTTAATGGTAATCCCCGCACAAATCCTGAATAATTTCCTTATGTAAATGTGAAAGAATATTTATTGCATTGCTTTAAGAGAATTAATTATGAAGGACTCATAAAAGACGATTTTCTTATTTTCTTTTTGTGCTTAGAAATTAAATTTAAAGGTTGTGATAACCTGGTGAAGTGTTACAGACACTCTTGGCCTTTGTTAGCTTGAAGATTAAATTTTATTTTGGAGAAATCCTGAACGTTTTGAGATGGTTGAAGATGTGTTTTTTTTTTTTGGTGGTTACGTGGTGGTACTTACATTTTTCTTGCTTTGAAACATTAGCATCTGAAATGAAGAGGATCCGTGGAAAAATTTTCTTTTCCTTCTGTTGTCAACAAAATGCAAAAATGAAGGATTTTCTTCCTTGAGGCCAGGAAAAGTAAATTTTTGTTGAATGGAAAGTACATGGTATGTATAATATATTTCCCGAAGGTAGGATTCGTGTCGGTAAATACATACTCACAAGGCGAGAAGATGTTCATCAACTGAAGGACGCGTTCTAGTTATTTTGAGTGGTTATTTTCGAAACGAATAGGGCGAGAACTAAAAAAAAACCCCAAGTATTAGCGTTAAAAATGCGCACAAACTGAAACGTGCCATGTTACATTTTTACTTAATTTTACAAAACTGCTGAATATTGAATTTATAACATCAACGTCACACATCTTTGGTTGTCCTTTTGCAGTTCATCCGCCTTTTTGAAATAAAAAAGGAAAATATGTCTAAAATAAGCATTTTAAAATGGTTACTGTATCGTATCAAAGATTTTTTTTTTAAGAAATATGTTTGCACAAGCCGAAAAGACTTGCGAGCCAACCCAATATAGTAATTCAGAATTTGCTATCATATCAGAAAGGAGCGAGTCATCGTAAAACTACTGACGTAGAGGACATAGAAATCATAAATTCTATCCGGAAAAGCCAAACATTTTATCAAGAGAAGTCACACTGGGTTTTAGATACAAATATTTGGTTAACGTTCAGTAAGACTAGTTGCAATAGAGTAGGAGAATCAATATTATCAGTTTGACCAAGAAAGGATGCGTCACCAACTTCACGAAGTGAAGGAAGTGGAAGGTTGAAGCTGGCTGTCCGGGGGACTCCCTATATCGCGAACCTTCTCTGTACAGCTTTAACGCGCAACAGACAGACACTTACAGGGTCAGAAAATTCCTTACACCAAGGCTTAAAGAAGTCGAAAACGGCGTTTACTTTTCTTATGTTTTTGTCTATGTGGGTTCACGGTCACATATAACACATGAGTCACGCTTTTCTGTCAATACGTATGAAAACAGGTTCATTATAAATAAAGTAAGTCCGAAGTAAAGTTGTACGAGTTTGGCGTTTCTTCACGTTGATCTCAAGAAATTTTCTACTAAGTGGAAAAGCTGTGCATTAGAGATACGATTGGGCCAAAAAATACCTCAAGAAGGTTTACAGCTTGCTTGCGGTAGTGGTATCCACCTTCCAAGTACTGCATCCATAAAGCAGTACTGATTCTACGTTGGAGTGGAACAGTCGCAGCTTCGATCTTAAGCTGAAAAGATTGCTTTTCCAGATATTGAATAGCATCCCGAACAGAGCTTTAGCCTTCCCGATTCTGCTGCACACATCGAGTTCGGTGCCACCCCGCTAAGCCGAGACCACACGTCCCAAGTATAGAAAGTTTTCAACTTTCTCGACCTCCTGTCCGGCAGTGTTGAGTGTGGGAAGTGCTAAGAGCTTTCGTTTTGGCTGTGTTTATTTTGAGTCTCACTTTGTTCGACTCAGCTTCCAAATTGTGGGCATCAAATGAAAGTGCATTATCCGATGTGAAATTAGGCAAACATCGTCAGCGTAGTCAAGGTGTTTTAGGTACGATGTCATTGTCCATCGAATTCAATAGTTGCTGCACGGAGTATATCGCTGATTATCAACAAAAACAATAGTGGCGACAGTATGCACCCCTGACATACTCCACTTTGGACTTCAAAATACTTTAATGATAGTAATGACTTTTCCTGGGATGGGAACCAGATATAATCTCGATTCAAACTGTCGAAAGCCTTCTCGAAATCGATAAACAGTAAATGTAGCGGAGACCTGTACTCAACGCATTGTTCTATAATGATCCGTAAGGAGTTTACGTGGTTGATGCAGGAGGAACCAGCGCTAAAGCCTCACTGTTCGACGTGGAGAGTTGAATCTAAATGTTCTCAGATTCGTTTCAGAATTATTCTAGTCATTATTTTGGCTACGGCTGGAAGAACGCATATACCTCTCCAGTTTCCACACTCCATCAGGTTTCCCTCTTTTCCACTCCTACGGAAATACTTCACTACCCCACGCTCTGCATATGAGCGGCTGTAGCAGATCAGCTGATGTATTTGGTGCCGCTTGGTATAGTTGGGCGGGGATGCCATCATCAATTGATCTATTTGTTGCCTCAAAAAACTCATTTGAATTCGAGATCATAGCGCAATCATCTAAATGGTTTAAGACCGTAGCAAAATGTTCTCTCCATCTAGTGAGTTGTTCCTCATCCAAAATCAGTAGATTAGCGTCTACACTTTTCACTGGATGCTGTTTGGAGTTGGTGATTTTATAGACAGTGCTATTGTCGCACCTGCTTGCTGTTTCTTCCGCCCTTAAAGCCAGTGTGTCGATGTACTGACCTTTGTGACATCTTACACTACGCAGCAATTCCTTCTTCTTCACACGATATTGGACTTTTAGCTAGGTTCTCTCTTTGAGCTGAACGCTGATGGCGTAGGACAGTCGAGGAGGAATTGAGCTCTTTAAAAATGAGTTGGAAAGAGCTCAAACGCGTTGAAGAACTCCGAACAAGATGGTGTCCGAGGAGTTAAAGGATTTATATAAGTGGAAAACCATTTTCGATGTCATCTGCATATACTGATACAATAATTAGTTATGAAACAGTCGACGTCAAGATGAATAGCAAGATTGTTAATTAAAATTAATAACAGAGGACCAAGATGGCTCCCTTGGGGTATACCGTAGAGGGTGGTAATGGGTTTAGTGTGGACCTAAACTTAGAAACTATCCTCGTAGAACTTGTGGCAGCTGGTGAAGAATTACGATTGTTCTTTTTTTGTTCTTGTTGCAAAGTTCACAGTGTCATTTTATCAGCCATCGAACAGTTAAAAAAGATGCTGTTGGTCTTTGACCAACAGACACATATTGTTGTGTCGTTTTGTAACCTGCGCAAAAAAAGTGGATCCTGTACGATAATAGGAAGAAGGGAATGGTTAGACATGATTGAATGTCCGGTATGGTGGACCAGTGACGGTGTTGTGCATTACTCGTTTCTCAATTACATCAATAATATCGATAATGATGTAAGTAGGCATGACCTCATCCCACATGCAGCATAGTTAATGCTTAAGCTAGGATACCAAGGTTGGGATATGAAGTTTTCCCTCATCAACTCTAGTCATTAGACTTGTGCGCTACCAACTATCATCTTTTCCGAACAGTTGTTTAGCATCTTGGTTTAAAACAGGACACTGAAGACTTTTTGACTGGAAAGTATACTTATTTCTTTTGAAGAGGCAGAGTGTTGGAAGTGGAGTGTTGGAAAAAGGCGGTATACGTAAACGCAAATAATTCAACGTGCGCTCCATTTGTGACCATTTGCTTCGAAGGGCTTGGTGCGTGATCAACTTTTGTTGGATTTGGCTCGTCTTTAAAGACCCACACGGTCGATTGCTAAAAAGCTTCGGCCTCATATGCATAGATCCATGAGCCTATTTTTGAGCGATTGTCAAATGAAGCAGCCAATGCGAAGAAATCTTTTTGACGGCCAAATGATCATGGAATATTAAATGTATGCGAGAGGAACTAATGTCCAATTTCACGATAAATCACATGACAAATCTTGAAATATCAGTTCCCGCACAGCATCGATGTTTTCTGACACAATAAACTTCACGAAATTCCTCCTGGAGCAAACGGCGAATACGATTGAATACGGAAAACCACCAAAACACAGTGCCCGGAATGATGTTTCATCACCAAAAGTAGAAGCGCGTTGATCGGCACACTGTTGTTGAGTTAATGTAGGTCGAAACACATAAAAAAACATCGCACGATTTTATCCCAGTCTTTGTAGAAACGCAAATAGCACTCGAACGACAAAACGTTATGAGCACGTGTACCATTAAAAACGTCAAACTTTGCGATGCTGACGTAAGATTTGACGTATTTCCACCGGTATTGCCATATCTTAATAAGTATTGTAGCAGCCCACGTTTTTTTTGTCCATCAACAATGAAATTATTTTTATAAATTTTATAAAGAAACGCGTAGCTAAAAGATGTCGGCCTTCGTTGAGAACTGCTGTTAGTCACAGTTTTTCTAAGAGTCATTATATAAAGTCACAAATATTTGCTCAAATTTAAAGTAAAAATCGTTTAACCACACAAAGGTGGCTTCTTAGCATATTTACTATCAACTTTTAGTAAAATAAAGTTTCAATTACATTATTGTACGCTTGTTTACATATCTGATATAGAGGTAAAGAACACTTTGTTTTTCATTTTCAGGAGTCCACTTGAATTTGTTTAATTTGTCCATTATCACAAAAAACACGTATGTGTATATTTCTATCATTACTCACTCTCGGTATTTTTAAAAATGAAAATTTGGTGACAAAATCGCCCCAATTAATTTCTTATTTTAATTCATAATATTCTCTAAAAACCAAATCGGCTTTTCCTCATTCGAATTCAGAAGAGCTAATTTCAAAATTATTTTTATATCTTAATCTATGTCAATGTGAATCGTGATAAGTACGTGATAAGTACCAGTATGGACAGATACTACATGACTCTCTCTTATCATTATATCTTATCTGACTGGAATTCTCATTTATCAGTAAATTGCGATAAAATTTCCTTAGATCTAGTATTTACAGACAAAACATATTCAGTAATAGTACTTAAATATATTATGTGAGATAGCTATACATTTTTGGTTTTTTTATGATAAATCTGCACTAAATGTCTCAATTAAAAACAGATTAATTAACTTTTGTGGTACGATATGCACATACATTCATCGTGGTTCACAAGTAGTTTAATCTTGAGCGCTGATATTTTGAAATTAGAATTTGATGTAAAAAATGTACCTTATGTTGTTTTGTGTGTCTATAGATTGCACAACTGGCGCTAGGACTGAGCCTTCTGGCACTCCTAAATTAAAGGAATGAGGAACATTCCTTATTTCATCAACTTTTACCCTTTGTGTTCTGTTTGTAAGATAAGACCTAAACCATTGAAGCATAAATCCACTAAAACCAGCTTTTTCAAGTTTTTGAAAAACAATGCCATGGTTGACCATGTCAAAAGCTTTCGAAATATCTATAAATAACCCAGCTGTACACTTTTTCTTATCAAGGTTCGACATGATTCTACCACAAAACTAAAGAACAGCATCTTTTGTTGACCTGCCTTTTTGAAACCGAACTGCGTCGTATGAAACAATTCGGTCATCTTTAGATACTAGTTGGTGTGAAAAGTAACCTCCTTGACCGCTAGAATGCGCTGCTACTGCAAAAAAGGTTATAGTACCTTGAAGTCCGTTCATATTTAGGCAGACATGCCAAATTTCAGTGCGATACTGTCTTTAATTTTGTTTTGACAGCTGATTGTTGTTGACGTCTTTGGCATCATGTTGAGTATGGACAAAAACGATTTTCGTTCTCTCATAAAACATTATTTTTTGAGAGGCAAAACGGCGAAGGAAACAAAAGAAAAGTTGGATAAATATTATGGCGCTAATGCTCCGTCAGGTTACACCGTCAAATATTGGTTTCGAGAGTTTCGTGGTGGCCGCAACTCCACTACCGATCAAGTCCTTAGTATCGTCGGTGTTTGTGTTTTCTGTGTTTGTCTGTGATTATGACTAGGGAATTCAGGGTACGTCGACGTCTGTAAGTACAGACCAGCTGTTTTGGGACTTAGTGAAACACAGGTAGATCCCCGCCCACACCTCTCAGATCATTCTGATCTGAAGCTACCTGGCTACGGACTAGTGCCATTACTCTTCTTTCACCGCGGTTTCGCCATTTACGTGCGTAGTGATGTAGCTTACCAAACTCCACCACAATGTGATCCATGTTCCAATCCGGAATTCAACTTCATGTGGTTAAAATTCCATCTCCGAAAGCAAACTTTTAACGAGTTTGATGCGCTGTCTGACTCCATTCAAAGAATTGTATCCCTGTATCCTCATACTGAAATCGTTATTACGGGCGACTTCAATATACACAATTCTGGGTGGCTTCGACATTCTGGACAGACAACACCCGAAGGACGGTGTGTTGAGATCTTCGCTGCGGAAAACAACTTAACGCAGCTTGTAAATGAGCCCACGCGAATACCAGACGTTGATAGTCATACCGCCAACACTTGTTTTTAACTTCTCACCCTGATAAGTACACCGTTGATGTGCTCTCCCCTCTAGGCTTGGCGGACCACTGTGTTATATCAGCTGATATCTCGTATACTGACCACACAGTTAGAGAAAAGATTCCTAAAAGAACCGTATTGCAATACGAGAAAGCCAACTGAAGCGGACGTAACAGCTTCTTTAGGAATTTTAACTGGTCGTTATGTTTCCTCGATAACGACGTGGATTCCGCTGCTGATATGATTACAGACACCATTCTCTTTGGAATGAGATCCTTTATTCCTCATCGGATAAAAAGTATAAAACCAAAAGAAAAGACATGGTACGACTCGAGCTGTAAAGAGGCCGTTAGGGTTAGAGAAATATTTTTTCGGGCCTTCAAGACCAACCCGACAGAGGAAAACCGAAAAAAGTTCAAACGAGTCAGAAATTTGCAGTCATTTCTTAAGTGTGTGAAATTCCAATACGACCAACAACTGAGGCAAAAAATACTGCAATTGTCCCAAAGGCAGTACAAATTTTTGGTCGTGCGTCAAAAACATTAGAAATTCCGCCTCATCCTCCATCCCAATGCTCTTTTACAATGATATTCCAGCTGTCAGCTCTTTGGACAAGGCCAATCTACTTGCTGCACACTTTGCGGCCAGCTCAACACTAATAGATTGTGCTTTGTCTCCGCCTACACTTGAGTGCGTCGAATCTTCAATGGGACGAATATACTTTCGCACTCGTGTAGTAGCAAGAGTACTTAAAGATCTCAACATACATAAATCCGCTAGTCCAGATGGTATATCTTCTGAAGATGTGTTTTTCCACGCTGGAAAAATCACTGCGTAAGCTTTTTCATCAATCCTACTCTTTAGTAGGATTCCCGAGCAGATGGAAAACAGCATTTGTCCAGCCCGCCCCTAAAAAAGGCGAATCATCTTCTCTCTCCTCCTACAGACCCATTGCACTTATGTCCCTTCTTTCCAAGGTCATGGGAACACTGATAAATCGTCAGCTCATGAAATATCTCGAAACACGAAAACTTCTCAATGACCGGCAGTACGGTTTTCGTAGCAACAGGTCCACTGGTGATTTGATGGCATGCCTCACCGAAAAGTGGAACCAAAGCGGTACATCAATCTGGCAAAAGCAAGATAGTTGCACTTGATATTTCTAAGGCATTTGACAGAGTTTGGCATCAGGCTCTTTTGTCGAAAATGCGTGCATTTGGGATCGACGACTCTCTTCTTCAATGGATTAGAAATTACCTTTCGGAACGTTCAATTCAAGTTGTTTTGGACGGTTTCAAGTCTGATATTCACAAAATAAATGCTGGTGTGCCCCAGGGCTCTGTTCTGTCTCCGACACTCTTTTTAACTTTCATTAATGATCTCTTGACTGCTACTCCTAATCCAATATATTCCTTTGCTGATGACAGTACTCTCTGCTTTTCATATTCGTTCCCGAACTCACGACCCTGCTCTTCGGCTGTAGAACGAGAATGGCAGCGTATGCTTAGCTCATTAAATTCCGATATCAACAGCATAACCAATTGCGAAATCTAAACACCCAGCCATTATCCATGAATGGCACTTGCATCGTCGAAACCGAAAAACTTTCCCTTCTCGGTATGTGTGTCCATGACAACTTACGTTGGAATGACCACGTATTTGATGTCGCCAAAAATGCTGCGAAATGTCTAGGTTTCCTCAAGCGATGTAAGAAATATTTTACCCCCTCTGATCTGGCCTAAATATATAATCCATTCATCCGCCCAAAATTAGAGTACAACTCCCACATCTGGTCAGGTGCTCCTAAAACATCTCTGCACCTGCTAGATAGGATTCAATACCGTGCGATAAAACTTATTGATGATACTAATATCAGTCAATCAATGGACACCCTCGAACACCGAGGAAATGTCTCGTGCCTCACTTTGTTTTGTCGCTATTTCCACCACCAGTGCTCCACTGAAATCGCCACTAGCATTCCGCCCATTCAACCTTTCAACAGTAACACCCGTCTCGCTATGAATGCTCATCAGTATACCCTCAAGCCCATTAAGCCGTACAACTCGCTTATGGAATGCCCTGCCGATCTCTGTATTTCCTGGTCGTTATAACGTGCAAACATTTAAAAACAATATACATCGGTACCTCTCTTTTCTTCCTCCTTAAATTTCCTTTGCCCGCGCTGTGTACAATCACCTTAAGGGTACTCAAACCCCTTGAGCGCGCGCTGATTATAAAAAAAAAAGTCCGCTGCGGCAGGCCCTCCGATGCGGTTACAGATCACAATGTCAAAAAAATACATGAAATGATGTTGGCTGACCGGAAAGTGAAGGTGCGCGAGCTAGCAGATACCACAAAGATTAGTACTGAGCGCACACGCCATATTTTAGGCAATATTCTGCATATGAAAAAGTTATCCTGCCGCTGGGTGCCGCGCATGCTCACTCCTGACCAAAAACACGAACGCGAAAGCATTTCGAAAGAGTGCGGAATCGGTCGGACTTTTGGCGTCGGTTGGTAACTGTTGATGAAACTTGGATCCACTATTACACACCAAAGAACAGATTGAGTGCCCGGCAATGGACTGAAGCCGGCACGAGTGCTCCGAAGCGGCCGAGGGAGGCTCGATGGGTCGGAAAGGTTATGGCGTCGGTTTTCTGGGACCTCGAAAAAGGAAAAAACATCAACAGCGAGTATTACTGTGCATTATTGGAGCGATTGAAGGCCGAAATCGCTGCAAAACGGAGTCAAATGAAGCGAAAAAAAATTTTGTTTTTGCAAGACAATGCGCCGGCGCACAAGAGCATCGCAACTACGGCTAGAATCAATTACTTACGGTTCCAATTGCTGTCGCATCCACCGTATTCGCCCGATTTGACTCCCTCGGACTATTATCTCTTCCCAAACCTCAAAAGGTGACTCATCAATAAAAAATTCAGCTCACGCGGGAAATCTTCGACGCCACGGAGGAGTATTTTGCAGACCTTCCGGAAAATTACTTTTCGGACGGGATCAAGAAGTTGGAAAATCGTTGGAATAAGTGTATCAAGCTAGAAGGGGGACTATATTGAATAAAATAAAAAAAAATTTTTTTTCATTCCCAAGGAGGTTACTTTTCACCCCACCTAACATAGTAGCTAAGCATTCTAGTTTTAACTAGTTTCTCAAGGATTTTACGCATTGCTGAAAGTGATATTGGCCAATAATTGCTCATTTCTATCGTGGAACTCTTTTTAAAAAACGGTACGACGTCAGCACACTTAAGTTCTTCTGGAAAAACACCTTCTACAATACACCGATTAAAAATATAGGACAGGACATCGATTATAAAGAATACAATCTTTTTAAAGGCAATATTTGAAACTCCATCAGCACTACTCGAGATTGTGCTTTTCAGCGTGCCAATGGTTTTTCGAACTTCAAGCGAAGTTATTGGCTCAAATACAAAGGCGTTGCAACACGTTTTTTCTGGCTGTAATACTAAATTGCAACATGGGGAAAAGCTGACCAGATAATTTATAACTTTCTAATATGTTTGTCAAGTAACTGTTAGAAGCATCCGCAATGACTAGTTTATCAGTCACTAGAAATTCTTTACACATTGTTTTATACTGATTTTTTTAAATTCAAATTGTTAGGGTATTTTCGCAATTTTAATCTCAGTTTGTTTTTCTCTTTTATTTTGTGTAAAAGATAATTCGAAATCCAAGGTTTAAGACGTTTTTGAGAACATTTGGGCTTTAATAAAGTGGAACAACTGACAAAGTGTTTATTAAGTAGTTGCATAGAGATTGAAAAAAAGGTAGACGCATTCTCGGATGTATACACTTCATCCCAAAATTCAAGAGAAACGTTATCTAACAGTTTCCTGTAGTTTATCTTCTGAAATTTGTTATTGGGTTCATGACTATAAGAATTCTTACATCTATATATCTATTTGAAATATCTCATAATAAAGTGACGAGAAAACATCTCCTGCCTAATCAATCATGAATAGTTTCCTGGTCCCTATTGGAAGTTTGTGTCGCAAACAATTTGACAATTTGAAATTGACCGGCCTACCACACGTGTTGTGTCAACAGGGCTCTGCCACATAATACAGAGCTTGGGATGAGTTGAAAAGGAAAATAATTACGAAATAAGCACCCTGAATAAAGGAATGATGACAGCCAGGGAGATGAAAATCTCATTGATGTCAATGGGTGTATTGAATTTGTGATCTAATTGGAGATGCCAGTATTTGCGCAAGTTTCCATGTTAAGAAAAACTCGTCGGAAATTTAGTCTTCTCCTTCGAAGAAGAGGTGGAAGGAAAAATAATAAGGTCATGTGCAAAATTATTAGGCAAACTTCCATCCTTGACGATGCGATTGAAGATAACACTTTAAATTTGAACGTTTGAAAAGTTGGCGCGGCACCTCTTAATTATGTCCTATGTAATAAAATAAAGTTACTCGTATATGTAAAATTTCACTCAATTCGGTCAACTTCTAGGGGTCGCTACCAAGCATTGAACTTTTGCATACAATTGCAGTATGGTCAGTACAATTCTTACTATCTTGTGTTGTGAAGTCGTTGCAGTTGGTTTGACTTATTAGTACTATGTATTAATAAAGTTCATATAGCATTCATGGCTTCATTAGCAGTACAATTTCTACTAGAAAAATTACGGAGGTGTGTGGTAAAACAAATGCAATTTTAAAGCAAACAAAGTTACCATCTAAACAAGAGGTTTTGCGTATATTTTTTATTACAAGTCGGATAAGAACATGACAGTTAGAAGTTCTGCTGAACAAACAGCAATTGAAGTTATGTCAATTTGGGAAATGGTAAAAGTGCCAACACAATTAAAAAAAACAAGTGATTAACAAAATCGAATCTATTTTTAATGAGTGGAAAAATCTAAAAAAGAATAAAGAAAACAAAAGGAAGCGTTCTGAAGCATAGAAGGAAAAAGAATTGGTGTGGCACAAAAATTTAGAAGGCCTTCTAGATATAGCCCGCGCTAATGCCTTTAAAATGATTCGAATAAAAGACTACCAGGTCGTCCAGGTATAATAAGAAACATAGATAAATCTCTTGCTAAAAAGGAAACTGAAAAGGAAAAGACAACAAGAAGAAGAAATTAAAACTTTGAACGAAAGAGCTCTCCTCTTAGAAAGTAATTCCAGTTCAAGTGAAGATGAAAGTGTCATGTCTGAAAACAATTTTGTTAATTACATTACAACGTACAAACTCTGAACCCCCAGAAAAGAGAGGTAGAAAGAAGCTAATTGTTGAAAATTTGGCAGTAAGTCTTGATGTGGCACAATTAAGCGACAGATAAGCCACTATTGTTCTTACAAATACTTTGAAAAGTGTAGGTTGTGACCCTTCTCTAAATAACGTTAATAAATCTTCTATTCCTCGCCAACGCATAGTATACCGGAAAAATATTGCAGAGTCTTTAAAAGAACAATTTACGACTGACGTTCCTCTCACTGTTCACTGGGACGACAAACTAATTGAAGACATTGTTGGACATCAAACTGTGGCTATCGGCTTCCAATATTGGTATCTGGAAAAGGTGTTGATCAACTTTTAGCTGTCCCAAAACTTGAAAATGGACAGCTTCAGCAGCCTATGAGACACTATTGGCTTGGGGTGTTTCGAGTCAAATAAAATGTATGTGCTTTGATACAACATCGGTTAATATCGGACTTAAGAACGGTACCTGTATATTTTACTTGGACAAAAATTAGGGAAAGAGGTGTTATGGGTAGCATATCGTCATCACTTCATGGAAATCATGCTAGAAGCAGTAATAGTCCACAAACTCTTGGGTGCTCAGCTGGACTAGAAATTTTATTATTTAAAAGATTCTGCAAAGAATGGCCCACAATCAATCAAAATAATTTTAAATGAGCAAGTGCAGATGTGGCTACTTTCGATAAAGTGAAAAATATTGCGCCAGGAATAATATCATTTGCAAAAAATCAACTTGAAAAATTTCAACCACGAGACGTTTACAAAGAATTGCTCAATCTGACAATTATATTTCTAGAAGGAGTTCCTGAAAAAGGTGTAACTTTCCGAGCGCCTACTGGAACTCATAGAGCACGCTGGATGGCCAAATCGATGTACTCACTGAAGATGTATCTGTTAATCAGGTTAGCATTTGCATTTTTTGATGAAAGCGTGTCAAATAATACCAAAAGGAAGTTGGTATCTGCTTTGAAAAAAGAAGCAGTTGAGCATCTTTTGAAGAGAGTCCTAGTTGATCCAGATGTTGTACTTCAGAAAATTTTAGAACATTTTGTTTCAAAAATACTCTTCGTTTTTGTTCCATTACGGGAATTTCATCAAAGTTCTTAGCAAAAGATGTCGAATTGTGGGAACAAGATGAAGACTTCAAATACAGTAAAACTCTTGCTAGTTCTATGAGAGTTGTGAACGATATCTACTATTTATTGTTAAAAAATTTCCGTAAAAAGTACTCCTACTCCAACAAATAAAGCTGAAGTTAATTTTTAAATGTATAAATTAATATTCTTGTATACTTTTATTTTACTAACACCACTATATTCCTACTTGAAAAGTTTAAAAAATTTAGAACTTAACACTTATAAAGAGGATGCCTGAGTTTTTTTGTTCAACAAACTTTTCAAAGCCCGGTAGCGACCCCTAAATTTCAATAAATTTTTAAAAAATTAATCCTGTACGACTTCCTCATAACCCATACGACTTCCTGTCAAAACAAAATACAATTTCCTTCCACTGTGTAGTAAATTCTTGTTTTCTGTGCTCAAGTAAGTGTTTCTGAAACAAGCAGATAAGTACCAATAACGAGTCAAATTATTTGTTTTTTTGTTTATTTAGAATGGCTTCAAAATCAAGGGCAAATAGAAAGACCGAAAAGAGAATGCAAACCCACTCTAGAGATGCAAAATGAATACCCATTTACAGTGGTGTTCACCTAAATAGCACACCCTTTTATTTTAATCCATTTTGTTAAAAAAATGTTGTACGTGAGGGTTAAAGAAAATTTGTTTATTCTAATGAATAAAGATTTGAATTAATAAACAAGAAATGTAATTCAATCCAAAATATTAATTAACGTTAAAAAGGAAAACTTCATAAACTTAAAAATAGGCTGTTCACATAAATAGCACAGTCAACGAGTATTAACAAAAAAATAATAAATATACAAAAAAATAGAACTGAAATGTATTTAATATTTGGTAGGAAATCCTTTGCTCTTAATTACTTCCCGACAACGCTTTGGTAAACTCTCAACTAAACGCTTACATCTTCCCGAAGGGATAGTATCCCACGCTGACTTTATGGTCTGCCAAAGTTCATTCAAATTCTTCGGATTTGAGTCCTTTACGATGAAATCCACATCATTCCAAAGGTTCTCGATTGGATTCAAATCGGGACTTTTTGGGCTGGCCAGTCAAGTACGGATATTTTGTTATCCAAGAGCCAGTTTTTTACTAGACGCGAAGAATGTTTTGGATTATTATCGTGCATAAAATTCCATAACAGAGGCATGGATTCATCGGCGTATGGTTCCATATGTTCCTCTAAGATGTTTTTATATTTGTGCTGATCCAGAATGCCATCAATCTTAACTATGGGCCCAACACCACGCCATGACATTGCGGCCCACACCATTATACTCCCACCACCATGCTTGACGGTTTTAATGGTGAACCTGGGATTGAATTCCTGATTTACAGGTCGCCTCATGTACTTCTTACCATCTGACCCAAGGCGATTAAACTTGCTTTCATCACTCCACAAAATGTTTTTCCAAAAGGACAACGATTTGTCCTTGTGGGCATGTGCAAAAGCAAGTCTTCTCTTTCGGTTTTTCTGGGATACTAGAAGTTTCTTCCTGGCAATTCTTCCGTTGAGCTGGAATTCCATGAGGCGACGTCGCACAGTCACGGCTGATATTTGGATACCATGCTGTTCAGCCAATATGTTTTTTATTTCCCTGGAAGTTAAGAATGGGTCACTGCAGCTAATTCTGTGAATTATCCTGTCAGTCTTTTTCGACGTTTTCCTTTCCCTATTCTTTCTAACGGGGTTCGCTGTAGACTGGGTGTGTCGTATTACCTTCATGGCATTCTGGAGAAGCTTTCTGGAACAGTCTAATGTTCGGCTACCGCAGAAATAGTCTCCCCGCTATGTATCATTGAAGCAATGTCTTCCCTCCTTTCTTCGGTACAGTGTTTTCGTCTTCCCATTATAAATCTTGATAAATTGTATGAGCTATTAGAATAATTTTGATACTATTATCGAAAAAAATATATTCACCTCATAGAAATTGAAAAAAAAAATACGAAAACAGAGAATATTTACACAATACCAAAGGAGTGCTATTTATAAGAACACTCACTCCGAAATGGCAATCTTCTTTAACGAGCGTACAACTAAGAAATACCGTACGATTGTCTCTGTTTCATATTTTGGCGTTCATAACGGTAGAATTATCCTCAAATAATAGTTTTATTGGAATCGAATCAGATCATTACAGAGTGTATTGCTAAAAAGAGACATTTTAAATAGGGTGTGCTATTTAGGTGAACACCACTGTATATAGCACACGAACAGGGAAATATATTTGTGGCAGCGAGTTTTTCATTGCTTCTGGAGTAAAATACGACATAAGCCGACATATTAAATCTGACGAACATAAGCTTAAAGTCGAAGTAGTAGTCGAAGTATCGACAAAGCTCGAGACTTTTTTCTGAAAAACCGAATTTGGTGAAAGTGAAAAAAAAATGGCACTATCTGAAGCCGTCATGGCCTTCCACACAATTTGCCACAATCATAGTTTCAGATCAATGGATTACACTTCCAAGCTTTTGCAAAAGCTTTTCGATTCAAAGTTTGCTTGTGCTCGGACCAAATGTGAATCCGTCGTAACTAATGTGTTGTCCTCATTCGCCATCAAAGAGCAACAAAAGGAATTCAAAAATGTCAGGTTTGTCTCAATATTTTCAGATGCATCAAATAAAAAAACCATAAAGCTTTTCTTCACATTGGTGCGACATTTCGATTGCAAAGAGGGTCTTAAACTGCGGCTGTTAGAATTGATGTCATTGCCCTGCGAACCGTCCGAAATGATAACTGAGTCCATTTTGCAAATTTTAAAAAGGTCAGATTTGTTGGATAAGGTGTCGGATTTTGTGCAGACAATGCGAACACTAACTTCGGCTGTTTACCTCGAAGTGGAAGCAACAATGTTTTTAGTCGATTAAATAAAGGGTCCGCCATCTAACGTTTTTTTTTCAACTAGTGCTTATTTCGTGAATGGTAACACTTAGCTCATGTCTGATTTGACAGATAATTAGTTTTATCCTTCCGGTTAATAATGGAAAATAATTTCATTCAAATGGCTGCCTCGGCTGGCCATGCAGTAACCTACACGATCGGTCCAATTTTTAAGCACATTAACGATTGTGTGCAGCTGTATTTCACCAATGGCTTCACGAATATTGTCCTTTAAAGCGTCAATTGTCTCTGGCTTGTCGGCGTAACACTTATCTTTTACGGCACCCCACAAATAATAGTCCAACAGGGCGCAAAACATCGAGCGTAGCTTCGGCTGTGTGACACGTAGCGCCGTCCTGTTGAAACCAAATGTTGCCAATATCCTCCTCTTCAATTTTTGTGAACAAAAATGCGTTCAACATGGCCCGATAACGATCGCCATTGACTGTAACGGCCACTCCTTGCTCATTTTCGAAGAAAAATGGCCCAATTATGCCTCTGGACCAAAATCCGCACCAAACAGTGACACGTTTTGGGTGTATCGGCTTTTCAATGTATGCGTGCGGGTTTTCTGTGCCCCAAATGCGACAATTTTGCTTGTTTACATACCCGCCAAGATCAAAATGAGCTTCATCTGAAAAGATGATTTTTTTTAGCAAAATCGGCATCTTCTCTAAGTCGATCGCAGGTCCACTTAGCGAAGCGAAAACGCATTGGATGGTCAGTTGGCTTCAACTCCTGAACCGATTGGACTTTGTATGGCGTCATACCAAGGTCTTTATGCAAAATTCGTCTCAATGATGTCTCCGAAATGTTCAATTGTTGAGAACGACGGTGAATTGATGTTGATAGCGCTTCACGCACACTTTCTGCCACAGCAGCAATATTCTCGGGTGTACGCACTGTTTTTGGCTTTTCACGCTTTGGTTTATCGATGAGGATGCCAGTTTCCTTCACTTTTTTCACAAGATAACGAACATATGGAGCTGACGGTGCTTCTCTTCTTCCAAAATCCGTACGCAATTTTCGCACACATTCTGCAACATTACCATGATTTTCAAAGTAATGTTGCAATATTTCCCAGCGTTGTTCAAGCGTTTACACAACCATATTCGTTCAGCGGAAGGATACAACTAATTATCTGTCAAATCAGACATGAGCTAAGTGTTACTATTCACGAAATAAGCACTAGTTGAAAAAAAAAAAAACGTTAGATGGCGGACCCTTTAGAAAACTGAAACAATTAATCGTTGGCGTAGGTTGCTCGGCTCATATTATTCACAATGCGGTTCGAACCGCTGCTGACTTGCTTCCAGTTGACATAGAAAACATTATTGTGAAAATATGCTCTCATTTTTATATATATGTATATACAGTTAGAGTAGAAAAATTAGAAGAATTTTGCTGTGACGCGCAGATCGAATACAATAGATTGCTAGGGTTTTGCAAAACGAAATGGCTAGCCCTATTGCCTGCCATCGAACGTGTGTTAACATTATTTGAGCCGTTAAAATCCGATTTCTTATCCCTCGAAAAATGTCCAGATTTGTTACAAAAACTCTTTCAAGATCCAAGATCTGAGTTGTGGTTAATGTTTTTACGTAACCAGACATCTTTGTTCCCCAATTCAATTTTGCAAGTCGAGGGGGATAAGAAAATTATAATGGAAATTCATAACCAGGTTGCTAGTTTAAAGTTTAAATTAGAAGAACGAATGAGCGCTCAATTCATGTCAGTTTCTATGAGACACACTTTAAATAGCTTAGAAGAATGTGGTGCCATAAATAAAATATTGTTCATTTCTCACACTTAATGCTTTTATAAAAACTGCTTGTAGTACCTTGAGAAGTGGACTTTAAGTACGCTTAGGATTTTCAGTGGGCATCTTTAAAAAAAAAAAACATTCAGTGGGAAGGAGTTACAAGGCGGTTTTGCCTTGCTGAAAACGATTTCTTTAATGAAATTGCTTATTTAAAAAAATATGGAAGCTCTCAAAAAATTGGGAGCAATGGAATGACGATAACATTCCAATTGATTTGAGGTGGTGGGTTGACTTTTCTAAATATTTTTTCTTCAAATGAAGTACCTGTTGGAACAGTATACATACCTGGTAACACTATTATTATAGTATTGACTGGCAACACTCATACTTGTCATCCATTATACTGTCAAATCTACTATCATACATGTTTCTTCTTTTTTTCCTTCTTTTTTGCTTTTTACATCCGTCAGAGAATTAAGACGTCTAAGAACTGCGCTCCGTTTTTTTTTAAATTAATAAAACCCACTTTTATTCCAAACCATCCTGCGTATTATTCAACAGTACCCAACAAAAGTCTTCTGTTGATTGTGGAATACATATTAAGTCTTCCGGGTACTAATGCATCCATAGAACGAATATTTTCAATGATGAATCATTTATGGACTCAAGAAAAAAACTCAGATGGAAGTTCACATGGTGAAGTCTATTGTTTTATTAAAATTATTTTTTTATAATTCCTGCATACTATTCTATGTATACATGAAAAACAATTTTTAAAATTTTGCAGAAAGTTCACACATCCGAAAAGTATAATTAGTGGAACTGCGCAGTACTTAATTATTTTCTTTTTTTAAGAAATGTGTTCATTGAACTTTCTGTGATTGTTTACCTTATTTACTGACTCACTTTTATGGACTGACTAAAATGTTCTTATGCAATAATATGAACTACGTATAACCAAAACTGAAGTATATTTTTTTAATTTTTATGAAAACAATAAAAGAGATGTTATTTACAAAAAAAAAGAAGATTTTTTTGTTGTTAGAAAGTGTCCCGCATTATCTTTAGTAAATTATGGTCACTATAAGATAACAGCAAGTAGAAAAGTTGTCTATCTTATTCTTACTATAATTTAGAATCTACTACAAGTACAGTTGACTAACAGTGACACTAACTAACAGTTCTTACCTCCACAGAACAAAATGAATCGCTTCACGCTTGAACAACGTTGGCAAATATTGCTCATTTAATTCAAAAGTGAGTGCTGTGTTGCTCAAACAGTGCGTTTATTGAAAAGAACTTTTGGCCGAAATGAAGCACCCACCGCGCTGCTGTACGCAAGTTTAATAAAAAAAAATTGTGAGACCTACTTGCTTGCAGACAACATTCATAGTTCCCGTCGCCGTACTGTACGTATCGACGAGAATGTGGCTGCTGTGGCCGAGATTGTTCGACTCAAGACAGGAACATCGAATCGCCATCGATCTCAACTACTCAATATTTCACAGAAAAGTCTGATAAGAATTTTGCACCAAGATCTCGGATTATAAAGTCCAATGCTGAGTCATACAACTATCTGCTTCGTTATCGCTTCTCAGTTTGGGACTTACAACAGCTCGAATTGGACATCGGATTTGATCGGAAAATTATTTTTTCTAATGAGGCGCATTTCCATCTCGGCGGCTATGTTAACAAACAGAATTGCCGCAGCTGGGCATCGGGAAACCCGCACGTGATTGACGAGAATCCAATGTATTCGTATAGAGTGATAGTTAGGTGCGGATTTTAGAGTGCTGGCATTAATAGCCCATTTTATTTCGAAAATGCCGCGGGAAACACTATTTCGGTTAACGGTGAGCGCTACAGAGCCATGGTTACCGAATTTTTGTGGACTGAAATTGATGGCATGAACTCGGACGACTCTTGGATTCAGCACGATGGTGCGCCATGCCACACAGCCCATCAAACAATCCATCTTTTGCGCGATAAGTTCGATAATCGTGTTATCGATTGTTAGCCGCCTTGGCGATGTCAATTGCCCGCTTCGGAGCTGCGATTTGACATCGTTAGACTTTTTTTGTGGGTTGCCCCTAAAGATCGATGTTATGCGAATAATCCAGAAACAATTCAAGCCCTTAAAGTGAATATTGTGCGAGCCATTCGTGAGATAGACCTAGAAACTGTCAACAAGATCTTGGAAAATTGGGTTGAGAGGATGCGCTACTGCGAAGTCAGTCGAGGCAGCCACATGAATGAAATCGTATTCTGTAACTAATGGGAATGTACGCTCCTTCTAATAAAGCTATAACATACCGAAAACGATTGATTTTTGTTCATTTCATGGAGTACCCTGTATAGGTTTTTGTTCGGATGTTTTTGGCACGATACGTTCTTACCTTTTAGTAAAACTTCCGAGAAGAATTTCTAATATATAGCTTCTCGTCATCGAATTTAGGTCTCCTCACAGTTTGAGTTTGAGATATCCGAAGTCGTACCTTGGCTGCAACTAGGTAGTGGTCCAAGTCTATATTGGCCACTCGAAGTGTTCAGACATAACAAAGGAGTGCCCGGCGTCAATCGAACGGGCTACCG
The DNA here is from genome assembly GCA_949129095.1 of Volucella bombylans. NCBI lineage: Eukaryota > Metazoa > Arthropoda > Insecta > Diptera > Syrphidae > Volucella > Volucella bombylans. The sequence continues at coordinate 157,633,097 of OX422144.1, forward strand.
CCATGTTCCTTTGTAAGTTTCCAAATGTAGTGTCGTGTAAAATATACTATTAAGGAAGTCCTGTGTTTCTAATTGGATGGCGTTAAAATCAGCTAAAATAATTTTAACATTATATTAACCCTTGTGTGAGTGGCAACAAAAAGTTACAGTTAAGAGTGCCGTGGTACCCAGGTACTGCAGCATATTTTGCATTGTAATTGTATGTTAATTTGTGAATTATATAAAAAATTAAAAGCTATCGTAAAAAAAAATATATTTTTCCAAAACACATGTTTGTATTTTAAGAACTTTATTTTCTTTCATAAATTTTGTATTTGAAAATAGACCACTGTTGCAGCAACTATGGATCGGCAGCGACGCAGGCGAGGCATTTTGCTAAATTTTTGCAGTGCTGATCGCATGCTGGCTTTGTGCACCACATACATTCCTTACGTGTTTTGCGTCTACGACCTGAAACGCAAAGATGGCAAGTACCTTTGCACACAAGGCCTCTGTCTGCTCCGCGTTCTGGTGTAGGTAGAGCAGCCATTGGTAGATGAATCGGCTTACCGAGCGCTAACTGGATACAATGCGACGTGGAGAAGTTAGCCACCACTCTCGGGATTTTCGACCGCTCTTAGATACCTGGCAGCATGAGTTGCTTAGCCATGTTGGTGAGAAATAAACTCCGTTTATTAGTCGCAGTGATGTCCGAGTTGTTGATAGAATGCACAACATAGGCTGCTAGACCGCAGACATCCAGCAAATTGTAGAACATGGCAAGCGGCCACCGTTTGGTTCTGCGTTTTGTCGTATAAAATGCAGTCATTTTGTCCATCGTGTCTACTCAACTCTTTGTTTTGTTATAGTAGAGTATCATCTCTGGCTTGTACTTATTTTGTTCATCGACGATAGAGTTATCCTGATGCAGAGACGATAAGACAATCACAGCCTTGTTTCTTTTCGGTACATATGATACCATACTATATTTCGATTCATGGAAGCCAAACACGTCGACTCTTCACGGTCTTTGTGTTTTGTCATTTGTGGTGGAATGAATGTTTTATTTTGGCGAACGGTGCCAAGCTAAGTTAAATTTTTAGCGAGAAGGTATTTCGCAAGGTCCAAACTAGTGAAAAAATTATCGCTGATTACATTTCGGCCTGATCCCTTGTACCTCCGCATCAACCACTTAACTACATTTTCTCCAACGTTGGTCTGACGTGCTGCACCTGCCTCCTTTCCAGTATAGATTTCGCCACGCAGTGGATAATAGTTTGACGCAACGCAGTCCCACCAAACCTTCATGCCATATTTGGCTGGTTTTGAAGGTATGTACTGCGTAAACTTAGAACGGCCTCTGTAAGGAAATAGCTGTTCATCGACAGTGATGTCTGCCGATGGCCTGTAGTTTTTATGCAGCTGTTCGTTCATTAAGTTCCAAAAATCAATAATTGGGGCGGCCTTATCAGTAGACATTCGGTCGGCTCTAGTGTGCATATTATCGAAGCGTATAAAGCGCGTAATTGCAGAATATCGGCAAAGAGACATTGCAGCACGAAAATGGATGACAGAGTCCGAGCTCCAGAGAACCGATGTGTGCTCTCCACTTGAATGGTGAACGCCGGCCATAAAGAGAACACCCAAGTACACCTGCAATTCTTGAACAGTGAGTGGTTTCCATACCCTTGGTGGCCTATCCGAATGGTTGGAGTTGAACGATGCATACACACTAAGAGCTTTTCAATTAGTTTCTGTTACCACGATGTCTGCCATAACAGGAGTGAAAAAAGCCATGAAAATATCAGCTTCAGCTTTCGTCTCCAAACCAGCGATAGGCCCACTTCTTTGTCGAATGATGTTATACGCAGGAGTCCGAACACTCGTATTTAGTGGTACTGTACTCCACTGCGTTATTCCATCTTTGCCTGTCATGATTTCACATACAGCGGGCAACTCTACGGCTGCATTCTCCTCATCGTCCATTTTCACATTTTCAAACTCAACCTCGGGTTCGTACTCTATATCAGAAGCCTCACCTATTTCTTCTAAATCTCCACTAACGTTACCACTGCAGTATGATATACTCGTAGCTGTCAGTGGCTGTACATAATCGTTTTCGGAACCATCGCTAAAATCACATTCATCGCTTTCAAGCTCATCTAAAACCGTCGCCCAATAATTCTCCTGCTCTTGAGTACGTAGCCTGAAATCACAAAAAAAGAGTAAAGAAACTAGAAAACACAGCGTAATTGCAATATTACTTATTCACTGCGCGCGCTGAACGAAAACGAAATTGTGAACCAGTAACACCAGATGATGATGCCACATTTTTAACAATTATTTTACCGAAACGTCTGCTTAGATCGACTAATCAGTTGAAAATGCCATTCAAATGCAGCTTTACATGTGAGTGAGACAAAAACCGCTATGTTGATACATGTTCGTGCACGCATTTCAGTGTGAAATATATGGGAGTACCCAGGTACTTTGATGTTATATTCGAGAGCATATCAACAAAAAAATTCTATAAACGAAGTATATGACTCGATTTTCGATCTGAATAGCTCATTTAACACAGAAATGTTTTTTAGGAAGGTACTGAAAATACTGACAAAGTGGCTGTAATGAAACACTTTATTTTTTGTAAAATTATGTTGAGTAAGTACTCAGGTACCTTGACACCTACACAAGGGTTAAGGTCATTGTTAGAAGGTTTTATCGATAAGCTCGTATAAACACTCTTTGGTAGCATCGTCTATTTCTTCTGTGGGAACATGAACGCTGTGATGGAGATTGTAGTAATGCGCTCGCACATGACTCTTAACCCCAATCTACTGATTACAATAAAATCCCTCCCGAATAGTCCTGCTCCTGTTCTCTGTAGTCACCGTAGTATATGCACAGTTTTTTTTAAATTACTTGTACTTGTTCCTCGTCATCCCATTGTACCGCACTGCCATCCAATATGGTGATATCTATTTTATTGAAGTCTAGAGCATCCGCAGTTTGGCGGCTTGTTCAAAACACTGGTGCTCTTTTTTCTTTTTACAGAGTCATCAACAGTAAATCTGTCCTTACCTGAGGTTATTGGTTGATTTGCAATGTTAGAGAGCTCGGACTCCTTTAATAAACCAGAACCAGCAACGTGCTTCGCAAAAATGAGAGCTGCCGTTGACCTATTAAGGGTTCATCCATCTCCATCTCTACTTCAACAGCCTGAACAGTCCTGAAGAATTCTATTTGACCTTAACTCCAAATGCGTCATACTGGCTGTTGATTTATTTAATATTGTGAAGTCATTCTGACAGGATATTATTGTGTTGCTATTTACTCCTGCTAAACATTTCCGCTTATACACTTAGCAAGTCAAGTCCGGTTGAGCGAAACCAGTACACGATAGCTGCCATGAGAAAGTAAAATAAATGCAATTAATGTGAACTCATCGTTACAGTTCTGGGTAATACCAAGTTGCGCCGCTGACAACACCCAACCACCTCCAAAAGTATGATACTATAGATAAATGTACCCTAAACCGGTGTGAGCATGGAAATGCATCTAAAATTTTGTTAAATATTCGGACTTATTCGAAGAGTGACGAACTTTGAATAAGATAATACGAGCGCGAACAGATATGAACCCAGCTATATCAAAGATAGCTTCCACATATGGATATATCGGCCAAAGGAAGACCTCAAATTAAGACTGGAAAATTTTTCGAAATTATGAAACGATTGTGCAAAACATTCGTTGTGCTAATTTTAGATGATTGCGTTGTCGCAAAATAAAATATAAAAAAGTGCAAATTAAAAAAAATATTTCTCATCTGGGTTAACAAAGGAAATTATACTCGTATGTACCCGTACTTTATTATGGCAGGCGAAAACGTGGTCAATAACCCGAAAATTCGAGTCTGGGTAATTAAGTATTTCAATGTACTCTGAACATGGAATTAAAAATAAATGTTTGCACTTAAACGCAATACAAATTAATATTCTTTCGAAAGTGAAGTTCGATTATGTTGTTGTTAACTTCATAACACTTCAGGGGCTTTGGAAAGAATTTTAAGGTTTGGCCGATTAGGCTCTCCGATATGTCAATAATCTCAGCTTACGTGTTTATTGTAGAAAGGTAAATATAAATCAAGTGTTTGAACTCCCATTACATGTTGTATACGTCCTTCAGATAAAATTAACTCGATAGGGTATAACTACAATAATATCAATACGATTATAAGTTTTCCCTGCCATGAATTGTGTCCCAAATACGAATTGAAATTTTAAAGGGAAAACATGAAAACGTCAACTCCTATTGAAACATGCTTTTCGTGAACTGAGTTGTACCTACCTACAATGAAATCAACGATATTTTGAAAACTGAAGCTGGGTGCTGTTGTGCAGAAAAAGGACCTTAACACACTGAAGGTCGGTCGGTCTAACCATGATTGTGAGTCTCGGCACTATGCATGAATAGTGAGCTTTAGATTTTGATAAAACAATCCCACCTTTCCGCTGGTTAATACACAGCGATTTTCAGATGGTTGATGGAGATTAAGTAACTTCCGATGAAAATAACTCCGAAGCTCTCAACTGAATTTTCAAGTATTCAGATTGTTGGGAAAAGTACTATGCTTTTCTCTTGTGCTGTTCTCAACTCTTTGCAACATAAACAACAACGTTTAAAGGCAATTTGAATATACTCGTACTTCACGTATACATGGGTAGACTGAAGGGCTTTTTCCACAGAGAGAATTTATGTCATTCGGAAGTTCGCTACTTTCAAATAAAATACGAACGAAGTCGGAAATGGGTATATTACGAGTATATACTTTTCTGTGTTTTCCTTTCCATACCTCTTGCATTATAGCCCATAAATTTACACTTTGAGTTCATTTTTATTTTTGGATATGAAGTTTCCTGAGACTAGTTCAGCTCTGTGAACGATGACACGATGTTTTACCCTATTTGAAAAAATTCTTAAGAACTATTTAAGACCTGCGCCGGATTAGGAAAATCTATCTCTCTATCTCTCTGTATTATGATTTCTTGAAAATCCTACTGCAGCAGTGCAGTTAGTGCATAGAGTAGTTGTGAACATGGAAGCCATCTTCTAAAGTTGGTGGACAACGTAAAAAAGATCTTTCAAAAGATGCACCTAGATGTCAGTAGTGAATAATTTCTGAACGCTATCGTTTTTGATGTCATTTTTGATATTTGTGAAGTAGACACATCGTGATTTTTTGTTGTTGTAAATAATCAACAATTCAGAGGTTAGTGGAAAAATATTAAGAAACTGGTTCTGTCAAGGATTGAAAAAGACCTGATTGACCAAAAAGTGAACGTTCTAATAAAAACATAAACTTTCTTGTTCTGAGCACAGAGACTATCCATTGACTAATAAATTCCTCAATACACAGCTCGATCAGAGATTTGTGAAAAGCTTCAGTGTGTATATTATTAAAGGCTCCCTCTATGTCTAAGACGAAGGCTAGGGTGTATTCTTTGTAGTGTTTGGATTTTTCGATTGTTCGCACTATGTTGTGGAGAGCCGTTTCCGTGGATCTTCCCTTGAAGTAGGCGTGCTATGATTTGGATAGCGATGGTATCATAGATGTCTAAGAGAGCCTGGTTTTAAGTATAAAGGAGGCTAAACTAATTTTCCTGAAATCCGTCGAGAACTCGTGTCCGCATATAAACACCACTCAAACGCGTCTCTAAGAATAGGATATGTAGTTCAGTATTAAACAGCTTCTGAAAATTCACCCTAACCAGGGTGTTATTAGACTTTGCGTTCTCTGTAGGATGGCAAGTAGTATGCCGTATTTGCCCGGAGACTTGAACGGGGAGAAGCTGTTAATAGTCCAGGAAATCTTTTCCTCAGATTTGATTACATTTATATTCCCGTACTTGCCGAGACATCCCGGATTCTGTACTAATATCACTGCATCCGGGAAATTGTGTGTTCACCAGGAGTTCCAGGGTATACTCAGAGGATGCTGTCCATCCTCTATCTGACCTTCTTAGAAAGAATGAGTTGGAGTGTACCTTGTACAGAATTTTGCCAAGCCTGGCGGAGTCCTTGAGGGTTTCTATTGAATGGTCATCTGGCTCTGGTCATCTGCCTGAGATTAGAGGTCTTCATTCCACCACGAGGAAATTTTGTTTTTACAACGTTGTATGCAAGAGGCTTTGTATGGAACGTCCATTGCCTTCTAGAATGTCTTTACATTTGCCTCCAATTCTTCGATTGCTACTGTGTATATTTTGGGTATGATTTTGATTTTTGTCCTAAGGACATGGCCAAACTTGGTAGAATTAAATTTCTTAGGTGGTGGCCTCGGACTCTAGACTCAGCTCGTAGAGGACCCATCTGTAGTCTAACCCCAGATTATAAACTCTTCTATTTTCGACCATAAGGCTGTCATTATTTGTTTTGAGTGTAACATCTAGGATATCTTCCCACCCCCTTGTAGACAAGTTAGTAGTTAAAAGAAAATCAAAAAGTGACTCAGCTTCTTCATTAGCTTCCCTGCTTCCATATACTGCATGCCAGTACTACCTTATTTCCTTGCTCATCTCTACAGGTTTCTATTCGAGTCTTGCTGCCATGATATGTCCTTCTGTCAGATATTTACGAAGATCTCCGAGCGTTGTTCCTGAAATAGCGCTTCTCCATTTCCTCGATTTCATGCTCTTTTTTTTTTTGTCCAGAGAAACCGAAGTTTTTCCCTCCACGTTTGCTCATAAAGCTCACGATCCGCTCACATATTTGTATGCAGCTCCCCTTCGAAGACGAGTTCTTTGAATTCATATACATCATCAAACCAGGGGTTTGGTTAAAATCTTCATCCGAGATTGTCCGATAGCCGCTGATAATCCAGATTGCGCAGACCCTGTTCGACGAGGACAGTTTTCTTTCACTTCTAGTGTAGTCGCTCATACTGGAGCAGCTTATAGGAGGACAGAAGTAACTACTCTGAATAGTGGGAGCCTGCGGAGGTATATAAGGCCACAGATATTCAGAAACATCGGAGAGCCTGCAAGAGCGATGTCTTCTTATTTGCACACTCAGTGTGGCCCCTTGAAGTGCAGCCTGTAATCGACCATCAGTCCAAAATATTTGAGTAATTCCTTTGATCTGATTGTTTGGTTTCCAACTTGAATATTTGCATACTCCATGGACTTGCGATTGGTTATCCAGACAGCTTCAGTCTTGTGGTTGGCTGTCTCCACAACAGCAGACTCCAACCAATCCCTGATGCTCGCAACGGCCTCATCCGTGGCGGATTCTATTTCGTGAATGTGCTTGATCACAAGTGGATGATCAATCACTCTAACTCATTTGGGAAGTGCAAGTGGCAGAACTCCATTATACTTTATATTCAAAAGGAGTATATTGACACTGACGGAACTTCCGCTTAAACGCTGCAGAATTTAGCGCCATCGTCAGTATGATATTTGAACCTTTTGCTGCTGGAACAGTCTGCGTCGGTCTTCAGTATATTTTCCCATTGAGTATAGAAGAGACGTCAAATCTATAAATCCTGAATCGAAGCCTGCAAAAGTGGTCAAGGGAGGATGTTAAAAGAATAACAGTCTGTGCTGATAATATGGAAAGATCATTTTCGCAGATGGCAATGAGGATACAGATGCCGACATCAGGCAGAATGCACTCTACAACATGGATGACTGGGCAAGATTTCCGTCAACGCGGTCTTGATGGAGGTAATCCGGCGATATTAAAACTCAAATCGGTTGCAGACGCTGATGACTTATCAGACAAATTGCTTAAAACAAAACAGTGGGTAGCTGTAGCACAAAGTGTCGCTGAAGAAACTTCAACATCGATATCACTAGGTTCTCAGGCATTTGACAGTCATCCACCGACTGGTTGGCGTATTTTAAATAAGGATTTGCGTTTGCATCCTTAAAAAATCCAATTAACTCAAGAATTGAAGCCAGCAGATGATAATCAACGCAAAACTTCTTGATTTGATTGTTGGAACAAAAAGCTAGTTTCCCACGCAAATCTTCTTTAGGGATGAAGCTCATTTCACATTGGATGGAATCGTCAACAAACAAAATTGTCTCATCTGGGGAGAAGAAAATCCTCGAATAATTTCAGAAAAGTGATTACATCCACAAAAATATACTGTTTGCTGTGGCTGTTGGGCTGATGGAATCATTGGTCCATTTTTCTTCGAAAATGCTGAGGAAAGAGCGGTTACTGTCAATGGAGAGTGCTATAGACAAATGATTGAACATTTTTTGTGGCCTCAAATTGATGAAGTAGACACAGACGATCTTAATTTTGAGCTACGAGTCACGCAATGGTAATGATGACATAAACTGGCCACCTAGACCATGCGATTTAACACCATTAGATTACTTTCTTTGTGATTTTTTGTTGAAAAGTAAAGTCTATGTGGATAAACCAACAACAATTGCACAGCTGAAAAATAGCATTCGGACCGAAATTGATGAACTTAATGCGGCAATGTGTGATTGAGTCCTTGAAAATTTTGATGTTCGTATGAGAGCCATATTTTTACAGAAATAAAAACACCAGAAAAAGGTGCGACTTTTGAAAGAGCCTTTATAAACCCCTTGTGAGCCGTTTACACAATATTTGTGGGAGTTCAAAGAAAGGTATCAAGGATAGCCTTCACCTAAATGAGTACCACACCAAGAATCATGTAGCACTTTTTTAAACAATTACGAGTCGAATTGAGTTTGAATTAAAAATTGTTTATTAATTATTCATTATGAAGAATGGTTTATAACATAATGTTTTGAACACATCTTTCGGCATATCGCTTCATTGGCTGTCTTACTATGTAAAACGTATACCATATAGGACCACATATCGTTCAGGTTAATTTTTTTTTTTTACTGATCATTGTCTGAGCTTCGGCTCAGCCAAACAATGCACTTTGTGAGTTTGATTGAGTTCCTTCTCTGTTTGCCTCACTTCAAAAATGACAATTTTAAAAAGAAACATTTTTTCTAGTACTGAACCTAGTCTCCTCAATAACCTGTAACAACCCTCAGAGCACCTAGGAGTACCTAGACTTTGCGGTTATTAAGAGGTTACATATGTTTCTCCGCGCAAAAACGGAGCCTTTTTCAAGATTTTTTTCGCTACGATATTAAATTAATATAAAAAAGTAAAATATACATTGTGTAAAGTATTCCTTGACGAATACAAAACTTTATTGAAAAAGAAAAACAATCATAATGTATAGATTTCGCCCATCTCCGGAAACCTCTCTTCAAAAACGTGCTGGGCGGTACCAGGAATATCTCTGGTAGGTTTCATTTGAAACAAAAAAAACCTGTTAAAGTAGATGGATTAAACTAGTCTCTATCATGGCCATTTTCAAAAATTTTCATTTTTAACAAAATGACAGGTTTTTGACTATCAACTATTTTTGACTAAAAAACTAGCCACATTTTTATTTATAACAAATCTAAAAATGGAGATATCAAAAAAATCCTACGTAGGAGACTAGATAATGGTATTAAGAATACCCGTGCGAAATGACATGCAAATCGGTTGAGTTCAAGAGATATTTCTGGTACCGACCCGGAAAACACTGTTTCGAGAAAAACGCAAATGAAATGCAAAATCTACAGTGTGTCTTGCCTGCGTGGCTTCGTAAGCAAAACTGAAAATGTGCTCGAGTAGTGCCTTCTGGAATATTCTGAATTCTAATATTCTTATACAAGGTTTAAATCTATTGCTAAGCAGGTATAAATATTTGCGAGGGCACTGACCCGTCATTAGAGAAGGTAGGAAGGCAGACCTACGGCTGAACCACTGTGCTATGGTGCAAATAACAACAGCATAAGATACATCTATAGTTTATCCAAGAATAAATGTCAGTACAGGGAAGTTAGGACATTTGCCTCTTAGTCTGGTTGCAATAACATGCATAAATGTGTCCCTCTTTAAAGCTGTCATAGGGTTGTCATGCATTTCGCTTAGGATTACCATCTCCCCATTTAAAATAAACAAATACAAATATTGCTGAACGATATAAATTTCATTTATCTTTTTCCTCACCACCAAGCGGTGGCGCGTTTTTTGTAAGGGTATCCCCAGTAGGCCTAATCCCTTTTTAGTTTGTTTAAAAAAGAAAAAATTTCCAAAAACAGAAAAAAGAACTAAAAAATATATGTATTTTCATTTATTCATGATAAATATAGTAAAGTATAATGTAAAAATATAAAATTTCATTAATTTAAAGTAAAAATAACTTCATTAATTTATAATATTAAAATCTATTAGTCTGATGAAAAGTTAGTGCTGCTACTATCGTCATTTATATTTATTACTAATCTTTCGGCTGCTTCCTCGGCGAAAACGTCCATATCCCACATCTTTGGCTCAACAACCTGTTCAACGTGTTGCACACATTGGTGCCGTTTCTCACTGTCAACTCTTACAAGTGCTGTTGTTAATAATAATTTGTTAATAATTTTAAATGACTTGTTTTGGCTTGCTACAAATCCTTTTACTTGAGCCCAAATCAATTCTATTGAATTTAGATCGCAGTGATAAGGCGGCAAGCGAAGCACTTTATGTCATGCAGCTTGAGCCATTTCATCCAGGACATAGGTTTCATACTTGGCTTTGAAACATTTAACGATTTCAAGCAACTCTGTTTTAACCATATCATCCTCAAAACTTATAGCATCAGATCTCAGCCACTTTTTATGTCATCTTTTCTAGTAGAAGTGGTTGGTGCTTTATTTTTCTTTCTCGAATGGTAAGAAGCATTGTCCAAAACTATTACGGAGTTGGGTTCCAGGCGCGTTAAAACATCTTTGAACCATTTCTCGTACACTTCGGCATTCATGTCTTCGTGGAGGTCTCCAGTTTTTCCCTTCATCTACGAAACCTGTATAACTTCCAATATGGGTTATAATTATAATCAGTCCAGTTGACAACCCTTCATTAAAAGTTTGGCTTGGTGTTGTAATGGATGGATCCACTCACACTTCCTCCCGAGTATGTCCCTCGTTGAGCCAGGTCTCATCAGTAAAATATATTTTTCTTTTCTCTTCACGAAATTTTTTTATTTCGCGTAAATACCTTCGTCTCCATGAAATAATATCACTTCTTTCCAACAACAAGTTTTTACGCTGACGTTTGACGAATTTAAATTTAAGATCTTCTTTTAAGATTGTATATAAAGTTGATCTGCTTATTTTTGTAATAATTGCATTTTGTTGGACTTCATGCAATATCATATCGAGCGTTGGTAAATCGTTATCCATGAAAAACTGATGGACTATGCGCCTAAGGGTACATTTGTCAAAATCATCAACCCTGCTTTTGCGACCAGAATTATGTTGCTTCTTTGAAGGCGAATTGTGGCCTTTAATTTTGTTTTCCTTTAAAAGCCTATATAAAGTTCGTTCCGTAACAGAAAAGACATCAGCTGCTTTTCTCACGGATTCCGTTTTATTTTTAAGAAGGCCATTAAATTTGTTAGTTGCATTAACAATTTGTTGTTTCTTTTCTGCACTTAATTCATTTGAAGACCTTGCAGCCATTTTTCTATTTAGCCACAACACAGTTGCTTAAAACTAATTAATCACTATTAATTTGACACAATTAATGTTTGTGTAGGTACAAATGATAGAACTTATTCTTTTCAATAGAAATCGCTTTATTCAGTACAGTTACAATTCACTATTTTATTGTTTCTTTCAATGCAATCCAATCTCTCAACCGCTTATACTTTTCTTATCTTTTACTTAAACCACTTAATTACTTCTCCTAATTAACACTTCAAATTTCACTTTAGAACTGATTTTGCATACCTTGGGGATGCTGGTATTTATACTCGAATGACATACTTCGAGAACAATCCTCGCCATCCAGCGTCCCATATAATTTCCATTTTGCTAGAAAATTCCATTCCACTCTCCAGTCATCAATGGTTGAGACTTTGCTATTTAACACAATATCACTAAAACGCATATAGTCCAACAATGATATGATCACTTATTGCACTGCTTTGTTGCAATGCATTAAAATAGCGCGCGAATAAAGTTTAAAATACAAAGTCGAAAAAAATGGTTTGACTACATTTTTACGGTTTCTCAAAAAGAGGAAAAAAAACGCAAATGACAACACCACCACACATATTATTACACAGTAATTCATTTTTATGTTCTCAAAAGCTTCATATCCCATGTGCTTTTGAACAATAACACTGAAAAATCAGTAACAATGTGCTAACATTTGAGAATGGTAACACTGCTTTGATGAGATTATTCTCAATGCATAGCCAATGCACCATAGCCAATGGTGATTTTATGATCATTCTGCCAACGGCTATCTGGCAAGCAAGTCATAGAGTGGCTGTGGTTAAATCTGAAAATAATTACAACAACAATTGTACACAAAGTTCAGTGGCTTACTTTGTGTTTCGGTGGTAATGTGCCATTGAGTGCACCTACAGGCACCACTGTTAGAAAAAAAAGCTTTCCCCTAAGCCCTGTACTGACATGTTTTGTTGGACAAGGTATAGTTGGAGATACGGGGAAGAATATTTTAACCCATCGCTCCAAATTGTGCTACTTTTTGTCAGTAAAGTTTCTTCTGTTCTGTTCTATAAGTCATCGACGTTACGAATCCTTTTATATAACTTTAAGTGCTAGTCAATAATTAGGCCAGAGACGTACTCACCAAAGGCACGAATGAATGTGGTTTTCAATCCAAACCTTCTAATCCAAAACCACAGGGAACACCATTCTATTTCAAAGATGTCAAGGTGTATGTTAAGGTCCGGTCACTTGAAAGTAACATGCACAATCCCAAAGAAGATTCAATTCGATAAGTTAGTAACATATCCAACATTGCGTCAGATTCAAATATAACAATTCGATCATACCATCTTTCTTCAAAATTGTTAACGTTAAACACAAAATTCGTTCCCTATTGCAATCTCAGAACATTTAATGAATTCGCTTATACCGGCATTGATGCGCTGTGTCACCCGACACCAGTAAACAAATGACGGTGATGTGAATGATTTATTTTAACGTTGAACTTGTCATTTCATCTGTCATTTGAAAAAAAGAGACACCTTACACAAAACATCACTCATTCTTGTGCTTATCTACGACTACGAGACGATTCCATTTAAGGTGAGAACATCATTCAGCTGTCCAAACAACCTGACGGGGAAGAGGAGGATATTAAATGAACACTTAGAGACAAGAATAATAAGAAGTCACACCTCTGAAAATCAAATAATATTTTATTATAAAAAAAACAAACACCAAATGACGGCTCGTTTGTTATATGACCAGTTCACCTAATCTAATTGAAATGGCAAACACGTTAAATAAAACATAAAGTACTTAAAAAGGTAAATAATACTATTCTGCCATGTCACCTCGTTATCACCTGTTCAAATCTAATACAAAATTTTTTTCAATACGCTGAGGTAATTTATCTCGAATCTCTTAGTCGAATAACGACTTGATAAGACCGTACTCATATGTTGGGCCAAATGCGTAACATATAAGACTGATTGTGATACGTAAGGAATATTGGAAACCTTCATAACTGATATCTCTGGGTTCGTATACAATTTGCACTATCAGGCTTTTCGAATCTCTAAAGCACACGATACTTAAAAATCAATTTCTATCTATGATGCTTTTAACAATAACAGTTGCCTTTTAACTGATTTTTCGACATTTCCTGTAAGTCTTTAACCACCAGTCAAACACGGGTGCTTGATTTGATTTAAATTTAGATATAGTCAAAGTTACAAGTTGGAATACGCTCTACTATTTGGGGTACCCCTGGAATATAAAAAAAACAGTCTTGCAGTTACCGCTTCGAGTTGTGCAAACTTATTTTGTTGGTCCTATCCATTTGAGAGCGTCTCCTATTGCGAGACTTTCCATTACGGGGTTGACCCCTCCGAGATGGGTTTGAAGACATTTCTGACCGGACCATTGTTGTTCATTCGCTAAACATGACGTAGCCAAATAAGCCGATAAATTCCGACCCTCCCGTCGAAGTCGATGTGGGTGTGTAGTTCTTTGCTGTATTTTCACCCTTACACCACCCAAATTGTCTACAACTGGGGGTCAGAGGCGAACAAAATAGGGTCTGAAATAAATACAGCTAAAGCGAAGGCCATTCACATTTCAATTTCCAAACATAACACCAGCTCGGCTCGACTCAACATTGCCGAACAGCATGTCGAAAAAAAAACCGATTTCTATATCTAGGAAGTATGGTCTCAAAGGATGGTCGTGTGGAGGAAGCTTCAACCCTTCTGAAAAAGTTGTTCGAGCTAAACGTATATCGAACAACCAAATACCGGACCAAGAACCAAGAGTAGTCAAAATAAGGTAATCAGATCTTACGATCCAGGAATGACTGCAAGGCCTTTCTTACAAATGTGAAATTCCAATACGACTTAAACCTGAGGCAAAAAAATACTAAAATATCCCAAAGGTAGAAAAAAATACTAAAATATACCAAAGATAGTAACAATTTTTGGTCGTTCGTTAAAAAACATTAGATATTCTGCCTCATCCTCTATGCCAGCTGTCAGCTATTTGCACAAGGCCAATCTACTTACTGCACACTCTGCGGCCAGCTCAACATTTCCAGATTGTGCTTTATCCCCGCCTACACTTGAGTGCGTCGAATCTTCAAAGAGACGAATGGACTTTCGTTTCATGTAGTAGCAAGAGTACTTCCACTAAAAGTGGAATCTGGCGAAAGCAAGATAGTTGCACTTGATGTTTCTAAGGCATTTGGCAGCAGGCTCTTTTGTCGTTTTTGATATCGACGACTCTCTTCTTTAATTTCAATGGATTAGAAATTACCTTTCAGAACGTTAAATTCAAGTTATGTTGGACGATTTCAAGTCTGTTATTCCCAAACTAATACTAGTGTACCACAGGGCTCTGTTCAATCTCCGACACTCTTTATAATCTTCATTAGTGATCTGTGGTCTGCTTCTTCTATTCCTATACTCGTATATTCCTGTGCTGATGACAGTACAATCTGCTTTTCATATTTGTTCCCGGACTCACGTCTCTGATCTGAGGCTGTAGAACGGGAACGGTAGCGTATGTTAAGCCCATTAAATTCCGATATTAACAGCATAAGCAATTGAGGAGCTATCAACAGAGTAGAATTTAATGTTTTCAAAACACAATACTGTCTGCTGTCGTTAAAGTCAAATTTATATACCCAGCCATTATTCATGACTGGCACTTGCATCGTCGAGACTGAAAAACTTTCCATTCTCGGAATGACCATTCTCGGTCATTGACAATCTTCTTTCCAACGACCACATAGTCGATGTCGCCAATAAAGTTGCGATATGTCTAGGTTCCTCAAGCGATGCAAGAAATATTTCACCCACTCTGATCAGGCATTTATCCGCCCAAAATTGGAGTACAATGCCCGCATCTGGTCAGGTGCTCCTAAAATAGCTCTGCACCTGCTAGACAGGATTCAAAAAGGGGAAATAAAACTCATAGGTGATACTAATATCAATCAGTCAATTGACACGAACACCGACGTAATGTCTTCTGCTTCATTTTGTTTTATCGCTATTTCCACCACCAGTGCTCCATTGAAGTCGCCAGTAGCATTCCGCTTCTTTAAACCTTCAACCGTAACACCCGTCTCGCTATGAATGCACTTCAGTATACCCTCGAGCCCACTTTCGGACGTACTCTGAAATTTCGTGATTCGTTCCTAAGCCGTACAATTTCCCAGCCGTCTATTTCCTAGTCATTATAATTTGCAAACATTTAAAACCAATGTACATCAGTATCTCTCTTTGCTTCTTCGCTAATTTTCCTTCGCCGGGGCGGTGTACAAACATTTTAAGGGTACATTTTAACCCCTGGAGCAGGCGCTGATTATAACAAACAAAAAGAGCCGCTACCGATTCGTTTCTATCCCGTTGCACTTTTCAGATGGCAGGAAAGGTCATCAAAAAACAAAATACAAAACTACTCGTATATCTTAAGTTGTTTGTCGACAATACTCGTATGTATGTTATAACTCAATGGATGGATCCTGAAGTAGCTCACAACGATTTATTTGTGCAAATGCTTTCACAGCGTGTGAAGATGAGCTCCTGAAGTGAACATCATTCATTGTCCGAAATATGACACATAACTTGGACGGTATCACATCCAAACTCGGATCTACGAGTAGGTCATTGCCGACAAAGCCTACAGAGCACAGAGAATTTCGTTAAAGGTCTTATTCGCCGAATTCGGTTGAAGCATCTTTTTATTATTTGAATTATTTGTAAGCAGCTTACTTAAAGCTCCTACTTAATAGATTCGAGTCCATGAAATAAGGGCCATCATGACACATTTCGTGACAGCACATTTTATCATGGTCTCTGAAATGTTGGTCGACAGCAGCTTTCGTGCGTACCACCGTCTGATTAATTCATCTTTTCCAAGTGCAAAGCCCTTAAAATATTACAAAAAACATACGAGTACTCGTAAGTAGGGGAAGGAAGTGAGATTTACTTTAAAAGTGCGGCAGCATCGGTTTTCCTTTCCCCTAAAATTTAAGTCGAATTTGCGATTCAGTTTAGTCAGTTTGTGTCAAATGATCAAATTATCAAGGTGCCCGGGACACGAGGATATACTCCTTCCATAGTTACTCGTAATGAATTCCAAGTTCCAAAAATAGGCTCCGGGTAAGTTTCTGGTTAGTTAGTACAGCTACTAAATTCATTGATTGTTTAATGGCCGAGGTACAATAGTAAAGTCACATGCAATCCCTCACTGCGTAAATTTTTGACGAAAATGACAAAAAACCACAGAAGTGGAGTAAGGGAGAATCGATATTCCCATAGTCACTACAAGTATGGACGAGTATGTATTGTATTCCCTTATACACTCTGTGCAGATACAATTTTTTGTGTCACATATTTCAGCATGGTATGTGGGACGAGATAAATGCTCGTACTATATACACATTGAAGATGGTTAATGGGGAGCACTGAATGCAGACCTAGTGGAAGGATATTGAATCGATTTTTTTTGTATCTCTTGTGTTATTTTATTGTTTGTCTGTAGTTTGGGGTGAGCTATCATACCTTTAGGGTCATGTTAAAAGTGTGAGCAAGAATGTTGTATGTTTATGTTTCCAGGGCAGTTAAGAACATTCCAACCAAAATCACCGCATTCAGGAGAGGTGATTAATGTTTCGGAAATTGTGCTTTTCGGTTACGAGGACAATGGATATTGACCACGCATTGAATGTGAAATTTAATCGAAAGGGGTGGAAGAGAATTTTCGTTGTTGCAAACAATAGGAATGAGTAAATAATAAATTTGTTGAAATGTTGTATGAAATTTCTTACACAATCGAGGTCAAACAAAGGTTGGTAAACTTTTGTAAAATATAGTGAGAACATTTTTTGGATGAGCCGTAGTTGTTACTTCGCCAATTGTTACCATCAATTTGTTTAGTACATGATTCCCTATTTTTGGTTTTGTTGTGTACTAAATTTGTGCAATTAAAGTATGCTTGACATTCAAGTCGGCTTCGCATAAAACTTCAGCAAGGAATACTCGTATATTGCCAAGGCCTATATTTTAATTTGTAAACTGTGAACGATTCTCTCTTATTTGCATTGTTTGCCGAAATATTTCTTACTAAGTTACATAGATGGCGCTGCATACCTAGGTGGACCTGGAACTCTCAGATTAGGGCGGACCAACTACCTCCAGTTGGGCACTCCAATACGGTTGAGCACCCTTTCATTTTCATGCGCTAAGTGAGATCTTCCAAAACTTCGTTGGTCGCCGAGAAGGCTCAAGCGTTAACATCCTCTGCTCAACCTGTCCCAGCTATCCCAAGCAATAATCTACGCGACCGGGATGAACAAAACACTCTAAGAATCTTTCATTTAGAATGATCTGCTATATCTTCAACCGTCTTCACTAACGTCCACGTTTCTACACCATAGAGCAGACTGAAATGCTGAATGTCTTTCATAAAGTTTGTGTTTCTTGATAAGACTGAATTTCATTCTTAGGCCAATGAAACAACGATTCGCAACTGTAACACTTCTGGTGAAGTGTCGTTATAAGAGGTTATAGCGGAACCGACGTAGACCATCTAATTATCAAGTAATTGTAAATCGTACAGTAAAAGCGTTCTGCGTTCTGCCACTAATGCACTTATTAATAAAGTGTGGAAATATGATATTTGCATGCTATTAGAAGATTGTGTCTCTGGAGTTGGTATGCGAGATGCGCACAAATTTGAACAATTTTCAGCATCATTTGAACATATTATTCTCTGTGGTGATTTTAATGCAGATCTGTATAAATCAGACAGTAGATCTAGTCAGTTATTAGACAATATTGCTTCCACCGGTTTGGTGGTTATCAACACCTACGCTACACGTTTTGGGCCTGATTCTCGGCGAGTCTTCTTGATTTGACAATAGTTTCTGACCTTTCTAATGTTTTACTCTTTGACCAAGTATCCCTTAAGGGCGTATCAGACCATGATCTTCTCTTTTGCACCTACAATATTGTCTTTTCTTGTGCTCTCTTGCAGGGATCTTTTCAATTTAGAGATTTTACATCGATTAATGCAATTAGATACGAGTCTGCTTCCATGGGATTCTTGTTACCTCGTTTATGATGTCAACGAAAAAGTGGAGATCTGTCCACACATTGATAAACCATCTTTTCGATATTCATGTTCCCATAAAAACAGTGGCAGTTCGCAATAAAAAAATGCCCATTGTTCACTTCCAAGGTTCACGGTGCTATTAAAACTCGTAGAAAGGTGTATGCCAAATGGAAACTGATGCCTTCTTGCCAAAATTGGGAGGAGTAGTGAAGAGCCAGAAATCACTCTTCAAACATCACCAGAAGAGCTAGGAAAAGATACTTTTTGTCCAAACTAGGTGCTGATCAACCGACGAAAAAACTGTGAACTAATTTACGTTCTATAGGACTGTGTAAAAAGAGTATGTTAACAAATATACCCGACGTGTTTTGTGCCTGACAATAATAATTTTTTTAGTCCCCTCGTGTTTGGTCTTTGAAGTCGTATCTGAAGCTGATGTAATACTTAATTTTCGAGATCGTAAGTCAAATGCGACTGGGGAGGATGGATTAAATTTACGCTTCATAAAAATGATACTTCCTCACATTGTTAGTTGTGTCACACATCTGTTTAGTTTTTTTTATTACAACGTCCACTTTCCCTGACTGCTGGAAAAAAGTTAAGATCATCCCGGTACCAAAAAAATCTAATCCTTCGTCAACGTGCGATTTTCGTTATATTAGTATTTTACCATGTCTATCCAAGGTTTTTGAAAAGATCATTGTTAAGCAGATTACGAGTCACCTAAATAGCTTCAATTTATTGTCTCCTGCACAGTCCGGTTTCCGAGCTCAACATAGCCGTTCAGCGGCCTTGATTAAAGTTCTAGACGATATAAAATTAGAGTATGATAAGGACTATCTTATACTTCTCTGCTGACTAGACTTTTCAAAGGCCTTTGACACGGTGAATCACGACATTCTATGTAAGAAACTTGAGCTCTACTTTGGTTTTAGCGACTACGAGGTGAGATTAATAAGGAGCTATCTTCCAAATACTCTCGCCCGAAAATGATACTCGCTGGTGTACCTCAGGGTTCAATTCTGGGCTCGATCCTGTTTTGTTTATATATAAATGACCTACCACAAGTTTGTTGCACTTATACATATTTATGATGATGACGCACAGATATACTCGTATTTATCTCGACCAATTGGATTAGTGGAAGATCTCGCAGCAAGATTTATCCTTTATAGTGAAATAGGCGCAAAATAATGGTTTAATCTTAAATCCGGGCAAAATCCAATTAATTTTAATTTAAAAAAAGTTTTATGACACTGAACTAATACCGCCTATTTATTTAGACTCCTGTAGACTCTCGTTTTCGGACACTATCATTAATCTTGGTTACAAGTTAAATATATCCCTTTCTGCTATTGACCATGTAAATTACATTGTAGCGCGTATTTATGCATGCCTACGTAGCTTTCCAGCATTACTCCTATAGACACTAAGCTCAGGCTGATTAAGACTTTACTTGTACCAATCTTTGGCTATGCCATAGCTGTGTACTCCAAACTAGATTCACAATCTTAACACAAGTTACTTGTTGTCTTTAATGACATGGTGAGATATGTCTATGGAATGAGGAGATTCAATCATGTATCCGGCTACCACAGACTTGTTCTTGGTTGCTCATTCCAGAGTTTCTGGGACATAAGATGCTGTGTTCTCATGCACAAAATAATTCAGACTCGTTCTCCAGCATATCTTTATCAGTAACTGTAATTTGTCCAGTCAACCCGAACCTTTAACCTTATAATGCCTACTTGTAATTATTTAAATACGTTTCGCCTCTTTCTTGTCGACACTTTGCCAGACTTTGGAACTCATTACCTGTCACCGTCAAGCAAATAATGGTAGCCGACCAATTTAAAACTGCAATAATAGCACATTTCGAAAATAAATAATTCCAAGTACGTAAATCTTTTCTAAATTTCGTATTTCTTTTATTTCTCTCTTACTTTTTAAGCATCCATCTCTATTTCTTCTTCCCGTGATCCTTCTTTTCTAATTCAGTCCCTAATCCCTGTAATATTTTGTTTTTCTTTTTTTTACCTAATTTTTTTGCAGTTTTTCTCGTTGAATCTCCAGTTCTCGAATTCCATGTGTAGATTTGAATCTTGCTAACCATCCACAGTTCGCCTTGAAAGAAGTATCACCACCAAGCTTTTGATTAAAATCCAATGCTTTTTCACATTAAAGAGATCCAGATAATTGCTGGCCGCGTGCTCTCTTTTGGAAAAACCAAGTAAAAACTGCGTTCTCTAGAATTTCAATTTGAGATTTTTTTATGACTATACGTTGCGAGCTTCCATCTTCTTTCTCAATTTCACCATTCACCATTTTTTATACTCAAATGACAGCAAGAGTACACGGTCGAAGACGGGAATAAACTCGTCCCAACATGTCACGTTGCGCCGTAAAAACAATCGGCAATTAGAGCCGTAACGATTGAGTCCGGATAATCGGGATTCTACTGTAGCTGGACAGGTAGACTGCCGCATCGTTGCACAGTTGTCAAAACTGAAGGTTCATGGATGTCGTCGTGTGAATCCCAACATTGTTACCACATTTCTAATAGTTTCTTGGCATCAATGTTCATCACTTAATTCAGGTTGCCTAGAGCTTGTCGTGTGGTTTAGGGGCACGCAATCGGCAAAAGTTTTTGATACAATTGGATCCGTTAAAAGTTAAACCAGAGTATTTCTGTGAAGACGTAGCTTCACTGTAAGTAGGTAGTGGCTACACTCTGCGAGTTTATTCGCCGTTCAGGATCTGAGTCCAAATGAAACAAGTCTAGAAGTTACCCAACCAGATCCATAAAAATGGTGAGTTTGGCCAAGCATCAGATTACACATCTGATCAAGACAAGAGTGAGTCAATACAAGAGCTACAAAATCAACGGTCGTTTAACTCTGTTCCTCTATTTACCTGTTAAGTTAGTTAGATTGTTTGTGGTTGTCTGTAAAGAGAATATAAACCGATGACCAGTCCATTGTGATGCCACTTAGTTTCCGGTCAATTAATTTGTAAATTATTAGCATTATGTCGTTGCATAAATCGCTAAGACGATATCACAAATTGTTTCCAAGGTACGCATTCAGAGCAGGGCAAGTGCAGACGAAGTGAGTTATAGTTTCCTCTTTCGTTTCATCTTGGCAGACGTAATAGAAATGGTTTTTTTGTACTTGGTGAATAGTTTACTGATACTTGTTTTAGTTTCGATATTTTTAAGGGCTGCTTCGGTAATGGAAAAAAACAATTATGACGAGTTCAGGAGACAGACTGACCGACATAATCGTCCATCTGAGCATGTTATTCGGAACACGATGAATCGTTTTCGCACCACGTACACTCTAGTGGATAATACGCATCCCCAAACACGACAAACAGTGCGAACAGAAGAAGTTATTTGCCGTTGTGGAGCGCAGTCGATTCGAGTCGATTCGCCATCGTGCACAGCAATTGGAGCTATGCCCATCCACTTTGTGGAAGATTTCACAGAGAGAGTTGAAACCACGTGATCATTATACGCGTCGGTAAATGGGCCGAAAACTTGAATCAGCTTGATCTTCATTTTCAACGCAAAAAGGCCCATTTTTGGTTAAATAGTTATACAAAAAAACAAGCAAAATTGCTGAATTTGGAGTGGAGAAAACTCAGAAGCCTTTGTCGAGACGTCCTTACAACCATTAAAACTCTAAAACTCACTATTTGGTGTGCTTTATGGGCTGGAGGAATCATCGGCCCATATTTCTTTAAGGACAATGCCGGCCAGAATTTTACTGTCAATGGAGGGCGCTATAGGAACATGATTTCTGACTTCTTCGTTCCTCAGTTGAAACATTTGCTGAGCGCATTATTTCACACCCTTAGATTATTTTCTTTGGGGGTATGTGAAGTCACTAGTCTATGCCGAAAAATCAGAGACGTTGGACGATTTGGAAGTAAACATCGCCGTGTTATTGCTGATTACGGCCCCAGTTGCTCGATGAAGTTGTTGAAAATTGGACTTCACGATTGCGCTTCATTCGAGCTAGCCGTGACGCGCATATGCCCGATAACATAATGGCATAAAATGATCTATTAAATAAAGCTAATATCATAGACATTAAAATTATCTTCAAGTGTTTTACTTCATATTGAATTTGTATACCTCTAAAAAAAACACCCGACTCTCCTGAACGCATTTCAGAAAGTTGTTTTTGGTGTCTACTACCCTCTGTAGCTGCGACGGCAATACGCCATTAAATTAATACGATGGGAAGCTGTTGACTCCTCATTTCAGATTCTGTCTCATTTCCTGGTTTTTGCTGAGTTCCTTCTTTTCATTTTATGGACAATCAGAATTCTCTGAATCCGGTAAATGCTCAGATCGGAGATCAGTTCGTTCGTGACCAAAGCTGTCTTGTCATCCTCTCTGTCAGTCCCTTTCTTGTGCGTAGATCATAGATAGACTCTGACAATGGCGATGACCTCTAAGGCTAGCCACCTAGATAGGGGAGTTCTTTTATGTAAATGTGAAGTCCTTGAATTTCACGTTTAATCCGGTGCAGAGAGTTTCTCTTTCGAATTCTGATCTCGAATCCATCAGCTTTTGTCGACCTTATTTGTTCATCTTTCCGGATTTAAAAATTGGACATCCTTTAAAAGGTCGTTGACTGTAAACTCTGTAAAAGGTTAAGGTTATTCGAACCACTTGTCAATCAGGGGAAAAGTTTCGTAAAATTTGTGTCAATTTTCTTACTTTTTAATTTCAAAACGACTTCCGTAGTGTGATAGCTGTTAAAAATTCTTTAATTTTGAACCTATGCCAAAATATTTTTTCATTTTATCTTCTTGTATTTTACAGGTTTTCCAAACGTTATGAGCTTCCACTTCTTATCCAGAGTGTCGTAATGAATATCACCATGTTCCTAATGATTCATTTATGTGTAAAAGTTAAACGAAACAATGCTGGTGCATCTATTCGAGAACGTGAATTTGGAGGTTTGTATTTGCTTTTAATTTTGTAACTCTGACTAATGTCCTTTCTACTAAATTTATACTAAGGTATGCTTCCAGCGACTCTATGTAAAGCAAACTTAATTTACAAAACAAAAAGATTATTGTATATTTTTATTTGCACTATAAAAGAAAAACATTCATATATTTACATATATATATAAAATGTAATTAAAATCGAAAAACTATATTATTCGCTACATAAGGTGATGACCACTGTGATCTTCGTCTGCCAAAGGTAATTGGAGACACTGATACTGGTGCTGGTACCCCATCTTCTCCTGCTGGCGCATTGAAACGTAGTCGCTCTAGACATTACTTAAGCGGTATGTGTTGAATTTCTCGAACCCGAAAGGGTTCCCTACTTTTTCCTTATTATTATTTTTTTTTTGTATCTAGATAGTATGCCATCTGTTTGCTTTGTTGTTGTTAAATTGTTTTTAGTTGTTACATTGTTAGTTTCATTTGGTGTTACTGTTTCTTTGTTGTTCTTAATTGAGGACATACTTGTACACATTGGTATTCGTTTTGTTTAGTAATTCATCTTTTATCTGTGCCACATTTCTCATTGTTCTATTGGGTTCGGTCACTTGTGCAATAGTTGTTTTAGTTTCTTTTGCATGCATATTCATTCATTTTAACAGTGATTTTTGAATTTTGAAACTTAATGCCAAGAGCTATGTACATTTTTAATGCATTGTCTGTCATTTGGCATGTTGCCTAATGGGTGAAAGCCTACAAAAAAGAAAAGCTGAGAGGCAAAGATGCATATAGTTTTCAACAGCATATACGACCGGAAATCGAAAAGGAAGGGAAAATGACATACAATTTTCCAGCGTTTTAAAATTAATTTAAAAGTATATCGATGTGTACTTGCACTTGCACATACAAGGGCTGTATGATAAGTACTCGTGTTTTCCGACTGATGGCACCACTGCTGCAAAATGTTTATACCATCATATAGCTCCAATTTTACAACGATACTCGTAACTGTCAAAATTTCAGACAGATGTATCGAGTAGTTTCGTTTTGACAGCTGTTAAAAGAATGAGCAATATCGATCAGTAATTCGATTTCTTTCTTTTTTTTTGATGGGAAGACTTGTGAGGAAATCAAAGTGAAGTTGCATGCCGTTTATAAGGGCCATGCACCTTCGATGACTACCATCAGATATTGGTTTAATGAATTCAAGCGTGGCCGATCCGTTTTTGATGAAGAGCGCCTAGGCTGTCTGATTGAGATGACTACGGAGGATATGGTCAATAAAATGCATGATATCTCGTTAGCAGCTCGTCGGGTGAAGGTCAAAGAGATTGCTGACATTGTACACATCTCAATTATTGAACGCATACAAAATATCCTACACGAAAAAATCGAAAAAATTGCTAACAGTGGAGCAAAAACGAAATCGCATGACATGAAAAACATGAAAAAATGACTTGACGGAAAGCTATTCTCGTCAAACGAGGAAATTATCGCCGAAACAGAGGCGTAGTTCGACAAATCATATTTTGTGAATGGCTTGAAGAAGTTAGAATATCGCTGGACTAAGTGTGTCGAGCTGAAAGGAGACTGACTATATTGAGAAATAAATAACAAACTTGTTTTTTTTTTTAAAGCGTTTTCTTGCCTATCACAGGTATTTATCATACAGCCCTCGTACTCGTACCTATGTACAATATTTTTAAATTCATCTGAAAAAAAATTGTCATTAATATAAAATTGTTTAAATATTTTTAGATGCGCTATAAATTTATTTATTTTAACTTGTATATAAATCATATATTCTTAAAATGTTGCAAATGTAGTTTATATGGTCTTTTTAAAGAGTTTTTATCTGATGAATGTATTTTTTACGATTACTGTAGCAAACACCCAAAGATATTGTAATTTGTGACCAAGAAAACGTTAAGTGTAGAATTCTAGATGTTGTTTGAAGAGTGATTGTGTTAAAATTAAATCTAAAAACATATAACAAAGATGTGAGTCCTTAAGTTAATATAAGAACCAGATAGTTTTATCGCCACCAAAGGAATATATGTATTTGGTTATAAATAAAGTTCAAGACATCCGTAGTGAATATTAAAGAGAATGTAGGGAGAAAAGAGTCTGGAAAGATTTTTATTGTTTAAAAATCCGGAAAAGTAACTGAATTTCGGAAGAGACTCATCGATCCCAATAGGACTCCTACTGACATTTTTAGCAATAATCTCTGTAAAATGCCTTTGGAATGTCGACTGCAACTTCCGCGAGATTGATGTACACTTTGGTATTTTATTTTACAGTGAATTTGTTGCTGCGACTCGGCTACCGGTGATCAGGCTGACGAGAATTTATTTGCTTTATTTGGTTGTATTGTAAAAAATAAATGAGTTGAATGCGCAACAGTTCATTACGAATCCTCGTTGTACTATAGGCCCTGTCCTTTTAGTCTTTTATGTCCTTTTTTGCATAACCTATTTGATTTTAGTTTCATTCTCGTCATTCGGTGAGGAACGAAGGTTTCATAGCCAAGACGATAGCCATACTGAGTTGTTGAAGAATTTCTTTTAAAGATTCTTTTTTTCTTACTTTCTGCCTAACGTTAAGCAAACGGATGATATTGATGGTAGGACTTTTGATTTCGGCTAAAAGTCGACGCTTATATATAGCCTACGCTTAGTTTCCAGCAGTATATACAAAGTCCCTTCCAAAGTAAACAGGACTTTTCAAAAATAGGTATTATTAGTGAGGCCATCTGTCGGCAATTACATGCGTCGGAAAGGCAGATCCTTCAGTGATGTACTGTTGAAAATTGCGTGTTAAGAACAGGATGGTCCATAAATTTTTGCACATTTGAAACATGAATAGAAATAAAATTACAAATGTTATTTTGTTGATCATTTATTTAACGTCATAAACGTATGGCATGTATGCAACAAGTTGCATCTAAGTCCTGCTGTTGTATACTTCAAATTCATACAACTGTGGTGTTAAAAACTCTCGCAACTTCTTCACGTATTATACTGAGGTCACAGTTTTTTTGATTATTTTCAAAGAAATACGGACCGATTATGCCCTTTGTTGATATGGCAGCCCATACTGTCGTTTTAGGTGAATGAAGTGACTTTTGGTGTTTAAGGCGACCTTACTGACCCAAGCTTTGATTAAATTAACACTTGGACACTCACTTACACGGCGTAATCCGCATTCAATTCTAAATAGGCGTCGTACAGTAACGTAGGAATCGTTGTTTTTGTAAAATTGTTTTACACAAAAAGCACGCTGTTGTAACGCGCAATTCCCCGCCACACACGCGCCCCTCCCTCTAACGGTTTTTTAAGAAATCAAGTGTTGCTATTTGCAAAAATTTATGGCCCGTCCTGTATTTGAACGAACAGAACGAACAGATATTCCGTAGGAAGTGACAGTATGTTTGTCCCATTGGTACAAAAATTGCTTAGAATTCAACATTCGAAGGACATCCACAAGGAGGCCAAAAATAACAAAAAAAAAACTTCCCTTGAAACATTGTCACTGGTGATGAAACGTGATGTTTTCAATATGATCCATCTCATCGATCGACACTTGTGAAGGATTTTTGGCTAAAAATCGCATTTAAACTGTGAAAAACTCACCGTATTCGCTTGATTTGGCACCGTGTGACTTTTACCTTTTCGGAAAAATGAATTTGCCAATGAAAGGCAAGCTTTGCCAACAAAACTTGTTGTTGTTCTTATTTTTAAAAAGTCCTGTCTATTTTGGAACGCATCTTCTACATACGAGTCCATTATTTTTGGAATATAACATTTAATAAATGTCCTAAAGTCTCGGCTGACACTGGTTTGCTCATCATTTTCATCAAAGAAACGATGAAATTGACCCTCAGCTCAGGAATTCTGGTTGGTCCATTTATTTTTTCATTTGTTGTTGAATACAAATGGGGTGTACAATAAGAAATCTTTTTTAGTACTAAGATAGAATATAACATACATGTATAACAAAATATTGAAATCAAATCAAATAAGTTGAGGAGGAAAAGTACAATAAAGCTTTTTGCAGTTTGCACCATTGGGAAATAGTTTGATTCGCGGTGGGAGTGAATTTCAAGGTCTGACAGCATGGACGAAAAATAAACGAGGGGTATTTAGGTAGTGGCACTGAAAAGGAGTAATACATGTTAATATTTCTTATGGAATGATTGAAGACGAGTTTATTAAACAAGTACGAAGACGATTTATTGTTTATAATTTTATGTAGAAATATACAATTTCTTGCGGTGTGCAACCTAGTAATTTTTTGATATGTTCACAGGTAACAGGTATGGCCGTATCTTCGAAGACCATGTATTGGGTTGTTCGGGAAGTAATTTCGTTTTTTTCACAACAGAGGACTTAATTATTTTTCACTGCCAACTTCAAACTTAAGTCGCATAAACATTATATATTTTGAAAATTTTAAAAAATTGGAAAGCAGTATTTTCGTCATATTTTACTTTTTTACTATCGGAAAGGAAAAAAGCGAATCATCACTGGGGACGAGAAATGGATTGTCTACAACAATTTTAAACGCAAGAGATCATGGAGTAAAAGAAAATGAACTGGCTCAAAGCACCTTGAAAGCCGATATTCATATTCAAAAAAAGGTGATGCTATCTCTTTGGTGGGATTTCAAAGGAATCTTCTTTTTTTTGAGCTTCCACCGGACAACACAACGATCAATTCTGAAGTGTACATATCATCAGTTGGACAAATTGAATGATTCACTTAAACAGAAAAGGCAAGAATTGATCGATAGAAAAGGTGTAGTGTTCCACCCAGATAATGCGAGATCTCATACAAGTTTGGTAACTCGCCAAAAGATGGTCAGTTCATACTGGCACACCGATCATATTTTCCAGATTTGGCACCTTCTGATTATTATTTTTTCCGGTCTCCACAAAATCCGGTATCCATAAAATCTTTACTTCAAATGAGAAGGTAATAAATCATCTATATCGATTTTTTGCCAGCAAAGAACAAACATTTTATGAGCGTGGAATCATGCTACGAGTACTGCCAGAAAGATGGCAAAAGGTATTGGACCAGAGTGGACAATATATAATTCAATAAAATATTTATTAACTATAAGAAAATCGTCTTTCATTTTTATAAAAAAACAAACGAAATTATTATACTTTCCGAACAACCCAATACATAACGAACTGGATCATTGTAGTTTACGTTGGGAAAGTGAATCTAGGACGCGCTATAGACAACGTCAGCATAAGTAATAATGGACAATATTAATGTACCAACTTACGTTTGGTTTTCACAGTATGGAAAATCCTAAACTAGTGCATCATTAAGCAGCCTTAATTTTGTTATTACAAGCGAAAATATCCGGCAAAGTGCTGAGACAAAAATTTCATTTAGATATGGGTATTACCTAAGATTTATTTGGGTTAAGAACTAAACCCATTAGCCACGGACCAAGCTGAGATCCTCATTAACAAGGAGAATGAGTTCGTAAATTTTTAGTAAAAGGGTTTGCCCTAGGTTAAGTTGACAGTCATTAGTATAAAGGTGTACTAAGGTGTGCATACGGACTAATGGGAGATCGTTAATAGATATGCAAAATAATACTGGGCCAAGAGTTGACTCTTTAAGAACTTCTTGAGCTAATGCCTTTAGTGAGGAGGACCTATCCTCGGAGATTGTTCTCTGAAATCTGCCTGACAAACAACTGCCAACAAGTTTGATTGCCCTGCTACTGAAGTCGACGTAGATTTTGAGCTTCCAAATAACGATGCTGTAATTCACCTTATCGAAAACCTTCGAAAAATCGAGCAAACATAGGAGACTTACATGACCCCTTTTGTAATCTTGCTTTATTTCCTCAAGCAGGTTGATAGTAGCTGTATTTGCTGTTATTTGCTCTGAAACCAGATTGTTTGGTGTACAGTAAACAATTTAGAAACAAATTTCTGAGATTTTCTTTATTTAATATCTTTTCGAAGACGTTACAGAGATACTGAGTGGTCTGAAATCAGCAGGAGAATTGGCGTCTGTTTTCTTGGCGATAGGAAGAGTCCTTACGATTTTCCTTACGACTGGGGAAGATGGGGAAAAAAAACAAAAAGCAATTGCATGACGTTATATAGCAACTTTGATCCCAAGTGCATGAGATAACACGCACAAGGAATGCCTTACTCAACAATTGCATTCTCTTGCGCGGTGTATGAAATGTTCTTCGGTCCTGGCGAAATACTCGTAACTTCTCGTCTAAGCCCATATTGTCAAATGTGGGCAACAAATTTCAATGAAGTTCAACATTTACTGTCACTGCAGTCCCACCGAGGAATACTGTCTCCAGCAGCCCAAAATCTGCACCAAACGATGACTCGTTGCGAATGCATTGGTTTCTCAATCCGTCTGCATACCCATTTAAGCAGAACTGCACTTTACCGTGCAAAGATAAGGCGTCGCGCATGATCAGCTGGCTTAAGTTTCTGAGTGAATTAACCCTTTGTTCCCGGAGGTGACAATTTTTTAAAATATTTTTATAAAACTTTGAAATTTAGATAAACTCTGTTTTATTAATAATGAATTTAAATAAAAAAAAATTTGTTTAACTTTTTTAAATCTTTCATTAATGTTTTTAGAAGTGGTTTCGCCACGTAACCAGTAGGGAACTAAGGAAAAAAGGTTACAATATAATAACAATTCGCAGCAAGAACAGGACCGCCTTGTACGGTGAGGCTGTGTGGTGTTTCTAAATCTGCAGGAATAGCGCGACCTGTTTCTTCTTGAAACTCTTTTTTGGTACAAATATTGCAAATACACTGCAAAATAAAAACCACTTCAAAAATCACTTACAACGCACTGAAAATTACCCGAAAATTTTGTTTACAGTTAGAAAATGAATAACAGTTCGTAGAAATACACTTGGTTTTACCATGAAACCGATAGGAATATAGAGAAAAAATATTAATAGGAAGCAAAGGGTTAAGCTTTTTAAGGATGAGAATGGATGTCTGTTTTTAAAATTTGATGTGACTGGATTCTCACCAACATTTGCAGTTGACCGTCCTAGCAACTTGATGATTTCTCGGTCACAACCAAGCTAGTTCCATCGAATTTACTCGTATGTATTATTCACTTAACTTTCGAATAATTTGTTACATTCTTTCGACTTTTATTATTTTGTACGAATTTGGCGCACTGTTTTCGCTAAACTTTTAAATAGATTTTCACTATTGAGATCCGCTGTACGTTCTGTAGCGTTCTATGACATTTCCACGGTCACGGTGGTACTACTTGTTAGGGCCACGGTGCTTCTATTTGTCAATTGTACGCTTATTTTAAATTATTTTATATAACGTATTTTTAATGCCCTTCCAAACTTCAATTAAAAAAAAAAACTTAGAAAACTACGGTTAGGTGTTGAGTCCAGTTGTGTTTCTGCAATTGGAAACGGTAGCTTACCCCAAGAGCGAACAGTGTTAATATGCACAACATTAACCAATATAGACTGTCATTTTGAGTCCACAGATCTATGAGTTCAATCAGGCATCGTTTCACTGTTCACATTTGGTTTAGGAAGCATTCGATATTTTTCTTACCATTTCTATGTCCCTACAATCTTCCACTTTCGGTTTAAGGAACATCACTTTTAATCTAACACATGATATACACCATCGTTTTGGATGTCAAGCTGAAGTAATTGAATTATCCAACGCCTTATCGGTTTGCAAATGAACCATGTCATCATGCCAATCCAATCCAAAGCATCTAGTCATTTGGCGAATTATAAATTGGAAACTCATCACTTATTCATAAAATTACAAATAAAATGCAAATTATTGTACTATGACAGGTATAAACGGTTTTATCAAAATTCATAGACTAATTTATCATGTGAAGGTCTGACATTTTTGTGTAATTTTTTTTTTATATTAACAGTGACAGTGATTTACGAGTATGTATGCCCATACGTTTGGTTTTTATTTGTTTATTTCGAAACAGGCTTGTCAAACGAGTCACTTAAAAAAAAATAAATTACCATTGTTATAACAAAAAAGTTCAAAGAAGCGTGGTATTTGAGGTATTGTCAAATTATCAGGTATTGTCAAAATAAATGTAGATGCGCGACTGATTGAATAAATGTTATAATTTTCTTATTCATTATATTGTAACATATTATAATTTGACAACAAACACTAATAAATAAATTCAAAATAATATACTATAATGTATCCAGATCGACATGTTTGGAAGCCAGCCATGACAGTTGATTGTCAAAAATGTAAAAACTTTATGTCATATCGATCTGATGTCCTCCACGGAAGTTGTTGCAGGACTTGGTTCTGAAAAGGCAATTTTCGATGACATTTTGCCACATAACATATGACAATAACTCGGTCATAACTCGAAGAATATTCGTTTTCAAAGCGTCAAGAGTTTGCGGATTGTGTGCATAAGCACGATATTTTGCATAGCCCCACAAAAAGAAAGCTAAATCTTGGTGGCCAGTTCACATCACCAAAACGCGAAATAAAGCAATAAAGCCAAAACGGGTTGTGTTGTGTGAAAATGTCTTGTTAACACACTTGATTAACATTTGGTTATAGCGATCAGAATTGACGGCGACGGTTACACCTTCCTCATTTTCGAAGAAGTATGGACCAATGACATCATAATCGGACTATTTTGTGGATGCAATGGTCTTACGACCGTTACATGTGGATTTTCACTTCCTCATATGCGATAATTTTGTTTTTTAACCGAGTGAAAAATGAGCCTCATCGATGAAGAAAATGTTGTATAAAAATTGGTGATCCAAACGCTGATGTTCAAGCCCTCAATCGGCGTATGTTCTACGCATTACTTGAAGCTGGCTTCAAAGAGTTGAGTTGAACATTATACGCTATAATGTGCAATAAGATAAGCCCAAATGCTTTGCTCACCGTGAAATCGATAGATTTGAACCTATTTTCTCTAGAGCGTGTATTTTGATGATGGATAGGCTTTAAGACATCTGTAACAGAGCCAGTCTCTTCGAATTTTGTTTTTTTTTTACAGTTTTATAATATATACGATTATATCGACCATAATCTACTCGTAATGCGCGAAAGGTACTTGCTATAGAATCACTATTTTTATAGTTTTATAAGTTTTCACAATTTTAAGCGGGGAAGGTCCCGAAACAAGGCAAATTTTTAAGGATTTTTTTAGTCAGTGAAAAATTGGTATTTTATTAAAAAAAATCTTTTATTGTCAGATAGAAA
Organism: Volucella bombylans; assembly: GCA_949129095.1. Classification (NCBI taxonomy): domain Eukaryota; kingdom Metazoa; phylum Arthropoda; class Insecta; order Diptera; family Syrphidae; genus Volucella; species Volucella bombylans. The sequence continues at coordinate 157,665,983 of OX422144.1, forward strand.
CATCTGTTAACTATGGCGCTGCACAGCGTCAAAGTCGAGCGTTTTTGAAAATCTGTAACAAAAAATCAAAATAGGTCCCGTTAAAAACATTGTTTCTCCTACTAAAAGCCTTTAAAACCCCAAAAAAAAATTGAATTTTGCAAAAATTATAGAGATCGGAAAAACACGTCACGTTTTTTTTTACAAATTTGTTTAGACAATTTATTTAATTTGCATTGAAAATCAAGTTTCATAGGTTTAGAGTATAGCTAAAAGTGTCAAGAAGATCTCCTCATTTTAGAACAATCGGACAATTATTTTTTGAGTTACTCGTATGTTGCATGCCGTTGTGAAAAATGCAGCTTCCAGAAAATGCGATTTAAAGTTTTCGGAACAAAAAAAACGGATTCTTCGTAGAACTAATCTTGAGCTGATCTTCTTTGTTTACGAAGTGTACGGGCTTCTGTTGAGGCCAAAAGTGCGTCTTTGTCCTGTTCATACGGTCGGAACCGCCTGCTGTGCGCTCTAAAATCGAGCGTGCACCTGCGGCCGAAAATACGCTGCCATTTCGAAACGAATAAAGATTTTGCTTTGAAATTTTAAGGAGACATTCTTGAGTTGTTGTAGAATAAGTAGAAAAATTTTCAAAAAATAAAAAATTCGGGACCTTCCCCCTTAACACGTTCAGTGATTGTTAAACAATTCATATTGTAAAATGGCAAACCTTAAACTAAACATATGCTCGTACAGTCTCGGATGACAGTTTCGTTTGACGTATGTAATTGAAACAGGGATGTCAATGTCAAATACGGACCACGAATTGGATGACCCTATATATTTCTAGAAGCTCGCCTTCTTTGTTTTATAGTTTACTATAATTTCGAATTATAGAGTCGAAAATTATCTGCTTCTGGTAGATGTGAAGCATATTGTGACGACATCAGTTGATGAATAGTTATGGACATGTTGTGGAATGCCCGTGTGCTTGAGATCAAGTGAGAAATCGATCAGATATCATCAATGTCTTTCCGGTATCTACAGAGACTTTAGGTTATACCTCTGTTTACTCGCACATCATGTTTTGGCTCGGCGGTGGTATCTTATTGTACATTTTTTCGTTTTGTTCTTTTCGCGTGCAAATTCCTTGGATCTACCTAGCACGTATGTCAGAAATATCGAAAAAAAGAATTTGAACGTAAACACCCTTTGAGCGAATACCTACTCGTACTTGTAAATTTTTGAATTACAATCTGAAACTCTAATTTTGTTATAAAAAATGTTTTCATCCCTTTTACTTAGCACACCATTAGACTAATGATAAATTTAATGAGTTAATTTGATACCTTACCTGACATCTACACCGTGTATCTCCTACCCCATCAGTTCAAAATTGTAATTCATATCATTAACACTTATTTTTTTAAGTGCGTATTCTCTGCGGAAACTCATCGCCATGATTGTTCCGTCAGCGTTCCCTTAGAATTTCCTCCAAAATGCGGTTCAAAATTGCGTATATCAATTATCCAAGCACATCTCACTACCATTACGTGGGCCTTAAATGTTATTATATGCTCACACTTGAACATACATATCACAGAAATTAATCTGTACACACACAGAGATATTATCCTTGCTGGTTTTACAGCTTAACCAATATCAACAAATTACTTTTGGCTTTAATGTCACTCATTACATACGAGTATATACATTGGTATCCAACTTAGGAGCTTATGTAACTATGTGCAAATGTACGTAAATGTGCGCTCTTACATGTGTAATCAACGTTTGCATGTGTATAATCTTTATCCATTGTCAGGGCAAATTTTAAAATGTCGCCAATATCCTGGAAAGACTGGCTATTATGTGTAACCAACAAAGCGACACAGATACCAGTATGTAACACTCGTTTAAATGGCTTTTGTTGAATGAGCGACAAAGTCAATGCGGTTCATAAGAGCCCTTCACCCTAAAACGGTCCAAGTAGAACTCAAGGTCTTTTAAAGAAATTTTTCCATGCTCCGTAAATATCCCTTGAAATTGAAACACACAACAAGCTTTTGTCCTATTTTGCGTAGTTGTCATTGAACGTTCTTATTTTATGTTGCTTCAAGTCCTCAGGAGCAAGTACTGATCTCGCAAAATAATGAAACATTAACATAAATCAAGCATATCGAAGATAAAAGCTTCAAATAAAAGATTTCGAAATATCTATGTACTCGAATATGTGTAGTTATCTCAAAAACGACTTCAGACTCTGAAAATAGCTACGAAAGTTGCAGAAATCTTGAAAATGGCTTCCCAATTCTTTTTGGACTTGTTGAATCTATTTTCACAAAATATAATACCAATCTGTGAAAATTTATAAGAAGTTCTCACCACCAGGAATTTGAAAACTAAATACAGTCAAAATCGGTTATAACGAAATATCGGTTATTGCGAACTACATAATCTTGAAGTCCCGGCCGAGGTTCATACAAATTGTACCGAATATCGCTTTTAACGATATCACCTATAACGAATTATCGCTTTTAACGAACAGTTTTGTAACGAATATTTAAAAAAAATTAAGTAGGCATTGCAAATTTCGTGCATAAATTCTGGGGATTTCCCTTTTGCTGTTTTTTTTCGCATTTCGCATTCTGTTTTTGAGAGGAACTGAAATAGTAACTTTTTATATCAAGAAAGGTTTTTTTTTTTTCAAAATGAGTTCAAAACGTAGAGGTTTTACAATCGTAGAAAAATCTAGTGATTCCAAGAAAAGTTTGGCAGCAGAGTTTTCTGTATCGGCTTCAAAAATCTCTACCATTTCGAAAGACCGAGATAAAATTAAGAAGAATTTTGAGGAATCCAACTTGAAAATAAAGAAGATGCTGCTTTGCTCAGCTGGTTCAAAGCCCAAGAAGCTTGAATACTCCATTAAACGGACCAATCCTACAAACTAAGGCAGAAGACTTTGGAAAAGGGTTGGGAAAAAATTACTTCACCTGCTCAACAGCTTGGATTCAGCGATTCCGGCTGGTGTTTGGCCAAAGCTACGAGAGGGCTATTCAGATGATCAAATCTTCAACATCGACGAAACAGATTTGTTCTACAAATGACACAGGTAAGATGTCAAAGGAACGAATTACGGTTTTAGTAGGAACTAATACGACCGGAAGCTAAACAAAGGTTGTTGGTTATTGGAAAATCAAAAAACCCGAGGTGTTTTAAAAATGTCAAGAAACTTCCATCATTGTATGAGTCCAATAAATGAGCCTGGATGACATCAGACATATTCGAAAAACATTTAAAAAATTAGGATATAGACAGTTGCCAAAACGAAAGGAAACAATTCTGTTGTTAATGGACAATTGTCCTGCACATCCGAAGATCGATGGTCTTACTTCTATGAAGTATGTGTTTATGCCACCTCCTACAACTTCTGTGTTACAACTAATGGATCAGAGTATAATCAGATCACTAAAAGAGCCACAAAAAAGCTTCAAATACTAAACATAATTCGTAACTTCGAGAAACAAGATGGACCACATGGAATGAGTTTGTTGGATGCCATTCTACTGATATCCAGAGCTTGGGAGAGGGTGTCTATGGCAACTATCAAAAATTGTTTTAAACATGGTGGATTTATCCCACAAGAACCTGATAATTCAATCGAAACTGTGTTCGAAGAAGAAGACAATAACGTAGTTGATCCATACACTTTTGAAGATTTGATTAATGTGGACAACAACTTTGTGACTGCAGAATTATTAACCAACGAACAAATAATTCATTCTGTTCAAAATGAAAATGTGGAGGGTGATGACAATGAAGAAGGCAAGAAGAGTCTTGTTTCTCTGACAGTATGAAAATATTTTGCAACATCTTTACTTACAGAAACTGAAAAAAATTCCAGTGAAAATTGAAGATGCACTTCAGGCTGTCAATAACTTGAAACCGTTTGTTTTGTTGACTGATACTTTTGACCAAGGTTGTAAAGAATTTTTGACCAAAATGGTGATGAAAATAGAAGGAGAGTTCATAACAAAAATCTCGACAGCAGAAAATCACAGATTACTTTGTACCCCAATCATAGTATAGGGTTTTCCAATAAGGACTTGACAACGTTTTTTTAAAATAAAACGCAAACCATTTGAGATGTTTCAAAAACTTTATTATCGGCTTGAAGTACAATCAAAACATTTATGAATGGAACTCGACTTCGTTCATATTGCCACCGCGGGCACGTTTGCAGCGGTCGATTCATTGGACCCAAATTTCAACGACTTGGCGACACATTTCGGCCGAAACAGCCGATATTTCGCGTTCAATGTTGGCTCTTAGCTCTTCCAACGTCGTCGGCGATTTATCATAAACCAATGACTTAACGTAGCCCCACAGAAAATAGTCAAGCGGTGTTAAATCGCACGAACGAGGCGGCCAATCGACTGGCCCATGTCTTGAGATAACACGCTCACCATACTTACTTTTCAATAAATCGATTGTAGCGTGTGCTATGTAGCTTGTGGCACCATCCAGTTGAAACCACATGTCGTCCAAGTCCATATCTTCCAATTCGGGCCAAAAATAATCGGTGATCTTGGCGCAATAACGCTGACCATTCACAGTAACGTGACGATCGTTTTCGTCGACGAAAAAATATGCCCCAAAACGCCGCCGGCATGCAAACCGCACCAAACAGTTATTTTTTGTGGATGAAGAGGTGATCCATGAAGCACATGTGGATTTTCACCCGACCAATAACGCATATTTTGCTTATTGACGAACCCATTGAGCCAAAAATGAGCTTCGTCACTGAAGATGATTTTGCGATGAAATTTATCATCTTGGCGCATCTTCTCCAGAACCAAATCGGAGAACGTACGTCGCTTCAAATGGTCCATCGGCTTCAATTCTTGAGTCAGCTTGATCTTGTATGGGTGTAAACCAAGATCCTTACGCAAAATACGCCATAATGTGGTCTGAGCAATGCCCAATTCTGAGAACGCCGTGAAATTGATTGATTTGGATCGTTTGCTACGGACGCCTGAACGGCAGCGATATTTTCGACACTTCGATCAACCCGTTGTCTCACTGACACGGCAACATCACACAACGAATATGTAGACTCAAATATTTGCACTAAATTTGTTATTGCCTGTCTACTAGGGCGAGAATTACGACCGAAAATTGGAGTTAACGCTCTTAAAGTTGCAGTCACCGACTCCGAATTTCGGTAGAAAATATTTATAATTTGCAGACGTTGCTCGTTCGTGTACTTTACCATGATGAAAATGTTGAGTTTACTGAATAAATTGACAGTGACAGTTTGATGATTAGTGAAGGAGTGCGTTCACAAATTAAATTCAAAGTTGTCAAGTCCCTATTGGAAAACCCTTTATAAATAAATAAAAGTACTAAAATAAAAAAAAAATTATTTGTCCACTTGTAACACCGGATATAACCAACAAATTCACCAGTCCCATCGAGTTCGGTTTTTTTCAAGAACTACGCTCACAGCTTCCACGAACTGTGTACAAGTCTTTCGATATTATACTCACATTAGCTCGAAAAATTTGAATATTAGGGATAAAAATACAATTTTAGTACTACAAACTTGTTCTTTTTTTTGAACAACATTGTTTAACCCAACATCGTCATAAGAACTCTTTCTTGGAACAGAAGCAAATACAAACGCCCCAGCTGTGCCATTTACGATTATGTATTGTACTTGCTTACCATGCAGGAATAGCAGGATTTACTTTTATGTGTGAATTGTAGAATCGTCCATAAATTGGTACCACATTTGATGGAGGGGGAGTTTTGTGTGGCGTGAAAAGTGGCTTCTTGTCACTGGTACTATAGTTGTTTGTGGTAAGTTTGATGGAGAATGAGTGCTCTGCGGGAGTTTTTTATTTTTTTTTTGTTAAAAAAAGGAAAATGTTTTTATGTCATACAGAGTTTTTTATATATTTTTTTTTTTACAAGTTATCCTTCTTTGTGCGTGTGAAAGAGGTATGCTACCTTCTAGGGTGAATGCGGAAAATGCAGTTGAAATGAATTTTCACAGCAGAGGATAATTGCAATGGAAAGGGTATACAGAGCGAGTATTCATTGAGACTGATGTCAATTGGTCTACTTCTGAGAATGTTGTATGAATATTGCGGATTTGCTCCTGGGCTAGGGGTAAATGAATTTTGAATGAATTTCATTAGGTTAGTCTAGGGTTGCTGGAGTTGTTTTTGCAAAATAAAGGCGTTCAACTCTGAACTAGTGCTCAACATAAATCAACCTGTTTTTATGCGGTTGCTAACGTGAATGTTTCCTCATAATGTGTTTGTAACTAAACACAGGGTTAGGGTTGAGATGACCAGCAACTACCACAAACCGCATTGTGGTAGTTTAGACATTGAAATAGTTCTAGTTCAGCTCTTTTTGGTGGTGCTGCTTGCCTGCTGGATAAGTTTTATATACTTATATATACGTACGAGTGTATTTAACCTCAATATTTTGTTGTGCTAATCTGGCTAACATTGAGAATAATCTCTTTTTAAAATTTCCACAACTTGACCACTACAAATTAAATGTGATAAACGAATATAGCAAATGAAATTTTGCAGTACCCGAAAATTACAGTGTTTTTGAGATTGAATTTCGCTACTATTACCTAGTTTATATGGCAGCTTAAAGCGCATTAACTCAATGCTTCAACGCTCATATAAAAACCACTTCAAACCACATTTTTTTTTTTTTTTTATATAATGAGCGCGCGCTCAAGGGGTTTGAGTACCCTTAAGGTGATTGTACACAGCGCGGGCAAATGAAATTTAGGGAGGAAGAAAAGAGAGGTACCGATGTACTTTGTTTTTAAATGTTTGCAAGTTATAACGAATAGGAAATACAGAGATCGGCAGGGCATTCCATAAGCGAGTTGTACGGCTTAGGAACGAATGTTTTAGAGTACGTCCGAAAATGGGCTTGAGGGTATACTGATGATAATTCATAGCGAGACGGGTGTTACGGTTGAAAGTTTGAATGGACGGAATGCTACTGGCGATTTCAGTGGAGCACTGGTGGTGGAAATAGCGATAAAACAAAGTGAGACACGAGACATTTCGTCGGTGTTCGAGGGTGTCCATTGATTGACTGATATTAGTATCGTCAATAAGCTTTATCGCACGGTTTTGAATCCTATCTAGCAGGTGCAGAGATGTTTTAGGAGCACCTGACCAGATGTGGGAGTTGTACTCCAATTTTGGGCGGATGAATGCCTTATATATTGAGGCCAGATCAGAGGGGGTAAAATATTTCTTACATCGCTTGAGGAAACCTAGACATTGCGCAGCATTTTAGGCGACATCAAATATGTGGTCATTCCAACGTAAGTTGTCATTGACACACATACCGAGAATGGAAAGTTTTTCGGTTTCAACGATGCAAGTGCCATTCATAGATAATGGCTGGGTGTTTAAATTTCGCTTTAAAGACAGCAGACAGCATTGTGTTTTGGAAGCATTAAATTCCACTCTATTGATAGTTCCCCAATTGGTTATGCTGTTGATATCGGAATTTAATGAGCTTAGCATACGCTGCCGTTCTCGTACTACAGCCGAAGAGCAGGGCCGTGAGTCCGGGAACGAATATGAAAAGCAGAGAGTACTGTCATCAGCAAAGGAATATATTGGATTAGAAGTAGCAGACAAGAGATCGTTAATGAAAATTAAAAAGAGTGTCGGTGACAGAACGGAGCCCTGCGGCACACCAGCATTTATTTTGTGAATATCAGACTTGAAACCGTCCAAGACAACTTGAATTGAACGTTCCGAAAGGTAGTTTCTAATCCATTGAAGAAGAGAGTCGTCGATCCCAAATGTACGCATTTTCGACAAAAGAGCCTGATGCCAAACTCTGGCAAATGCCTTAGAAATATCAAGTTCAACTATCTTGCTTTCGCCAGATTGATGTACGCTTTGGTTCCGCTTTTCGGTGAGACATGCTATCAAATCACCAGTGGACTTGTTGCTACGAAAACCATATTGCCGGTCATTGAGAAGTTTTCGTGTTTCGAGATATTTCATGAGCTGGCGATTTATCAGTGTTCCCATGACCTTGGAAAGAAGGGACATAAGTGCAATGGGTCTGTAGGAGGCGAGAGAAGATGATTCGCCTTTTTTAGGGACGGGCTGGACAAATGCTGTTTTCCATCTGCTTGGGAAGAGTCCTAAAGTGTAGGATTGATGAAAAAGCTTACGCAGTGGTTTTGCCATCGAGGAAGAACACCTCTTCAGAAGAAGGGGAGATATACCATCTGGACCAGCGGATTTATGTATGTTGAGATCTTTAAGTACTCTTGCTACTACACGAGTGCGAAAGTAGATTCGTCCCATTGAAGATTCGACGCACTCAAGTGTAGGCGGAGATAAAGCACAATCTGGGAGTGTTGAGCTGGCTGCAAGGTGTGCAGCAAGCAGATTGGCCTTATCCAAAGAGCTGACAACTGGAATGTCATTGTAAATGAGCGTTGGGATGGAGGATGAGGCGGAATTTCTAATCTTTTTGACGAACGACCAAAAATTTTTACTGCCTTTGGGACATTGCAGTATTTTTTGCCTCAGTTTTTGGTCGTATAGAAATTTCACACGCTTAAGAAAGGCGTTGCAGTCATTTCTGGCTCGTTTGAACTTTTTTCGGTTTTCCTCTGTCGGGTTGGTCTTGTAAGACCGAAAAAACATTTCTCTAACCCTGACGGCCTCTTTACAGCTCGAGTCGTACCATGCCTTTTCTTTTGGTTTGATACTCTTCATCCGTTGGCTTTCTCGTATTGCCATACGGTTCTTTTAGGAGTCAATGCGCTTTAAGCTGTCATATAAACTAGGTATATGACAGTATTAAAACTACATATTTACGTCTTGAAACGTTTAGTATTGTTAAAGAAAATACTGTCCAGATTATACATATACGGGCTCTGCATAAGTGTCTAGTCTTTTGGACATGTTGCGTAGACTTATACTTGTTGATTTTTTGATACAACCGCAATTTTTTTGCCTTAGCCATGTTTAAAATTATGTAGTCTACACCTTTTTTGTGCCTTCGAAAATATATAAAAAAAAATAAGATAAAGTTGTTCCAGCTCTCTTCATTTTAAGCGAAACTGTGTTAACCGCCTCTAGTTGCGCACATAAATTTGGTCAGAGTTTCTTTCGTTTACCCATCTTTGCCACTTCTATCTCAGTAGGCTCGAGCGCACCATTTTGAGATCCTACTGATATTTTTCGGTGATTGGAACATCGTCAGGGTTTTATTGTTAAAAGGACTAATTGCAAATCGCTGAATATGGATGTAAATTTTATAGACCTTTGAGTGCCCCATTCTTTTCTTCTGAAAGGTGCAAAAGACTGGTTCCTGAAAGTCAATGTAAGAAGGCATGAAAAAAATTAAAAAATCTTCATTGACATCTGCTTTTTTGATTTCATATGCAGTTGGCGTGGTTCTCATAACACTTCTCCTTACACATACTACATAAAGGTTGATTGCATTCTTTGCGGTTATTTTTTTATGGGGTACCTCAACTTTACAAATCACTATCGTTGAACATTTCGAACTATGGTATACAGAAAAACATAAAAAAGTTACGGCCATTGTACCTACGATTTGCTCTCGCATATTTCAATGTAAGTGCCTGGCTGCAAGAATCCCTTAAAAGAAACCGCCGTGATTTTCATGATATTGTCTTATCAATTCGCATTATCAAACTCTAATTTATAAAAATAAATAAATTGTTTTTATTTGTTTACTTAATTTTAAATTTAAAAGTTTTCCTCCGGACACACTTTACTTCATTCATCACTGCAGTGCAGCAAAAACTTCACGGATATCGGTTTTCAGCACACCAGGTCCACAAGTATCTCCATAGATACGGTCTTTGGAATAGGCCCACAAAAAGAATTCAGTGGGATAATATGACACGTGATTTGGATTGGTGGCCAATTCTCGAAATCTCACAAACCTCGACGATTTTGGATCTCATATGGATTGGTATCGTCCCAAATTCGACAATTTTGTTTGTTGACGTACCCATTCATCCCGAAATTTTGTACGGGTGCAGGCCCAAGTCACGACGCAAAATTCGCCAAGTTGTGCTCTGCGAAAGGCCGAGTTCTTGTGAGCGACGCGAAATCGACTGCCTCGGATTCTCCTGCACACTCTCACGGACAGCGGCGATGTTTTCGGCAGATCTTGCGTTTTGTCGACGTACGGGTGTTGGTTTATTGTTTACTGAATCAGAGGACTCAAATTTATCCACCACACTGCGAAAAGTCCTCTCGGTAGGACGATTATGGCGACCGTAAAATGGGCGAAGCGCGCAGAACGTTGCCCGAACAGAACACCCATTTTGATACAACAATTTTATCATTGGCACGTATTGTTGAACGCTATGTCCGTCCATGTTGATTTGGCAAAACAGACTGAATAAATGATAGCCAATTTGACAGATGTATTGTAGCTTCAATAATATGGCCGTCATCAACTGTCAAAGTTCGGAAGTCCCTATTGGAAGACCCTGTATAAAACATCCTAGGTGGATGAAATAGCTTCTCCTGATAATTTTATGTGTTTACTCTACCCATCCGAGAGACGGGATCACTTAAGAAAATATGTTTAACAAAAAAACAAAAATATGTTAAATGTTACTATGGATGTAAGATAGATTTTATAGACACTATGTGGCAGGAATTTAAAACCCCAACCTCTACTTCAGATTCCACAATAAGTAGAAACGGTTCCTTCTTGTGGCAAGTTTCTAAAATTACCTTCTGACCACTATTTTCCAGCTTCGCAATGGAGTTTCTTTTTGTAAGATATAAGACATGCATATACACTCGTACATGCATACATATAGTACTAGGTGGGGTGAAAAGTAACCTGCTTGACCGCCAGAATGCGCTGCTACTGCAAAAAAGGTTATGGTGCCTTGAAGTCCGTTCATACTTAGACAGACTTGCCAAATTTCAGTGCGATACTGTGTTTAGTTTTGTTTTGACAGCTAATTGTTGTTGACGTGTTTGGCTTCATGTTGAGTATGGACAAAAACGATTTTCGTTCTCTCATAAAACATTATTCTTTGAGAGGCAAAACGGCGAAGGAAAGAGAAGAAAAGTTGGATAAATATTATGGGGCTAATACTCCGTCAGATTACACCGTCAAATATTTGTTTTGCGTCAGCGCAGTTTCGTAGTGGCCGCAATTCCACTACCGATCAAGTCCGCAGCGGCAGGTCCTCCGATGCGGTTACAGAGGACAATGTCCAAAAAATACATGAAATGGTGTTGGCTGACCGGAAAGTGAAGGCGCGAGCTAGCAGATACCACAAAGATTAGTACTGAGCGCACACCACATATTTTGGGCAATATTCTGCATATGAAAAAGTTATCCTCCCACTGGGTGCCGCGCACGCTCTCTCCTGACCGAAAACACGAACGCGAGGGCACTTCGAAGCAGTGTTTGGACTTGCTAATGCGGAATCGGGCGGAATTTTGGCGTCGGTTGGTAACTGTTGATGAAACTTGGATCCACTATTACACACCAAAGAACAGATTGAGTGCCCGGCAATGGACTGAAGCCGGCACGAGTGCTCCGAAGCGGCCGAGGGAGGCTCGATGGGTCGAAAAGGTTATGGCGTCGGTTTTCTGGGATTGACATGACATACTCTTCGTGGACTACCTCGAAAAGGGAAAAACCATCAACAGCGAGTATTACTGTGCATTATTGGAGCGATTGAAGGCCGAAATCGCTGCAAAACGGCCTCACATGAAGCGAAAAAAATTTTTGCAAGACAATGCGCCGGCGCACAAGAGCATCGCAACCACGGCTAAAATCAATGACTTACGGCTCCAATTGCTGTCGCATCCACCGTATTCGCCCGATTTGGCTCCCTCGGACTATTATCTCTTCCCAAACCTCAAAAGATGGCTCATCAATAAAAAAATTCAGCTCACGCGAGAAATCTTCCACGCCACGGAGGAGTATTTTGCAGACATTCCGGAAAATTACTTTTCGGACGGGATCAAGAAGTTGGAAAATCGTTGGAATAAGTGTATTAAGCTAGAAGGGGACTATATTGAATAAAATAAAAAAAAACATTTAAAAAAAAAAAATTTCATTCCCAAGGAGGTTACTTTTCACCCCACCTAGTATGTCTGACATCTTTTACTGTGGTTTGGCTACGTATGTCCGCCAAGAGTTCCCGAAGATAGTTGACTGCGGAGAAATTTGTGGATTTCGTCGCATAGAAATGAGCTCTTGTTTTCTTTCTAATATCATGGAGATCCATTGTTCATCAAAGTGGAGAATATGTTATCATCCAGCAGAATGAGTTGAGAATCGTATCTTTTTTTATACAATATCTTTCAACATTAGGGAAAAACTAACCAAAAGGAAACTCTCCGCTTATCTTCAAAATCTTTCGCACTGAGCATTGTCACATAGATAGTCTTAAACAACGTATTATATATGTATATAATTTATATGTATTTTTCTGTTTATATTAATTTTAGAATTTAAGTTTTGTGCTTGTAAATATTAAGCATCAAAAAATTTGTTCCGGTATGACATTCAATTAATCAATCCCACTCAATAAGAATACAGCTTCTTTATTCACGTTAATAACAGAACCGAAATCTTCGACCTCAATCCTTTAAATTTAGTTCAAATGATCCCTGTTCCAATATTCCTATGGAAAAAAAATGTACCCACATTCCTTCGGTATGAGGAGCAGAAGGTCCTAGTTTACTCCACAAGTGCGATGTAAATTGATTCATGATGTTAGGTAGTCCCGTGGGAAATACGAAAATGTATACTTTCCCTGTTTAGTATCTTTTTAGGAATACAAGCAGTCCTTTTCATTGCTGAACCTTTTGCTTGCATAATTGATTTATTCGAAATTATACACAACTCTTCATTATAACTTCCTACTTCGACTTTCAAAAGGTCAAACTTTTTTTCTGTTTTAGAAAAACTGCCAATCCTACAAAATCTAATATGAAGTCATCCACCTTTCTATATTCTTCAATTAAACCATTAACTTTCTAAGCTATAGCCCATTATCCTCCTAATTGATCTAACGATAAATACGAGTACAATTTTCCAAAACAATTTGACGTCAATTACTTAACCCTTATACCGTAATTTTGTTACTGAATTATCCTTTTAATCAGATTGATTAAAACGCATAAAAAGTAGAAATAAAATCTCTTATAGTTTTCTATTTATTGGCAAATAAAAAAAAAATAGAACACGGTCCTGTCAGGGGCTATCAGAGTAATTAATGGCAACAATGACAAATTTAAATCGCACCAAATCGACAAAAGGCACACCTGGCCTCACTAATGAAAATTTAAGTTACGTGTACGTTGCCGTAATTAAAATGACTCGCTCCATGGCCATGTTTGTCCTTTGATGAGCAGAAGTCTTACGGATGGATGGATATCTGAGCTCAGGATGTCAAAGAAAGAAATGGAGCTCGCATTAAAAACAGGATACCATTAAGTGCAATGACTTTCAGGAAACGGCGACATAACGATGTTTATGATTTTTTTTTAGTCCTGAGTTTTAATTGGGATTCCATGCGCGCTGTGTTATTGATGGTGAATTCTGCCGGTTCTAGAGGTTATTTCTAATAGTGTCAGGGTAGATATATTATCTGTATTCAAGGAAGGGGCTATTTTGAGCGGTATTACATAATTACTTATTTAAATGATAATGAAAAGAGTCAACGCAAATATTTTATCAAGCTAAAGAGCATCTTCTGCCGAACTGTTGGAATGGTAATTTGCTTGTAATGAGACTTATTACGAGGTAATCTAATATTAATTGCGTGACATGAAAGTACTTTGTAAGCCAAAAATACGAAAAATTTGTATTATAAGTAAGTGTGTAAGTATATATGCACCTTTGGTCTTAGAACATATAATATTTTAGTGGAAGCCACACATTTTTGAATGCAGGATACGACATTGCGAATTTAAAACGCTAAACGTACCATCACACACCCTACATAATTTGCTTCCTTTATCCATTTTAAATTTTAATTGGTTTTTTTTTAAGTTGCGTAGGAATAAAGAATTGTAAATATAAAAAAAAGGAATAAAAGGTGCTATTAAGTATTAAATTCGAAACATTTTAAATATAAACGGGACTCGTTTTTTTAAAAATTCTAACTTTATTACAAATAAATATTATTTTTTTATTTAAAGACTCCTCCATTCCACACCCCCAGAAGTACATGTTTCCCATCGCAATTTAAGCTCTTTTTTTAGGGGTAGTTACATTTTATTGATTCTAGATATAGGGTGGATGTTCCAGCGGTTCCCATCTTAATGCATTCAATTTCTGCATCGTAGCGTTAACCGCAAGAGACCTGGCGTTGTTATGCGGAAGTATGATACTTCTGTCCCATTGCATCTTGCTTTTCCTTCGAAATGGCAATCTCGCGGCATCCAGTAATTCACAATAATATTGCGCATTTATTGTGCGTCGATTGAGGACGCACATTGCAGATCAAAAAAACCGCTTCCATTACCTTTACGGGTGACAACTCCGCGAAGAGTAGCTGCGAAACCTCCAATCGATGTCGATTATGATCTCCCGATAACAAGCTTGGAAACCATCTTGCGGACTCTTTGCGAAATCTCAAGCCAACTGTCACGTTCCGTTGGTAACTGTTGTTCACTTCCGCGACAATTTCGAAGAGAGTTATTTGCCGTTTCCGACTAATTTAATATTTAACTCGGTGGCCGTGGCTCAAGTGGTAGTGTGTTGGCTTCCAAATCGGAAGGTTCGGTGTTCGAATCCCAGCCTCGTACGAAAGACATTCTTTTTTTCAGGTAATTTAATTCTCGTAAGACGAATGGTTGCCTCTAATACAATAACAAGTCCAATTGCACTAATAATTTAGTCTCCCCATTAAATGTTGGATGCCACCCATAGAGCGAAATAACCACTGAGCCCAAAAATCTTTCTTTCTCTCTCTGTCCCATTTTCCTAAAAACTTGCTCAGGCATTTTAAGTGTATTAATACCCACTTGAGTGTTAAGTTCTTTAAAAAAAAAAACTCGTCCCTGGGTGGCGATTGTGGCGAATGCGGCCACTAGTTCTCGACATTTTTACGCCCTCCGAGTTCACCCCTTTCTCGGCTAAAAACTTGATGATAATCCGCTGCTCCACGGAAACTGGGACTTCTTTCTCGTTCATGGTTTCTTTTGATACAAAAAGGACCCGGGAGAGCTACAATCGGTTCTCCCCTCTAATGGTACAGACTACCTGTACATCAACCCCTTTTAGGTTTAGGGCCCCTAGAAAATCAGTCCCGTTTATATTTAGTACATCCTCATATTATCTGCTTAGAAAAATTATCTAACTTTTACGAAGGATTTTTTTTTATTGAACAACGACCTTTTTGAAGAGTGCCGCCGTACTTCGGAAACAAAAAAGTGCCGGTTCTGCTCCGAAAGCGGAAAGTGAAAGACTAGAGTGGAATTAAACGACTAGCTTATTTTTTTTTTAATTTTGGTGGGGGCGAACGCTTAATACAAGCTATAACTTAAATTTAAACTTAAACTAAAATTTAAAACTAAGGTTGGTTGGAGGGGTGAAGGAGAACCGAGTTGAGGTAGGAAGTGATGCGGTGGAAGTCAAAGACTTTAGGCTTTGAATTGATTTTACGTAACATACGGGAGATTGGTTCGTTCGCGCCATAGGAGGTGTGATGGGTTGGTAGATAGAAGAGACGAGGGATACGTAGATTGCAAGGGTTAGTGTTGAGGAAAATAGAGTTGTGCAGGGACACGCATTCAACGCGACCTGAAAGGAGTCGATAAATGAAGAGAAAGTCGGCTGCATCCTTGCGTTCCTCAAGGGTGATTAAGTTAATAAGGTTGAGACGGTTTTGATAGGTGGCAGAGTAAAAGAATCATCCCAGGGCATACCTCGAAGGGCAAATTGAAGAAAACGGCGCTGGATGTTTTCGATTCTCGACGATATGAACACGATGATATGGGGACCATACTTGACTGTCGTACTCTAGGAGCGGGCGAATAGAGGTAATATTGAGGGACCTGGTTACGTATGGGTTGACGAATTCTTTGGACCATCGTTTTACAAAACCTAGTGCACAGTTGGCTTTAAGAATTATCCCATCCATATGTAAACGGAAGTTGAGCTCCCTATCACACAAAATGCCGAGGTCGCGAAGAGATTGAACGGAGGAGATAGGTTGGTTGTGGAGAAGGTAGTTCTTAGTTGTCATATTATTTACAAGTGGTATCCAGCGAAAAATTTACAAATTAAAAATTTAATACAATTTGCATAATTTATTGATTTTTATATTTTGAGTTTTAGAATGCGGAAATTATTATTATTATATAATCTTAATGAAGAAAAACTTTCAGGGCAGTCTTGCAGTCGGACATTCACAAATAAGCGAAAGCAAGCGAAGGTGCAGTAGACGCAATGATCCCGAGGGCGTTTTGTTACCCATTATCCCTACTTATCTCTGGCCTTTGCATCTACATACTTACAGATAATTACGTGATTTGCAAAAAGTGCGATCTGCACGAACCCGTGATTCACTGATCTTCAAGTATTGCTCGCCCTCTACTCTGCCAATCTTTGACTCATACCGATTATTGAATCCAAAAAACATTCGGGACATATGACTTAGTGTGCTCCAATGTCAATTCCTAAGTTAGTCCGGTTACTATCAAAACGCCTCTAGCTACATACTCCAAGTTGGTTATGATCTCTTTCTGTTTGTGCACGTCAAGGTTCTCTACTGCATTGACTCTCATGGTTGAAAGCGAAGACTCACTGGATTTTCTCGGTATCCGGTATCCATTCCCTTGGAATAACTTCGGAATAACTTTTCTCTCAAACTGGCCGAGGGTATCATAATTTACTTTCAATAGAGGTTGAAACTCAGAAAGTCAAATGTGAAAGTTTTAATGTTATACTTTCTTGCAGTATTTCTTTGAGTCGTTTTTGATATTAGCTTTCATACCTTTGTCAAAAAAGTTTGAGTCAACGATGGGTGGTCATTTACTGATCTGGAATCCACCATTATTGAGTTGAGGAGATAGTGTACTTACTTCCAGACGTGATGTCTTGTAGACTATGCTTGCCAGCTGCCCGACCAAAGATCTTGTCCTTTCTTATTTCAGGATTCAAATTGCCAAGCAGGCGTTTAAATTTTAACATTGCGCGTTTAAACACGGCTCAGGGCTTTTGAGATGTAGATCGTAGAAACCTCTATTGGTGTCGCAGTTCTTCTCCACTCATCGTGGAGCATAAGGCATATTCGGATGATATTTGCAAATTTAGTCTTGATGCGGATTGCAATTAAACGTTTGCCGAAATAGTACCGGAAACACTTGTGTGTCAAATAGACAATGTTCTTGTTTCCTCTAGTTTTTCATCCTCCTTTCCTTCATTCCATTCCATCGCATTTCCTGAATTGCTGTGATACCTGCTTTATATATGCAAATCTAGGATCTCTTTCAGATATTTAAATGAGACAACTGGAGCTGTTATGGCTCAAAATCTGAAGAGGTCGTTAAAGTAGTACGTTTGTATAACGAATTTGCACAGCGTTCGGTCCCATACCAATTGTACAAAATAAAGCCGTTATAATTTAAAACTCACTAAGCAGTAAAGCCGATGATAAAGGTGTAAGGTGATGCCTTCACCAAAGTTTAGTATTTGAACCATAGAGTTGACCTTCCTTTACGTCAAAAACCAGAACATTGGCCTTCAAGTCAAATCGTTCTACGTAATCGGGCTAACGCAGTCTCTGCCTTAGCTTTTTCCAAATCCACATCTTGGTATTTATAGAAGTTATTCCTTGCACACAGGACTTAGTATGTGACGGATGTATCATTCTTTTGACGGCTCCAATATGAAATCCGCCTTTCTGCTTGTCGAGCAATATTTCCCGCCGTAAAGTAGAGCTGATAGGAACCGAAGGATCTCGCTATGGCGTCATTGGTAAAAAAAACCACTGAAGACGAGCTACCTCAAAGTCTCAAATTTGACGATCATGATATTTTGCCCAGAACCATTTTGGTTGACCTTCAAATATCCTACGTTTGAAACTAAAACGTCGAGAGATTGGGTCGAAAGGCAAAGGTAAGGTAAAGGATGTTCCTTAGGGAAAATTTGTTGAGATGGAAATTGAAAAGGGTTTAGACGCCATAGATCAGCGAAAGTAAAGAGGAGCTGGCAATGTTACCAGCTAGTATTTGATAGACAAAGAGAATGTCGGCAACATTTCGGCTTACAGATATTCAAGAAGAGGGCAAACAAAGTTTATATAAAGGGACTTAGTAACATAGTGGTTGGAGAATTCCTTAGACCAACGCTTAATAAAATCAAGTGCGGTGTTGGCTTTATTTAAGATATTGTCAATATGCGAACGAAAATTGTGATCTCTATCACAAATAAGACCTACATATGTCCAGCAATTCAGATATTAAGGGAACAGGTTGATTTAAACTGAAATACGTACCAGGAGAAATTTGGAAGCGCTTACTTACTAACAAAGAATTTCTTTTGCATCAAGTAGAAAATCCGTACAAATCATTCTGCAGTAAAAGATAATCAGAATACGTTAAGACAGGTTTGAAGATTTGCATTTAATCGGCGCGAAAAGCTTTCAATGATACGACCAACATCATTGATTATTAGTATAAATAGCAAAGGGCCAAGATAACTACTTTAAGGTAGTCCGGAAGGGGTTTTAATGGGGTTGAAAAATCGAGGGCCTAAATAAAACATTATATTGTCGATCTTCTAAGTAGTGTCTAATCCACATAGTAAAGCCCGACTGAAAGCCAAGAGCATTAATTTGAACACAAAAATTTGATGTGAGATTTTGTCGAACGATTTGCTAAAATCATTGACGATCACGTCAACTTCAATCCCAATCAGTCTAGTGCGCACAAGGTCCCTGAAACGAATTCAGTAAGGTTGTAGAAAGATCTTTGAAAAATCAATAGTTTGGGGAAAAAAATGGCAATTGTCAATGAAAAAACATTAAGTCATAAATAATACACTTCAACAGCTTAGGAATGAAGGAGGGCTTAGCAATGGGTCGATAGTTGGAACGAGCATTGAACACATTCGAAGTAGTTACAAGACTCAGCCTCTTCTTACCAATATCCGATGTGCTAGTTCAGAGGTTTGGCTTCCAAATTGCACGGTACACCTCGTGTTATTGAGCGTTGTGCGGCGCGAGTGGATCAGTTTTCCCGGAATTCCGGATTCGGTCATGTATTTATAGAGCTCACTGCGAATAATGCTTTCAGATGTAGATTTAAAGTCAATGAAAAAATGATAAGTACCTAGTCGCTGGTACAAAGAAAATAAATCATTGGATGGACAAGGCCTTTTGTCCAGTTTTTTTTTTTTTTTTTTATAATTTACGCGCGCCTAAGGGGTTTGATACCCTTTTACTGTTGCCAGGGCGCGGGCGGAAAGTTAGAAGGAGGAGAAAGGAAAATTGTTTTTGTAGTGGTTTGAAACTCAGGTGTGTTTGGTTTCTATGTTTGCTCTCCAGGGGTGGGAGTCCGAATAGGACGGAGAGTTTTTCTTCACTCAGAGTGATTCGAGATATAATTCACAGTATTTTTTTCATTGCTTGAAACTCTTATAACAGCCAAATCTACGTGTCAGTGTTATGCCTTCACACGCAGAATTTTTTTGTCTGAGTTCCAATTATACAATGAAAAACTGATTTTGCCATGGGCAGGATTCGAACCTGGACCCTCCGAGTGAGAAGCGTTTGCTACTACCACTACACCACGGCCACCCCGTGTTGTTGTCCAGTTGAGCTTTCAATCGAGCAGTGGCCAGATGTTACCCATCTCTCCTTCAAGCACTATACATAGAACAAACTGTAAAAATCATTAATCAACTGTCGAACAGTCACCCAGTATTTTAGTTATCCCACTTATTTCTTATACACCATGCTGTGCAAACTGAAAAGAAGTTTTATTGAACTTGAATTCTAGTATACCCAAAGTGGAAATTGTCTTACGGGATAAAAGCTAAATTCCTTTCTACCTTCTGCAGATTTTCACGTAAAAAATGTTTCATTCTTTATTTCTACGTAGATTGATAATTTTTCTTTAAGTTTATCCTTTTTTTTATTGAAGAAAAATTTTGCATTTTCCACACGAATAGTTACGGTTGTTATGATAGTAGTCGAGAAAGGGCAGAACATGGAGTATAGATAGTTTGCAAAGATGGGAATAAGGTTTAAAAGAAATTGTGTACAGAGCTGAAAACGTAAGAAAAACCAGGATCTCTATGTATTCACATTATTAAGTTCCGGTAAACCATAAATTTTTCTGTTTATTTTTCCCCAATGCATACAACCAAGTTCAATAAAATATGGTAATCTCCATCTCCTTGGAATACGCTTTTTTCCTATACTCTATGTACGAGTATACTATCAGTAGTAGATAAATGTAAGTAGCTTCTGAGCGTCATGGTCTTGGGAATATATACTGATGGCATTGAAGTCTAAGTACAACATACATTTTATGGGTCTTTTTAAGTATTTGTTTCATACATTTATCATAACACCTCCTCTATGCTTAACTGTGACAGTGGATTGGTCACATCTTGCATCGACTCTTTCGCTGCGAAGCATGTCATGTAATGGAATCCATTCATCCAGTCAAGCAGAAAAAAGTGGAATCAGAATCTTTTAAGATGATTTGGAGAGAATTAAACGCCTAGCAGAACTCCGAAAAAATAGCATGCAAGGGTTTTTGGCACCCGATGCCGCTGCGAAGTAACAGGACCTACAAAAAATCACGACGCACTAAGTGCTAAAGTCCTCTGTAATCTTTCACCTTATGTATATAGACTGCATCAGTGCGGGAGATATCTGAAAACCATATTAATTTAGTATTTAATGACTTATGCAATTACAAATTGAAATACGTACGAGTATAATCTCAGTATATGTAGCCTGTCAATATGGTAGGATTGATTCATTGATTATACATAAATTTGTCTGTCCTGTCGCTATCTCTTTTTAAAAACATCGACTATTCCCTATTCTTCAATTAAAGCATCCTTACGTGTTAGAGTATATGGACTACGCATTAATAACTACTACAGACTACGCATTTTAAATTTATAATTGCGTAACCAAACTTATTTTTTTATCTAAAATACATTCAATAGCACTAAACACATTTCTTCTTCCCAGTGAGACTCCTTTTGGCACTTCGTTTGTAGGAAGCATCCATTTCCTTAATATCTTGGTGAAATCGTTCACCTTGCTCTTCACTCACATCTCCTAAATTTTCTGGAAAGTAGTCGAGGTGGGAATGAAGAAAATGTACTTTTGAACTTATTAGGCATCCTAAAGCTTAAAATGCTTTTAACATTCTTTCGACGAAATTTCTCTATGACCACAATCCACCCTTCTAATATCTGGTCCAACGAAAGCACCTTCCTGCAACTTTGCCTCTGAGAGGCCTGGAAACTTTGATGTTAAGTATTTGAAGCAATTTCCATCTCTTGGAAGTGACTTTACAAATTGCTTGATCAATCCCAGCTTTATGTGAAGCGGTGATAGAAGAACTTTATGAGGAGGCACCAAAATTTCATGCAGGATGTTCTTTTCGCCAACGTTAAGCTCCGTCAGAGGATAACACTTTTTGATCCAGTGATTTGCTCGGTCTTTACTATCTCATAGACACAGAAAGCAAGAGAATTTGGTAAACCCAGATTGTTATCCGAGCAACATGCTCAAGATTTTGAAATCACCCCACACTTGCCAACCGTGGTCTTTATATTTTAATTTGCAAAGAACCAATTTCAGGTTCTTGTAGGTTTCCTTGCGCTGTACGGAATGACCGACAGGAATGGAGGCATAGAAACCGCCATTGTGAAGCAGAACTGCTTTAAGGTTTCTTTTTGAAGAATCTATGAAAATATGCCACTGTGCTGGGTCGTATGAGATCTTAAATGTATCCATCAAACCTTCTATATTGGTACAATAAACCAACTCGCCCTCTTGGGCAAAGTGGAAGTGAACTGCTTGTCACGATAACTAAACCAGGAGGAAGACACTCCCTGATCCAAGCAACTCAGCAGCGTTTTTGGGAAGATTCAAGTCTCTTACCAAATCATTTAGCTCGCCCTGGGAAAACAATTTCGGACTGTTGTCATCTTCAAATTCAAAACTTGACTTGTCATAGGGTTCATGTACAGGAATCGCATATCGGAAAGCTTTTTTCTTGCCCTTAAACCAAACGTCTTCAACACATCGTTTGCAGACTTTATGAGGTGCCCAAACTTTATCCTGATCTCAAAGTTTTAAGCCAAAATACGCCAAGTATACTTTTTTTTTACAAATTCCGTAATATTAAGTTGTTGCTTTAATACCATATATTCGCCACAAATATAACAAAAACTGTCAGACGAATTTACACACTTTCGCACAGACGACATTGCACTATATTGAACCAAGACTTAACACGTAATTATACCGTGCCAATTTTCTACATTATCGGAGCACGCACGTTCAGGTTACAACATGTTTATGCTTGTTAATTTAACTCACACAGGGCGTTCTTTATTTAGAAAGTAATGATAGTTATGGCCTGTATACACTTAAAACATTTATTTATTTATGACTTCAAGTTAGCCCAAAAACCTCTTTTTTATAATAAAATTTTGCGTTTTGCACAATAAGCTGACGTTCTGGAATTTTTTTTTAGTTTTCAGAACACCTAAATACTAACACCTAAGTTGAGAAACTTAACAACCGCGGAGACTCGCAACCAGCTCTAAGACTCGAGATCTTTGGAAAAATCTGCGCCAGTTGGGCGTTATTCGTACTAAAAAAGGTTTCTATTTACCTATTATTTACCAACTTTTTTGCGACCACATCTATTTCAGGCAGTTCTATTCCTTACATTGAAGCTAATTTATACAGTAGTTCCTCAGACTTCTCAGGCCCAACATTTTCTTTCCAAACTATAAATAGCTTCGATGTCATTTTTGCCTTTAAATCTATAAAGTCTAATGCTATAGGTTTAGATGGAATATCTCTAAGATTTATTAAAATAGTTCTTTTACATGTGATAGATACGCTAACTCATATCTATAACTACTGACTTATGAAATCCTGCTTTCCCTCTGCCTGGAAACTTGCAAAAGTAACCTCTATTCCAAAGAATTCCAATCCGTCTGGATACGCTGACTTTCGCCCAATAAACATTCTTCCGAGTTTGTCAAATGTTCTGGAATTTATCATTAATAATCAACTTCAAACTCACGTTGACTCACTCAATTTGATAAGCCTGCATCAATCTGCGTATCGTGATGATATTCGTCTAAACTTTGACAAATCTTATACAACCCTACTATGTCTTTTAGATTTCTCAAAGGCATTTGATTCAGTGAATCATGAAAAACTATATTGGAAACTTATAAATAGCTTTGGTTTGGGTAATAGAGCTGCTGAGCTTATTCTAAACTATCTTAGCGATAGGTATCAGCAGGTTTCATTGAACGGAAAAATGTCAAGTAGGCTACGAGTATACCTTGGCGTTCCTCATGGGTCAATCCTCGGTCTATTGCTTTTTGTCCTATTCATTAATGACCTACCCCTTGTTTGTAAACATGCCAACTTACATCTATACGCTGACGATGCTCAATTATATGTTACCAGCGAGCTAAAATTGATGGTTGTGTCAGTCAATTAAACGAAGATTTAAAGGCAGTTCGACTTTGGGCTTCGTGTAATGGGCTTCAATTTAATGCCGAAAAAACCTTATGTTATTCATCGACAAGCTCTTGACTTATTTCTCCAGATGACAAAAATCTGTTTGCTTCACATTTTCTCAAAATAATCCTGTCTTCCCGGTTTGTCGTCTTTTTATTGGGTTTCCCAATTCCCGACTTCCTTTTCGTACTATTCTGAGCTTTAAATGTATGAAGCCATGCAAGAACTGCAAGGTAACTACATCCAACTCTTTTACCAATAGCCCTGGCACAAAGACTTACGCTCCCATAAAGTTAAAATAACGCTGTTTTGCTCGGTCTGATTTAGTGCTATTCACCTAAATCAAGAAAAATTACTATGTACAAGTAAGCCCTATTACCCTGATCCCGGTTACAAAGGGTTCATTATTCTAAGGGGGTGGAAAACATACAATTTACCGAATCCCAGTAAGTTGGGCCAAGATTGGTGTCTTTTTTTATCGAAACGTAGCTTGAAGAGGTAATCTACTCGTGTCCTCTTACACTACCTAGAATGCATGAAATCTTCAACGGGCGAATCCACTTTCACACTCGTGGAATAGGAAAAGTACTGAAACGACTGTTAAGATGTATATAACTTTAAAAAAAACACCTATGTTAGTATGTCCGAACTTACTTGCACACCCCATTCTAAATCTCAGCACAATCCATTTTCTTTCTTTCCCACCAGACTGTAAAATATAACCCCATGACTCAAATTAATACACATTCCAGTAGTATCCCATATCTATCCTATTTTTTACTCCCGAATGTAACACACGTAAATGTAAGTCATATGCACACTAGCAATTTGATTTTTCGCAAGGTGTCAGTATCAGTTGTCAAATATGCGCTAGCAATTTGATGACTCCAAATTAATTTCCACACCAATTCCCGGTTCCATTCCCACGATATTCATTTGTAAAATAGTATATAAGTTAGAATATATTCAGAATAAACTTCACTTGTTAAGAGTTCAGCACAAGAGACGGTGTTTTTTATTACTTAGTTGTACTGGTTTATGTGCCTTTACACAATCAACGCATTCGACAAGTTTATGTGCTTGACGATCATCTTAGAATCAAAATAGATTCAAACAACGACGAATCTTCTTCTCTCTCCTCCTGTAGATCCATTGTACCTATGTAATCATAATGATCTGCGGCAACTTTTTATACGTTTTCATGAACAATTAGATATGACTCCTGATGACGTGGCTAATGATCTCTCTTCTTTTGCGTCTCATGTTAGCTCCAAGCGCATACTACACCTCCAGAGAACACGGTCTAGTTTCAAAAACTACCATCGCTCCTAACCCACCACTCAATTCTTTGCCGAAGCCTCCCAAATATCTGTCCCTGTATTATCAAAACGTAAGAGGATTACGAACTAAGATTTCTGCTATATATCTTAATTCGCAGATTCTGCCATACGACATCTTTGCCCTCACAGAAACCAATCTCACCCCTGATATTAAGAATAATGAATTATTTTCCCAAGACTTCGATTTACACCGTGACGATGGTCTAGATAAAGAGGACAATTTATATGGCCGTGGTGTACTTCTAGCTATACACTCTCGTCTCGAGTCTAGACCCTTTAAAAAATCGTCCACTGCATTCTTCGAATTCGTTTGCGCTAGAATTCCTATTTGCAAACGTAACCTATATATTTGTTGCTGATATATTCGCCCCTCTCAACCAATTCAAGGTTACCAGCTAGATGTTGATGCAATCGACTGCATTTTTAATGCTGCTGATCCCAATGACGTTGTTATTTTTTTTAGGTGATTTTAATCTACCTAAGCTTCTATGGACTCAGACTGATCAGTGCTACTATACTGCAACAAATCCTACCTCTGATAAAGAGAATCTTTTCATCGACTGCCTAACTGACTCTGGTCTATATCAATTAAGTGGTGTCACCAATACATCGGCAGACAACTCGACCTAGTCTTCGCCACTGATACAGATAACTGCGTCGTTTTAGAAAGTAAACATCTGCTTTCTAAGTTGGATAGTTACCACCCTCCCCTTTCTCTTACGCTGACATATGACAATGGTCTTAATCCCGTTTCCTATGAATATTCTTACAGTTTTAATTTTCATAGGGCTAACTACGACAAACTGAACAACCTCCTCAGTATGGTCAATTTTAACTTTCTCTACAATAACCCTAACCTTACAGTTAACGATGCTCTTGCATCCTTTTATACCGAAATTTTAAAATGTCTCTCCCAATCTGTGCCTTTTTTACCCAAAAGGAATCCCTCATCGTCACCACCGTGGTATATTAAGGAGCTACGATCTCTTCGTAACAAGAGAAATAAGCTCTGGTATTCTTACTTAGAATCGCGTTCCGACACCGATTTCTTCTACTACCAGTCTGCCCAAATTAATTTCTCTGTACTTTGCCAAACTCTCTATAACAACTATTTAAACCGAATGGACCACACACTCATTTCCGACCCCAAAAGATTCTTTCAGTTCATCAAAACTAAAAGCAAATCGGATAACTATCCATCATCCCTAAATTTTCTTGATAGGTCCTCGGGCGATTCTCAAATTATTGCAAATCTCTTCGCAATCTTTTTTGGCCAAGCGTTCGCCATCCATTCCCAAGAGCCAGACCATTCTTACTTTTCCTACTTAAACAGCTGCCCGCAAACAACTTTGGAATCGGTGTCTATAACTTTAGAGCAAGTTAGAGATAAAATAATAAAACTCAAAGATGATTATTCTGCTGGCCCTGATGATCTTCCCCCTATATTTTTAAAGAAATGTCAAATGCATCTAGCCCAACCTAATACAGCTCTCTTTCAGCTTTCTATCACCCAGGTATTATTTCCATCAACCTGAAAAGGTAGTTTATTATTCCCCTACATAAAAAAGGTATAAAAGACGATATTTCCAACTATCGTCCAATTGCTAAGTTGTCCTGCATACCTAAGCTTTTTAAGAGCATTATCTATGACATAATGCTTTTCCATTGTAAATCTATTATTTCCCCAAACCAGCACGGATTTTTCAAAGGCAGATCTACGACCACCAACTTAACGGAATTCGTATCAAGCACTTTATGTGCACTGGAATCTGGAAATGAAGTTGATGTGATTGCCACCGATTTCAGCAAAGCCTTTGATAGAATTTCTCATGATATAATCCTTCTAAAATTAAAGGCTCTTGGTTTCCAGATAAACTTTATAACTTGGGTTCAATCCTATTTAAATGAACGACTTTACTATGTTCTATTTAGGTCCATGGTTTCTGACCCAATTAAAGCCACCTTGGCCCCTTATTATTTATTCTGACCATTAATGATGTTGCTTGTATCATTAAAAATTCATACATATCTGTTTACGCAGATGATATGAAAATATTTAGATATATATCATCTTCCTCAGACAGCCTACTTCTGCTGCAAGATCTAGACAGGTTTTGTACTTGGTGTCAGAAGAATTTTCTTGAGCTTAACGTCAATAAGTGTCAGGCTATAACTTATACCCGTAAACGCCTCCCTACTTCACCTCGTTGCTATCTAATCTTTAATCTGCCTGTTCTCTTAGTGAATGAGTTGCGTGATTTAGGTGTTATCTGCGACAAGGAACTCAATTTCCATTCTCACATTGATAGTATATTAAAAAAGGCCAACTCTGCCATTGGTTTTATCAAGCGCTGGTCTAAGGAGTTTTCCAATCCTTATGTTACCAAATCTCTTTACATATCCTTTGTTAGGCCTCTTCTTGAATATGCCAGCCAAGTTTGGTCACCCTACTACAGAACTCACATCCTCTAGAAGCTGTTCAACGCAGGTTTTTACGCTTTGCTTTACGTGGTCTTCCCTGGGATGATAGCCAAAACTTACCACCTTACACTGACCGGCTGAAACTTATAAATTTACAACCCCTTTCTATACGCCGAAAAGTTGCCGACATTCTCTTTATTCATCAAATTTTAGTAGGTAATATCGATTGTCCTTCCTTACTTCAAATTATTTCTTTTAACACCAATCCCCGCAATCTTAGGTCTGTGCCACTTTTCCGGCTCAATCTTCACAGAACGAATTACGGACACCTGGGGCCAATGTCTAGGATGCTTCGCGAACGATGTTCTGCCTCTCTTCGACTACCATCTCAGCAAACTCTCCCTCAAGAACATACTTATTTCCACCTATGCCTCACGTCCTAACCTTCTTTAACCGCTCCCACCCTTTAGTTTTTAAGTGAAAATGTTAGTTTTAAGTATATGTTTGCTTGCAATAAGCTTAATAAATCTGTCCGGGATTGACCCGGGCCGCAAAATCAAAAAAATACGTTTGATAACCTTTTTAATTTATACTAATCTGTTGCCGTCCTCTTATAATCCATTACTTACGACAGTATTCTCAGCTTTTCATATACTCGTACGTTCCTGGTCTCCGGTCCGTGCTACTTGGCTATAGATCGAGAATGCCAGAAATAAGAACCTGCAATGGCCACATATGGTCTTCGTCAACTAAACCAAAAGCTTGCGATAAAACTGAAAGGTGAAGCAAATATTGCCCAATCAATTGACACTCTCTATCACCAGAGAGTACTCCACAAAATTGCTAGTACCATTCCGATTATTGTAATCCTTAACTATAGTACCCAGCTCGCTATAAATGCTTACCGGTTTACCCTTAAACTCCCCTTAGTCATTTTTACCTGCAATCATTCACAGCCAACGTACATTGGTATCTCTCTTTCCTTCCTCACTTTTGCAAGTATGTATGTTTCGATATTTCTCTAGTTGTTTTCCTTTACACAAACTCCAATACTTCCAAGTTTTATTCATTCCAAAAGGGTTACAATTTTCTTTTCCTGAAGACAGCAGTGAAGTTGGCCTCATTGTCAACTTGACGTGTTAAACTTCGACTTCCCAAATGCACTAGTCACTAGAGAAGATGCTGGATGCTTCTAACCTTCCCATTTCTCTCAGGATCTAGCAGCACTTTCATTATTTGCTATCATCTAAATCCTAAAATATCCATGTAAAGGAGATCGAACACAATTTAAAGCCAAATCAATTTTAAATTCCACATAAACCTCACCCTAAGGCAATAGCTCTCATTCTCTGTTAAGCATATACTCTTCAAGCATATACTCGTAGATGTATTTTAGCACTTTTATTGTAGAACCAGGTTTATGTAGAGTAGTCTGTGAGTATTCTACCATTAATATGCAACAAAATTCTGACTCTGTAAACTGCAAACCTGTACTCGTAAGTAAAAGTAAACAAAATCGTATATTCATGGTATTCATTTACATATGTACTTCATAGCAAGCAAAAATGTATTTTTTTCTTTGTCGTATGGTAAACATTACTCGTAAACATAAAACCTTTCGTACAGCACCTCCATCACACAGCACACTCTGGCGAATGGGTAACATTTCACATCAACGTGCATCCACAGCACACTTCATCGTTTAGTTGCAATTTATTTAATTTATTATTTATTCCAATATTAATTTTGCATGCTTCCTGAATTTAATCATTTGTTCCTAATAGAGGCCATTCATGAATGACTTCCATATTTGTAATGTGAATTCATTGTGTATCTCTCATTGTAGATCTCGATATGAAATACTTCTGGTCATGGACGGACTTTCAATCGTATCTGGACTTTATGCTTGTGGTTTGGGCTGTTGGTGCAGCTATTACATATCTTATGTTGTCAATTGACTGGTTTATGGAAACAGTTGGTTTCTTTGCCGTCTTCACGGAGGCTATGTTAGGTAAGTAACGTCCTACACCATCAATAGAATCGTATTTATACATATACATTGTATTCATTTACAGGAGCCCCACAATTCATACGAAATTTCAAAAACAAATCAACATATGGAATGAGTATACACATGGTGATCATGTGGACACTCGGTGATATGTTTAAGACTGTTTATTTTATTTTAAGAGATGCGCCACCACAATTCTGGATTTGCGGTACACTGCAGGTTTGTAAATTTATCATATACGAGTGTACTCGTACATATGTATGAGTATTATAGTAAAACAAATTGCTTTCGCTTTCGTCCTTTATACTTTCACTCTATTCGTTTGATTAGATTCAAGGACCAAGTTTATGTCATCACCCACGTCATTCGCATGGCATAGCCGATTTCCCACCATTCGACAAAACAATCTTTCTATTCCTATTGATCTATTTATGTTGATTGACATCGTTGTAATCCAGTTTGTTATTTGTAATTTTGTGATGGTGGCATATCCATGTATAGTTGGAGTGTCCTTGTCAGATATCAGACGTCACTTTTCGTTTGAATCAGACATCGCCTTCAGGATATTAATCGTATGCGTCCTCCAAACATTGAAAGCGTCAGAATGGATATTGTGGTTAGCACATAATGGTGACAATGGTTGTGACGACGACAATTCTACTTGTATATTTTGAGCGTGCTATTTGCGGTTAAGGTAATCCTTTTAGAGTGAAGGATGCGAACTGAATTGCTCTTGATTAAGTGTGCATATGAGGTGAAGGTTTTAGTTCATTTTATCGTAAGGAAGTTGTTGTTTTTTTTAGTATATATGTAAGCCGATTATTTCAGCTTGAATTGGTAAGAACCTTGAGAGGAATTATTGCTATAGAAAGAGAAATAGGAAAATGTTGTATTTGAAATAATGATGTATGTACGAGTATGTACATATTTTATAGCTTCAGTTTAAATTTGCTTTTGTCAAGTATTTTTCTCTTTAATAAGTTTCACCTTTCATGTAATTATAAGGAAAACAAATCAGTTTTATTATTTGAACATTTATATAGGGTTTTGCAATAAGGACTTGACAACTTTTTTTTAAATAAAACGCAAACCATTTGAGATATTTCAAAAACTTTATTATCGGCTTGAAGTACAATCAAAGCATTTATGAATGGAACTCGACTTCGTTCATATGGCCACCACGGCCACGTTTGCAGCGGTCGATTCGTTGGACCCAATTTTCAACGACTCGGCCACACATTTCGGCCGAAACTTCCGCTATTTCGCGTCCAATGTCGGCTCTGAGCTCTTCCAACGTCGTCGGCGTGTTGGCATAAACCATTAACTTAACATAGCCCCACAGAAAATATTCAAGCAGCGTTAAATCACACGAACGAGGCGGCCAATCGACTGGCCCATGTCTTGACATAACACGCTCACCATACTTACTCTTCAATAAATCGATTGTAGCGTGTGGTGTGTCGCTTGTGGCATCATCCTGTTGAAACCACATGTCGTCCAAGTCCATATCTTCCAATTTGGCCCAAAAATAGTCGGTGATCATGGCGCGATAACGCTGACCATTCACAGTAGCGTGACGATCGTTATCGTCGACGAAAAAATATGGCCCAATAACGCCGCCGGCATGCAAACCGCACCAAACAGTTATTTTTTGTGGATGAAGTGGTGATTCATGAAGCACATGGGGATTTTCACCCGACCAATAACGCATATTTTGCTTATTGACGAACCCATTGAGCCAAAAATGAGCTTCGTCACTGAAGACAATTTTGCGATGAAATTCATCATCTTGGCGCATCTTCTCCAGAACCCAATCGGAGAACGTACGTCGCTTCAAATGGTCCATCGGCTTCAATTCTTGAGTCAGCTTGATCTTGAATGGGTGTAAACCAAGATCCTTACGCAAAATACGCCATAATGTGGTCTGAGCTATGCCCAATTCTTGAGAACGCCGTGGAATTGACTGATTTGGATTGTTTGCTACGGACGCCTGAACCCATTGTCTTACTGACACGGCAACATCACACAACGAATATGTAGACTCAAATTTTTGCACTAAACTTGTTATTGCATGTCTACTAGGGCGAGAATTACGACCGAAAATTGGAGTTAACGCTCTTAAAGTTGCAGTCACCGACTCCGAATTTCGGTAGAAATTTTTTATAATTTGCAGACGTTGCTCGTTCGTGTACTTTACCATGATGAAAATGTTGAGTTTACTGAATAAATTGACAGTGGCGGTTCGATGATTAGTGAAAGAGTGCGTTCACAAATTAAATTCAAAATTGTCAAGTCCCTATTGGAAAACCCTTTATACCTATACATATCAATGTACGTACTCGGATTTAATTGTGCTTCATTTCGTTTCTGGCTTAGATAAACTGTTATCTTTTGAACGCGTTGAATTTTGTTTATATTATTTTTCAACCCAGTTAAATATGAAAGCACAAACAAGGTTGGCTACATTATCTTTCATCAAATTTCTGGTATTGGAAACCGTAATCATTTATTCAGCTGTAGTTATTTGTGCGAAAATAATAACACGAACAACCAGAAGAAGCTATGCAGCAGTGTTGTAAATTGAATTTGTGAAAAAACCAATCAATATTCGACAAATTAAATGCAGGGTAGTTAGAAAGTTGGGTTTCAACCTTTGTACTGGAAGTATAGGAATGCCTATTTCTAACTTTTCCCCAAAACTAATTTATCTATGACGGACTGCTTTTAGATAAATATTTATTTTAAGACGCTTTTCGTGAATTCAAGTTTAAATTCAAGTTTTCTTCTAGAAAATACCGGAATTTTGATTTAATCATAAAGTAGATAGATTACAGTTACGTGCGAAAAACATGTCCCATAAATACCCTGGACATCTTTGCTGGCCCATATGCGTTCTTTTGATTGGTTTGTTAATGGCTTGTTAGCATAAACCTTGGACTTCAAAAAGCCGGAGAGAAGCGACCAATTCTGGTCTCCCAACAGAATATTACACGAGCACGGAATGTTTCGTGTACTAATACCATTGTTTGTACATCACATTGTACCACATGTCTTCACGATCCATACCATCCATTTGAGGCAAAAAGAAACTGGGTTATCTATCTCCGATACTTTTTGCACATTCCTGGATAAGTGTCCAATGATGCCTCCAGCTCAAAATCCACACAAAATAATGAAATTGGATGACGGAATTTTGAAAGTGTTTGCTACATCCTTTTTTTTCCCACTTTTCACTGCTTCAATCATTTTTTTTTCTCATCGATTGACAAACACTCGTATTTTTTTGCACTCATAATTACGACTGATTATTACTGAAATATAAACGATGTAAATCGCATTCCCAAAGGGAGCGAACATTTTTTTACTTAACGGGATCAAAGCAAGCTGGGCAAAGAACAGAGAACAAAAAACAAAATCGAAAAAAAAAAAACAATTCGAATTACTGAGAGGAAACTAGCTACTGATTTCGAATTACAGCGTGTTTGCTGGCGGCCCGACTAGACAATCACTTCGAATTAACGAGCGTACCAAAACACATAGATTTTGTTCCATTTATCAAAGTTTTTTTCAAGGAACCTCACAATCAGTTCGAATTATCAAGAATTTCGAATTATACAGGGTCGACTGTATTAGTGTCATTTAAAAGTATTATCGCACAGTTTTGAATACAATCTAGATGACACAAAAGGGTCTAAGGACTCGTTTTATGGGAGTTCGAAATCACTTCATGTATCTTTTTCGTTTATTCTTCATGTCGCTTATTCGTTTCATAGGACCTCGGAATCACTTCATGTCGCTTTTTCTTTTCTTCAGAGTTCATGTCGCTTATTCGTTTCATAGGAGCTCGGAATCACTTCATGTCACTTTTTCGTTTCTTCAAAGTTCAGAATCACTTCATGTCGCTTTTTTGTTTCAGCGGTGTTCGCTTTTTCGATTCATCGAAGTTGCCATAGCGGATGAGCCATAAAAAGTTAAGAAGAGATGTACCAACTGAACCATCGGGTTATGTACATTTACGTGTACTCACTGTTCTGCTATTTCATACCATAAATTTGTTGGCCATAAACCATTTGATAATTCGTAATGGACTTGTAATGTTTTTTTTTTTTTTTAATTTTTATGGTGGGTTACTGTCAATCTCTGCACTGGTTTTTTAAGGTGATCGTTTCGAAAAAACCCATGTCCGTCCTCTCTTATATTTTTATAAGTTGGATCACGCTAATTTTGTTAGAATTTGTAAGAAAAAAGATTGGGACGTCGATTTCGCCGACTTGCCTGCACAGGTCACGGATATCTATGTTCTCTACCTCAGTTGTCGCTGCAACTGTACCGTACCGTATTCGCGTCGGATTCAAAACTGCGCACTTTTCCTATCTACACAAAACGTTTTATCTGCAACGTGTTTAACTGCTCAGACAAAAGGTTGTGCAAAACGTAGCATCTGGACCGGCCTTAACACAACAGATGTGTGGAACCCCCGTTTTGTCTCGTTGTCCGATGGCAAACCAAAATACTGTTCATATAACTTAGTTACTAATGGCGTCAAATTTCTTCGTTGAGTTTTAAAAGTAATATCGCCACAAATGTAACAAAACTTGTCAGGATCATTTTTACACTTTCTTAGCATTACTTAAGACTCACTTAACTCGGAAAACAGAAAACACAAATACACTCTTCAAATAATAAATACTCTGAATGGCAAAATGAAACTTAAAAACGGTAATTCTTCAAGTTTGTGGGTAGTGGCTGTAACATAAAAACGAGACCTGATCAAATCAAAATAAATATGGTGTTCGAATGAGGGTAGGTAGGTAATTTAAAATTAGTAAGCACCTTTCTTGTTACAAAATTTTGCTGACCAGTGTTATTGCTGCAGCATTTTAGAGTAGCTTTCCTTGGTCGACTCATGCAAGAGGATTTTTGCTTGAAAACTGGTATATTTTTTGTAAATATTTCTCCTCTTTATATCTCAATAAATAGAGCTGCTATTTAAAAGGGACTTGAAATTTGAAATCAGAGAGGCAAATATGTACATTTAGAGTCAAGTATAAAACTCCATGGAACACATTAAATTTGAGCTCTTTTCATAACTACGAGTATTCTGAAGATGATAATATATATGAGTTAATTTTAAAACAAATGAATTTCCAATTTGAACGTCTTTTGCTTCGAACAGCTTATGGCACTAAATCGTCTTCTTTTGATAAGGATTCCATTTCTAGTTTTGTTTTGAAAAAGCAGTAAACTGCTGAAAGTATCTAGACGACATGCAGATACATTGGTACATGTCTTATAGGCATACGACGAAAAAACCTTCAATGTTTTGTTTAATTCTCCCACCACACAAAAGTGAGGGGCCGACGTGCCGACTAGTATTGCACGCTGCAACAACAAAAGAGTAGAGCGGTAACTATTTAAAAAAAAAAAAAACACTCAACGTATTTTTTGATGTCTTAAAAAATTTTTGAGTTAATAATATTTTTGAAGTCAAATTTTCACTATGGAATGGGTTATACTCTCATACTCGTACGAGGGGCGTTCAATATATTGTAAAATATTTGTGTGGGTACAAATGATAGAACTTATTCTTTTCAATACAAATCCCTTTATTCAGTACAGTTACAATTCACTATTTAATTGTTTCTCTCAGTACAATCCAATTTCTCAACCACTTACACTTTTCTTATCTTTTACTTAAACCACTTAATTACTTCTCCTAATTAACACTTCAAATTTCACTTTAGAACTGATTTGCATACCTTGGGGATGCTGGTATTTATACTCGAATGACATACTTCGAGAACAATCCTCGCCATCCAGCGTCCCATACAATTTCCAATTTGCTAGAAAATTCGATTCCACTCTCCGTCGAGATTTTGTTATTCCAGTATCGAAATCTTCTGGTCTTCGAATATCGACATTTTCTGCTCTGTGAATCTAGATGTCGCTGCTCACATTTAAGTGGTTATCACAATATTCTCGGTATCGATATGAAGGAAAATGCGAATTCAATTTAAATTGTTTTTATTTTTCAATATAATCTCCCCTAACATCAATGCATTTGTTACATCTTGAGATAAGCTTTTTTAAACCCTCAAAAAAATAAATTTCCTCTTTCTCTGCAAAATACCCATTTATTGCCGACTTGAGTTCTTCATCATCCGAAAATCTTTTTCCACGAAGACATTTTTTCAAATCCGAAAACAGGAAATAATCACTAGGGGCAAGGTCTGGACTATAGGGTGGGTGTTGGATTTCTTCGAAACCACAATCACGCGCAGCAGCCTTGGAAACTCGCGCCGTGTGACCAGGAGCGTTGTCATGAAGAAGCAACACACCCGCTGCGAGTTTACCCCGTCTTTTCTTTTTAATTTCCTCCCGCAAATTATGCAAAGTGGAAGCGTAGGATGTGGCGTTGATGGTTTAACCTTTTTTTTTGTACTCAATGAGCAAGATTCCCTTTGAGTCCCAAAAAACTGTGGCCATGAGCTTCCCGACAGATGGAGTGACTTTGAACTTCTTCGGGGGGTCTGTTCCTTTTTTATGCCACTGCATGGACTCTTGTTTGCTTTCAGGGTCATAGTGGTGGACCCATGTTTCGTCCCCAGTAACAATTCGATCCATAACACCGTCCGCGTTCTCACTACACATCTCCAAAAGCTCTCTACAGCATGCGATTCTCACTTTTTTCTGAGGCGCTGTGAGCATTAGTGGCACCCACCTTGCACTGACCTTTGAAAGGTTAAGATGGTCATGAAGAATGGTGTGAATGGTACCAATTGAAAGCTTTGTGATCTCTACCATCATTTTCACCTTTATTCGGGCATCCTCAAGAACAAGTTTTTCGACTTCTTTGATGCTTTCTCCCGTACAAGCAGTAGCCGGGGCGCCGGAGCGGGGGTCGTCTTCAATGCTCTCTCTGCCTCTCTTGAACTCACTTGATAACTTTTGCACAGTTGATAATGAAGGTGCGGAACCCTGGTAAACAGCCACCATCTCTTCATGAATAGTTTTTTGACTTTTTCCTTGCTTAGTGAGAAATTTAATTACAGCGCGATGCTCAATTTTCACCATCATCGTCTCAGTTGCCATTATGATTCTGTTTAACTAGAGATAAAACGCGAATTAATAATCACATTTATATGAAATTTTACATGAATGCACTAAAATAATAGTATTACTTTATAAATAAGTCAATTTATATATACAACCACAACTTCACCCGATACCGAGAATATGTTGAACGCCCCTCGTATATGATAAAGGTTTCTCCCACTTCTGTTGTCAAAAAGGAGCGCAACACGGCGTTTGCCGCTTTTAAGCTCGGTGTAATCTTAGCTTTACATCTTTAATTCTTCTAACAAGTTTTCTTTAATTAAAAATGAAATAAATGAAAATCGTGGTTAATTGCCTTAATGACAACCTTGAGTTTACTTAGCATGGGAATACAGGAGCTTGTCTTTTTTTCTGAGTCTTTAATTTTTTTTTATGTCAGTTTTACTCCTAGCAAATGCACGGAATGCATAATTATCTCCTCATTTGTGTGTCCTTTTCCACATACCAAAAAAGTTTCGTGGTAATTACTAAATACGGTGTTGTTAGAAGGAAAAATTGTTAACATGCTCATTACACCTCAATCACTTTTACTAATAACATCTTATACTTTTTCGGACTATTTTAGACTTCCGCTGTGACATTAAGATTTAATCCAATTAGGAACTTTGACCTACCTACCACGTTGCATTTCACGGGCCAAATTTGGTTTAGGTACAATAATCAAAATTCGTCGTTTAAATAATCCATTTTCTGTTGTTATATTTTTGGTTCCGACAAATTGATTTCCTTGTAGGTCAATGACTCTTGGAATTTAAGCTTGCTTATATGTATAACAATTTGACATAGTTGACCAACATGCATGTGCGAGTATATTCGAGTGTACATACATCACAGATGTTTCGATTATTTAATCATGATAGACGACGACTGATGCCTTTTCTTTTATAAATAATTAAAGTGCATTTTTTCATATTCTGTAGAACTTTTGAAATTAAGTGTTTAGCGATTGGAGTATGACATGGGTAAAAAAAACAGAGGAATATAGTTTATAATTTCTAATTAATTTCTCTATCACTGCTACTGACTTTCTACAAATTTGTGTATTCACTTAAACTACTTGTACTTTATTTATTTTACTCGTATCAATCTTGCGTCAAGAAAATTAATATTTCACTTTGTTCTTTGTTTCCACAGGTCAGCTTAGACATAGCCATATTGCTTCAAGTTTATATATATCGAAAAAATGTTCAACCACGCAATGTCCACCGCGGAGATTAGCAGTTTGCCCCCGATGAACAACAACAACAACAGCAACATCATCAGCAAAACCATCCCAACTTACAACACACAAACTCAATATCTCAGACAGTAGTAGGTAATGGCGATGATCACCTACTGGCATCTCACACGGAAATTCGACATCTAAACGACTATGACAACAGAGCCTTCCAGCATACAAACACCGGTAATAACAAGACTAACTGTGTTGGACTAAAATCAACAGTAGCTGATTCTGCCATCTCAATTCCAGATCCAGACGATCTCAATGCAATTCTTGTTACAGAAAAGACTTGTCGCCATCATCGTGGTAAACGACAACGACACAATGCTACCCAAACACCAGATTTGGGTCTATCCAGTTGGAAAAGGCAGCATCATCATGGACGATTCGACTGCTATTGCTATTGCTGTTACTGTTGTCACTGCCATTATCATCCACATCATCATTGTCATTGCACATCAGGAGGTCCGCGGCAGCTCCACCATCATCCAGATAGAAGCAGGACCGCAACAAACCGACTTCCAGAGTTGCTATCTAGAAAGCAGCAACAATTGCCACCAGCGTCTTCCCAGTCTCTATCCAGCACAGATGATAAAGAGTGTGGGCACAGTCAATTTTATCGTATGCATCGCCATTCGGAGCGGCATAATCACAGCAGACTTCCAGAAAAAATTCCAACTGGTGGTCAGATTGCAATTGAAATTGATGCAGCTACATTAACTGACGACCTAAGCTACTGCAGCACCAGTAGTAACCATTCGCTTGCATTGGCCAACGGCAAGACCAATAGCAAAGACATTCTTGTGCATTGTAGCAGTGACAATCATCATCCTCATCATCATCATCTGCAACACCATCATCCGAGAAGAAGAAGTAAAGTCAACACAATTTGTGAGCATTCTAGTCGTATTGATTCTATATGTTCCATCGTCTCAGCAGCAAGTACAACAGAAGACAGCAATGGAGTTGTGATTGTGTCACGTAAAAGCAAGCGATTACCTGTGCGCAAAGATAGTAAATTAACACGACAGGATACAATAGATGGAGCCGCTGATGTGGAGGAGGACGATGATGAGGAGGACACTGTACAACCGTGCTGTGATGCTAACTGTTGTAAATTTAGTGTTAACGAAAGTGTAAAAATAAAACGCAAGAAATTCATTAATGTTAATAAAAATTACTACTGTAGTAGTTGCAGTAAATGCAGCAGTTGTAGCTGCTGTCACCAAGAAATGGACGATGATCAGCTACAAAAGACATGTAGTTTCAGTAGTAGTCTCAGTCATATGGAAGATAATGACGTCGGCATTGAGGGTGACGATGAAATTTGTTCGCATTGCGATGACAAGGCAACCTTGGAGGGAGACACCGATGGCAATGAACACAGTAGTAGTCAGCAAAGTACAGAGAGCTTCTGCTCTTGTAATTCCACCAGTCGCTGTTATTGTAGTTGTAGTTGCGATGATAGTGATACCATTCGGAAGGATTCAAGCATAAGTACTCCGGCAACAATGTCGAATGTTTCAACACCAGTTGAAGATGGTAATAATGGAGAAGATGCCTTCAGTATGGCGGGAAAATCGTCAATATCGCAATCGGAGTACTTTTCTCTGTCGTCAGACAAACCTCCAATTCAAAGTATGGTATCGACGCCAACCTCTCCTCCGGGATCGTTAATGCCCAGCCCACCGGCGCTTCCTCGTAAACAATGCAAACACTATAGTAAACACCATCGGCACAAGAGCGATGGCAATTTTGACACAGTCTTATGACGAAGTGTATCGCTGGTCGCGTGGCCAGCGATTGATGTAAATTCACTGCTGCAACAAACAATTCGCAAATCGGCTATTCTCCATGAGACAATGACTGTTGCCCCAAAGACATCTACATACTGTGGCAGTGATGACAGCTCCACATTAACTCTAACACCGTCAATTACGACAATTGCCAAATTTCCACCAGTTACTGATGGTGGATCTAGTGTGGCTACAGCTGTAGCAGTTGCAACCATTCACCCTGCCTCAAATGCCAACAATACTGGCGTCAGTACAGTGGTAACAACTGCCACCACAACTACAAGTTATCACAATGCACACGGTCACGGTCATCATCGGGTCATACCACGAAATACAAAACTTTCACCAGTCGCTGCCGACGCTTTCAGTTGCGATCCAATGTTAAGATCTGCTGAAATTATTTTATAGCATTTTTGCTATGCCATGAATGCTGTAGCAGCAGCTACAACTCTGCATCAATGCCATATCCAAGAGTCTCCTCATAAATTGTCGTCCAACGGACTGAGTGCTGCTACTCACTTCTTGTTCGTGCGTTTAAGTAGTTTTTACTCGTTTTACTAGTTTTACTATGCTATCTTTTTTCAAGAATAAAGATTAACTTTAATTTGTGTATGACGGGATTATTGTCAGCCATCCTTGACTGACATCGCTGTAATTATTATTTCTGTTTCCTTCTCATCCTATCGTTAGAGCATTTTTCGGATTTATTTTTGTTGTTTCTCGGGGGAAAACTTTTTAAAAACTAACCAAAATAAGAAAACTTTCCTACCCGATCCACTTGATGGATATTTTTTTTTACTTCGTTTCTAGTAAATTTAATCTTCCTGTAAACTAGTTTTTTTTTTGTTTATTGAAATTTAAGAGAACTGAATAAGTTTATTTATTAACATATCCTTTTTTTAGTTAAATATACAGAAACACATATAACCTCTATATAAATGAGAGATAAACAATTATATAAATATTTCCATTCGTTTTCCTAGAGCTTATATATATGTAAACGGGTTGCTTAAGAAGACCAATTGAAATGTCTTGTTTTGTAAATATCTATTCGATTAAACTATTATTGTAAACATACTCAGTGAAAGTAGTATCCTGTACTCGTTTAGTTAGTTAATTTAATTGCTTCAACTTTAATAATAATGATTTTCTTTAACATTATATGTTAAAATGTCCAAAAATAAAATCAAAATTTTATCGAAAAGAATAAATCAACGTTTGTACAAAGAAAGCAAATGATAAAAACATGTTTTTGTAAATTTATCTTATAGACAAATGTTATCATTTAATAAATAGAAAAGAACAATTATTTTTTTTAAACTCAAATGTCTATAACAAATTTTTATATTTTATTTTCTTGCCAACCTTTTGTTTGAAAATCCTTGGTTTAGAGTAGAGAGTCTGTGATTTTATTTTTTTTATATATATAATTTATCCGTTCGTTTCGTTCCAAGGCATTAATAAATTGTTTATGACTTTGAACAAATTTTTATGAGCTCTGTTCTTAATCTTTAATCTCTGACGGATACGTGTTGTTGTTTAGTTTCGACCATGTAGAAAGAAAATCTATAGCATATTTTACATGATTTTAAATAGGTGTAACTTGCTTCGCGTAACGAATAGCAATATTGTATACGCTTTTAGGTTTAAGAGAGGTCCTCGTCTAGGAAGAATAGTAAATATAATTGTTTGAAAGACTTTATCATTCATGTTGTTTCTACAAATCTTGTGTTCTCTTGGACCTTGGTTAAATTGTATAATATTCATCCGTACGGAGTCGGTAGCTTCTAGGGAGCACTAGATTGACGGGACGTCGCTCTTGATGATGTGGTTTGGCCAATTTTTTGAAAATTATTTAACATTTCGTAGAATTAGAACTCTATAGAAAATAGTCCCAACCGCATCACTTTAGTGGCTACATACACCAATAGGCTAGAAAAACAGGTCAATAGTCAACAATAAATTACTCCCTCTTAAAGTGGATAATGTTATACCGATATGTAAAAGTAATTGGTTTGTAATATTATTGTTCTGTAAATTTTTATTCAATCAAAATAGGATCCGTTGGCATCCATGACATTCTTCCAACGTAGTCAAATATTCCTTTTTCGTAGAAATGCAGACTTTTTGAAGCAATGAAATCTTCGAAGGCTTTTATGACGTCTGCTCGGTTCGGAAAGACCTTCTGCCGGCAAAATGAATCCAGATTGCGGAAAAGATGGTAATATGTTGGGGGAATTTTTTTCATTATTCAAAAAGAAGGTTTTGATTGCTTGCTTTCTAGTTTCGAAGTTTACAATGTTTGTTAGTTCTCGGTGTAGATTGTTGATGTTGATTGTTGCCGGAACGCTGTGTAGGAGTTGTCTTCTTCCATATTTGTTGCAAATGATTGATTCTTGAAGCATACCTTCGGCCCGTCGTCTAGTATTCACTTCATGATCCACTGGCCGAATAAACCGTATGTCGTCGTTGTATTCTAAAGTGAGCTTAATCCTAAAAATTTTATCTACTTTAAGGACTTTGAAGGTAGTGTCGTTGTTTCGAGTATTCAAAGAGTTGATATGTTTCAATGCGGATCTTTGCAATTTTTGCAGTTTTTGAGTATGGCCATACATATGAACACCATACCGCAGTTTAGACCCAATTAATGAATAGTAGACCTGCCTAAAGACGGACACCGTAGCGTGATATTTCAGATAAGTTAGTGCATAGATGGCTTTCTTTAAATCCATACGTAGCTTATCAATCTGTTTGTTCCATAAGAAATGACAGTCTATGATGACACCTAAATATTTATAGCTGTCAACAACTTCGATGACTTCTGTATTGGCACTAGGACATGCATCATTTCTCAGGTATACTGGAATTTGTGCCAATGTGAAACTTTAACTTCGGATGTGCATCAACTTGGTTTTCAACGCATTAATCACCAAGCCATTATCGTGGCATCATTTGACCGCAGCATCCAAGTCTTCCTGCATTATTGCTGTCGCCATTTCCAACGACCTGTGTTGTACCACGATTGTTGTGTCATCAGCAAAAGCAAACGGTGTGCTCTGCTTAAAAGAGCGAAGAAGCTCATTAGTGTACAAGATAAAAAGGATTGGACCTAATTTCGATCCCTGTGGCGCATCATATTCCACCTTTGTTCTTACGCTCTGTACTTCGCTGATTTTCACGCAGAATAGCCTGTTACACAGATAATCGGTTAACCAGTCCGCCATTAATCCTCGTATACTAACACGTTGAAGCGCTTCTATTAGGGTTTTGTGGTTTAAGGTATCGACGACTTTACTGAAATCCATGAAGAGTACCAATGCGTGGTGACAATTGTTCAAGCTCTGGTTGACACAATTTGCGAATTCAGCTAACAATTTGCTTGTACTTTTATTTTTCTGAAAGCCGTATTGATTTTTATGGATCAGGGAATGTTTTCCCATAAAACTCTTTATTCTTTCAGTAATTACACTTTCGAGAGACTTTTCCATTACCGGAAGAATCGATATCGGTCTATAATTGCTGAGCTGACTGTTAACTCCTCTCTTGTAAATCGGCCTTACCAAAGCTGGTTTCAGAATGGACGGGATATTTGATTGTGCCAGGCTGATGTTTATGAATTTGCATATAATGGGTGCGAATATATCGGCGTGTCTTTGAATATCAGCGGCTCGAATTCCATC
The DNA here is from genome assembly GCA_949129095.1 of Volucella bombylans. Taxonomy (NCBI): domain Eukaryota; kingdom Metazoa; phylum Arthropoda; class Insecta; order Diptera; family Syrphidae; genus Volucella; species Volucella bombylans. Next base: position 157,709,327 of record OX422144.1, read on the forward strand.
AATTCCCGGAGATTTATTTTCCCCAGAAAACTGATAATGCTATGAACCTCTTGAATGTTGGTTGGCTTCACAAACAAAGTCTTATCAAGGATTCTGTTCCGGTGTCGAGATGTTGTCGAATCACAATGATCTATGATATTTGTAGTTTTTGATGCAAAATAATTTGAAAATTTGTTGGATAATTCATGCGGCTCTGTATCAAAGTGTTTATTCAATGTCTCATCAATGTTTAATTTGTTTCGTCCCAGGATAGCATTTATCAATCCCCATGTTTTTCTGAGCTTAAATTAAATGAACTGGTTTTTAAAATAGATTGATTTTTGAATTGATATTTCTTTGTTTATTTTGTTTATAAAATTTGTATATTCAACTTCATAAGCTTTGCTTAACCAGTACTCAGGAGAGTACGGTGAATGCGAAAGAATTTCAAATCCCAACTGCAACAGTCTTTGCACCGTTACTTGTGAGGTATAGGGTTTAGCATTGTCATGAAAACAAATCGGACTGTGCCTACTGACCAACCCAGGTTGCTTTTCAGCCAATTTGGCATGCAATATGTCGATTTCCTCACAATATTTGATAGTGCTTATCGTTTCCCCTGGCTGAAGAAATGAAAAGTGGATTGGTCCTTTCGATGGGGGTATGTTTTGGTTTTACATCTGCATCCAACTACTGCCCAGATCTAATACGATTATCATACAGTATCCTCTTATCATCACAGGTGACTATCATGTGAAAAACGATTCTGTTTTGTTTCTTAATGTAAGCGATGCGCAGATTTCCAGGCGCTGTAGTTTTTGGGATTCGTTCAGTTCATGCGGTACTCATTTATCGAGTTTCTTTACCTTTCCTATGTCGTTGGGTATACTCCCATGCTTTGTGCAATCTCCCGCACCGATTACGTTGTGTCCGCATCCACCATTGCTCTTAAAAAATTGTCGTCAACTGAGGTGTCCGGCTTCCAACGTGGTTCATTTTCGAGGCTGAAATCTACCGAACGGAACTTTCCAAACCAACGTCGTATAGTGCGTTCATTTAGCGCTACATCCTCAAATGCGTCATTAATGTTTTTCATTGCCATTGACGCATTATGTCCCATTTTAAATTCGTAAAGGAAGAGGGTTCGAATTTGAACTGTCGATAGTATTGTAAATAATTCCTAGAAAAAAAATTCTTACACGTCAGGCACACGTACCACTTTATTTTATAACAAAAAGAAAACATAACGTTCTGGCACAGATGTTCACTCGAGAACTTCTTATTTCCGACTGAGTGAAAATCATGTGGTGCAACCCAATACAAAAACATTGTAAAAACGTTCGCAGGAAGAAGGTTTGTGGCGCGAGCCTTTACGGTAACCATTGTAACGCCCTCACTTTTTATTTGAAGTTAAAACCAAAACTGCAAATAAAACTAAACCAAACTTTTAATACTACGATAACACGCAATATTGCTCGTAAATGTACTCCAAGTTTCTAAAAGAATTTTTTTACATTTTTGTTCATTTGACTGGTTAGCTTTCGTGGTCTAATGCACTACATTATTGGCGAGAAGTCGCAACAGTACGCTTGAGGTATATTAAACACTCCATCAATGACGAATTTGCACATATTTTTTAATATGTACATGCCATCTGGAGCTTTGGTTTAGAAATGTTTAATAATTCTAAGAAAAAACAATAGATTTCGTAAAGCCGCGAGTTTTTATTTTGTGTTGTAGACCTTTTTCACGCATTTGTGGGCACACAAAGTGCGCCAACATGCACCGATACCGATTGCCATCGACCTTCTCTCCAACTTTAAAGAAAAATGGCCCAATGATGGTTTTGAAGTAAATACCGACCCAAGCAGCCGCTTTCTCATCATGAACTATGTGAAGATTATCAATTTCCCAAAGCAGACAATTTTGTTTGTTTACTCCGCAAGAGAGAGTGAAATGAGCCTAGCGACCATCGGAATTCGGTCCCAAAAATCTGGCTCAGTTTAATTAATCGAATGACGCTATTCGCGTGAGCCAACCGGAAAAGTTATTCATGGTTGAAATTGTACTAATTGACGTGTCTAAATCGTGTCAAAGCTTTTAAATATTTGTATACCGAAGCCTCCAGATGGCGCACCCTGTATAGTGTTTAATTCAACCGCAGAGCAAGGAAAAGTATACACTACTTTCAGATCGACTAAGCTAATCAACAACCACAGCTTTTGCTTTTCCGTCTCGTTTAATGCCTCAAGCACAGATATCAGTTACATGATTCAAAATATTTTCTATTGAACGTTGGCCAATCCTTGTGTTCCCAACGAAATTAACTCAACGACAATTTGTTGAGCTGAATTCCATCACACGATGCGCAGCTATTGAAAACAATTACTTTTTCAGCTTTTCTTCAGCATTTTCCTTCTTTTTTTTTTTGAGGAGGGAATTTAAAATTAAATTATACGCAAGAGTCCCACCCGAATTTAATCTAGCCTCTCTTGTCTTCTTAGCCTCAGTCAGATTTGGTGTTTCTTTAGTCGGACTTATTAGTTTAGGAACCATCGTTAGTAAAGCTATCAGATTGTGAAGGTAAAGTACAAAAATGCCGAGGTTGTTGAGGCCTTTTCCTGTTGGTTTTTTGTTTAATTCATTTTTATATTCTTCTAGTTGGGTCTTATTCTGTAAGGAATCGCATTACATATCTAATTTGCAAGACATTTGCTCTTTGAATGCAATGGATTTTTTTTTTGTGTTTGTTAGTATTAGCCAGTCTTACTTACTTGCTACTCAGATGGGGGGCTGATCGTAGCCTTAATCAATAAACCTCTCCAAGTATAGAATTTGTCGAACTGCTTTCAGTTAGGTTTTCCAAAATAGTTGAGATCCCCTTCCAATTGAGCCAAGATGAGATCTTCCTCAACTGCGTCGACCCTCGGGATAGGAATCGAAGACTCTTGTGGCCAGAGTGTTAATATTTATTCGTTTTTCATATGCAGAACATCACTTGCGATTCTACAAACAATACAAACTATGCAGTGATGTCGATTTGGGCCGAAGTGTGCGGATCAGTCGCCTAAAGTGGCTGAGGCATGTGGAGCACAGTCAGTTAAGTTTTTATTGTATACTCGTATGTATATACTATCTCCGTGAAGATTGATTTGCAGATAATCATTCTGTAACATTCATTTCAAACTGAGGGTTGTTCGTACATCTATCATTTTATTGAACTGTTGACCGAATACCTCTACACCAATTCCTTTCATTCGAATAATTTGTAATTGTTGTTACTTTTAGTATATATACAGTGGCGAGCAAAAGTGGATATATAATTTCGTATTTCCTAGTTTTTAGTGAGTAATTTGGGAAATTTCGTATTTATCAAAACGTCACCACTGTCTCTATGTATCCTTTTTAGTTCCTTTTATCCAAAGACCTTTATTTTTATTATGATTTTGAGGCATTTTGGCATGCTTCCCATCAAATTTTCAATTGTTTCATGAGGAATATTCACCCATTCTGCGTATACTTTTACCCATAACTCCCCCTAGTTCCTCGGAGTTCTACCAAAACCTGTCATCCATCTTTTCAATCCGCTTCAGATTAGTGCTTTGAACTGTTGAGCTAGAGAGTTTAAAAATCTTAGTTACCAAGTCAGTTTTGCACAATTTTGGTGGTATGCTTGTTTTTTCAACACATTCACATGCACATTCTTCAACAAAATCAGGTAATTTGGTTTGTAAGATGTTCAAGTAGTCCTCCTTCTTCATTGTCCCGTTGATTTTGACTAGTGAACCAACGTGTCACCAAGTGAAGCAGCCGCATAGCATTAAACTACCTGCACCGTGTTTCACAGTTTGGTGTGTTTGGATAGTCTCGACTGAAAACGATTTATTTTTGTTTCATCTGACCAAATGACACGTTTCCAATCTTCGACCATCCAGTTTTTATGGTCTTCGCAAGACTTAAGCCTAGCTTTTACGTTTGTACGATAAAGCTGTTTCTGCTTCGCTGCATCCAGCTGGTCAATCCGACGGAGTGCTCTGCGGGCCATCCATTCGCTAACACTATTTCTCATAATTTTTGCAGCGCAATTAGGCGATTTGTTCTTTTTTCACAAGTCGCTCAATTAGGCGAGCATCTCCATCCGTTAAAAGTTTTGGTGGTTCTATCTTAATATTGTTTTGTTTTTTGGCCATTTCTCGAGTCCAGTGACCACTTGCAGACATCAAAATGTTGCTGTTTGCGACATGAGCCGATTTGTTTTTTTAATGCTTTTTCTATAAATTAATTTAATAAATACGAGAGCTAAAACCGCGTATTTCCAAGTAGATCAATTGTCGACACAAAGGTAATAATAATAATAACATAAGAAAACTAATGTTTGAATACATGGCTCATGGCGGCGAGGGAGGTTTTTGCGCAATTGCGTGGGTATGCCGTTGTATAGACAATTCATAGGTACATCATCGAGTAAGCTATTCTGACAATTTTATTGAAATCCGATTGGAGAAATTTGTTTTATTGACTACAACCTTTGAAATAAGAGAATCTTTATCCAGTTTTACTCGCCACTGTATGTACATGTCAGAGTTTGACCGTTGCATTAAATTGATTGAAGCTAATGCAATTGTTCCTCGGTGTTATTCATTTGCATCTTTTATGATTGAGTGTGAAGTAGGATATTTGTGCGAATAATTTAACAAATTTCAATGCTAAGCTTTCTATTCAATTGAGTATTTTCATTGTTTCTTCTAGATTAGCAGGGTGTCATCCCTTTCGCAGCTGCAGCATACTCAAAATTTATGAATAAATTGGTTATTGGCATTTTTTTTTATTTCTCTGGTTGAGTTTTCCATTTATTCTATGTGTGTAAATCTGACTGAATCTTTCTTATTGGATTGTATTCCTTTATGATCACGAAAATCTTTTTCCTTCGTTTATCAATTGCAAATGTTACTTGAGTTATTCCCGATATGTGGGTATGGCTGATTAGTCCAAATTACTAAAAACCATTATGTACCTTCTTAAAATAGAGGTCATCCTTTTTGCAGAAGTGTTATATATCTAAAATTCATTCAGTGTTCAGCTTGAATGTCAGCTGATTGCAAATAAAAAATTTTTTTCAAACAGGCCCTCATCAGTATAGAGTCATTCTTTTTGTTTGTTGGGATGAATGTGGTCAATTCCAGGTTGTCTTCCTCATTCCCATCTTCCCAAACTGAATATTAAGATGTGTTTCTTTGTCATTTTTATTGATTTGTTAATTGAATGAAAAGAGTTTACCTTTTCTGGCAAACATACGAGTACTCGTATAATTGTAAGAGTTTATGACAAAGCCTTGTCTTTTAATCTACGAAACAGTATTTTCAATACCTCTATCATACCTTGAGTGCGATATCTCCTGCTTTGCTTTTGATATTGATTAAATTGTGTACGAGTATTTTGTACTCTGGGAGACATAATGAGGTTTGGTTGTCCCCACGCGCTGCAGATGAATGCTTCCTTGGAATTGCTATTGTTATTGTGCATTGTTAGTGATAAGTGTTCAATTTTCAATAGACCACTTTTTTTTATAATTAACCACCTTGCCAAATATGACTCAGTTTGTTGAGAGTTAATGGGGTATTTTTTTTATTAAATATCACTTTCCAATCTTAGCTGCAATACAATACTTGTGGATGGGTTCCCTCTTATTTGTCTGTCCTACACTGTATTTTGACAAGTAGTTCGAAATAAGTGATCTGGATTCATGTCCAATTTATAAATAACAAACACGCTTGCACACTTTTCGGTAATTGATTAGGAATACTTGCGAATTTGATATAATATTCATAAATGATTTTACAGTCGTTCCTGTAGGTTTCTACTCTTCCTGGGGTATTCCATGACGATTATGGAGGGTAAGTTTGAATACGAGCACTTGTGGGAGCACCGGAGAGACAAATATAAAATGCTAAACATTGCTTTTGAGACTTAACAAAGATTATTATATTTGGACACATAGGGAACTAGCATTCAGTGTCGTTTTATGTGATATAAGCGAATTAGTTTGCAAAAAAATCCTTGTAAACTTATTACTCGAAAAAAAAGAATAAAGTTTGTAGTGATTGGAAGAAAAATTACAAACATAAAACGAACATAATTGTGAAAAATCATGAGTTAGTGTCTGACTTAGATAGCCTTGTCAAAGTGTTGAACGTACTAAGTTGCCGCTTCTCAATATATCTTATTTTCTGTTTTTTTTTTGTGATTATGATTAGAATTTATCTATTTCCCATTGTCCGATTCCCGTGCCTTTAAACTATAAGAGAACAGGTTAATTTGTAAAAGGAATTCATTAAGCAGCCCGCAATGTACAATTGATTTAAGAATGATTTGTAAATATTGACCAAGTCAAGCGATTTATTTTATTGTGTAGAAATAAATTTGATTTCACAGTGATTATGCATCATACTAAGTGTCTTAGTTTTATTAGCTAATTTTTACAATTAATATAAATGTTAAATTTGCTATTATAAATATATACATATATTTTGTTTTATTTTTTATTTTATCAAAAGCAAAAAGTAATACTTTCTTCCATGCAATGAGAGATTCCGAATAAGAACGCATAAAATTATAAAAAAAACAGAAAAACAATTTCTAAACAAACACAAATCTAGGTATACCATGTGGAATTAATTGAAAAGAATTCTTCAAGTTTAAAAAGAGAAAACTTAAAATTAAAGTTACATAGCCAATTGGAGAAAGAATGTTAAATCGTTGTTATAAGTAAAAGTCATATATCAGTAGTATGTAGAAAAGATTGCATAAAAAAAATTAAAACTTATTAAAAGTTCACTAAATTCAAACTCACAAAGTATTAGGAAATGGGCCCAACTTAGGAATGGTTTAATTTAAAAAAAAAAAAAACAATAAAACATAAATCTCAGAAACATTTCCGAAACAAAACTAAGTATTATGTAAAGAAATTTTCAAATTTTATCTTTTAGACCATTCCCCCTTAACAAGGCCTTCAAATTACTTTTAAATTATACAAATTTATCAAATCAATTTAGAGGTTAACATAATATGTATGAGCGGATAATGAACAAAACAAATGCAATTCAAAGGTAGGTAATGTAGGGACCGATTAGAATCTTTGTTAATAATAATTAACGATTTAATCTATTATTAATTGTTAAAGTATTAAATACAATTTTAATGACACACGAAAATTAAACAGTTTCAACATTTAGGACAAATAACCCGACTTATTTTTATGGGAATCTAAAAAGAAAAACAAAAACAATTTTATTTCTTAACTTTACAATAATATATACTAAACTGAAGCAATAGTAATTTTTAGGAGAATTATTTTCTCCATTTAGTAAACTAAAAATGAATGTACCACAGATAAATATAAAAACAAAAATTGTAAATCAATATACGAACACTATATTCAGCAATAAAATATATTTAAAAAAAAAAGAAAGAAGTAAATCAAGACCATACTGCGCCATCATAGTTATTTCTAGCATATACGTAGTTATATTCACAAAATGGTGAAAAATAATTAATCGATTTATATGTATTTCAAAATCCGTAAACAAAAAAAAAGCAAATTTCTTGAGACACACAATAAAATTATAAAACAATAGTTCATTGTTATAATAATAAAAAAAAAATATTTTGATCAAAGAGAAAAATATATAAATATTCGTATGTAGATGATTTAATCAGACAAGTGATTGTTTTTTAATCCATGAGGATGATTTACAAGATATAACCATATAAAAAATTGTTACACTAAGATTGGCCCTGTGGACAGTTCTCCCGAAGGCCAAAATTCCTGCTATTGAATAATGAATAATGATTCAGAAAAAATGTTATTAAACTACGCAAAACAAAATAGGGCCCACTAAGCTTTCAGGCTCTCATTTGAAAACACTTGGGCCCCCAAAATGGTCAATTCCTTGAATGCATGGGTCGGAAAAACGTTCACCTTGACTTCTCTTACATTCGTCTGTAAAGCTGTAAAGAGTACAGGCCTCCAGTTGTACAACTGATATTTTTAGTCCCGTTTTCGCGGTAAAAAAAATAATTTTATTCGCTTTTACTCTTAGTACTACTTAATACACTGTTTGTTGTTACAAGACCGAGGCTTGGCGTGTTTGCCAGTCCCTTTTATTAGTTCTATATTGTTAGCTCAGCATTTTTTGGTGTGGGAAAATTTCAGTTTGTTCGACGCGCGTGCATCGGAGGAAGCAAGTTAAAAGTGCAGAGAATGCAAAAGATAAGATTGTGGGAAAAGAGAAAAAAAAAATGAATCAACTGGAAATTGTGTTGAAATTCGGGTATCATCTGGTATGCGTTACCGGATACGTAACTTGCATAGTCCAATTCGAATGTTCATGGGCGTAACTTAAGCGCGCTGCCCGATATGCCCGTGTCAGTTTCGGTCGAATGGCGCGCACTCTGGACCGTTGACCGTCTTCGAGGAGTACTACTTACTTGAGTGCCAGTATATTGCCGCAGTTGATTTTGTATACTCCCAACGTGCAATTATTCTTACGTACCGGTCTTCTTGCGCAGTTGTGACTCTGATTCTTCCTGATCCATGTCTCCTTGCTACACTCCCGTTTTCTTGGAAGCGTTCCCAGACGTTTCGGATAGCTCGCTGCGGTACACCGATACGAATTGAAGCACCAGTGCAACAACCACTTTTTTGCGAAATATGCAGAAATACAAACAAAAAAATCCTGCGTCGTTCGGTGTACAAAAAAGATATCTACGTTGACTCTTGGATAAGGAAACTCGCTTTTGGAGTTATCACTAGCTTTGTTCAGTGAGGAGAAACTAGAACAGAACAGCACAGATTTGTGAAAAACGTCAAATCAAATGAGAACAGAAAAGTACAGCACAGCTGATTTTGATATTTTTCACAATTGTGTTCTAATTCGAAAGTTGGCGCAAGGTTTTCTGTTCCGAATAGATTGGAACAGCCTCACTGAACACAGAGCAGAACAGATTCGGACAGAAATTTGTCTCACAGGAAGGTTTGCATTAGTGGTTTCTTAGAGCACTGTGCTTTCTTTGCCTACTTAGTTGGAGACAATTGTACAATTGTTGACCAAAGTATTAATAAAATAAATACTCATAGAATCATAGGCATGCAAGGTATACAGTTAAATACTTAGCTTCGATAATATTTACCAATAGAGCAATTTTTAGACAAAAATCAAAATAAATCTTTGGTGGGCCCTATTTTGTTTTGAGTAGCTTATGTTAATAACAAAACTGCTCCGAAACACAAATATTTGCCCGATTTGTTTACGTTATTATTCAATTTAGAGCAACGAAAGTGGTCGCATGTGACAAGTGGAGTTATTGTTAGACCTTCGAATTTAAGGCCCGTTTTCCTTGATTCGGAGATCTGTTGTTATTTTTTCGCAATGGATATAAAGGGTTTTCCAACTGGGACTTGACAACTTTTAATTTAATTTGTGAACGCACTCTTTCTAATCATAAAACTGTTACTGTCAATTTATTCAGTAAGCTCAACATTTTCATCATGGTACAGTACACGAATGAGCAACGTCTGCAAATTATAAAAAATTTCTACCGAAATTCAGTTGCAGTAACTTTAAGAGCGTTAACTCCAATTTTCGGTCGTAATTCTCGCCCTAGTAGACAGGCAATAACAAATCTAGTGGAAAAATCTGAGCCGTCTCATGAGACAACGGGTTGATCGAAGTGTCGAAAATATCGCTGCCGTTCAGAAGTCTGCAGCAAACGACCCAAATCAGTCAATTCCACGGCGTTCTCAAGAATTGGGCATCGCTCAGACAACATTATGGCGTATTTTGCGTAAGGATCTTGGTTTACACCCATACAAGATGAAGCTGACTCAAGAATTGAAGCCGATGGACCATTTGAAGCGACGTACGTTCTCCGATTGGGTTCTGGAGAAGATGCGCCAAGATGATGAATTTCATCGCAAAATCATCTTCAGTGACGAAGCTCATTTTTTTCTCAATGGGTTCGTCAATAAGCAAAATATGCGTTATTGGTCGGGTGCTTCATGAATCATGTGCTTCATGAATCACCACTTTATCCACAAAAAATAACTGTTTGGTGCGGTCTGCATGCCGGCGGCGTTATTGGGCATATTTTTTCGTCGACGATAACAATGGTCACGTTACTGTGAATGGTCAGCGCTATCGCGTCATGATCACCGATTATTTTTGGCCCGAATTGGAAGATATGGACTAGGACGACATGTGGTTTCAACAGGATGATGCCACAAGCGACACAGCACACGCTACAATCGATTTATTGAAGAGTAAGTATGGTGAGCGTGTTTTTTTTTGTACATTAACTTTATATAAGACTTTTACGGCTGTGTTGCCCAATGTTCGAAGTTTCTTAGGCAAAATAAATCGTTGGCTTCTAACTGCTTCCTCTCTTCTAATGTGGTATGGATTTTCTTGCGGCATTATGCAAGCGTCATACTCCAGTACTTTTCTGGAGAGAAATCGAAGCAAACAAATAAGCCAAAAACTTTATGCCAAACTGTTGCCACAAGAAAGCAAAACACTGCCGTGTGAAAAAATACCTGATGACCCGGCATAGCATAAGACAACGAAGATGTGGAAACAGCAGAACACATACTATGCGACTGCAATGGTTTAACCAAAACACGTCAACGTTACCTAGGTAAACTCTACCTTGAAGCAGCGGATATAGCTGCCAGCTCACCTAAAGACGTAGCCGCCTTCCTAGCCAATTGCGGCATCATGGATGAGCTCTAAATGGAGGATAACACAATAGGCCCAGTTGAGGCCGCAGTGATCTGGGATTCCTTATACCAACTCTTACTACAACTCTTACTTGAGAAGTCTTAGAACTCTTAATTGAAACTTTACTTGATGCAGGAAATATGGACATTCAAAATGTTGAATATTGCAAATTATTAGAAAATTGTCAATTGTTAATTTCTGGAAAGTATTCTACTTGGTTAGCAGGAAATTGATTTACCCAAAATAATATGCAAGATACTCCAAGAGAAATCTAAATCGCGGTTTATAGCAAACGCTAAATACGTAGAATTGATTGACAACAAAGTATCTCATAATATTTTACCACGATCAGTAAAGGTGTTAGGCTGTTTTTGAAAACGCCACTTGATCGTCAATTTGATCTTCATTGCAGCAGTTAAGGGTTGCAAACGGTATTTGATATTGTTGATCTTTGTCATCTGCATGATTTTCTTCTTGCAATCGCATTTGACAAACAAAAAGCAAAATGGAACCTTTAACAGAAGTTATTGAGAAAATTTTGATGGAAAATATTAGTGAGAGTTTTTGCAAGAGAATAAAGCTACTGAAGCTTTCTTGACTCTTTCTTGAATGTTAGGTTTCCAGTTTAGTTTCCTGTCAAAAATGAGACCCAGATATTTTGCTGTATCGGAAAATATTAAACTGGTCCCGTTTATTGAGAGAGGGTCTATAAGTGGAATTATGTATTTGCTGGAAAATTCATCTTGTCAATTTTATGGGGTTTACTGCCAATTCAGAGTGATTAATCTATTGATATTGAGATCTTTAATGGTATTAAGATGCTTACCTGAGACGGCTATAGGAACGTCATACACATAAGCAATAACCCTGCTACCACCCGCTTCCAAGTATCAACTAAGTACTTCAGCCCGTCTAAAATCATGTCAATGACATCAGCCTTTACTACCGCATTGTATTAATTAGCGTGCATTTGGTATAAGCTTATTAATTCCGAGGTCAATTCCTTTGATCAATAAATTTCTTCCGTCATTTTTTAGCCAACTGCTCTTAATGGGGAACGAAAAGCATTGAAGCGAAATTGAAAAATAACGAGCACGGAGTAGAAGAAACATCAAAAATATGGCATCAAAACTCTACCCATGACTCCCAGCGTTGTGGTTTCGGGTTATGACTCAAGAGTCGCCGTGCAAACCTTGTTGTGAGAGAGATGACGCAGGGAAATTGTCATATTTCTTGTTAAAATATGTTTCATAGTTTTTCCAAAATTATGAGAAAGTGTCTTTTAAATTGCTGACGCTTCATTTTTGTATTATTTTTTCCATCAGCAACGAACATGTGTATTTTTATTTAAAATGCATTTTAATTACTTTAAATTCGTTTATACAAGACGCTGAATGTGCTATTGAAGTTTAAGAAAGTGAGTTTAGTTCTGTGAAAAAGTATATGCGTGGTATAACATACCTGTACAATAGCAAACCATCTTTTAACCAATGCACGAACCGTACGTACACCACATGCACTCAAACTGTTTTATCAAATTCGCCCTCCATATCACTCACTACGGAGAACGAAAAAAAAATAAAACGCATTCTTCCCCAATGCACTTACCCGTTTTCATTCATAATTCTCCTTCCTCCATCTCCTTTGCTAAACAAAAGTAATACAAAAAAAACTCACCATTATTCACCAGTACTCACTACTCACCATCACCAATCGTACATTGTATATCGCCGTCGCTGTCAACGAATTCGTCGGCGAAAACACAAAACTAGTCATATTCAAATTCTCCTTCGTGGACGGTTGTTTGGTGAATTGACGGAGAGCTGCTGAAATTATTTTCTCTGCAGAAAGAAAAAAAATAAACGAACGCGAGATCGTTGCAAACTGAGGAAGAAGAATTAAAAAAAGAATAACAAATCTGCAAAAGTCAGTGGTGTTTTTTTTTGTTTTGCGTTTCCTCTGTGTTTTCTGTGGTTTGTGTGCGTGCATTCGAAGAAATCCGCGAGATAACATAAAGCCGATGCGTGTTTAAAAAAAAAATCGAAAAATTTATAAAATTGAAAAAAATTAAATAAGAGCAAATTGATAAAGGAATACGCAGAGAAATCCTGGAGATAAGTGCGTACGGGGGTAGTCAGTTTTTTTGGTGTGGTTTGTGAATGTGCGTTTGTGTATCAAGGAATCTCACACAGCAGCGAAGGTGGAAGTAGCAGCTGATTCGGAACAGAAACTGAATCCGAATTCGGGACTCCCCTTGTCCGAGCATCATTCAACCATTCATCTACCTGTGCTCGAAAGCACCAAGGTGAGTGAAAAATTACTCCCAATCGTGGGACTTGCAATTTCTAATGTAATCGCAGTTTCCTCGCAAAAAAATCCCCGTCCCTGTGGTCGCTATTCATTTTTTTTTTACTCTTCCGAAAAAAAACTAATTTCACGGTCATTGTCTTAGGGTCGGACGACATCGTGCCGCCATTGGAAGAAAAACGAAAAACCAGTCGACCGCCATTTACTCCATCCACAGAGATGCGTTGGGTGTTAATCCACAAACCAGCAGTAATGTGCTCGGTGACGAGAGGAAAAATCGATAAAAAGGATTTTCTCTGCTACCATCCTGACTGAAAGTGAACTGAAGCTGTGCCGTTCCAAGTAGTGGGTGTGAGGCGGAATGGTCGGTCGCCTTGAAACTCCTAGTCACTGTTAGAGCAGAATTTTCTGCCTTCGTTCGAGGATTCTAATTGAAGTAATTTCAGGTGGAGTTGATTGATGTCAATATTTCTGTTCGACTGTGATTGGCCAATTTGGCTCAGCATCACGACTAGACGTGCACACGGTTGTGGTTGTGTTGGACTGCTGTTGCCTAGGAGATCCACTTGGATTTCAGTAGGTAGTTAACAGAATGCAAAAAAATAAAAGTGCTCTCCTTTGACTGTCAGTTCTGGGGGGTGCAGTTTTGCAAGTTACAATTGCCCCCTGGAAAGCATCACTTTGTTAAATGAGTGCCAACACCCGAGGTGTTTGTTGAAATTGTTAAGATCAATTTGCATTAAGGCTTAGGTAAAGTTCTCTAATTGGTTCATTCATCAGCCAGTAATCTTAATTTGCTTTACTTTAGACGACGTTGCAATCCTGGTAGTACCTGTGACTTAGCAAATAGCTTTCTCTATTTAGCGCTAATGGCATCCTTCGTCCCCTCCCTTACTTGAGCGCGTTAACTAAGGCGAGGTATTTTTACCGCGCTGTGAATCGAGAAGGGATTAGAGACACTCCGAGCTGAAACGGTGGTGTTTCTTCGTACAACATGTCCTACCTTCTGATCAGGACAATGTCGTTGTATAGCCCATAGAGTTTGTTAGAATATCTTCTGCTCCAAATTCCATTTAAGCAGGCGTGACCTAAATACACTCAAAAAACTTTATTCCCGATTGAACTGATGGGAGTCCGCCCGCTTCGGTTAAAATTTATGTTTCCGCTCCATATAGTAGGACTAGAACTAGAAGGCCTTTTCAGTGCTTGCTTTGCAGTTGCCCCCTTTTTTCGCTAGCTCTACGAGGTGTCGTCGTTTAGGGGGCACAGGTAGAACTCATCTGCGTCGAAATCCTTTTTGACATGAAATGGCTCGACGGTGTCATTACCGATTTTTACGAAACAGTGAGCGTTTTATGTTCTATCCTTCATAGACGGATGAGAGTTGCAGGGCTCTTAGAGCCCCACATGGCTCTGTATAGCTTCCAACTATAATTCATATAAATGTAGGACCTAAGAATCAGATTTGAAGTTGATCTGGTTTTCCTAAGATCTATCTCAGGGTAGATGGTGGACTTAACAGATCTAACACCACATTGACAAGGACATATCAAATTCTTGCCAATTAATGGCTTTTACACCATCAAGTGGGGGGTCAGTGAGCAATATTCTCATAGTGGCCATCAGGCAATATTAATGGAGGTCAAGGAAATAAAACCGGCCCATGTCCCAAAATTTACGGTGCCAAAATGGAATGATAGATCTTTTGATGGCAATTCTTTCTCCCCGATAACATGCTCGAAAATGCTGAGATTAATAGGAGAACATCTTTTCCTGCAAACATCAGCCACTAGGAGCAACATTATAAGAGAATTCGGTCCAGAGGAAATCACACTAATCACCCTGCAGGAGTTGCTAAGGGCATTCGGCAAGATAGGCTACAGGAAAGATCCTGGACCTGGCGGCATCCCGTATAAAACAATACTGTCAAAAATAAACCGGACCTCTTCATATCAACAATACAAAAGTGTTTCACTGTTGATGCCATACGAGCGGTAGTCAATATTGCAAAGGGTGCCATCGAGGGAGAAAGATGGCTCTACACACTAAGGAGTATTGTGCAATAGTTACGCTGGACGTTAAAAACCCGTTTAAGTCTGTGAGCTGGTTATCCATTAGAATGGCATTTGCTAGGATGCACCCACCGTATTATTTGCTTAGGATAGTGACGAACTATTTAAACAACAGGAAGTTGGGGTACAATTGGGATATAAGGGTAAAATACGACAAAGTCACTGTGAGGGTCCAACAGGGATTGGTCCTAGGACCACTGTTTTGGAACATAATGTATGGCGGAGTTTTACAACTAACGCTGCTCATTGCCATCCTGACAGTAGCCAAACAGATTCATGAAGTGGAAACAGCCACAAATGAAGCAATCGCTCTGATAAATGATTGGTTTATCTCCGCCGGATTGGAGCTGGCCGATCAAAAAACCGAAAGAGTCCCCATTGAATTCGCCAAGTTTCCGATCGGTAACCAAACCATCACGTCCAAAGAAACAATTACGTACCTGGGAGTTAAGTTCGACAACAAACTGCAGTACGAAAAGGACTTGGGTTATATATGTGAAAAAGCCTCGAAGGTGCAGGCAGTTCTGTCGCGAATATTTCTTAATATTGGTGGACCTGGATACACTAGAAGAATCCTTCTTTCCAAAGCAAGAACATTAATCCTTCTGTATGTCACCCCAGTTTGGCAGAGCCACTAACAACGAAGGAGTCAGAAACGAGACTATCTTCAACATACAGGATCTGCGCCTTAAGGACAATTAGCGCTTATCGAACAATTTAAGAGGAAGCCGCCTTTGCCATAGCTGAAATGGTCCCCTTTGACATCCTTGCAGACGACACGCTCAGAATATACAATAGAAAAATCTTGGGCCATCACGTCGGTATTAAGACGATTAAAACTGAAGAAAAGATAGCGTCAATAGCTATTTGGCAGGCCCGTTGGACTAATATAACAAAAGGCTGATGGGTGTATAAATTAATACCGAAAATCCAAGACTAGATAAATCGAAAACACGGGGACTATAACTATCACCTAAAGCAGTTGCTATCTGGCCATGGTGGCTATAGGAAATATTTACACTGCTTCGGACACGATAACTCACCTTTTTGCCTAGACTGCTCAAAGGAAGACACAGAGGAAGCTCAGGAGGAAGACACAGAGCATGAAATATTCCATGGCATACGCTTACTGGAATGAAGAAGTCAATAACTGACCAAATGTTGCGGTCAGAAGAAAATTGGCTGGAGATCTGCACATTTGTAACAAGCGTGCAAACGAGCTAGGAAGGATCGGAAGAATAGAATGCAGATGCAGATGCAGCAAATGTAGAAAATATAGCATTGAATGCTTATAAGCCCCGCGAAGTAATACTTAATGGCGGTGCTGCGAGTGGTCGAAATGTGTAGGGTGTGGTTTAGTACGTAGGCGTATTCCTGGAAAAGGAGTCTGATTCTTCTGTATTTGGCGGAGTTTAGGGAAACATCCCTTCTTAAAGATTAGACAAACGATGCTAGGATTCCATTTGCTGGTTTATGCTCCTTACCAACTTAATCTCCGCTGCCTTAAAGAATTTTGTAGATAAATCCTCTGCTGCTGCAGTCTTATTGCTCTTTAATGAAGATGTCGTTATCCGAACCTATTCTTGGTCTGGTGGATGAAGTTGTTGCCGATCATCATCCACTTTGATTAATTCATTCTTCCTGACTGCGGAATGTTGGTCGTCGTTTGTTTGGATGTAATTCAAGAACATTTTCACCACAGACTGTGACTGCTATTACGTTCTCATCATTATATCTACAACGCTCCTGTTCGGTATTCGTGTCCTTTTCAAGTTCTTTTCACATTTTGGCAGAACTTCCGACTATCATTTCTGCAGAAGCGTTTATAGTCTTGATCGAGTGGTTGTTGGCTTGTTTTCTTTTCTTTTCTCAGAAGCAAAGACTCTAGCTTCAGAAGGTTCATTGTGGTGGCCGGGTGAAACTTAACACGTCAGATGTGCCGTCTCTAATGACGTGTTAACGTCTTCTTCTGCGCTTGATGCTGAAAGCAGAGAATTTCTCAAAAGATTTTCGGAGACTCAATCAGAAAAGGCTCTAGCAAGCTCTTGCGATTGTAACCGTTCGATTTTTATAATACTTATTCGGTGATAGTTGTCAGAGTCGATGTTGGCTTCTCGAATCTTTTCGACATCCATTTGTGTAATCTATGATTACATTTCGCCCCGCCGCAAAATCGGATAGTCTGAGTCCATTTTCGAACTGGTATCGTGTAGAGTATGTTTTCCGTCTGTGCCACCAAAGATGCTCTCTTTGGCGCTAAAATCACCAATGACGATTTTAACGTCACCCATGATACAAGCGTGTGGCACGCAAAAATTAAGTTAGTTGCACTCGATAAGACTTTTGATTTCGTTTCTGTCTGCTAGAAGTCGTATGTACAAGTAGTGACTGCTCTATATATGTAAGGTTCGGTTTGATGCTTCGTCCCTCGTTACAGCTGCAGCAAAGTATCTCCGAAAGGACGAGGATTTGTTTGAGGCAGTGCATGAAACGATATAGGAACGTTGAAACGTTAAACATTTGCCTCAACCAAGATAACAAAGTCACTTCAAAATTGTTTAAAATTTTCGAGAAAATAACAAGGTCAGGTCAGAAAGGCAAAGCAATAAAAAGGTCGGGTTTAGAAAAAAAAAAAAAAAAAATTTGAGTTGCAAGACAAGTCAAGTATTTGTTGACCGAACAGAAAAGATTTGGAATGATTATATATTTTCACCGACGAAGCTTGATTTTTTGTAACCATCCTTTGAATCGTGGATGGAGTGCATGGGGAAACTGCCCAAAGAAGAGTGCAGTGTCTGGTAAAAGTGCATGTGTATGACTCGGAAAACTGGTAATCTTCATCGGGAATCTCGATTCTCAAAGACACAAAAAAAAGGATCTTTGGCATCTGTTGAAATGTTGTTCGGACGTTGAAATTGGTATTGGCCTCTGCTATAAGACAATAGAACATCGTAGTTCTATTCGTCAGTGCTTCAAAGATATAAGTGACGTTAATGTGTTTGATTGGCCATCTCAGTACTTTGCGCCCTAAATAAATGTTAGAAGTATAAATAAATAATAAATAATTTTCTTTTCCAAAGTCAAGCGGTTACCTTCTTTTACCCCACGCGCTCCTGTCAACCACACTGTACGTTTCGTCGAGGTCTTTATTATCTTCTGTCGAGGCGTAAACCTACTTATGTAAGCCTATGTTGATGGATTTAACCTTGATGAACATTGTAATCAGGCGTTTGCGAATCACTTCCTCCTTTCTTAACCTGGGCTCGAAACCGGCTATGGCGGAGTTCTTTCTTTTTTCTTTTGAGCATGAAGCCGCATTTAGAGTACTGCGAGATGCGATACGTTGTTCGAAAAAGAGAGCACATGAACTGTCAAAAATATCTCCGTAACAGGTACTTCAATGGGTTTGTTTACAATAATGCGAGTCTCGCAGCAAGCATCGCAGTCAATTTCGAAAATCTGGAAAACTCGCATCGTACAATGCGTGACGGATAATTTTTTTTCGTTTTCATTTTGAGCTTGTCATTTGTGAGTGGTGTTTTTCGGGTTATTTTTCCCATGATTAGCATTTAACTTGACAATTGTTCGTTGCGTTTTGACGTATCATTGTAAACAGACGTCCGATGTCCGAATCCGAATGCGACCTTCGTATCGCATCTCGCAGTATTGTAAATGGGACTAGAGGTTTAGACTAGGGTAAGCCAATATCTTATCCACTCCACTAACAGAATGACGGAATAACATCAACGCTTTTAAACTTTGCTCTGCTATGGACCTATGTTGCATCTATGCCTTGACAAAGATGGTTATCAATGAGTGTCTTCAAGGTTTGCAGAAGAAATGATGACGGGCTTATAGAGGCTTAGAGTCAATGCAGTCGCCAGTGGAGCTGATTTTAGTACGAACACCACGTTGCACCTGGTTTATAACCTGGAGATGTACAAGTACAACAAAAGCGGCCTTAAAAAATGATAAAAAGTGAAGGATATCGGTATGAATCTAACTAGAGGGTCATCCAACAAGAGAGGTCATTTTAAATTTCGCGCCATTATTGAACTGTTAACATTTAGCTATCATTGCGGCGACTTTTGCACAAAGTGCTGATTTTTTTTTAAAGAATTTAACACTCAAGTGGGTATGAATGCACTTAAAGTGCCTCAGCATGCGTTTAGTTTTTTGAAAAATGGGATAGAGAAAGAAAGAAAGACATTTGGGCTCAGTGGTTATTTCGCTCCATGGGTGACATCCAACAGTTAGTGAAAGTTGGGCTTGTTGTTGATTTCTATTCAACTACTCATCTTACTTGATTTTCGTTAACTGAAAAAATGAATATGTTTTCCGCGCGAGGCTGGGATTCGAACACCGAACCTTCCGATTTGGAAGTGCTCAATCAAGCGCGTTTTCGCACAGCAACAGTGAATTTAATCAATAAATTTAAACGTCTGGAACACGTTAGTGATGTGAAGACCCCAACTCGTATTCGTCCGGTAAAGTCACCTGAAAATATTGCCGCCTTAGCTGAGATTGTGACTGAAAACCCAGGTGCATTTCGAGACGATCACAGGAAATGGGTCTATCCGCAACCGCCTTACACCAGATTATGCGTAAAAATCTTGGCCTACCTGCTTATAAGGTACATTGGACACAAGAATTGGAGCCACCAAGTTGCGCACTACGTCGTACTTTCGCTGATTGGCTACTGTAATGAATGAACCAGATTATGATTTTTTACACAAAAATATTCTGAGTGACTCCGAAAACCCAAGAGAAATAGTCGAACAACCTCTCCATCCACAACAAATGACACTTTGGTGCGGTGTTATTGGGCCATATTTTTTCGAAAATGATGCTGATGCGACCGTTTCAGTGAATGGAATGCATTACCAAACGGTTTTAACTGCTTGACTGACCAGACAGCTGGTAAAACAATGGCTCTATTGCGTGACAAATTTCCTGGACGTGTGATTTTTTGAAATGGAGACTTCAGTTTGCCGCCGAGATCGTGCGATTTTACACCTCTAGACTTCTCCTTTGGGCTATGTTCAAGATAAAGTCTAGGCCAATTCTCTATCAACGATTCATGAACTAAAAGAAAATATCAGAGCTGTTATTCCCGAAATGCAGCCGCAATTGTGCGAAAACGTAATGAAAATTTTCTTCAAAAGAATGACTATTTGTAGGCAGAGCGGAGGCGGACATTTAGAATATATTATACTCAACCTCAGGGTTGGTACTTTAAATTAAAATAAAATTATCACCACTTTTCATAAAAATGTTGCGTTTTTCTCTTGATTTAAAATGGCACCTCTTATTGGATGGCCCTATATTTATAGCTTTCCTTGCCTGACGCAAAATAAGTTACAGTTACCTAACTAATAAGATAGCTAACGCCTCTATCGTTCGCACATGTAAACCTTGTGCTTACTACATATTTTGTGATCGAAAACGATCGATTATTCTTTATTAAGTCCGTCTCTGAAAACAAATCCGCATTCCAATGTGTATCTAACGTATCAATCGTTGTCGTAGTAGTAGTTGATGTCGCAGTTTTTTTTTATCCCGCTTAACAGTTGTCGAAGGCATCCATTAGTTACTCGACTGCAAGAGTTCTGTCTAATGTTAAGCTAGGCACCTCCACAAGGTGGTAAAACAAATCATAAACATGAAAGTTACACATTGGTTCAATCGGAGCTGTAGATTCTCAGTAACTTCCCAGCAATTCACAGTCCAAGTCGCAGAGACTTAATAAGTCCACTAAATTAATGGTTAATAATAATAGCCCATGCGTAGACATTACGATCCTCCATCCCACACGAAGTCTTCTGCCTTTCTGCCAATCCCATAAGTATTAAACTCTGTAATGAGCACAAACAAGTCTTGAAGTCTTTTCAAGGTGCAGAGGAACATAAATGTGTGTGTATTCAATATAGGAATATTCTAATATCTTTGTTCTTAAATCTTAGATCTTAAAATGCTTACTAGATAAAGAAAGGCACAAGAATTTCATACTGACGCATTCTAAAATTCAATAGCTTGTTCTTCAACATAGCAATGACCTGCTATAGCTAAATACAAGGCATTTAAAATTGCTAATACTTGTTGATTTACAGTTTATTTATTATCTAAAACACTTGGTTTCTCTTTCTATATATTTTCTTGTCAATTTATTAAAATAGAACAAAATACACGACAGATTCAGTTCGCTGTTGTCGTGCAAATTTCAAAGACTCGCGTTCAAAAATACTTTATTTAATTACTTAAAAATAAATAAAATTATTTGAAAACAGCTGCTGAAATAAGATTTCTACGTGCTTAAGCTATTCGTAGGAGCTGAGTAAGAAACACCTGTGAATATGAGGACCTCAAGTTTGGTCAGATAGTTTGATTAACACAGATTAACACTTCTAACTGAATGGCCAATGCAGGCCACAAATGCTATATTCGTTGGAGGGTAATCGACAGCCGACCATTGATAAAAATAAAAAAACATACTCGTATTTGTCGCACCAGGTAGATCA
This sequence comes from Volucella bombylans, assembly GCA_949129095.1. Lineage (NCBI taxonomy): Eukaryota > Metazoa > Arthropoda > Insecta > Diptera > Syrphidae > Volucella > Volucella bombylans. Next base: position 157,730,978 of record OX422144.1, read on the forward strand.
AGATCTTTTCCCGCCCTGTCTGCCATCCATAGGAAGCAAGCGCCCACTCAAAACCGAAGGAATAGCTCGAAGTCGACTAAATAATTGAAAGATGTTTTTTTGTCTAAGATCCGTACCAAGACAGTGAGACACATTGTGGAAGGGACAATATAGAGGGAATCAACGAATTTCGGATCAGCAGATAAGTACTCGTAAGTAGTGGCAGCTTCGATTACGTGGTTAACACGTTAAGATATCCCGATTGTCATTGCTATAATGCTTCGGGCGCGGATTGCTTAATAAAGGTGTGTTGCATACACGAAGAAGGTTTGAATCAACACTTATAATCTACTCAATGATTTGAATGAAGGAAGGATAAGTCCTGGAAAACAAACGCCTGGTATAGAGAAGATATAGACACATTATAAGTGTTGCTCTCCGAAGAATGTGGAAATATCGTGGAACGCAGGCACTCGATGACGAAAATAAATCAGAAGAGTAGAAAACATAACGCACACACGAGAGAAAAAAACAGTCTGGGGGAAGATGAAAAGATGAATAACTACAAAAAAGGGAAATCTGATCACCGACGCTAAATGTTCTGGGAGAGACGGGAAGATCACTCTAATGAACCAGATTTGAATCGGAGAATCCACCAGGACAAGTCAATAACCACATGCTGTCGCCATGAAACATGGAAGAGGTAAGGAAAGAAGGTGGCTCAGAAATACGGACGGCCTAATTGACGGCAAACGATTTATAACATCATTGCGTCAACACATGAAAGTGAACACAAGAAGACTTGTGAAAAGGTATAATATGTCCAATACATAAGGAAGGAGATAGCATTCCTTGAGATACCTATAGGGGTATCATACCATGTAATGGCAATCCAGGCCATTTCCACACTGAAAAAGTGGCGCGCAACAAAACGCTTAAAACTTAGAGATACCAAACTGGATGACATCGGCTCGAGAGCAGGTCCGATAGAAATGTTTGCTAAATGAGGCCAGGACGAGACTTTTTTTTAATCCCGATGATGATGACGATAAGATAAGATGTCCGTTGAACATTTTAATGTTTAATTAGTGTGTGAATAAGGAAATAATTACGGATAAACCGTAAAAAGATCAGCAAACATCCAATGTCCATTCATCATTCGAACAGACACCAAGTCATTCCTGATTTCAGCGCCTGTGCAATCGATGATGGAATATTATTTTCCTGCTGACTAACAACCCATAGTTGCCTAGAAGATGAAAATACATTTTTTAGAATTTTTTAAGGACTTCGAAACTAAACACAAAACTGATAATATAAAAATCCTCAAACCCGGCAACTTAACGTTCAACTTCCTTCCAGTAAATGAAGTATTCAGGTGAACGATAAGTCTAGTAGAGCTGATTCCAAAAGATGGTGAAAGAGTCCTTAAGTCGGCAATGATATTATAAACCCACAGCGATAAGACATTGTTACTTATATTTAATGTTCACTTAATATTTCCACCGTGTAATCAAAAGAGTTGTAGTAGATAGGACTCTTTCAAAACTTGGTAATGTAGTTTCTGGTAAAGTTGGTTTTATAGATAGACATTCCATTCAGCCAAAACACCTACTAGTAATCCCCAAATGAATGTCTCTTTGCTCTTGTATGAATCACCTAAGGTGAAGGTTTTCATTAATGTGATGTAAACGTCCGATTCGTAGTTTTATTTGCTTGTAAAGTTCATGATCATATTTCCTTTTCCAGTTAGCCCGGTCTTTAGCTATTTGTCTCCAGTTGGGCACTACAGGTCGGTTGAATTCCCCCTCTACTTCTGAAGAGGTAAGGTCTTCCTCTACTGCGATGTGCCTCTGGGTTAGATTTGAAGACAATGGTGCCCATTAGAGCTTCAGATCATTCACGTGAATAAGGTGAAAAACGTGTTCACGTTATCACGTGATTTATTATTCACGTGAATGAAAATTTCACGTAAAATGACGTGAATCGCGTGAATAACGTACACAAGTAGTTGCATGAAATGAACAATACACTATGAAGAAATATAAATATAAGGCCATCAGAAATAAATTACAAAAAAAAAAAAACAATCGTTTATCTTATTGAATTTAAATATTTTTATTACAGAGTATTACGATTTTGATAACGAAAAATTAGCATATCAACATTTTGTGGAAGCAAAGAAGTTCTTTTATTTGTAACAATGTTTCCGGCTAATGAGAAAAACAGCGTTCTGAGCTGACAGAAGTTGCTGGTATGCACAAATATTGCTTTGCTAAGAATGCAATAGCGGGATATTTTACTGCTTTGTGTTTCTACGATTCAAAAGGGTTAAACGTAAACCTAAGCTGAGGCTCTTCTAAGTATGATTGGAGCTGCTTTTCCAAATTTCCTGGATTGACTGTAGTTTCTTGCTAAAGAAATTCCAACTTCTTTTCTGTACCGTCATTGTTTTCTGTTGAAGCTGAGCTTGAGGAAAATTTTCTTCAAGAAGTTGTTTCAACTTATCTTTTATTGCACCTCGAACAGGATAGCATTCATGCTGCAGATCTTTGGAGCGTGGATCTGGTAGAGAAGCAATTTGTGTTGATGATATGGTTTCAGGTATTTCACTTATCTGTAGGTCTAACCGTTTACGTAACTCGGAAGAAAATAAATTTTTGATTTGTTTTATCATTTCGGAATCAGCATCGGATTTTTCCATATGCATTTGTAGTAGCTTATGCGCAAGTGGTCGAACCATAGATGTTGGTGAGCCCTCCCTGCTTAACACGCTGGTGAGAACTTGCATCGGGTTGAGTACGTCTGCAAGTTGTTTCATCAATGTCCACTAATTAGGTTTTCTTTTTGCTGTCTCAAGGCCTGAAACCGCTTTATAATTGCTTCTTCTTTCAAAGGCTTATGATTTGGCTCAACAACAGCCATAAATTGACGGAAACCCTCGCTGGAACAATAAGATATTGGCATTTGATTTTTTCCATTCTTTCTGGGAAACACTGCGATCTAATCGAAAGTCTTGGAAATTTGTTTCTGTGTGAAGTAGATGTTGACGGTTGGGTTGCAGCTAGAGGACTGTTTGATTCGTACGTTCCATCGTTTTCAGCATTGTCAATCAAGCTGAAATCAAATGTCATAATTTGTACAGCTTTTAATATGGTCTATTAACAATTGAAATTCAAAACAAAAAAAGATATAATATACCTGCTATTGGCAGAAGTAAGATTATTAGCTCCATGAATAATTCGTAAATGTCGCAATATTGATCCTGTCGTACCGCCGCAACAAGAGAGTGAATTACTATTATCTTCACTACACAATTCGCATATTACTTTTTCACCTTCCTTTCGAGCATATTGCCATACCCAGCTAGGTTTCATATTTTTAATTACATACACAACTTATATTTTAAACTTTAATCACTAAAAATATCGAACAAGACTTTTCTGTAATCCGAAACAGATCAAGTTCAAAACAAATGTGTCAATGCAGTATAATATCTCAGTTTATATACCTTTGTAAATTCAAAGTGGCGGTATGCTAAACGATGATTCTGATTATGATTTAACTTGATAATAAATTTTCAATGTTACTTATTGCCCATCATAAATTTTTTTATGAATGAAGTAATAACTCTTAATTACTAAACAGTTCCCGAAAAAATGGATGACTACAAATATCCGGAGTTTCCAAATGCTAGGTTATCCATAAAAGAGTAAGTAGGTAGAGACATTTGTAATTTGTTTTGCTTTCAATCAGGGGAAAAAAAATTTTTTCAATTCTCATTGAAAAGTTCTTCGAAAACATGAAAAAAGACATTATTCACGTAATTTACGTGTTCACGCAATTCACGTGAAATTTATATTCACGTGAATCTTCACGTGAAGGTGTATTTCACGTGAATAACATGAACTCGCTTTCACGTGAAATCGTAGGCTCTAGTGCCCATTCGCTCTACATGTTCGAGCCATCTTAAGCGACTGATGTGCAGTTTTCTGACTAGATCGATGTCGTTGTACTGCTCGTATAGTTCGTTGTTGTATCTTCTCCTCCTAAGCTCGTCAACGGAACCGAGACCAAATATCTTACGAAGAATTTTTCTCTCGTAACGACCTAGGATATCTTCATCCCCTTTCTATAGGGTTCATGCTTCAGCGTCATAAACTGAGATGATCAAGGTTTTATATACGTTATAGTCTCTTTAGTTGTTCGGGATAGGGCGTTACTACTTAATTGCGATGGGCAAGGGTGATTCTTCGTTTTATTTTTACTGAGGTGTTCTTGGCAGAGATGATAACAAAGACAAGGTGGACACAGCCCGTTATTACCTCAGTGTTATAGCTGTCCACTCTGACGTTCTACCCAATTCCTCGAAATTGTGCGTCCCTTCCTGTTTACAGCATATAAAGTGCGGTTTACGCAAAACCTGTACGTCTTTTGATGGTTATTGCAGCGCCCCTAGTGATATGTAATGGATGTTTTTGACAAGCTTCACTACTAATCGGTTCATTTTTGATTTTGATTGATGACATATCGGTAGTTCTGTACGCAAGGAAAGTTCAAAATCGTAAAATAATAGTGAACAAATTTCTTGATAATCCTTCGTGGTCGGGGTCAAAAATCGCAAAGGTGCCAACAAAAAAATTGAGAAAACGGTATGTAAAAAAAGCAGGGCTTTTATGACAACTACCACAATGACATCGGATGTTTACATCAAGGAGCGCCTAACAAAACGACTTCTGCCTTTCATACGTAAGCACCAAACACCATACGGCAGTAACGTTTTGGCCTAATTTGGCCAGTTGTCACTACTCCAGGGTTGCCATGGAGTGGTATAAAAGAAAAAATGTGGAGGTTGTACCCAAAAGCATGAATCCACCTAACTACCCCCAACTTCGATCAATCGAAAAATATTGGGCAATTGTTAAATTTAAATTGCGGAGGAATGCAGGAGTTGTTAAAAATGTCAATTCAATGTTAATAAAATGGAACCATGGTGCAGCAAAAGTCAAAAGCAAGGATGTTCAGAAGCTCATGGCGTCCATCAGGACAAACACCCGAAATTGTATTCACACGAAAGAAAGCTAAGATTCATTTTAAAATTACTTTTAAGCTCAATAAATAACTTTTAATTTGAGGTATTATTTGTTTTGCTCGTAGTGTTATTTAAAAAGTTATAATAGCATATATGCGTACAGATTTTGCGTGAACCGGACTTTACAGTGAAATCTCCCTTATGCGGACAGCGACGGGGCCAACATTTTTGTCCGCCCAAGGGAAGAAAAAAATGTTAATCTTTTTACTCATTACGAGGCAAAACAAAAAAAAATCGGTAGGAACTGTTTTTGTTTTTTGCGCAACAGTTGAAATAGCTTCAGGTGGGTCTGCAATTCAACAAGAAGCTGAAATGTTTTTTCATCGTTTTTCTTGGCGGAAAATATTTTAAGTTGTTTAAATGCAGTTTGTTCTTCTTTATATAAGTTCTTCCTCGGAACTGCTACTTATTCCTATATTTTCTATTATGCTTCTGGTGTGACATCGTCATCTATGTTAACATTCTCGTCAATACGAATAAAATCTCCTGGTTCAACGTCATATTGGCACTCTTGAAGGATTTGAGAAAATGTTCTAAGCTCTGCAATGGTACTCGTAAATATTCATCTTCTGGATCGAATTCATCGACTCTTGCATTGATTTGTTGCCCAAACCAAGATTTTTTAAAACATTTTTCTATGGTGTTAGATGCCTTGTTTATGAAGCAATCAGGATCAACACGTTCACAGGTTTTAGTAGACCGCCTTATCGTTCCGACTTTATCAACAATACTGCTCACAATATGCTTGAGTATAAGCGATTTTAAAGTTGCTAATGACACCTTGGTGTAGAAGCTGGCAGATGGATGTGGTTTTTGGTGGAAGGTAAATAAGTTTCGTATTTTCGAGTCGCAAATCTTTAGCAACCAGCAGCGTTGTCCAAAAAAGCAAGACTTTCTTCTTTCGACGTCCTATTCTTTTATCAAAAGGGCGAAGCCAGTCGATCACAATTTCCTGGGTCATCCACGCTTTCTTGTTATGTTTCCATTCTACTGGCAGTTTGTTGTGCTTAAAATTTTGAAAAGCTTGTGGGCGGAATGATTTTCCAATGACCAAAAGATTTTCTTTTTCTCCTGCCATACTTGCACCATGCAAAATCGTGAGTCGCTCTTTTGATAACTTTCCACCTGTGAATTTTTCTCCTTTTAGACTCATTGTTGTAGTAGGCAGAGCTCTAAAGAAGCGACCTGTTTCTGGCGCATTATAGATGCAATCACAGCTATGGTTTCTGTTATTGATGGAATATTTTCTAAAAATGTCTTGACGTCCGCAGAATTAACATCTGCTGCCACTCAAGAAATGCTTTTAAATGCTGGCGTTGTAGAAACTTCTGAAACCAGTCCATTTTCAACGCCTAAACGTTCCGCGACCAGTTTTGCCTTGCGCCTGATCAGTGTTCCATATTTTTATTCCGCACGACTCTTAACCAATCGAACACTTTTTCGTCAACAAGACCCAATGTAACAAAACGCCGTTGTGTGTGAGTTGCGGCGTGATTTGACTGCAATCCTTCCAAAAGTGTCGTTTTGGCGGCATCTTGAGCAAAATAAATAAAAACCCCGGTAACGATGACCACGCTTTTGCACCATCAAAACGTAACCAACTAACTCGAAGGTGCGTACAACTGTAGTAGAAAACATATACATATTCGTATGCTTTCGTACACAGATAGTGTTTTTGCCACACGAACCATGACGCAACAATGTATCCGTTTTCGTCAAAAGCAAATAAGTAAAAACTTCACTGTGATAAATGATGGCGTTTTACGAGTTGCGAGAATTTCTTATTGTTGTTCAAGGGAGTGTCCGCCTAAGGGAACATAAAATGTAAGCAATCTGAAAAAAAGTTTATTTAGGAACTGTCGGCAATACGACGCTAAACCCATTTTTAGCAGTTTCCGTTCCACTACTAGCAAATGCACTAGAGTCAATATCATCGGTGAATGCTAGTAGTTGTACAGACTTTTGGCATCGAAGTTCTCAGTTATGTATGTAAGTCGTTACCGTTACCTTGACGGAGCAACGAGCTGTCATTCTGCACAGACAGGCGAGTTAAGCAGGGATGCCAAAACTAGACATGGTTCTATATATGTACGAGTATGTATGTAGCTCGTCTTTATAAATTTTGTCATATGTGGCCTTAAAATCGATGGAAAGATGTTGGGTATCGATTGAAAGTTCTTCAGTTTTTACCAGAATTTTCCGGATTGTGAAAATTTAGGCGATTGTGGCCTTTCCTCTCTTAAAACCACACCGAGAAGGGCCAATCAAGCTGCTGCCAAAGGGTTTCAAACTTTTAAACAATATGGCCGATTAGATCTCGTATGCTATGTTTTTCTGGATCGGGCAAACGATGCTGAGATTCTATTCATCAGGCATGCACTCTTCTGACCAAAGCACCTTTGAATACCCCGACCGGTAAGCCATCAAGTCGAGGAGCTTTGATGGTTTTAATCTTAGATTTGTCTATCGTTATTTAATTTTGGTCAGGTGGACGGAAGTCTTGGCCAATGGACTATTCTGCCTGACGGCAGTCTGCAGAAGTAGCTTTTCCATATTCTCAGCACTAATTGTGACTCTACTACAATACAAGGATTTCATCTCCATCACTGCAGGAGATGGTTTGCCACATTTTTTTTACCTGTTGGTAAAACTTCCGAAAGTTGTTCCTGGAGTACAAACTCCCAACATCTTTGATCGCGCGCTACTCATTCTCTTGTTCTTTCTTCTGGAGAAGCCGATGTTCTTCCTTCTTATTTAGCTGCATGTGCTTGCGGGCATTCTTCATCAAAGCAGGGATTTCTTGCTGATGGGTTCGGGTGAAACACCCTGCACATTAATTGCAGCGTCTCTGATGCCACGTTAGCAGCGTTGGCACTGGTCTTCGGTCTTCGGTTGATGCTGGCAACATAGGAGTTGTTGAGAGATGTCGGGATAGGCGTTCTGTCAAGATTCTTAAGGGACTCTTGCAATTGCAGCTTTTCTACTCTATATCTTCTCACAATAGTTCTTCTTTGTTGTGGCATTTAGGAGATCTGCATTTGTACCTTGGCTTAAACAATACGACCAGTGTTGGCTGCTCGGAAGATTCGGACGTCCAGAATACTGGAGTCATGCTGTACGTCGTTCGAAAAATGATACATTGAGATGAGGAAACCGTGTGCTTGCCATAGTGATATTTCGTCCCGTTGCAAAGTCGTCTCTCGTAGGCTATGCTTATCAACTATCGTATCAAAGATACCATTTTTTGCTATCACCTAGTATGTTGCTCATATGTCTTATCGAGGAGCTCGTAGAAACATTCTTTGCTGGCTTCGTCCTTGTCTGCCGTGGTGGCATGGGCACATATGTATTAGGTTTATGGTAGCGAATTTAGCCTTGATGCGGATTTGCAAATGGCACTTGCCAATTTAGACTCCATAAGTAATGATTTAGTGCATGAGTACGTATTTACTCATGTTGTTACCGGAGACCAATACTGGAAGTTAAGGACCCTACGAACTTGATTATTCATCTGCTCGTCCAGTCCAAGTTATAGGACAGTCAAAAGTTTCCCATCCAATGAAGTCATTTGCTTATAAACATATTTACATGTGTATTTATGCTTCCTTTGCTCGGGCTTGAAAACACAAGAATCCCGCGAGAGGGATATTTTATCAATCGCCCTTATGTCGTGTTTCTTGCAACGCGTTTGCACCCTAACTATTGTAACTCATCTCCAGAGAACTAGATTCTTTTTTAACTGATTGTCTAGGGGCACCAAGTTGGGGTAAACGGTTTTCATGGAATGTTTTTACAGCGACCGATTGCATTTTCTGTTCTATACCCATAGAGTGCATTCACAATTTTTCGATCCGTTTTTCTATAAAATTAATTGTTAGACATTCCATTCGGCCAGAAAAACCGTAAAATAGGACCAAGACATCTTCTTTTTCATAATTGGCAAGCGCTCAAGGGATTTTGCCTTAAAATGTTTGCATTGCAGAGAGGTTTTAGTAGCTCATGACCAGATGTACTCCAATTTTGGGCGGATAAATACCTTATGTATTGAGGCCAAATCAGAGGGGTGAAATAATTCTTACATCGCTTGAGGAAACCTTAACATTTCCCAGCATTTTTAGCTATATCAAATATGTGATGTTGTCATTGACACACATACCGAGAATGGAAACTTATTTTCTGTTTCAACGATGCGAGTGCTGGTGTGCTTAGATTTAACGACAGTAGACATCATTGTGTTTTTGTGATGCTGTTTATATCGGAATTTAATGAGCTTAGTGTAGGCTGCCGCTCCCGTTCTACAGCCGAAGAGCAGGAACGTGAGTCTGGGAACAATATGAAAAGCAGAGAGCACTGTCGTCAGCAAAGAAAAATATTGGATTAGAAGTATCAGACAAGAGGTCATTGATGAAAATTAAAAAGAGTTTCGGAGGCAGAAAGCAGCCCTGGGGCACACTAGCATTTATTTTGTGAATATCAAACTTGAAATCATCTAAAACGACTTGAATTGAATGTTCCGAAAGGTAATTTCCAATCTATTGAAGAGAGATTTGTCGATCCCAAATGCACGTATTTTCGACAAAAGAGCCTCATGCCAAATGTTTTAGAAATATCAAGTGTAACTATCTTGCTTTCGCCAGATTGATGTACACTTCGGTTCTACTTTTTTCGGTGCCGGTCATTGAAAAGTTGTCGTGATTTGAGCTGTTTCATTAGCTGACGGTTTATCATCGTTTCGATGACCTTGGAAGGAAGGGATGTAAGTGCAATTGGTCTGTAAGAGAAGAGATAAAAAGTTTCGCCATTGTTATGGACCGAGTGGACAAATGCTGTTTTACATCTGCTCGGAAAGAGTCCTAAAGAGTAGAATCGATGAAAAAGCTTATGCGGTGGTTTTGCTACCGTGGAACAACAATTCTTCGGCAGAAGGGAAGATTTACCGTCTGGACCAGCGGATATGGTCTCCATATAAGAGGCTCACTAAGTATGGGTGTTCTTCTATAATAGCTCAACTCCTGGTAACATTAAACATAAAACATAGACCAAATTTGATTTTATTATTATCTTATATTACTACGTGTAATAATGTTTTATTGATCGAAAATCCATTGATTGCTTAAGGGCTCGTTCATTTTTCTCAACATGATTTTCCCGGTCATATTCGCTCTAATGCGTCAAAAGCGTGATTTATTTTTAAATGTTCATTAGAAAGCGAATCCTGAAATCAAAGCATCGCGATCGAGGCAATTCATACTACGAGTACCATTGGTATGCAACAAGACTTCTTCATATGTTGAAAGAAAAATCTATGCAGATAGATATTCCTTTGGAATATAAATCACAGCACTTGTGCGAAAAGTAAGGTTGCGAACGTCAGTCAATAACCAAACTAAATTGTCGGTGTAAAAAGCTTTAAATTCAAAGCCATGCTCCACCATCATCAGCAACATTGGATGTTGATTTGACTAAAAGCTGGTTTGAAACATTTATCACTTCCAATCGGTTCCAGATGCTCACGTACAATTTCTCATCAAAGAAAAAAAAAATCCATACTTGTAGGCCTCCTCCATCAAATCGACAGAGTAAAGTCAAACTTTACAACATACATCTCGAGAATACAAAAGCCCGAAAGGGGGCTGTAACCGGCTTCTGTTGTCGCCATAGCTACATCCTCTCAGCTATTCCAATAATCACACTCGTATGTGCATAGGAGTAGCTATACGGGGTATGTATCTCGTATCTTTTAGATGCTTTCCATTATATGATTTCTCGAGGCTGGTGTTACCCTACGCCTTGTTGGTTGTCTTCTCGTGTATAGTTGCTAAAGGAAACACATTTCATCCGAATTCTTTGTCGTTTGCTGATTCGAGTGCATGACCTTGGTTCTGTTTGCTCCTATGAGTCCTTGTTGTCTTGATTTTTTTTTTTTCGTTTTTTGTTCTTCTTTCTTCGTCATCACATCTCGGAGGTTAAAGTCGTGGGAGTTATAGCAACGCTTTTACACTAATCTGAGTACTCGTATATGTGATAGTGAATCATGTGACAGGGTGGATAGTGTGGTGTGTGATGGAGAGGGAGTCGTATGACGCAAATCGTTGGGCTTGATTTCATTCCTCCTTGATTTAACTTTAAATAAGCATCATTCTACGAAATTTCAAAGAATTTCTATAGAAACAATAGGACTCGGTGTGACGCCACCAGCTTGCTAAATTCTCGTATATTGTATTGCGAAAACATTTAGATCTGGAAAACATTTTTCCAGATATCGAATCACTTACTTTGAATCTATGTAAAGATAAATTTGATGCTTTTGTGTTAAAGAGAATCGATAAGAGGTAAGCAAAGCTCTTATCAGTTCTTAAGAAGCGGTCTGTTTTTGTTTGGATTAAGATATGTACATTAAGGGTGTATTGCTTGGAATCCATTCACTTCACAAAGACAAGAAAATATAATTTTTCAATTTTGTAAACCTACGCATATCTGCTTCACTCTAAATAGTATAATTATCAATGTGACAGCCTCTCACACCATTTGATTTGAGGGGGCGCTCACAATTTCACAGTTAAAAATACATATGTATGTACATATGTATACATATTTAATTTTGTTGATTTTTCTCTGGCAAAATGATAATTGTTAGTTTAATGATGTTGTTTAAGGTCAATCGTATACAGGGATATACACTGGCGATCACTAGGATGAGGCCATACATTTTGCAATCTGTTTTCACTCCTTATACCTGTTGGAAATTTTGTACCCGCAAACTTTTACTACCTGAGAACAGGTACATATTTTCTCAACAAGAAGTAATAAAATTAAAGGGTTAATAAGAAACGGCCGTTGGAATTTCCCAAGATCAAACAATGAAGTATAAAAAGATGCGCCACTAGGATTAGGCCACATGCAAAATCTTCGAAAGAAAGGAAAAAATGAATAAAATGTTGACATTTTATGGGTTTAAAACATTTATTTATTACGTTTTTCCACATTAATAATGAGTATGCCCGCCATTTTTCGATATGACCTCTATAAGAATCGAATTTTTAAATAATCAAGATAAATTTGGGCCCAGGCATCACGAATAGCTTTGTTTAAAGTGTCCTTGTCTTCAAATTGTTGCCGCCTTCATACAATTTACGAGATAACCATGCCCAAACATTTTCGATTATGTTTAAGTCCGGTGAATAGGGCGGCCATGGCAAAAGTTCCACGTCTTCTGATTGAATCCAACTTCTAACAGCCCTGGAAGTGTGGATGGGGACATTATCTTGTTGGAATATCCAAGGCAGGGGTCCGAAAATGTTTTTCACTTTTGGAAATGACCGTTCCAGCGAACATTTGTAGTTGTTTCCGTTCATTGTTGTGGACAAAAACTCCAACTGGATTGTGCCATAGTAGGTAATAGCTATCTACACCATTACACCTGATGTACGGCTGTGATGTCTTGCCAAAAAAAGGTCCTCCTTTCTTAGATCATGAAAATAAAAGTTGTAGCCATCGGGGCCGTCAAGGCTAAACTTTTTTCATCCGAAAAGACAGCGCGTCTCCATTCACTGCTCCAAGCAACATGTTCTACTGCAAAATTTATTCGATGCTCCTTGTGTAGTTGCCTCAAAACAGTTTTTTTTAAAGTTTCCTCCTCTGTATAGTATCACTTTTTCGTATTATCCTTCGGGTCGTTCCTATGCTGGCTGATACTCCGCTGTTGGCCCTTATTTTAAACGCTGGTAGAGTAGAATTTGAGGCACGCCGTAGAATTAACCGCTTTTCTCGCAATGATGTGGATCCGCAAGATGACTATTTACAACAGTCTTACTCGTACTTCTATTAAGCCTCTCTCATTGAAAGCATCTAGTTTTCCTCTTTCTGTCTCTGTCAAAGACTTTCCGGAACCCTTCTTTTCTTTGTTAAACTAAATAAAAACAGTTCTTTTCAACGCTTTTTTAAATATTCCTAACAAAACTTTGAAAAAAATCGCTGATGTGAACTCCTGCAACGAAATATTCGCAATGGCCTCATCCTAGTGGCGCATCTTTTTATACGCTTTTCAAGAAGTTCATTGTTTGTTCATTCCAACGGCCGTTTCTTATTTACCCTTTAATTTTATGACTTTTTGTTGAGAAGATATGTATATGTTCACAGGTAGTAAAAGTACAAAATTTCCAACATGTAAAGGGTTTTCCAATAGGGACTTGACAATTTTGAATTTAATTTGTGAACGCACTCTTTCACTAATCATCAAACTGTCACTGTCAATTTATTCAGTAAACTCAACATTTTCATCATGGTAAAGTACACGAGCGAGCAACGTCTGCAAATTATAAAAATTTTCTACCGAAATTCGGAGTCGGTGACTGCAACTTTAAGAGCATTAACTCCAATTTTCGGTCGTAATTCTCGCTCTAGTAGACAGGCAATAACAAGTTTAGTTCAAATATTTGAGTCTACATATTCGTTGTGTGATGTTGCCGTGTCAGTGAGACAATGGGTTGGTCGAAGTGTCGAAAATATCGTTGCCGTTCAGGCGTCCGTAGCAAACGACCCAAATCAGTTAATTCCGCGGTGTTCTCAAGAATTGGGCATCGCTCAGACCACATCTTGGTTTACACCCATACAAGATCAAGCTGACTCAAGAATTGAAGTCGATGGACCATTTGAAGCGACGTACGTTCTCCGATTGGGTTCTGGAGAAGATGCGCCAAGATGATGAATTTCATCGCAAAATCATCTTCAGTCACGAAGCTCATTTTTGGCTCAATGGGTTCGTCAATAAGCAAAATATGCGTTATTGGTCGGGTGAAAATCCACATGTGCTTCATGATTCACCACTTCATCTACAAAAAATAACTGTTTAGTGCGGTTTGCATGCCGGCGGTGTTATTGGGCCATATTTTTTCGTCGACGATAACGATCGTCACGTTACTGTGAATGGTCAATGTTATCGCGCCATGATCACCGATTATTTTTGGCCCGAATTGGAGGATATGGACTTGGACGACATGTGGTTTCAACAGGATGGTGCCACAAGCCACACAGCACACGCTACAATCGATTTATTGAAGAGTAAGTATTGTGAGCGTGTTATCTCAAGAAATGGGCCAGTCGATTGGCCGCCTCGTTCGTGCGATTTAACGCCGCTTGAATATTTTCTGTGGGGCTACGTTAAGTCATTGGTTTATGCCAACATGCCGACGATGTTGGAAGAGCTCAGAGCGAAATAGCTGCCGTTTTGCCCCAAATGTGTGGCCGAGTCGTTGGAAATTGGGTCCAACGAATCGATCGCTGCAAACGTGGTAGCCATATGAACGAAGTCCAGTTGCATTCATAAATGTTTTGATTGTACCAATAATAAAGTTTTTGAAATATCTCAAATGGTTTGCGTTTTATTTAAAAAAAAAGTTGTCAAGTCCTTATTGGAAAACCGTATATAAAGAGTGAAAAACGATTGTAAAATGTATGGCCTCATCCTCGTGATCGCCAGTGTATGTATGTGGTATGTACGTATGTAACGGAAATGGTTCAATAATGACGTTAATGGTAAACTACAATCGAATCGTATTCTACTTATTTAAAGGACGAGTTATGACAGATGTGTCGATAAGCACTTCTCTCTCCCTCCTTTATGTGATGTTCTTAGGAAAAATATTTCTTCTAATATGATGTCTCCATCAAGCTGTCAAGAACTCCGGCTAATTCATTCGGAAACGAGAGTATTGTTGCTAAATCTTTTGGGGCCTTGACTGCCATTGAATATACATACTAAACTGGTTTGTTTTTTTAACTGAGAAGCCTTCCGATAAGGATAACTTTTAAGCAGTGCTATTTCTGTGACAGTTCTTTGACATTTATATTCAATATTTTTTATTTTTTTTGTTGAATTATGTTTATTTATTTATTTATTATTATTATTTATTTATTTTATATTATGAAATTATGAAATTATTATGAAATGATGGATGGCTGTAGCTATTGGTTCCTGATCCGTTTTCTGGTAAAGATGTTCGTAAAAGATATGGTTAGACCAGAAAATCCTTAATATGTTCAGTAGGCTTGGTGTTTAAGCTGATTGCATTGCTTCGCTTTATCATGAACATCATCCCAAACGCAGACATGTCCAAACTTTGCCGATTCGGCTGACAATATCCTCTTGATTCCACTTTGGGTAAAAACAACGCTCCCAAAATATTGGAAATTCCCTACTCTCTCTATTGATTGTCCAGCGATGCTAACTTGAGTTAATGAGTTAGTACCTACCGATTTAGATTTTATTTTTGACAGCCGCCCATTGACCCAACTTTCAGTAACACCAGAAGAAGAAGAGCCGCTAACTCAGAACCACTTCTTGTTGGGAGTTCCGAATTCGAAACAAACTCCAGGAATTATCGAAGCCAGAGCGCTCTGCTTGCGTAAGCAATGGAGGATATCCCAGAACAGTGAGAACCCGTTTTTGGAAGTCACGGATAAATGAATACCTTCCGGTTTTACCGAGACGATGCAAATGGTTCCCGAAAACGCCGCCACTCAAAGTTGGAGACGTAGTGCTCGTATGCGATTCCGGCCCACCAAGATGCCAGGTTGGGACGGACAAGTAGGCTTCGCCAAAGTAACGACATTTGTTGTTAGGAAATTTAAAGATTGTAAATTTATTGTGTGCGGGACTTCAAGTTGGCATTCGCAGCGAACATCCCTATCGGCATTTAAATTAACATTTTAACGAACAGTCCCATAAGTTTGACGTTTGTCACATTTTTGATTTAAATTCATTTTCAAAGCCGAACAGCCAAAGGGGACAGTCGCCAGCCAATTTGTAAGTAACCAAAAGAATATACCTTTGTAAAAAATTAAATCAATGTACTTAAATGTAGTGAAAAAACAAATAATCGAATATATGTTATATCCGTCGTCCGTTACTGAGCGACAGACGATGAAATGGATTTTGTCCACAGAATAGAAAACGTTTGCCTTCATCGTCTCTGAGGGTGTTAGCGCTATAGGAATCGAATCTGATTGTAGTAACTCTAAGAATTATGAAAGTGATACGGAAACTCAAAATACAAATGTTGAGTGGAATAGTAGAGGGAAGGATCTAGAATATTCAGAAATAAGTTTTTCTCTTACATATATGGAAAAATATTTGGATAATGATCTGATAAACAGACAAACTAATACATTCAACAATTACCCGAACTTGAAACCGTGATCAAGCATGAAAAGATGCTATCCAACAACTAATAGTGAAGTAGAAATAAAACTATTATGAATCCTACAAGGTATCGTGGAAGTAGGCATTAGTACTCTTTCTTTAGTAAAGATACATATGCTGCAGATCGATTTTAATTGATACATGCATATGTCAGTTTCTCCATTTTGAAGACAATAAAAGTTGTGGTCATCTAAAAAAATGTAAAACATGTAAAGTTTTATACAGACATACGAGGGTAGTCCCAGAAGTACCCGACCTAACAAACAAAACACAAACAAATTGGGGAAAAATATGATTATTTCTCTACGTAGTCTCCTTTTAGTTCAATACACTTTTCCCAGTGATGTTCAATAGCTTCGATATCCTGTTTATAGTGAGAATCCTTAAAATAGCCATCAACCGCAGACTCCATCTCTTTACTGTTGGCAAATCTTTTACCAGCGAGTCATTTTTTTTAAATTCGGAAATAGAAAATAATCCGAGGGACTAATCTTGCGAATAGGGCGCATGAGGAAGCAATTCGAACTTCGACTGATTGATTTTGGCCATCAGTCATGGCCATGATGATGACGGATGAGTCACCTGGTGCACTGTCTTCATGAAACAAAACTTTTTTCTTGATTTCAAAAACTGACGCCATGATTTTGCCTGCAGATCGAACTGTCTTCGCCTTCTTTGGAGCCGTATCTCCCTTTTGAATCCATTGTTTTGTCGGTTCCTACGTCTGGGGTATGAAGTAATTGACCCATGTTTCATCTTTATTGTTGTGAAACTTCGCCATCCTCACGACGCTGTTTTTGTTCCATTGTGAGTAATCGCGGCACCCATCTTGCGCACAGCTGTCTCATGCCCAATGCGATGTACAGGCCTTTTTGAATTACCTACCATATCTGCTAGTTTACGCACTTTCAATCGGCGGTCATCCAATACTATTTTGTGGATTTTTTTCAACATTTCTGGTGAACTCACCTCATTTGGTTGTCCACTGCGATGTTCGTCTTAACAACTCATACGGCCTCGCTTAAACTCTGCCACCCAATATTTTGTTGTTGTAAACGAAGGAGCAAACTCCCCTAGAGTAATATCCAGTTCCGTGTTGATACTGGTTGGATTGAGGCCTTTCAAATGAAAGTATTGTATCACATAACGATGACCAATTTTTTCCATATTTAAAAATTTATTGAGAGTGTTCACTATTGATGACTGCCGAACGAATACTAAACAACAAGTCGTCGTCAAGCATGCATTGTTGACGTGGCGATGCCTTTCCAAGTTTTTGTTGGAAAGCAAAAGTTATAGGCTTGTGGTCGGTCAGGATTATAAATCACCTTCCCTCCACAAAATGTCTGAAGAATTGTATTGCATAGTAGATAGCAAGAAGCTCGTGGTCATACGTGCTGTATCCTATCTGTGATTTCGTCAGTTTCTTTGAATAGAAAACTAATGGTTGAAGTTGCTTATTAACCATTTGATTTATAACAGCACCCACTGCAAAGTCGGAGGCGTCTGTGTACAGAACCAACTCGGCGTTCGGTGCGGGATAGTATAGAAGCGTTGCATCTATTAGCTCCTGCTTACAATTATCGTGCATTATACACACGCATACAAATCGCTCTCATTAGAATACAATAGAAACTTTACTTGTAAATCGTTCTCATTCTAGCAAATTCTGACAGGTCATAGAGATGTAAAAGTGTTGGTAATTCACTTACAGTGTGTCTGTGCGAAAGTTAAGGGCTAGCAAAAGTATTAGTGGAATTTGCCATCTAGGTTAGTTTATCTATGGCGAAACACATCGCTAATGGCCAATAGAAAAAAGTATCGACGATAGAATGCAATCTTGTGGGACCCCACTTTGGATCTTGAATTCCTCTAACAATTTTCCTCTGTGCAGAACATGACACTTAGACCCATCATAGGTTGCTTTGATAATAGTCATTAGTTTGTCGGGAATACCTCTCTCCTGCGCAAGGCAAGCCAGATAAACTGTCTGTTGAAACTGTCGAACATTTGCTTGTTCGGCATCGAGTGTATCTTCCAAATGTTCTTTTATTTGCTCAAGGACTACTTTGGCTATTACCTTAAAAACTGCAGAAAGCTCGCAAATGCCTCTCCTGTTTTCACACTCCATAAAACTAGCTTTTTTGGGTAGCTTGACAATCATTTCCTTCTTCCACTCGTCGTCTATACTTTATGCCTCCAAAGCTGTCTCAACAAGATGATGTAAAAGCTCTGTTGACGTTATTGGAGCGGCTCACAGAGGCTCTGCGGGAATACTTCCAAGTCCTACCGCTTTGTTGTTCTTCAGCGTGTTGATCGCGGTAGCGATTTCATCTTGCTTTCAGGAAATTGTTGCTCAGTTTGATTCGAGTACAGATCGCTGTCGAATACACGGTTAAGGACCGTAGCAAAATGCTCCTTCCATCGCTTGAGCAGATCCCCATCCGAAACGAGTCCAGAACTGTCTAGGCCTTTCACCTTTCAAAATGTTGGCTAGATCGATGACCACCTGTCAGCTCTTTGGTAATTCATGTTATACTTAGGCATTCCGATGATACTGCAGCGTCTTTGAACAGATGCAATACATAACTGACAAGTAGCTACCATAAGGTGATGATCTCGTACCAACCCCATGTCGGTTCCTCGTCTGCTTCGGACGTCTAAAATACAACTTCCGAAACGTCGATTGATCGCCAAATGGTGGATTTGGTTGGACGATGATTGCAGGTCTTATGCTCTAAAATGTTGCCTCCTACGACTTATTTCATTTCGATGTTGAGTGAGTACGGCGCTAAGCTGATTGTAGAAATTGCCCTTATCATCCTCAGTCGAGGGATTCATTGAGGCGTAGCACTGTATGATCGTCGTACTCGTTGAAAAATCATCTTCAGCGATAAAGCTCATTTTTGGCTTGATGGCTTTGTAAATAAGCGACAAACCCCCGTGTGCTTCAAGGGACCCCATTGAATCAACAAAAAAGTGACCATGTGATATGGATTTCAATCAGAAGGTGTGCCATATTACGGTCAATGGATTTCGTTATCGTGCGATGTTGGGAGACTATTTTTGGCCAGAATTGAATGGACTTGACATCAGTGATATGTTTTTCCAACAAGATGGTGCCACATGTCACACAGATGGTCAAACAATTGATCTATTGAAGGGGAAGTTTGGTAATCGTGTAATCTCCAGAAATGGTCCGGTCGAATGACTACCTCGCTCATGCTATTTAACGCCATTGAATTTCTTTTTATGGGGTTACGTTACGTCGTTGGTTTATGCCAACAAACCAACAACGTTAGAGGAGTACAAGAACAATATCGAATGCGAAATTATCAATGTTTCGGCCGACATGGGTGGAAGAGTGTTGGAGAATTGGCTCCGAAGAATCGATTGCTGAAAATGTGCTCGCGATGGTCTTATGAAAAAATCCGATACATGTCATTCACGAACTTAATTGTTACGCTACTGGCTCAGTATTATCCAACAAATCATCAGGAAAAGACTTACATCAGATTCAAATTCCAATTTTGTACTCTTTTGTCTTTATATCCATTCGGGGTCTCTAAGCTCTCAAGCTCTCAAAGTCGTCTCAACTTCTTAGATATTTTTTATTAGAATATTTTCTTATAATCAAAAGTAGGTGCCAATACAACAAAATCAACAGAAACTCTCAAAAGCAAAATAACTTTATCTGTTATTTATGTTTATAAACCAAGCAAGCTGTTATAATTTGCCATGACTTGGAGTGTCTTATTTATTCATGCATTAATTTCATTTTCAAGGAATTCCACCTTGCTAATGCAAAACAGGTAACTGCGCGCTTAGACAATCGACATTATGAAAATACCACGGACACGTGACTTGCACAGTTCTAGAGCTGTTCTCGTACACTTCCAGCTTTGGCTTTGTTAGGTGCACGCTCCTTGTTCTTATTTTTACATTACATAGGTATATAAATACAATGTAGCAGCAGCAACTCCATTCTCATATGTTCCTTTGTGTCTTTTGTGTTATGCACCAAGATGATCTAAAGACCGACAGACAAAAACGGCAGAACGCAGACACACCCCCATTTCGACAGATAAAAACTTAACAAATGCATTCTATTCGCTTTGCTCAAACAATCAATGCTAAGCGTGTTCCGCCTCAGTGATATGTCAGACACCCTGCGGCATGAAAGCGTCAACCTCGAAGTAGACGTCTATGTGATTCTGTTTAAATTTGCACTCCCCTAAACAGCCCCTTCACACGCCTGTCTTATCCATGTTTGATCCCCATGAAATGAAATTAAACGTAAACTGTTCTCCCCAATTCATTCAACAGTCTAACACTGTCGAAGGTCGTTCGTAGTTTTAGTGTGTTCGTAATCAAAAGTCGAGCGAAACGTCTATCACGCAGATACTCGTACGAGTATTAAGTTTTTATGTTTGCATTCGTCAGACGCGCATTAACCCAGCAAAAACCTTGTATTCGTATTGCACTATCTTTGGGGTACCCAGTCGGTCGGTCGGTTTTACAATACAATACAATACTCGTACAAGCAAACAGTATTCCGGGTTCAATAAATTCTCTTTACAGAGTCTTCCTGCTTGTTCTTGGCTTTTCTTATTTTGAGTTTAAGTGTTTTTGTTTTGTGCGTTACAAAAACGTCCGACAAGTGCAATGATGCGCCCGCATTCACAAAGCACAGCGTCTAAAGTGCACATATGCATGTAGTTGTACGAGCACTCATACTACGTAATCGCATCCCCTCTCAAGAGTTTTCGTATGAAATGTTTTCCATCGTTTAGGTTCCATACGAGTTGAGTTATTTTAAATGAAGATAAGTTCAGGGAATGCTATGCAATATTAATTCTGATGCACTGCTTCTTTGAAACGCCATCACTCACGTCTTCGTACATTTTTTTACGACACGGCTCTTGCAAGAGATGACGCACCCTCTCAGACGGATGATTGTAAATAAGTCTGTTGGAAAAGTTGTAGTGGATACAAAATTTGTACATACGAGTACATAGTTGAATGACTACAAACAGATTAGAAAGGCAAATAAAGATATTCAAACGTGGTCAGTGGTAGGATGTCCCTACACCGAAGTCGGCCTTAGAACAGGGGGGAAACATTAGATTGCTCCATATTTGAGTAAATAATTGTAATATTAATTTGTAGAAATAAAATTGTGTCCGTCTACAATCAATCGAGTTCTTTGTAAACCTAACCGGGTGATGAGAATCTAAGGGGATTGAGTCAAGTAACCACTACTTCCGCCGTTACTGAGTGAAGATTGTTATTTTTCAGGACAATTCATCGAAGGTTGGTTTCTTTGTTTGAGGTACACTTTAGAAAAAGATATGTTCTAATATGTTCGGATAGCTGAATAGAACTTATGCAACTTGCTTGTAAAGTGGATGATGTGCGCCTTATCGGATGCCATCCATTGTTAATCAATAGCCGAGTCTTATTATCACTTATGATCTATACTCGTATACCATAGATCACATGATACAAATAAAACGAAAAATTTAAGTTGTGTGTTGTGGCAATAGTTTGACACGTTGTCCTCTCAGAATCTGACGTTTAAAAATTTTTTGTATTGAAAATGGGAGCAGCTGCAGTTGAGGTAAATACTCGTATATTTGCGAAGACGATAGAGACGAAAGTTTTACTGGAAACAAAACAAAGATTTAGGATGTATCGATGGGGTCCCCATAAAACGATCAAATCACCCATTATCTTCAAGGAAAGTTTCAGCAGAAAGCGCTTTTATAGCATTTATATAAATACAAGGTTGGGCAAAATTAATCACCCTATTGGAAGATGGTATAATTTTTGCAAATGGCGTCGTACGTCAATCATATTTGACATTTGTGAACTAGACAGCTGCAGTATACAAATAGACAAGCAATGGAGTGACCAATAATCGGTCAGTGGTGTTAGCGCAGCGTGAATTTCGACGTCGATTTCCTAATCGTGTAGCGCCAACTACTCGACTCGAACAGAGTCGAACCACAGGAGACCATGCAGGGCGTGGCTGCCACCGGACTAACCGGACATTTTAGTGAAAGACTAACACATGCTCCCGTACAAAGTGCAAACAGTGCATCAGTTAATGCCTCCTGACCGTCAGTCGCGTGTGAATTACTGTAAAGCCATCTTCAATCTAAACAACGAAGAGGACGATTTGGTGTCGAAAATCATCATGAGCGACGAGGCGTATTTTCACTTAAGCAGTTACGTCAATAAGCAAAATCTTCGTTTCTGGGCACTGAAAAACAGCGTATGATGCACGAAGAGCCATTACATCCACTCAAAGCCACTGTGTGGTGCGGCGTTCACGCGGAAGGAGTAATTTTTTGAGGACACCATCGGCAATACGGTCACTGTTACCTGCGAAAGCTACAGGGCCATGATAAACGACTTCTTACAGCTGGAATTGGATGAGCGGGGCTTGGTGAGCATGTGGTTTCAACAAGACGGTGCAACCGCACACACAGCACGAGCCACAATGGATATTGTGAAGGAAGCGTTTCCTGGTCGCGTATTCTCCCGTTTTGGCGATTTGGCATGGCCGGCAAAATTGCCCAATTTTAACCATCCCAGACTTTTCTCCTTGGGGCTACTTGAAATCACGGTTTTATGCCAACAAGCCTCAGACAATCGCAGCCCTTAAGGAGAATATTCGACAGGAAATCTTGCGGAGGGTATCAAAACTGGCGGCAGCCACTTGGCGGATATCATCTTTTCCAATTAACAGAAACAATTGTAAAGGTAAAAATAAATCACTTAAAATCATTTTTTTAAATTTGGTAAAAAGTAAATTCAAGAACAAGAACATGATTAATTTTGCGCCACCTTGTACAAGCTGTAGTGGATGTTAAGAAAAAGTTTATCAATATCTTCTGTGGCGAACCAGGTAGCTAGCACGATAGCTGGATTCTACGAAGATCTTCTCTTTATGAAGATGCTTGCCAAAACATGAACGAACTTTCCCCAAATAATATTTTTTTTGCTCGGTGATTCCGCGTATCCATCTCTAGACTAGTTGATTCCACCCTATTAAGGCAATTGAAAACTGACGAATGCCCAAAGAAGATTTAATATGCTCCATTCCTCTGGACGGGTCATTGCGGAACATACCTACCTTTGGACTACTGAAAACTCGTTTTCGAACATTGTCTCATTCTACAGAGCAAAGGAACATAAATTTGGTGATATGTGGGTGTGTATTGCACAACATGTGTACTGGCAACAACGATGAAATAGATGGACAACACGATCCTGACAATTTCCCAGTAGCCGAAGCTAACGAGGGAACAGATTTGATTAGAGGAAACATAATAAATGTATAAAATTCAGTCTTGTTTATTAAATGAAATAACGAATAACATTTGTGTAAATACGTTAAAAAAGAAATGTGAAAAAAAAGAAATTCAAAATAATTCATAACTAGCTTATTAAAAAAAACTACACACGAGTAATGGGAAATTATCACTTTTGGAATAACTCCTTTAAATCCAACTTCTTCCTTTCTTTTTTCCGACTCTTCCATTTTATTTTTTAATTCTCTTGGAAGCATAGTCGACCAAAATTGCATTTCTCTCTGCAACAGTTTTAAAGTTAAGAAGCATTTCCTTAACTAACTCTTCATAGTCATTAGCCTTGACAGAGATCACCCATTTATGTTCAACATATTTTATTTTCTGCAATAGAACTGAAATTACTTCATATTCTTCTTCCATACAAGTAGAGTGGGCAATTTGAATAGGAGCATATTTATTGCCATTATGTAAAAGGATAGCATTTTACTGCTGTCAATAAAGAGACGCCAGTCACTTGCCTGATAGGCCTCCAAGCCCATGAAAGTCAGTAAGCCTCAAAAATTGCAATAAATTTTGTTTTCTAGTGCGATATAAAGTACTCGTAATTTGCACATCAGAGGCTAGGCAATTGTTTTCTTTTAACCTTGATGCTAGCAGCTCAGCACGTTCCTTTGAAAGATCTAAGACTCTGATGAGATCACTAAGCTCGTTTTGTGAAAATGTTCTAGGTTTCGATGTTTCTACAGAGCATTGAAATTCATCGCTTACTTGAGAAGCACTAGATCCTTCAATTTCTTCCTCCTGACATTGTGGTAGCTGGTGAAAAACTGGTATTGGAACGTCTTCTGAATGAGGAATTGGTCTTATTGTTGAAGAAATATTAGGATATTTCCATTTGTGGCGATTGTTTTTGTTGATGCCCAATATACTTGTCACACAGAAGTAACAGTCGTTATGATGATTTTTTCGTTCTCGCCAAATCATCGGTAGTCCCAATTTCAATGTGCACGTTTCCCCCATTGTCGCAAACGGTCAGTGCACATTTTACATACACTATGAGGCGCCCACGCTTTACCTTGATTGCAAATTTCAATATTGGAGTAAGCAAAATACCAGCGAATCGGTTTTTTATTAATTCTCGCTGATCTTTGAAAATATATTCTCCACAAATGTAACAAAACTTATCAGGGTGGTCAACAGAACGTCTTAACTTACTAGCCATTCTGAAATATTAAGATTTATTTTATCAGTGTTATTGTGAAATCGAATTAGGCTTAACACAAACTAAACCGCGAGGAAAGTGGCGATTCGATAAAGTCGAGGAGAGCGTAAGAAATAAACACATAACGTCTCTATAACAGTGCGCTAGTGGATAACGGACCCAAGAAGTGTGAAGTAAATGCATACTGCAGCTTCAAACTAATTTAGCTGTTTTAATTCAGTTGGTTTAATTCGAATCCATGGTGTCATTTTTATTTTCAATTTTAATGGTTTCACTGAAAAAGGGCGAAAAAGGGATATCTTTATATATGCTGGTAGGTAGTAAACTAGAGGTGATAGATTAAAAAAAACTAATGGATATTATATGTACATTTATATTACTTTTCTTATCTACTACAGATACAAACAAAGCTGCACAAATTTTTATTTTTTTATTTTGTTTTTGTAGGCTTGTGTAATCGTCATTGAAATCGGTAACGGATCTACTGGGTTTTCCGATAAATTGATTGTATGCACATTTCTTATTTCAGGCTTCGAGTCGGATATCTTCTCCAGCTTGTCCTCAAACGGATCTTTGCTGGCCGACTCTTCCGTTCTTTTATTGTTGTCTGTCGTTGCCTTATATGCTCTCCGCAAATTTTTCAACTTAATGTTCAGCGGTAGTATCTTCGGTAGTCGGCTAACTCTGGAAGTTAAACAAAATTTCAAGAAATGAGCAGAACTCAATTTCCAATCTAAATATTGTATATGTACCAAGCCAGTGCCAAAACATCTTCCAGAACACTGTTTATAGCAAATGGAATTCATCTTTCCTTTTGCTATACACCTCTAAGAAAGCAGTTGTTTTCTCCGGCGACTAACTTCTTCTTATGCTCCAGAAACAAATTTAATTCAAATTATTGTATTTTCTGTAGTAAATTACTAGTTTCGAGTACAAATACTTACGATTTTTTCACTTTCGAGTCCATGTTATTGCACAGCTGAATTATAACAATTTTTGACTTTTACTTGCGAAGTTGCCTTGCCATCAAATATTTTGTTTGCATGCAAATTAGATACGTTTGTTGCAGGTTTGCCATATATAGGGTTTTCCAATAAGGACTTGACAACTTTTGTTTTTTAAATAAAACGCAAACCATTTGAGATATTTCAAAAACTTTATTATCGGCTTGAAGTACAATCAAAACATTTATGAATGGAACTCGACTTCGTTCATATGGCCACCGCGGGCACGTTTGCAGCGGTCGATTCGTTGGACTCAATTTTCAACGACTCGGCCACACATTTCGGCCGAAACGGCCGCTATTTCGCGTTCAATGTTTGGTCTGAGCTCTTCCAACGTCGTCGGCGTGTTGGCATAAACCAATGACTTAACGTAGCCCCACAGAAAATAGTCAAGCGGCGTTAAATCGCACGAACGAGGCGGCCAATCGACTGGCCCATTTCTTGAGATAACACGCTCACCATACTTACTCTTCAATAAATCGATTGTAGCATGTGCTGTGTGGCTTGTGGCATCATCCTGTTGAAACCACATGTCGTCCAAGTCCATGTCTTCCAATTCGGGCCAAAACTAATCGGTGATCATGGCGCGATAACGCTGACCACTCACAGTAACGTGACGATCGTTATCGTCGACGAAAAAATATGGCCCAATAACGCCGCCGGCATGCAAACCGCACCAAACAGTTATTTTTTGTGGATGAAGTGGTGATTCATGAAGCACATGGGTATTTTCACCCGACCAATAACGCATATTATCGTCACTGAAAATGATTTTGCGATGAAATTCATCATCTTGCCGCATCTTCTCCAGAACCCAATCGGAGAACGTACGTCGCTTCAAATGGTCCATCGGCTTCAATTCTTGAGTCAGCTTAATCTTGTATGGGTGTAAACCAAGATCCTTACGCAAAATACGCCATAATGTGGTTTGAGCGATGCCCAATTCTTGAGAATGAATAAGGCGGATGGTCAAGCAGTTCAAACCGTAATTCATGGCACGTTGTTTTTGTGAAACAGGATTTTCTTTTTCTGCAAATGCGGCCGTTTTCCGCAATTTTTGCTTTCAGCTTGGCAAGTAATGATGCGGAGTATGCTCGTGTAATGGTTTTTCCTTTTTGAAGATAATCGATTAAGATAACTCCTTTGCTATCCCAAAAAGCAGTCGCCATCACTTTCACAGCAGAAAAAACAGTTTTTGTTTTTTTTGGAGCCGGCTCGCCCTTTGCAGTTCACTGTTTTGTTTTTATTTCGGGCGTATAATGGTGTATCCACGTTTCATCTACAATAATTAATCGGCTCCAAAACTCGGATTTATTGCGCCTAAACTGCGCCAACAGAGCGTTGGAAATGTTCATTCGAACACGGTTTTGGTCTAACGTAAGCAAACGCGACACCCAACGCGCGGACAGCTTTCTCATGCCTAAAACTTGATTTAATATGTAACAAACACGGTCTTTGGCCATTTTCATAACCTCTACTATCTCTCTCACTGTAATTCGGCGGTCGCATAACACCTTTTGGTGAACTTTAGCAATGGTATCGTCAGTGGTTGCAGTTTTCGTACGTCCCGAACGGTCATCATCTCCCAAGCTCTTACGGCCACGTTTAAATTCAGCTGCCCCAAAACTTCACTGTGCTAAATGATGGTGCAGAGTCCCCATACACAGAGTCCATCTCATTTTTGATTTGTGTAGGCCTATTGCCTTTCAAAAATAAGAATTTAATAACAGCTCGATACTCAATTTTTTCCATTTTCACAAAAAACACTCACATCGACTCACTCAAACGACTGTCAACTAAAAACTGCGCGTACAAAATGACTGAAACTTCGGTAAGTAACTGTCAAAAGATGCACAACTAGCATTCACTAGCTTTTATTGACGAGTGCCGCTATCTTTACGTTGCGGTCGGAAATCCTCGTAGATACTTGTTTGTAAGTCCGAAGGTTGACTTGGTGTGTGTTGCAGAAACTTGGTTTCTACTGGATGATGACAGTAACGAGACAGGTAATAATGATACTTCGTATTGTTTGGATGGTTATAGGCTCTTACGATGTAAGAGGATTGTGCGTGCTGGGGGTGGTGCCGCCATCTATATTTGAAGAAATCTAGATTGTGGGTTAATACTCGATTTTCCGTCTGTCAGTGAAATCGATTATTTGTTTGTAAAAATCGTTTGCAAACAAAATGTATTATTAGGTTGTGTCTACAGGCCGTCGACATATGTAGCTTCATTAATTGTTGTCTTAGATTAACTAACATACATTTCGTCTTTCGTAATAATTGTTGGAGATTTTAACAACAGCGTTCTTGTAGACTCGTCTCTATTTGGTAGTATGCAAGCTCTTAACCTATTTCCAATTAACATATCTACACCCAATCATTTTACCAAGGATAATAGTACTCTTATACAATAGATGTAGTTTTTGTAAGTCAACTATACAAAGTTCTGCACTTTAGTCAGCTTCCTGCTTCATTATTTTCCACCATGATCTCATTCACCTAACTTTTCATTGTGAACTGACAATAATAAACTCGACGTATTCACCATAAATTCATGTCTATTAGAAGAAGATTTAAGAGCAATTGAATGCTTCGAGTATATGAAATTATTTCTATTGAAGATCAAATTTCTTTTATTCAAGATACGAAAAGCAAAGAAACGATTCCATGCGCCGTGACTCGATCCTTCTCTAGCTAAACACAAACTTTGGAAAAAACCTTAAAGATATTGGAGTAGGCAAACTGTTAACTGCAAATATTGACTGCAATGCATTGAACCATCACTATCTGCTCTCGATTTTAACGAACGTGTTACTTCAAATGAACCCCTGAACAATCTTAGTAGTACAAGGCAATCCAGAAATTTTAGTTTCGCAGGAGTTGATGAAATCGATGTAATACAAAGTTTTTAATCAATAAAATCTAATTCAGTTTGATTTGATAACAAACATCCGGTTTTTGTGAAGGCTATTCTTCCTTACGTGCTGAAGTAGAATACATTACAATATTGGTAATTTGCCTAAAGTTTGGAAAGATGCTAAAATCATAACGGTTCCGAAGAATAATGATGAATTCAGGCCAAAAGCCATCTAACCCTTTCTCTCGGAAGAAGTATCTACACATCAATGTTTTGCTTTGCGTGAACCAGACTGGTTATCGCCCAAATTATAGTTGCACGACTGCCCTAATAAATGTTGCTGAGAATAATAGGCAAACTATGGATGATGATGATGTTACCTTTTTAACGCTATTAGATTTTTCCAAGGCATTTGACACATAACCCACCCCTCAAAAAAATTAATTTACTCTTATCTAATTCAGAGATTTCAGGCAATATTGACAATTATATTTTAAACTTTCTCCATTAAATAAAGGTGTTCCGCAGGGTTCGATTTTGGGACCATTGCTTTTCACCATGCATCACATGTATCACGTGCATCACTGCTCTATCGAAATGTATGTTGATGTTGTCCGGCTGCCTAAGAGTTGTCCTCAGTGTTGCCTACAATAGTATCGCGCGCTTTATCTATGATCTCAAAAGATGTGACCATATTTCTTTGTTCACCAGATCAATATACGGCTTTACCTTGGAAAATGTCTTTAAGTCTAGGACTCTAACTTTCTTCGTAACCTTATACAATCATGTCAACCTTCTTACCTTTGTAACAGGATTCGTTTTTCGCATTCCAGAAACACATGCGGCCCTTTACCCGCACGCTATTCTTTCTTAAACATCAGAACGTCAATTTTTCATAAACGCTCTTCGAAAAATCAAAATAAGCTGCTTAGCCCTTTTTAAGTTGAAACTTAGACAATACATATTTAGATATGCGTTAGTTATGAGACTCTGAGCATAAATGCCTATAGCTATACTGTTGCATTTACCTATCTACCTATACCACTATACCTATAGTATTGCACTGACCAAATCCAGTTAAAAGTTTGTTTGGTTCAGCGCATTGGTGTGGATTAGGACTTTGCAAAGCTGTAAAGCATATGCGATGAGATGCGTTGGATGTTAGTGGTTCGATAATAGACTGTCGTTGTATACACAGTTTATTTAAAAAGTGGCAGTTGTTATTTTGGCGATGTAACTTCTACCCCATTACAGACGGGAACTTTGAACGCGTGTGAGTCGCTTTGTCTTCTAATTCGTGAGCCAACTGAATGTTAGTGAAGGAAGCATTCGCAGTACTACACGATAATCTTGGCAAAATAAATATTTGTCCGAAACGCATGTGGATGCTTGTCACAATTTCATTAAATAAGCCGATCCAGACGAGAATTCTTTAAATACAGTTGTCATCGGCGTAGTGTTTCCAGTACGAACCTTCCACGAAACGTCAAACCGCAGAATTCCGCAGTTCCAACGAAAGGCGGCCGGTTAAAGTTCGCGCCTCAAAGTTAAAACTGAAGAGAAGGCTGATTTCGTTTTTCGCTTTCCGCTATATTGTTCACAACAAATTCGTCCTTCCCGAAGTATTTTATAAAAATGCATATGATCTACTTTTGAAACGATTACGGCAGAATTGTACCGCATGGGCGACTGATTCTTGCTTAACCATAATGGTTTTGCGATTCGTCGTTATTGGTAACCTAATTTTGGACTATAAAAAAAACGTTTCTGAGATCAATTAGCCACCATACTCGCCGGATCTGGTTCTGGAAGAAGATTTCTCGATGGCCTCCCAGAAGCTTTATGACTGTTCAAAAATTTGTAAAATTTGTTGAAAATTTAATCAATGTTCTTGCCTCAATTCCTTTATTTTATTAAATCTGGGAACGTTTTTTCGACAAACAGTAATTTTTTACTGGAAATGCACTACAACGACTTGGGAGGCAGGAGTAAAGGTTGATGTCCGGATGTTCAAAGAAATCACCAGTACCGACTCGTTACTCGTTTTTCGGACAGGCTACATATGTTACATATATATACATAGAGATATTGGCATAACCAAGTTTTTGCATTCTTAGTCCTGAGCTGGTAGGCAGTTATAATGAATTGATCTGCCTCTGTTTACAAAGTGCTCCCATTATGATTGGACATTCCATTTCTTGACCTTTTTGCTTTAGTTATAGGTTTGGATTCGTCCCTAGGCAATTCTCATCGCTACTAATGTATACTTTTATAGAGAACTTAAAAAACATGTGTCTGCCTATATTGTGAATTAGAAAGCAATCACGTTAGCAATAATGTTGCATTTCCAAGAGCAAAATGGAAGGAACTCCGAAAGATAATTTCAGGGTAACCATATACAAGAGTATGGTCATGTAAATTTCTTAATTGAGATGAACTTTTAAATGTGATATGGATTTTAATGTAGCGCTATCTGCCTTATTCCCTTTTGATGAGCCTATTGCGATGTGTACAGTAGAGTACTCAGGAAACAATTTAAGCAGCAGCTTGTTTAGAGTTTTAATGGACGATACATAAAAATGCTTGACAAAGTAACATTACGAAATGATACGAGTATATAATGAGCGCTTTGATTAAATACAATATTTCTCTGCTAAGAAGTTTGAAAAAGACGATGACCACATCTGTTTGTATAATATACTCGTATTACTGTAATGAATACTTCGCAACAGTGTTGATTTTAGAGAAAGGGAACTGTCACCATTTCGAAATACTCGTATGTAGGTGGTCCTGTCTCTGGTGGTAGTGTATTGGCTTCCCAATCGTACGGACGGTTCGGCGTTCAATCCCAACCGCCTAGAATACAACAAGTCAAATTACACTAATAATTTCCCCCCATAAAATGTTGGATGCCACCCATGGAGCGAAATGGCCACTGAACCCAAACATTTTTCTTTTTCCTTCTCTGTCCCAGTTTCCGAAAAATTTAACACGTACTTTGGCATCATAAGTGTAGCCATATCCATTTGAGTGTTGAAGTTCTTAAAAAAAAAAATGTGCCCAATATTCTTCACCCTGGCTTCGTTTATTTATTTATTCTTTTTTTTAACACGCTCTCTGGAAAACCTGTCGTTTAAAGATACGTCTGAGTCAGGAAATTGTCAAAATATTTTTGAAGCACCTATTTACGAGCACTTCTCTTTTTATGGACATCCCGCAGGACCGTTTTACTATCAAAAAGGATGTAAATGTTCTTGCTTGTGATAGATGCAGAGCTCTATTGAAATGAAATGCGGAAGTGCTACAGTCCATGCTTACTAAGAGGCAAGTTTTAGTGCTTGCTTTAATATACTCGTACATCTGCCGCAACTCCTTCCTCTGTTTTGGATCCATCGTTGTACCGTACTAGTCAGTCTTTAGTAAAAAAAAATTTGGTTATGTTCCCAGCTCAGTTGTTCTAGAAATTTTAACATTAAGCTGTGACTGAAGTTGTATCGTCTCACACAGTTTTCTGTAAGGGAGATTCAAAAGTACAATAGATTGTCCCATTCGATTTCCCGTTCTAGATTGGAATGCTTCTCATTCACTGAGATGATATAAAAAATCTTTTTGAAATGAATTATGGATTTGGGCATTTTTATTTTTCACGCCGTGGTCGGTGATGGTGGAGGTGAGGATGTGGTGTTCTTCGAATGCCTTAACTGCTGTATATAGTGCCGCTGTGTTGGTTTATGTAAAGCCAGCTGAGCTAAAGTATCGTCAACGGAAAACCATTGACGTTTACAATCAATGGTCCGTGAATCTTTCCATTCTTCTAGTTCATTTGTCACGGTCATTACGAAAACTTCAGTACGATGCATATGTTCTCGGTTCTCGAAAACGCCTAAGCATCTACCAAGTTTTCCAACGACCACAGTTTCTTCGAGCACTTCTCTCATAGCAGTTACAGATGGTTCTTCTTCGGGTTCAACTCCCCCGCCGGGAACTATCCACAGTTCTGGTCGTCGGGATGATGTCACCAGAAGAACCTCGGTTTCGGCGTCTGAGCGAACGCAAATACATGCGGCACGCCTTCGAAATCCATCCTTGTCGTAGATGCGAGTAGAATTTGACATTTCCTTGACCATTTTTACAGCAAAGTCGCCAGTAAACTGTGACCGATTTTGGATTTCAGAGAATTTCACGACAAAAATTCCAATTGACTGGGAATGAAAAATCCAACGGTTCGGAGACTTTGTTGCTCTTGATTGTTAAGCAGATGTGGAGGACAATGGATGAATGTTTGGCCTGGTGTGTCATCCAAGATCGAAATTGTTGCACAATCAGATGGTATCGGAGGAGACTACAACGACCACGGCCATGACGTCGACTACAGCGACGTTCTATGTTGTTGATGATGATAATGGTGGTGGCTTCTTTCAGATTTTGTTGTTGTGCTGCCCCGTTCAAACAAGAACTGCACACGGTAAACCTTTGAGAGTAGACGAAATGAAGGAAAAATAAAACGGAAAGCGTGTTGTATTCTCGAGTGATTGGGGAATGAAGGGTAGATCAAAACGAAAACCGTACAAAGTAAAGGAAAATTTATTGAAAAATTTAAAAAAATATTTTTTGCGGCGGTTTAGCTGTGAATTATACACATTTTCCGGTTGTTTTTGTTGTTGTCACGACGAAGGAATTCGAGTTTTGTCGCGTCAAATGTCACCACACACCGATTCACCTATACGTGAGTGTGTGTACTTTGGCCAATCGTTGTTTTTGTGGAAATCGAATTCTCAAGTAACTAGCTGGTGGTCTGGGATGTATTGCGAGCATCCATTGCTGCAGTTTTGTTGTCTTTGACTTTGTTGTGCGGAAAATGTGGTGTGCCGCTAAGACGACGACGAATTTAGTTTTACAGCCGATGCTGATGAATGAGCCATAGCTTCTTTCTGACTATGAAGGTGAAGAAAAAGGACGGTGGATAGATCCTCGAGTCATACGATAGGGCCTCGTTCTCATCATATAATGCAATAAGATACAGTCTTTAAATGCTTTACCCAACCATGCCACAGGAATCAATTCTTGGCCGAAGTCTGTTCTGCAACTACAATACATAGTACTAGCAAATGTTTTGGTTTTATTTCAAAACTTTTTCTTCTATATATTAAGTCACTCAATGACTATAAATTGTAGAACAACTTATTCGAAACGGCCCCCATTTGTCTTCCAGCAACGGCAAAGTCGGTCTCAGTATTGGAAAATTTTCCACTACTCGGACAAGGGCGCGCTTCAAAGACTCAATACTTCGATGTTGAGTAGTGCATGTCATAGTCTCCAGAACGGATCCTGTCATCCGTGGAAATGAAGTTCGAACATGGTTTTTGAGTTGTGTTTGCCTTATGAGCTGGAGCGGAGTCTTGTCGAAAGGTCGACGGTTTATTTACGAATAGTGTTTTGTTGAGTGACTCCATAAGGTTCTCTAAAACGTCCGTTTGATACAATTTCGCCAAGTTTTTGACGCCTTTCTCGCATATATGGAGCTCATTGACCCTATTGGGGGTGGCCGTGGTGTAGTGGTACTAGCAATCGCTTCTCACTCAGAGAGGGTCAAGGTTCGAATTCTACCCATTGACAAGTTTTTCAAGTTTCTCATTTGTGTAATTGGCACTCAGACAGAAAAATTCTGCGTGTGAAGGCATAACACTGACACGTAAATTTGGTTGTTGTAGAGTTTCAAGCACAAAACAAAAATACTGTGAATTATAACCTTCGAATCACTCTGAGTGAAGAAAAAACTCTCCGTCCTATTCGGACTTCCACCCCTGGAGAGCGAATATCGAAACCAAACACACATGAGTTTCAAACCTTTTCGCCCGCTCCTTGGCAATAGTAAAAGCGTATCAACACCTTAGGCGCGCGTAAATTATAAAAAAAAAATTGTAGGCAACTCCCCACCAAACCATCACAGAAGCTTTGTGGTGGCCACGTTAAGTTCTCGGAACGAGTTCAGACTCATGTCGTTATAACAGAGCATAGGAGTACACTCTATCGTTCTGTTTGTTTAACGATTCTTCAGCGGTGAAAATTTTCTCGCCAGTAAAAAAGTTTGTCTGTCGTCGCTTTCGATTTTGACTTAAGTTTCAGTTTCAATGCTTCTATGAGTAAGTAGCCGAACTGTCTCTTGTATGTGCTGAGTCCCAAATCACGCTTTAAGATGCGGAGGATGTTGTCCTTGCTGATATCCAACTCCCCAGACATGATTTTCTACTTGCGTAGCAGATTTCGGTACGAATTCGATTCTTCACGGCTTTGATGGTTTATGGCGTTCACACAGTCTGCGGAGGGCAGGATTTTGCACTTTCGACAATCCCACCAGTATCCTAAGATAACTTCACGGTGCGATAAACAAAATTTCGCCTTTTTCGTAGCCGCATTTTTGCAGACCAATTACAACAACACGATTTTCGAGCGAGCCCCATTCCATGATTGCAAACAACTGACGCCAAAAACTTATTACGCGGGAACGTTGCATAAATGTCACTTGTCAAATAGCCGTCAAGTTGAAGTGGATGCGTTCATTATTTCTTGAGAATGAATCGTTGTACCAAAACATTTGCTAGTACTAGCTATATTTTTTAATGACTTGCTATCAATATCGAAATAAAACTCTGTGCATTTTTACGTTTCCTTTTTTGAATGGGGACTTGAAACAAATCCATTTGTGGTTGGTTGCAAGTGGAATTCCAAATTGATATGGATCATTTATTTATGGATTTTAAGAATTAATAGGAAACTGCCTGCATGAAATAGCTTAACGATTTTATGTCTATAAAAAATTGATGCGTCCATGCAGATAACGGTAGAGAACGCATGTCGGTTGCAAAGGTTTTGTCGTATTTAATTTTTTTTTACAGAAAATCCCCCACCGACAACCGATAGTTGTAAAGATCATAGAATTGGCCAGAAATCATCGCTCGCTGTCACACATTTTTTCTGTTTGTCCTTCCAAATTCTGTTAAATTGCTGACTTTTCTGAAAATGCCAAGCATCATTACTTTAGACAGCGACCAAAATTAATATTAATTATTCCAAGTTATCCGGCTACTTTGTTGCCACTAACCAATGAAGTCTTAAAGTGCATTTATGCCACCTGTCAACTACAATATTTTAAAAGAAAACCACACGTTCAAAATTCACTCCAGACAGAGCTTATAATACGGTTTGGCAAATTTTTATGAAATCCCTGCCAAATTTGCAAGTGCTTCCGCACCATGTACAGGTAGACAAAATTCAATGAAGATACGTACGCACTAACGGTACACAAATATGCATAAAACTCTATAAATAGCATTACCACTGTCTGATATGCGAGGATAAAATCTCACATTTTATAGTTAATCATTTAATACTCATGTACGAATATTACTTTCAATTGTAGTAATTAGCTACAATAGTTGGGTCGAACATAACCAACGCAACGCATCAATTTCCAGTTGACACCTAATGACGCCATGTCACTTATGGTTGTTACTTGTCACCTATAGTTAGCTTTTTGGGTGCGTTAATTACGAGTATCGTATCGATTTGGTATTGCTGAAAATAGTCACATTTCCTGACGGCAGAAACACAGGTCAGTGAACGTCAATGTCAACGTGAAATGTCATTTGTTGTGGACAAAAAATTACCTAAATTTAGTATGAAATTGGATTTGTTGAGCCATGTTACGTGTTATACCACATGAAGAATGCAAACGAAGAAAGAACTTTGACGGAAGGCGAGTTTTCTTTAGAAAAGTGAACACACGTATTTTTAGACGCTGCCAGCGACCGGTTTCTTTGTTC
Organism: Volucella bombylans; assembly: GCA_949129095.1. Classification (NCBI taxonomy): domain Eukaryota; kingdom Metazoa; phylum Arthropoda; class Insecta; order Diptera; family Syrphidae; genus Volucella; species Volucella bombylans. The sequence goes on from OX422144.1 coordinate 157,767,476, forward strand.
AATCTGCATTTAGTTGGCATTTCTTCTTTTTCTTTAGTCGAAAGTATTTTTTTTTCCTCTGCACATGTGTACATTCTTAATCTGCCAGACACTTTTTATTGCAACCAACTGACGATGACGGGGGGCACATTAAACCAGTTCTCTGAATCGGAATCTGAATCTGAGACTGAATCTGACTTGTTACAGGAGACGGAGGAAAAGACGCGCAGGAGTTAACTTAACTTATTGCTCTTTTAAGTACGTAAGTTGGCTTCGTCGAGGAAATTCCAATCGAACACTGGACTCTGCATGTGGCATAAAGAATCACACTTCCAACCGAAATACGAATCAGTGTCAACTTTGTATTCGCAGAATTGTGGAATTAACAAAGAAATTAAGTGGTTAACACTTAAGACTGCGTGTTCATACAAGCAGAATGTATATTTGTGTGCAACTGCTGCTACTTGATTTTATCGTGTGTTAGACCAGATGATTCCTTTTGGTTAATCTCCTTTCTTCGGGATCACTCTGGGGGTTATAAATCTGTTTCCTCTTTCCCGCAATCAGAAAGACATCAGACACATTAATTGCTCGTATTATGCACTGTCAACAAGTGATGAGTTTGTTGACACGTCCTACACGTATCCACCTCCTTAGTACTAAACACTCGTGTACAAATCTATTTGGGGTGATTTTATGTAATTATCCATCTCATGAAGTAACCATTTATCGGTACACATTGGAGATATGCCAAAACTGCATCGAGCAAATAACTCTTGAGTAACGTCTGATGATCAAACATGTTTATGAAACGTGATCTTGACATCTAAGGAATGCTGCGGATGCACGGATACTTTTATGCTAGTCGTCTTGTATTTGAAAACAATGTCAGCTTTTGATGATCAGGCAAGATATTGAGAGTGACAGTTTTTGCTGTGTGTTTACACAAAATTGTTTGATGTGAATTTGCAATATAAACCGAAATATTTGCTAAGCATGCCAATTTGGAAAATCATTCAAAAATCAACAAATCTCTTTGCAAGGTTTTCTAATTTCTAATTTTGTGTAAACTTGTAAATACACCTTAAATGTGGGGAAATCTTTATATTTAATTTAGAGTGACTTTCAAGATGATGATTTCATGCAGAGCGATGGAAAATATTGCATTTTCGAACAAGAATATTGGTCGATACACCAATGCAAATTTTTGGTCACCACTAACAGGCGTTTTCAATAAAAAAAATTGTAGCAAATTGCCAAGGGGAATCCAGATAATAATTATAATAACGCAAACGGTCTACTGTATCACATTTTCAAATGGAAAGCCAAGCAAATACTGCAAAGGGAACAACTCGCACAACAAATTGTTGTGTAAATATAAAATATGCACATAAGAGTGCTTCTGGGAAGACTGTGACATCTGTTTTCTTATCGTATATACTTTACGAATACAGATTCTACTTCCACTGGGACTGTTCGCAAGTGGGAATGGTTCTGGGAAGATTGGGACACCTATTTTCTTATCGTATAACGTTGCGCACAGAGATTTTACTTCCACTGGGACTGTTCGTAGAACATAAATTCAATCTAGAGTAGCACTTCAATCCGAATTAAGAAAAGCTGAAATCCTGCATAAAATAAATGCTATATGGGCCTACACAATCTCCAAGGGAACGCACTCCATGTTTGCAGATTGCTTTTAAGTTTTGAGAAAAACGAGTTAACTCCAAAACTTGCGTTTTAAACGCTTCTTCAGCCGTCGAAAAACGTTGATCTCGCAATTTATTTTTGATGTGCGCGAATAAAAAGAAGTTACTGGGTGTGAAATCAAGGCTGAATGCTCAAAAAGTCACCTGTTTGAGCTGACCTGTGGGAGCTCCGATTGTCGTGGTGGAGAATGATCCGTGTTCGGCTGTTGCTTTTCGTTATTTCTCCAAAAATTGACCGTTTTACTATTCTTTCTCAATAGGTCCGGTTTTTCGGAAGAAACAGGCGACTATTTGCTTCCAAGTGCTTCGTGCGCAAACAACTTTTATTCGATTTGGCTCGTCTTGAAAAATCCATACAGTCGACTACAGTGTACTTTGATATGCATAGGTCCATAATTCATAGACTTTCAAGTTTTTTAAAACACCGTGATCGAATTTTTTCAACATTTCCTATCGACATGAGTCAAATTATGCGATATTCAACGCGAATAAATCTTTTTGACGGCAATATTACATGTATGCGAGTGGAACTAACGTCCAAGCATGCTTCAATTTCGGAATAAAGTCCCATTTACAATACTGGGAGATGCGATACGAGGGTCGCATTCGAATTCGAATGCGAGAGCTCTCGCATTCAGACATCGGACGTCTGTTTACAATGATGCGTCAAAACACCACTCACAAATATCAAGCTCAAAATGAAAACAACAACAATTTAGCTGTCACGCATTGCGAGATGCGAGAGTTTTCCAGATTTTCGAAATTAACTGCGATGCTCGCTGCGAGACTCCATTATTGTAAACGAACACATAGAATTACATGTTACGGAAATATTTTTGACAGTTCATGCGCTCTCGTTTTCGAACAACGTATCGCATCTCGCAGTATTGTAAATGGGACTTAAGTTGCATAACGATCAGTTCCCGCAGGATTGATGTTTTCTGATACAACAAAGAATTTTGACTGCCTTCAAATTCATCCTGCAGCAAACGACGATCACGATTAAATTCGATATACAGCGAAACACGGAGGCCTAGGATAGTACGAGTAACAATACTTCATCACCAAAAGTCAAAGCACATTGACCGACACACGAAACTGTTCACAATTTAACTCCATTTTTTCGGCCAACATGAATTTTTCAAGTCTCTATAAAAAACGCAAATGGCATGAGTATGAGGCAAAACGTTCTAGCTCGTGTGCCATTAAAAACGTCAAAGTTTACAATGCCGATGTCAGATTTGAAGTTTCTACACCGGTATAGTTGGTGAATCTGAAGCAAACACAGGGATGTCGTTTTAATCGACCGTGGCTATTGGTTTTTTGATATAGACCAGATATTTTACCGTCTTTATATTCCAATTCCATCTGCTGCGCCCAATGAGCTTATAGTGTGTTCAACAAAAACGTGCGTCTAAAAAACCAATGAAAAATGCCAAAATAGTATTAAATCATATTAAAGTACACATGTACATATCAAAACGAATTGTGCAATTATATTAGTAGCCAGTCCAGTCACCATTATTATTTATATTGAAATTGCTTGGCATCGTATAGTGCAACTTTTACTTAAGTTTTGCGCATATTCTAAACTTAGGCCTCTCCAAATTTGCTTCAAGACCCGCCCAAGTTGTTTTAACGTGGCTATTTTGTTGCCCCTAAGCCTCTGGTTCATTAAATACCACATATTTTCTATTGGATTCGCATTAGGACTTTGGGACGTCTAATTAAGGTCTCTATACGACTTCGATGTTTTAGATCGCTATCCTCTTGCAAAATCCAGTCGTAATTGTTTTATCCGTACAGAGATTCGGCGGACTTTGGCGAACCCTGGTCCTTCGGCCGAGAAGCATCCATAAACATAAACTTTTGCTGGATGTTGTACTTGGCATTGCAGAAACTTTTCACCTTTTTTTGTCCAGCCAGGTTTTCTAACAATAATTATAAACAAAAAAAGATGACTCATCTGTAAATATGATGTTGCTCCAATCCTGGTCTAAATTCTGCGTTGAACAACTTATCCTATTTTCAATATGTTTTTGGGACAGTAGCTTTTCAGTTTTGGTACCCTTGTTTTTGATGGCAGATTCGTAGTGAGTTGTGTTGTTGACTCTTTAATTCCTTTTCTGGACAATCTTTTCTTTGCGTTCGTCGGACTAATTGTATACAAATTAGTTTATTGTGCTTCTTTTGGTCCTTTTACCTGACCCATTATCGCACTCCTCGTACCACTTTTTCCATTTTCTCATAAGTGTCTCTGATGTTTTTTAAATATGTAAAGGGTTTTCCAATAGGGACTTCACAACTTTGTGAACGCACTCTTTCACTAATCATCAAACTGTCACTGTGAATTTATTCAGTAAACTCAACATTTTCATCATGGTAAAGTACACGAACGAGCAACGTCTGCAAATTATAAAAATTTTCCACCGAAATTCTGAGTCGATGACTGCAACTTTAAGAGCGTTAACTCCAATTTTCGGTCGTAATTCTCGCCCTAGTAGACAGGCAATAACAAGTTTAGTGCAAATATTTGAGTCTACATATTCGTTGTGTGATGTTGCCGTGTCAGTGAGACAACGGGTTGGTCGAAGTGTCGAAAATATCGCTGCCGTTCAGGCGTCCATAGCAAACGATCCAATTCAGTCAATTCCATGGCGTTCTCAAGAATTGGGCATTGCTCAGAATACATTATGGCGTATTTTGCGTAAGGATCTTGGTTTACACCCATACAAGATCAAGCTGACTCAAGAATTGAAGCTGATAGATGGACCATTTGAAGCGGCGTACGTTCTCCGATTGGGTTCTGGAGAAGATGCGCCAAGATGATGAATTTCATCGCAAAATTATCTTCAGTGACGAAGCTCATTTTTGGCTCAATTGGTTCGTCAATAAGCAAAATATGCGTTATTGGTCGGGTGAAAATCCCCATGTGCTTCATGAATCACCACTTCATCCACAAAAAATAACTGTTTGGTGCGGTTTGCATGCCGGCGGCGTTATTGGGCCATATTTTTTCGTCGACGATAACGATGGTCACGTTACTGTGAATGGCGTTATCGCGCCATGATCACCGATTATTTTTGGCCCGAATTGGAAGATATGGGCTTGGACGACATGTGGTTTCAACAGGATGATGTCACAAGACACACAGCACACGCTACAATCGATTTATTGAAGAGTAAGTATGGTAAGCGTGTTATCTCAAGAAATGGGTCAGTCGATTGGCCGCCTCGTTCGTGCGATTTAACGCCGCTTGACTATTTTCTGTGGGGCTATGTTAAGTCATTGGTTTATGCCAACACGCCGACGACGTTGGAAGAGCTCAGAGCGAAATAGCTGCCGTTTCGGCCGAAATGTGTGGCCAAGTCGTCGAAAATTGGGTCCAACGAATCGACCGCTGCAAACGTGCCCGCGGTGGCCATATAAACGAAGTCGAGTTCCATTCATAAATGTTTTGATTGTACTTCAAGCCGATAACAATGTTTTTGAAATATCTCAAATGGTTTGCGTTTTATTTAAAAAAAAAACAGTTGTCAAGTCCTTATTGGAAAACCCTATATTTTACTGCCGACTTTATTTTCATTTGCGGGCCTTTGGGAAAATTACTAAGAAAACTTTCGAAACGCTTTTTAAAAGCCGCAATCATTTTGTATTGATATTATACCGCCAAAATGAATACAATGCGCGATCGTGAATAAAGTAAAAGAAGCAATGAATGACCAACAATCTTAATTGCTTCGACCCGACCAAATTTAGATGGATATTGCCCCAAAACTCTATGCAAAGTTGAAGAAAATGGACCGATCTGCCACCGTGTGGCGCTCCCATTGTCCCGATTTGAGTTCTGTTTTTTTTTTTTGTTAAGTTGGTAAATCTGTTGTTCACATTCCCTCTAAATCTTAGAGTCATAGCTTGACATTTGCAAAAGTTACGTAGCCAAGAGTACATCTATCTCTGTGTGTGTTGGCGATTTTTTACAATTTTAGAAATGGATGAAACAACGAACTTGTATTAAATTTTGCGTAAAAAACGGATTTAATGGTGCGCGAACGTTGGAAATGTTGGAAAAGGGTTCGGGAACGATGCTTTAAAGAAAACCGTCGTTTACCAGTGGCACGAGCGGTTCAAAAGTGGTCGTGAGTCAATCGAAGATGATGGCAGACCAAAGACATCGAAAATCAACGAAAACATTGATGGAGTAAAAGAAATGTTGATCAATAACCGCAAATTAACCATCAGCGAGATAGCGGAGGACTTCAACATTGCCTATGGGCCCGCCCAAGACATCTTGGTTAATGATTTGGGTTTCCGTCGTGTAGCAGCAAAGTTGATGCCAAAAGACCTCAATTTCATGCAAAAAAGAGACCGTGTTGACCATCATTATTCGTAATTTTTTGACGTAAAAATGCAACAAATACCATCCAACAGCCACCGAATTTTCAGCAGCAGCGTTTCAGCGTTTCAGCAGCCGAGAGGAAGTAATGGAAAAATCGGAGGATGCACTGATGGACATAGCGAAAACCGAATATAAAAAATTTTATTTTATTTTATTTTATTTTTCACCGGTACAATGCAAATTAATTTACATTGTCCAAAATACATGACAGTGCCGGGGAACCAAACCCATATGGCATTTACATTGAATAGTTAGTTTTAAATTTGATTAAGTGCTATATTGTGTTTTTTAAGTAAAGGGAAAAGTGATGAGTGTTCTGGATTGAGCGTGGTATCCAATTGGGTTTGTAAAGTTGGTGTCTTGTTTTGGAAGTGTTGTTTTGTCACAGGACAATTGCACAATAGATGGTCCATGTCTAAAGTTTGATGACAGCTGCATTGTGGTGCTTGTTTTTTTTTTACGTAAAGATATACTTTGTTAAACAGTGCATGCCCTAAACTAATACGGCAGAGTGCTATTGCTTGTGAACGGCTCAAAGCGATGTTGTATATAACTTGTCCTAAAGCTGTTTTGTGTTTCCTCAAGAAGGTGTTGGAGTTATACCAACGTTCCGCTTCACCTTCTTTTATTTTGTCTAATATATTATTATATATTGATGATGCAAAAGGGGGAGTTTTGTAAATTAATGGCATTTTAGTAGCTTCAAGGGCTGTCGAGTCGGCCTTTTCGTGGCGCTCCCATTATTCCGATTTGAGTTCTGTTTTTTCTTGTTGGTAAAAAGTTGGTAAACCTGTTGTTGACATTCCCTCTAAATCTTAGCGTCATAGCTTGACATTTGCAAAAGTTACGTAGCCAAGAGTACATCTATTTCTGCTTTTTTTCAATTTTAGAAAGTGATTTAAATTTGCAACAACGAACTTGTATTAAAATTTGCGTAAAAAACGGATTTAATGGTGCGCAAACGTTGGAAATGTTGGAAAAGTGTTTCGGAAACGATTCTCTAAAGAAAACGTTTGTGGTACGAGCGGTTCAAAAGTGGTCGTAAGTGAATCGAAGATGATGAATGCAGTGGCAGACCATTGACATCGAAAACCGACGAAAACATTGATGGAATAAAAGAAATGTTGGTCAATAACCGCAAATTAACCATAGCGGAGGACTTGAACATTGCCTATGGATCCGTCCAAGACATTTTGGTTAATGATTTCGGTTTCCGTCATGTAGCAGTAAAGTTGGTGCCAAAAGACCTCAATTTCATGCAAAAAAGAGACCGTGTTGACGTCGCAAAAGAGATGATTTGCGAGGCTGAATCCGATCCCACATTCATCAAAAGGATCATTACTGGAGACGGAACGTGTGTTTATGAGTACGACACGCAATCCAGACATCAGGCAAGTAAATGGCGTTCACCAAATGAGCCGAGACCAAAAAAAAACACGTCGTTTTCAATCAAAAAAGAAGGCAATGCTCACGATTTTCATGGATTACAACGGTGTAGTGCATCATGAATTTTTGCCAGAAAACCAGACACTGAATAAAGAGTATTATTTGCGCGTTATGAGACGTTTGCGTGAGGCAATTCGCCGAAAGAGACAAGAATTGTGGGCAGAAAACTCGTGGATTTTGCACCATGATAACGCACCGTCATACAGTGCCATCATTATTCGTAATTTTTTGACGAAAAATGCAACAAATACCATCCGACAGCCACCGAATTCACCTGATTTGGCTCCCTGTGATTTCTTTCTGTTCAATCGAGTTAAAAAACCACTACGGGGAACGCGTTTCAGCAGCCGAGAGGAAGTAATGGAAAAATCGCAGGAAGCACTGATGGACATACCGAAAACCGAATATAAAAAATGTTTCGAGAATTGGATCAAGCGCTGGCATAAGTGTGTTGCAGTCGATGGGGATTACTTTGAAGGGCACAATACAGATTTAGATGAATAAATTTGTATTTTAAATTTTCTGAATAGATTCCGGGAACAAGGTGGTATGCTAGTATGAAACTTGTTTGAAAGACGAAATTTGTGCCTATCGTGACACAATTATACTGAAGGTAAATTTCTCGTAACGCTAAGGACGTTTGATGAATAGAATTCGAATTTTAAATATAAATTCTTAAATTGTCGATGCCAGGTTGAATGTTAGAATAATAAAATGTTGATTGAGACACAATACAATAAATTAAGGACTTTCAAGCAAAGTCGCGACATCTTTTACTCATTATGTTCATCAACTTTGGATCACATCGGCTTGGATTAATTTTAAACAATGGTTAAGTAAAAAGAAACATGGTACATACTTTTTTAAATACGACTATTGTTAAGATACTTTATTTATTTCTTCTATATAAAATTTTGATATTACAATCCTCTGCGAGGATTCAATGAAAAATTAAAAACCGAAGACCAATTTGTCCGTAAATTAAGCACGTACTTCAGTTCTAATTATTAACATTTATTCCCGTTGTAATAGTACAATACAATAGTTATTCTTTTTATAATAATAAAATATACTTGGTTAAGCCACCGTCAAAGACTGCCGCTACATAGCACCAGTCTCATGGTCGTTGCCTCGTATACGCCCAAACGAATTGCTGACACAACTATCTCACTTATATTGCATCCGGCGCGTGCATGTATCCAATTTAGAGGCGCATGTGCCTCGTCAGCACAGGTTCCCATGCATTCACTAAGCAGTTCATGGTCATCGTGAAACGGATCATATTCCCTAATGTCAATGTAGCTTGGATCGTGTTGACTTACAATTCATTTTTTTTCTAAATTTGAAAAATGACAAGAGTTGAATGTGCCGAGCAATTTACGATTAATAAATATTGAAACTGTTTGGAGTTGGGAGGAGAAACGATGGGGAATAACAAAAAGTGTTACACAACAAAAATGTCAAAAATGTCTATGATCAATATTCATTGCTTTACAAAATGCTATTTATAATAGAGTAGTCGAACCCATTTTCTAATACTAACTATTAAGAAATATATTTTTCACTCTCTCACATCTTACAGTATCTGGAAGTAAGTTAAATAAACGGGGTGCGATGACATAGTAAAATCATCCAAAGCTTGCTTTAGAAATTGTAGGAACATATACAAAATTTCTAGCATTTGCTGCTTGTATACCATATATCCTTTTGTATAAGGTCGTTTAATAGTCATGCCATTGAAACAACCAGCGATTTTAGATGAGACGAAGAATTCTTCTTGAACTATTTTCTTGAAGCCCAGTAGTGAATTGAATTGTCATCTATTTTTGCAAACTTTTATGGAGAGTATACTCCATAAACCTTCTTTACTTACTAACTTATTTAGATGGAACTACAGTCCGGGGTGAACCTGGCCTCAACCAATAAACCTCCTCAGTTACCGCGATCTTTGGCTAACTTCCTTCAATTACACACTCCAAAATGCTTGGTGTCATTCCTCTGGGTAGAAGACTTTTCGGGTCGGAGAGATCATATTCATTTGGTCTACATGTCCTAGCCATTTCAGGTGACTGATGCCCACTTTTCTGACCAGCTGGATGTTGTAACATAGATTTGTTTGTTAAATCAACTGCTCCGAAGTCCATCAACGTAAACGAAACCAAGATCGTTCGAAGTATCTTGCGTTCAAAGCGGCGCTGACGTCCATGTTTCTGTGCCTTAGTGTTTCCTACTCAATTCCCTTAGTACGTGTCATCTTAGATATCAGTAGACGTATAGGTAGTGGTCAGAGTCTTCATTGGCCGCCCGAAATGCTCGGACTTCTACAACAATAACTGGAGAGTGCCTTTCGTCCATCGTAAGATAATCAATTTATAATAGTTGACTTATGTATCCCTTTACCTTTTATCCCTTTCTTTCACTTTTGGTTTTCTGCGGGATCGTTATTTTGTCCCATAAGATTGCTCTACAGTATGCATAAACATTTATAAAATTAACTTTTGCAAATGGCGTCATACGTCAATCAAATTTGACATTTGGGAACTAGACATCTGCAGTATACAAATAGACAAGCAATGGAGCGCTATAATCCGCAAGAGCGTGGAATAATTGTATCGATATTTTTGACCAATAATCGATCGGTGGTGTTAGCGCAGCGTGAATTTCGACGTCGATTTCCTAATCGTGTCACTCCAGCTGGCCAATATTCCGGCGCTTAGCTACTCGACTCGAACAGAGTGGAACCACAGGAAACCATATAGGACGTGGCCGGCCGAGAATATCTCGGTTGTGGCTGCCGATATCGCTGAGAACGAAGAAACATCAACCAGATGACGGACCACCAAATTGGGCATCACCAGACGGACCCTACAGCGAATTTTAGTGAAAGACTTACGCATGTTCCCGTACAAAGTGCAAACAGTGAATTAATGCCTCCTGACCATCAGTCGCGTGTAAATTACTGTAAAGCCATCCTCAATCTCAACAACGAAGAGGACGAATTTGTGTGGAAAATCATTATGAGCGACGAGGCGCATTTTCACTTAACTGTGAAAATCCGCATGTGATGCACGAAGAGCCATCACATCCACTCAAAGGCACTGTGTGGTGCGGCGTTCACGCAGGACGAGTTATTGGGCCGTATTTTTTTGAGGACGCCATCGGCAATACTAATAATAAGGAAGCGTTTCCTGGTCGCATAATCTCCCGTTTTAGCGATTTGGCATGGCCAGAAAGATTTCCCGATTTAACCATCCCAGACTTCTTTTTTTGGGGCTATTTGGAGTCGCGGGTTTATAAATATCAACAAACCTCAGACAATCGCAGCGCTTAAGGAGAATATTCGACAGGAATGCGAACAGTTGTCACCGGAAATCGTGCGGAAAGTCATGGAAAATGCGATAAAACGAGCACAAATGTGTATCAATACTGGCGGCAGCCACTTGGCGGATATCATCTTTTCCACTTAACACAAACAATTGTTAAGGTCCGAATAATGATTTAGTAAAAAAGTAATTCAAAAACAAAATTGGATGATTAATTCTGCATCACCTTGAATTTTATGGCTATTTTTCAAGATAAATCAATTGAAACACATTTGCACATTTGTTATTTATTTTCAGTGGTGTGGAACTAAGGTTAGATATGAGGTTTATTCGCTTTCTGTTTTATGACATTAATGTGCATTAAAAAGTGTGGCTGGATGTCAAAAAATCTGACGTTTGCCGTAGTGCACTGCAAAAGTGCAGAACACTTGCCGCTCACATATTAAAAAAGTAACGAACAGGTTTTTTTCTGTATCTGCATCAAAAAGTCTTGTTTAACTCTCATAAAACGCATTTTTTGTTGAATTCATTTCATTTTTGTGGAATTCCAATTTGTAAAGAACACACAGCAGCTTATGTGTAAAATTCTGACAGACGTTTTTCCTTATCCCGGTTTGAAACCTTGTGCGAGATTAGTGCAGTACCAATGCAACTAAAACAGCAGTCCAGAAAATAGAAGTTGGTATAATAATTCTTGCGCACTCGACGCACTATGATTGACAGCCACAAAGTTTATGTTAACTGCCAAATCGAGCTGTCAGTGTGCTCGCACTTTTTGGCATTTACAATTTGTTTAGTCTGGTGGAAAAAGTGCGATATGGCATACAAAAATACAAAATCCCATTGCATCGAAACACTATTGCAACTAAATGGGGGGAAAAAAATCAGCAAATACCAGTACGATTTCCGCCCCAACTAGTCGATCAGAAGTCACATGTTGAGTCTTAGATATATGTACATAACTTCGAAGTATTTAAGGATTTCCCCCACCTGGAAATGAATGTCTAACCCATAAATGTGGAGATCAACCAAAGTCTGAATCTTTGTTAAATATTAGCATAGTGCCGTGTCAGCTCCACTTTGTTTCATCAAAACTGTAAGCAGTACACAAAAATGTGGATTTACCATAAATTGATTAAATATCAACCACAATAAAAAAAGGTTACTGAATCTTATCCTGTTTGGCAAAGTAAAAGAAGAAGAAAACGAAGAATCTTCGGTTCAAGAATCAAATATTGTATTTTCGGGATCTAGAAACTAGAAGGCCACTGTACTCGTATCTCAGGCATAGGCCTTTACTGTCGTTTTAAGCAAAAATCAAAAATTGTGTAAGATGCGTACGAGTTTTTATAACAGCGAAGCTATTTTCAAATTTTTTTATTTACTAAAAAAGACACGAAATGTTTGTTATTTTGAGCTTAATGCTTTTGGAATAAAACACTAAAAATTTAATTACCCGCAAAAATGCGAAACAGTAAACTTCAGCGGACTTTCCAGAATGAACGCAGAAGTCATACGGACAACAATGTTTCCTATTTAATAAAACATTCTTGAATGTTACTACAATAGAAAGAATGCTAAAATGTGAATTTCCTAATCCATAGTAATTATGGAAAAGTTATGGAAAAAAGTTGTCTCTTTCTTCTTGCTTAAGCAAAACAAATTCAAATTCTAGTATCCCGCAAGACGAAGTTGATCCTTTCTATAAACTTTGTTATACGATGCCAATGGGATTTCAAGAATGTCGGTAGAATGTCGACTACATTGACTTCGTCTCAAGAAGTTGGCAAAGTGTATTTTTTTTTTCTGTCGGAACAGAGCTCTCAGACAAAGAACTAGTCCGTTCTACTCCCTGTTTATTCCTTTTGCTGATACTCATCAGTCTTTCAAAGAAAGATGATTAAGCACTTCAGTGATAAATTGCCTACAGTACACTTACCACGTCAGCGCCGAGTACCCTCATCCTGATGCACAAATGTAGTGCTCCTCGGTGTCATCATCCCTTCCACAGCAGCCGACGCAAAATTTTGTGTCACTTATACCCAGCACACTTAAGTACTTAGCAAAAGCGTAGTGTCCCGTCACGACATCTCTAAACTGTCTGCAGTTTCCTATTGAGAGATAGGAAGCATTCGCTTGGTTTCCGGCAGCCTGGACAGTCATTTCATCTGTAATTATGCTCATATGAGACCCAACTTTTATTGGAAGCTGTAACCGAGGAAAAAACACGTAGACTCAACGTAGGTTTGGGTGCTGAAAAACTCGCTACTGAGACCTTGTAACCTAGGTCCCAGACAAGACTCAGTAAATTTGGCCTTCCGACTGCATGCAGTGAAGTCTTGCATTCTCGAACTGGCTTGGAGGTCGTAAGAGGGTTGAGCAAGGCTTTAAGCGCGCTTGTCTGTCGCTACCTTCACCGATTCTTCACAATATAAAGGGTGATTCTATTTTGTTAGAGGTACTTTTTCCAGTGGGGATGTCAAGAGAAATCACGAATACGTCGCGTTACACTGATATGGTATTTTTGTTCAGTATTGTTTGACATTTCATCATGAAATGACTTAGCTCGGCACAGTGTCTATAAATTATTCAGCTGTACAAGTATTACGAAAATCAGCTTTCTACGAGGAATCGGCCTACCGAACTCACAATTCGCTATACCATCGAAAAGTTTGAAACCCAATTTTCATTATTGGATAATACGCGAGCAAATAGACCACATCTAGAACGTAGTGAAGAAAATACATATAGCGGCGGAGCGGAGAGCGTGAATCGATTCGGCGCAATTCTCAGCAGCTTGGCTTGTCGTATGCAACAACTTGGCGTATTCGACTTGAGGGTCTTAGTTATAAAGCATACAAAAATCAATTCGTGCGAGAACTGAAGCCGGCAAGACTTTCCGAATCGTCACCGTTTCAGTCGTTGGGCCCTTGAAAAGCTTCAAGAGGACCCACGGTTTTCGACCGAAATTTTGTTGTTCATCGATGAGGCCCATTTCTGGCTTAATTGCTACGTCAATAGCCGTATTTTTGATGCAGAGCAACCCAAGGAGGCTCAAGAGCTGCCATTACATCCAGATAGAATGACGGTTTGGTGCGGTTTATGCGTTGGTTGAATCATCGGTCCACATTTCTTCAAAACTGAAGCCGGTCGGAACGTAACTGTGAATGGTGCCCGTTATCACGCCATTAAAGCGGACTATTTCCTGCCTGAAATTGAAGCCCGTGGTCTCGACGACATTTGGTTCCAACAAACGGAGACACTTGCCACCCAGTTTGTGAAGCTCTGGTTTTACTATCAGAACGATTCGGCGAAAAGTTAATTTCACGCTTTGGACCGTGAATTGGCCACTTAGATCATGTGATATCATACCTCTAGACCTTTTCCTTTGGAGCTACGTAAAGTCCAAATTCTACATGGATAAGTCGGCTACAATTAAGGAATTGGAGGCCAACATTACTCGAGTCATTGCTTATAAAAATCACGCGTAATGGTCGAACGCGTCATCGAATATTTGAACTTCAGAATGGTCCATTTGAAAGAAATACTCGCAGTCTTCAAAAAATAAATGTAAAGAATGGTTTAAGATTACCCGATAAAATTGAATTTTTGTGAAAAAAGCACCTCTAAAACCATCACGCTTTACACACTTCGTTGCAATCAGGAATGCGTTTTTCTAAGGAGAAGTAAAATCTAACGCTATCATTATCCAGAAAGACATCCAGCTCCGCATCGTCAATCGGTTTTAAAGTCATATTCAGATTCTCCCCGAAACCATTTCTGTGCACAGTCGATTTCGTATTTTTTCTTGAAGCCCTTTAGCGAGCGTGCTGTCCTATTATCCGATTTTCGGTATAAAGGCTACTTTCAATGTTCGCCAGGATTTCGATATGTATGCCAGTGCCAGCAGTGAAGATTCTCTTTAAAGTTACCAGTCTATATATTTTTGTAGCATTTTTTTTATGAAACCTTTTTTTGCACATAGCGCGGGCGAATGGTTCATAGCTGGGCATACTCGTATGCCATCGATGCCAAGCAGTTCCGTTAGTAGGTAGTTCTGATAGTAGTTCTGATTTTATTACTTCGGAAGAGACTCTGCTTCGACTCAGTGTACTCGTGCATGTATGCACCATCAGATTTTCTGAGTGGTTCCAGCCTGGTTTCACCGATCTTTTCGCAAAAGTCTTCGAAATCCGAATTAGCTTCCTATTCTCATTTAGCTTCGATCTCTCTGCTTCCAAATTAGTCTTAAGCGACTTGTTTAAAAGTGTTCTAAACCGCCGCTGCAGATCTGCTACTTGATTATTAGCATAGGATCGAGATCACTTAAGCACTAGGGTTAAAGAACGGCTTATCTTACTAAATGATAGAGGCTTTGACGGGAATCTAATTCGAGCAAATAATATTACTCGTATCTTGCCTCAAATATTTTTGGTTTGTGTCGGACGTAGCATTTAATGAAAACAACTCGCAATACCATATACTCGTACAACACTAACTTTATTGTTATGGATCTAACGTCGGTAGACTTAATCGATGCGCCAGCTATTGCATTAAAGTACTAACATACCAGTTTGAATGTGAATACAATGCCAATTAAATGCACACTTGTGGTTTGTGCGCTAATTATCGCAGTAGTGCGCATTAAATTTGAATATGTACCTCGTGTAAGTTTCGTACGAACATCACCCTCTCCTTTCCAATGCTTGATTTAATTGATCACGTCTTCAACCAGCAGTTTTGAGTAAATTACTTTGACATCCTGATCTGTGTGGTATTGGTATGGCAACTGGTTAGCATAAAAATCTTTTTCCACTTACAGTGACTCAACCGCACGTCTGCGTGGTTGTTAAAGTAAAAAAAAAAAAATAAATAAAAATAATAAAACAACACAAATATTGTAATAAGGAAAATCCCGATAGCACAATGACCGCAAAAGTGCCCAGACTCAGAGCAGCTTTAGCTCAGATCCAATCTAAAGAGGAGTCTCCGCAACCCCAGATAAATGGAAAACTCTGCACGTTTCAAGCGGCATAATCGTTGATGTATCAGCTTTCTTTGTGATTCTCCCGTGTCAGAGAGGACAAAGTTCGCAGGGGGTGAAGGGTGAACTGATCTATCACTACACAAACCCCCAGTGCATTAAGTTTGAATGTCTTTTGAATTTCAATGAGCAGTAGCTGTTTGTGATCCACAAGTTAACTTCTGTCTCTAATGAGCTTGCCTAGTCGCAATTCACTGTGCACACCCTGTATTTTGCTTAGATGCAATCCTGCTATAATATCACTCTTTATCACTGCACAACGTAACCCAAAACAGGAAAAAAAGTGAACAACAATTGATAGAAAATGTGCATTTGAACTTTTAATTGAAGAGCTTCCGGTTTCATGTTTATTTGCTTCTGAGCGCGCAGATGTATTTATGACTGATTGAATTAGACGATGATAAAGAAGGTTATTGACATACGAGTTTCATGCGGCTGTAGATACAATTATTGCCTCGTATTAAAGCACACGAGTATTGCACATGCTTTTTTTTTGTTGAAAATGACACATGGCTGTTGATAAATTAAGTTGTTACTGTTGCTAAAATCAAATAAAAGTAATTAAGAATAAAAAAGTGCGCACTCGGATTCTTTTGAGTGTTCAAATCGAACGCTACAAAGATGGCTGACTCAGGAGTCATATACTCGATGTGTAAATTTAGACGTTATTCACTCGTATGAAGGTATAAGTCAATCTTGTCCGCATAATCGATTAAATCCTCAGTTTAAAGTCAGTTATGGCACTCGGCAAAATAAAGTTGGCTTGTTCCTTTCTACGCAAATTTTTTGCCTCGCTTTTTGTAGTTACGAGTAGATATTCTCTTTCATTCTCGTTTATTGATTTTGCATTTTTCAGAGTCTCCTATTTAAGTGGGATGCAAGTCAGCACTTGTTGCATATGTATTGCAAATCTGTAACTATAATTAAAAAAACTAATAAAGAGACGTCATTCGTAAGTGGATTGTCGAACGAATAACACATGACGCAGTCGAAATAGGAATAGATAGTTAAAACAAGAACACGAGTTGAAACAGAAAAAAATATTTCTGAAGAAGATTTTGAGAGTACTCGTATTGTATTAGCGGTGCAAGCGAAGGGACCGAAATGACCACAAGTGGCGGTAATTCTGATGTTGAGAAAACCAGATTCCTTAAAAGTAGAAGGAAAACTTACATCATAAGGACTCACAGAAGATTCGAACATTTTGTGTTCGTGCTTGTGTGTCAGAATCAGTAAAAATATTGTAAAATGTTTGTGTGGGTACAAATGATAGAACTTATTCTTTTCAATACAAATCGCTTTATTCAGTACAGTTACAATTCACTATTTAATTCTTTCTCTCAGTACAATTCAATTTCTCAACCACTTATACTTTTCTTATCTTTTACTTAAACCACTTAATCACTTATCCTAATTAACACTTCAAATTACACTTTAGAACTGACTTGCATACCTTTGGGATGCTGGTATTTATACGCGAATGACATACTTCGAGAACAATCCTCGCCATCCAGCGTCCCATACAATTTCCAATTTGCTAGAAAATTCGATTCCACTCTCCAGTTGAGACTTTGTTATTCCAGTATCGAAATCTTCTGGTCTTCGACATTTTCTGCTAGATGTCGCTGCTACATTTAAGTGGTTATCACATTGCTCCCTCCCTACAGTTGTTCGTCCCGAACAACTTCGTCATTCAGCATCCCGTTGAAATGACACATTCTATCCAAATGGACCACTTTCAATTTTCCTCGATCCCCACGCTGGATCCGGTAGACAACGTCATTAATGCGGGTTATCACCTTGTATGGACCTTAACAGTCCTGTTGCAATTTTGGTGATTTGCCTTTCTTACGCTGAGGATTATACAGCCAAACCAGATCTCCTTCGTTGAAACCGGAAGATTTCGCCTTGATATCGTACCTAGTTTTCATGCGGCTGCTTGCTAGCTTTATCTTTTCTCTGGTGTCTTCATGCAATTTACGAATCCTGCTGCGTAAGTCATTCACGTAGTCGTTCACCTCTTTGGGCTCTGTCGGTGGGGATCCGAATTTTGCTTCACTTGGCAACCGAATTGTTTGACCAAATAAGATCTCGGATGGTGTCTGCCCTGTTGAGCTATGGACCGCGTTTCGGTAGGCCATTAAGAAGAGGGGTATGTGTCGATCCCAATCCCGCTGGCAGTTGCTGACAACCTTAGATAGATGCTCATTCAAAGTCCGATTGAATCGCTCGACCATTCCATCAGATTGAGGGTGTAGTGGCGTTGTCCTTGTCTTTCTTATTCCCAAATATTGACATATTTCTTGGAAGACTTTTGATTCAAAGTTTCGCCCTTGATCAGAGTGCAGCTCCATTGGGACCCCAAATCTGCTCACCCAGTGGTTGACTATCTGTTCGGCTACGGTCTTAGCCTCTTGATTTGGGATGGCACACACTTCCGGCCACTTACTGAAGTAATCCATGACTACGAGGGTATATCGGTTTCCATTAAAGGTTTCGGGAAACGGCCCAGCGATGTCGATGGCTATTCGTTCGAAAGGTGCTCCGACATTGTATTGTTGCATTTGTCCATGTGGCTTTACTTTTGGACCCTTGGTAGCTGCACATCTTATGCACTTTTTGCACCAATTCTCGACGTCTTGTTTAGCGCTTAGCCAATAGAAACGTTCCCTTACCTTTTCCAACGTCTTGTTTATTCCCAAATGGCCTCCTGAGATTCCGTCATGTATTTCATGGAGTACTTGGTTGACTCTGGACCGTGGCACAATTAGCTGCATACGAGATGTTGTCCCATCTGCACTTTCCCATTTTTTCTTCAGCAATCCATCTTGCACAAAAAGCGAGTCCCACTGTGCCCAGTATGCCTTCAGAGTTTGGCTCCGATCTGATATCTGCTGCCCGCTTGGTCTTTCCTCGTGTTCTTTTCAGGCCAATAGTGGTTCGATGTCATTGTCTGCCTGTTGGGAGGAACGGATTTCGTCTATACTCCAACCCACTATTGGCTCAGTCCTGATCGTTTGGATAGTTGCCAGTTGTTTTGCTTCTTTACCACTGACTACTTCTGCTGTGAGGCTCTCGTTGCATTGTTTTACCTGTGAGACTGGGATAATTACCTTGGAGTCGTCGACTCCTGCTACAGACTTCTGCCCCGCGAAGTAACCATTTCCTAACTGATGGCTTCTGGAAATTTGACCGGTTTCTTGGTAGCCGTTTCTGCCGGTTTTTCTTTCTATTTGCCTGTAACCCCAGTGCAGGCAGCCTTCTCGTCGTACCGGTTCTTTACAATGCCCTTGAAAATGTCCTACTTTATCGCAGTTCCAGCAGCGCATCCTTCGTCTCTCCCGTGGGATATTTCGTTGCATGGTAGTTGGTCTTGAGCAGGAGCATTCACCAGATACTATTTCCCTTACGAAATGCATTCCTTTGGAAGCCTGATTGGATGCTTCCATCGCCAGGGCGAAGGCAAGTGCTTCAGCAAGGGTTCTTTTCCCGGCCATCCTTACTGCTGATTGTAGCTTCAAATCTGCAATTCCCCCAATGAATGCGTCCTTTGCCATTTCGTCGAATATTTCTTGGCCTGCGGTGGGATATGACAAATGTGCCAGTCTACTCACGTCTGCTTGGAGCTGTTGCAGTGTTTCTCCTCGTTGCTGCATACGGCCTTGGAATTGAACCTTGTAAACTTCCCGCAAGTGGCTATCCCCAAACCGTTTCTCGATAGGTACAGGCTAAACCATATAGTCTCTATTCTTTTCGATATCGATTGTTTGTAACAATTCTGCCGCAGGACCACGTAAGGCCATCGCTAGGGCAAAGCACTTCTCCTTATTGTCCCAGTCGTTTGCACAGGCAGCCATTTCAAACTGCTTCTTATAAGTAGACAATGAGGTCTGGCCATCGAATGAGGGAGGCTTCAACTCTTTTCTCCTTGGACCGCTTAAAGAACATTCTCGCAGTTTCTGTTTTCGCACTGTGTCGAGCTCCTTTGCCAGTTGCTCAACTTTGCTGTCCATTTGTTCGAATTTTTCGCCAACATTCTTCTCTATTGTATCAAATTTGTTATCGATTTCTTCGAACTTTTGGTGCAGAACGTTATTTTTTTCTTCCAGTTTTTGTTCTAGACTATTCTTTTGTTCGTCGATTTTTTGTTCAATGCTGCTCTTCTAGATTTTTCTTTTGTTCATCCAGCTTTTGTTCGAGGCTATTCTTTTGTTCGTCCATTTTTAATAAGAGGAGTTGCATCATTGCAGCCATGTCATTGCCGGTACTTGTCTGTTCATCCTCGTCAACATCAAAGGAATATGCATCAGGATCATGTCCCTCGTTGTTCAAAGCCTCCTGAAGTCGGAGCACCAGGTCACTTTTTCCTCCACTGGCGCTGAGGCTTCTCTGGTTCAACTCGGATTTGAGTTGGACGAGGGTCAACTGCAATAGTTTTCGACCCATTCTAGCTTTTTCAAATAGTCAGAAAACACAGTTTTTTTTTTTCTTTCTTTTTTTTTTTACACACAATAAGTCCTATCCCACTTCTGACACCAATGTAGAATGTTTGTGTGGGTACAAATGATAGAACTTATTCTTTTCAATACAAATCCCTTTATTCGGTACAGTTACAATTCACTATTTAATTCTTTCTCTCAGTACAATCCAATTTCTCAACCACTTATACTTTTCTTATCTTTTACTTAAACCACTTAATCACTTTTCCTAATTAACACTTCAAATTACACTTTACAACTAATTTGCATACCTTTGGGATGCTGGTATTTATACTCGAATGATATACTTCGAGAACAATCCTCGCCATCCAGCGTCCCATACAATTTCAAATTCGATTCCACTCTCCAGTCGAGACTTTGTTATTCCAGTATCGAAATCTTCTGGTCTTCGACATTTTCTGCTAGATGTCGCTGCTTACATTTAAGTGGTTATCACAATATTTAATACATTTGCTTTGAGGGGGAAAGGAAAAAATATTGGGTTGTTCGGAAAGTAATTTGTTTTTTTTAAATGAAAATTAAAGACGATTTTGTTATAGGGAATAAATATTTTAATAAATTATATATTGTCCATTCTGGTGCAATACCTTTTGCCATCTTCCTGGCCGTAGCATGATTCCATGCTCATAAAAAGTAAAGGTCTTACCGTCTAAAAAATTTTGTAGAGAACGGAACAAATAATAATCAGAATGTGCCAGATCTAGAGAATATGGAAGATGTGAGAATATGATGAGATCCAAGCTGTGAAGCTTTTGGCGAATTACCACACTTGTGTGAGATCTCGCATTATCTTGGTGGAACACTACACCATTTCTGTTGATCAATTTTGGCCTTTTCTGCTTAAGTGGATCATTTAATTTGTCCAACTCATGACAGTACATTTCAAAATTGGTCGTTGTGTTGTCCGGTAGAAGCTCAAAAAACAAAAACACTCCTTTGAAATTCCGCCAAACAGATAGCACCATATTTTTTTGATGAATATCGTCTTTCGGAGTGCTTTGAGCCATCGTTTTCACTCCATGATCTCTTGCATTTAACATTGCTGTAGACAACCCATTTCTCGCCATTTTCTTGGCGTTTGAGAAGCAAGTCACAGACATCAACGCGACTGAACAAATTTCTTTCCGTAAGAACATGAGGACCCCATATGTCGAGCTTTGAGATTAAACCAAGGCGTTTCAAATGATCATGAACAGTCGAATTTGAAAAAATTTAACATCTCAGCGATCTCACGAGTTGTTATTTGCCGGTTTGCTTCAACTGGCCTTCCAGAACGTGGTGCATTTTCAACATCAAAATTGCCGGATCAAACAATTTTGCAGATAAGTTTTGGCACTGGCGTTCTATCAATACATCTTCTCCATACACGTCGGATAATGTTTTTCTTCCTGGAACAGCATTTTTACCTTTTCGATAGTAAAAAAGTAAAATATGCCAAAAATGCTGTTTTTCACTTTCCATATTTGAAAGGGCACTAACCAAAAACTACTGCATAGAATCAATCGAACTTTTCCACAAGCAAGCCTCCCTATATCAGCTGTCAAAATATATAATGTTTATGCGGCTTAAATTTGAAGTCGGGTGAATTCGTAAGCGCAAGATTTGCAAAGCATGTGCAAAAAAGCAGTTGAAACGTCAAAAGTAGTATATCAGTGTGGATACAATCCAGATTACAATAATAAAATTTATAAAAGAATGAATTCAAAAAAAGAACAAATTTCAGTACAAAAATATTAACCTTAAGGTAATTATTTAAGCCAGTCTTTTACTTTATTTAGGAATAAGTGAAAGTTATAAGTAATTCTGATAAAATATGGCAGTTTATTGAAATAAGTTGGAGCTGTAACGGTGTAAAAATGCCTAAAATGAGTCCTATGTGCGACCGGTATGTTAACAAGAGCCAAATTATTTATGCGTAAGCTATAAATTTGTGAGTTTCTACTGGGAATGTTACCACTTCGCTTGAAAAACTCCCTGAGTACTTTAAATGTATAGAAATATCTTAGTGGTAAAATTCTATGTTTTTTGAACAAGGGTCATACCTGGCTGTGAAACGATTACAATTAGAAACAATCCGAATTCAATGTTTTTGTGCCACCAATAGAGGTCCCAACGTAGTAGAGTACGATCCTCCCTAGCAAGTGATCCATGTAGCAACTTTAAGTGTGCAATGCCGTAGTATATTTGAGTTAAAACTTTCTCAGAACAATATGGTTTGATGAGGTATAGTTTACGAGTCACCAGCATCATATGGGATTTTACTGTTCGAATATGATCCTTCCAGCTCAAGTTATGATCAATTATAGCTCCAAGGTATTTACATTTTTTAACTGTCTCGATTTTAAAGCAGTTTGTAGAGCATTGACTGAGATCGGAAAAATTATTAATTCCACATGTGTGTATAGGTAAGCTGAAATTTTTACAGTCATATGCATGATAACATAGGTTAAAATCATTTAAAGCATTTCGCGATATTTTTATAGAGATCAGCTTCGTTTTGTCACTGATAAGTAGCTTGTTAACAGCAAACCAAAGTCTCAGACTCTCTAAGTCTTCTCCAATCCTTACAATGCATTCAACGAGGGTTGAATCAGCTATATCATCAGCAAATGCAGTAGCTATACCATTAAATTCCTGAATGAATAGAGAATTTGTATAGATAAGAAGTAGAAGTGGCCCAAGCACGGAACCCTGTGGGACACCATTACTTAAAACACGAGAATTACTGAAGGCTCCATTGATATTAACTGATTGTTTTCTGTCTTTTAAACACGTTTTGAAACATTCATATATTACTCCTCTAAAGCCAGCATTATATAACCTGTCTAATAACAGTTCATGGTCGACCATGTTGAATTTTTATTGTTTGTACCTTCATACAACTGACTACACAACCTATGAATAGCATCTTCTCTCCTAAAACCAAATTGATTATCTGAGAAAAAGTGATTATGATCCAAAAACGATAGAATGCGGAATTTAGACAGTTTAGCAAAAGTTGGAAGCAGAGGTATAGGTCTATAATTAGAAACATTTCTCCTATTGCCTTTTTTTAAAAAGAGGAATTATTTCAGCATTTTTAAGGGATTGTGACAGCCATTATTCATACTTAGATTAAACAATTAACTCAGGATGTCAATATGTTGTTATGCCGTCTCTAGTGCAAGAATTTTTGTTCTTCAAAGACATTATTAGTTTGTAGAGTTCAACCGAAGAAATCGTGTTAAACACAAAGCTGTAAGCCATCAGGAATTAAATCTGAGGATAACATACAGCTGCAAGAATTACTAGGTTCAATTTCCGTCTTTAAATTTTTGGTGCCATATTTATTGGAGATGCTGGTAGCATCTGTTAAATGTATTCCATTGTCTTCTAAAACGTAAATTTTTAAAGGTTCCTTATTCTTCCCCAAGATACTATCAACAACTCTCCACTGTTCCTTACAGTTACCTTCACTTTACTTACCTAACGGGCTTCTGACCCGTGGAGAGTCTCTGCCTGAGACACTTCAGCCTTCCATATTCTACGATCCCGGGCACGCTGCTTCCAGTTATCCAGACCAAGTGGTCTGTCATCCGCGATAGCTTGGTCTTTGAAACGTAGGTTCGGTCTTCCTAACCTAAGGGCTGAGATTCGAAGATTCTCTTAGCTGGAGCATTGTTGTCCATTCGCTCGATATGGCCGAGCCAATGTAGTCGACGTATTTTGGCTTTTTGGACTACATCCACATCTTGGTACAGCTCATAGAGTTCGCGGTTGTATCTTCTCCTCCATTCGCCCTCCTCGCACACAGGAACAAAAATCCGTCGAAGAATTTTTCTTTCGAAGGAGCCCAGAATTAGCTCTCCCTTCCTGCTTATCGTCCAGCACTTGACGCCATACAGTAGAACTGGCAGGATAAGAGTTTTGTAAAGCGTACATTTCGTCCTTCGAGTAAGGAATTTTGAACCCAATTGCTTTGCCAAACCGAAGTAGCAGCGGTTTCATATGGTAATTCTTCGTCGGATCTCCACTAGGGTGTCATTCGTGGAGTTCATGTTTACTCCGAGGCAGATGAACTCCTTAACTACCCCGAAATTGTTGCTATCAATAGTGACGTTTTGTTTTAGGCGGTGGACAGATGATTCTTTGTTTGTTGATAGCATGTACTTGGTCTTCTCCTCGTTTACTTCCAGGCCAACGAATTTCGCCTGTTCTTCTATCGCCGTGAAAGCCTCTATCACGGAACGCTGCGAGTGCCCGATGATATCAATATCGTCCGCATATCCCAGGAGCTGGACGGACTTGCTGAAGATAGTGCCTTCTGTGTTGACACCTGCTCTGCGCAGTATCTGTTCTAAGACGAAATTGAAGAAATCACATGATAGCGCATCACCTTGCCGGAATCCGAATAGTCGATCTGCCGGGCCGGAAGTCACACTGGTACGTGTCGATTAGTGTGTTGCAGAACGGTTTGAGACGTTCACACAGTACGTTGGATAGGATCTTATATGCGGCATTAAGCAGAGATATGCCTCGATAGTTCTTGCAAGACATAGGATCGCCTTTTTTGTAGATGGGGCATATGGAGCTGATAGTCCAATCGTCGGGCATGCTTTCTTCCACCCATACTTGGATGATGATTTGGTGCATGCGTCCTACCTACCAAAAAATCGCCACCGCATTTGAAGAGCTCGGCTGGTAAACCATCGGAGCCTGCAGCCTTGTTGTTCTTAAGCTTTTTTATAGCTAAGCCAACTTCTTCTATACTGAGTGGTGGAACTGGTTCTTCATTGACTGGACGTGGGTTCTCTTCTTGCCCTATCACTCTCTCTATATGATGCCCATTTAGCAGCTGCTGGAAATGCTGCTTAAACACATCTACTATTCCCTGACTAGGTTTCCTTCGGTGTTTCGAAGAGCTTGTGTTCCGGTTTTGAAGCCAGCAGCCAGTTGCTTGGCTTATAAAACCTCCGGATGTTGTTTCGATCACGAGACTCTTCGACCTCCCTGAGCTGGGATGTTGCATAGACCCTAGTTTTTCTACGCAGGATCTTCTTCTCTTCCGTCCTCCTGGCTCGATACTCTTCCCTTGCTGCCCTTGTTTTGCGCTGCAGCATTTTCTTGTGTGCATCTTCTGTTACCTTTTTCCTGTAAACGCATTGATCATCATACCACGGGCTCTTTCTCTGGGATGGTTGGTACCCTAAGGTGGTTTCGGCTACCTCCTTGATGATGTCGCGATACTGGCACCACTGATGGTTGGCGTCTGTGGTAGGTGAGTACACAGTGGAGAGTTTCTCACTCAGGCGCTCTCTGTAGTCTCTTGCTACTCCAGGTGTGCTAAGGCGTCCAACGTTGAATTTCTTTTTCTGTGCGGTTTGCAGCTTCTTAACTTAACAGTTACCTTTAACCCTATGAAAAAAATCAGAATAATATTTATTACGCGTTTCTGCGACCTTATTATGGATGTTTTTACATAATTTCACATAGTACTTTCTTAGCCTTCTGTTTTGTGGATGTTTGGTGCATTTAACTGCAAAACTGTTTTTCCTTTTTATTTGATTTAAAAGTTTATTAGTCATCCATTTTATTGCTTGCATTATGCTAGAGACAGTAGTACAAGACTTTACATGATTTTGTAAGATCGAAGAAAACAGGTCACAAGCAACAGAAGGTTTACTCTCCGAGTTGACCGCTTCCCAAAATTCATTTCTTAAACACTTTATTAGCATTCTGTAATTTATATTGTGTTTCTTCCTAGGAGGGTTAAGATTATTGTTTGAGTCAGAATTCATGAATGAATTGAGCACAACCATATGATGATCTGAGAGCTTATAATCGTAGGCTGCACCTCTTAGACCATATGTTGCCATAAGAAACAAATAATTTTCTGTTTCTTTATCTTTGTGTCACCCAAAACAATTAAATTTTCCCTTAACAAACCGAGAACGTCAACTAACTCTTTAATAAAAAAGATTTTGCAATTTCATGTAGTCTGTATTTGCATAACAATGTATAGTTCTCACTTAAATATCCGAACGATAACTTCCCAACATCGGCACTAGCCATACACAATTACACATCAAGCCATTTTTTACGTACACCGTTACACCCCCAGGTGCTTACGACTCGTTGCAACTGCCAGAAATCGAATAGCCCTTAATTTAATTCACTCTTGTAGATCTATATCTCACTTAACACAATTACCATAGGTAAGCTCTCAAGTGATTCAATTTGAGCTAGCAGCAATGAAAAATTTCTTCTAATACTACGCATATTTTAATGCAAGCCGAAAATATCAATAAAACAATAAAAAAAATGGTGTACGCTAAAATATGGGGAATGCAGTGCCATGTCATCAAAAATAAAGAATTTTTTAAACTGATACAAACGTTCCCCTATGACATTTTCTTTAGCCATTTTAGAATGAGTTGGCAAACATACAAGGTAAGAAAATAGTTATTAAACGCACTGTTTTAACTTCTTTGTTTGGCAGCAACTTCTTTTCAAACTTGAGCCTTTTTGGGAAAGAGCTGAAACAGGACGCCTTGCAATCAGTTTGAACCATGCTTTACTGATAACGATATAGAAACTGGCCAATGGTTGTTCCTACAGAGATTTATCCGATCGGTTGTTTCAAAAATCACGAAATTTATAAGCCGCCATCGAAACATCATCTTATCCAATACCTCTTTTATAAACGGTTTTCCAATTGTGAACGCACATTTTCATCATGGTAAAGTACAAGAACGAAAATTTTCTACCGAAATTCGGAGTCGGTGACTGCAACTTTAAGAGCGTTAACTCCAATTTTCGGTCGTAATTCTCGCCCTAGAAGACAGGCAATAACAAGTTCAGTGCAAATATTTGAGTCACATTCACAGTCACAACACACATTCGTTGTGTGATGTTGCCGTGTCAGTGAGACAACGGGTTGGTCGAAATGTCGCTGCCGTTCAGGCGTCCGTAGCAAACGATCCAAATCAGTCAATTCCACGGCGTTCTCAAGAATTGGTCATCGTTCAGACCACATTATGGCGTATTTTGCGTAAGGATCTTGGTTTACACCCATACAAGATCAAGCTGACTCAAGAATTGAAGGCGATGGACCATTTGAAGCTACGTAGGTTTTCCGATTGGGTTCTGGAGAAGATGCACCAAGATGATGAATTTCATCGCAAAATCATTTTCAGTGACGAAGCTCATTTTTGGCTCAATGGGTTCGTCAATAAGCAAAATATGCGTTATTGGTCGGGTGAAAATCCACATGTGCTTCATGAATCACCTCTTCATCTACAAAAAATAACTGTTTGGTGCGGTTTGCATGCCGACGGCGTTATTGGGCCATATTTTTTCGTCGACGATAACGATCGTCACTTTACTGTGAATGATCAGCGTTATCGCGCCATGATCACCGATTAGTTTTGGCCCGAATTGGAAGATATGGACTTGGACGACATGTGGTTTCAACAGGATGATGCCACAAGCCACACAGCACATGCTACAATCGATTTATTGAAGAGTAAGTATGGTGAGCGTGTTATCTCAAGAAATAGGCCAGTAGATTGGCCGCCTCGTTCGTGTGATTTAACACCGCTTGACTATTATCTGTGGGGCTATGTTAAGTCATTGGTTTATGCCAACACGCCGACGACGTTGGAAGAGCTCAGAGCCAACATTGAACGCGAATTAGCTGCAGTTTCGGCCGAAATGTGTTGCCGAGTCGTTGAAAATTGTGTCCAACGAATCGACCGCTGCAAACGTGTCCGCAGTGGCCATATGAACGAAATCGAGTTCCATTCATAAATGTTTTGATTGTACTTCAAGCCGATAATAAAGTTTTTGAAATATCTCAAATGGTTTGCGTTTTATTTAAAAAAAAAGTTGTCAAGTCCTTATTGGAAAACCCTATACCTCGCATTACTTCTATCCATTTGATCTTGATGGCGTTTTTTGTCTTCTTCAGCTTCCTTTTGTAAAAAGTCCAAGAATTCATTTTGTGCGGACTTGAATCGTTTAGTTCTCACTAGTTACGGCTGAGACGATGACGATACGATTGCCTCTAAATTTTCTTCGATTTCAGACTCACCGACGTGGATTCCTCCAAAGTTTTGACCCTAAATTATTTCTCGGCGGATCGATGAAATGCTTCGTTCCATAAATTTTATGAATGATGATCAAAATATTCAAAGCGTGTTGCGTCTCGACCAGATTGGGAGTTTTTTTGCTTTATCCTTTCGTACGTGAGAAGACGATTATTCTATTATCGAAGAATTTCATCCTTCTTAAATGGAAACGCTGGTGATGTCTTTAGTATGTCCTCCAAAGCCTTTGTCCAAATGCTGACCTTCTTCCGTTTGCCCGAACAAAGGTCATGTTTATACTTTAGATTCACGGTAATAAGCAGTTTTGTTTCAGGTCCTGTCCAGTTGTTTTTTACTTACAATTTTTCCCAAAAATAAATTTCTTTCTTTACACAAAACAACACACCATACACAAAAAGTAAATGAAAGTGAGCAATATTTTTTTGACAACTGCACAGATGTGCCTGCTTTTGTGCAAGAGAACTAGCTCAGTTGCGATTAAGAACTGTTTGCTTTGCAGTTTTTTTTTATGGACAACGTGCTTTGCACATTTTGTGCAAGATATGCGTTTACGAATTCACCCGTTGGGGGTGAATTCACTCTGTTGGGAAAAAACGAAATTGATTTCCGAACAACCCAATACATATGATATTGTTTTAAAGGCGGTTGAGAGTTAAGTTTAATATACTAGATAACACCAATAAGGTGAGCCAATTCAATTATATTTGTTGGAATTGAAAAAATTAGTTTAGCCTGTGGATACGTCGATTCTGATCTAGTGGTACGAGATATATTGCAATCGGTACAAACATTAACAAGCTCCGCAAAAAGTTACTTGAAACAGTAAACTCAATTTAGCTAAAACAATCGACATTTTGAGGGCATCAGAACTAGTAGAAAAACATGCGAACGATATGGAACAACAATATAAATAATAGCAGTTGATAGCTTTAAGCGTTTGCCACATAATATAAAAATCGGGCCTGAAGTCTTTTGAAAATATACTATAACGAACGAAATATCGAAGATATGCCGAATGTAATAGTATTTATAAATGATATCTTGATTGCACCGGTTGCAATTGAAAAGCATGATTCAATTGAAACGTAATAAAGCAAGAGAATTAGACAGAACAACTTAAGTAAAATATAAAACCAAGTAAAACCCAATATTTGTCATCAAAAATGGTTTTATGGTTTTTTAAAATATACTTTTGCATGCGTTTAAACCAATTTTCGAAGAACTTTCTCCACTCCGAACGAGGTAACTCCAAAACATGCCTTTGAAACGCATTAACGCTTTTCCAGGAGTCGAAAAACGTTGAAATCGCAATTTGTTTTTGATGTGTCGGAATAAGAGGAAGTTATTGGGTGCCAAATCAGGCCTGTACGGAGGATGACCTATCAACTCGATGTTTTGAGTGCCTGACTTGTGAGAACTCGCATTGTCGTGGTGGAGAATGATCCGTGTTCTGGCAAACAAATGGTGGTGTATCATTCCGAATGGACTTTTCTACGATGCATTAATGTCATGTTGGCTACATGTCGAGTATCTCCGAAGAAACAAGCGACCATTTGCTTTGAAGTGCTTCGTGCAACTTTTGTTGGATTTGGCTCATCTTAAGAGAACCCTACAAGCGACTGCTATTTAGTTTCGTGCTCATATGCATAGATCCATGATTCGTCGCTTATCATGGTCTTATTAACGTTTTTTTAAAGCATCGCAATCGAATTTTTTTTCAACATTTCTTTGGACCAATCGACATAAGCCTTTTTTTGAGCGACTGTCAAATTATGGAATGGTGGTATCCAACGCGAGCAAATCTTTTTGACGGCCACATTTTCCTGCAATGTTAAATGTAAGCGAGTGGGACTAATGCATAAGCATGCCTCAATTTCGCGATAAGTTACATGAAGATCTTGCAATACCAGTTCCCGCATGTTTGCCGGCATAACAACCGAATTTGGACGAACTTTACGAAACTCGACCTGGAGCGAACGACGACCACGATTGAATTCAGAAAACCACCGTAGAACCTGGCCTGGGATGGTGGTTCTTCACCAAAAGTCAAAACAAGTTGATCGGCACACTGTTGTGCCGTCAAAATTCATAAAAAGTCATCAATACTTCAGAAAACTTATATCCCATGCTGGTATGCATATATTGCAAATTCATAAATTGATATATCAAACGGATTCACCGAAATTTTTCGGCATGACTAACTGCATCCGAGAATACATACTAAATGTAGCGTCGATCTCCCACCCATTCAGAGAATTGCTTAAGCATGATGTTATATTTATAGTTGGCACACAGCGCATGATAACTTTTTGAAATCGATAAGAGAAATGATTGCAAATGCTCCAACTCTGCAGACAACTTTGACGAGACAAAGGAAATAACTATAGAAATTAATAATATTAAAAGTATATATTATTAATAAATTAAAACTTAAATAAATTTAGTGCATATTTCTGGTAAGTATTATTTATTGAAGATTTGCTGTCACGATACTATAATACTCGTACACTTAGTCAGGATTCTATTGATCACCTTCTCGAAAACCTTACTGATGTTTGGAAGAAGACTGATCGAGCGGAGATTCGCCGGATTGGAAGTATCTTTATCTCTTTTGGGGATGGGATTTACGAGTACCACCGCAGTTTTCCAATGCGCTGGATAATGTGCATTATTCATTGCATTATTAAACAGGGTGGTATAAATGTTCACCGCTTCTAGAGGGAGATGTCGAAGCACAATGTTCGGTATTTCATCGGTTCCCACTGATTTCTTACTTCTAAGTGATTCGAAGATCGTTTGGAGCTCTTCCTTCGAAATGAACGGGGGTAGTACCCTATCGTTGGTGATGACATTATTTGCCATATTCTCGTCACTGAACTGGGTGAAACCCGAGCTCTCGAATCGCCAATTCACTATTTCATTTCGAAGGCAGAAATTGTGCCCAAGAACTTGACCTTCCAGGTCGTGGTTCGGGCCAGTAATGTCGTTCGCCTTGTACACTTCCTGGAAAGTCGCTCCTATAGCCTCTACCTTCTCCTGCTGATCCTCGATCACAAAGAAGTTGTCATCATCAACGGCCTCATTTGGATCGATGCCTGTTGCTATAAGTATGTTCTCGTTGTCCGTCGTTCGTGCGATTTTAAGACACGAAAGGTCGTTTTGATCTTTTCTCCGAAATATTTTATTTATTTGCGGAAACATATTCGGGTTGCTGGTGTTTACAGCTCGAATTTTGTTGTTCCAATACAAACTTACAGATGCTCTGTAATTTTCTTTTATTAATACTTGGAGGTTTTTGATCGACGACTTTAGCGTCATAATCTCCGGGTTATGTCTGTCAGTAAACTGTCTGTACAAGATTTTTAGTCTTGACAGCAGTCTACTTTTATGTCGGTGCAGTGCGTCAATAGTTGTGTTGCGGAATAAGTCTTCGTCGTCAGTGTGTTGGTACCGAGGTATTGTTTGATTGTCTCGTCCATTAGTCTTAGATACCTGTCAATCTCCTCGTTTGACAGATTTCTGTTGGACGGTGGGTAGAGCGAATTCGAGGAGAGTGCTCTAGTCAGTGTTCTGGTAAAGTGTGTCCAACGCACCCTACTATAATTATAGGAATGCCTTTGAACAAACTCATCCAATTCCGCAATTTCGTTTGGAATAGTTATTTCGGTGCTGAGACCGCAATGTTCACTGTCATACACGAAAGTGCATAGACAGTTTGTAGTTTGTTGGTTAGTGCATGTCAGTTGTATTCGTGAGTCGAACAGCAGAAGATCCAAGTAGGAGAATATGTTGAACGCCCCTCGTAAAGAAGATCAAATGCAAGAAATAAAAGGCTTAAAGGATGATTGCACGGAAAGAGCTGGAAAATGATAAGAGTTTGATGGAGTTAAAAGCAGTTCTACTACAATAGAAGGTTGGCCAGATGATAAGCGAACTTTAAGCCCAGATTTGAAGTTTTATTGGAAGCTACATAATGATTTGTCAATAGAAAACGATATTATATTCCTAAACGATCGAGTTATTATAAATTGCACGAGTCCATATTGTGCCAGCTGCACGCATCAGTCCTGGGAAGTTTGGTATACTGGCCCAAAATTGACGAGACAGTAGTGAAAACAATATCGAAGTGCATGCCAAAAAAATCGTTCGGCAAACACAAAAGAACCAATGATATCGGAACATGGAATACATATTGAAATTATCTCGGACAATATGCCATTCAGTTCTTTCGAATTCAAGAAATTTTGCAACGAAACTAACAACAATAAGTCTGGGATATGCACAAGCTAACGGATTTGCCGAAAAAGCACATGAAATTACTAAAAACTTCACACGAAAGCACGAAAGATTTGGCTCGCATTATTAGAATATCTTAACACGCCATTAAGGGGGTATTCTGGTGTAGAACTTTGTAAAAATCGATTTTTTGCATATTTTCAAAGTATATACAAATACTTTTAAAAATATACCCTCCGAAGGAAATTCTAAGATTCCAATTATTGGGTTGTGCCACATGAAATGTTCGATTTTATAGTATAAATTTACTGGCTACATATTATTTTTCCGTAAATGTTTATTCAATCAAAATAGGATCCGTTGGCATCTATGACATTCTTCCAACGTGATACAAGGTCAAATATTACTTTTTCGTAGAAGTGCTGACTTTTTGAGACAATGAAAGGCTTTTATTACCTCTGCTCGGTTCCGGAAGGACTGAAACGAATAAAATCTGTAAATTTTAATACGGGCTATACTTCCAATGCGTAAAAATTGCAATCCCATTTTGTACCCAAATTAGCCGGTATATTTTCTAGTTTCAGTTTGTTATTGATTTTAGTTCGATGCGGTTTAAAATATTTATAAAATATGAGTCAAGAGGAACGCCGTAAAAAGATCATCGACAAATGGCTCGAAAATACTTGGCGTCCAAACCATTTCATCGCAAAAAATCTAAACATAGCACGCAGTACAGTGGATTCTGTTATTAAACGATATTTGGAGACGTTGACAGTTAAGCGAAAACAGAAAAGTGGAGCACATTATACAAATTTGGACAGGAAAATAGTGGGTACCATCGTAAAAAACCGGACTATGTCATCCAGAGATGTTGCTCGGAAATGTAATACTGAAAAGCAAAAACAAGCCCGAAAGCTGTACGAGTAGATCGACACCAAGAAAGCGTGCTTGGTTTTGGATGACGAAACTTATGTCAAAGCCGACTTTACAACTCTTCAAGGTGCGCAGTTTTACAACTAGTTTGAAGCTGAGATTCTTCCGAAATCAACAACATCGATTGGGATGGAAAAATTCGGGTCAAAATATCTCGTTTGGCAGGCCATTTGTCAATGTAGACACAGAAGCTCATCGTTTATTCCAACAGGAACAATTAACGGAGAAGTGTACATTAACGAGTGCCTAAAAAAAAACGGTTGATTCCTTTCTTAAACAAACACGAGGGTTCAACAGTATTTTGGCCACATTTAGCTTCAGCTCACTATGCTCATGAGACGTTGAGCTTTCTTGTTGCTAAAAATGTCGACTTTGTCCCAAAAGACATGAATCCACCCAATGTTCCACAGTGCCGTCCCATTGAAAGGTATTGGGTTTTGGTCAAAGCGAAATTGAGAAAAAGTGAGCAGTGTGCAAAGGACGTAAAAGATTTTAGTGTTAAATGGAAAAGAGCGTCCAAAAAGATCACGGGTGTAACTACTAATTGTCACCAATCTTACGAAGGACATTCGAAAGAAGTTGAGGAAAGACCCAAATAATTTTTTTTATTTTTTGTAATTGTGAATGAACTTAATAAAAACAGAGTTTTAAAGCAAATATTTTATTTTTTTTTTTTTTACTTTGAAGTTTCCAAATTTTATTCGTTTCAGTCCTTAATCCAGATTGCAGAAAAGATGGTAATCCGTTGGGGAAATATCAGGAGAGTACGGTGGATGTGGAAGAATTTAAAATCTGCAACTGCAACAGTTTCTGCACGGTTACTTGTTAGGTATGGGGTCTATCATTGTCACCTATTGACCAACGCAGGTTGCTTTTCAGTCAATTTGGCACGCAATATGTCGATTTCCTCACAATATTTGATAGCGTTTATCGTTTCTCCTGGTTGAAGAATTGAAAAGTGAATTGATCCTTTCGATGTCCACTAGATTGTCACCATAGCCTTTTCTGTGTGAAAAACTATTTCGAGGTGTGTTTTGGTTTTTCATCTGCATCCAACCACGCACTGCCCAGATCTTTTACGATTATCATGCAGTATCCACTTTTCATCACAGGTGACTATTACTATTACCTTTCCTATGAGAGAAAGGTGTCGACTTATTGCTTTGTGCAATCTCCCGCACCGAATTCGTTGGGACTGAATCCACCCTTGCTCTTAACACATCGTCGTCAACTAACGTTTCCGGCTTCCCGTCGTACAGTGTGTTCGTTTACGTAGTATGCACTATACGTTCATTTACCGCTACATCCTCAAATGCGTCATTAATGTTTTCCATTGCCAATGACGCATTATGTCCCATTTTAAATTGGTAAAGGAAGAGGGTTCGAATTTGAACTGCCGACAGCATGGTAAATAATTCATAGAAAAAAAAAAAACGGTACTTTTAACGAACCCTAAAATTCTCACACGTCAAGCACATGTACCACTTTATTTTATAAAACAAAAAAATTTAACGTTCTGGCACTTCTTATTTCCGGCTGAGTGACATTTCATGTAGACGGTAGATGTTCTCCAACTATCTGCGGGTGGGAATTTCAACCGTCAAAACTCTTTGCACTCCAAACTTACTTAGAAATCTATTAACCGAATGTTATTGTAATGTATTTTGTTGAAATTGTCGATTAACGCTATACATACAGCGCAACATTATATGACTTAAACTGCTTAAAACTACGCTAAAATCTTTAAACGCGTTTTTCTCGAAACTACTTTTTTCAGTTCTATTGACACGATATCTCAAGTTCTAATGAACCGATTTACTTGAAATTTAGTTCACTCTCTAAATAAGGCTGTAACACTTCAACCAAACTTTTGGTTATAAATTGTTTTTTGCTATTTTAAAAAAATTAAAAACTAAAAAAATATGAAAAAAAAATATTGCGAACATTTTTTTTTGCTTCTCTGGGCTAGGGGATATAACAACATCTTTACTAATTAATAACATTTTTTTGTTGTTGTTTCTGATGACTAGAAGAGTTGAAATCGTATCAATAAAGACGGCTCCTTTTTTTCAATATTATTTTTTCACCGCTTACCAATTACCACCCTGTAATTTTTTTTTTTTTTTATAAAATTGTTTTTTATATTCTTCTTAAATTATAAATAAATATTTAGCAAAAATACGTTAGTAAAAATATTTTTTATCACAATTGAAAAAAACCCTAAAATTTGATGCTTCACCTGTAGAATTGCTTATGAGCAAGAACATTACTACCAACAATATGGGAATAGTAAGCCTTCATATCACACACACGAACGGTTCCTCCATTCCTTGATCCCTACCGAAAGGACTCTATTCTTTTTCTTAGAAAATGTATCAATATCGCATATACAATAAATATACTATACTTTTTGTTACCGTTTAACATAAAATTTATATTTTCTGAAAAGTAAAATAATGACCCATAAACTTGATTTTCAGCCGGGCAATTATTTGAATTTTAATTACTTTCTAAAAAAGAAAACAAGCGTATTTCCATAATTAAACAATTTTAATCGTAATAGATGTACTCGTACATGTATATGTGTACCACTTTCCAGAAGTATCATCAAACATGAAAGGTTTAGTCCGCATGACTTAATTTATGTCAAATTAACTTGTCATTTTCATATTTCCGTTACATTGGACAGCATTATTTATGCAACCAGTTAATGACTTTGTAAACCAAGTTATGGAAAATAATTACTGCTGTTTTTTTTAAGCATATTAATTATAAGCTTAAGTAAACTTGCTATGCAGTCGTCTTAATAATTGAACTTAATGTGCAAATGTTTTTGCAATGAGAATTGTACGTAATAATGTTTCCTTTGTGTGTGAAGTTGTTTTCAGAGGAACGTAAATAGGGCTGCGAAATAAGTCGTCTGTCAAAAGTAAACATGTCATTCTGTCTTTTTGTTTTATTTTTTTGCTTTTTTAGAGCCAATACTAAATTCTTAAAATGTGTTTTAAAATTCCTGGATATTCGCTTCGTAATGTGTTGGGCTTTTGAAAGCCCAATTCCGTCGCCCATGTCTTTTTTATGACTAAAAATGTTTTCTTTGAAGAACATTTTAAAAGGTGGCGAACGATCACCTTTGGGTTTTACTTTACTTTTAAATCCTTGACAACACAGATTATGGGGAAGATGATATTACTGTTTAATTCGAGACAAATAAATTCTCTATTAATACAACAGGATACATTTTATGATGGTGAGCTACATTGCGGGAGGATCCAGATCAGAAGCCAGCTTTAACATTTTGTTGAGTTATTACTTTAACAACTACGGTAGCATTTTTTCCGAGTACGTACATAGAGTTGCAACTTGTAAGATTCCCATCAGTGAAACAACAATCCAAATGATTGTCTTACGGCCTTAATTCTAGCATGGAGCAATGGATCTTACAAAAGCGTGGGCCCAGTTCTTTTTGCGATAATACCTCAGTTCCTACTCGTACATTTCTATAACCTTTCCATGTAAAATCAAGATTGAATCCAAGGCCTAATTTCATATTCAAGAGCAAGACCAAGACTTAGTCTTGGTAGTTCACGTGTGTTGAGTAGGAGAAAATGTAATCACTATAATGTTCTGTCAACAATGACTTAATCTCAGCAAAAGGGCAAACGGTGACGTCAACAGTAGCCTTCAAGCTAATATACTTCAGCCTCTTCAACATATTTAGAGCTGAAGTCAATAAGAATTTTTCAGAACTACCGTAGAATGACCTAACATTGACCACTTTTGAGTTTTGAAACGTTATAAAAATATAGTGGTTTGTTCTAACGATTATCTGTAAAAAGCATATATTGGGGACTGCTGAGTTCTTTAATTACATCTACATTTTTAAAAATAATCATAGTTCGGTAAGAAGTTATGATAAAAATAAGTAAAATGTAATAGATACAATTTTACGTTATTTTATAATTTTACAACTTTATTATTATCATTATTTGAAAAATAAATAGAAACAAAAATAACTCTGTTATATGTATGTATGTAGGTACGCAAGTAGTTACGCTTCAAAATAATAAATACTACTATGTTTATATGTACATAAAATGAAACATTAAACTTACTATAAGATACGGAAATAAAATATGTATATACAGACAAAGATTAATTCATGTTTTCTAAAAAAGAAGGAAATATATAGGCTGAATAAAAAATAATAACATTAAAATAAGTATTAAAATAAAGGAAGCAGATGTTTCCAAAAGAATAATCAAAAGTTACTATACAGTTCTTACAGAATTTGTTTACTTTGGTTGCAAAACTAATTGAAAAAGGTCTTCAATAGATCGATCAGAGTTCTGCGAAAGACAATCTTTATCAATTTCGACATCATTTTCTAATAATATCTGCTGATGAATTCCTTCAATATAATCCTCTGAAGAACATTTGGGTTCAATTTGAACTTGAAGCATCACTTGTGTTTCGCTTCCTGAAGAGGATCCACCAAAGTCGAACATCGTTATGCCCTTTCCTGGTTCCACGTTAACTTTCATTCGTTTTTTTCTAATGGGGGAGGGTACATTCCCGTAACGCATTTCTTCGAACATTGAAATAATAGCGGAAGAAACATTTATTGCGATACTATCCGACTCTGCACTTTTAACCTCTTCAGTAGGCATTCTGGATAGGACTGCCTCTGCGTTGAAAGGAAAAACTCCACACTTCTTAAAACCAGCAACTAAATTCAGTGAGCGACCATTTTGATCAACGCATTCAGTCACTAGCTTTTTTAACAGCGAGGGAAATGCTTCTTTCGACAGGTTTTGTGATCTCTTACCTCTAGTTTGCTTCCATTCATCTAGAACTTTTCTCCATACCTTTTTTAGGGGGCCGTAAAAAGTCACATCTAAAGGCAAATATGAGTCGAGTTTGGCAAAAAGAACGCAAATCGAATGTTATTTTTTACTGCAGCTTCAATTACTTGAGGATAAAAGTGACTAGTCAGGTTATATCATCTGGTAAATGTAATAAAGTGGTTTGTAAACCAATCCGTAAATATTGTTCCATCAAACCAACCAGACTTACTCCTGTTATAGCGAGTGTTCGGTGGACCTCCTTGCATCCATGTTTCCCAAAGGTGATGTGAATTATAAGTCACATCCGGTGGTATCATAAAACCTGAAGCAGAACCACAGAACATAATTGACGTACTTGATTTTGTACTATCTCTAATATGCTCAGGATATTTCACACACTTAATATTACCTGGGTCATCTGACAAGCTAGTTTGATCGTAGTTGAAAATTCTGTTGTTTTTGTCTAACAGAGAAATCTTCAAATTTTTGAAATAGCTCTTCATATCATCTCTACTAAGTTTGGCCTTCGAAGTTTTTAAATTTTGGCAAGCCCGCAAAGTAAGCGTGGCTTTGTTTCGTTGTAAGAACCCCTGAAGCCATTTTTTACCGGGTAAATTAAAATCTCCAAGCGAAGTAACATTTCTGCCCATATTATCTAAAAAAAATTTTGCTAGTTTCCTCACATTAGCTCCTGTAAATGGAAATCCCCACTCGCTTACAATCAGTAGGGCTTTAACCAAGCATTTCTCCTCTGTTGGGCTAAAAACAGTTGGAGAGCAGACATTTTTACGATGCAAATTTTTAAATCTGTTTATCAATGTTCCCTTTGCTATATTAGATTTATTCGAAGCTTTTGTAATGGTCAACTCTTTTCGTTCTTTTCTCTTGTACCGCCTACGTGGTTTATTTGGTTCTTTAGGAGGCATACTATTATCTAGAAATTAAAATACAACTAGGTAACATTTTTTTTTAACATATGCAGATACTATAACATGCAGTGAAAACGAACCCTAAGAAATAGAACTCAGGAAATTAAAAAAATAAAAATAAATAAAAATACTGGTCGGTGGTCAATGTTCCGGACCCATGTATTTATACTAGCTCCTAACATTGACCAACCTGTCTAAGTTAGGAACCCAACGGTCAAAGTAGACGGTTAAGAATTTATGAAACTTTTTATTTCCGATTAATTTCACATAATAATTAACTAATAAGGCACGCTTTTTTTATATATATTATCACTAAAACTTTATGAAACCTCATATCTGATTATTGTTTTCCACAATTGCACAATGTTTTCTTGCCGTACGGAGAAGATTTTACCGACACTTAAAAATACACGATGGAACAGGCTATTCGTTATTGGCGTTTTTTTTTTTCAATTTTGACAGTTGTACATCTACAAATTTTTTTGTTGTCATATGTGAATATACAGGGATGAAATGGAATGTTTAAAAGATTTAATAATTTCAAAGTCAATGTTAGGTCATTCTACGGTACATATACAGCTGAACAACTAGCGGACGCCCCAGACTGATATAAAGTAGAAAGGACGATGAAAATCTGTGACACGTTACTCCGACAGAGAACAAAAGCATATGGGAGGCTAAGGTAAGATTTCTTTTACTTTCGGCACGTCAGCGAGCGTATTGTAACAATCCGCATCATAACTAAATTTAGTAGCAGCAATCGGATATGCGCTTACGCCCTCATAGAGGAAATATTTACAAGATACTACTGTAGATTTTTACGAACTGCTTGAATAAACCTTCGAGCAGTGCCATAAGTATAATTTTAAAATCGTTTTAGGTAATTTCAAGGCCAAAATAAGAAAAGAAAAAAAGGAGATGTTAATGCAATCAGAATTCCACATTAGAAAACGGAGCTAGGCTGGTTGATTTTGGTGCCGGGCGGAATGTAACGATGGCTAGCATACGCTTCCCTCACTTTAATATTCACAAAGGAACATGGCGATGACTTTATCATAAGATCATTGATCAAATTGATCGACACAAGGCACCTCTCCAGTATTATAGATGTCCGAAAATTCTGAACAGTCAATGTGACTGGATTTAACCTGACCACGCTCCACGTTTGACAATAATAACATAAAACAATGTGAGAAAGAGGATAAGAAGTTAAAAAGATTGTACGGGTATGAAACCCACACGACCCGAATGGAAATCTACCAAGTTAAACCAAGAAATTAAGTTGGAGATTCACAGTCAGTGCTGACCGCCGTTAATGTCGGACTGGACGGATTTTGTTGGAACAGAACACTTAGATAAAGACGAACTTCCTGCCGAACTATTAAAAAAAGCAAGAGGTGACTTAGTACAGAGTATACACCTACTCATTTCCACGATTTGGTCCGAGAAAGGCATATCTGACGAATGGAAACTAAGCGTCGTTCATAAAAAGGGAGATCTTCTAAACTGCGCCAACTACTAGAAAAAATTGTGTGTAACTCTCAAGCCAACACCAGAGGCATAATTTACCGAAAATCTGTACCATGCTTATGATACTGATATCATACACAGCCTTTCACTAGCGTGATTCCTAGTAGGAAGTATGAAATATGAATGAGGGCAAAAATACGTAGTACAAGATGGCGCAAAATTAATCATCCAATTTTGTTTTTGTACTAAATAAAAAAACAAATGATTTTAAGTGATTTACAATTGTTTCTGTTAAGTGGAAAATATGATATCCGCCAAGTGGCTGCCGTCAGTGTTAATACACATTTGTGCCCGTTTTAACCACATGTTCACCAAGTCCCGCTCATTAAATTCCGGCAGTAATAAGTCGTTTATCATGATCCTTTAGCGTTCGCCAGTAACAGTGACCGTATTGCCGGCCCAGTGGCTTTGAGTGGATGCGATGGCTCTTCGTGCATCACACGCAGATTTTCAGTGCCTCGGAAATGAAGATTTTGCTTATTGACGTAACCGCTTAAGTGGAAATACGATTCGTCGCTCATGATGATTTTCGACACAAAATCGTCCTCTTCGTTGTTGAGATTGAGGATGGCTTTACAGTAATTTACACGTGACTAATGCTCAGGAGGCATTAACATATGTGTTTACTGTTTGCACTTTGTACGGGAACATGTGTAAGTCTTTCATTAAAATTCGCTGTAGGGTCCGTGTGGTGATGCCCAATTAGGTCTTCGTCTGGTTGATGTTTCTTCGGCACCCACAGCCGCGATATTCCCTACATGGTCTCCTGTGGTTCAACTCTGTTCTAGTCAAGTAGCTAAGCGGCGAAATGTTTGCCCAGTTGGCACGACACGATTAGGAAATCGACGTCGAAATTCACGCTGCGCTAACACCACCGACCGATTATTGGTCAAAAATTTGCATCAACACAATTATTCCACGCTCTTACGGAGTATAGCGCTCCATTGCTTGTCTGTTTGTATACTGCAGCTGTCTAGTTCACAAATGTCAAATATGATTGACGGACGACGTCATTTGCAAAAATTATACCATCTTCGGATATGGTGATTAATTTTGCGCCACCTTGTATATATGCATTATATTGGGGAATCCGACAGAACTCCAATAAACAATAATTTTGAAGTACGAGTAGTTAGGGACTGTATCTACCACGGCTTTGCAATCGATGTTTCGTTGGCCTAACAAGGCAATTGAGTAATAAGGCCTTTTCAACTAACAAATGCTATGGCTAACCATTGGTGTTAACA
This sequence comes from Volucella bombylans, assembly GCA_949129095.1. NCBI lineage: Eukaryota > Metazoa > Arthropoda > Insecta > Diptera > Syrphidae > Volucella > Volucella bombylans. The sequence goes on from OX422144.1 coordinate 157,809,684, forward strand.
AAGGGGGGTGAAGAAACCCTCGACCGTTTTGAACGCAAGATTCTTCGAGCAGGTGTTGGTTCTGTTTGGCCAATTTTTTGACGATGAATTCGATTCCTACAGTAGATGAAGACTTGCCTTAGATGGTCCACACAGGTAAGAGTAAGAGAACCTCAATTATCTTGGAGTGGACAACTGTAAGCAGTTGGCCGAAGACTGCCCTAACAAAAGGTTTATTGGTTGAGGTCCAGGTCCATGCCGGACTGTACCGCACCCCTGCATCAAGTCAGTGCATTGTTATGCTGAACTGTTTTTTGTTCAAAAATCATGAACGGTTTCTTAGTTACAACACGGTTTTCAATCGGTCCAATAGTGATTTGTACGAGTAAGATGTACGAGTAAATAGTGGATAATGCTTTGGCTTTATTGCTTGGCTTTCAGGTGGCAACCAATCTGGCTGGGATTTAGTGACTATGCCTTACCTAGTAATACTTACAATAAACGGTCAATGTCAGCGCGAGTTATTTTTACAGAATCGTTTTTCCTTCATTTATCTGATATCTGCCTAAAGACCCAGACCCATAGAATCTGTTGCCTCCGTTGCGTATGTATTCGACTGACAGTTGGATAGAATATACACTTTGTTATGTGAGCAGGTCCATAAGCAACGGATATGACGGAAAGTAGGAAAGAAAGAAATTGAGAGTAAGCATTTTCATTGGTGGAGACATTGAGAGAATGAAGAGAAATTGTCATAGTTTGAAAAGAAAACATTGACATTAATTAATTGGCTGTATTCTGCCAACGTATGCCATGGATTCTATGGGACTGTCAGTTCAGTGAAATACGTCAATCTATCCGGCATCGTAACGGACGCAACGGATTCTATGGGCCGAGCCCTTAAATCATTGAATAATAGTTTTGTTTTGTTAACCCTAGATACGAGTAGATAACCTATATCAAATCGACATAGGCGATTTTTGGAATTCAATGTAATCCCCGCATTTATTGCGAAACTACGCTCGCCCTTCTTGGCAACCTCAGTCGCCCAAGTAAGGGTAAGTACACTACTTTCATAAATGTACATATACCGGTCGTATACGTCGAAGTGATGTAGGTTATCTTTCACGTTAATTTTTTCGTAATCAAAATAATGTGTTGTTTTGACTTTTGCGAGAAGATTATGTATATATTTTACAGTAGTATTATTTGATTTTATATAGGCTTTATTAATACAAAAAAATGGCGTCATATGGTCGCTTAAATGCACAAAATAACCAGTTATTGCAAGAATTGAGTAATGAAGAGATCGAGGCGTCAGACAGTGAAACTGAAAACAATGTATTGAAAGATAACGTACAAAGTGATGTCGAAGATAATAATGCCACTAGTGGAAAGCATCTTGAGCACTGAAAATGTGTCTCAAAGCCCCTCATCCGAATTCTATTGCAACATCAAAAACCTAGAGGCAAAAACTATCATGGTTTGACAGCTACTAAAGGCAGAACAACTGACAGGGCATCGCCTTCTAATATTTTACGAAAAACTAGACAACCCTCTCGAATGAATAGAAAATAAAGCTTTATGATCCTTTAGAATGCTTCAATATTTTTATAACCGACGACATTGTGGGGGAGATAACAAAGTGGACCAACGTAGAAATTCAGTTGAACATTCAAAAGCCCGATGCAAAAGCAGCCTTCAAAGATACTAAGGCGACGAAATTCGAGTTTTAATCAGCCAATTGACACTGACAGCAGCTTTGAAAGGCAATCACTTGATCACGGATAAATTATTTGATTGTTCGTATTCAGGAAATAGATACATTGCTCCCACGAGTAGAGACAGATTTAATTTTATGATAAGGTGTTTGCGTGTGAACGGTAAAACTTTGCCACCACAATTAAGAGCTGCTGATACATATTTACCAATTTGAAAAATATGGGAGGTCTTCAATATAATTACATCCCCGGAGCGTATGTGACAATAGATGAACAGTTTTTAGGTTTCCAAGGTCGATGCCCATTTTACATATACATTCCGAACAAACCCAATAAATACGGAATAAAAATAGTAAACATATGCGACAGCGCCACGAGTACTCGTATATGATTGATGCAATTCCATATCTAAGAAAATTTACTCAAACCAATGAATTGCCTCTCGGTGAACTGTACGGAAAGGATCTTACAAAATCTATTCATGTCATGTTTACAACTGGCTAAGGTTGCCGTATAATTTGGCTAAGGTCAACTACGGGTCAACGGGAACTACCAGAAGAGCTGAAAAATATGCCTTCCAAGCATGTCGGAACATTCATGTTCTGTTATGATGAGCACTTGACTTTAGTGTCTTACAAACCATAACCAAACAAAAAGGCCTTTGTTCTGTCATCGTGTGATGAAGAAGGACGGAGTGGATCAAATGTGTTCCTCAATGTCGTGCAGCCACAAAACGAACAGATGGTCTATGGTCATGTTTTATGGTTTCATTGTAATAACGCCATGCCTACGCAAGAAAAACCGCCAAATCGTGGTGATTTCATGAAAAACCTCAGCAATAGCTTGATGACTCCGTCGATGTTGACTAGGAAGCAATTTCCTACTTTGCTGTCAAATACTCGTATGAAGGAGAGAATTTGGGATATTTTATCAAAAGGACATGCTGAATCTCCAATACAAGGTGAAGCTGTGTCAAGGAAGAGGAAATATTGTACATTTTATTCATCAAAAATTATAAGAATGACAAAGTCGATGTATGACAAATGCAAAAATCACATTTGTGTCGAGCACAAGACTAGCGTTTGTCCTCATTGCCTTGGAGATCAAGATGAATAAATTTTTTTTTTGTTTACAACTTTCCTTATGAAGGATAATTTTTATGCTGTTCGGTTCTCCAGTGTTCTATATTTGGCAGCTCACGCGTGATTCGTGAGATGTGTCAAAGTTAAACGTGCTCAGTTGTCATTGCCATTTCATCATGAAAAGACTTACACCCGAACAACGCTTCCAAATTATGGAATTTTATAATCAAAATTCTTGCTCGGTGAAAAATGTTTTTCACGCACTTCGACCATTTTACGATCGTCATAATCGACCTACTGAGCAAGTAATTCGAGCCAAAGTGACCAAATTTCGCACCAATATCACGCTATTGGACATCAAGCCACCTACCCGTATGCGTAGAGTGCGTACGAAGGAAAATATTGCTGCTGTATCCGCCAGTGTTAATGAAGATCGTGATTTTTCCATTCGTCGCCGTTCGTGTAAGATTTTACGCAAGGATCTTGGTCTAAAACAGTTCGTGCAAGAACTGAAGCCAAACGACCTGCCATAGCGTCGAATTTTCGGAAAGTGGGCTTTAGACTGGAGGAAGATCCGCTTTTTTTATCGAAAAATTGTCTTTAGCGACGAAGCTCATTTTTGGTTGAATGCTTATGTTAACAAACAAAACTGCCGTATTTGGTCCGATGAGCAACCTCACGCAATCTTTCAATGCACCCGGAAAAATGCATTGCTTGGTGCAGTTTATGGTTCGTATTTTTTCAAAGATGACCATCAGAACAACGTTACCGTCAATGGCACCCCCTATTGTTCAATAATTCTGAATTTTTTTTTGCCCAAAATGCACGAGCTGAACCTTGTTGACGATTGGTTCAATCAATTGAGAAATTCTAAGAGCAATTTATCTCTCGTTTTGGCCGGCCAGATCGTGCGATTTGACGCCTTTAGACTATTTTTTATGAGGATACGTCAAATCACTCGTATATGCCGATGAACTGACGTCAATTTCAGCCTTCGAATACAACATTACACGTCTTATTAGCGAGACACCAGCCAATATGCTTGAAAAGGTGATTTTGGTGAGATTGGACTCTCCCTATGAACCACTTATAACGTAGTCATGATCAACATTTACATGAAACTCTAACTGAAAATAGTTTTTTTCAAAGCATACCACATATGGTCTGACGACTCTCTAGGACAAAAACGACCAAAAATTGTCTCATGAGTCCACAGAACATATGTGGTCTGTGCATATATATATTCATTTCATTAATCCTTTGTAAATAAATAAAGAATGGCTGATTGACAAATGACGTACATATGTAGATTGCATTAGTAGAAAATCAAAACAAAACACACGTGCTTGTAATTTTCGGCTTTATTCTTTTGAATTTCGAGTTTTTGCGGGAAAATGTGTAAGAAACAACAATATATGGACGAAGAGCTCCAAAAGCTATTAGAAGAGAGTGACTATGAACAAAATGATCAGTCAAATTCATCGGATGAAGGAGAAACTGAAACCGAAGGGCAGAGTGATGTACCTGATTTTGACGATGACGATACTGTAGCAGATCCAGATTTTATCCCTCATGATTTGTCACCTGACCGTTCAAGTCTACATGATAGTCAGGTAGGTAATAAATGAAAATATAAACATCCACCACTCGATGGAGCAACATATGGATGACGATATTTTAGAAAAAACGAAGGCGACATCTCATCCGTCCACGTCTCGTATGTATACATCTCCCAACAACTCTAATGACACTCCACAACAATTCCAAATAACCGCACCACCTGTTCCTATTCTGACGACGACAGAGCCATTGAAAGAAAAGCATGTTCAAGAACTGGAATAATATCGACTACAGAGCGTCGAATGAAAGAACATGATGAGGAAGAAGGATGGAATTATGAAATTCAGCTGTTAGATCGTCAAATTTTTAGTAGCGTAAACATACTGATTCCAGCAAACGCAGATGTGTTTACAATATTTCTTGTTTTGGTTGATGACAATTTTTTTGACTTGGTATCTACGCTGGACAACTTATTGCTAATAATTCTGGATGTATTTGGACATTTACTTGCTGACTGGTTTAATCAGATTCCCTACATTAGAATGCTTCTGGAAGAAAGATCCTATTTTTTATCACCCTCTGTTGCACCGGATACACATGTCCTATAATCGCTTCGTAGCGATTTTACGCTGCTGACAACATAGCTAAAAGAAATGTCAATGATCGTTTATATAAAATCCAGCCAGTTATAGACACGGTGATGAGAAACGGTAGAAAACTTCTTACGCCAAAAGACTTCGTTGTTGTGGATGAATCCATGGTTCCCTTTTATGGGAGATTGCAGATTCGTCAGTATAATCCAAACAAAATTCACAAGTACGGACTAAACATCTACAAGGTCACAACTGATGATGGATATGTTTGGAAATATAAAGTTTATACTGCCCAGGATCCTCAAATCTCCAACCTTGATAAACCTGGAAGCGTCGTCATCGAGCTTTGTGGAGACCTTTTAGACCAGGGGAGAATGATTATTGCATATAATAGGTATACAAGTGTACCATTAGCTGAATACTTGTTTCAACGTAAAACTGATCTTTGTGGGACATTGAGAAAAAATTGTAAAAACTTACCTGTATTGGTGAAAAACAAGAAACAGAAGAGAGCAGAGGAAATTGCTGCCCAAAAAAATAATGTGACGATCCTAAAATGGATGGACAAGAGGGATATGCTTATTATATCTACTTGTCACGCTGATTAACAAACGATGAGTACAGGCCGAAACTCGCGTCCAAAACCTAATATGATATTGGAATACAATGATCGAAAGAAAGGTATAGATATTTCTGACGAGTTAGCTAGCTACTACTCGCCAATTCGCAAGACCTTGACATGGTACAAAAAAATTGCTGTCGATGTTTTGTTTGGAGTCAGTGTCATAAATAAAGTGAACCAACAGATTAAATTTACATTATTAAAGGCTCAAATGAGTATTGTGAAAAGTCTTTTGAGTATAAACATTGTCCAGACACCGGCCATACCTACGGCGTCCACGTCACGAGCATAGCATTTCCTCAAATCGCTGGATAGAAAAGATGGAAAAATAACTAGACGTAGGTTTGTCTGTGCAGCTGCCACTAATAAAGCGAAAATTGAGTTTCACAAATATGCAAATATACCAAACCGTACTGCCTAAAATGTTTCCAAACCGATCATATGAGCATGTAACTTTTTTTTCAATACTTTTTTTTCCAATAAATATTTTCTATTGCAATATATTTTATGTCTTTAGTTTCGAAATTACACTTTTTTTTTCAAATCGCGATTACGATAATATGGCACATCTGTTCTCTATGTCTGTGTATAATCTATATGAATATGAATGATTGGAAATAATATTTTATTGAAAATGATACTTCAAATTATAAAAAAATTTGTAAGCTTAGGAAATTAAATGCAATGTATCAAAATGGGTTATACTAAATAAATTCAATGGTGATAAGTTTAAGGTAATTCCTCGTGGTTCGTCTTCTCCTTCTTCGTAGTCGTGATCGTCTTATCGTCTTATCCGCTGGCTCGCTCGGCTCTTATTCCGTCTTTTGTGATTTACGTCATGTTGACATTTTGCTCGTGGGTTGATGTGTTTAGTTCTGTTCGTTCTATATGTCTTACACCCCATTCACATCTATATGATATGTCCTGCGAAGAATAAATGTGATTATCCCTGCGTACACTGCTATAAACAACCAAAAAATTGTTTGAACGGAACAGACCATACGTATATGTTCTGTGAACTGGCAGTGCTTTAAGTCTACAGACCATATACGTGGACAGTGACCCTGTTAAGACAATTTGCCTTTTTAGTAAAGAATTTATGAGTCTGAAGATGAGATGTCAATATTTTTTTCAGTTTTTTAAAGACAGAAATACAATAAAATTTAATGTTTTTCATTATTCTATAGCACATTGATATTTATGCGTTCACAAACATATCAGATACACCATTCAAAATATAATATGTTATATAAAGTTAGTTTAAAGTTTCTATGCATTTTTATTTATGTTACTTAAATTACTCTTACTTGCTAGACAAAAAAAAAACGCTTAAAAATTAGCTCCGCACTGCCATGTGCGACGTCTCTGTCGTAGTTGAGTCGCCTGTCCGCAGCTGTTCGAGCGACGTGGAAGATTAGCGGCACCGCCAATCTGTCCTGGATCAGACCTTTACTATCTAGATAGAGGAATGCTTCTGGAGGAATAAAGCCGTCGAAGCGAACTCTCTCGTGATACATATAATTGGGGTAAAAAGCCCCGGAGATCAGGTTGTTCGATGAGGTCATTGCTCTTGCAATGTGCCCTCGAGTCAACTTAATGACGAAATTGTCCGCTCTTATTAGGTTCGCCCTATTGTACAGGACCTCATTGGGATAAAATTTTATGTACTGAGACTCTGGTGTTCTGTATAAGTGAAGACAAGTCCTAAGACAAGCCCTCTCAAACACCCGAATCTTTTCCAATAAACTTGCTCTCACGTTGAACCACACGGGACATCCAAATACAAGCATAGGCCGGATAAGGGCCATGTAGCAGATCACCTTCACCCTCGCATCGAGTTGGCTGTTATAAAACAGTCTCTTTGTAAGGGCAAAAGCACCTTTGGCTCTGGCCAGAGCAACATCTAAATGTTTGTTAAAATACAGATATTGATCAAGCCAAATCCCAAGTTATCGAACTACATTTCGACAGGCAAGTGGCTGTCCGTGTTGTCCGACGATAGAAAACTTTCGCCAATTCTTTCTGGTATCCCTAGAGGCCCCAGACAAAGGCGTCCTAAACAGAATTGTTTCCGACTTCTGAAAGTTGATTTTCAACTTCCAGTCATCGCAATATCGTTTAATTTTGTCGAAGTCACGTTGCAAAAGCATATTAATGACCTCAATCTTTGGACCTGATCTGTACGCGATTAAGTCGTCTGCGTACGCTATGGCATGGTGAAGTGAACCTATCAGATCACCTGTGTAAATGTTGAACAGGATCGGCGAATTTACCGCACCTTGTTGCAGACCGTTTTTAATGTTAAAAGTTCCAGCAGAAGTTACATCGCCATTCTTTACGATGAACTGTCTACTGGAGAGCATACCAAAAAGAATATACAGCAGTGGTTTACTAATGCCCAACCTGTCCAACTTGAAAAAGAGTCCCTCTAACCATACGGTATTAAAGGCCCCTTCCAAGTCAATCAGGCAGGCACCAGTGCACTGGTTCTTGCCTTTGTTCCATTGGATATCAGAAACCAGTTTAGACGCAGCATGGATGATATCATGCCCCGCCTTAAAACCGAATTGATTATCCGGAACTATATGTTTGTCCTCAACCCACTTAGTCAGGATTCTATTGATCACCTTCTCGAAAACCTTACTGATGTTTGGAAGAAGACTGATCGAGCGGAGATTCGCCGGATTGGAAGTATCTTTATCTCTTTTGGGGATGGGATTTACCACCGCAGTTTTCCAATGCGCTGGATAATGTGCATTATTCATTGCATTATTAAACAGGGTGGTATAAATGTTCACCGCTTCTAGTGGGAGTTGTCGAAGCACAATGCTCGATATTTCATCGGTTCCCACTGATTTTTTACTTCTAAGTGATTCGAAGATCGTTTGGAGCTCTTCCTTCGAAATGAACGGGGGTAGTACCCTATCGTTGGTGATGACATTATTTGCCATATTCTCGTCACTGAACTGGGTGAAACTCGAGCTCTCGAATCGCCAATTCACTATTTCATTTCGAAGGCAGAAATTGTGTACAAGAACTCGACCTTCCAGGTCGTGGTTCGGGCCAGTAATGTCGTTCGCCTTGTACACTTCCTGGAAAGTCGCTCCTATAGCCTCTACGTTCTCCTGCGGATCCTCGATCACAAAGAAGTTGTCATCATCAACGGCCTCATTTGGATCGATGCCTGCTGCTATAAGTATGTTCTCGTTGTCCGTCGTTCGGGCGATTTTAAGACACGAAAGGTCGTTTTGCTTTTTCTCCGAAATATTTTATTTATTTGCGGGAACATATTCGGGTTGCTGGTGTTTACAGCCCGAATTTTATTGTTCCAGTACAACTTATGGAATTTCTGTAATTTACCTTTATTAATGTTGGAGGTTTTTAGTCTTGACAGCAGCCTACTTCTATGTCGGTGCAGTGCGTCAATAGTTGCGTTGTGGAATAAGTCTTCTTCGTCAGTGTGTTGATACCGCGGTATCGTTTTGTCCATTGTTCGTTTGATTGTCTCGTCCATTAGTCTTAGATACCTGCCATTCTCCTCGTTTGACAGATTTCTGTTGGACGGTGGGTAGAGCGAATTCGAGGAGAGTGCTCTAGTCAGTGTTCTGGTGAAGTGTGTCCAACGCACCCTACTATAATTATAGGAATGCCTTTGAACAAACTCATCCAATTCCGCAATTTCGTTTGGAATAGTTATTTCGGTGCTGAGACCGCACTGGTCACTGTCAGTTTGTAGTTTGTTGGTTAGTGCATGTCAGTTGTATTCGTGAGTCGAACAGCAGAAGATCCAAGTAGGACGGGACTATCCGTCGCCTTAAGCCCGAGTCGATACATCACACTGTGTTGACCCTACCAATTGAATAGTAGATTCCCTCTAGTATTTGGTGTATTATTTCCCCAATCACTATGTTTGGCGTTGAAATCTCCGCCGATAATAAAACAGTTGTCTTCCAATTCCAATTCGAGCTCTGAAATGAATAAAGTGGATTGAGTAGCCTTAGGTGCATAGACAGAGAATAATATGTTATATGCTTCCAAACCTATGTATATATACACGTCAAATCGACGTATATTTAGCATTATTGTTCTATTAAAAATGGTTATCTTCCTAAGATTAAGTTTCCATTTTGTTTCAAACGTATTGACTTTATTTATTTAAAACAGTTTTTCAAATATTTGTATGACTATTAAAATAGTTTAACCACAAGCTTATTATAAAAATTAATTGGCTCTCCCCCTGTCATGAGTTATTATTTTTTCAGTAGCTTTGGAATATCTACATTTGTAATTAGATTCGTTATACAAGTCAAACAGATAATCGTATATTTTTTCAATTATTTCAACTTTCTTTTTTTAAGTGGATCTTATTTCATTTGATATATGTATTAATTGCACCATAATTAAAGCCTTTTGCTTCGTTTAATGTGCAAAAATAGTCTAATGAATTGGAATTACAACTTGGAAAACCGCAATAAACACTTTTGTTCCTACTCGTAATAGGTGAAGATGAACGTTTTATCAAATATCATAATAATAATTGTGTAATGTGGTTGTGATTAATTGCGGTAACAATTGTTGTTTCTCACACGGAACAAGACCCGTTTTTGTCGTCATTATAAACTCGCACCTCAACTTGTATCATTTCCTTGAACGCTTATGTTGTATTCATATTTATTGGACTCGTTGATTAAGGAAGGGTTGTAAATTGTTATTTACGAGTATATCGTAAGTAATTAGATCTGCAGAAGCAGAACCAATCTTCCTGTATTGCCCACTAATTATCTTATATCAAACAGTTGATGACCTAAAGCAGCGGAATTTAAGATTTGTCCTAAAATACTGTATCCAATTTGTAGACCACCAACACCTAAAGCATTAGCGTCCAGCAACTGTAGCCTGATACAATGTAAGCCGAACAACCCAAACTGAATTCCTGCATTATGTCTTCGTTACACTCTGGGGTAAGTAACACTGTAGGCATTGTCGTTTATGCCCGTCAACTTAAAGACGTGCTTAACAAAAGCAATTAAGTAGTATCTGTTCTGGTAAGAAACGACAAGAATAACGCTGATCTTTGAATAATTTTGGGAATCAATCTGTTCATAAAAACCAAGCCAGCCGTTGACCAAAGCAATAATCGAGAAGACTAAGTCCTAAAGTCCAAATAGAAAGTAAGGCCCGATATTAAAGCCATCCCGCACTGTGGAAACTCCATTGCAAATTCGAAGAAAGCTTAAATATTACTGTGTCAGATGGCATATGTTTGAGATCAGAGCCTCTATGTGACACAATTTCATTAAGCATGAGTTGAAATATCAAAGATATTTAGCAGTATATACAGGGTGTCCCCTAATTCGTCAACGATAATTTGGAAATGATTCCTGGGTATATTCTAAGAAAAAAATCGTTCCACAGTAGGGGTTTATCTCCAATGCTGACATCATTTATCGAGGATTTAAGAAAAGGTTTACTTTGGTATATGGTACCCTGACGCATGTTAACGGAAATTGCTCAGTTAATACTAATGGCAGAAACTTCGTTGATGACTTTGTTTTTAGAAGAAATACTATCCTTTGTAACTGCATATAAATAAAGTTGATATCTTGTTAGGGTCTTCAGAAATCCAATTTCGAAGCCTGTTCCAATTTTTCTTGCCCATGCTAATTTTTGACTTTGAGGTCGCTTTTCTCTAGAAAGTACGTAATAAACATAACGTTTAAATACCTTTTTCTTATGAACGTAACGATAATAATAAAAAAAATCATCAGCAAGTTTGCAGAAAAGCCCATAGATTTAATGATATTTGAGGAAACCTGCAGCAGGTAAAAACAAGGAATTTATGGTTTTTTACCTACGTTACTAACAACAGTTCACAATAACAGCGGTTTTCCAAGAATTATTAATTTTCCAATAATTTTTTTAAAATTCCATATCTATTAAAAAGTTTTAAAGCGTGCTTGTCTATTTGACTAACTGTCAAAACCTTCAAAAAATTAGATACCCTCTCCCAAGCTGTGGAAATCAGTAGAATGGCATCCAACAAACTCATTATATGTGATCCATCTTGTTGTCTGATGTTACGAATTATGTTTAGTACTTGAAGCTTTCTGTAATGCTCTTTTAGTGATCTGATTATACCCTGATCCATTGGTTGTAACACAGAAGTTGTATTAGTTGGCAAAAACACAAGCTTCATAGAAGTAAGACCATCGATCTTTGGATGTGCAGGACAATTGCCCACTAACAACAGAATTGTTTCCTTTCGTTTTGTCAACTCTCTATCGAAATTTCTTAAATGTTTTCCGAATATGGCTCGTTTATTGGACTCAAACAATGGTGGAAGTTTCTTGACATTTTTAAAGCACCTCGGGATTCTTGATTTTCCAAAAATCAACAACTTTTTTTTAGCAGTTCCGGTCCTATTAGCTCCTACTAAAACCGTAATTCGTTCCTTTGACATCTTATCTGTGTCATTTTGTAGAACAAACCTGTTTCGTCGATATTGAAGATTTGATCATCTGAATAGCCCTCTCTCAGCTTTGGCCACCACGCAACCAATTATCCACAATTTCTTTAGACACACTACCACATTGTTATGTCTTTGCCGAAATCATTGAATGCAAGCTGTTGAGCAGATGAAGTCATTTTTTCCCAACCTTTTTGCAAACTCCGCTTGATGGAGTATTCAAGCTTCTTTGGGCTTTGAACCAGCTGAGCAAAGCAGCATCTATGTCGGGATGTTTACTGCATCGAACTTTCTTTATTTTCAAGTTGGATTCTTAAAAATTCTTCTTAATTTTATCTCGGTCTTTCGAAGTGGTAGAGATTGTTGAAGCCGATACAGAAAACTCTGCTGCCAAATTTTCTTTTGGAATCACCAGCTTTGAGCTATGAAATTATTGTAGATTTTTCTTCGATTGTAAAACCTCTAAGTTTTGAACTGATTTTCAAAAAAAATAACTAACACTTTTAACCTTTCTTGATATAAAAAATTACTATTCCAGTTCTTAAAAACAAAAACAGAAAGAGAAATGAGAAAAAAAAACAGCAAATCCCCAGAATTTATCATTTTAAATGCACGAAATTTGCAATACTTACTCAATTTTTTTTTTAATATTTGTTATAAGCGATAGATTTTTAAATTTTCTATTTAAAACTGTTCGTTATAAGCGATAATTCGTTATAGGTGATATCGTTAAAAGCGATATTCGGTTAGTACAATTTGTATGAACCTCGGCCGGGACTTCAAGATTAGTTCGCAATAACCGACATTTCGTTATAACCGATTTTGACTGTATCTAAAACCACACAAAATCATTTTTTTATTCATAGCCTGGAGCTATGTATAGGGTTTTCCAATAAGGACTTGACAACTTTTTTTTTAAATAAAACGCAAACCATTTGAGATATTTCAAAAACTTTATTATCGGCTTGAAGTACAATCAAAACATTTATGAATGGAACTCGACTCCGTTCATATGGCCACCGCGGGCACGTTTGCAGCGGTCGATTCGTTGGACCCAATTTTCGACTCGGGCACACATTTCGGCCGAAACAGCCGCTATTTCGCGTTCAATGTTGGCTCTTAGCTCTTCCAACGTCGTCGGCGTGTTGGCATAAACCAATGACTTAACCTAGCCCCACAGAAAATATTCAAGCGGCGTTAAATCACACGAACGAGACGGCCAATCGACTGGCCCATGTCTTGACATAACACGCTCACCATACTTACTCTTCATTAAATCGATTGTAGCGTGTGCTGTGTGGCTTGTCGCACCATCCTGTTGAAACTACATGTCGTCCAAGTCCATATCCTCCAATTCGGGCCAAAAATAATCGGTGATCATGGCGCGATAACACTGACCATTCACAGTAACGTGACGATCGTTATCGTCGACGAAAAAATATGGCCCAATAACGCCGCCGGCATGCAAACCATTATTTTTTGTGGATGAAGTGGTGATTCATGAAGCACATGTGGATTTTCACCGGACCAATAACGCATATTTTGCTTATTGACGAACCCATTGAGCCAAAAATGAGCTCCGTCACTGAAGATGATTTTGCGATGAAATTCATCATTTTGGCGCATCTTCTCCAGAACCCAATCGGAGAACGTACGTCGCTTCAAATGGTCCATCGGCTTCAATTCTTGAGTCAGCTTGATCTTGTATGGGTGTAAACCAAGATCCTTACGCAAAATACGCCATAATATGGGCTGAGCGATGCCCAATTCTTGAGAACGCCGTGAAATTGACTGATTTGGATCGTTTGCTACGGACGCCTGAACGGCAGCCATATTTTCGACACTTCGACCAACCCGTTGTCTCACCGACACGGCAAAACCACACAACGAATATGTAGACTCAACTATTTGCACTGAACTTGTTATTGCCTGTCTACTAGGGCGAGAATTACGACCGAAAATTGGAGTTAACGCTCTTAAAGTTGCAGTCATCGACTCAGAATTTCGGTAGAAAATTTTTATAATTTGCAGACGTTGCTCGTTCGTGTACTTTACCATGATGAAAATGTTGAGCTTACTGAATAAATTGACAGTGACAGTTTGATGATTAGTGAAAGAGTGCGTTCACAAATTAAATTCAAAGTCGTCAAGTCCCTATTGGAAAACCCTTTAATAAGCAAAAAAACCCTTTTTTATAAATTTTACCTACTGCAGGTTTTTCCAAGTATAATAAAATATGTGGGTTATTTTTACGTTCATAAGAAAAAAAATAGTAAAACGTTATGCTAATTAGGCATTTTCTGGAGAAAAGTGAGCTCAAAGTCAAAAATTAGCATGGGCAAGAAAAATGGAACAGGCTTAGAAATTGGATATCTAAAGACCCTAACAAGATATCAACTTTCTTTAAATGCAGTTACAAAGGGTAGTATTTCTTCTAAAAACAAAGTCATCAACGAAGTTTTTGCCATTAGTATTAACAGAGCAATTTCCGTTAACATGCGTCAGGATATACCAAAGTAAGCCTTTCCTTAAATCCTCGATAAGTGATGTCAGCATTAGAGATAGATAGCTAAAAAAGTTATTTCTATTTAAAAATGACACAACGCGTAATTTAATAGGTTTTTCGAAATATTTGGAAAAAATAGGTAGGAATCGGTAATTCGATACTTCCGCGTATTTTAGGTGCCGAGGAAAACAGCTCCGTTCAACACTAAAATTAAACAAGAAGCTTTGTGTGTCAGCTGTTTGTTTTAACAATGTGCTAGATAAACCATCACTTGAACAAACTTCTAATTTTTGAGTGACATCGTGTCTTTATAGATTTCATTCGACGTAGGTTGAGTATATTTCAGGTATAGAGCAACCCAACAAAGGTTCTTTCATCCTCTATTTCTAAACTATTTATTTCTATAGACTGCTTACTTTTATCCAGAATGCAGTCCACCTTCTATCCCTCCCTTGCATTCCCTTCGGCTCTTTGAAATGACTCAAAATACAACTTGGTACGTATTTTTCCGGTATTTTTTGTACAGATTGTTGTAATATTTTTCCAGCCTGATGTTTTGTGGACGCTTTCTTTTTATCAGCTGTGAGAGATTGTATAAGGCTTTAAAAACGTATTGCTATTTGAGTTACTTAGGGATGAGAAAGAAAAGTATTGTTTGTATGATTTTGTAAAATTGATAGAAATATATCAAAAACAATTGATGGGTAATTTTCGGAATAAACCGACTCCCAAAACTTAATTAGATTTTGGTTCCTATCTAGCTGCAGGCCAAGGTTTTTGCTACTGTCAGAAAAATTGATCTAGAGTTTTTTTTTTGGGTGGCGTTATGAAATCCTACTCGGCTGGAAATTGAAGAATAATATCATCAATCAAAGGCCGCAACCTATATAAATTAATTAATGGAATAGGAATAGCAATGTGCTCCCTTGAAAACCACAGGAGAAGATTCTTCATAACCGTATTCCTAACTCTGCTTCCTTAGTCTTGTTGTTTTATGTTTTATTTAATTTAGGTGTAAACTTTCCTAGAAACGTTGCCAAACTAAAATATCATATTTCATTTGGTAGTTTTTAACCTCTTCCAATCCCCCCAAGTTCACTACAGAAGTTTCTCAGTTTTCTGCCTGACTATAGCAGACAACTTTGAAAGCAGTAATTGATGGCCGTAATAAATTGTATCACGAAACAGTTGATATTCTGATATATAAAAAAATTAAGGTTAACCTTCATCCTAAATGGTCCATCTGTGATTTTGCAAATAATACTGCAACCACCAACGTAATAGTAATCACTAAATTGATCTATTTTAGATATATTTATCTTGATTTTCAATAATGGGAAAGTTATGAGCTATGGCATGTACGAGTATTCTTACGTATTTCCTGGAACGTACGAGTAGGTTCATTACCATTTTTGAAAGTTGTGACATCAATCCCTTTTATTTGTTGTATCGCTGCTGCTCCATTCGAATCTTATCTACTTCTCTGACGTTGAGGCATATACTCGTAATATTTAATGGTTTTAGATTAATCTTGAGTTACATACGCCGGAAAAAGCCATTACAGGTTCTCGATTGCAAACATCAAGTCGCACAACATAACACCCGGAGTTGCTTTAAGAAGACAAAACAAATATATTTATGTTATGATAGATTTTTCTGTGGTGCAAGTTAACGTCCATATACTCGTATAATATTGCAATTCAGTGACCTTAGTTCAACTATGCAACCTGTCGTGCAACCCAAGCAATGCCGTTCCCAACTTAAAGAGTGCAGAAAAAAGTTGGCTGAAATTGACTAACCTTGATATAGATTAATCTGGAAGATAATCATCGTTGCAGCTCTTTTACACCTGGGGCTTTTCGCCTGTACCAGAATCAAGAAAGGACAATGCGTTAAAGGAAGACCTCGGACTAGGTATTCTGCTAAATTGGAATCGAACTTGGCATGCACAACTGGGACGAATGGCGCCATTGGACAATAGCTAAATATTGTAGTTGCAGTAATATTATACTTAACAATATTGAAAAAAACCCTAGTTTCTGGTCAACAGCCTCGCTACGCTCAAGGCATCAGCTTCCACTATATCACCGAAATTAGCGAACTTTGGGTGCAGTAAGTACCTACGAGTATATGTGCGAATGAGTGCTGTTGGCATTCGGAACCAAGGAAGTGCAATTGACTGGTACACTTAGACACAAAGTGCTCCTGTCCCGAAAAATGTTGAAAATGATATTCTAGTGGAAATTTGTCATATAATATGCAACATTTGCAATTAAAAAAAAAAAATTTTTCACCGAACCCTTTCGAAATCTTGAAACAGCTTTTGTCCAGGCCGTTTCCAAAATAGGTAAATCTTCTCACGCGTCCTACAGACTCATTGTACTTAAGAGACGAAAACTTTCTAATGAATCGACAGAACGGTTTTCGTAGAAACAGGTCCACTGGACGATTTCAAATCTGATATCCCCAAAATAAATGCTGGTGTACCGCAGGGCTCCGTTCTGTCGCCGACACTCTTTTTTTTTTTTATTAATGACTCTTACCTTCCACTTATAATCCGGTATATCACTTTGCTGGTGACAGTATTCTCTACAGGGTATTATAAGCTTTTTAAATTGCACTATCAACAGAATAACTTATTGACGAACCACCAACCGAGTGGAATTTAATGTTACCAAACGCTATGCACAATATACACTGACGATCACTAGGATAAGGCCATACATTTTGCAATCGAATTTCACTTTTTATACCTATTGGAAATTTTGTACCCGAAAACTTTTACTACCTGCAAATAGGTACATATTTTCTCAACAGGAAGTCATATACTCGTAATTAAAGGGTAAATAAGAAACGACCGTTGAAATTTCTCAAGATCAAACAATGCGCCAGTAGGATGAAGCTATTGCGAATATTTCGTTGGAGGAGTTCACATCAGCGATTTTTTTCAAAGGTTTGTTAAGAATATTTAAAAAAGCGTTGAAAAGAACTGTTTTTATTTAGTTTAGAAAAAATGGGTTCCCGAAAGACAGACAGAAAAAGAGGAAAAATAGATGCTTTCTGTTGTTGATTCAAATTAAAAAACAATAATTGAATTCTAAACCCATGTAATTATGTAAATTAAATATAACGTAACGTAACATAAAACAAATGTATAACAACTTAAAACAAATGTATAACAAGTTAGAACAAATGTATAACACATTATAACAACATGTAATGTCAAAGCAAAGGCAAATCACTATTAAAGAGATTGTTAAACAGAAAGGTGTGAGTTTTATTCTTTACAATAAAGAACCAGCAAAATTTAATTAACCGTGGAAAATACATTGGTCCTTCGAGAGTGAACATTTAAACATAAAATACTTTAAATACTTTGTATCTTAAAAGAGTGGAAATCCATTAATCCAAACCCAAATAACATTGTGAGTTTTTTTCTTTAAAGTGCAAAAACGGCATTCTCGCGTCGTGTAATACATTTTAAATAAAAAAAAAATTAAACTAATCCAAATCCCTGTCTGCAATCTGGAACCGGTGCATCCGCTTCTTGGGAACAGTCAACGATCATCGGGTCCGTTCGTGGACAGTGCAGTACAATACACCGTACATACAGTGCAACATACGGTGCATTAAATTTAAATCTTGGTGCAACAGTACGGTGCATACTGCAACATACAGTGCTTGCACCGCAAGATACTGTACATACAGTGCAATTACGGTGCATTCAATTTAAATTTTAGTGCAACAGTACGGTGCATACTGCAACATACGGTGCATACACCAAACATACCGTGCAATATACAGGCAGTTCCCGCAAGTTACAGCACAGCCCTAGGTGTCGGAACCTACATACAAAAAATATTAATTTGTAAGTACAATCCAATTTTTTTAATCATAATCGTTGGCTTACCTTCAATTTTTTTCAACATCATGGCTAACTACGGAAAACTGCAAAAGAATATCCTAGCCCAGTTACTCAAGGACATATCCAATTATGGGAAAAGGCCAGAACACCAACGCAGCAAAAACTACATTGTAGGACGGCTTGATGTATTGGAGGGCAATTTTAAATCCAGCACAGAATACAATGCGGAAGCGATTTCTACGTTGGATAGTGAAAAGATGGAAGAATTAGAAAAAATTTTCGACAAAATTAAGGAATGTTACCTGGAATATCGAGCAGACTTGCAGGACGGTTTAGAAAAGGCAACACAAATTTACCTTTACGGCCGATGTTGAAAAAATGTACAGGCAGGTGAGAGTAACACCTAGTGACTCATATTATCAACTCGTGCATTGGCGTAACAACCCTCAAGAGTTAGGATTCTCAGGTCTAGAAATTGCAAGCAGGAATAATAGAAGTAAGACTGTTGTAAACAGTTATCTTGCGGGTTTACAACACTATGGGAAAAATCAAAAAGGACGCACGGCAGAAGCAGGAACATTGCGAGAAAAGCGGTTAGTTCTACGGCGTGCCTCAAATTCTACTCTATCAGCGATTAAAATAAGGGCCAACAGCGGAGTATCAGCCAGCATAGGAACGGTCTGAAGGATAATACGAAAAAGTGGTTCTATACACAGAAGAAAACTTAAAAAGAAACCTGTTTTGAGGCAAGTACACAAGGAGCAACGAATGAATTTTGCAGGAGAACGTCTCGCTTGGAGCAGTGAATGGAAACGCGTTATCTTTTCGGATGAAAAACGTTTAACGCTGGTTACAACTTTTATTTCCATGATCTAAGAAAGAGGAGCTTATTTTGGCAAGACTTCACAGCCGTACATCAGGTGTAATGGTGTGGGAAGCTATTAGCTACTATGGCACAATCCAGTTGGAGTTTTTGTCCACAACAACGAACGGAAACAACTACAAATGTTTTCTGGAACGGTAATTTTCAAAAGTGAAAATGAAAAACATTTTCGGAACCCTGTTCCGAAAATTGGAGTACAATGCCCATGTCTGGTGAGGGGCTCCTTTAGCACTTGATATATAGAATTCAAAACCATGTGATAAACCTCATAGGTGACGCCAATACTGGCCAGTCTCTGTCTCTGGCCTTACCTATTTTATCGCGATTTAGTTGAATCACCTGCCGCAACTGTTCATCAGATTAGCTGGACCTAATTCTCCAATCTATCCTGAATCAGCTCTCTTTCATCAAGACAGAGGAGCGCCACTTATGGGATAGAGCCATTAAAGCGCAAACTGTCGTGATACATATAATTGAGATACCAAGCCGCAGAGATCATTGCTCGTGCAATGATTTGCTTCAAATGAGCTTAATGATGTCCACTCTTGTTAGATCCGCCTTGTTGATCATATCGAGAACATGTAGAGAGTTCTGAATAAGCAAAAACAAGCGCTAAGTCAAGTCCCCACAAACATCCAAATTTTTCAGTTATACGAGTACCCAACTTGAAAAAGGAACCCTCTAACCACACGTCGAAATTCTTCTTCAAGTCAATAAGGCCGACACCCGTGCATAGTTTCTTGATTTTGTTCTACTGGATCACATACCATTGAGACCCATATGCAACCTCTTGTGCGGACTTTTCATAGCTCATGATTTCTTATTTGACACAATATGACTATGACTATGACATTTTTAGCGAACGGTGATTAGGACTTCGGAGATAACAATTGCATTGTCGTCGTCACAAACAATCAACTTGTGGCTCCATAGTGCCCCATTTCTATCGATAGCACTGAACTAAGTCTTAGATAAGAAGAGAACCCCTCATTGCTGTATTTCCTGTACGTGTTTCCACCAGTTCAATAAACGATTATTCACCATCAATCAAAACACCATTAAAATCACGCTCACACAAAATTCTCAAAACCAAGGCGAAAGGTTTGCCATTGACTAATGATTTCAGGAGCAGACACAACACATGGCCAAACGGTTTGGTGTTTTGTTATTGCTGACAGTTGAAATGCGTTTAGTTACGATTTTCAAATAATTTATTTGCCACAGATTAGTAATTAAATTATCTGGTAGTGTTGTGCATATCATAAATTTTGAAAATGACAAAATAATTACGTGGCTACGTAAATCTTCAAATTGAGGTGCGCTGAAATCTCTGCCTAGAAAATGTAGTCCATAATAAATGTCCACTCGCTAAATTATATTATTAAATTATTTACTTCCCTGTGGCATTTATTGAAATTTACATGTTAAGTTTGAAAAATAGAGAATATTTTGTGGCAAATTTCAAATCAATGTAAGAAAATGGTGTGATGAAATAATATTTAATTTTTGCGAGCTGGAAACTGAGGTTGAATATTTTTTAAATTAGGCAGAGAAGCAAATGATAATTTGCATGTTCAACATAAAAAGTTAAGCCCTAATGTCTCTCTGTCCTTGCCAGAATCAGTTTTTATAAATTTCGATCACATCCGGAAATGCACACATTATTACTATATATCATAAGTAGACTAACAATTTCCGCACTCTACCGGAGTCAGTCTTCAGCTACTGATATTCTGGTAAACGGGAAAGTGTGAAGTTTATCCGGTCATAATCGCGGGAATTCGTTGTAACTTCGGGATGCTTATTTCAACTCTAAATCTGGCAGGATGTTTAATCTATCAATCTACGACTGTAACAAAGTATTCCTGAGTTAATCCTTATCCTAGTAGTACGTGTAGCTAGCAATATGACTGCTCACTATCCAAGACTTTCAGAGCCATATGTTTTGTGTATCCTCCAAAGTCTACTTTTCGAGATTGAATGTGAACTCGATAAGCAGAGTATGCGTTCGGGACCTTCATCGACATTAAAGCTGATCGATATCTGGTCGAACCATCCAGATACCATTGGTTACTTTGGTTGGGCAGCCATATGAGCATAGATAAACTAACCTAGATGTCAAACTTTCCAGATATTGGAAAGTTTTTCTATGCATACGAGTAAGTGATGGGTTTGATTCCTTTTTTGGCCACAGCTGAGCTTTGTCTCTGATTTTCTCCTCCTTGTAGGAAAATTCTATCGTCAACTTCCATTTTAATCGCTTGCAAGCCGCTACGATAAGTCGCTCAGATGTAACCTTTTAGGTTGTTAGCATGGAATTATCTGACAGTGAGGGGCGGTTTTTAATAACGCTTCATTCGTTGGCCCGATAGTAACTTAGTCCTCGGCTCCATTGTGGATTGAGAGGATGTTTTCAAATGATCCAATGTCTATATACGAATATTTGAAGCTGTATAATGTTCTGTCGGACTCTATATAGCGATTACATGCTCTAAAACTCAAATAACACTACACCTAAAAGACGCTTGATCCACCAGAAATGGGCTTTCAGTCATCAAATAAAGCTAAATATCTGGATATCATACTTGATAAAAATTGGTCTTAACTTCCAACTTAAGTCGGGATTGGACAGGGATCGCGATGGGTCCGTTTTGGTACCTGGTGTATGCGTGATGGCAAAACCATCATAGCCCTGTTTAACCTAACTTCAAAATCACTTTCGGCTATCTGACAGTGTATACAAATGAGCTTTCGAAAACGTCTGAAACGCGCGGCTATGATACGTAGGTGCGTCTTTTAGTTCGATGTATGGAGGGGTTGGAAACAGGCGAAGTATTGCGCGCCATCTTATTGTTTTTAAGTAACTCATCTTTAGCATTAGGGTAGAGTCTCGCTCGAATATGATCAGTAGTTTTTGATTAAACCTCAAAAAAGCAAGTCAGTGTGAGAGAAGACATCAAATGTGGAAAAAATCGAACACGGGGCCATTATAAAGTTGCTGGCAAAGCAGGGACAACCTCCAAAAACCATTATAAAAAAAGATCTCTAGTTTACGGGGACATTTGGTGTCAATGGTGTAAACAAAGCAGCGAATCACTTGAATACGACCCCTCGAAGTGACCACTTCAGAACCGAAAAAGTAGAAAATTGAATACCGGAATATGCTCGACTCTAGAAGAAAGAGTCTGCAGAAATGACTGGGGTATCCTCTACAACCTTTTCTAAGAAACTTCACGACCACCTCGGTATGACAAAGGTCAGTGAATGGGTTCCGAGAATGTTTACGTTAGGAGATAAAACGTAGGTGCACCACTACGAACCAGAGTCCAAGTAGGACTCCATACAGTGGCATAAGAAAAGTTCAGCACTGCCAAAAAAAAGTTCAAGGTGTCTCTCTCATTCGGTCGGGAAAATTATGGCAACCTTTGGGATACCGAAGAAAGGCATGTACAAAATTTACCAGCGATGAAAAAGTGAATGATGCAATTTTTGAGTATTATTCCGACAAGCAGAAACCATTTTTTTTTTAAGGCATCCATAAACTTGTTCATAGATCCGAAAAAAATGTATTAGAATTAAGAGTGAATAGAGTCAATAGAGGTACGCCGCAAGGCGGTGTCCTCTCTCCCCTTCTCTGGAACTTAGTAGTTAACGAACTACTGATATACCTGGAAGCGGGTGGTAGCAAAGTGATTGCCTATGCGGATGACGTTGTCATAGCCATCTCAGGAAAACATCTAAATACCATTAAAGAACTCATCCAAGTAAATCTCAACAGATTAACACGCTGGGCAGATCGCTGTGGATTGGGAATAAACCCCCATAAAACTGATCTTATCCTCTTTTCTAGGAAATATAAAATTCCAATCATAGACCTTCCTTCAATAAACGGTACCAGTTTAGTTTTCTCCGATACAGCAAAATATCTGGGTCTCATTTTTGATAAGAAACTAAACTGGAAACCTAACATTCAATAAAGCTACAATAGCTTTATTCTCTTGCAAGAAAGCCATTGGGAACAAATGGGGCCTTCAACCTCGCATAACCCACTGGCTATACATCTCGGTCATAAGACCGATACTTACTTACGGGGTGGTTGTCTGGTGGACGGCCTTGGAAAATGCAGTCAACCGCATTAAACTAAGCAGAGTCCAAAGAACATGTCTATGCACTAACGGAGCCTTGCGGTCTACCCCCTCTGCGGAATTAGATATTCTGCTTCACTTGACACCCCTCGACATTTTTAGCAAGCAAGTAGTTGCGCCTGCAGCTATTCGCCTTAAAGCGACTAAACAGTGGACAAATAATTCATTTGGCCACGCCAATATTCTTAATACATTAGGAATCCTCACAGAGAACATCGATTACACCATACCAGAACTTTGGTTTGACAAAAACTTCCATGTAAGCTTCCCCTCGAGATCATTCTGGGAGGAGGATGCTTTCATGGAGGACAAGTCAATCCATCTCTACACAGTTGGATCTAAAACTAAAGTTGGTGGCTGAATCTAAGCCTCTCTTTCCGCCTTCCAAATCACTGTACCGTGTTCCAGGCGGAAATTTTGGCGATTAAAAAAGTTCTGTCCTGGCTGAAGAAAAACGTGATATCTGCAAAGGATATCCGCATATTTTCGGATAGTCAGGCCGCCATCAAGTCCCTGGACTCGGTCTCATTATATTCTAAAACCGCCCTTGAATGCCGATTATCTCTCATGGAGATGGCAGAGCAGTTCAACATTCACCTTTGTTGGGTGCCGGGCCACAGAGACATTCCAGGGAACTGCAGTACCGTAGTATAGGTATACCAATCGCTACGTGCAGACTAACACTAAAGCTAGATGCCAATAAAAGAACAGACCATAGGTGGACTGCTGGACAAACATGTCTAGCGACCAAACAGATCTGGCCAAGGCTGGATCTGAGTCGCTCTAAGTGTCTGATCCTTTTAGATAGGAAACATCTCAGCGCTATAACAGGTGTCATTACTGGACACTGCCTCATAGGCAAGCACGCAAGAAGGCTTGGCGCTTTTACTAATGATTTCTGTAGAAGCTGCATGGACTCTGCACATGCCCAGCTCTCTCCCAGAGAAGGAAGCTTCATCTAGGAGCTTTCTTCTACAACGACCTAAACGATCTAGAAAAAATAGACGTTAACAGTCTCCTACGCTTTATTATAAGCTCAAACTGGTTCCAGTAGTAAGAAGATCATAGATCCGCGTGGCATCACAATGGGCCAATAGGCCTAAGTGGGTTGGTATTTCCAACAGCCACTCTTACCTAACCTAACGTAATCTAAGAGTGAATACGAGCACATGAGTTATTGTATATTGAAGACGAAAAACAGTTCTGTACTTTACCCTTCTTCCGCAACTTGTTGGATTACGTTTTCACTAAAATTCACCACTGCTGCTTTCTAAACTGCAAAAAAATATCTTGTGGAGATATAAACAACCATGACGGCAGAGAATTATGTTGTGAGGAACGGTTGCAGGGAGCCAAGTATCTGCGTCTATAAGCACAGTTCAGCTGCGTTTATCGAGAATGCAAGCTGTTTCGAACGCAGTTGGGAGACTTATTCCCTGAGTCTTGTGTCCGTTGTGCAATATAAAAAATCTCAGGAATTAAGGCTCAGAAGAAGAATTTTCTCCTGAACTCGTCGGTTCTGTCCACATCCGCGTTAAGGGCTTTTATGAAAATGTGGGTAACACAACACGCACGCCAGATTTCAGTTAGACTAAACGAATGCATTCGAAAAAATCTGCAGCCTTCCTGCTCTCCACCAACAGAAAACACAGAAGACTGCTTACTAGCATCTTCACTCGGCACATGCTTTTGCACCTACGAGGGTTGTATTATGAGTACACGGATTGGAAGATAGGTGGCGCTACTGAGTCAACCCGACGCTTAGTTTTGTTTTGACATCCATTTCAAAACATCGTGTTAGGGTTTTTATGCGACCATGGAATAAGAGCAGTATCGCTCCGTGATCCGATTTTTGTTTTTGAGGAGATCAGCCCATTCTCGATGGTGTGTATGGGACCCATTCACCTATCCGTACAACCGTGTACCATTGGTTCGCAGAGTTTTGCCGTAGCCGCACGTCGGTTTTTGATAAATCGCGCCCAGGTGGCCCAAAAATGGTTACCACAGTCCTCTGTATCATGGCCGAAATCCATGGATCTCTTATTGGCGGACCGCCGAGTGAACATTCGCAAGTTGGTTGGCAACTCAACTGAACGCGTCCGCCAGATCCTACAGGAGATTTTGAGCATGAGAAAGCTGTCTGCACTCGTACTAGACGTTGATGAGGTGAGTGCTAGTACTGCATTTTATGGCTGAAGAAATCAGCCATCTTTCTTCGGAAGACTGAGCAGTTTCATTAAAAGGAATATGAAGAGAGTACAATGGAACAGTTTTTTGTCTTTGTGCTGTGTCCTGACAAAAGCATGTTCTTGGGAAGAAGTATTTAAAGAGAAATTGTATTCATGTTTGAAACCGGAGGATACTGAGGTATGCCTTTAGAAAACAAACTAACGAAGTGTTACTGATCTTACAGGTGCGGGTGTTGCACACTTTAGGAAACTGAAATCATTCATATTTCGTCTGTAGAAAGAGTACCTCAAGTTCAGAGGAGAAATCCTGCTGGTTGTCTCTGCCTATTTCTGGTTATTTTGCCTAAATATGCATCACCACATCATCCTTTTACGTAATCAATATATGAGCAATCCCTACATCATTTGTTTCAAGAAAAACATTTAAATTTGCAATGTGGCTATTCGTTGGATACGCACCGAGTGGAAAAAATGTATTTTTTTTTTTGCAATCAACGGGCTAAAACATGTCGTAAACAAAATTAATGTCGACCTCGTTTATTTTGAAAATTAATGCGAAGGACACTTTACTACCACAAGTTCGTACAAATTTCCTGGTAAACATACATATGTTATACATATACAGTATGTATGTATGTAAACGGAGTGTTTGGCGGTCAGATCGCTGCGGTCAATTTCATTCTCATGCATCATTTCCATAAGTACGATTATGTCGCTTTGTATACCAAACTTGCCAACGAATGTGCACCAGTTGTGTAGAAACCAATCAATCATAGACCGCTCCTCGGCATGGTACGAGCCCTGTTTAATCCGCCACTAGAACAAAATATCACAGAAAATTGACATTAATAACCATTAATCGAGGTAATATTCGTGCGATGACGTCCACTGTCCAACATGCGAGTACTCGTACTGTGCAAAATGCAATTAATTCCTTTGGGAGCGCTCGGAACGCATTCAGTGAACGGACTGTGGTACTAGTTAATGCATTTTTCCAACCGCGGAAGTAGGCCAGTTGTTTCCAATGTCTGTCGCATGTAGTTTCCATGTAGAAGTGGAACGTCCAATCCCTCTTTTGTTTTAAATAAATAAATTGCTTATTACTCGTATTGTAACAAGAATTGTGACTGCAATCAGAGATCTAAAAATATTATTCCTTAGCCTGACCCGCTGACTTTGGGTATAAAGAGGAGAAGAGCTCTTCCCACCGATGGTGTGCAGGTTGCCTATCAACCCCGAATTAATAAAATCGATAATTTATTTTCGAACAGTATGTGATGGTTGTATGTAGTTGTAACTGTAGCTAATGTTTTTGTTTGTGTCGCCCTTGTTGCTAGTGAAACGTAAAGGGTTGCTATCGTTTCACCATCGTTTGTCGTTGTTATTGCCGTTTTCATTGAAGACTTCGTCTGACAAAACGACTCACAGTCCAACGACACTTCACTTAATTAATAATAATTCTCAAATTCAGACATTACGCATCTCTTGAGTTGAACCATTGAATTTACGATTTGTCTTCTTTGTCTGAATTAGCAGAAATGCTAACAAAAAACAAAACTCGGAAAAATGTATCTAAATACTGAGAAGTCTATCTGAAATTCGTTTTTGCATGGAGATATCGCTTATGGTAAAAGCTCCATCTAAACGAGAGGTACGTCTGATATCATAATTACGCGAAATTGTTCGTACCCGCAGTTGATTACTTTTTAGACAAAATAATTATTTGAAATTGGAATCAGCAGCTTAAGATTTCTGGGGAACGTCAGAAAAAGGATACACATGTTTGCTTTTTTTCGATTAAATTTGTTGTACGTTTCGATAAAAGTTTAATCCAAACGTATCTCCATCCATCTATTTGAAAAAAAAAAACAGAAATAATTGAGGAGACAAAGAGACTCCAAAGACCATTTGGTTGGGTAAGCTATTTAAACGAAGATATCTAGTTACCGGAAAGACGCCAGTGATTGCTTCATTGGATATAAATACAATAAAGAATATATGAACGGCTGCCCTGAGGAATTACGGGTTGGCCTTTCGATTCCATTGTGTTTGTTTAATTTATATTTGTTTTTTATACAGTTGAGTGGAATCCATGATTTTGCCGATTGCAAGTGATGAGAGCTAACTGCCATTATCTGCAATGAAGACACGAAGGTTGTACGCCTTGAAATTTAGCCTATGGCCTAATCACTGTGTCGCATCGAACTGTTTGAAACAAGCAGCTGACTCTCTAATGCGATACTTTAAAGCCCACGACGAAGAAGAAGACCAGGAGGCTTACTTCATTGGGGCATTAAGAAACTAGTCCCAGAGTTGCACTTAGACCTTTGGAAAGAAACTTGAAGAACGAGCACTGCGAAGAGCAAATTGAAAAGTAGAAGCGACGTTTACTTGAGAAAGGTGTGAGCCTTTGGTAAATTTTCTTTTACACTGGGTTTATTGCAGAAATTCTGGTGTTGCAAAGAAAAATTAATGCAAAATCAGTTAGATAACAATTTGGGGAGGGTTCGTCTGTAAATAATAGTGCAGGGGAAATTGGCGTTTTTGTCTTTTTGTTTTGTGCCTTGTCACTCCATCATGTCGTTTGTCGTAATCTGGTGCAGTTTTGTCCTAATACAGAAATCGTTCTAATATAGAATTTAGTATGTGGAGCTTCTGAGTATCTGAGGTGATTTCAAAGAATTTGGATATCCGCAGAATGTACCTACAGTCGCGTTCAAAAGAATCGAGCCAATCAAGTCGGCTTGGTATTTACCCATTTTATTAAAGCAAATCGGAAGTCATTCTGTGACAAAATCACAGAAACCTCTGAGGCATCGCGGCTAAAAAAATCCTCTACAAATCCTATGATGCCTAGCTGCTTGAAAAAACCGACTTCAAGTGATGAATCACTCAATTTGCTACTGGACACCCACATTCCAGGTAGCTCGCAACTCGCAGCCAGTAGCAGCCCGAACAGGCCTACTGCAACCGCGACGAAAATTCATGGTCTGATTACGAGAGACAAACTGCTCTGGGCGCTGCATAGCTTCAACTCATACAAGTCTGCTGGTCCGGACGGTATAATACCTGGCGAGCTACAGAGGTCCTCAGATATTATTCTGCCTGTGCTAGAAAATATTATGAACAGCTGTGTAGAACTTATCCACATTCCACTGTCATGGAGAGAAGTCAATGTAGTATTCATTCCCAAAGCCGGAAAATGCTCTCATGTTGTCCCATGAGAGGACAGACCTATAAGTCTATCATCTTTTCTTCTGAAAACTCTAGAACGACTGATTGATATCCATATACGAGCTAAAATTGATCCAAGACTTCTGTCAACGGCTCAACATGCCTACTGCAAAGGAAAGTCGGTGGAAACGGCTCTGCACTCTTTGACTAGCCACATCAACGACCCCTACAATATAAAGAGTACACAATGGTTGCTTTCCTGGTCATAGTGTCTTTATCTGTTCGCTTTGTTGGCGTCTATGTGTTAGGGTGTAACCAAAGGCCGATGCCTTCCGGTGTTTTAGTGCTGTCTCTGAGAATGGAGGTGGATTTACCGAGGATAACTTGGCTTTGTCTTCATTGGTTCCTTCCTGCAATCAGGTGATTGAAGTCTGCATTGAAGTCAATACCAATGGCTAGCAAATGAAACATAGTTTAGAGAACCGCTGTCGGAGAGGTTCTTAACGTCTATGATGATGTCTATACAGGGAGCTCGTTCCTCGTTGCGTTTTTTTCGAGCAAGTGCACTATACTATACTATAAATGAGAATGCAGTGTAGTCCGAGTCCTTCACTTTGCATTACAGACCAATTTGGGCCAACAAACTTGCACTAGTAGTTATTCTCTAGATTTTTTATTTCGTTTTCTAAGGTTTTTTTCCATTTGCAATCCAGGCTCATCCTGGAAGCTCAAAAATGTGTTATTTAGCTTGAACCAGATTAGACAAGGTATCTTCTGCCAGCTGACCAGTTTTGTTTTGGTCGAACTAACGATAAGGCCATATCTGCGCATCCAGGAGGAGAGTATGCGTTAGGCATGTTATGCTCCTGTTATGGAGTATATAATTCGGTAAGCATCCCATTGAGGAATAATTTCCATAAGAGAAAAGAGAGTACACCTCCTTAGGGTGTTGTTCTATGCGGTATGTAAATATATGAAGAAATCGTTGCTGGAAAAAGAACATGAAGTGTGAAAGAGGAGCAATGTTTTCTGTTTTTTGTTCTGGCTGGTGGCTTAATGTAATCTCGGGGACCCTTATTTTGTAATTTAACCAACCAAAAATAATTAAAATTCTAATACATACTAGAAACCTCGAAATTTCAATTACAAAATTAATCCATCTCATTTCATAGTTACTGCTCATGTATTTCAAGTATGTTAGCTAAATATACTTTTTACGTTTACCCTCACGTAGTCAAAATAATTATCCTCAGTCCCTTAACATGTATATACATACAAATGTGTTTCAAAGTGTATTCAGTAAACCAGTAAACAAGGTACCTTATATAAATTATTCCCAGCGGATGCCTTCTGTTGTTGTTTAAAGTAAATTTATTTCTCGACGAGTCAGCTATGGACGCCCAAATATAAAATTTAAGCTAAGAAGGACTTCCTCCCACAAAATATGGTGGCACAGAACGATCTGAATATACCGTAGTTATGCAAATTTAAAGAACAGGATACTCTGTAGGTAGTTGAACTTGAAATATTCTTCGACACCAATGACGACATCTTTTTTTCAAAATTAAACTTTTTCCTAAATAAGGGAAAAAAATTATTAAAATCTAATTAAGGTTATGTGCGTAATTTTGGCACCCACTTTAATTTTATTATATCCTAATCTGTAGCATGAATCATGGGAGGAATATCATAGAGTCCGTTTGTCCATCTATACATTTCGGATCTAATCGTGGATGTCCGTACTCCAGTGATTTTGACTAGTGAAACGCGGCAGCGGATATGCCAAGCACTTTGCACAATAATGACAGTACTTTCACGAATACTCGAAAAA
The DNA here is from genome assembly GCA_949129095.1 of Volucella bombylans. Taxonomy (NCBI): domain Eukaryota; kingdom Metazoa; phylum Arthropoda; class Insecta; order Diptera; family Syrphidae; genus Volucella; species Volucella bombylans. Next base: position 157,840,300 of record OX422144.1, read on the forward strand.
CAGGGAAGGAATACAAGGTTCTGTTTATTCGTGCAGTGCACTACCCCCGAAGGCAAAAAGCAAACAAATAGAAAAAAATAAAACAAAATATATAGAATTTCATATTTTAATCATGTACGAGTACACGGGGAACTGTAGCGAATGTCCGTTGGCAGAGGTTCAACTAGGTTGATAGAGAACCACGATAATACAGCTGCCTCGCCCCATCTCATTGCATATGCAATAAATTGCTGGTACTTGGAGGTGGAACAGCAAAAAAATATATATAGGGCCCTCTAAGTATACTCCCCAGGCAAACAGGTCTACGTAAGGACGAGTAATTTGATAGTATTTTTCTTGTGCTTTGTGGCTGTGTGTGTTTTTTAACAGGGGGAATTAGGAATTAGGAATTAGAGGTTTACAGCGTTAATTGGCTGGTATTTGGTTCTAATTAAACATTTAGAAATCCGAAACTGATATGTCCTTAAGTGAGAATGTCAACGTACATATATATGCTCGTAATTCGATAAGGACAACTAAATAAAGTGGAACGTACGCCACTAATTGAGCTTACGAATTTCAATATCTTAGGAGATATAGTGTGCATAATATAGCCAATTGAAATACGAGTACGAGTGTTGATTGGGTTAAAGGTTATGGCAGGCGCCTTATCTTGTAAATTGCGGTTAAGTTTCGACGAGCATTTTAAATTAATTGATTGTTCAGCGCCTTGATTAAATAGAATGGCAAACATAAGCAAGTCTGCGGATACTTGAAAACAACTGGTCCATATCCAACCCAATTGTTAAATTTAAAGGAAGACTGAAATCATAACAGATCAATGTAAAGATATTCAATATAGAATTGAATAAAATCTTGGCAAAGTTAACGTTTTAACGTTTGTATATTCTGAAGAAAACATTTCATTTTGTATCTAACACGGCAAGTCATATGTTCAAGTTAGAAACAGGCGTATCACCCATTACTGTTACAGCCTTAAAACGTCAAGTTGACTGCATAGTTAAAGTTCTGAATGTCCCTCATTTTAGTCTAATAGAAAAGCCAGCGCTACACACGATTTCGGTTATAAAATTGGATGCTTCAAGGAATGGATACCAATTTCCTTTATCTTGGAATTATGGTCACGGAAGATGGAGGCACAGATCTGGAAGTGAACAGCAGGATAAATTAGTGAAAACCTGCGTTCCGTATGATGTCTGAAATCTTGAAAAGCTAAGTTTCCAGAACTAAAAGCATGGTGAGACTGTTTCGATCCAACGTAGAATCCGTGTTACTCTATGGGTGTGATAAGCAGAAGGTGACTAACTGTCATAAGGAAGATGTAAACCATCACTAATAGATGTCTTCGCAACACCTTAAGAATCTCCTGCCCGAACCGTATATCGAAAAACCAACTTCAAGCTACGAGTATTACGGGCCAGACACCTATATACTAGGTGGGGTGAAAAGTAACCTTCTTGACCGCCAGAATGCGCTGCTACTGCATAAAAGGTTACGGTGCCTTGAAGTCCGTTCATATTTAGCAGACATGCCAAATTTCAGTGCGATACTGTCTTTAGTTTTGTTTTGACAGCTGATTGTTGTTGACGTGTTTGGCATCATGTTGAGTATGGACAAAAACAATTTTCGTTCAAACGGCGAAGGAAACAAAACAAAAGTTGGATAAATATTATGGGGCTAATGCTCCGTCAGATTACACCGTCAAATATTGGTTTCGAGAGCTTCGTGGTGGCCGCAACTCCACCACCCATCAAGTCCGCAGCGTCAGGCCCTCAGATGCGGGGTCAGGGGCAATGTCAAAAAAATACATGAAATGGTGTTGGCTGAACGGAAAATGAAGGTGCGCGAGCTAGCAGATATCACAAAGATTAGTACTGAGCGCACACGCCATATTTTGGGCAATATTCTGCATATGAAAAAGTTATCCTGACCAAAAACACGAACGCGAGAGCACTTCGAAAGAGGGTTTGGACTTGCTGATGCGGAATCGGGCGGACCTTTGGCGTCGATTTGTAACTGTTGATAAAACTTGAATCCACTATTACACACCAGAGAACAGAATGAGTGCCCGGCAATGAACTGAAGCCGGTGCGAGTGCTCCGAAGCGGCCGAGGGAGGCTCGATGGGTCGGAAAGGTTATGGCGTCGGTTTTCTGGGATTGTCATGGCATACTCTTCGTGGACTACCTCGAAAAAAGGAAAACCATCAAAACCGAGTATTACTGTACATTATTGGAGCGATTGAAAGCCGAAATCGCTACAAAACCGTCTCATATGAAGCAAAAAAATCCAATTGCTGTCGCATACACCGTATTTGCCCGATTTGGCTCCCTCGGGCTATTATGTCTTCCCAAACCTCAAAAGATGGCTCATCAATAAAAAATTCAGTTCACGCGAGGAAATCATCGACGCCACGGAGGAGTATTTTGCAGACCTTCCGGAAAATTACTTTTCGGACGGGATCAAGAAGTTGGAAAATCGCTGGAATAAGTGTATCAAGCTAAAAGGGGACTACATATATTGAATAAAATAAAAAAAAACAATAAATTTTTTTTTTTTTTTTTTTTGAAGTTACTTTCTAGGCGTTACTTACGGAATGCGGAACAGTGATAAATGTTGAAAATACTAAAAGCTGGAAGCCTTAACCCTATTAGATGATCGAAGGGGTATGTACATAGAATGATTTACACCTGACTATGCTACAAATTGTAGCGAAACAATTATTTATGTATTGAAGAAATCGCTACGGAGATGAAACTGAGAGCTCTTAAATTTATTAAATACCATACTGAGATGGTTTACATTTACAAAAAGATGAAAACATTTTGTGAAATCCTTACCTGATACGAGTGTTGGTACTAATCAATTAATTTTTTAATCAATTAAATAATCTGATTAATTTTATTCAGATTAAATTAATCATGATTAGAAAAAGTAATCGTAATCATGATTATTGACATTAATCATTAATCGATTAACTTGATTATAAACTAATACTTTCATCAATGATCCTTTGCGACCTGTTGCGGACTTAATGTTAGAAGGAATAATTCTTCCGAAAAGTACTATCTTAAAATACTTAGGATTAATCGTTAATATGAAAGCGAAATGTAATGACGACCTAAACCACAGAGTGAGGTTTTGCGACCGAAAATTGATGAGGAAAATCTACACCACGGTTGTTCGACCATTAGATATACGCGTATAAGAGGAAATCTACAAATAAAGAATTTGGTAACCGAACAACTTGAGTCAAATAGAATTAGTTGGTATTGCCACATTAAAAGAAGATTCCCAGAAAATCCCGTAAAAAATGTAATATCAACTACGGTCCCACACACGGTAAGGAAACGAGGTAGGAAACAGAATGCCTGGATTGCTCGGATAGCAAATGCGCCTGGGGCTAACCACTGAAGTGAACCAGGACCTGTGTAGTATGCAGACTGTGACATTAGCCAACCCCATAAGCGGAGGCAGGAGCGATGCAATAAAAATGGGAAACATAATTAATCCATCTGCCCATTCTTTTTTTAATTCTCCATAATCATATATTTTTTATTAAATTGTTAACCATTAATCAGATTAACGTTGTGCCAACACAGCCTGATACTAACTACACAAACCCGAAAGTACGACATCTAAGTCTTAAAGTGATACATCCCAGGTTATCAGATTAACCCTTAAACCACTGACATCAAAATAAAAGATATTTTCTTATATGAATTTTGGTTTTTAAATGATTCTAGGCTGAAAAATACGAATATGAAGTAAGTTTGTCCAAAACATGTCACCTGGAAGCGCCAGGTCAGAGGCGGGTCTTATTTGGATCTACTGCTGTACGACGAACGCATACGACTGACAGGTACGAATTTACAAACGCTAAACTGTCTGCGCACATTCGTGTATGACAGTGACCATTGCGGTTTTAGCACCGAAATTACAGTTCCCAACGAAATTGCGGAATTGGAGGAGTTTGTCCAAAGATATTCTTACAACTACAGTAAGACTCGATGGACACGCTTCTCCGCAACCCAGAAAAGAGCGCTCTCCTCGAACACGCTCCACCCGCCGTTCAATAGGAATTTGTCAAACGAGGAGATCGACAATTACGAGTACCTAAAACAAATGGACGAGACAATAAAACAAACTATGGACACTACAATACCGCGGTATCGACGTAGTCGTACGAAGACCTGTTCCGCAATCCTACTATTGACGCACTGCACCGACAGAAAGTAGACTTCTGACAAGACTTAAAAACTTGTACAGACAGTTAACTGACCGACAAGACCCGGAGATTAGGACACTGAAGTCGTCGATTAAAAATTTTCAAACGCTAATAAAAGAAAATTACAGAATTTCTGTAAGTTTGTATTGGAACAACAAGGTTCGGGCTGTAAACACCAGCAACCCGAATATGTTTCCGCAAATCAATAAACTATTTCGGAGAAAAAATCCAAACGACCTTCAGTGTCTTAGAATAGACCGGACAACAGACAACGAACGGTTACTGACAATAGCAGGTATTGATCCAAATGAGGCCGCTGATGATGACAACTTTTTTGTGATCGAGGATCCACAGGAGAAGGTTGAGGCCATAGGGGCGACTTTCCAGGAAGTATACTCGTACAAGGCCATTGATATCATTGGCCCTAATTACGACCTGGACAGTCGCATCTTGGTGCACGACTTCTGCATTCGAAATGAAATAGGGAACTGGCGATCCGAGAGCTCTGGTTTCACCCGGTTTAGCGACGAAAATATGGCAAATAATGTCATTGCCAGAGAGGGTGACCTACCCCCGTTCATTTCGAAGGAAGGACTCCATGAGATCTTCGACACAATCAGAGTTAAGAAATCAGTGGGGACCGATGGTATTCCGAACATCGTGCTTCGACATCTTCCTCTAGAAGCGGTGGACATCTACACCACCCTGTTTAATAATGCAATGAATAATGCACATTATCCAGTGCATTGGAAAACGGCGGTGGTTCAACCTATCCCCAAAAAGGGAAAGGATATATCCAATCCGGCGAATCTTCGGTCGATAAGTCTCCTTCCGAATATCAGTAAGGTTTTTGAAAAGGTAATCAATAGAGCTCTGACTAGGTGGGTTGAGGACAAACATATAGTTCCGGATAATCAATTCGGGTTTAAGGCGGGACATGATATCTCACATGCCGCGTCTAAACTGGTGTCCGATATCCAATGGAATAAAGGCAAAAAATAATGTACTGGTGCCTGCCTTGTTGACTTGGAGAAGGCCTTCGACACCGTATGGTTAGAGGGTCTTTTCTATAAGCTGACTGGGCTGGGGATCAGTAAACCACTCTTGTACATTCTTTATAATATGCTACACAACAGACAGTTCATCGTGAAGAATGGTGATGTGACTTCTGTTGGAATATTTCAAATTAAAAATGGTCTTCAGCAAGGTGCGGTCAATTCGCCGATCCTATTCAACATTTATACAAGCGACTTGATAAGTTCACTTCCTCATACTACTGTGTACGCAGATGATTTGATAGCGTACAGAACAGGTCCAAAAAATCGAGGTCATTAATACTCTCTTGCAGCATGACTTCGATAAGATAAGACGATTTTGCGATGACTGGAAGTTGAAAATCAACTTTCAGAAGTCGGAAACCATTCTCTTTAGGACGCCGTTGTCTTGAGCCTCTAGGGATACCAGAAAAAATTGGCGAAAGTTCTCTATCATTGGACAACACGGACAACCTCTTGCCTGTCGAAATGTAGTCAGGAATCTGGCTAGATCAGTTTCTGTATTTTGGCAAAAATGTAGATGCTGATCTGGCCAGAGCCAAAGGTGCTTTTGCCCTTACAAAGAGACTGTTTTATAGCAACCAACTCGATGCGAGGGTAAAGGTAATCTGCTACATGGCCCTTATGAGGCCCATGCTGGTATTTGGTTGTCCCGTGTGGTTCAATGTACGAGCAAGCTTAATGGAAAAGATTCGGGTGTTTGAGAGGGCTTGCCTTAGGGCTTGTCTTCGCTTGTACAGAACACCAGAGTCGGAGTACAAGAAATTTTATCCTAATGAGGTCCTTTACAACAGGGCGAACGTAATACGAGTGGACAAATTCGTAATTAAGCTGACTCGAAGGCACATTGCAAGAGCAATGATCTCGACGAATAACCCGATATCTGGGGCTTACTACCCCAATTACCTTTACCACGAGAGTGTGCGCTCTGACGGCTTCGTTCCACCGGAAGCATTCCTCTACCTTGATCAGATAGGGTTGATCCAGGATAGATTAGCGGTCCCGTTAATCTTCCATGTCGCTCGGACAGCTGGGGATGGGGACAGGCGACTCTACATTTTTTATTCATTACAAAATTACAAATTATTGTTCTGTGTGATAAGTTTTAAAACAGTTTTTTACTTTCGAAAAACATAAATGAATATAACATTTGGTACAAAATGTGTGTGTATCTGATTTTTTACACAATTTGCAAGATTTTTTCGTTCCTCATTCTGGAAAATGATTGGTTCCATCAAATCTCACACTTGCCACCGGATGTACAGCTTTTTTCCCAACATGATTGCTGGAAGTCGCCTGTGCAGCAGTCGATGGACGACCAACACATCTTTTTTCAGCAGCAGCACAGAGTTCTTTGACAATGCTCAAGCGAAATTCCCACATCGTCATATCTTTTATTTGTTCTTCTTCTTCTTCGTTTCGATAATAATTTGTTATGTATAATTTGTGGACACTCGATTTCGTGATAGGTTTTCTCTTTCCTATTGTAGCGAGCAATTTTCGATGACTTGCTAACCAAATTAGTTTTCAAACACGGCTTTGTACCAACATACGTTGAGCATAGTTTCACATTTTTCGTGTCCTTCCAAAGAACTGTGGTAATATCGACACCGTAAGCGAATCCGATGTATTCTGTCGAATAACCTCTTCCTGCTTTTTTCAGCTCTTCACTCTTATCGGTCGGAAGCTTGCATTTCGGTACTCGATTTGCTCTAACTGTACCTAAACTATATATGCCACGAGCTTTTAGGTACACCAAAAGCGGCAAAAACGTATAAAAATTGTCGAAATATATTACATATATGGTTAACAAAATTTGTAATACTTTGTGACAATGTGATGACAACATTCCCTGTTGTCCCAATGTCTGGAGTGCCAGGCAAAATTATGTCGTCATTTTTTGCTCCTGTACAAATTTCGAATATGTACGAGTAGCCGTTGCTGTCACATAAGACAAAGAATTGAATACCCCTGGATGCGGTTTGTCTGGCAAATACTGCCTCAAGTGATGCGTCATTTTAGTCGAGCACATTTGTTCGTCAACACACAAACGAGCATTCTTTTGAATTGAATCAAACCGCTCAGTGAGCTTCGATGTTTGGGTAACGAAAAATCGACATAAAAATCAGAACTCCAATATACATTCGAAGTCCATGTTTGTCAATCTTGAATTGGGTGTTGACATTTTCTATGATAGCAGCCCGACTTGTTTCCAGGGATATCATACCGATAAGATGGTCGGTGAAGTAATATGAGAGAAACTCAAAAGGTGTTTGAAGTTTTTTTATTTCAGGCGGCAAATCAGTTTTCCCTCTAAATGCAACTTCATTCACATGTAGCTGCATGCATATTTTTCGCCATAAAATGTCTTTGAATTCCGATGAATCCTTTCTGATATTTACTAGATCTAAACGATATATACGAGTAGTATTATGAAACAAAGACGAGTTATTTATTTTGGGATAATGTTTTTAAAAATACTAACCACCTCCGTTAAAGCCATCAGCTGATGGCATAATTGAAGGGCCTGAAGCTTGGCATCCCCGTTTCAATACCATACATCAAACCGAACTGTCATCCGAGACCGTATATGTTTAGTTTAAGGTTTGCCAGTTTACAATATGGATCGTTTAACAATCGCTAAAAATGTTAAAATTGTGAAAACTTGCTACAAAATAGTGATTCTGAGCGTAAAGAAAAATTCGAAGACACTGGCTCTGTTATAGATGTCTTAGGGCCTATCATTAAAATGCACGCTCTACAGAAAATATGGCTGCCGTTAGTGCAAGTGTTGAAGAAGATCTAAATCTTTCGATTTCACGGCGAGCACAGTTTTGGACTTGTCTTGCAGCCCATTATGGCGTATTTTGCATTTGGACCTACATCTGCACTCTTATAAAGTTCAACTCATTCAAGAATTGAAGCTAGCTGGCCACGGAATGCGTAGAACATTCGCGGATTGGGTGCTTTCTTCAACGATGAGGCTCATTTTTCACTAGGTGGATAAGTTAACAAACAAAATTGTCGCATATGGTGAAGTGAAAATCCACATGTAACTGTCGAAAGGCGATTGCATTCACAAGAAGTCACTGTATGGTATGCAATTTGGTCTGGTGGTGTCTTTGGTTCATACTTCTTCGAAAATGAGGAAGGTGTAACCGTTGCCTTCAATTCTCATCGCTAAAGCCAAATGTTAATCAAATATTTCAACAAGACGGTGCCACATCTCACACAACACGACCCGTTTTGGCTTTATTGCAAGAAAAATGTCCTGGACGAATTATTTCGCGTTTTGGTGATGTGAACTGGCATCCAAAATTGTGTGATTTGTTGCCGTTGGATTTATTTTTGTGGGGCTATGCAAAAGATCTTGCGTTAGCTCGTCAGAATCAAGATAAATGATAATATCCGCATTAGCTCTACTAACCTAATATGAGTTAGAACTTTAAATTGTCTTTGCAAGTCGTGTGGACATCTTCTAATCTGGATCTGCGAATTCCTGCTAGATATCTCTACAGGTTTTATTTTCTGAATTCCGCTGTAGTAAGGTCTATGTATGCTAACAACTTTTCACATTCCTACCAATTAGCTCGTGCAATGTGTGGATATCTACTTCTATTTGTTATTTCCTCTTATTTATTGAACTCACGTACCTAATATACAATATATTATTCAAGAGTAGAATACACATAGTTAATGATCTCCTTATCTGAATTAACGTCTACACTAATTGAAAAATCTCTTTAACTCTGCAATAGAGAGTCCTTTCATCTTAACTGCGCACCTGATTTGCGACTCAATGTCCAGATTATACAAAGTTTCTGCCAAATGAACATGACACTCATTGTATGCAGGATAGCACGTTCCAACAATGTCACATCCGAATAGCCTCTATCAAAAACGCCCACCGCCAACTAAGCTACGGTAGAATCAAATTTGTGACAGTAATCATGAATTACGAGGTATTTAATGCTGCTGCCGCATAGTCGTTATTTCATCTTTGCTCTTACATTATTCGTTGTAAAGTAAAGAATTCTGGAGGTTTATCTAATTCCTTCGACTTCATTTGCAATGGGTTCATTAGAAGATTCATGAACAGTCATGATTGGCGTTTCAGGGTAAATGCACTTACCTCATTCCGGCAATCAATGGAATGAGTCCAAAGGGAATCACTTTAATATTTCACTTTGGCCCACCCACTGACACATCCTTGTTCATTCACTAAGGTCACTTTTATCGTCATAACCTTCGGCATTCAATGTGTCCGAACACTTACGCATGAATTGCGTCTTCAGATGAGATTCTCTGAATTAGAAAATAAAATCGACCGACTGATTTTTATTTTTTTTCCTAATTCTGAAGCAGAGTGGGTGACGACAATAAAAAGAGGAGATTTCTGCTCCAGTAGAAAAAAGTAGAGTAAGAGGTTCAATAAAAGTTCCAAAAATAGAATCAGTTTTTGACTCTCAATTTCGATCCTTTGTGTGTATGACTAGGGGTATAACGTGTAACCTGACCGTCAACACATGCACTTGGCACCAACAAAGGCGTAAGAACGAAATTATGTGACATTTTGGGATGAATTCATGGAATTCATTGGTGCTGTACTCGTATTGTTTAAGTTTGCTCATGGGGAGTCAGATTGATAGATAGATGATCCCAGACAACGATGAAGTGTCAATTTGTGTTGCTTGTGTGCGCCTTGTTCCTTGGAGAGACATTTAGTATGCGAATGCTCGTCGTGTGTATACGTTTGGGATACATTTACTCTGGTTAATGGAATCATTGAATTTGTTGTTGTTTATGATGTACGTAAGTTTTGCCAGGCATCACTGTTACTATCTGATGGAAATACTCGTATGATTTTTGAAATTGCCCATACAGCATATGAGGCACACATGCTTTGTCCATGTTGCCAAGCGAAAGGAGAACATCAGAGCCTTATCAGAACGGAAATGATGGGTTATTAAAGCTGGGATACATCCTTAAAGGGTTATATTATCATGACATGTAATCGACTTATGTACATACTCGTATGTAGATTCCAAGAAACAACGCAATTGGGTATGTATTGAGGCTTTTAAATTTAAAAGCAACATGAGTGTTTTCCTTCGATTTAAACGTGGTGAATTTAATACTTAGATGCTGATGTGATGTCTACTTTACACACAAGCACACCGATACAAATTTATTTTATTTGTCAACACTTGTCTTGCATACATGAAACAGAAACCAGCAAACTTGAGCTGACATAATCAAATTTTCCAAAATATGCCCTGGTCGCTACGTTCTTATAACAAAGGAACAAGTGAGGTTTTCTAAATGCTGAGAACTAAGCCACAGGATGCTACCACACAAATGTGGTTTCTCTCTCTTGTAGTGCAATTTTGCAATTTCTTTTGAGACGTTTATTTCATTTAAGATTTTCAGGACTTAATTTATGAAGAAGGCAATCATTCCAAGAATTTTTGTTCTTATCTCTCAGAGTTTTCGCCACCCACCAATAAAATGCAAACGTGTTCTCTCACTACCATTTTACACAGGTTGCAAAGTTTTGGTAAACCATCTCAGTGTGGTATTTAATAAATTTAAGAGCTCTCCACGTAGCTTCATCTCCGTAGGTTAGGTTAGGCTGTTGGAAATGCGAACTCACTTAGGCCTATTGGCCCTTTGTGATGTTACGTGGATATATCATCCTCGTACTAATGGAACCAGTTTGAGCTTATGATAAAGCGTAGGAGACTGTTAACGTCTTTATTTTCTAGATAGTTTAGGTCGTTGTAGAAGAAAGCTCCTAGAGGAAGATCTCTGCCTCTCTGCGAGAGAGCTGGACATGTACAGAGTAGGTGGAGGATTGTCTCCTCCTCTTCCTCGTCCATGCAGCTTCTACAGAAATCATTTGTAAAAGCGCCAAACCTTCTTGCGTGCTTGCCTATGAGGCAGTGTCCAATGATGACACCTATGTTATTATAGCGCTGAGATGTTTCCTATTTAAAAGGATCAGACACTTAGAGCGATTCAGATCTGGCCAAAGCTGGACATGTTTGTCTAAGGTCTGTTCTTTTATTGACATCCAGCTTTAATGTTATTTTGCACGTAGCGATTGGTATACCTATGCTACCCTTTTCCGGTAGAATAGGTAGAGTGGTTCCAATTTTGGCGAGTTCGTCGGCTCTGCAGTTCCCTGGAATGTCTCTGTAGCCCGGCACTCAACAAAGGTGCGGTTTTAGAATACAATGAAACCGAGTCCAGGGACTTGATAGCGGCCTGACTATCCGAAAAGATGCGGATATCCTTTGCAGATATCACGTTTTTCTTCAGCCGGGACAGAGCTTCTTTAATCGCCAAAATTTCTGCCTGAAACATGCTACAGTGATTTGGAAGACGGAAAGAAAGGCTTAGATTTAGCTTCTCTGAGAAAACACCGCCACCAACTCCGCTATCAGTTTTACATCCATCTGTGTAGAGATGGATTGACTTGTCCTCCATGAAAGCATCTTCCTCCCAGAATGATCTAGAGGGAAGCTTACATGGAAGTTTTTGTCAAACTAAAATTCAGGGATGGTGTAATCGATGCTCTCTCTAAGGATTCCTAATGTATTAAGAATGTTGGCGTGGCCAAATGAATTATTTGTCCACTGTTTAATCGCTTTAAGGCGAATAGCTCTAGTCGCAGCTACTTGCCTGCTGAAAATATTGCGGGGTGTCAAATGAAACAGAATGTCTAATGCCGCAGAGGGGGTAGACCGCAAGGCTCCGCTTATGCATAGACATGCTCTTCTTTGGACTTTGCTTAGTTTAATGTAAGTAAGTATCGGTCTTATGACCGAGATGTATAGCCAGTGGGTTATGCGAGGTTGAAGACCCCGTTTATTCCCAATGGCTTTTTTGCAAGAGAATAAAGTTATTGTCAAAAATGAGACCCAGATCATCTCCGTAGCGATTTCTTCAATTCGTAAATTATTGTTTCGTTGCAAATTGTAGCATAGTCAAGTCTAGATCATTCTATGTACATGCCCCTTCGATCATCTAGTAGGGTTTAGGCTTCCAGCTTTTAGTATTTTCAACATTTATCACTGTTCCGCATTCCGCAATTAACGCCTAGTAGGTCTTAGAGCGTCCATAACACCTGCGCGCCATCGTATGTTCTGCAATGCGCTTAAGTTCCCTCCATCTTAACCCCAGTTTTTGTAATTCCTCCTCAACTGTTCTTCTCCACGTTTGCCCTTTGGGCGTGCCATTAATCTGTTTGATTGGGTAGGTGGATTCCATTGTATGGCATATTTCTCGATGGAACTGTAACTTCGCACAGTAAGGTGTGACAGATTCACTGCTATTTTCTCATTCGCATTTGGATGTCTATAGGTTTCTAGCCCGTAATAGCTTGAAGTTGGTTTTTCGATATACGGTTCGGCCAGAAGATTTAAGACATCATACGGAATGCAGTTTTTCATTAATTTATCCTGCTGATCACTTCCAGTCTATGCCTCCATCTTACGAGACCATAATTCCAAGATAAAGGAAATTGGTATCCATTCCTTGAAGCATTCAATTTTATTACCGAAATCGTGTGTAGCGCTTCTTTTTTCATTAGACTAAAATGAAGGACATTCAGAACTTTAACTATGGGGTCAACTTGAAGTTTTAAGGTTGTAAACATATTGGGTAATACGCCTAAAATGAGCATATCGCTTGCCGTGTTAGACAGAAAATGAAATGATTTCCTAATAATATACAAAGGTTAACTTTGTCACCGTTGTCTGCCTCCTCAAACTCTCAAACTGCATCAAAGACTTTATAATTGTTATAACATATATGTAAATCTTTGGTTCCTGAAACACTCACTGTCTCGCTAGTTTTTATAAAAATGTTTTTCGATATTAAAGTTTGTGATAAAATACAGTCCAAGATACTTATACTCCCCAGCTACTGCAATTGTTGCTTTGAACAGCTTCTTTCTTCACTTCTTTTCGAAACTTTTATTTGTGAGTTTCTCAGATTAAGCCATTGTTTACTACTTCTTATTTCAGTCAACCGCTTTGTTGTCAGCATACTGTCCGACGTAACCTATGTGGAATACCCATGCAGTAAAGTTTGTCCACTCTGTTCAATACAGCCTTGAGAACGCATAAAGTTTCTTTTTCTCCAGCACAAATGCCTTTACACTCGTAACAAGGTTTAGGGCAAGTGCATGGTCAACAGTTGAAATTGACAAACCTATAGCCGACTTGGTATTCCTTTAGCCATTTCTTAGCGTCTGTCCATATGTAAGTTGTTTAACCAATACCGCCGCTGTATAGATTTTGTAAGATATGCGTGTATTTAAAAATGAAATATCGCACAATGATTTGTTGGGTCTATCTTACAAGGAAAGGTTCCTTAAACCGACGTGGATATAAACTATTTTCCATGATATTGAATAGGTTGGTCAGTTTTGTAATTAGTTCGTCGGTTAGCTTTATCCACTGGCAGAGGGCTTGCATAGCATTAAGGATGTCAAGATGTAGTTCTCTGTACATGATGAATGAATACTAGGAATACGAATTATTTAGATAGTCAAATTATTTAAAAAGTTACGACTTGCGATAATTGCTGAGGATTTTCTTTTTCTGATTGCTCACTGAATACTTGATGTGCGTAGGTGATAACAATATTCCAAGTTTTGTTTTCAATTATCAGTGCTATTGCCACTAGTTGTGCGCTTAGAATCTTATCTAGGATTTCAGCTGTCAGAATGGTGACAAATGAGTTCTTATTTTATTCCGTTCCGTAGTAATACATTTGGTACGCTTTCGTTTTCGAATTCCAGTTTGCGAGACGTAATTTATTTCTCGAAAGCATTGTATTGTCTCCCCCGCAAACCATCGAGCTCTGACACAAATATTTTCATTTGCCCGAGGAATTCTTTTTCGATGGGCAGAAGAAGTGCCATACACTATTACGTCCATTTTTATGACGTCGTACTTTCATAATATTCTCATAGCATGCATATCCGTGTATGTATAAATGTACGAGTATATTCCAATTTTATTTTGTCCCACCAGTAGTCTCTAGAATTCGGGTAATCTCATTAGATATTAATGCGCCTTAAGCTTACTCGTATCTTAGGCGTTAGAATGTCTGAATATGATTGTTTCCCATTTAGTCGCTTTTTACGACAAAGTAGGAGAGCGAACTGGAGCAATAAGTTCTCAATTAGACCAAATATTCTTATCTTTCAAAAAACTCTCATTGAAAAGTGGAAATAACTTTAACCAGGTGAAGGATAGCAGTCCCACCTTTTTATTTTCTTTATCCAAGCACGATTTCTTATATTTGTGTTTATTGTTGGGCTTGAAACTTTTAAACATTCTGTTTTAAACGAAACTAAATATTATGACGGATGAACTCGTTGATGATCACACCCGATAGCCAATAGAAAAACAGCGAGAGAAAAACGAAATGACCAAATAAAAGAAACAACTAAGTAAAATTAATTCCTTTATTGCGATTGATGCGACGTGTACAGCGAGTTCATCACGAGTGAGTTGCCCAAACTCCCAACCAGTTAGTCCAACCCAGAATTCATATATTGCACACCACCTCACTGCACTTGGTGATGTAAATAGTTGTACAGTGTGATGATCAGGCGATGGTCAGGCTATGCTTCACTGTGATTTGTTGTTGCAATCCAACTGCTCTCAAGAGTGGTTCGATGCAACCGTGCTACCAGTAAATGTATTTGGTGAATCGTACGATATGTGTTCTATGTGATGTGATTTTAATATTAAACATCCCGCCCCCCCTGGAACAAGTTTCAGGATTATGGTAAAATAGCAAGCCGTGAGATTGGTCTAACAAATTGTCCACGATTGGTTCGCACCGTTGCAACTCGAACCAAATTGTCTGGTCCCGAGTGAACATCTTCAATTCTTCCCAGTAACCATTTCGAAGGAGGAAGATTCGGCTCCTTGATTAGAACTAAGTCGTTTGGCTTCGCATTGCGTTGAACCTTTTGCCATTTAGGACGCTCCTGAAGACTGGTGATGTACTCCATCTGCCATCGCTTCCAAAATCCTTGGACCATACTTTGGATGTGGGTCCAGTGCGACAACCGGTTGACAGGCACGCCTAGGTAGCTTGGTTCTGGGACAGCTGTATATGGCTCACCTATAAGAAAATGTGAAGGTGTTAATGGATTTAAATCGTCATTCGATAAAGCACACAAAGGGCGGGAATTCAACACAGCTTCTATTTGTGTGAACACAGTATACAGTTCTTCGAAGGTTAAAATGGAACTTCCGATAACTCGACGAAGGTGAAGTTTAACAGACCTTACGCCAGCTTCCCACAGTCCTCCAAAATGGGGTGCAGAGGGAGGAATGAAGTGCCATGTGATGCCATCCATGGCAAGAGAGCCTGCGATGTCATCGTTGAAGGTTTCGGATAAGATCAGCTTCTGCATCTCGTTTAAACAGCGGCGAGCTCCTTGAAAGTTGGTGCCATTATCTGAATATATGTTGGAACACAATTCAAGATGTATAGCCTTAGTGCTCATACACACGAACAGCGCCAGATATGCCTTTGAAAACTTCGGATTTCGACCGCGAGATAGTTTTATTGTAAAGGGTCCAGCATAATCGCATCCGCTATTCAAAAATGGGCGACTACGTTGAACGCGTTGTTGTGGCAGGTCACCCATCAATTGCGTACTCGTCGCTTTTCGCTGAAGGAAGCATGGTTTGCACTGATGTACTACCTTTCGAATAAGATTTCGGCTCCCAAGAATCCAGTATCGTTGGCGTACTATAACGAAAGTCTCCGATGTTCCTGGATGAAGATAGTTATTATGTATGTGCCTAACTATAAGGAGAGAAACGTGATTATTAGGGAGTATTACAGGATGTTTAAGGTTAAATGATAAACAAGCGTTTTTAATTCGACCCCCGACACGAATTAGTCCATCACTATCAATGAACGGGGAATATCTTAATAGTTTCGAGTTTGAGTTAAGTGCACGGGTGCTTTGTAAATTTTTAATGTCCATTGCGAACGATTCTTTCTGCACAAGTTTAAATATCACGAGTTCTGCGGCACGTAATTCCGAAACGGTAAGGCTGAGTATAGTTCTTTCAAAGTGTTTAGATCGACAGTTTTTGGTAAACCGAACACAATACGCGACAATTCGAACTAACCGAGTCCACGAAGAAATTTTGGCTATTAGCAGTTTAACGACATCACCTTCCGTTGTGGTTGTAAGAATGTGTCTTGGCTTTTGGTTTTCTTCCCCCGAGGCGCCATCCTGTTCTGAGACTGTGAACGTTGATACTGGCCAATACTCCTGTGACAGCGATAACCATGGAGGACCGGTCCACCATAGAGGATGAGTGATGAGGAGAGATGGTAGTAAGCCTCGTGATGCACCATCGGCGGGATTGGACTCCGATGCGATATGTCTCCATGAATATCGTGGAATGCGTTCCAGAATAGCAGCTGTTCGATTAGCGACGAACGTAGTCCAACGACGAGGTGGGGAAGATAACCAATGGAGAACGATTTGCGAATCACACCAAGCAAATACTTTTACGTGTCGAAGAATGGATGATTGTATCGATGTTATTAAGCGACAGAGAAGGAGAGCACCACAAAGTTCTAACCGCGGGATCGAGACTGGTTTAAGAGGGGCAACCTTGGTTTTGGCGGCAACTAAGACAATCTGAAACTGATTGGGGGCGATTTTACAGCGAGCATATACCACAGCTGAGTAGGCTAATGTCGACGCGTCTGAGAATCCATGAAGTTCGATGTCATCCGAATGGAACATGGCCCGAGGCACCTGTATTTGTTCGAAGAGGTGTAACTCTCCTCTATACCGCGTCCATTTTGCAGCTAACTCTGTTGGAAGTGGATCATCCCAGCCTAAGTTGAGTTCTGATGACCAAAGCTCCTGGAACAGCATTTTAAACAATATAACAGATGGGCACAAAAATCCTAACGGGTCAAAAATGCGCGCAATTTCTGATAATAAGGTACGTCTAGTAGGAGGCACGGACAGTCGAGGCTCCGACATGCGAAAGGAATAATTGTCAGATCTTGGATCCCAATGCATACCAAGCACCTTTATCATGGACTTCGACCGATCCGTACTAAGCCAGGAAAAATCACAAGCATCCCTTGGCATCTGAGTCAGAAAAGGCCAGCAATTAGAATTCCATTTTCGTAGCTCGAGCCCAGCATTCGATAACAAGGTTATAAGCTCCGACCCAAGATTAATGAGTTCGTTTATTGAAGGTGCTCCTGTCATTATGTCGTCTACGTACACATCGTTCAACAAAACGCGCGCTGCTGTTGGGTACTCATTTTGGTAGTCCATCGCTATCTGTTTTAAAACTCGAACCGATAAAAACGGCGCAGATGCAGTTCCATATGTTACGGTCCGTAATCGAAAATGGCTTATCTCATCAGATGGACTCTCACGCCAAACGATGCGTTGAAAATCGGTATGCCTATCATCTACCCAAATTTGCCGGAACATTTTGACAACGTCTGCAGTAAAGACAAACCTATGTTGCCGAAACCGTAGACACACCCCGAATAAATCGCGCTGTATGGGAGGGCCTATAAGCAACTGACTGTTAAGCGATTTCCCTAATGAATCCTTAGCCGAACCATCGAACACTACCCGCAATTTGGTAGTCGCGCTGTCTGGTTTCAAAACAGCGTGATGTGGCAGATAAAATATGTTCCCGGGTTTGCCGTTCAATTCGTCTGGTGATATACGAACCATATGACCTAAATTGAGATACTCCTGCATAAATTTTACATATAGTTCATGTAAGTTGGGATCTTTGGAGAACCGACGTTCCATCGAATGCAAGCGACTAACTGCATGTTTTATTGTGTTACCAAAGACAGGTGAGGGTGTTTTAAAAGGTAACTGAATGACATACCTTCCATCGGGTGAACGCGAGAATGTCTTCCGAAAGTGGTTTTCAGCTTCATCATCCGCAAAGGTTTCCTCCTTCAAGGGTGTGCCTTCATCCAACTCCCAAAACCGCTGCAACAGAGCGTCGACGTCGAGTGTAGAGTGAAACGATGAGACTGGAACCTGTTGTATGGACTCCAAAAGCTCACCAGTTACTATCCAGCCAAAAGATGTTTTTTGGGCAATCGGCAGACCATGCGGTCCTTGAATCTGATCCCCCATAACGATACACCAGAGTTTGTCCGCTCCAAGAATCATATCTATAGGACCGGGAACGTTGAACTTGGGGTCTGCCAGTTCCAGATCCTGAATATGAGACCAGGTAGACGCGTCAAAGGACTGAGAAGGAAGGTTGGAGGTAAGTTTTTTAAGAATGAAGCTGTCGACGGAAAGTTGGGTCTGGTTAAATCGAGAGTATAGATTGATTGAGATGCAGCCTCGGGTTTGGCCAGCATCTGTTGAAGATAGCCCGCGAATTGGAATCCTCGCATGCTTACGGGGTAGGCCTAAACGTTGAGCGAATGATTCCACAACGAACGAAATTTGCGAACCTGAGTCAATTAAAACACGACAGTTGATAGGGTTGCCTAGATTATCCTGAACCTTAGCCAGTACAGTTGGAAGAATTGTTTGCCGACAATGGCCAATATCAAGCGAGGAGTGGTTATTTACCGGCGGGGAAACAGGCGAGTTGGTGGGTTGTCTGGGTGTTTGCCGAAGAGTGTCGGTCGACAAGGATTGGATACGAGATGTATTTGATAAGTCTGTGTGAACTAACGAGTGATGACGCGTATTGCATGAACGGCAGCGAAAGGATGAACGACATTTACTCGAAGTATGACCCGCACGAAGACAGTTAAAGCACAAATCGTTATTTTTTACAAACGCGCGACGTGAGTCAATGTTCAATGCTAAGAACTGAGTACACTGTGATAGTAGGTGACTATTTTTGCATTTAGGACATTGTGAGTGGGAAGGCGACTCAATGAAATGCGACCGAATTTGCCCATGTGGTTTCGCACGCGAATTAGCCGGCCGCGAGAGTGGTTTGCACGATTCTAATGCATCGCACTTTGAATGTAAAAATGTTAAAAGTTCCTCGAATTTGCAATTATCGCGAGCACCAACATGTTCAGCCCAACTTTGTTTAGTGTCCGCGTCGAGCTTGTTCAATAAAATGTAAATTAACCATGGATCGCGATTGTTAGAACCGAGCGCATTTAGTCCACGTACAACCTCATCGGCACCGTCCGCAATTTTCCTCAAATTCTCTGCATTACACAAGGTCGTCGATGGAATCGCCATAAATGTTTCGATGAACGATTGTACAATGAGGTTGACCCGATCATACCGGTTTTCCAGCCGTTCCCATGCTTCTAAATAATTCGCCTCCGAGACAGGAAGATGTTTTATTAAATTTGCGGCTTCATCCCGAAGAAACGAACTTAAATAGTAGAACTTTTGAGTAGCTGTTAGATTTGGGTTATTATCTACCGATCCCATAAAAATGTCTCTAAACGAAGGCCATTCTTTATAATTTCCCGAAAAGGATGGCACCGTTAGTTTGGGCAACTGAATAGAAGCCGTACGATTAGGGCTTGGCGAATTAAGTTTTTCTAAAAATGCTGATTGCTGTTGCGCGAGTTCTTCTACCACCGAGGTTTCTTTTATTAACACTTTTCGTTCGTTAATGTTCTTGACTAAGGTCGAGTGTGCAACAAAATAACGATCTTCGTACTCACCGTACTCCTCCTCGAAGCTTGCCACTTCTTCCGCGCTTGATTCTTGAAGTGCTGCCTCATGCAGCGAACAGAATGTTGACCAGGACTCGTTCAAGTGTGCTAATCGTATTTCCAACATTTCGCAAGTTGTCGAAGAGTTTATCGAATCCACGAATGTTGTCGTGCGCGTTAACCGACCTTTCGCGGTTCCTCGTTTCACACGGATCGAATGCATGTCTTTTGTCTATCTTTAGTTTAGTCTATTGTCTTTTTTTTTTCACTATTCACCCACTTTATCCGGATCTGAAGGACCAACATTTATGTTTTAAACGAAACTAAATATTATGACGGATGAACTCGTTGATGATCACACCCGATAGCCAATAGAAAAACAGCGAGAGAAAAACGAAATGACCAAATAAAAGAAACAACTAAGTAAAATTAATTCCTTTATTGCGATTGATGCGACGTGTACAGCGAGTTCATCACGAGTGAGTTGCCCAAACTCCCAACCAGTTAGTCCAACCCAGAATTCATATATTGCACACCACCTCACTGCACTTGGTGATGTAAATAGTTGTACAGTGTGATGATCAGGCGATGGTCAGGCTATGCTTCACTGTGATTTGTTGTTGCAATCCAACTGCTCTCAAGAGTGGTTCGATGCAACCGTGCTACCAGTAAATGTATTTGGTGAATCGTACGATATGTGTTCTATGTGATGTGATTTTAATATTAAACACATTCCAACCTTACAAGTCCAGAAATGTCTTCCCTTTTGCATTACAGAATAACATATATATTTGGTAGAATATTTTGTGTCTTTTTTATTTGCTTACTCGTTTATTCACTGTTCCTATTTCTACTACGCTTAGCTTGTTGAGATTTTATGCAATTTAAGTGCATTTGTAGCAAACAGAATTTCCTTTTATTAGTGTTTACCCATAGGTGGCCAGACAAGAACGATACGAAAATAAATTTAAATAAAACAACGTCGCTTTATTTTGAAGCTATGTTCATGCCATTATGTGTAGAATTGCACGTCATTCAAATGGCCGCGTCGACTTCGCTGGCAGTGCTTCAAGCTGTTTGTCCAATTTTAGATGACTCGGTCCAATATGTGCGGCGTTATTTCGCCAATAGCGTATCGAATGTTGGCTTCGAGCTGGTCCAAAGTGGTTGGCTTGTTACCGTAGACTAAAGACTTGATGTAGCCCCAGAGAAAATTGGTATCAAATCGCATGATCGCGGCGGCCAATTGATGAACGCTCGCCCTGAGATGACCCAGTCGCCAAATTTGTCCTTCACAACTTCGAGCAATGCGTATGGTATATAAAGCCGTCTTGTTCGAACCACAGCTCGGATATATGGATGTTGTCAAGATCTGACCACAGAAAGTCGGTTAACATCGCTCTATACCTGAGATCATTGACGGTAACAGTGTCTCGTTCGTCATTTCGAAAGAAATAAGTTCCGATGATGCCGCCATGCCATAAAACGCAAATGGGCCTCATCCGAGAAGATGATTTTTTGGCTAAAATCTGGACCTCCGGCAAACATTTCTTGCGCCTAATTAGCGAACTCACGGCGTCAGGCTTCAATGCTTGCGTAAGCACAATATTATATGGGTGTAGGCCCAAATCCAACCACAAAATAAGCCGGGTTGACGTTCACGTTGCGTATTTACAACTGAGCCGGAATTTCGATAATATTTTGCAATAATTTCCGCACGTGCTCCAAGCGTAAAACGATGCTTGATGAAATGGCAAACCTTACTGAATATTTTGACGGCTGAAAGTCATTGACAGCTTTAACAGCTGCTGAAACATAACAATTGGAAAATCTATCATTGCTATATGGTCACTCTTTAGAACATATAGTTAAAACTTCTTTACTTGCAGTGAATATCTTTAAAGCTTTTCATTTCGCAGAAAAAAAAAACATTCTTCTCCATTCAGTCTTAACCTACTGTATTTATCATATTTTTTAACTTCGCAGTATGTCTGCGAATTCTCAAAGTTTCTGCATACATTCCGTTTCAGCTATGGATTTGTTGCTAGATTTATTGCAAGCTTGAAAGACTTACGTCTCGGTGAGTTCTTTATCGATTTTGCTCCGTATAGCTCGTCTCTATATCGTCTCTATAATCGATTAATAGGTGGTGTAAATCGATTTTGAGGTCATGGGTTTTTTGCAAGCTTTGCGGTGGTGTAAATATCTAGTCAATAATGGACCTCCCTGGCCTAAAGCCACACTGATATGGACCAATCAGGATGATGACGAACGGCTTCAGGCGTTCATGCAATCCGGCAAAGAGGATCTGTACTTGGCGCAGTTTAGAGGATCTCCTTTTTTGAGGATCGAACAAGCAATAGAGGTTCCACTCAGCGGGCATACTTTCATGAGAAAATATCACAGATAAGTTGGTGTATGCTCCTTACCAAGCAAGTCATCGCCTGCCGCTTTCAAGAGCTCGGCAGTCAGGCTGTCCACTCTAGTAGCGTTGTTGGACTTAAGCTTAGATATGCGTACCTTTACTTCATCCAGGTCGGGTGGACCGAATTTTTGATTTACAACGTCCAGGTTGAAAGGTTTATTCTGCCTGACAGAGGTATTTGGTTCGCCCTTATACAGTATACAGAAATGCTCTTTCCAAATCCTCAGCTTCGACTGCGACTCTACTACTATGTTCCTTTGTTCGTCTGTACAGGCTTCGATTCGGAGTTTGTGTCCTTGGTATATGCTCTTTCCTTTTAGTACATCTTCCGAATCTCATTCCTGGAGAAGCATCTGTCAATTTCCTCGACCACGAGCTTCTCATGCTCCTTCTTTTTCCTCCTGATAAGTCGGTGTTCGTCTCTCCTATTCTGCTCGTAGAGCTCGTTAACACCTCTACTCCTTCTTGCATATTCTTGCCGGCACTCGTCATTAAACCAGGAGTTTCGTTGTGGTGGCCGAGTGAAACCCAGCATATCAGAGGCGACATTTCTGATGGATTTTTGGCAATGTTGCCACTGGTTTTCAATACGTGATGCTGGCGGCATCTTGAGAGATTAAGGGCGACTCAATCAGAAAAAGATTTGCTCCTGGCATTGTAGCTGTCCGACGTCAAACTTCCTCATAATTTTAGCATGTCTTTACGATGTTCGGGATACCCGTAACCGTAGCTTGGATACAACTAGGTAATGGTCCAACTCGATGTTGGCCCCTCCATAATACTGGAGGAGTACATTGCGCTTATCGCAATGGGTTCAATCTGGCTGACGGTTGATTGATCAGGGGATCTTCAAATCCCCTTATGAATATATAATAAAATCGCCAAGGACAAATTTAATGTCATAGCTGGGGCACTGCTCGTAGGGTTTGTCCAAGAGTTCGTAGAAGCTATCTTACATGCGCGCATATAAGGCTAATTTTGGCAAATTTAGCTTTAATACGGATTGTTTGAGGCGCTCGTTAACATGCTCTAAACTAAAGACTTCTTGGCTAGGTCTGACTCTAACAACAACCCAGCATCCAAATAAGCTATGTTTTTGCCGTCGATAACAATCAGCGTACAGATCCGAAGTTCGCTGTCCTTATTTCGTTTGCAAGGGTTGTTAACAGTAGCTACATCCGTATCCGAGGCTTCTTGTTGCTTCGTAACTGTGGATTTTTTTTTCCATGGCCGGGCAGTTACCCCGATGGCACAACCCTCAACCTGGAGGGCCAGTTCCATTATAGATACCACTAGAAAAAGGGGTCGTTTGGATTGAGACAGTGACCCGTTCGAGGATGTGAGCGCTGCCGTTGGTCCATTAAGAGCTCATCCGCCACCATCTCTTTTCCAAGACCCTGACTTAATCTCGGAAATCACTACCGACCTGAGTAGTGAGCTCCAAATACGTCGGAGTAACCCGTATAATGTCTTTGCTCTGTTTGCTTTATTCCGCGATTTTACCTCACCGTTGATTCCATCTGGGGAAATCATCCGCTGTCCGGTTAATAGTGCTGATATTTTTATCTGCTGGTCAGCACTCGCGCTTATAAGTCGATCAAGTCGAGTCCGGATGGACATCCGCAAATAGCCGATGGTTACCACTTGGAGATAAAATAAACACAATTGATATGTGTGAACATTTACAACACTGGGAATCGACACCTCTCAGTGCCTACGCTATTTCTACAGCACCTAGTCACCATCATTAAGTCCAAAAAATCTGGCCTGTTCCCTGACGAGTCAGTCCAATTTTCTTTGCTTGCCTCCTACTCTTACTTTACATACCTTCATTCATACCATTCAGCCTTTTCTTAGCCTTGGGCCGCAACTCAAATTCTTAACTTATTGCATTTTCATTGGTCACATCACCTTCATGTGCACTTCCCACCGAGAAAAGTCTGCATTACAAGAACTCTTTACGCGATCTTCGTTAATTGGTCTAACAACAATTAATCTGAACTAATTAGCGAAATATTCTTAATCAACTTGAGCACACTGAAAACACTTGGAAAAAATATGCAGCGTTGATGTAATTATGTGTTCAACATTTAATTTAATAAAAGAGGAAGGCTAGGTTCAGGTTTCAACTTCAACACGAATTATTAATAGTTATAGGCTGAATATGTACTTTTGTTTTGGGTTTCAGAATGCCAATCAACGTCTTTGCATCTCGGCACCTCTCGAATGCATGCCAGCTTCTTATAGACTAGATTGAATGGGCAAAGATCAATACAGCAAATCTAATCTACTCGATTGTCTTATATATTTATGTAAATACAAAACCAAACAGATCTGCTTTTGAAGATCACGATTTACCCGAGCTTAACTCCGTGGTCCAGTAATCGTTTGTTTCCAAATCTTCTATCAAATAGTTAGTTTCCAAATCTTTGGCTTTAGTCCTCGGAAAGTTTATGTAACTCTTAATTAAATCTAATAACAATTTCTTTTATTTTTTATTATTTGTCTCATCAATAGAAAAAAATTCCCCTTTTCTGTTGTTTGCTTCGTTTTTCTCGTATGCCAAACATCCACTTTTTTTTGAATGAAAAGTTGCACTTCCTTTGCACGAGAGAGTTATTTCTCCATTGACACATATTCTTCTTTTTTGAAAAATAAAATACAAATAAAACTCTAAAAATTGCATTGCCAGTAAAAGTATTTCTTTGTATCTGAATGCAAATCTCCAACAATGGAAACTTAGCATACCCTCAAGCAATCAACAACGAATTGTAGCACAATCATCACTTGGGAGTTGAAACATATAAAATGAGTTCTCCTTCCACTCATAGTTTCAGTCGGTTTGTCTAAATAGTATATGGTTACACATTTATTTTCTCCCTTCCTATTTGTATGTTAAAGTATTTTTCATAACGAAAAAAGAACCACTTTTTACGGATGAAGTATAAATTTGAAAAACTCCAACCAAAAAGGATATCCTTGTAGAACGAAAAAAAAAAAAAAAAAAAAAAAAACAGAAACAAAGGGAATTTCTACATCTTTTCCAATATAAGTACTCGCAGAAGCAACAAAAATATGGATGCCTGAACTAATTGTGAAACTTTCTTCCTTCATACACTGTCACATTGCCCTAGAAATGTCATGTAACCGTTGCGTAGAGTGCAACAATGCGAATGTAATCAACCGGAGACAAGATACTAAATGAAATATTTTCTTGTTATTTTTTTACTTGCCATTTCAGAGAAGGACTGAAGGATATTGAAGACTGAAATAATATAATACGCCAAAAGCAAATGAGACTTGCTGAATTCTTATGAGGAAGAGTATTCTGTGTCCTTTGCTCTGTGGACCGTGAAACCGAAAGACTTTGGAGATTGAATAACCAACAAGCCAGAAAACGAGTTATTAAGGTTCAGCTATTCATAGTGAACCGAAATCCTCTCAGATAGGATATATAATTTTACTGTGAAATACTTCAAAAAGACATTCTCCTTCATCATCCGGCAGCGAAACAATGTCATCACGATCTAAGGAAAAACTTGCATCAGCTATTCGAAAACTTTTCAAAGGAAGCGATAAGCAACCGGAAGGAGCGGAAGGTAATCAACAGCCTGCTGCAAATGGTGGTCCTTCAGGCTCTCCTGGTCGGCGCTTAAGACGGTAAAAACTTTGTTTGTATTAGATTTTCTTCAACTACTTATCAAATTTTTTTTTTCCTTTTTATATATATATATATGTATATAGAGGTGTTTCACCAGCTACAAGTAGGTCGACTTTGAAACTTAACGATTCAACAATTCGCTCAAGACGACTTATGAAAGAATTTCGAGAAATACAAAGAATGCAAACCAGCGCTATGGGTCCTATATTCACAGTAAGTATGCATACCGCACAATTTTTTTAAGGTTCAAATCCAATGTACAATAAAAAATTCCATTTCGTGAGGATTTCCTCAATATTGGTATTTTCTGGTCTTAAATGCAAACACAAAGACAAACAGTTTAGTGGTTGACTAACGATTTTAGTCGGAGATATGTATCATAATGTAGATGTATCTATAGCTGGTGCAATTATTTCATCGTCGTGATTTCATCTGATAACTACTCATATATTCTAAAATACGAAAGCCTAGGGACATCAGTCGAAACAATTGCGTTGAAATTTCGACGATGTCGACGATGTCGAAGTTTCAACCTCTTCAGTCTTGTTCAGCTTGCTAATAAAATAATTTTGTAACTAAATTGATTTCTTAGTGTACTGCATGACTTGTTGATACAACAAATGTACATAAGCTTAGTGACGAACGGTCAATGGTCATGACTGCGACAGACCGTTCGTTTTTTCAGAGCCGGTTTTAAACTGTTTTGGCAAAATTTCGACAGTCTTTGATAGTGAACTACATACTAATTGTTTCAAACCTGGTGAAAGGATGTCCTTTAGTTGTTAGCATGCTGAGGGATCCATTAATCTGATCATGCTGCAATGGATATGCTGTTTCGTAATCATCAAACTACAAGTGTCTAACGAAAGAAACTAAAGTAAGTAGTACGAATGGCCACTCATTTTGATGACTACAGATCGTAGTGACTTTCCATTAATCTGACCATTGCAAATGCAAAGTCTCTCATACTATATCGAGTACCGAGAAGTGGCCCAATGGTTGGTACTCAAAAGTAAGCTAAATCTTTTAAACCCCAAAAGTAGCACTAAACAAACCTTTATTGTAATAATATCATTAGTTGACTATTGATTCACGCAAACTTGTTCAATAGAGAGAAGTAGCAACCTTTTCTGTCCTTTCCTTTCCAATATATGTACGAGTAAACTAAAACCAATTATTGCACGAGCAATATACCTACTTCGTGTTCGATTATATGAATATTTGTATGCATACAGTGACATCCAATCATTAGTCGATCATAATAATTCTACAGCATGGCTTTTCAGAACTCAAAATTTGGGCTTAGTCAGTTCGTTAACGTTAGGATGGTTGAGTTCATATTCAGCTTCAGGTGTCTAAGAATAGGTCAATATTATGCAGTTCATTGTGCAAACATTAAGAGAAGTATTTTCAATAAAACATCTAAGCCAAGACGATTTAAACTAACGTAGTAGACGAATGACAGACCATATGCACTTTTCCATTTACTACTCTTATTCCCAAAAGCATTGCTGCTATAACATCGATAGAATAAGCCACTTTTGTATTCCATCATCCATCTTCAGAAAATAAATTTACTATTCACAATGACTGCCAAGCGACTTGCTTCATTGTTAACATGGAGTTTGATTTTGTTTTTAGTTCATTACTGATATAAAAATTGAGGGTGTTCAGTGCTGAAGGTACATCATTAATGTGATTTATCCATGCGACATCCGAAGGTAAAAACAAGGCCTTAGCGATTGCCAATTTGTCTAACAAAGAACTCATTTAGTGCTTAATCGCTGTAATCATGTTACTTTTAATTTATTACAATTAAAAGATTAAGCGTATAA
Source organism: Volucella bombylans (assembly GCA_949129095.1). NCBI lineage: Eukaryota > Metazoa > Arthropoda > Insecta > Diptera > Syrphidae > Volucella > Volucella bombylans. The sequence goes on from OX422144.1 coordinate 157,868,200, forward strand.
ATAAATCGTGAGCAAAAATCTAACCATAATCCTTATGTGTATGTATATATACAATATAATACATGTGCACATTATATCACACGATAAAACGTGACAAGTCTATGCAAATAAGAGTTATGCTTCACTGGATGTCCTCTGCAATATGTTTAACCAATAAAAATACTGATAATACAATAAAAACCTTATGTACACAAATCTCTGGGTGTAAACCTACAATAAATACATTTAAACAATCCATTCCAACAGAATGATAATTTATTCATGAAATGCCGAATTTATTTCTTACAACGTGCTCAAAATACATATAATACACAAGTTTTGAATACATAATCTACCAACGCGATAATGAGGTTTTGTATTCCAATTCATCGGATGCAATTTACTCAGATTGTTTTCAAACCTACAGTGTCCAAGCAATTTTCGCAAACACTTACATAAGGGATATTGTGACGGAAATTGTGACATTTTGAATTTTATATTCTGTCCGAGGGGTGTAAATGGTACAGCAGAACACAATAGTCAACACTTGAAAAATTCAGCTTAGATCCTAATTACCCCAACACAATGTCCAAATGATGTCACACAGTTATCGTTTCCTCGCGATTACATTTATTATCCTTTTTATTGCATTCCACAGGTCGAATTAGTTAACGACAACCTATACGAATGGTACGCTCGCTTACATATTATCGATCCGGACTCACCACTTGCTGAGGACATGGTTGAAATGAACATTCCGTTTATTCTGCTACATTTGGTATTTCCGGAGAATTTCCCTTTTGCCCCACCGTTTATGAGAGTTGTTGAGCCGCGAATAGAAAAAGGTTTCGTCATGGAGGGTGGTGCTATTTGTATGGAACTCTTAACGCCACGTGGATGGGCAAGTGCCTATACTGTTGAAGCAGTACTCATGCAGTTTGCAGCCAGCTTAGTTAAAGGACAAGGTCGGATAGCTAGAAAACCAAAAAGTACAAAAGAATTTAGCAGGTAAGCTCCAAAGAATTTCAACAAATAAAATCTTTTGAGAGAATTTAATTTTGTTTTTTGTTTTTTGCAGGCGATCTGCGGAAGAAGCATTCAGATCATTGGTAAAGACACATGAAAAGTATGGATGGGTTACTCCAGCACTGTCTGACGGCTAAAAGTCGTTTTGGAGGAGTGCACTTGATATTAAAATCTATGTATCCCTGTGGTTAAATGAGTTTTTTGTATGTGCATTCGTGTCAGTATTTAATAGTCAAGCCAGACTTTCATCGTTTTTAATTTTCATACTTATATTTTACAACTTTTCTCGAAAAGTAAGTAGATGTTGTTCCCAAACAGTGGGTTTCATTGTGCTTTAGCTTTTTATTAGTTTAATAAATCTTGTATATAGCTGCTAAAAATTTAACACTATCTAAAACAAAAAAAAAACTATATACTTGCGCAATACTTTTATAAATTTGATGTTAACCAAATAGTTAAACCAAAATCAAAAAAAAGAGAGACTATTATTACGTTTTTGTAAACTTTTTTCATAACTTAACTTAACTTTTCTTCGAACAAGAATTGCACTTTTGATTTAAATTTTTAAGAGAGATTTTAGGAATATATATCTGCCTGAAATCATTTTCTTTTTCTTCATGAATCATTGAATTAAAAAACAAAAACTTTTCTTCATTCCACCATCTTATTCTGGGGACATTCATTTACCTGATGAGAAGATATTTCTAAAGTCAATCTACGCGTACTACCCAGATCCAATGGACGCAGATGTAAGTTCAAGTGTCGATTAAAAGAACAATGAAATCAAAAAGTTGCCTTTTGAAAATTTTAATTTTCAAGTTTCGAGAAGAGCACTGAACACTAGTGTTTTTATTTTTATTTTTATTTTTATTTTGAATAGGATCGCAGAATGTATTCTCCTAATATGTGCAGGAAGAGGAAAACTTTGCATATCCGATACAATTCACCGAAATTATTGCTTACTATCATTCCTTATTTATTGTAAAATAGGTATTGTTTTATGTGTTCCCTTTGTTCATTACAGAATTCGGAAGCCAGCACTTCCAGCATTTAAGAAAGCATCATAAATAAAATACTCTCAATGAAGTCTTTTGTCGATTCGGAACTGATTGATGTACGATAGCGTCACATCCTACTTTACGTCCAAAGACTGATCAAATTGATTCAATATCAACTATTTTGTACCTAACATCATCGCTATGAAGGCAATATGCTTACTTCCTAACTTCAGTTTGAGCTCTGCTTTTAATCTGGTTGATGACGTTTATAGTGGGTTGCGAATTAAAAATGTATACTGGTTTCTCAGAATTTACGCACAGTCGTCACTCTTTAAAAAAAAACACCAGTTGCTGACGCTTACAGGGTTACAAATTCTGCATATTCGTATCAATAGAGGTGTAGTTCCACTCGATTATGGATTCCATTAAGTCGTTAGAAGGTTCTTCATCTAAAGCAAAATCAGACGTAAACATTAAAAGTCTTCCTGTAATCCTTCTTCCGTTTTCTGATATTACTATATTTGCTGTTGAATGTTGAAAACATAAAAGCCTAAAATATCGACTATACACAGAATTTAAAAATGAATTCCATATATTGTACGAGTACTAGTTTTCGCAAAGTAGTATTTTTCTATCGGAATGGTATGCTCTTTTTACTGTAATTTATCAGTCTCTGATATAATGAGTAGACTTTTCAGTGCTTAAGTACCTGCAACGGACATTGGTTCTCACAACAAGCTACTTAGGATGTTGTGTCACTTATGCAGAGCACTTTTACGTGCTTGTATTCTGCAATCGTTTCTACTGAGCAATAGCAGGAAATTCGATGGCCTTTTAGAGATGGCGAGAAACAAACAAGAAGAACCCCAACTATTATTGAAAGCCATAGCCGAAGACGTATGCAATCTTAACGCAGGTTCGGTTCCTGAAAAACCACTCTCAGTCTTGCATAGTAAGTTTATTGGCGATTACCTTTTCAGCCATCTCATTGTGAACTGAGATCAGTAAATTTAGCCTTCCAAGAGCTTGGCTAAAGGCACGGATTTGACGATTCTTCAAAATATGGTTCATTGCCATCAAGAATGCGTATATGGTATATCCGCATGTAAAAAACTAACGATACCAGCGCCGCATCCCTGAGCATAGGAAACGTTGATTTTATACTTTCATCGCAACACCAGTTACGGTGTCATTGATTAGAGCATAAGGAGAGAGTCAAAAGACTATCCAAAACTCCAGTGCGTATTGCACCAAAGACCATTTGTTTTTGTTTTTAGCAGTAGATGTCTGAGAGTGCAGTCAATAATATATGAATATCAAATGGAGGAATATTCATTAGTGCGACTAAAGAAGAGCCAGGAATACTAGAGAAAATACCCCCGTTCTTTGAAGCAAAAGCGAGAAGCAGTATTTTCGTGAAAGCTTGTTTCACCAGCAAACAAACAAACTATGCATAGGATATCATTGATCTTATTATTATTATAGCTGTATAGATCCAGAGAACCCTGCTCGGTGACCAGCCCCATATCTTGCGTCAACAGAAGTTTTGTCTAAAAAAGTTTGTTATTGAGGATGACACCCAAATACTTAGCTTCTACCAGTAAGCTTCCTTCTTCTCGGAAAGAGAACGATTACAGTTTTGAGAGGAGTGTTGTAAAGCTCGTATATGGGATTAATCTTGCAGTTAATTCCTTTGAGGAGTGATTTAAAATTGTGACAGAGTTACATTTTCCGATTATAGTATCATATTAATCTAAGTCCGTTACATTTCCAACCTTTTTGCGTTTAAATATTTTCAAAAAGAGAAATACCCCATTCAATATATAAATGATACATTTTTCAAATATAATATGTGCTCGTACATAAACTAAAATTATTAAACGCAATGTACTCCTGTTGAATAGCTTTGCATTAATGAGTTTATTGACTTTTATCACAAAAGATTAGTAACTCGAAGGCCTGGGTCTGCTGTAGGTCACACAAAAGGAATGCACATGCAGTTTAAAACCGTCAGCACTCTTATTTAATTTTTGTTTACTGATTGGCACCAATTGGTTTTGATATTAATATATTTAAAATATACATGGAGCATATATCCACCAATAGAAAGGTATACGAGTATGAACATTCGAGATTTCCAATTTGTTTTCTGTATGATAGCTATATTTGTATATACTCGTATATTTGGTGAAAATAATGCATATTTTAGGCAATTGGCTTTTCGTACCCTACTGAACAAGAACAAGGATAGAAGATAAATAATTGTTTAGCCACATCTGCTAAATGATTGTCTATAGCATTTATCTAATTGTGATTTTTGATATAAATTAATAAACAGCATACGAATTTGAATGTTGTTATCGTAGCTGTGTTTTAGAACTTTCTTCCAAGGTTAAGATGTGCTCTGCTCTGTTGTTATTCAGTTGAAATGGAATCAAAAGGAACTCAGAATGCAAAAGGGAACTGCTGCCCCTCTTGTTATATACCCAGGATAAGAATATATAATTATATCTAGTAGACATACTTCTGATGTTTAGTTGAAGCGCTTGAACATTAATCTTTCCTCTTTTTAATTACTTTCCAACATTGGTTCAACAAACAAATAAGCCTTTTAAATTCCGTCCCCCTCTACTTTCATTTATAACGGATAAATCGCTATAAATATACAGCAAATTACCTCTGAACCTATTGTCGATGAAGATTCTATTTAACAAACGTTAATGTATTTTTTAAATAACCAAACAGATATAGAATGTTGCAAAATTCTATTTTTTCTTTCATTAAAATCTTAAGCCGTTCCAAAACTAATCTTAGCATTCCCGTGGTGTGTCCGAGAACGCATACAAAGTCCATTCCGAAGTCAACAGGACTTTTTAAAAATAGGTATTTCTAGTAAGGCCATCCAATTACATGCGTCGGAAAGATAGATCCTTCACTGATGAACTGTCAAAAGTTCATGAGATTTGGACGAATAGAAGCGGAGTTATTGCGTCTGAAGTGGCAGTATGTTTATGCCATCGGTAAAAAAATGAGCATCGATCAAAAATTGCTCAGAATTCAACATTCAAAGTATATCACCGAGGATGGCAAAAAGAACAAGAACTTCCTTTACAATACTGTGACTGATGACGAAACTTGGTGTTTTCAATATGATTCAGTAACCAAGTGCCGAGTGGAAGGCGCCAGACGAGCCAAAAACCAAAAAATCTCCTTTGGAGAAGTCAAAAGTGAAGACAATGTTTCCAAGTTTATTGTCCACAAACAGTTTGTTTCATCGGGCTAAACAATTAATACATAATTCTATCTTGGTGTTTTGAAGCGTTTGCTGCATCGTATTCGTCGAATTATGCCAGAATATCGCGCAGAAGTAAGTTGGCGTTTGTTGCACAATCATGCGCCATCTACTCGTAGTCGATCGGCACTTGTGACCGGTTTTCTTGGTTAAAGATCGCATTTAAACTGTCAACCACTTGATTTAGCATCGTGGACATAGAAGCCACCCAAAAGGCTTGCACCGACATCCTTTTAGACCATGCAAATCGCTGTATTAAGTCGGAAGGGGGCTATTTTGAACAAAATAAATCGGTTTTGCCTAAAAACCTTTTTGTTGTTCTTATTTTTAAAAAGTCCTGTTTACATTGGAACGCACCCTGTATAATTGAGAAGAAACTTCATAACACTTTTTTTTCAAAGCCTTAATTTATGTAGGCTCGCATTAAACAAACAGGGAATTCTTATTCCTCATATCATTTTTATTTATTTTTTTCTTCATACTTTACTATCAACATTAGCTTCTTTTACTATTGCTTTATTTTAATTTCATGTTTTGGTAATTCCTTATTTAATTTTCCTTTTTGTTTTCAGAAAAAAAGAAAAAGAAAATACAATGGAGCACAAGTCCTTAGTTTTAAAGAGAATGCTCGCAATATACATTGTTTTTAAGAATCATCTTTCATTTGATCTCTGTTAAATGTATTTTTGTCTTACTACTTAACAAGTTTTTGTTTCTTTTTTGTGTTCCAAACATAGTTTAGCTTTTCGTTTGTTAATTATTAAATGTAAGCTGGATCTTACACACTTTAAATTTAACATAACAACAAAAATCAACATTTAAACCATCCAGAAAATTATGAATTTAATTTTATTAGATAAAATCATTGTTTTTAATCTAAAGTATTAAAATTAAAAAAATAATAATAATAATTGTATTGTCTTATTGAAAAAAAAAACTAAAAAAAAGTGGAAAAACAACAACCTTTGTGCTCATATAGTATTAACAAAAATATACATGCATACATTCATAAACAAATAAATGAAATTGTTAAGCATTGTTAATGTTAAGAACAAAACATCGCTGTAAAATATGTCTTTCAGCTTTAACATAACACTTTAAGAAAGAAAATTAATTTACAAACAAATTTACAAAGGAACAACAAAAACATTAAAAGCAAATCTGCCCAATTTTTTCAAAATAAAAAAAACTAAAATTAGCAAAAAAAAAGCCCTTTTTAACCTTTTGAAAAAAAAAATAAATAAAAAACTGTGTTATGGAATTAAAAAAAAAAAATAATTATGGTTTTTAATTTTTATTTTTCTGTTTTATTTTTTTTTTATAAATGAATTGACTAACTTTAATTTTCATATACAAATCTTTTGTTCTTTGTAAACAGATACATAGTTTAGTTTAGTTTTATTTTACGAATTTATTTTTATCAAAGAAATTAGATGTGAATTCATATATGTATACATATATATATGTATGTATATATATTTATAGGTAGCTATTAATTATTAATGTATCGTTGTTGAAAGAAAAAAACAAAATTGTAACTAAGTACGATATAATTTTACCTACATAATCGTATGTATTATTATTTTTACGTTTTCAAAAATATATACAATTAATGAATTACATATACATGAATAAAAATAAAATGTTTATTTGTTTTCAAAATAAGTCGTTTGGTTTTTATATATATATTTTTTTTTTTTTTTTTTGGAATTCAAAGCTTACATATGTATGTGAAGTGTGGTGTTATTAGGCTTAGATTTGAAAAGTCGTTTCGGTAAACGAAGAAAATTTCATAGATTTTTATATATAGCCTATTCAACAACTAAAATCAATCCACTAGTGTGGAAGTTCAACAACAACTTGGACACCGAAACATGTGTTTATCCATAGATGGATACATAATACCTAAGACTGTTAATTTTTGACATCATCTTAAAATCAATGAATCTGGGTAGGCAATGATTCGCCATCGAAAGTCAAAACTTCCTTTCTCATTGATCGGGATCGCACGACAATTGTAGGTCCTACTCAATTCTTAAAGCGAACATGTCAATGGGTGTGAGAGACTAAATAAACAAGTTTGTTTTTTAATTCAGGCCAAAATGAGATCTTCTTTCTGAACAATATGCGGAAACCCTTTTAATTATAAGGTCATTGACTATACCACCTTCTATATCGAATAAAATATGATTGAAAAACTAAATTTTTTTTTAATGTATTTTTAACTCGATTTCTTTAAAATTCAACAGAACTTGCTATGAAATAACTCACTATCAACAGTAACCAAAGTCTTTAATTTGAAATAATCTTTTGAGGCTCGAATTGCCTTTTGAACGATAATGACCAACCCTTGGAAAGAGGTGAACTACATTTCTTTTTTTTTGTATGAAGATTCCAAGCCACAATACCCACGTGAAACAATTATGCAAATAGTAAGCTGGTGTTTACAACAATTTACTTTTAAACTCCTGCTTAAAATTGACTAGATGAAAGACGAGCAGATGCAATATGTTCTGAAAATGTAGGAAATACTGTAGGATGTTTGATTTTAAAGCATTTTTAATGCATAGGAATGTTGATCGCTTGTTGATCATTTACAAAAGAAAAAAACGACTCGAAATTACGTACAGCGGACGCAGTTTTTATTTTTGTTTTTAAGAACTTAACAACGCTCAAGAGGGTAATTATTACACTTAAAATGCCTGAGCAGAGAGAAAGATGTTTGGGCTCAGTGGTTATATCACTCCATGGGTGGCATTCAACATTTAATGGGGAGCCTAAATTATTAGTGTAATTGGACTTGTTGTTATATTCTAGGCAACCACTCATCTTACGTGAATTTAGTTGCCTGAAAAAGAATGTCTTTTCGGCGCGACTGGTATTGAACCCCGAACCGTTCGATTTGGAAGTCAATACACTACCACTCGAGCCGCAGCCACCAACGGCACAGTCATTAAGTTCTAAGCTAAGTATTTATTATAACCTGAATATAAGTAAAACAAAAAAAAAAGCTTTTTTTAAGACAAGATGAATTGATCTGACCTTTTCCATTTTGGAGAAGATAAAATAAAGAAAAAACAAACATTTCTAAAAGGCGAAGACAGAACTTAGTACCTTTACCCAATAACTTCTATGCTCTGAAAATAAACGCGTGTGTAGACGCCTTAAGAATAAATTTCTAAGTGTTGACGTTTTTCCAAATTTACTAGACAATTTCAAATGAGGTGTCGGCAATATATTATTATTGCTTTTTATTTCCTTATTTAAAATAGGTATTTCGAATTTAATTTAAATAAATTTGAAACAAATTCTTTTTGTTTCCATGACATAAAAGCAATGAATTAACCTTATTTTATACCAGAAGAAATCAAAACCCATCCAGCTGGTAGTCTCAGCACTAAAACTGTATCAGACAGTTTCAGAAGCACTGTTTACTAATTTTGTGTTTGTGTTTTGTAATGTGTAGTGGGGTGCGACTGATTTTAATTTTTTGAATTTAGTGCACAGGGTGTTTCAATTAAGAAGGACAATCCGGTAACAGGAGATTCTTGAACTTCCGGCAAACAAAAATTCATATGGGTGGAGGGGTATATTTTCGCGTCCTCTCAAGTTATAGGCCGTTGAAGTAACACCTCTGATTTCGATGTGTAATTACTTCCAGTATTGTAGCCTTCGAACGGTTGCAGATAAAGAAACGATTGTGTACATTTTGAAAAGTCAATTTAACAGTGCATACAATGTTTAAGATTGTGATTTAATGTGTCAAAAGTGACAAAAGTGCCACACAGCAAACAAAAATAAATAAAAACCAAAAGAAAAAATGTGAAGGAGATCAATAGTCAATGGGGAGAAAGTAAAGTGGGAGAAATGAAGTTAACGGTTAATTTTCTGACAGTCAGCAAAAATGTATGCGTAAGTAAATGATAGTTTGGAAATGTACCGTAATTATTTGTCTTACTGATTTGCTATCATCATTTTAATGTGAAAGTAAACGATCGAGTGGCTGGTTGATATTAAAAAAAATAAATGTTTTCAATTCGGGAATACGCAGAAATGATTTTTAGTTGGGTAAACTGGCGTGTCGACGAACCCTTGCTAATGTTGATCAGGGCCTTTTAAATGTCGGCTTAACAGTATCAACTAGAAGAGAGAGCCAATTGGACACACGACAGCAGAAGTGGAAGACAGAATTCAACATGCTGTAAGGTTGCAAAGTTCTATCAAATCCCGAAGGCTGGCTGTACACCTGCAAACAGCTACAGTCAGGGTCCATAGAACTCTGCAATCCGGTAGCCTTTCCATTTAACTCCGGTACAGGATCTACTGCCAGGGGACGTCCAAAGAAGATTGGAATTTTGTCAATGGTTACTACATCAACAAGAAGAGAATGAGCACTTCATCCAAAAGATTTTATGGATGGATGAAGCTCAGTTTGCCAGAGTTGGCGTTACTAACCAACACAACTTGCACTATTGGATAGACTCCACTCCCCATTTTATACACAATGGGAAACACTTTAATCGACCCACATTCCACGTGTCCTTAATTCCAAATCATACTATTTGGTTTTTTTCAGAGTCCAAATGCCAGAACTCCTTGAAAATGCTCCTATTCTTCAGAGGCAGAGAATGCTCTTTCAACATGATGGACCTGCTTGTCATAATAGTAGAAACGTGACTTTGGTATTGAACCAGAAATTTGATGGACGGTGGATTGGCCGGTGTGGTCCTTTCGCTTGGCCGTCTAGATCTCCTGACCTACCACCGCTGGATTTTTTAAAATGTGGAGCTATGAAAGGAAAAGTTTATTCAAGAGAGATCTCTAATCGAGTGTCAGCAGAGATGAAAAGTAGTATGTTGCATATGAAGCTGCACTTCGATCATCGGTTGCTCTCGGTGTGTTGTCACAGATGCTTTTGCGAAGAGCGAAACTTCGTCTTTTATTAACCGTTGAAATATTTAACGCGTATACTTGCATGTGATGTTAAATATTTCTCCCACGAATATACATTGGTACCACCCCGCTTGTGGGTTTAGCAAAATCTGAGGACCTCAGAGCGAATTTAAACCTCTATTGCTTTTTGGACCGGATTCTCCGACGACCGTCGTTGAATATGGCAAATCCAGCTGATTTTCTCAACCTGAAGATTGTCTACTATCGGTTTCTTAATATGGAGACTTCCGCGGATGCACATCTTAGCATTTTCATTTGCATCGGTGTGATTTTTACTTTAAATTTTTCGTACATCGTCTATTGTCGCAAGCGAAACAAGTTTTTCTTCGAGTGAATGAGAACAAAACCAAATATAAGGCGTCAGCAAATTATGAAGTATTTGTCCGCCACCTAAGACAAAATATACTATTTGCAGCATTAATTCTGGAGTTGTTAAAGAGTTTATCTACCCGAAAAACATAAACTACTTGGGCGTTTTTAAAAACGACTTATCACTGAGTGCCTCAAATTGTGTAATTTACTATCTGTGAATACGTATGATACGTTCGTGGAGGAAACTCTTTTGTATAAGCGTGCGTAATTGACTTTATACAGGGTTTGAATATGGCAGACACTCGGTTGTAAGTATAGGTAGATTCTGCCATCTAGTTTAATTTTAAGTCCACGAATGGCATCCTAGTAGAGATTCGACGACCGCAGGAAATCGCTGCTTCTTAGGGTTGACCAAATAAAAGGGCTAATAGCTCCTAACTTAGAAGTATGTAGTTGAATTGCATGCTCTTCTTCATGCGAGGAGAGGAAATGGAAAAGAAGAAATAAACCGTGAACTCCATGAGCGGGGTAAAAACGTGAATGTAATAAAGACGTTAATGAATTTGTTAAATAACCAATCAGATTTATAATGTTACAAAACTACATTATCTCTCCTGGCTTGACCGCATCGAGCTTAAGCGAATCCCAGCAACCAGGTCCGAGACAATATTGTCTGAAACACATGTGCACCTGTGCAGCGAATTGTGAGATCACTGTTTTCTATACAAGCAGTACACGTTTTTACTGCATCCCATACGTTGTTGCAATAGATCGTAAATTTTAATTTGCAGTAATAGAATTGCGAATTAGTAAAATTTAGTACATTTTAAGTCACGTATTTCATGTGCGTTTCTGCATGCAGTATTTGTTCCATTTTATGAGGGTGGTTCGAATTAAATGAGATAGCGCCACCTTGTGTGGTCCTTGTAAAAAGTTTGTTCACTTCTTCCCAAGTGCATTGTGTACAATTGCATAATAGCACATATTATGCACTAAATTAAAATTTATAAAATAATAAAAAAGAAGCAACGAACAAATCGTTGTCTCGCAAATTATTGTGCAAGGTTTCGTTTCATATTTTAAGAAATTTTAAAAAGTCATTAAACAAGTTTTTCGAAATAACCACAGCTGATATATAAAATTTTGATACACATTTCTTTCCAAATCTAATGCGTGTTGAGTGCAGAACCAATGCGCACAAAAACACACAACGGAATTTTTACCGATCTCATGGCTGATATGATAAAGCCATGACCAGTTTTGGCATCCCAGCCAAACGTGTCAGATTGTGCAATATGACGATGGAGAGCATTTACTGAATGGTAAGGGTAGGAAGCAATCTCACCATCAGATGTTATATCAAAAAACGGTTTAGGTACAGTGTGATGCGTTGTCATACGTAATCATCATACTTGACAAAATTGTGCGAACCTCGCAAGCTAATACCAGGGGCATAAAACGCGACGATTTTTACTGAAGAGCTTATAGGTTTTAAAACAGAAACGAAAAAAATTGGTTTATCTGTGAAAAAAGGACAATATGAATTGTCTGCTGTTACATACAAAACGTATATTCCCGTACCTTCAAAAACTACGAAAAATAATCCAAAACTGGCAAAACTCATGTGGTCGTTGTTTTGGGCAGGAAGCAAGCAGACCTACGAGTAATAAGGGAGGCGCAAACCGACAAATTGGACAGAACGTCACAATAGACTATGTTTCTTGCCACAAAAATTCTTTGGAACTTAACATCGCTAAATGCCAATCCATCACCTTCTCACATAAGCGAATCCAATCTGCTCCCCGACTCTATCTTCTCCATAACCAACCTATCTCCTCCGTACAATCTCTTCGCGACATCGGCATTTTGTGTGATAGCGAGCTCAACTTCCGCTCACATATGAATGAGATAATCCTCAAAGCCAACTCTGCACTAGGTTTGTAAAACGGTGGTCCAAAGAATTCACCAACCCATACGTGACCATGTCCCTCTATATTACCTTTGTTCGCCCCCTCCTAGAGTACGCCAGTCAAGTATGGTCCCCATATCATCGTGTTCATATCTCGAGAATTGAAAGCATTCAGCGCCGTTTTCTTCGATTTGCTCTTCGAGGCATGCCCTGGGACGATCCTTTTAATCTGCCGCCCTATCAAAACCGTCTCAACCTTATCAACTTAAACACCCTTGAAGATCGCAGAGATGCAGCAGACTTTCTCTTCATTCATCGACTCCTTTCAGGTCACGTTGAATGCGCGTCCCTTCACAACTCCATTTTCCTCAACACTAACCCTCTTAATCTACGTACCCCTCGACTCTTCTATCTACCAACCCACCACACCTCCTATGGCGCGAACGAACCAATCTCCCGTATGCTACGTCAAATAAACTCAAAACCTACAGTCTTTGACTTCCACCGCACCACTTCCTACCTCAAATCCGTTCTCCTTCACCATTCCAACCAACCTTAGTTTTAAGTTTTAGTTTAAGTTTAATTTGTAAGTTATAGCTTGTATTAAGCCGAATAAATGGGGACGTTCGCCCCCACCAAAATTAAAATTCTGATGTAGTTAGGGGTGTTGCCTACCTCGGCTCAGCTTCTAACTTTGAATGGTGGCACCTCATCAGAAGTGAAACGAACAAGGGTTACACTTGTCAATTGCTGTCACATTTGCCTAAGAAGGCAAATTAATAATAAGATATTGTCAAAAAATGCTAAGGAGACCCGTATGTACAAAAGCGAATTCAGATGAATATGTTATATCCTTGGCCGTTTTGAAGAGAGCACATGGCTAAAAACACTGTAGCAAAAGTCTAAGCACTGAAAGAAATCCAGTTGCAGCATTATTTCATATGCCATTACATCGGAGCTTCAGCTATTATAAATAACTATCAGTCTAAGAAGTGGTAAATAGAGGTTGTCCAAAAGAAATAAAATCTGCATGGATGATCCCGAAGTTAATAAAAGCTGTAGGGTTCGCTTCTTCGTTGAAGGCAGTAACCTCAGATTTTACTCTACATTAGGTAAGATGGGTCTATTTTCCAAGCGAAGATATCTTCTTTTTTTATTTTCTGTTAAAATATGGAACACGTATTATTACATGTAGTGCTACATATTTCTCTTGTTCATCTGCATTATTTCTGCGCTGCTTGTGGAGTTAACTAAATTTGTGTACCTTAGAACCATTATACAGGTCACAACTTATTTCGGATTACCACGTTAGTGAGATCAAGATTTTGCTGATGTTTTCGCATTTGTGTGATTCAATTATATTTCTTCGAACCTCGAACCTGTAATTTCATGGGATGGTACCCTCCGTTTAGTAACGGAGTTACTAAAGTTCGTTATTCCTCGTTAACAAGTGTTCCTGTTTATCTTCAATATTTTTCAGTGATTGATCTCTTGCGAGTGTTTTCTTCAATGTGCAGCAATATTAAACAAGTAAGTTTGTTGGCCCGTGCTTCGACGTTACGGAGTTTCTTCAGCTTATCGTCTGCTTATGGATTGTAATCTTCGAATTGCTTTACTGCTATTGCTCGCGATCTAGCTACCGCATTTTTACTTCCTTTTACCTTGTACAATATGGAACTACAGACGCACATTATCGGCTTGGGTATTTGGTATTGGACTGGCATTTTGCTCCTTACCACAATTTTCATGTCATCGTTCCACCTCCAAGTTTCCTTTTGAGAAACCAAGCGGAGTCTGAGCACTACTACATTTTACTAAATATTAGGTATTCCACAAGCACTAACAGACACTAAGTTCTTCGGCATGGTTTATGGCATTTTGGAGCCATTCTCGTAATTTAGCGCCCAGATATGGCATTTTTATTTGCTTGAATTTGTTGGATTTTGTTCTCTCGACTGAGACTGAGCGGTTTTCGTTGATTTTTCTTTTTCCAAGCGAGGACTTACGCAATCCTATATTCGTAATGTGAATAATAGGTAGAGGAGAACGTAAAGCGTTGCTGAGCCTTTTAACTGCTCTCAAAGATGAAAATGCTATACAAGGCTCAAAGGACGATTTAACCTGAACCCGCGCTACGCCTACCGTCGTCTCCAGTTAGTACTTTTGTCAATAGTTCGTTAACGAGCACAACTCTAAGTGGTACGATCCCCAAGAGTGCATGCACTACGCTTTCGTTAAGTACCTAAATCCAGGCTATAAATTATTCAATCTCTTACCACTCTGGCTGTGAGCATGGCGATGACAAGGTAGAGTATTTCGTCTATAAGTGCCTGGCTTCAGCTCGCATCAAGCTGCAGATACAAAGTGCTAGTATTGTGAGTACTACAGACACTTTATTATTGCGGCTATAGCTCTTTTTATATAAAATATTGAGCATTTACATTAAACGGGACATGTGATATAAAGAGTACATGCATAAGTTTTATTTTTTTTTTCTTGGTGCTGCTTTCCCTTTTACTAATTCCTTAGTAATCCGATAGGAAAATAAAAGAAACATTGATTAATTCATGGTATTTAACTTATACCGGATTTTCCAATAAGGACTTGACAACTTTTTTTTTAAATAAAACGCAAACCATTTGAGATATTTCAAAAACTTTATTATCGGCTTGAAGTGCAATCAAAACATTTATGAATGGAACTCGACTTCGTTCATATGGCCACCGCGGGCACGTTTGCAGCGGTCGATTCGATGGACCCAATTTTCAACGACAACGGCCACACATTTCGGCCGAAACGGCCGCTATTTCGCGTTCAATGTTGACTCTACGCTCTTCCAACGTCGTGTTGGCATAAACCAATGACTTAACGTAGCCGCCAACCGAGGCGGCCAATCGACTGGCCCATGTCTTGAGATAACACGCTCACGATACTTACTCTTCCATAAGTCAATTGTAGCGTGTGTTGTGTGGCTTGTGGCACCATCCTGTTGAAACCACATGTCGTCCAATAATCGATGATCATGGCGCGATAACGCTGACCATTCACAGTAACGTGACGATCGTTATTGTCGACGAAAAAATATGGCCCAATAACGCCGCCGGCATGCAAACCGTTATTTTTTGTGGATGAAGTGGTGATTCATGAAGCACATGTGGATTTTCACCCGACCAATAACGCATATTTTGCTTATTGACGAACCCATTGAGCCAAAAATGAGCTTCGTCACTGAAAATGATTTTGCGATGAAATTCATTATCTTGGCGCATCTTCTCCAGAACCCAATCGGAGAACGTACGTCGCTTCAAATGGTCCGTCGGCTTCAGTTCTTGAGTCAGCTTGATCTTGTATGGGTGTAAACCAAGATCCTTACGCAAAATACGCTATAATGTGGTCTGAGCGATGCCCAATTCTTGAGAACGCCGTGGAATTGACTGATTTGGATCACTTGCTACGGACACCTGAACGGCAGCGATATTTTCGACACTTCGACCAACCCGTTGTCTTACTGATACGGCAACATCACACAACGAATATGTAGACTCAAATTTTTGCACTAAACTTGTTATTGCCTGTCTACTAGGGCGAGAATTACGACCGAAGTGGAGTTAACGCTCTTAAAGTTACAGTCACCAACTCCGAATTTCGGTAGAAAATTTTTATAATTTGCAGCCGTTGCTCGTTCGTGTACTTTACCATGATGAAAGTGTTGAGTTTACTGAATAAATCGACAGTGACAGTTTGATGATTAGTGAAAGAGTGCGTTCACAAATTAAATTCAAATTTGTCAAGTCCCTATTGGAAAACCCTTTAGTTATAAATAATTTCCAAAATATGGCCGCTGGCTGTTTACGAATAATTCTAACATATATAGAAATCGATTTATCTCCAAATTGATATTTCAAGTAGTTTAATGTTACTATGTAAATAGTGAAAAATGAACGCAAATGCTGGGTTTCCGTCCTAATCATGCATCTAAATGTTATGCGGGCTTGGTTGGAAAATTGTCCATGAAGTGGATAAAGAAAGTCCTAACTGACGGTGAACCGATAAATTTACATTTTTCTGAATTTCCGTACGACGTATCCCTCGTTAAACAGGCAGTTTATTCCGATAGATGGTTACATGTGCTGTACTCGTATGTATCATGAAGTTCTGAAGATCTGATTCTATCAATGTGGCAATATTCAGCAGTGAATTCTTTCATTATAGTTTGCTCAAACTATACTGATCACACAATAAATACGAGTGAACTAAATAATTTATTTTATAATTGTTACATCTAAGCAAAAAAAAAAAATATTAAAACACAATGGAACCTTGATTATCATTTACCATTACATAATGCGTCTATCTAAGGTAAAAACCAGAGAGGATTTAAACTAGTTTAATTGATCCGGGTCAAAGTCAGATATGAGCAGAATAATAGCTGTGGCGGAATGTGTTCGACACTCATCGATTTGCCGAATTTGTTGGAAAAAATCCCAATACTATATGTTAACGGATTTGAAATATCATGTAATGTCAGTATAGGGCAGTTTCCCTTTCAACGCCATTTCGATTGTTTTGGACTAATAAATTTATTGCTAATAGTATGTACAAAAATTTGCCATCAAGCTACCATCAGAGCTTAGATTCGATGAAACTTAAGCATTTTTAGAGTTTTTTTGTTTTGTTTTGTCAAAATGGCTGCTTTTCTCTACACACATGTAATTCAAACAACGTTTTTCAAACTGACATACTCGTATCAATGACATGACATTACAATTCACTACATACATGTGTATAATTAACAGTTATATATTTATTCAAATCAAAGGTTTCTCCCAATTTATGGCCGGCTTTAGAATTTATGATTTCAAAACCCAAGTTCGAGAATTCACCTACTATTTATGTACGGTGCTACGTGCAGTATACAGTAACGGCACAATTAACCGCAAAAACAGCTTGGCACCACTTTTCTTAATTGTAACGACCAATCTGCAAGGTATGGAATTAAGAATTTTGGCAAAATTCTTCGTAGTACTTATAGTAACTTAATTATATGTTCAATTCAAAACACCATTTTCCTTGCCCTGTTTGTTATCATCAGATGTCAACTTTTTCCTAAGATATAAGGTTGTCTTATCCCGCCAATCCCGTATAATCCCCTTTGGTGGTAAAATTCTGATTAAATTTTCTGTTCACAAATGTGTCGTCGGTGAATTGGCTTTGAGGTAATTACTACCTGAGCCACCCTCTCTGACGGTGAATGCACCTGCTTTACCAAACAAAAAAAAACTTCCATCGACAAACCGAACGAAGAATAAGAAAACATCCTACGCTGAAGAAATAAAATTCCCCACACCGTTTCGGATGCATAAAATATCACCAGTGACGATTCTGGAATCCTTTATTGCGGCACAACATCCATGACCGTTCATCAAACAACAAAATCGTACATTCGCATGAGAACAGGAAACAGGCACAGTCACAGCCACATCACAGGCGACAGGAGGCGGTAATTAGCTGTAGAGAGGAGAGTGAGAGAGAATCGAAGAATTGTACGCCTTGAGTAGAAGTTGCCCCATACAGTTTGTGAAGCTCTGAACTCGATAAACCACGAAGAAAAATCAAAGATGTCAGCAGAAATTTTCTGAAATTCTACACAGAATCTTTGGCTAAAATTCAACACAAAATCACCGTGTACAAGTGAAATCTATTAAAAATCATAAATTATAAACATTTCGGAAAGTTTTGAATTAAAAATTGCATCTAAAAAAACGCGCAAACTACGATAAAAATCGTCTTAAATTTTCCATCGTAATTTTTAGGTAAGAAAAGGATACCTACATTTTTAAGTCAATAAATTCAATTTAACGCTTAAAATCTCAATTAAAATCTATACCCAAATAAAGTAGAAATTAGAAATATCCAAGAAACATATAAATTAGGGTTAACTTGCATAAAAAATAAGTAAGAATTCTTTCAAAGAAAATTTTGCCAGAAAAAAATCTCGCCCATATACTTATACACAAAATGACAGTCGACGGTGCTAATGCTAGTGCTGGTGCTGCTGCACTTGCATGAAAATTGACATTTGTTTAGTGACAACAGAAAAATACATACATTGCACGTAAAAATCGAGATATAGATTGAGAAAAAGGCAGATAGAAAAAATATTAGTTTTGTTGACTTATACTTGGATATTAGGGCTAGATTAAGTGTTAAAAATCTAATTTATCACTGACTGATTTCATCTGGCAATGGATGTGGATCTTTCGAAGACTTTAAAACGATGCCTAAGTGTGCCAATCATCAATAATCTACCACCGAAGCAGCCATCAGCCACGAGTTCAATCGATCATCAAACTCCACAAAAACATCAACAAAATCAAGAACCAACAAATTTAATTGAAAAAATGACATCGACAACAGTGCCACAGCCTTCTAATCCACCATCTAGGTAAGTTTCAAGTGATTTCAGTGGAATTTTCATAGAATTTCCGCGTTAATTGTGATGTGTTTTGACTTTTACAGAGAGGTTTCCCCAGCGCCAGTTTTCAATATATTTGCACCACGAGCTCGTCGCTATTCAGCAAGTTTTAGTCCCCTGGGTGCAGGAGCTGCTGGACCCAGGTTGACTCCTCGTGTTTCTCAGCTTCGTCAGGAGGAATGTGCAGACTTGAATACACGTGAAGTAAATCATGAGCGTGAAGTACATAGTGCTATACAGATGTCACAGAGCTGGGAGGATCTAACATTAGTCGCCGAGAATTGGTCGTGTAAATCGGATGAACTTAGTAATCCGCTGCAGGTGACTCTGCCTTCAGGAATATCCAGCTGTTCAAGTCCAAGTCCAACCAGGTAGGTGTTTGTTTTTCGTGGCTACAATTAATATTTTCCCTCAAATTTACTCGTTTATCAGTCATTACTTCGAAAATCATTAATAGAAAATTAAGAATTTGATTTTTAATGATGTTGAAATATGAAATTCTTCTTTTTGATTTGCAAGAAGCGAGTCATTATAGGTAGAATTTTTATTTTATTACTTGATAACATTCAAAAGCTTGATAAACAATTTGTATACTCCGAGCAATGTATTACTAAAATACTAATCAAGACTGTCTTTGTTCGTCTAGCGCAGAGAAGGCTATGCAATATCCAAAAATAATAATGACAACAAAAGATTGGAGATTTGGAGATTGGAGAGCCCCCACGTGTGCTTTCAATGCAAATACCTACTCTGTTTCTTTTTCCCTTGTAAACATATCCAACGATTCCGTACACACATTTGGAATGAGTAGTTACGTTTTTGTTTACTGTAACCAAAAATAAAGCATGTGATGTGGGCGTCAATTGTTTTGAAGTACAACTGTCACATCATTCAGCTAATTCCTATATAAACGAGATATATTTATAAATTATAAAAAAAAATCAATTCATGGGTAAGCAAACGGAAGGACTCTATTAAAAATTATTCATTAGCGCCTATCAGTTTTGCAGCTTTATTGAATATAAAATAATAATTATTCGTCGAGGTCCGCCTTTATATTCTGCACTGTAATGATTGTCTTGCACACATTCCAAAAAGTAAAACCGTTTTTTTTAGAATAACGCGGACTGGAATTGTTTGTAAATTTTTTTTACAGACAACATTCCTTAATTTTAAGACTTGGATTTTTAATCACAATGTCTAAGCAAAGGTTAGGTTAGGTTACATGTGTACATACGAGTGTAAATATTATAGATATCTTACAATTCCCCTTAATACTTGGATTTTAAGTTTTTGTAAACCTTTGATGCCACAATAGTTGGTGCCTATGGAGGTCTGTTTCATGGAGATACCCGTTACCTCAATTATTTCTGAATGGTAACATTTATGTGCATGCATGTGCAACTAATAATCGAAATTTACAGAAATCACTGAATAAATCCGTATTTCACGAAATTCGCAGACACATTTTTGGGTGGTTCTTATTCAGAACTATACAATGCTCTTCTCCTTATCTTGTTTATAAGTTTATGAATTTTCTAAGGTTCAAATATCTTTCTATTTAAAAACCTGTGATCTCTGTATTCAATATTGGGGAAAAAAATCCAGAAATGACTCATGAGCGCACAATGGAATCATACAGCAATTGTGAATGAAAGTGAAGGATCTTGTCTATGTTTTTATTGCTATGAGCTAACTGAGTTCATTTTTTAATATGTTAAACATATTTCTAAAGATAATTGTAAACATATTTAGGAGGGTAAAATCTAATAAGTCAATAATAACTGCGAAGTACTTATGTTTACAAATTTCACGTTATATGTACGAAGGTTGTCTGAAAAGTTTCCGACCGAACAATGATACAAGACATTTTTTCTCAACATTTTTTTTTATATTTCTACATATTGCAACTCTACACACTTCTCGCAGCGATGCTCCCATCTCTCTAACCCGTCCAAATAGTACTTGGCGTCTTTCTCTGCAAAATAATTGTTCACGAAGGTGATTGCCTCCTCATTTGACGAAAATTTCTGTCCTCCGAGCGCAGTTTTTAGATGAGGGAACAAAAAGAAGTCGCTTGGGGCTAGGTCTGGTGAATAAGGCGGATGGTCAAGCAGTTCAAACCGTAATTCATGGCGCGTTGTCTTTGTGAAACAGGATTTTCTTTTTCTGAAAATGTGGCCTTTTTTCCGCAATTTCTACCTTCAGCTTGTGCAAGTAATGATGCGTAGTATGCTCCTGTAATGGTTTTTCCTTTTTGAAGATAATCGATTAAGATAACTCCTTTACTATCCCAAAAAGCAGTCGCCATCACTTCCCAGCCGAAAAAACAGTTTTTGTTTTTTTTCTTGGAGCTGGCTCGCCCTTTGCAGTCCATTGTTTTGACTGAATTTTTGTTTCATGCGTATAATGGTGTATCTAAGTTTCATCTACAGTAATTAATCGGCGCCAAAACTCGGATTTATTGCGCCTAAACTGCGCTAACAGAGCGTTGGAAATGTTCATTCGAACACGTTTTTGGTCTAACGTAAGCAAACGCGCGAACAGCTTTCTCATGCCTAAAACTTGATTCAATATGTAACAAACACGTTCTTTGGACATTTTCATAACCTCTACTATTTCTCTCACTTTAATTTGGGGGTCGTCTAACACCATTTCAATATTATCGTCAGTGGTTGCAGTTTTTGGACGTCCCGAACGTTCATCATCTCCCAAGCTCTTACGGCCACGTTTAAATTCAGCTGCCCAAAATTTCACTGCGGTAAATGATGGTGCAGAGTCCCCATACACAGAGTCCAACTCATTTTTGATTTGCGTAGGCGTATTGCCTTTCAAAAACAAGAATTTAATAACAGCTCGATACTCAATTTTTTCCATTTTCACAAAAAACACTCACATCGACTCACTCAAACGACTGTCAACTAAAAACTGCGCGTCCAAAATGACTGAAACTTCGGTAAGTAACTGTCAAAAGATGCATAACTAGCATTCACTAGCTTCTATTGGCGAGAGCCGCTTTCTTTACGTTGCGGTCGGAAACTTTTCAGACAACCTTCGTATTCTCAGTTTAAAAGATTTGTCCTTTTTCTTGTATGTATCAGGTTCTAGCACGTTTTTTCGGGAGATATTTTCCAATTGCCATAAAATGCACAAGACATATTGCTCATTCAATCTGCAAATTTTGTTGTGCTAGCACCATTGCAAGCATTTTTGACTGAATTTTATAATGAATGTATCGGAAGAGCATATTCAGCATATTTTATTGTTTTTGTTCTGGAAAAACCAGAATGGAAGTGTAGCCACTAGAAAAATCCAAAATTTTCTCAGCGAGTGCAAGTCTTAGCGTTTAGAAATGGAAATTTTGATCTAAAGCACGAACTTCTGCGCTTCTTCATTCAATTAAGAGTCGTTTTTAAACCGGATCATAAAAAATGGGTTCTTTACAGTAAATAGTTAATGTAAACATCGCCACCAATGGCTTAGTCAAGAAGACAGATCAGCAAAACATTCCAGAGATGGAATACTGTCTGTATGGTGATATGCTGAGGAAATAACCCATTTTTAGCTGTTGCTTCGTAACCAGACTGTCACCGCAGAAATCTACTGTCAACCGCTGTGCAGATTAAAGTCAGCACTAGAGCAGAAACGGCCAGGTCTGGTTAATCGAAGAGGTGTTCTATTCCATCAGGAGAACGTTCGGCCTCGTAACAGCTAGGACCATCTGCACACAGTTACAGGAGATCGGGTTGGGAAAAATGGTGCATCTACCTTATTCTCCAAATTTGCTTATGTTACAACCTGTTATATCGTGTTTATTATTATTATCTACGGAGACTTTCGTATACATGTGATTGTGGCGTGCAACTAAATTTTTATTGTAGTTTAAGTATGTTTTATCTGTCAAAAATGGTTACGCGGCATATATACCACCCTACAATAATTTGATGTACAGCTGCGGTCATGATGTACGAATGAAAAAATAATTCAATCCACTTTGTACAAACAAATATTATATTTTTTTTAAATCTATGTTTTTGAAAATATGTATTATTTTAAAATCAAACTTACATCTAGAATTTAATATTAGTTGTATGACCTTTATTAGAGATAACTGCAGCACAACGTCGTGGCATGGAATTTACCAAGTTTTGACGATATCGACATCCAAGACTGTTGCACAACTGCCCAAAGGTCATTGTTGTTAGTTGGTCGACAAGTAGCAACAGCCTTCTTAACGTCGCACCAAAGATTCTCCATCGGGTTAAAGTCTGGGTATTGTGCAGGCCATTTCAATACATTGGCCCGGTGCGCAAGAAACCACTGCTTAGCAAGTTTGGTAGTGTGCTTTGTGTCATTGTCTTAGGACCAACACCATAAAAAGAAAAACATGCCCAAACCATGATACTGGACCCTTCATGTTTTATGGGTTTGTCGTATACTGAGGATTAAATTCTTTTCTTGGAGGCCTTCTGACATAAAGACGAGATCCCTTTCCCCGATATGAAACGAATTTGGACTCGTCTGACCACAATATTTTTCTTCAATTCTCTGCGGGCCAATTTAAGTGGTCCTTCGCGAATTGCATTCTTTTGGCCACATGTTTTTTTTGTCAGTAAGGGCACCTTCCGCCTACTGTGGGCTATCAGATCGTGATCTTCCAACCGTTTCAACACTAGCATTCACTCTAAATTTGTCGCTAATCTCCGTAGCTGGAGTAAAGGGATTGATCCTTGAATGCCAGACGACCCTTCTGATCAGTTTTGGCGACATTACCGGCTTAGGGCCACCTGTTGTTGTCGGTGAGCAGCCAATTAGTTTCTTGATTTCTAAATAGGTTTTACCTTCGGCAATTAATTCTTTTATATCCTCGCGCCTTTCAGGTGGGCAATGCTTACCTCTACCCATTGCGGATGAAAATCTAAAGAATTTTTTAATAAATGTTATGAAAAATTCATAAAAGAACACGATTCTAACTTTTGCAGAACTTTCCAATTAAATTTGAAACCAATAACTCGAAGCACTACTATTATTTTGACTGGACGAAATCCACAACTTTCATTAACCTTCCGTAAGCCTTGTGAACAGAATAGCGTCGTGGGCCTGGTGGGGTCCAGAAAACCCCACAACGGGAAGATATATTTAATGGCTTATGAGAAAAAAGATTCTCGTTATATCTATATATGTATGAAGTATTACTACTACAAACGTATAATTTAAATAAAAAAAATTAAAATGATTACAAAATATAAAAACACAGACTTTTGAAAATGGGTCGGGCCTCTCACCAAAGGTTAATATCAGTGACAAATTTGCGCAACAAAACAAAGAGTATATAACTGTTTTTTTTTTACAGTAAATGTCATAAAAAACAGTCAAAACAAACAAATAAGCAACTTAAAAATGATGGTTTGACTGCCACTACTATTATTTTGACCGCAACTGTATATCATCAGTGCAATTTTGCCAACTTTGAGCGACTACGAGGGGCGTTCAACATATTCTCGGTATCGGGGTGAAGCTGTGGTTGTATATATAAATTGACTTATTTATCAAGTAATACTATTATTTTAGTGCATTCATATAAAATTTCATATAAATGTGAAAATTAATTCGCGTTTTATCTCTAGTTAAACAGAATCATAATGGCAACTGAGACGATGATGGTGAAAATTGAGCATCGCGCTGTAATTAAATTTCTCACTAAGCAAGGAAAAAGTCAAAAAACTATTCATGAAGAGATGGTGGCTGTTTACCAGGGTTCCGCACCTTCATTATCAACTGTGCAAAAGTGGTCAAGTGAGTTCAAGAGAGGCAGAGAGAGCACTGAAGACGACCCCCGCTCCGGCGCCCCTGCTTGTACGGGAGAAAGCATCAAAGAAGTCGAAAAACTTGTTCTTGAGGATTTTTTTTTTTTTTTATAGGGGGTTGATACCCTCTTACTGTTGCCAGGGCGCGGGCGGAAAGATAGAAGGAGGAGAAAGGACAATTGTTTTTGTAGTGGTTTGAAACTCAGGTGTGTTTGGTTTCTATGTTTGCTCTCCAGGGGTGGGAGTCCGAATAGGACGGAGAGTTTTTCTTCACTCAGAGTGATTCGAGATATAATTCCCAGTATTTTTTTCATTGCTTGAAACTCTTATAACAGCCAAATCTACGTGTCAGTGTTATGCCTTCACACGCAGAATTTTTTTGTCTGAGTTCCAATTATACAATGAAAAACTGATTTTGTTATGGGCAGGATTCGAACCTGGACCCTCCGAGTGAGAAGCGTTTGCTACTACCACTACACCACGGCCACCCGGATGCCCGAATAAAGGTGAAAATGATGGCAGAGATCACCAAGCTTTCAATTGGTACCATTCACACCATTCTTCATGACCATCTTAACCTTTCAAAGGTCAGAGCAAGGTGGGTGCCACGAATGCTCACAGCGCCTCAGAAAAAAGTGAGAATCGCATGCTGTAGAGAGCTTTTGGAGATGTGTAGTGTGAACGCGGACGGTGTTATGGATCGAATTGTTACTGGGGACGAATCATGGGTCCACCACTATGACCCTGAAAGCAAACAAGAGTCCATGCAGTGGCATAAAAAAGGAACAGACCCCCCGAAGAAGTTCAAAGTCACTCCCTCTGCCGGGAAGCTCATGGCCACAGTTTTTAGGGACTCAAAGGGAATTTTGCTCATTGAGTACAAAAAAAAAGGTAAAACCATCAACGCCACATCCTACGCTTCCACTTTGCATAATTTGCGGGAGGAAATTAAAAAGAAAAGACGGGGTAAACTCGCAGCCGATGTGTTGCTTCTTCATGACAACGCTCCTGTTCACACGGCGCGAGTTTCCAAGGCTGCTGCGCGAGATTGTGATATCGAAGAAATCCAACATCCACCCTATAGTCCAGACCTTGCCCCTAGTGATTATTTCCTGTTTCCGGATTTGAAAAAATGTCTTCGTGGAAAAAGATTTTCGGATGATGAAGAACTCAAGTCGGCAATAAATGGGTATTTTGCAGAGAAAGAGGAAATTTATTTTTTTGAGGGTTTAAAAAAGCTTATCTCACGATGTAACAATTGCATTGATGTTAGGGGAGATTATATTGAAAAATAAAAACAATTTAAATTGAATTCGCATTTTCCTTCATATCGATACCGAGAATATATTGAACGTCCCTCTTATGTCGACTTGTTAGCTACAAAGGCATGAAATTTGTGTATATTGCATTGTCGGGTGTTTAGAATGCGCTTTTCATTGTATGCAATATTATTTTCACTGATTGGTAATTGTTACAGTTTCTTGTGTCGCCTTTGCTTTTCTGTACAATAATTGGGAAAGAAAATTTTCAACTGGTTAGACATTTGTCCACCTTTCATTATTTTATTGAAGATTTTCGATTTAGTTTCATATTTCGGTGCGACTTATCTCTGTTTACTTTGTCTTCCGTAATATCTGACATTTCATGCCCATAAGTTACTGTAGAGGAATTGTTAGTGCCCGGGAAACCTTTGTTGAGCAATGTTTGCTGTTCCCCATTGGTAGACAGAGAATCTTCTGCAAGTTTTTTTTTTCGATGAGCTTCAATTACGGTGGGGTGAAAAGTAACCTCCTTGACCGCCAGAATTCGCTGCTACTGCAAAAAAAGGTTATGGTGCCTTGAAGTCCGTTCATATTTAGGCAGACATACCAAATTTCAGTGCGATACTGTCTTTAGTTTTGTTTTGACAGCTGATTGTTGTTGATGTGTTTGGCATCATGTTGAGTATGGACAAAAACGATTTTCGTTCCCTCAAAAAACATTATTTTTTGAGAGGCAAAACGGCGAAAGAAACAAAAGAAAAGTTGGATAAATATTATGGGGCTAATGCTCCGTCAGATTACACCGTCAAATATTGGTTTCGAGAGTTTCGTGGTGGCCGAAACTCCACTACCGATCAAGTCCGCAGTGGCAGGCCCTCCGATGCGGTTACAGAGGACAATGTCAAAAAAATACATGAAATGGTGTTGGCTGACCGGAAAGTGAAGGTGCGCGAACTAGCAGATACCACAAAGATTAGTACTGAGCGCACACGCCATATTTTGGGCAATATTCGAAGCGGCCGAGGGAGGCTCGATGGGTCGGAAAGGTTATGGCGTCGGTTTTCTGGGATTGTCATGGCATACTCTTCGTGAACTACCTCGAAAAAGGAACAACCATCAACAGCGAGTATTACTGTGGAGCGATTGAAGGCCGAAATCGCTGCAAGACGGCCTCACATGAAGCGAAAAAAAAATTTGTTTTTGCAAGACAATGTGCTGGCGCACAAGAGCGTCGCAACCACGGCTAAAATCAATGACTTACGGCTCCAATTCCTGTCGCATCCACCGTATTCGCTCGATTTGGCTCCCTCGGACTATTATCTCTTCCCAAACCTCAAAAGATGGCTTATCAATAAAAAATTCAATTCACGCGAGGAAATCATCGACGCCACAGAGGAGTATTTTGCAGACCTTCCGGAAAATTACTTTTCGGACGGGATCAAGAAGTTGGAAAATCGCTGGAATAAGTGCATCAAGCTAAAATATATTGAATATATTGGGACTA
Source organism: Volucella bombylans (assembly GCA_949129095.1). Classification (NCBI taxonomy): domain Eukaryota; kingdom Metazoa; phylum Arthropoda; class Insecta; order Diptera; family Syrphidae; genus Volucella; species Volucella bombylans. Next base: position 157,895,717 of record OX422144.1, read on the forward strand.
TATTGAATAAAATAAAAAAACATTTAAAAAAAAATTTTTTTCATTCCAAAGGAGGTTACTTTTTACCCCACCTAGTAGATTAATTGGCTACTTTGTGCCTGAATTGAATAAAACCGCATTTTCTAAAGTGCTTAGGATTTAATTTTATCACTCTGTAGTAAGCGTTTCAAATTGTAGTTGAGTCGCGTTTCCTCCAAACTGGTGTTGGCAGCATAAGGTTTTCTTTTTTAAAATGCTTCCAAGGAATTTTTCTTTTCAGGAAAATACAATTAGCTATGGTATTACAACTATTAACTGTTCATTTAATGTTGTCTGGCAATTTGCTCTTCAGTAAACGGTATTAATTTTGATGTTTAGATGCTGGAGTTATGGGCCCCAAGGGTCAGTGATGATTTCGAATTTTCAAAGCCCCATCAATTTGTGCGTTTCAAATGCGTATCACCAAATCTGGTTAAACTACGAACCAGCCTCAAAGCTTGTATTACATATCTTTCTCTGTTTTGGGTGATTGAGACTCGCAAATCAAATAGAAACAAGAATTTTGTTCGTTATTAGAACACTATGTTCCATCGAAGTACCCATAAAAATTGATCAAGTTCGGTGTTCCCATCATTACAAATCGATTTTTTACTTTTAAATAATAAATACAAACAGATTAAGAAGGAACAGGTCAAACACTGAACCTCGTACAGTTCCATGGTTCAACCAACAATTTTGGTTGGCAACAGCAATAGTTTTTATTATATTTTTTTTATTTTTTATTAGATTTATAAGATTTATTTTTTAATAATTTAATTTGATTAAATTTGGCAACTTTCTTCGATAGCAACAGAGCAGGATTACGTCTTCCATATGGTCTGTCACCCTCGCCAACCCGCCGTACCTTTGCCACTAGACGCTCCATGTCACCCATTGCTATGCGTCCTAGTCAACTAGGCCCAGTAAAAAGGAAATTCGAATTGGACGACAGCAGCAACTGGAATGTATACTCTCCTCCACCATTGAAAAAGATTTTTACAGAAAGGTAAGCCGATCTTATCGGAAATCTATAGAATGAAACTAAATGTCTATTTATTATTAGCCGGGGCTCATCTCCCGTTTGCCAATCGCCTTCTTCAGTTTGCCCCAGCCCCGATTCTGGTACTTACGATGGCCGTATTACACCAAAACTTTTCATTTCCAAACTTTGCACCAATAATACAACCTATTCATCCGCATGCTCTTCACCCATGTCCGCATCGCCTGGCATTGATGCTGGAATAGATATCCAATCGAATGGTTCTGTGTCAAGTCCCGCTACAAATACATGCTCATCATCTGGTAGTGAACCGATGTGCATTACACCATACGACAGCTTACCCGAGGATAAGAAAAGCGCTACTGTAGTCGACAACGACGACGGAACTCTAATGGACGACATGAAAAGTGAAACCTCATCTATTAGCGGAGAATCATCCATCTCTAGCTCAACTAACGATATCCCAAAGCCAAATTTTTTAAATAAGCTTCCAAGAAGTGACAAACTGCAAATCAACCACGTCACTGAAACTCCAGATAAAATGGACGATAAATTAATGCCGGTTGATGAGATATCACCAACCGTTTTGATTCAGCAAAGTAATACCAGCAAACCCGACAGTATTGATGATTAAACCGTTGATATATCATATATTAAAAGAATTTACAATCTTTTAAGATAATGTGTGTACATAGAAAAGAAGATTATATTTAACAAATTATTTACTAAAATTGATATTATATTATTATATTAAAATGTAAAACTAAGAATTAAACTTAAACCTAAACGATAATACGAGTAGTAATATAATTATTAGATGGTAGGTGAGCGTAAATGAAAGTGGAAGCTTTATTGAACAGAAATGGAGTGTGTTTTTTGACGTTTTTAACTCATTTTTGTAGAGTTGTTTTTTGTCTAGTTGTTATAATTGAAGCGCTTAGTTATAGATTCCCCATTATCCTCCCTCTCTATCACCACCGTTTTGCTTTTTTTTTTCATTTTTTTTGTTTTCGATTTAAATGTTCATATTAATTTTACACTTAACTAATGAATAAAGAATTGATTGATTGACACAGTCAATGAACTGTTTTTTTTTTTTTTAATTTTCATTTTAATTTTACATATTTCTTTTTTGTAACTTTCACCAGGTGTGACTTTATAGGAGAAAATTGTTTTGTTACTACACTTCTAGCAAGCGATAGGATAATATATATTAATGTACGTACGTATTCGTATTATTACATATATTCAACACATGTTTTAAGAATTATATAAAAGCAGGTTAATAACTATAACAGAAGCCAAAATACAAGTAGATATTCATAATACGTTTACGGTTGTTCTTTTAAGTTCTTAGAATAATCATATTTGGTATTGTATAATCTTTGCCAATAAATAAAGAGTGTAGCGAAACTAAAATCACCCTGTGTTCGTTTTATTTTTTATTTAAACACATTTTGACATCAATTTTTAGTTCCCTAAAATCTACATCTGCAAAAATTACAATAAATCAATGTAAATATTGTTGTATGGGGAAACTTAACGTGTATAATGTTTTATGACAGTTTTACAACTCTAAGGATCACCTTCTACGAAAGGGCACAGGAGGGACAGAAAGATTAGTCGCCCAAATTAATTGAAGCGATTTGCATCTTCTTATGATAAAACCAATATTTCAGCTTTAAAAAACAAGGGATTTTTCATTAGATGTCCCCATTTATCCAATAGTTACTCTCTGAACTCACTCATATCATATTTTGCATCATACACTCCTCGACAACTGGTTGAGACACCCCCCTGATTTTGGCGTTTCTCGATGATTTTGTTCCGTATGGGCTGCAAATATTACTGTTAGGTAATCGTTGCCAATTTCTAAGAAAATTCTAATCACCACAAATCCTTTTTTCACCTTAATTTTCTTGGAATTTGCAGTTTGCCCTTAACTCCCCGCTACAAGTGGTGGAGACAGGATTGGGTTTTTTGAAATAAAAACAAAATTTAGGGTTTTATAGCCATGGTTTTATTTTTTAGTAATGAGTACTTCCTCTCTCATTACCTACAACCTCTAAAATTCTTGATGGAGGAGATTTAAATTTAATTCTTAATTAATTTTCGTGGGATTTTCAGTTTCTGTTTCAATGGCCTCTTTAAGATCTGCTACGTTATTGAATTGTCGTCCTTCTTAGCACACAGCTCTGGAGAGATATCCCCATACATTCTCAATTATGTTGAGGTCTAAAGACAATGCTGGCCAGTCAAGAGCACAAACGTTGTTCGGCTCGAAGTACCTTCCGCGCTGTGTGGACTACTGCATTATCTTGTTGCAGGATGAAATTTTCACCGAATTTTTCTTGGTTCTAATGCACGATCTATTCGTCTACAATCTTAAGGTAATCGTCACTTTTCATCCTGCCATTTACGAAGCCGATATTAGTCTGATATCGGTATGATATTCTTGTCGAAATCATGACTCCACCCCCGGCTTGTTGCCGTCGTTGTCTTAGAAACAGCTCGTACTTTCTCAAATCATGAAAATAATGACGAAATCTGTCAGGTCCATCATCGGTGAAGATGACAGTTCCCCAAGGCTTCTTCCATCTTAAATGATTTCTGGCAAAGGTCAAACGGGCGTTTCGATGACGTTGTAGTAAAGCGGGTTTTCTTTTCAAACGCTTTCTTTGAAGATGTTTCGCTTCTGCAAACACACGCTGAAAAATCCTTAGTTTTCCGTCAACATTCGAAATCCCTGCTGATAACGCGATTTCCTTTGTAGAATTTGACGCTTCTCTTAGTAGGGATCGTCGATCTACAGGTGTCAAGCTATATTTTCGTTCAGGTACGAATCCTTTCTGGATCCTTTAAATGGTATGAAACAACTGTATGACTGTGCTTCGAAAGTTTTGCAATTTTGTTGACAGAATATCCTTCTTGGCGCATTCTTTTAATGTTTTGGATCCCCGTTTGATTTAACATCTTTCCAGGTCCCATTTTTAACTTTTTTACTTCTAAGACCTGTTTAAATAGTTTCTTTTAAATCAAATTACTAAAACTGACTAACAAGTCACATTGCGAATTGAATCCGCAACTGAACTTCCAAAGTATTGTGGGAACCACTTAAATGTGAGCAGCGACATCTAGATTCACGGAGCAGAAAATGTCGATACTCGAAGACCAGAAGATTTCGATACTTGAATAACAAAGTCTCGACCATTGACTACTGGAAAGTGGAATCGAATTTTCTAGCAAATTGGAAATTGTATGGGACCCTGGATGGCGAGGATTGTTCTCGAAGTATGTCATTCGAGTATAAATACCAGCATCCCCAAGGTATGCAAGTCAGTTCTAAAGTGAAATCCGAAGTGTTAATTAGGAGAAGTGATTAAGTGGTTTAAGTAAAAGATAAGAAAAGTATAAGCGGTTGAGAAATTTGATTGTATTGAGAGAAACAATTAAATAGTGAATTGTAACTGTACTGAATAAAGGGATTTGTATTGAAAAGAATAAGTTCTATCATTTGTACCCACAAAAACATTTTACAGTATTTATACCACTTGTCGCAAGTAATTGGGGACAAATTGTAAATTTCAAGAAAATTAAGGGGAAACAAGGATTTGTGGTGATTAGAATTTTCTTAGAAATTGGCAACAATTACTTAACAGTAATATTTGCAGCCCATACGGAACAAAATTATCGAGAAACGCCAAAATCAGAGGGAGTGTCTCAACCAGTTGTCAAGGAGTGTACTTATACTAAAATAAGTTGGGGAAAAACTATGAGCCCTTTTTCTGGTTGCATGACTTTGAAGTATCATAAGCTTTGTTCAGTGAGGCTGTTCCGAACAAAAAAGTACAAGCTTTCCTGTTCAATGAGAAAAATTTCTGCCCGAATCTGTTCTGCTCTGTGTTCAGTGAGGCTGTTCCAATCTGTTTGGAGCAGAAAATCTTACACCTACTTTCGAAGTAGAACACAATTGTGAAAAATGTCAAAATCAGCTGTGCTGTACTTTTCCGTTCTCAATCGATTTGACGTTTTTCACAAATCTGTGCTGTTCTGTTCTACTCGTAGTTTTTCCTCACTGAACAAAGCTATAACTATAAAACGGTTGATTGCAAATGTCAACTGTTTTTTTTTTTTGACAGATCAGCTGAGCATTGGTGATCAATTTATTTGAGATTGTTGGGTTGTATGAAAATTTGGATGCAGTAAAATTTCTGAGCAAATTCGGTATATTTTACAATTTTAACTCGAAAGCAGCGCAGGCGTGTGAAAAGATTGCTCTTGTATATATGGTGAAGGTACATCGAAAACTACTGCCAAGAGATGGTTCGCTCGCTTACGGTCTGGAATTTTTTATGTGAAAGATGCACCTCGCTCTGGTAGGCCTATCACTGGAAAAGTCATGGAAAAGTTGATCAAAACCAGTTTATGTGATTTCAAGAAGTAAGCTGGTTCATTTGGAGTAAGCTGGTTAGACAAAGAACCTCGATGACCGAATTTCCAAAAGCAAGTCGCTGTTGAAACGGAACGAAATCGAGCTACATATTTTTGAAGCGAATGGTAACAGGTAGATGGAAAATGGATCACATACGACAATGTTGTCCGAAAGCGGTCTTGGTCAAAAAAAGATAGTGAAACTCCAAGACCAGATTGACGGTAAGGTGGATAATGCTGGGTGTTTGGTGAGACTGGAAGTTTATCATAAATCATGAGTTATTACCGCCTGGTTAAACGATTGATTCAAATGTCTACTGCCAGAATTAATGCGGTTGAACCAAGCAATTAACCAAAATGCTAGAATTGATCAGCTGGTACGGTGTTGTGTTTTATCATGACATAGTCAGACCACATACAGATTTGATGACTCAATAAAAATTGAAAGACCTTGGCTGAGAAATCTTAATGAATCTACCGTATAGTCCTGACATTACACCGCCAGATTATCATTTGTTTTAATCTCTGTAACACTCTCTTGCTCGAGTAAAATAGGCTTCAAAAGACGTATATGAAAATCACGGTACCAATCAGAAACGCTAAAAATTCTACACTGATGGAATAATGATTCCAGCCGAAAAATTTTAGAAGGTGGTCCACCAATTGAACAATATTAGGTCCAATAAAATTAATTTTAAGTACACAAAGAAATAATCTGAATTTTTACTACAAAGGGCCCAACAACGTTTACAAACCACCCAAATTTTTCATCGAAATTCGCATCGACTTATTCCCGTGCCAGTAAGACAGCGAAACACCAGAAGTGAAGAGAATATTGTGGCTGTACGCGAGTCGGTAAGTCAAGACCGCAAGTAATAGATTCAGCACCGTTCTCACGAACTGTGTATCTATTAAACGTCTCTATGACGTATTTGCTGAAAAACTTGGCTATACGTCCGCATAAAATCGTATTGACCCAAGAGCTAAAACTAAATGATCATCGAGCACGTGGAACTTTCGCTAATTGGGCTCTGTGTAAAATGGGAGAAAAACCAGATTTTCACCGAAAAATCGTCCTCAGTGACGAGGCACATTATATCGATTATACTCAACCGTGGCGTATTTTTCCTGAAAGCGGGATAATGGATTTTATCGCCCTTATGCACTCTAGTGTGACCTTTCCATATTCTCATATATATGTATTTATAGCCATTTATGTACATCGTGAAGTAGAATCTTTCTTCCATATCAAGAGCATAAACTAAAAATCTTATTGAGGAGCTCCTAGAAATATTTACAGATAGTCGCTAATTGATCGTTCCTTAAAAGCTAGAGAGTAAGAGATTATTTTTCTCAATTAAACTCAGCACAAGACCTAACGCGTGTCCAAATAAAATGACGAAATTTAAAAGAAATTATAAATCCTAAAGAAGCACGATTTGTCAATATACAATTTTTTGATGGAATGCAAAATGAAGATCTATGTTTTCAGAAATATTTTATTATTATTAGCTTTGTTCAGTGAGGAAAAACTAGAACAGAACAGTACAGATTTGTGGAAAACGTCATATCAAATGAGAACAGAAAAGTACAGCACAACTGATTTTGACATTTATCACAATTGTAGGTCTGCTTGTTAACTTGAAATGTCGTACAAATTTGTACAAATTCGTATAACTTTTTACAAATTCCTGTTTGCTTACTCCAAAAAGTTACAACAAAGAGAGCCGATGAGAGAGATAAACATTTCCCCTCCATTGAAATAGCAGCAGTGTGCCTCATAAATTTCTGTGAGTAAAGGCTCCGGCCCATAGAATCCGTTGCGTCCGTTACGATGCCGGATAGGTTGACGTTAATGTATTTGACGGAAATGACAGTCCCATAGAATCCGTGGCATACGTTGGCAGAATAACGAACAAAACGAAACAAAAAAATTTAAATGTCATTTAATATCAATATTTTCTTTCAAGCTATGACAATTTCTCTTCATTCTCTCAATGTATCCACCAATGAAAGTGCTTACTCTCAATTTGTGAATGCGTGAACCTCAATATTTGAAAGTATGGTCCTCAATGTGTGAACTGCCAACGGATTGAAAAGTAGAAATTAAATCTACTTTATCCGCCCGTTCCGTCATATCCTTTGTTTATGGGCCTGCTTCCATAACAACGTGTATATTCTATCGAGCTGTCAGTCGACGCAATTCACGCAATGGACGCAAGGGATTCTATGGGCCTTGGCCTTAAGCTGTATAACAACTGTCAAAGCAAACAGCTATTCTGCGAAAGAATTTATTTGATCTGTTGTTTTCTTGTGATTGGTGTTTTTATTAATTTTTGACGTTTTATAAACAAATGTGGTTTACTGCATTTGTTTACTTTCTTGCAAGTTTCTCTCTCTCTGAGCGAATTTGCTGCCATCTTTGAATTTTGACAGATTTTACCCATTTCATCACAAAAAGTAACCAAAGAGACCTTGTGTTTTTCTTCGAAATTAGGTGTAAGATTTTCTGCTCCGAACAGTACGGGACAGCCTCACAGAATAAAGCTATTATGTATTTATTAGCAATATAATTAATTACAAGGTAATACTTAATTGAATGAGTAACTAGCTGCAAATGCCTTCTGCTCTAAGGTAAAAAGAGAAAAAGAAAATAAAAACTAGTTAAGCGTAATTAATGGGGTTAAAATTCCGAATTAGGACTCGAGCTGTAAATAGGCTGTCAGGATTAGAGAAATGCTTTTTCAGTCCTACAAGACCGAACATACAGAGGAAAACCGAAAAAAGTTCAAACGAGCCAGGAACGACTGCAACGTCTTTACTAAACGTGTACAATTTCAATACGACCAAAAAAGGTAGTAACATTTGTTGGTCGTTCGTCAAAAATATTAGAAAGTCTGCCTCATCCTCCATCGCAACACTCATTTATAATCACATTTCAGCTGTCAGCTCTTTGTACAAGGCCAATTTGCTTGTTCCACACGCCGCAAAGTATGGCTCCGCCTACACTTGAATCTTCAATGAGACGAATCTACCTTCGCACTCGTGTGGTAGCAAGAGTACTTAAAAATCTTAGCATTCACAAATCCGCTCATCCAAGTGGTATAACTCCCCTTCTTCTGAAGAGGTGTTTTTCCACGCTGGCAAAACCACTATATAAGCTCTTCTAACAATCCTACTGTTCAGAACTCTTTCCGAGCAGATGGAAAACAGCATTTGTCAAGCCCGTCTCTACACCATTGCACTTACGTCCCTTCTCCTTAAATGGATTCGAAATTACCTTTCGGAACGTTCAATTTAAATTGCCTTGGATGGTGTCAAGTCTGACATTCACGTAACAAATACTGGTGTGGCCAAGGGCAGCGTTCTGTCTCGGACACTCTTTTTAATTTTCATCAATGATCTCTGTCCGCTAATTATAATTCCTGTAGAACAGGAACGGCGGCGTATGTTAAGCTCATAAAATTCCAAGCTCCTTGATAATTATAAAAAGAAATAAGAAAATTATATGTAAATAAATTAAATGACAATCCCTGTCATTGATAAAAAAAAGTCGTGTTGTTTAAATGTAAGTATAGGACTTGACAACTTTTGTTTTAAATAAAACGCAAACCATTTGAGATATTTCAAAAACTTTATTATCAGCTTGAAGTACAATCAAAACATTTATGAATGGAACTCGACTTCGTTCATATGGCCACCGCGGGCACGACTCGGCCGAAACAGCCGCTATTTCGCATTCAATGTTGGCTCTGAGCTCTTCCAACGTCGTCGGTGTGTTGGCATAAACCAATGACTTAACGTAGCCCCACAGAAAATAGTTAAGCACGAACGAGGCGGCCAATCGACTGACCCATTTCTTGAGATAACACGCTCACGATGATCATGGCGCGATAACGCTGACCATTCACAGTAGCGTGACGATCGTTATCGTCGACGAAAAAATATGGCCCGATAACGCCGCCGGCATGCAAACCGCACCAAACAGTTATTTTTTGTGGATGAAGTGGTGATTCATGAAACACATGTGGATTTTCACCCGACCAATAACGTATATTGTGCTTATTGACGAACCCATTGAGCCAAAAATGAGCTTCGTTACTGAAGATGATTTTGCGATGAAATTCATCACCTTGGCGCATCTACTCCAGAATCCAATCGGAGAACGTACGTCGCTTCAAATGGTCCATCGACTTCAATTCTTGAGTCAGCCTGATCTTGTATGGGTGTAAATCAAGATCCTTACGCAAAATATGCCATAATGTGGTCTGAGCGATGCCCGATTCTTGAGAACGCCGTGGAATTGACTGATTTGGATCGTATGTTACGAACGCCTGAACGGCAGCGATATTTTCGACACTTCGACCAACCCGTTGTCTCACTGACACGGCAACATCACACAACGAATATGTAGACTCAAATATTTGCACTGAACTTGTTATTGCACTTAAACAAGGCGATGCGTTGTACGAAACACGCAAACCAACTCCTAAGGCACCATCATTTATAAATTGCAGAAAAAAAATTTCCGCAATGGGAAAACACAGTGAGGTGCCAATGGAACTTTTAGGACTTTTGAAGCAGAAACGACAAAGATGGTTTTAGAGGTCGTCAAAGGAAGAGCATGACATATACTGGCGATCACTAGGATGATGCCATACATTTTGCAATCGATTTTAACTCTTTATACCTGGCTGAAATGTTGTACCCGCAAACTTTTACTACCTGCGAATAGGTGCATACTTTCTCAACAGGAAGTCATAAAATTAAAGGGTAAATAAGAAACGACCGTTGGAATTTCACAAGACCAAACAATGAACTACTTGAAAAGCGTATAAAAAGATGCCCCACTAGGATGAAGCCATTGCGAATATTTCATTGCAGGAGTTCACATCAGCGATTTTTTTCAAAGTTTTGTTAAGAATATTTAAAAAAGCGTTGAAAAGAACTGTTTTCATTTAGTTAAAAAAAAGGGTTCCCGAAAGACTTAATAGAAGTAAGACTGTTAGAAACAGTTATCTTGCGGATGAACAACACTATGGGAAAAATCAGAAAGAACGCACGGCAGAAGCAACAACACTGCGAGAAAAGCGGTTAATTCCAAGGCGTGCCTCAAATTCTACTCTACCAGCGATTAAAATAAGGGCCAACAGCAGAGTATCAGCCAGCATAGGAACGGTGCGAAGGATAATACGAAAAAGTGGTACAGAGAAGAAAACTTAAAAAGAAACCTGTTTTGAGCAAATACACAAGGAGTATCGTATGAATTTTGCAGGAGAACATGTCGCTTGGAGCAGTGAATGGACTTTTATTTCTAAGTTCAACTTTATTCTAAGAAAGGAGGAGCTTATTTTGGCAAGACATCACAGCCGTACATCAGGTGTAATAGTGTGGGGAGTTATTACCTACTATGGCACAGTCGAGTTGGAGTTTTTGTCCACAACAATGAACGGAAACAACTACAAATGTTTGCTGTGAAAGTGAAAAACATTTTCGTAACCCTGCCTTGGATATTCGAAAAAGACAATGCCGCCATCCACACTTCCAGGGTTGTTAGAAGTTGGATTCAATCCGCCCTATTCACCGGACTTAAACATAATCGAAAATGTTACGATTATCTCGTAAAGTGTATGAAGGTGGCAGACAATTTGAAGACAAGGACACTTTTATCGAAGCTATTCGTGATGCCTGGGCCCAAATTTCTCTTGATTATTTAAAAAAAACTGTATGATTCTATTCCAAACCGTCTTACAGAGGTCATGAAAAATGGCGGGCATACTCATTATTAATATAGAAAAACCTAATAAATAAATGTTTTAAAACCATAAAATGTCAACATTTTATTAATTTTTTCCTCTCGTTCGAAGATTTTGCGTGTGGCCTCATCCTAGTGGCGCATCTTTTTATACGCTTTTCAAGTAGTTCATTTTTTGATCTTGGCAAATTCCAACGATCGTTTCTTATTTAGTCTTTAATTTTATAACTTCCTGTTGAAAAAATGTGTACCTGTTCTCAGGTAGCAAAAGTTTGCGGGTACAAAATTTCTAACAGATGTAAAGAGTGCAAATCGATTGCAAAATGTATGGCCTTATCCTAGTGATCGCCAGTGTATGATGTCAACAAAGACGGACACACGACATCGACGACTAAGACAAAACATCACGATAGGTAGCTACAACTGCAAGGTAATAAGGTAAGTCTGTGCCATTAAATCCAACAACTACACCAGCGCGGGAATCATTCGAAGAATCGATGCATCTGAGGAGTTAGAAGTCAAGTTAGTAGTACCCCTCTGTTGAGCAACCGAAAGGACTTTATATGAGATCCTGACCATCCCAGCTCTGATTTACGGCGTAGAAGCTTGGATACTGACGAAAGCGAACTGTGGGGTCGGATAGCCCGGCTTAGATGGCTAGGTCACCCTGAACGCATGAACACCAGCGCCCCGGTCGGGAAAGTTTTCGACTTAAATCCAGAGGGACAAGGCGGCAGAGGACGGCGTCATCTTAGGAGGCGCACACAAATGGAAGGGGACCTAAGTCAACTTCATGTGCGCAACTTGAGGAAGCTGGTAAGAGGCCACGCTAGCTGGAGAGATACATATATTAGCTAAGGCCCTGGTTCACCCCTGTAATACATAGGAAATCACGTTCACTATTTCTTCACGCTAAAACTATACAAAATAATTATCCATTCATTGCTTACCGTTTTCTTGTGCTGGCTGCGTTTCATCACACTTTTTTGCTTTTTTACTTTTTACGGTGTTCCGATGTTATATCATGCATAACCATTATTAAAAACATCTTTTCTTTCGGAATTACTAATAAATATATTTAAGGTTTCTATAAACCAGGTTTACATTAATTTTCTTGTCTATAATATGTTTCTTAGATTACAAATATACCTTCTGTTTTTCTTCTATTTATGCATTTTCCTATCTTTTAACCATCTGCATTATGAGTACTTTACTTTAAACTTAAATACATTAATTTAATTTAACATTAAATGTGATCAAGATGTTCTTAGTGTGAAATCAAAGAGCCTGTACGTTTACTAAATTTACAATAAACAATAATTATAACACAATAAATATAATATGTACTCGTATACAACGGAATAATGTGACACAAGTCACATGAGATGAAACATTTTTTATTATTTTTATTTTTAAAACTATTGCACAAATTTTAATTCTGATAAATCCAAATAATATATTCGTTTGATTTTCAAATAAACATTTTGGAAGACGTACATTTAACGCATCTAAATAATAAACAATCTTCCACTGAGTGATGTTCTAAAATGTGATATCTGAGCGCAGTTTTCGAGATCGATTTCTATCGAAATTTGAAATGTTATATGAAAGTGGGGAGCTAAAGAAAACAGTCTTAAGAAGTTAGATTTCTTAGACACTTATTTTAAGTTGTAGCAAAGCAGCTGCGAGAATTTCGTATACACCAATAATAGTCTTTAAAATTATAATTTATGATTTAAGCAAGAGAAAATGATCGCTACAATTCAATTTGATTTCAATTTATTATTACAATATTATTATGGTACATTAAGATAAGATTAACAAAATTTAGCATTAAGAAATAAATAAACAAACAAATAAAAGAATTTAAAACTAATTTATAATTAAAGAAAGAAGGACACACAGGAGGTGTATAAACTAAAGAGAGGCTGTTTTAGAAACATGTAAGGGATGTAACGAAGAGAAGAGAAATGGCGACGGACTGCATTTTGAGATGGATTAAGGTAATGATGATGTAATGGTATTAGAGTAGGTGCTCGAAGTGAATGTGAAAAATCAAGTTTTTCATACAAATCAACATGCGTCTTATCCTTTATAATTTTATGTAGAAAAATGTTATTCATGGCGTCAATGTAGTGTTTAAGGGATATTCGTAGCAATCACTTTGTTGAGTACTGTGAAATGTACTGTATCATTAAATGCTACTTTTAGCTTACGCTGGAAAAGAGAGTCAGTACAACTGTACTCGTATAATACCTCAGCAACTGTGATAAGGGACAGAATGACTGGTATTAGTTGGTGTAAAACTTGCAGATATCCAGAGTTTGAGAAGGCATCCGAATATTCGTTCTATTATAGAGTTAACCCAGACTATTAACAGTATTAAAAATTTTGAGTATATTGGCAGGACATCTGGTAAGGTGCTAAGTTTTATTGCTAATAGGAATAATCTGACACTTATTTGCATTCAAGAGCAATCCATTTATTACAGACCAAGAGAAAATACTGGCAAGATTCTCATTAAGATTACTATCTAGTTCAGCTATATTTCTAATTGGTTTTGCGTCGTGCAGCTGAACAGCATCGGCATAAAGGTGTGAACAAAGAAGTGCTTATAAACATGAGGAAGGTCAGTGACGATCGTACAGAAGAGAATCGGACCAAGAATTGATCCTTGTAGCACACCCAGATTTACTAGCATAAATGCTGAAGAAGAGTCACGTGTAACAACCCTTTGGAATCTGTCAGACAGAAAACTAGGAAACTGTTAATTAGCCTCACTATACTGTCACCAAAGCCAAACAGATTTTTCAGCTTCCAGGCATAAGATTTTATGATTTACTTTATTAAAAGCTTTTGAGAAATCGAGAATGCAAAGAAGCGTAACATAACCTCTACCATAATCCTACTTATTTCCTCCAAAATGTTAACAATGGCAGTGGAACAGCTGTGGCTAGATCTGAAACCAAATTGTCCCTCATAAAGCATCTCATTAACTCATAGATGTTGGATCAGGTGTTTAGCTATTAATTTCTCCAATTCTTTTGATAGACAGGACAATATGCTGATAGGTCTAAAATCTGCAGCGGATACCTGATTTGTTTTTTTTTGCCAACAGATACACCTCCGGCAGATTTCCAGAATTTGGGAAGAGTTGAAGTTGTGGATTAAGTTGGACACTATAAATGGGAAGATCGGGAGGATCTTCACCAATATGTTTGATTTTATTGCTGCAACAGAACTAATAACCTCGATTTCGGTCACAATTTGTATTTCGAAACCATTTGCAGAGTGATTGATTTTCAGAGAGATTAAAACTAAAATATCGAGATATGCTTTCAAGGAAGAAACTATGTAGGTAGGTCAGGTTCATTTGAGATAGGGATACCTATTTGACGTAGATTGCTCCAAAGCTTATTCGCAGGTAGAGCGGTATTTAGTTTGGAAATTTAGTACATAGTTTCTTTTGGCATTTCGTATAACGAAAACTAATTTTTGATTTTGGTTTCTACACCTGCTGAAACAAGAAGTCACTTACACTTTTCCAAAGTGAAAATCAAAGTATGCAACCGCTAACTGGAAATAACAAAAAATTAAATAACTCGTTACGATTAAGAAAAGAAAAAGGAAAAGAAAAAGAAATAAAGAAAATAATAATAAATAAATTAACCTTAGCACCCAATTGTGCTTTTACAGTTTTCCGCAACTCCAGGTCGCGAAACTTAAAAACGTTTTATTTGATTTTTACTTTAGAAATGTTGGCATTACCTACCAAAACGGTGGCGCTGTGAGAACTTGATCTTCTGTATCAAGATCAAGTTTGTGATTAGGGTTATCAATTAGCAAATACTATTTGATTGAATGACATTTTTTTTACTCCAAACCGGGCATTCAATCTGCTTTGAGCGTAATTGTAGTCACTTCATGACTCTAACTGCGGTCATATAACAAGAACTAAGTCTTCGCCTATTACACATCAACATAGAGTATAGAAGCTTTAAGAAAAGGGAAAAGATAAAAGTGAACGATAATTTAACCGAGAACCGAACTCGGAATCGTATATGTGTCAAGCAGAGCTGCGAAGTACTATAATAAAATAATTCAATTAATACTACGTAGCAATAGTTCATATTGTTATTGACATTTTAATTATTGGTACTGTGATTAGTTGCATTTTATTAACTTTGCTGCTTGTAAGCTAATCACTGTAGAGTTCCAAATCTTAATGTGAGGACTATTGACCTAGACCTCGCGGTTTTATTCAATAAAATGATGAGAGGCGATCGAATGCCCAACCAATGGAGGGAGAGCTTTCTGGTTCCAGTGTATAAAGGCAAACGCGACACTAGAAAATGTATTATAAAAACTACCGATCGGCGAAACTAATGTCGTATACTATGAAAATGTACGAGCGAGTTTTAGACAGTCGACAACGGAATATTATTAAACTTCATGGCAGTCTATGTGGCTTTGTGGAGGGCAGGTCGCATATTACAGGATTCAAAGGTTACGAATAAGGATGGAAAACGTCATGAAAGTTCGATGAATCTATATATTGTCTGCATCCACCTTTAAAAAGCGTTTGACAAAGTTCCCAGAGATCTTAAAATATACCCGAAACGTATATAAGAATGGTACGCGATACGTACGATGACGTTAAGACGAAAGTTAAATGCACATCGGGAATAACCGGATAATTTGAAGCTAAATTTGGAGTACAACAAGGCAGTGTACAGAGTTCGTTGCTTTTTAATGTACACAAGATTTTGAAGGAGCACATCAACAAATCAACCAACGATAAACAGCCCTTCAAGCAACTTTTAATAATGGGAGAAAGGTGCTAGAAGGTAACAGGTTACAAATCAATTGTACGAGTACTCAGAGTGAATATCTACATTGCCGATTTTCGGAAGCAGCAAGCCCAAACGCCAAATTCTATTTAGTAGGAGTCACCGTGCCAAAGTACCACTTTACATACTTGGACTCTATAGTTAACCACCGAAACTATTGCGATGACATTTGCTATACAGTGATGTGCGAAATAATAGGGACTCTTCTACGCCAATGCTTCAAAAGCTTACAATTTCTCTCAACGTTGAAATATTGAGCAAAAAAAAACTAACAGAATCTTAAGCTTTGGTGTTTGTAAATCAAAGTGCAGTTCTCTATACCCAAATATTGATCATGCATTCCAAATTGTGTCGTCAGTTTGCGAAATGCGGTCGGTTTTGGCTGTGAAAAAGAATAAGGACACCTGTAAGAATAATCGTTTAATTAATAATTCATTGTCGTCTGAAAGCAAATGGCACAATATCCTTTGGACTGATGAGACCAAAGTTAATTTATTTAACTCAGATCGCTGCAGTTCGCAAGTGCGTAACCGCCCAATACCGCATACTGCAACAAATACACAATCAAGACGGTCAAACATGGTAGGGGCTGCATCATGGTATGGGGGTGTTTTTCCTACCAAGGTGTAGGTCCCATTCACAGAATAGAAGGTCCCATTCACAGAATATGTGGCGAGAGGTCAAAGTGGCGTTAAGGGGCGTAAAAGCGTCCAATAATAATGATTTGTGGACATTCGTTAAGGCTGCGTGGGAAGCTATTCCACGTTTTTATTGCTTGGCTGCTATAAAAAACAAGGGCTATTCAACGAAATACTGAAGTATGTAGCTATGTGATAAAATAATTCATTTCTTATCTGATGAAATTAATTTTGTTGTTTCAGTTTACATTCGAAGAATGTAACTTCAAGAACTGGTAGTTGTCCTTACTTTTTGCACAGCCATTTTAAGAGGATTTAAAACCCTTTCTTTTCTTTTTCCATTTTATGTATGAATTTTAGGCCATTTTATGTATAAATTTATTATTTGACATTGAGACCAAATAATAAAATATTATAACGTTTCATGAAAACAAAGAGGTTCTTAGTTTTTTTGCATTTTCAAATATTCCAGTGGCTGTCCCTATTATTTTGCACATCACTGTATATGACATGACAGTCATTCATCCAGCATTAACATACGCGTCACAATGTTGGACGATGTACGAAAAATACAAAGGAAAAATGACGGCGACGGAAATGAAAATGTTACGAATATCCGCGGGTGTGGCAAAACGTGATTTTATAACAAGCACGTGCATCCTGGAGAAACTTCAGACTGAGCAAATCAGCTGGTTTTGTCATGTTCAACCGTCTGAAAATCTGATCAAATAATGCTAGGTTCCAGCATAATTAGATCACTGAAATGGGCGAAGACATGAGCAAACTTTTAGCCTCAGTAATGATCCTAAATAGAGCGGCCTGAAGAATGGTTTCAATTTAGACTGATACGAGGAGCAAACATATTGCATTAGATGTGTTATATATCTCAGCGGTTAATAAAAAAAGAAGAAGAATGAAACTAAGAAAGAGGTTCTAGGGGCTTGTTGTTTCTATCTCTTCTCTAGTTGAAATCTAGTTACAGATCAACAAACAACAAACATGAAAAAGATTGCAATTTTAATAGTAAATTCATTCTTTTACAAGGGGCTGTCTTATCACAGTTTGCTTTGACATACCTTAGAGGAGGAGAAATATAGAAGTTATACAGCTGTATCGATTTAGCCAGAAAAATGTATTGTACACCAATATGAGTAGGACAAGTATAGCGAATGGACACGAACACTCCGGCCTGAATAGAATAGTCTTCCAGCAACCGAGCAGTTAAGAGAGACCTCGACTGATGCATAAAAGTGAAGGAAATTTCAACCAACTTGTAGTGCGCAACTGCAAAATGTTGTCTAAAGACCGCGCTAATTGGTTGTGTCCTAGCTCCACCACAGACTGTAACGCCATCTAAGTAAAGTAAGTTTTAGCATTAGAACAAACGGAAGAAATGTTCCACCATTACGGAATGCCATAGAACTTGCACTGAATTTAAACACAGGACAATAAATGAAAATAAAATCAGCAGGAATAGACAAAATATCATACAATATATTCTATATTCTATAATCAGAATAAGATTATATTTTCCCATTGTTCAAATATTGTATATAAGAAAATTGTTAAAAAAAAAATCACATTGTCACATTGTTGTAAAGGTTTATAAACCAATAGATGATTTTTTTTTCTACCAAAGACTGTGGAACTATTTATAAGTATGTGGCATGATCGTACCATTGGCAACAAAACTATATCAAAGTTTAAGGAATTTCACTATTTTATTCTACCGGGTTTCCCTTTTGCTGCTTTAAAACGGCCCATACACACCACACTTGTGTCGGTGTGCCGAAATGTGTGGTGTGTATGGGGCAGTCCACGTACCGATTTTGCGGTGTGCTACACTGTGTGTGCAAAATCAAAACATTTAGATTTTTTGTGTCGGTGTTCCTAGAAGTGTGCTGTGCATGAGTTAGTGGGCGCCCGCTCATACAAAATATCAGTCTTTGTTTGAACGTGGTAGTGTTAAGATCGGATAAAAAAATATTTAAAAATGGCAATTAGGGACTGCGACTGCTCATACCACTGTTCCTTCTACGTCCAAGCGCGATAAAGAACTACATAATGTGTGCGAGTATTGTGTGATGCGTATGGCGGAAAGCAACACCGAAGTGTGCACACAAGTGTGGTGTGTATGGGCCGCTTTAGGGTTCAAATGCACATCATACCTATGTAATCCTTCCCTTGCATTTTCGACTAAAAGTTGCAAAAGTGCTGAATGGGCGGTTTTCTTTAGAAATTAGCGTGGCCCTTGAAAAGCAGATACAACACACATTCAAAAAATGTCTAGTAACAATTCGTATCAAGATTCAATTTTACAACACTTGCGCGCATGCCAAAACAAAGGAGAAAGACGGCTGTCGGTGTGCCTCTACGAAAATGTACGAGCAGTCCCATAGATATGATGGAAATATTACCACGAAGCGATTTTAACGCAAAGTTAGGAAGAAATAATATGTTTGATGGTTCTTTTGGGAAGTATAATCTGCGCGATCAGCTAGAGTGATTTGGAAGACTCGACTCTCAGTGATCGAAGCAAGAAGCTCATCCAGTATTATTGATATCTTAACGTTTCGAGGGGTGAACATCAATTTGTTTTAGTCAGGGTTCGGTTACAAACTAAATACAACAAAATATTCTGCAGAACTTTCACGTCGGACAGCTCCAATCCTAAGAAATAGCCATGGCACTTGGCTAACGTGTACCCCTAACCTCTTGAGTGCTTCTATTCCGACAGCACCAAATGCTAAATATCAGTATTAACCCTGCTAAAATCCCATCAGAGATGTCGCCTCTGATATGATAGGCGTTTTTTCTTTAAAAAAAAAAAAGAACATAATACTCAGGAGTATACGACTACTCTTAAATGCCTGAGCATGTGTTGGTTTTTTGAAAAATTGGACAGAAACAGAATGGTAGATATTTGAGTGCCACCGAACATTTAATTTAATTTCTCAGTTTAGATAATTTAAGTTGACTAAAAAAAATATCTTTCGGGCTCGATTGGGATTTGAACGCCGAACCGACCGATTGGGAAACCAATACACGAACATGTTCTTCTCTGGTCCCACAATGAAACCACTGAATGGTATAGACTATCGCCAGGCACATGCTGCGAAACAAGAACAAAATTCTACCAAAGGGAGAAAAGAAAATGGCAAGGCTCAATAAAGCTCAAACTAAAGCCAGCAAAGTCGAACTTGTGCACATAATCATAATATGTATTAGGATCTAAGTCGATGCTTATGATATGGAAGGGCCATTTTGGAAGAATGTATATCGGAGACGGTGATTAAAATAATGTAAGGCAGAATGAACCATTCAATTTGGACGATGATTCCAACAGTTTCGTCCATCCGACGTCAAAAAAGTGAAGATGTGCATACCTAAATGTGAAGTCCAACAAAGCTGCTCAAATTGACGCAGCCCGTCGAGCTGTTTTAGACAGCAAGAGATCACTTGGAAGAAGCGTGTTCATAGTGGGTCTCGTAGGAAACCCACGAATTTCAGATCGATACAAATCACTTTTTTATCGATTTTAAGGCCACGTGATAGCATGTATAGTGACGACCTATACGGAGCAGCGTTTAAATTTGGTATCTTGGAGAATATAAGCCCCTCCATCAAGGGCGGTGAAGACCTTGCAGAAGTCCCATCAATTACTCGCATACCTCAATAATATTCACATATCCGAAGAACGCAGCGTGAAATCAGTGACACGTTAGTAAGCTGTGAAAATGGATCTAGTGGTCAACGACAGCAAAATAAATTATATGCTGTCCATAAGGACACTGAAGTTACTTTCTCTACCTAGGCTCGCTTATTAACTCTGACAACGATGTGGGTGTTGAGATCAAAGAAAGAATAATACTTGTCAATCGCTGTATCTTTGGAAGAAACCAATTGTAGTAGCAAAGTCCATTTTCGAACAACTAAAGTTTATATAAGACCCTTATCAGCTCAGCCCTGTTTTACGACACATAGACAGCGTAAGAATGGATGAGGTCGATCTAGGCTATTCTTTATGGAAAAAGTTGATCACGATAGACTTTGTGGTGCTTCATAGATTGATTATGATATTCTCAGTAATATTGGCTTGTTATATACCGCGTGGAGGGTCCCATTAAGATGATATAGCTGTAAGCGTTTGATGCTATATTGCAAATGTCACAAAAGTTCTGAAAACTTAGAGAGAAACTTAGAGTAGGAAAAACGCCGCAATCGCATGTCTGCCCGTTGGGGACCCATGAACAACAAAATCAAATTTAAATTATGTGACGGTATGTGGAACGAGATGTAATTCAAAGTATCTAAAACTAAGTAAAAAACAAGTTCAATACAAATCTTACCCAGGCTAATTCATCAGCTAGCACATAAAGCAACGACCAGTTGTGTCTGAGAGTACTGAGAACCGAGAAAGCAAAACGATGCTGATATATTTCGCAAACATATTTCGCGTCTCCAAACAAAGGAAAAAATAATATAGCCGACCTTATGAAAGCAAACAAAGTTGTGAAATTTAATAACTATAAAGAGAGCTAAAATAATTCTCTATAGCAAATGTGCCATCGAAACGAAATTAAAAATAAAAATTAAAGTCTGCCAATTAATAATAATTTCGATCACAAAGGAATATAAATATTTTTAACAAATAAAAAATGTATTTTACCTGCCGAAACAATCAACAATTTTGAGGTCAGAAAATACCCGAACGTGTGATTTTCAAAAGCGCACAAACATAAATAAAACATTAACCAAATTTACGTATGAAAACGATTTCCTTTTCAGATGCACGACATTTAAAGGTTTCTTAGTCTAAGAGATGAAGTGTACAAACACTCACGTTTACTGCATAAAAATTGTCAAGTGCTTAAACTATTCCATAGGTTAGTCCTATGCTAGAATGTTCCTTTTTTGTTTCTTCTTTCGAATGGATAAGTACACGATTGCTCGGTTAAGATCACAAAACTAGTGTTAAGTAGGTATATGGAATGTGTTTTTGTTTTTGAATGATGTGAAATTTAGGCTTTTTAAAGGTTAACCTTCCGCACTAGACTCATCTTCGACATCGTGCAAAGAGAAATGTGACACTAGCAAATCTCTAGATTCAAACATTTGCTTACATATGTAACATTGAAACTCAACTGATGAATCGTGTTGCTTAATATGATCTGCATATAATTCGATGGAAGCTGATTTCTCCCCACATTCTGGACACTCGAACTCTTCCTCGTCGTCCGCCACTGCTGATTCTGTGTCGCTACGCCGTCTTTTACTTGGTATAATATGACCTTTTAAGCCTCTCATCCTTTTCACTGCCGTACTCTTCTTTGGATGTGTATCCTTGTGCTCCACATATGAGTCGTAGTCGGTGAATCTTTCATGACAGTGGCCGCACTTGTACACCTTTACTTTGGTATGGGTGTGCATATGCTTTTTCAATGTCGATACTTCGCGGAATGGTTTCTGGCATATGCTGCAACTGAACGGTTTCTCGCCAGTGTGAATCATAAAATGCCGTTTGAGATTATGACGTGTGCCAAAGATACGATTGCACATGGGACACGGAAATTGCTTTTTACCACCTGTCACACCTGCCGTTCCCACATTGGGAACACTATCCAGTAGTAAATCAGCCAAATGTGGAGATGTATCGCCTGGGGTATTTTTGTCACATTCAACACATTTTGTCGAATCATAGCTCGAAGGTTCATTGACACGACATACCATGCACTTAAAGTTCGTTTGAGTTGAATGTACCCGACGGTGCTTTTTCAGGTCACTGAATTCGCGAAAGCGTTTGTAACACATGTCACATCCAAAGGGACGTTCGCCTGGAATTACATAGAAATATAAATTCTTAACCATGTTTAAGAGACAAAAAATGTACCAACCTGTGTGAATCATCATGTGCCTTCGAAGATTGTAACTAGACACAACACTCTTTCCGCATAAAAAGCACTCAATTGATTGCTTTTGTGCCTTCTGCTCCAAATCAATCCAATTCAACTCGATACCCTCTTCATTCTCATCTATGTAATCCACATCTGAATCCAACAAAACAATTTCGCCATCATCATCATAGTCAACATCGTGCATTGTACTCTCATCACTCTCATTAATGGCATCGACAACACTCTGAAGTGATTGTGCTGATTTTTCTTTCTCCGTCTTAAGTTCTAACTTCCTTCGGGCTTCCACTTCTTCTTCCTCCTTTTTCTTTTGCTTTTCTTTCGCAAGCAAATCCAAGAGGAACGATCTGACTTTAGCATCATCGATCGATATAAAATTCTCATCAGGTTCATGGTATTCATACTTTTGATTTGGATCTACCTCCTCATATGTGCTATACTGTTCGTAGGCACTATGGTTAAGGTTTTCTTCGGTGTTTGGTGGTTGATAAAATAACTGCGGCGCATCGTAACCATTGTTCGGATATTGATACATAGGAGGTTCCACTCCATTTGGCGGCATAATTGGATACTGTGTAAGACTATCGTACGGGACATATTGCATACCATTGTTTAACCCAATGATATGGGTTTCCGGCTCAGCTTTTACCCGAACATCCATTGGTTAGCACTTGAAAAAGGAAGCGACGACCTCCTACCACCCCCATGCAATGAAGTTGGATAGTTCCAAAAAAATTCTATGTAGACGAGGTGAAATGTTCTTATTTTGTACACACAATACGCATAGTCGTTTTAAGTCAATTATTTAATTAGAAAGTTGATGATTTGGGGCTGAATTTATGGAATTATTTGGTTTAATTTGTTTACGTTGAATAGAAAAAGGTTTCAGCAGCAACCAACTGTCAAGGAGGGTTTTACGCATGACAGCAGAATGTAGTAGATGAATTTGTTTGTACACAGTGAAAGTGAAATGACCTGCTATGATGAATGCTGAAATTGAGCATGCATACCACATATTCGTAGTACAAAAATGTGTATTTTTATTTATTTTTTCTTTTTTTTTTCAAAATTTGTCATGAAAACAAATTTTTATTCCACAATAATTGTACGTATTTTACACGTATACATATATGATATAGGGACGGACAATTTTTTTAAAATCATCACATGTGGTTAGGATTACCTCTTACTTCTGCTCAGAGTGACGTTTGCTTACAGCAACCCACACTTCTACAAGATTTGATAAAGGGCTTCGCAGAGGAGTTGCCTTAGCGTCTTGAAGCGCGGCTGATTCATCACCTTAAGTTATACAAGTTCAACGGGATTAAAGCTTTAGTTCTGCTTCATTCTCATTCTCAACTTTACTCAGTTGTAATGTAAACCTCGATGTATATTGAGAAAATAAAAAAACATGAAAAAAAGGCCAATGCATTCAATATGTTTCAGGCACCTGTTTATTTTGGTATTTCTGCACTGGTTACAGCAGTTATTATTAACACGAAAAGCGGTAGTAAAAAAAATACACCCCTGTTATAGGTACTTCACTTCAAGTTCTAAAAACAGCTGACAATTCGTTTCGCAGAATATTACATTAAGGTGACCACTGAGTGAAGTCAACTGGGGATTATAACTACGTATCAATCGCCCCAAACTTTTAAGCGCGAGTGTTGATCAGGAGAAAATTGCAAGAATGATCTGGTCAGAAATGGCTCAACCTCAAAAGTACAACGTACAGCGGATGAATTCTCATAACTCAGTTAACAGTGGCGGCAACATCAGTAGGGCAGACTCCTTATATGAATAAGCTGCTTCAACGTATTTGGCGCTGCAGTCAATAATGATTTTTCAGGACTAGTCAGGGTGTTGGAATAGAGATGGTGGCGAATGCATCTCTAATAAGTTAATGGAAGTTCTCATATCCCCGAAACGGGTACCGGACACCGTATTGTCCGGTCCCAGTAAGTAAGACTATTGCAAAGTATACCAATATCATCAGCTAAGGACGATGACGACTAAAAATTAACAACGGTATTCGCAACTGCACATGAAGTAATACTATCTTGAATGAATAAAAGGATGAAAATCTGTGGCATATACAAAATTAGCGTCCAAATTAGCGGTTTGAGGTTTTGAGTCGTGAGCGAACGCACTGTACCAACCTGCATCCAAATCAAATTTAGAAACATCAGTCTGATATTCGCTCACGCCACTAAAAAAATTATGATGCTACTAAAGAGTGTTTCTTCGAGCTCTTCAATGAAATATAAACAATTGCCTGGAGAAGTAATGTCAATTTATGAAAAGATGACATCTTTGGTAGCACAATCGGAAAGAATACGCTTCCTCGTTTACAAATGGGGTTAGGCTTCTTGATTTTGCTTCGCAAAGGTATATAACTATAGTTAGCACACGCTTTCCTCATCTCAGTATTCACAGAGAAACATAGAGGTCGCCAGATAATAAAACATCATGTTGTAAATAGTAAATCACTGCTTCAGTATTATAGATCTCCGAAGATTCCCAGGGGGTTTTGCAGATTCGTTTATTTATATCTTAGACACCACAACAATGGAGAAATACGTTGAGGTTTTTAACGTTGAACTTTTGCAATCGCAACAAACCGCCAGATCCTTTACCAATCGCGTATCCCTGAACCTTTCCTCAACTTGCAAACTGCATTAAGTTAGGAGAATATCGGTGGTATCAATGCCAAGAAGACGTCAGAAATACCCGAACTGATGTGTTGGGTTTTATCCGACAACCGTGTGAAATTTCTGGTTTGATGAAGTGTGCAAGCAAGCGCATTGCAGCAATCTCAACGAACTCTACAGCGACATCGACCTAGTCAGAAAAGGGTAGATCAGTCACTTGAGATGGTACGGTACCTGTAGAGCGAATGAATATGATCGATCTGGTTCGAAATGTCTTCAATTTCTAAAAGAAGGGGAAACGCAGTAGAGGAATATTTCGCCCCACGTAGCGCGCACAATTATGTAAAAAACGACTTCCATCATCTTTGAGTGCGCAACTGGACGGATTTGGGCAAAGACCGCGCTACAAAGAGGGACAGGTCCACCACGGTCTGAAACGCCATCTAAATAAGTAAGTAAATAAGCTCAATATATTGCATTGGGAAATAATAAGAACCTTAACGTTGACGCCCTAACAAGTCTGGAAAACAATGAGTGCATACGCATGAAACTCTCTGGTATGACATCGCTTTCTTCACCCTAAAATCGTTAAGAAAATTTCCATCACTGTCCAACAGCCAACGTCTACCAAGAAAAAAATCCGTTATATGTATAATGAACAATTCGCGCAAAGCCAACGGGAGAGTCACACAAAAGGATCTCTGAAACTAACTAGGCAGTTGTACTTAGCCAGCAGAACGAACAAAACTGGAGAGTAACACAAAAGGATCCCTGAAACTAACTAGGCAGTTGTACTTAGCTCGCAAAACGAAAAAAATAAAATCCTGGGAAAGAAAATGGGGGTTTGGTGAAAAACACGTCCTGTAAGATCTACAAGAAATATGATCTTCTGAAACATCTCTCTGTTAAATGTCGCGCACATGATATTCTGATATCCAGCCTGCTGATGCAAACAATATTTTCACTGACTTTAAGACCGCATAAATGATGAGTTTCGTCGTCCGGATTTTTACGTGATCATGGCTGTGCGTAAAGATGGTGGTGTTAATGTGGAAGAATTATCGTTAACAAATACATTCAGTTGGTGGACTTCACATTATTGATAGCACTTCCGGCAACTGACGAAAAGAAGGCGAATCCTTCGAGCTATATCAAAAGGCTATATACATTGACTCGCGCGCTTCGAGCGAATGAACGTTCCTTTGTTTCGTTGTGACTATAATTGAAATCAAAGTTCACACAAAATTGTTCTTACGAATTCTTCACGATACGTTAACCGCTGTTTCTGCGCCGCAAAGCATGCTATAAGTCAAGAATTTGCTAAGATCTTCCCACTTTCCAGAGAAAAGGTTAACTTTCTTATTATATCAATGACTTTGTTCTTCTTTTATATTTATGCTTCGAGGTTTTGTTATGACATTTGTGTAATGAATAAATATAAATAAGACTTGCCTTATAAATTCCTTCGTATAAAATCAATTAAAATGAGTAGCAATAGAGCAGTAATTTTAAATCTGATTAAATCTAAAAGACACATTTTATTTGGAAGAAATACGAACAAAATAACCAATGAATTAAAAATGCAAACCTGGGAGGAAATTTTTAAAAAAGGCTGTGAAATGGGAATCTTAGACCAATCTAAAGGTTGGCAATATTTTCGAGACATCGTTTGGCAAAATTGGAAAAAGCGTTCATTGGTAGATAATTATTAAATTAAAATATATTTTCATTATGAAACTAACTAATCTTCAATGTGATACAGAATCGGGTGAATGGCAAAAGACCAACGCGATTACAAGAGCAAAAGAAGTCCGGTTTAAACGAAATAGATATGACGGTTTTAGATATAGTGAATACTGAAGCATCAGCAGGTGCGCAGGATGCGGTACTTTCGCTTGACGACTCATCAGAATCAGATTCGAATGAAACAGTTTTGTTTCCGCTTACGTCAGCGAATAATGTCCATTCGAGAAGAGATTCACGTGACACAGTGCCTTACCAGTTTTCTGCTACAATAAGTAGCTCATCTATAGGCAATTCTTCTTCTGAATCAATATCATTGCAACCCACAGTTGGGATGATAAAAGAAGAGCCGATAGCAGAGAAACAAAGACCAAATAAAAGAAAAAGGGCTCGCACTTTGTCTGATAAGCAGATCTTGGAAAAAATGATTCTTAAAACTAGGTTACAAGTTTTGGAGAAGGAATCATATCTCAAAGATATAGAAATTTATAAGAAAGAAAAAGAACTCGGATTACCGCATTCGAAATACACTAGAAAATTTTACCAAGACCTAAATTCTTCCACACAATCAGACGGTATCTTGAGAGAATCGAATGAAATCCGTCATAAAAAAAGGAATAGCAAAGACTGGCGTACGTGATTGGTGTACATAAATATAAGTGCATACAGTTGTTAACTTGTTTTCTTTATTTATAGTCTTCTTGTATTCATCAATATTTGTGACATTATAGGTCAAAATCTATGCTGGTCGTTTAGCACAGTAAAAGGCTAACAAAGTCGTAGCATTTGAAATTAACATGAACACATTTTGACTTGACTGGTGTAGAATAAAATTAAAATATAACCAATGCTACTGTATTTCTAGGATTACTATAAAGGAATTGCAAATTACTAATTAACTTTTATTTATCTATATTATTTAGGCCAGTTTTCTCCACTGTGTCGAGTAAATTTTGTAGTTTTTGGTCGAAAAGTTCGCATCGTATAGGCATTTCTATGGAATAAAATGGATTTTTTAGAACGTAATCCGAGTAAAGTTCGTAAATCTTTCTTAGTACGATATCCATGCCGGTAAGGCCCGTCTCAGATATCATTATGAATTTGACACCTGCAAAAGTAAGTAAAAACTTACATCAAAAATAAAGCAATAATGCCATAAACGCACCTGTTAACGTTTGAAAGCAATGCAAAGTAAATGTGTCTGCCTCCAGTATTTCAATGCCAGAACTTTTAACCTCTGGACTAAGTTGACTAGCAATCGCAAACAATGGATAAAACATACTGGCCAAGAAAATCTTTTCATTTGTTGTCATTTTAGGACGACTAAACTTTAAATTTAAAGGGTAGTTCTCTTTTGCTTCGATTACTGTTTTGACATCACGACCATCCTCCAGGGTACCACCATTGGCAACGACTCCATTAATGGAAACAAGAACATGTCCCACTAAAAGAATAAGTAACATTTTATTTTTTTCCAACAGGAGAACAACTCCTTTATCGTCCTACCATTAATTCCGTCTCTCTGATTGAAGACGACAGAGACCTTCTTGG
Organism: Volucella bombylans; assembly: GCA_949129095.1. NCBI lineage: Eukaryota > Metazoa > Arthropoda > Insecta > Diptera > Syrphidae > Volucella > Volucella bombylans. The sequence goes on from OX422144.1 coordinate 157,924,266, forward strand.
GATCGTAATCAAGCACCAACTCTAAGGGATAGCCAAATGTTTTTTCATGTTCAATGCGTGGCACATTATTGTCCAAGTTGAAAATCAAACCACCCGACTTGCTTACTATGTACACACCATAAATTATCATTTTATTTATTACTTAAATATTTGAGAAATATGTAATTAAATAAGGGGTTGGTAAATTGTTATTAATGGGTGAGATCTACTAAAAAAATTTGATTGTTGTTTGTTGTCATATGAAATATCATCAATAAGCTGTCAACGAAGTTGTCAGTGCAGAATTTATTTAACAGGGTGTCCAGAAAAAAGTCGTAAAATTTCGCTAAATTCTACATAAAAGTGTGTGCCGTTTGATCGATTTCTTTAAACACTAAACGTTGTGCTGTAATTAACATCTTCATATGTTGATGATTTCAAACATATAACTCTACATGGCTTGGGATGGATAATACTCATAGAGGTATCGTTCCGCGATGTTGTCATCATTCCCACAGCAAAACCTCCCAGGATGTTGTGTTACTTACTCCCAGCGCACTTAGTTGCATCACGATGCCAGTGAGCATTCTGCAGACTTTCCTACTGAGTGACATCAGAAAAGTTGCTGATCTCTTAGAAATGTCGGGAAGTCCTAACCGGAGACAGAAGCGGTTTTGACGTAGGTCTGGGTCATGAAAAACTCTCTAGACTTTTCTAATGATAAGTTAAATAAACATTGCCGTCCTCTTAATCGATTCTGGATCCATCTGTGAACACCCGACTGCATTCCTTTGCTGGCTCAGATTCTGGTCGAAACTATTCATGGGCTCAGGAAAAGTCGATTTCGTATTTTTTCAGCAGCAGAAGTTCTGGTTTCATTGCATCAAACGGCATGTCCATAAGCTCAGAGTCAGATGATGTGTACTAGCTTTTGGATCATGCCTAGCGTTTGTCTGATCCTAAAACGTATGCAGACCTAGATGTGATCAACGATTGGTGTACTAGAAATTACCCTTCAGTTAATCCTCTCAAAAATGAGGTTGTTTTCTTAACTAGAACAAGGAAGCTGAGTTGTCTGACTTAAAAGCTTAGTTTTGATGCCCTTTCGCCCAGACTGTTTTTAGTTGCTAGTCTGGTGAAGATCCTCTTCAGATTTTCTATTTTTTTTTTTGATAATTTGCGTGCGCTCAAGGGATTTAAGGACCCTTATAATGTTTGCACACAGCGTGGCAAAGGAAAATCAGGGAACATGGAAAGGGAGGTACCGGTGAACGCTGGTTTTAACTGTTTGAAGGTTATAATGACTAGGGAATAAAGAGTTAGGCAGGGCATTCCATAAGCGAGTTGTACGGCTTAGGAACGAATCACGATATTTTACCGTAAGTCCGAAAGTGGGCTTGAAAGTATACTGATGAGCATTCATATCGAGACGGGTGTTATGGTTAAAAGTTTGATTTTTATTTATTTTTTTATTTATTTATTTATATATTTCAAAGAATCTTTTACATTGGGCTTAAAAGCCTATAATTAACAGTAAAAGTTGTAAAAAGTATAGTTATAATCAATTTTAATTATTATTTATACATTCAGGTATTATTGATTTAAAATGACAAACTAAATTAATATTCATAATGACAAAACAAAATTCTTTATTACACTAAATATTAAATTTAATTATTTACTAAGTATCTGAATAAAACCGTCTCAAATTGTGTGGTGCCGCGAAGTCTTCTAATGAAAGAGGGTAAGCTATTACACTGCTTTATGGCATAAATGAAAAACTGACGCTCCGAGTTTCTGCAAGTGAACCTTGGTCGCAGTATTATAAAAGAACGAGATGAGTTAGTAAACTGTATTTTTTGAATTAGATATGAAGGTTCCTTGTTTAAAATGATTTTGTTCAATGTTTTAAGGGAAAAATACTTGAAATACATGTAAAGATTACAGCCTAGTATGTTACTTGTGTAGTTTGAAATATGATCATATCGTCGGAGATTGTATACATTTCGAGTTATATTATTGAACGCCACAGTTAGATTTCTTTTCGTTTCTGAGTTATGGCTAGTAAACAATTGGCACCCATATGTTATCATAGGAAGGCTCAAAGTTTTTGCCAACCTAAGTCGAACGTGTTGAGGAGTAAATTGCTTCGAAAGTGAAAGACTCCGTAAGGATCCATATATTTTTCCAACAACAGTTTGAATATGGTCATCCCAGGTAAGGATAGAATTAAATAGAATGCCTAAGTTCGTAGCTTTATCGACATATTCAATTTGCTCGTTTCCGAGATAAACTGCAGGAAAGTAGCTGTTATCAAGTTTATTTTTATAAATTATTAAGCATTTGGACTTTTGTGGATTGAGGTGAAGACTATTTGTATTGGACCAGCAAAGTATTCTTTTTAAATCAGAGTTCAATTTCACAACACCATCTTCAATCATGCCTAACTTGCAGCTTATACGAACTTGAGCATCGTCAGCATACAAATCGATTGAAGAGTATTCAGATTGGAGTGGAAGATCATTAATAAAGATCGTAAATAAGAGTGGACCAATTATGGATCCCTGAGGAACCCCACAGAAAAGATTTAAAGGATGGGACGTTTTATTACCAATAACAACAGCTTGGCTTCTTCCACTAATGTATGATAAAATCAGTTTTGCAGCTGTGTATGAAAACCGAAACTGTTGTATTAGTTTTTTAATAAGTCTTTTATGATTGATTTTGTCGAATGCCTTCGAGAAATCTAAGAGAACTAAAAATGAAACCAAGTCATTATCCATAGCATTTCTAATATCATCTGAAATCTTAAGAGTAGCGGATATACAACTGTGGTTTGGTCTAAAACCGGATTGGTTTTCACTTAAGAGTTTGAATGTTTTTAAAAAGGTTGAAATTTGATTGTGTAAAATTTTTTCCAGAATCTTTGACAGAAATGACAAAATTGAGATTGGTCTAAACTCTTCTTGAGATAAGCGAGTGGCTGGTTTTTTTAAGACTGGTATAACTTTAGCCACTTTCCAAAGAGATGGAAAAGAAGACGTTGTTATTACAGTATTAAAAACATGTGTTAGCACTGGAAGAATGTGAGGTAGGATCATTTTGATGAAACGTGGATGTATTTCATCAAAGCCAGTAGCTGATGATTTTATTTTAAGTAAAGCACTTAACACATCCGCATCATCCACCCTTTGAAATTGAAAGGAATGTCCACTACCGGGGTCCACAACCCGGTAGGTTTAGGATTTTGAATCCTATCTTGCAGGTGCAGAGATGTTTTGGGAGCACCCGACTAGATGTGGGCATTGTACTCAAATTTCGGTCGGATAAATGCCTTATATATTGAGGTCAGATCAGAGGGGGTAAAGTATTTCTTACATCGCTTGAGGAAACCTAGATATTCCGCAGCATTTTTGACGACATTCCAACGTAAGTTGTCACTGACACACAGACCGAGAATGGAAAGTTTATCGGTTTCGACGATGGCAAGTGCCATTCATGGACAATGGCTGGGAGTTTAAATTTCGATTTAATGACAGCAGACAGCATTGTGTTTTGGAAACATTAAATACTGTTAGTGGTTCTCCAATTAGTTATACTGTTAATATCAGAATTTAATGAGCTTAACATACGCTGGCGTTCCCTTTCTACAGCCGAAGAGCAGGACCGTGAGTCAGGGAACGAATATAAAAATCAGAGAGAATATATTGGATTAGAAGTAGCAGACAAGAGATCGTTGATGAAAACTAAAAAGAGTATCGGAGACAGAACGGAGTCCTGGGGCACACTAGCATTTATTTTGTGAATATCAGACTTGAGACCATCCAAAACAACTTGAATTCAACATTCCGAAAGTTAATTTCTAATCCATTGAAGAAGAGAGTCATCGATCCCAAAAGCACGCATTTACGATAAAATACGAGTGGGGTTATAAAAACATTTAATATCTTAAACAGATTAATAGCATTTGTTTAGCTGAAGTTTTCATATCCATCAGATTCATCCTATGTTTCCTTGCGTATTCACCATGATATCTGCCTGTACATCTATGAACAACAGCCATACTGTGCTCTGTGATAACGACAAACTGTATCCCGTCGCCTAATCCAAGATTAACGTAGCTTATGTCTCTACCAAACTTATAATGACTTTGGAAGGCACTTTCCTGTATCTCCTTCTTCATCGCTTACCTTTGCTAATATTCGTTTAGAAGCAGACCAGTAACAAAACCGTCAGTAAGTCATCAGAGCCACATCAGGGGAATGGAAGGCCTACAAAGTAGTGCTGCAGGAAATGAAGCTGAAGAACAGATTGATTGATTGTGGAGTGATACATCTGTAACCTGAAGACGATCTGAGGCAAGAAGAGATTTGTATTGACATGTCCGAGCTAAGTACCAATAAGTCTACGAAAGCAGACCGTCAAGAAGAGAGAAATTTTCAACTACATTCTCTTGCTTCCTTTATTTACAGTCAAAGGCTGCACGACAAATTGAAGCAATAAACGTTCGGTGAAGATGTCGCATAGACTTTACAATACGACAAATTGGGTTTTGAGAAGTAAGTAGACTTTCGACGTAGTGGAATGGTTACAGGTAATAAACACATTGCAATGCTACAAGACGTCTGCTTCGATCTGAAGAAAGCGTTCGATAATCCCGTTAACTTATACGGACGACACTAATATATCAAAAATTACTGGAAATATACATATAGATGAATGGTGAGCGGTTAATTGGTTGAGGACCCAGGACTGTAGCCATCTAAGTAGAATGATAAAAAACTCAGCCATCTTCACAAGGGGCGTTGTACAAATTCCGGTACATAAAATAACATGGAATATTAGTTGCACATATTTTAGTGATTGATAAAAATAGAGAAGACTTGTGTTCACTAGTCTGTCCGGCCTTTACCCGACGGATATCACTTACTAATCAGATTCAAAGGCTGTGTTTGGTGAAATATTGTGCCAAACAAGCAAGATGAAAGCTTAGATAATTCCTCTCTGCAAACAAAACCAGATGTTTCTCCGTAGTCTGGTCCATCGTGTTTCTCACACAACATATAACTTGCTTTCTTTTAGAAGTTAAATTGCCATTAATTTATCTACATCATACGAGCAATCACTTTTCAAGTACAACCTACACCAAAGTCGCGTTCAACTTGTCTTGATTTACAATGCCATACTGGTAATTTCTTGTTCTTAAAATAAATCAAAGTCGACTACATTTCACAAATAACAAAAGAAAAATGCTTTATTCTCTAGGTAAATGCAAAATATTACAGTTTTCCAAAAGAAACATACATATGCACTCGAATTTAAATAAATAAATGTCACAAATCGTGTACTATATGTGAATACTAAACAATAACTAAAAGCGAATGCAGTGTGATATTCACAGCGTGAATACATGTTAATATGAAGCAGCTTTGGTTAGATTGTGGTTGTTTGCCTTTTAAAATTTATCACCGTATCTCTTATGCTTCGCATACTAAAAGGATAAGATTAACTATGCATAGAATAACTTAAGTAATAGATAAGCAAAAGACTAATAATGCAATCTATAAATACGAGGATTCGGAGCATCATGCTCTTTAAGTGACTGGACATGGATTGCGGCAAGTATGGGAGGATAACGTTGTGATTGCACTAAAATAAAGAACAGAGGACAGAGGACACTAGCCTCATTTATTTATTGACTAGTCCTCTTGCTTTGGGATACGCTGATGCTGGTTTCTTAAGACTTTTTTGCTGTAGTGACTGCCTTTTGTTACTATCGACTTTGGAGGATTTAATGCTCCTCACTCCGTTTGTGCTGACTGACTGTGAGTTTTGATTTATTATATTTTCCAAACGATGTCGAATACTGTTTGTGTTGTCACCAATGTCTATGTCATCGCCGGTTTGCATGGCTTGTGCTAGAACTGCTTGTAGGGAGGCGGACACTTTTGGGCTTCGATATTCTTGTGTTGTTCGACATGGCATATCTAGTTCGTAGTTAACAATGTTCTCGCTCTTGAAACGGAGTGAGGTGGGCACATTCTTTTGAGACTCTTGTAGCCCATATTCTGATACAGGACGACGTCGTTGTAGGTGTGATACTGGTCGCTTCATGTTTCCATTGTCATTGATGCTCAGTGTGGAGAATTTCCATTCCTCTTGTTCTTCGTCATATTTTGCCTGAGTGTACAGGCGATTTTTGACTTCAACTGGCACGAAATTGTCTATGATGAGAAGTTGTCGCTTTAATTCCTTGACCAATTCATTTTGCGCCATTTCGAGCTCGCGCAAGTCCTGATTGTGTTCGAATTTGGTATCAGTAAGTTCTTGTTGAAGTGCCAAATATTTTGCATAGCATTTGGAGAGTTTCCTCTTCTTCAATTCAACTTCCTGCTCGAGAGAGGTAACAGTTTCGCGGATTTCTAAGGTTGTCTCCTCTTGTAGTTCCAATTGTTGTTGCATTTCAATTTCACGCTTCTTTCGTTCGGCGATTTCGCAAAGTTTCTTCTCAAGTTCCACCTGCCGCTCGGAATATGTATCCAATAAGTTCTTTCCTCCACGTACAAGTTGACTCTCCAATTCAGCCAATTTGGCTGCCAGCTGTGCTGTAGCGACTCTTTCGCGTTCGAGGACTTCATTTGATTTCTGATCATCTTCCTCTTTTGGCGCCTCTTCTTCCTCTTCCTCCTCCTCTTCTTCTTCTTCTTCTTGGACTATCGGCTCCTGAGACTCACGATTCTCCTGTTGTTTAACTTTCTTTTGCTTCTTCTTTGCTCGTCGTTCAGCCCGCTGGCGGGGTGCAATAACTCTCTTCAACCGCTCGATCTCTTCTTGGTACTCTTTTAATTTGGCATCTTGTGGGTCTTCGTTCTTCACCGGTTGATTCTGGATTGTCTTGGCTCGGGAAGCATACCTTAGGGTAGTTAATGTCTCATTGTAATTGTAAGCAGATGGGCCAATGTTCGCAATCATGATTGTCTTGGAATTGCCACCAAGGGAATCTTGCAAAAGCCGTGTTAGCTTTGAATCTCTGTAGGGAACATGTGGAGAATTCTCTGCCAGGGCAGAGATCACATTTCCCAATGATGAGAGCGCCAAATTAATTTTACTGGCTTCCTTAAGGCGTTCAGCACTAGCACCAGTTTTCGATTGCCTCTCACTACCAGCCAAATCAATGAGATTTAACTTGCCTACCTTCACTGCATTCGTCTCAGTGTCGCACATCTCTATCTTGATCATGAAAATGGCATGAGATCTGGAACTATGCTCATTCATGTTAGTAAATCCAACTGTTCTGTTCTTATTACCCTGCTGCATCACATTCAACATATCGTCAACACTCTTGCAGTTAACTGAGTGTAAATTGGGGACACAAACTCCCAGATTCTCCCTCTCACGTAGTTCTAAGTGCTTAGTATTCGGTCGTAAGAGATCTCTTAACTCCTCCATGTAAATCTCAAGGTATGACACATCCACCAGAAAATTCATATTCTCCGTGCGATTTATATGCGACCAAATTTGGTCAAACGAACGTGGGATAATGCCCATCAGTTGTTCATTACCCCTTATTCCTTCCATTGTAAATGTCTTGCCCGTTCCCGTTTGTCCATAGGCGAAAATGCACCCATTGAATCCTTCCAGCACACTCGATACCAATGGCCATACAACTTCATTGTAAACATTAATTTGCGTGGAGTGATGGTCATAAGCTGCGTCATACGTAAACACCTTCCTTGCCTCTTTGTTTTGTTCTTGAACATTGGCGATCTCAACTACGCCCCGATTCGGATAAACGGTGATGATTTCTGCAGATCCCTCACTCTTCTCTCGATTGCTGATAGGGCGGCAACGTACCACCACCTGTACGCACTCATTTGCGACTTTTTCTTTTTTGCTCTTAGCACTCATGGTGGCTGACCTTTTTGTTGTTCTTTTCTCCTGTGTGTATCGTTTCCCAGCCGACGAGAATGGGATGAGGACGTCACAAGTCTAATAAATCGATAAACCGAATAAAATGTTTCCTTCACTCTTCTTTGGATGAATAAAAGATTAAAAAAAAAACTTACGTTCGTTAAGCGTATGCAGTCAGCATCCGCAATTAGAGTTTATCTTCAAGTGGTTTGTTTTTACTCGGATTTGATTGTTTTATTGTTGAAAATAAACTATTAGTCACGATGAGGTCGAAGGTAAGCCAAACCGTTTTGAAAGGCTTTTCAAAAAAAAATCTATTTGAGTAGCAAGGCGACAATGGGGGATTAATTTCGAAAATTTAGGAATATCTCTCGAGTTTTTAATTTATCAAAAGTTTTTCTGTCGGTTTTTTCTCTGGTGAGAACTTAAATTTATTATTTTTCGATGAGGAGAAAAGAAAAAGTTTATGCAAGTGGCTAATATCCCCTTCTACTTGACAGATGTGACAGTAGGTAGGGATTTGACAGTTTACTAGAAATGCGTACGTTCAAAAGCGCATATTTATCTTAAATATTGTAAGATATGTTAGGTATAAAAATCCAATGGAGACAGATCCTGAGAATTTAAACGCCATAAAATGACATAACATCTGTCTTACTTAATAGATATAGTGTGCGGGGTGCCTTCCTGATAATACACAACGGTGCTTTTTAATTGCAGAGGTATACCCCCTAGTAGTTCTGGTTGTTCACTCCTCAAAAACTCAGGTCTAGTTCCGAATTAAGCTTAGGAGGAAGACGATATGGTGCGATTAGCATGTTATCCAATATTCACATATTTGATTTTGCACTTGTAACTTGCAAGTCAGATTTTGCTGGTGAGCGCTGGTGTTTTTATATTTCGTCAAAGAAATTCGTTTTTCTATATTACCCCCTAATAACTAGGGGTTATTAGTACCCTTAAAATGTTTGCACATAGTTGGGCGAATGAAAATTAGGGAGAAAAGAAAGAGAGATTGCGATGTACATTGGAAAGAATCACGGTATTTTAGAGCACATCCAAAAGTGGGCTTTATGAGCATTCATAAAGAGTTGAAAGGGGCGGAATACTACTGGCAATTTCGGTGGAGCACTGGTGGCGAAAATAGCGACAGAATGAGGTCCGGCAATTCATAGATGATGACTGAGCATTAAAATTTCGCTTTAGTGACAGCATTGTGTTTTGGAGGCATTATATGCCACTCTGTTGATATTTCAAATTTTAATTATGCTGTTGGTACGCGATATTTTCTATATCCACTCTACTTTTTACTGAGGGAAGAAACCCTTCAAATATACTTGCCACGATTATTGGGACGTGGTCGACCATTAGTATAAGACGACAGACAGCAGAACTTGTATTAAAATGTTCTCATTCATTGAATCGTGGAAATTAGTCCTATCCTATCCCTAGTAAATTGGAACTCATTAACAGCTTGAATCTTTGCTGAGTTCTCAGATGGTGTGTGTATAATGAATTGGATGCATATTTTCTGAATGCAAAACTCTCCAGAAATAAGTCTCGCTTGGATAAAAATACGTGCTTACTTTTCTAAAGTTTGTATTTTATGATTTCTAACGTAATACTTTATGCCGCCGTTGATCCCGTCTCTTTTAAACTAGAAAAGTTACTTATTGATATCTTAGCAGCTGACTCAGTCCCTTTAGGGTATTTTCTAATCTCGCTTGCTCACCATTGTCGTTGTAAAAACTTTGTCTTCTCCCTCTTGTGTTGAAAAGTTTGCAAAAAACGATTTTTTGAGAAGACGATGATATCTCGGTAAAGCAACTAAAAAGTTACGCAAATCACTGTGGAGTCATGGGACTGACGGTTTGAATTATAATGTCTTTTAGGTAGCCTACCGCTGAAAAAGTTTTTCTGGAAAAATTATTGCTAAAATCGAAGCGATTGCTGTGACAACGACTACAACTGCGAGTAACTGATAGAACTTTATATTTCGTCAGTAACGTAATGCGATATCCATTTTTTCCGCGTTTTCCAGAATTCGTTTTCCGAAATCTCTTCGGACCGGAGGGTGGTATTCTTTCTCAGGCATCTGATGCGAACTTTTCTTGGCGCTGTATAGCTACAACAGTTGGTGCCCAAAAAGGGTTCCACAAAGTCATGAAATATGACTTATTTAATACATAGAAGTACTTGGGAAGTAAATAGCTTTGTTTAGTGACGCTATTCCGGACTGTTCCGAACAGAAAAGTACAAGCTTTCCTGTTCAGTGAGAAAAATTTCTGTCCGAATTTGTTCTGCTCTGTGTTCAGTGAGGCTGTTCCTATCTGATCGGAACAGAAAATCTTGCACCTACTTTCGAAGTAGAACACAATTGTGAAAAATGTCAAAATCGGCTGTGTTGTTCTTTTCTAGTCTCATTCGATTTGACGTTTTTCACTAATCTGTGCTGTTCTGCTCTAGTTTTTCTTCACTGAACAAAGCTAGTATTATGAGAGAAGCACAATTTTCCAAAAGTCAGTGCCATTATTTGCATATGTTGATATCAATGACACAATGCATCGAGCTGTTACTGGTACTGAAACAAAAGTCACAAAAATAAGAATGAGAGCAAATCTCAGTATATGCTGTCAACAAGCAGGGACGCAAAACATCGACGAATCGGTCCGGTCGTCCCAATAGACAGCTACATCTTTGTAAAAACTTTTGTCTCTGCTATAAACTCTGATAACAATATCTCATCAAAAATGGATAAAACCATTATGAAAAGGAAAGGATAAAGTATATGTACTTATAAAGTTTACAAAGCCAATCTGCAAAGAAAGACTAGAGCAAATCATATGAGCAGGGCAAAAAGGAATGAACGTCGAGAAAAGAAATTGATGGAAGGGATCCAGAGCTGTTGTAGCAGGACAAAAATACCTTACAAAAGGATTAAGATGATACACCAAGGATACAACACATGAACCGAAGCCCCGTACGGTCTTGAGAATGTGGGAAAGACAATCGTTTTCGGTATCTAAGAGCCATACCCCTGTCTGATGGTGGCACCGAACTGGATGCTAGCCAGAGCTGAAAGAGTTAAAGTTGTATTCCAAAGTTGAAAGAAATATGCTTATTTTCGAATGCCATGCTAAGCGAATGGTTGAATGATTTTTGCAGTTTGAAGTGGCACCATTGCTAATTGATTGTTTTGTTTGTTTTTCAGAAAAAAAAATTGTAATGATCCCAACAAAACACGAGGCTATACTAGAATATAACCCAAATATTTATTGCTTGAGTCCATACAATAACTTGCAGAATTTGGCAGCACTTTACCAATTTTTGACATAACTGCTATCTAGACAATCCATTGCAGTGGAAAGCCTTGTTGTGTGTACTATTCCGCCATAAGAAAATATATAATAATAAAATAAATTTTATTATCGGACAAAATATACGTGTAGCACCGAATTTGGTCAATTAAAATCTTCAACAAATCATCAGCAATAAAACCACTGAACCTTGTTGCGCTATGTAGATGGCTCCAACATTTTTTTCCTTCGAACAGTAAACGCCGCCAAAATATTTTTTTTTCTTATTTACCTCTAATCGACGCAGCGTTAATACCAATCCAGTAGGATGGATCAAATGCTAAGTCCGGGCTTCTCGATACCTAGTGTCGGGACGCCGCTGCATCAGCAAGAAGCCGATCAACAAATCGTTCCAAACCCCGTATATCATCCGATGGCTCAGATGGGCAGCTCGCCCATGGGAAACCATGGAGGCAATGGACAAAACAGTATAAGTAATTATGGAAACGATATTAGCTCCATGGGTCTGCCTTCGTTGATGTCGACACCACAGAAACAAATGCAATCGTATCAGCCGAGTTATTCCACGCCACAGAGCTTAATGCAACCACAAACGCCGGTTGGTATCTTATGATTCAGTGTAGTGGATCTATGGTCAACGTCTGGTTTGTTACTTTGTATTTTAGCAAAGCCTTATGTCGCCGATGGTCCCAATGAGTGAACGCATCGAGAATATCAGCAATATCCACCAGACAATGGGTCCAGCAACACCGATGACTCCGATGACACCCGGTTCGGCAGATCCAGGCATTGTTCCACAACTACAGTGAGTAGAGAGCTCTTCCCCTCCCAGGATAGTAACATTGCTTCTTTCATTTAGAAACATTGTGTCCACCGTCAATCTAAACTGTAAGTTGGACTTGAAGAAGATTGCCCTGCACGCCCGTAACGCCGAATACAACCCGAAACGGTTCGCCGCCGTCATCATGCGGATACGTGAGCCCCGCACAACTGCGCTGATCTTCTCATCGGGAAAAATGGTGTGCACGGGGGCGAAAAGCGAAGACGACTCTAGGTTAGCTGCGAGAAAGTACGCGCGAATTATACAGAAGTTAGGTTTTACTGTAAGTACAGCTTGCACCTCAATTCTATGTCTTGGCTCATCTTCCTGTCTCTTTGATTGCAGGCGAAATTTTTAGACTTTAAGATTCAGAACATGGTCGGCAGCTGCGACGTCAAGTTTCCCATTCGTTTGGAGGGCTTGGTCCTTACCCATGGAACTTTCAGCTCCTACGAACCGGAACTCTTTCCAGGTCTCATCTACCGCATGGTGAAACCGAGGATTGTACTTCTCATATTCGTGTCGGGCAAAGTGGTTCTCACCGGTGCAAAGGTACGGCAAGAGATCTACGAGGCGTTCGACAAGATATTTCCAATTCTCAAGAGCTTCAAGAAACAGTCGTAGCGGCTCGACACTTACAACTTGCGCCAGGACAGAATTCGTATTTTCATTCTTTGTTTTTTTTTTAAGGAAAACTTTGCTTCAATAAATGTTACGGAATTTGTAATTTTATTTTAAGACAGAAACACCAGGACTCCAGAGTTTTCTTTTTGTTGTTTACAAAGCTTCGCACGGATCGGACTGTCAGATTGCTGCTGCTTAGAGGCATTGCGCCATGAGGCCACCAAGGTTCTCGAAATCGATCTTCTCTGTTATGTTCTTGGTCTTGATTTTCTCCTCCTGTGAAGCGATTAGGATGAGGTTGTTTCCTTGGTTCTTCCATCCATGACGCTTCATGAACTGCTCGAGTGTGGATTCTGGAAGGAAATTTTATCTTGCAACTGGTCTTTTATGGAAGAATTGTATTACTCACCGTCAATATCACCCAGGAGCTTTTTCAACAGATCCTTAGCAATAGATTGGAATGTGATTCCAACGACATGACACACAAACTTCCTTATGGAGTCGTAGAATCCGGTGATGTGTCTGAACAATTCGCGATTTTTATCGACTCTCTGCCAAAAAAGAATGAAATCGGCGCGCTCCAAGATATCCGCAAGGTGAATGATGGTTTGTACAGTGTCATCTTTGACTTGTTGAGGAAGAAGTAAACACTTGGCCATGACAAAGTCGGTGTGGGGAAGATTTGTCAGCGATTTCAGGAGGATTGTGTAGGTAATGTCAAAGTTCAAGACATGTGGATTGAATTGGTACAACTTTAGCACGGCTAGATTTGCTTCCAAGTCGTAGGTGTTGTTTTTGGCCTGTTCTTCGACGTAGTTCTCAAGCGTTTTCAAATGGTCGGGATTGTATCTGTGAGCAACAATGCATTTGTAGGTTAGAATTCGATTTTTGTTGATTTGTGATTGATGCTTACCTTTCGATGCAGCCCAGCATTTCGGAAATTGTTTGGCTGGTGCCATTTTCCATTTTAACCATGTGAGTCATTGTGAAAGTGATTAATTTTTTATTGAAATTTGGAAATAACTTGAGACAGGCGAGTCGATGCAAACACAAATGGATGAGTTTGACGTTTGAAAAGAGGGGAACACTGTGTGTCGGTAAGTCGGTGCCTCATGAATGTAGTAGAGTATATATGAAGAAATATAATTGTACTATGAACGGATGCGAAGACATTTTGTTTCAAACGCGAGAATAAATTATTGTGTTTTAAATTGCTTTGAAGATGTTGAATTATTGAAATAAGGATTGATAGTGATTTTTAAAAAAGGATTTCGGTGAGCGCATTTTGCTGATTATTTATATTACCAAGGGCCTTGTTCAACGTCTGATATTGAGAGAGGCTTTGACTGAAGGTTGAGATTATTTTGAGGTAGGTCAATACTGCTGTCATTCGAAATAATCGTCAATGTAGAAGGAAGTAAGTAAATTAAGGTCTCTTGTACCCGCTTACTTGATGATCCACGGACCCACTGATGGTCTCTGTCGTTACATAGCTTTTTTGATCGCAGAGAGCCAGCTCTTTGTTTGTCACATAATCTCTCTGACATTTCAATTTTAAACGCTAGTTGCTTTCATATTTCATATTGTTTGTTGGTGTTTATGAAAGGCAATGGCACACTAGAGAGTTCATGTTCAGGCGGTCATTATAGACTAGGTTTCCTAGGGGTGCTCAGGGGATTACCTGATTGGCTGGTTGGTTATTTGGCGCTACAGTTCGGGGTGAAACTGGGCCTCAACTAACAAGCCGGTCCAGTTAGTACGGTCTTTAGCAAACTGCCTCCAAGTCGGTTGAAGTTCCCTTCTACTTGTGCGAGCAACCTAAGGTGAAGTCTTCCTTTACTGCGTGTGTACCCCTTCGAAGATTCTGCGGGCCGGAGCATTCCTGTCCAGTTGCTCTACATGTCACGACCGGCTCTCCTCCTTCATTGCAGCGTCGCTTTGTGTTCTTCTTGTTTAGCTGAATGTGCTTGCCGACATGTTACTTCAAACCAGGGATTTCTTGATGGTGGTTGGTAGAAACCCAACGCATCAGTTGCGGAATCATGGTATGCGTTGGTACTTGATGTTGGCGGCATAGGAGTTGTTGAGAGATTTCGAGATACGGGTTCGGCGAAGATTCTGGCGATCCCTTGCAATTGCAGCTTTTATACTTTATATCTTCTCATGGTAGTTGTTCTTTGTTGTGGATTGGGAGATCGGCATTCGCACCTTGGCTGCAATAAGGTGGGGAACCGAGTGAATGTTGATTGCGTTGGGAACGTTGGGATGTCCAGAATATTGGAGGCTCGCAAAATGATCAATTTGATTTAGCGTTTGATGATCCGGAGACCGCCATGTCGCCTTGTGTATATTGAGATCAGGAGACCTTCTGCTTGCTATAGTGATATTTCGCCCTCCTTTCCTATCATACGAGTACTTCGGACATTGCTCATATGTCTTGTTGAGGAGCTTGTAGAAGCATCTTTTGGTGGTGCTTCTCCCGAAGGAGCATGGACGCATATTAGGATTGTCATAAGAAGCTCGCTCACGTGTCTGAAGCTCAAGACTTCTTGCTTAGGTCTGCCGCATATGGCAAATACGCATCCGAATTTACTCTGTTTATTTTCCCAGCTAAGGGTCCGAACACCTCACGTGCCAATCTGGAGGTCGTTGTCCGTTAAAGGTTTGTTAGGGTCGTCCGCAGTGAGTTCATTTCTATCCGAAGCCATTAGTTACTCGTACTTCATCGCATAATTTAATGTCTTCCGTATAGAGTTGTGAGCCCTATGACGGCATATGCCAGTATAATGCTACTGCAATTTTAGTCTGCATGAGTAAGGGTTTAGAGGAAAGCTGTTCATTAGAGCCAAGTTCGACCATTTGAAGTTAGCTCGATTAGCAAGTGGATTGTTCTTACAAGTATCATTTTGGTGCACATGCCGATCCCATTACCTGCTGTCGTTTCTTGATGCCTCCACTTCTTAAGTAGTGTCCTCCTGTCCTCCTAAATGTCCTCCTTATCCATTTAGCATTAAGGTCTCCGACATTAAACTTATGTTAAAGAATTTTGCGCTTAAACGCAAAGTGCTTTGATCTAATCCCATCCGCATGCTTATAGGTGTGTCAAGCGCACAATTTCTTCCTTACTTACCTCGAAACCTGTCTGAAGCAGTATATAATTTTCACGTTCATGAGTAAGTGATTGCCTTACTTCATAGTGGTAATTCTCGGTCAACCATTTGTGTAATCTCTGACTACATTCACGGACTAGCCACATCGAACGACCCGTACAATATAAAGTGGCTGCTTTTCTAGACATAGAGGGTGTCTTTAATAACGCCAACTCATCCGCGATCACGACTGAGCTGTCAACTCTGCGGGTAGACGACTCGCTTGGGGAGTTGAGCAGTCTTATACTAAAAAGCAGAATAATCAACTCCAAACTGGGTGAGACTTCGGTGTCCTCTCTCCCCTTCTTTGGTACTTAGTAGTTAATGAACTGCTGATATACCTGGAAGCGGGTGGTAGCAGGTGATTGATTTTGCGGATGACGTTGCTATAGCCATCCCAGACAAGCGTCTGATCTTGTCTTATTTTCCAGGAAATACAAATTTCAATTATAGACCCTCCTTTAATTATAGTTATCAAGTCCCTGCACTCAGTCCCAATAAATTCTAAAACCGCCCTTGAATGCCGATCATCTCTTATGGCGATGGCAGAGCAGTTCAATCTTCACCTTTGCCGGGCCACACACACATTCCAGGGAACGTTAGAGCCGATGAACTCGCCAAAATTGGAACCACTCTACCTATTCTACCGGAAAAGGGTAGCATAGATATACTTATCGCTACGTGCAAACCAATATTAAAGCTGGATGCTAATAAAAGAACAGACCCTAGGAGGACTGTTCGACCAACATGTCTAGGAACCAAACAGATCTGCCTAAAGCTTAATCTGAATCGCTCTAGAAGTCTGATTCTTCTAAATAGGAAACTCATAGGCAAACACGCAAGAAGGCTTGGCGCTTTTGTATGATTTCTGTAGAAGCTGCATAGACGAGCAAGAGGATGAGATAATCCTCCACCTACTCTGTACTTTCTTCTTCAACGACCTAAACGACCTAAAAAATATAGACGTAAACAGTCTCCTACGCTCATCGTAAGCTCAAACTGGTTCCACTAGTAAGAGGATTACAGATCCACGTGGCATCACAATCGGCCAATAGGCCTAAGTGGGTTGGTGTTTCCAACAGCCACTCTTACCTACCCTACCCTTTCCTCAACGAATCATAGTATGTATAGGTTTGCATCAAATTTTGCTCCCTATAGTGACAAAGTGCATGTGTAGGGCCAGTTGAATAACTGTTTCAAGTAGTGAATAACGTTGCATTTTCTTACAGCCTAATGATAAAGATTCTAGCAAAAAATCCTTTCAGGGGAAAGGAAAACGAAAAGATAGCTTTTCGTTCGTTCGCTCATTCAAAAGAAAATATTCTGAGATGAAAGATTAACCAACCCCGGATGTAATTGATTCAACTGCTAACGACCCAAGCAAACGGCACGAGGACAATGACTTTCAGATCTGTACGTGGAATGTTAAGATGGTTTACAAGCTACATGCAACCGAACAACACATAGAGACGGGCAGAAAGAGAATGAAAAGCTGTGCCATTTGCCATCGTGATGCCTGTAGGGAATGGAAGGAACGAATATTTGGATACGGATTTGTCATCAAAGGCAAACTTGAGAGTGAAGTTTTCCAACACTAGCCTTATTTCTATGTATTGTACTCGTATGTGCACGCGCTACTCTTGGGGAAAAAAATCACGACGGGAACGAGGTCCTTGACATGACCTATGAGGTCGCCCACAATATTATATTTATTATAGATAGACTTACATATGTCTAGCTTCGGCTTCCTAGAAAAACTCTTCTTCTCCATAAAATGACAACCGGGAATGGACGGTGCTTTCTTAAAATCGGTAAAAACTGCACATACCCTGTTTACATACATATGTACGAGTATGTCAGAAGAATATAAAAACGAGGTAATGCCGCCGGGGTAACTGCCCGGCCATTTAAAAAAAAAATACGTTACGAAGCATCAACAAGCTTCGGATATGGACGGATCTACTGTTAACAACCCACGCAAACGATTAAAGGACAATGAGCTTCGGATATGCACGTGGAATGTTAGGTCCCTTAATAGACCATGTTGCGCTTAACGATGCAAATGCGCCCTTAGGCATTTACCGTAGATGCGCACCCTGCATGCCAGCACTGCGAAACTTAAATATTATCCCATTGAATCCACCACCGAACTCCTGATCCTCCAGTATTATGGGTGTCCGTACGTTCCGAGGAGCCAACAACGACTCGGACCATTACCTTGTTGTAGCCAAGATACGGTTGCCGATATCCCAAACTACGCCAAGACAAACTAATGCTGTGAGGAAATTCGACGTCAGACGGCTACAATCGCAAGAGATCGCCTTTTCCAATCGAGTGTCTCTTAATCTCTTAAGAGGTCCAATACCGCCAGCATCAAGCATCGAAGACCATTGGAAACACTGCCAAAACGCCATCAGAGGTGCCGCTTCTGTGTGCTGGGTTTCATTCGTCCACCACAATGAAACCTCTGGTTCGATGATGAATGCCGGCAAGCACATGCAGCTAAGCAAGATGCATATAAAGCGGCACTGCATAGAAGGACCAGAGCTGCTCATGAGCTCTATGAGTGGAAGAGGAGAGACGAATACCGGCTTCTCAGGTGGAAGAATAAAGAGCATAAGAAGCGCGCGGTCGAGGCAATTGAGAGACGCTACTCCAGGAATGAGGTTCGGAAGTTTTACCAAAAGGTAAAAATAACATGCCACGGAAACAAACCCCGAACCGAAGCCTGTAGAGATGAACAAGGGAACATCGTGGTAGAGTCGCAGTCGATGCTAAGGATTTGGAAAGACCATTTCTGCAGACTGTATGACGGCGATGACGAACCAAATACCGCTGTCAGGCAGAATCAACCTTTCAATCTGGACGATGATGACCAACAATTCCGTCCACCCGACCTGGACTAAGTTTAACAAAGCTGCTTTAACGGACGGCCTGACTGCCCAGCTCTTCAAAGTGGCAGGCAATGACTTGGTAAGGAGCATACACCAACTCATCTGTAAAATATGGTCGGACGAAAGTATGCCCGATGAATGGAACCTCAGAATTGTTTGTCCGATTCTCAAGAAAGGAGACCCTCTGAACTGCGCCAATTACAGACGCATCAGTCTCCTTAACATCGCATACAAGATCTTATCTGCTGTATTGTGTGAACGCCTGAAGCCGTTCGTCAACAACCTGATAGGTCCATATCAGTGTGGTTTCAGGCCAGGAAAGTTCACCATCGACCAAATATTCACACTGCGGCAGGTCTTGAAGAAGACCCATGAGCTTCAGATCGATACACACCACCTATTCATCGACTTTAAGGCCGCGTATGACAGCATCTATAAAGACGAGCTATACAGAATGTCTGCTCGTCTGCCAAACTCGTCCGTCTGTGCAGGATGACGATGGAGAATGCAAGGTCGGTAAAGATCTCACCGAGACCTTTGATGTCCAGAAAGGATTTAGACAAGGTGATGCGCTGTCATGCGATTTTTTCACCATCGTACTTGAAAGAATATTGAAAACATCACGATCAAACACAAGAGGCACTATCTTTTAAAAGTCCGTCCAAGTACTCGCATACGCCGACGATGTTGACATAATCAGCAGAAAGCAGCGTGATGTCAGTGGCGCTTTCGCAAGTATTGCGACGGAAGCGGCGAAAATGTGTTTAGCAGTCAACGAGGGCAAGACTAAATATACGCTGTCAAGCAAAAGACAACCAACACCAACGTCTCGGGCAGAACTTCACCCTCGACAGATATAACTTTGAGCTGGTTAAGGACTTTGTCTACCTAGGCTCCGCTATAAATACAGACAACGACACCAGCGCTGAGATCAAACGAAGATTAACTCTTGCCAACCGCTGTTTCTTTGGGCTAAGAAGGCAATTGAGTAGCAAAGCCCTCTCTTGGACAACAAAAGTCACCCTTTATAAGACCTTAATAATCCCGATCCTGCTCTATGGCTCAGAGTCATGGACATTATCAAAAATGGATGAGAGTGTTCTTGGTTGCTTCGAGAGAAAAATTCTACGGGCGATCTTCGGTCCCGACTGCATTGACGGTGAATGGAGGAGGAGATACAACAATGAATTCTACGGACTGTACAGTGACACCGACTTAACCAGAAAAGTGAAGATCGAAAGACTGAGATGGCTGGGTCACGTAGAGCGTATGGACACCAATGTTCCTGTCCGAAAAGTCTTCGGATCCGCTCCCGAGAAACAGCGCAGTAGAGGAAGGCCAAGACTCAGGTGGCGCACGCAAGTGGAAGGGAACCTCAGTCAATTTAGCGTGCGAAACTAGAGACATAGGGATCGAGCTGCTTGGAGACGCTTTTTGACTGAGGCCCAGGCCACCCCGGATTGTAGCGCCACTTAAATTAATGTAAGTAATGAACTGTCAGATGAGTTTTTTGTCGTCATTCTTAAAACATTATAACAAATTCACAGATCAACACAGTTGGAAGGGGACCTCAACTAACTTGGCGTGCGACATTGTGATAGATACATAGAGATACATAGAGTAAAGTAAACTGAAGTCAGTAGTAAGTCAATGTCACATGCTTCTCTTCCAATAGTGTCTCTTCCTAATCAGTATACTTTCTGCATCGCATTTATTTCAGACATATGGAATGTACGAGTATACTCGTAGTACATACATTTTGATTTCCATGTACTCGTATACCCTCAAATCTGTGTCTATATGCAATCCGGATTGGTATCCATATGCATGTCGAAGTACCTCTATACGGTGGCCCGACTACATACAATATCAAAAAAAGTTTTTGCCGAACGTCCTCAATTTTCGTACATGTGGGTGGAAGTTTTTTCGGAAATGCTCTTGCAGTTCTGGGAGTTGAATTCCATATACCCTGTGAGATTCAGCATACCCACATCGCCAGCCAATATGAGAATAACCGACAGTCACCGTGAGGAAGTTATGATGAGATTTTACCCACCGCAGTTCATATTCCAGAAAGCTAAAACGTCTGTTTACTAAAATCAAAAGGTTTTATAAGAAAATTATTTCGCTTCACCTCTCCCATAAAGATTACCATTATCGCCATGTTAATATGTATATTGAGCATATCAATGTAGGTAGGTACATGGTGTCTATCCGGATTGGCAGAGAAGGCTCAAAACATATCAATCCCCAAACAATACTTTCCATTGTTGGTAGGTAAAGGACATGTCCTGTCTCATCTATCAAACTATGACTCAGAAGGTATGATACATACATAATTCTCGAGTTTGAAACCGAGGCATTTCAAAAATGCGTAACATTGTACTCGTATATCCATACGAATGCTTGTTCCTGTGTACAGAGGTCTTATTGAGAGAGAGTATCGTTTCCAAAATGAAGAATATTTTCTTGGTCTAGTAAAATTGACGGATTGCCAATTACATAATGTTTGGGAAACAGATTCACGCACACGCTTACACGCATGGTATCCTGTTTTCACAGAACGTCGAGAATTTGATTCGTTTGCGGGTAAAATAAGTTTCCTCTCGGTGCACTGAATTTAGCATTTAATTGAGGATAAAGACCAGATGAACCTGGGGTTTCCTGTGATTTCTGTGATTCCAATGTTTCGGACGGGATAAAACCCCTAATCCACGCATGAACAAATGTGCAAATAAACGGTGAAGTTTTAACACGATCATGGCATTACGAAGACAATAGGAGGCTAAGAATGCCAACTTACACAATTAGCGGGCACACAAAATGAAAATGAAAATGAAAACGCATCGTCAGAAATGAAGGAAGTATGTTTTTGAAAAGCTCAAAATTCCAGATGGATACGGATGCGAGCAGTAATACTTACATACGAGTATGTACATATGTATGTATGTCGGTTGTAAGTTAGTTTTGTGTTGGCTGCAGGATTAGAATTGTTTCAGATGGACTATAGGACGTGTGTGCAGGATTAGGTTTTGAATATGTCAGCATCGTTTGTTTGAGGTTCACATGATGGTGGTTGTTAAGGGAGCGTTTTACCTGGAACACACACATACGTTAATACATATCCATTAGTGGGGTATACATATATCATTTTCAAATATTTATTTAGTGGTGGAGTGGTAATATTTTAGTTTTTAGAAAAGTTTTCATAAAAAATAAATGGTGTCTCTGCAAGAGGGGAATACTTAAAATTTAAATGAAACACTTTTTTTTTTTGAAAATACAGTGAAACCTGCGAAAATTAGCCAGCTGCTGTGCAAGGATTTTTGGCCAACTTATAAGGGGGCCGTTTTTTTTTTTTTTTTATTTACCCTTGTGTTCCTCGATTTTGGTTCAGAACTTATAAGATTAGGTCTGGTTGGCTTATCGAGACATATAAAAGAAGCTGATTAACATTATGAATAGCATCATCGGTGGTAATGGGTTGGCAGTCAGCATCTTCGTATTCATCTTCTTCAGATTCTTCACTTATGTCTCTTGTATCATTCCGAACTTCTCTTAAAACGTGTGTACAGTCAAACCTTCATTTGCTTTTGTAACCTGATCTGCCGGCAACAACTCTGCCCTTATATTTGCAGGTGAGTTTGCTATTATCGCAGCTATTTGAAGATCTTCGGCATTACCTTCGATGGGGTTAGCATCAGCCGGAAATCCAGCGCGATAAGAACATGGTTGTATTGTTGATGCCTCGACATTGTTCCAGGCAGAAACAATTCATCTAATGGCGTCTAATATATTCACCGATTTTGAATATGTACTTCCTGACTCGCACTCATCGATTTTTGCCAAGAGTGATAGGAGCATTTTGAATCTGTATCGAGTTTTTACATTTTGAATAATACCCTGGTCCAAGGGCTGAATTTCCGGTGTAAGGTTTGGCGTCAAATATTTTACGACGACATTCGAATATTCATTTAAAGCAGTATGGCTTCTTACATTATCGACAAGGAGGATGATTCGCCTTTTTTGCAGTTTCATTTCTTTATTAATGCCAATCGTTGAAAAGTCCAACAATCGTCATACAATGTACAATAAGTTATTAATGCCAGATTTGTCCCGTGACAAGGCATTCATATTTTCAAACATCAAAGACCATTTTGTATAATCGTGTGGATAGGATCGAATAAAGATTCCCGACATAAAGAACCAGGAATTGTTCCCTCCTACTTTTAATGTTTTCCGCGACGACGATCCTACCCGCACAAATAAAGATTCCCCCTGTCGAGGCGTCCTATTGGCGATGGACAACAGCCTTAACTCTTCTCCCATTACAATTTCTTCATCCTCTAAAGCCGACTTTGTCGCAATAAAAATATCACTGCCTCTCAACTCCCTTTACGTTATATGTTGCTACATCCTACCAGCTCAACCTATCGAATCTTACCATTTTGTTATTGATGCGATCGATCATTTAATTGACCTGTCAGACCCTATTGATGATATCCTTATTTTCGGCGATTTTAATCTTCCTCAGCTACAGTGGACCCCATCAGATGATCAATCGTTTTTCATCGCTTCAAATGCCATCTCAGCTAAGGAATGTCTCTTCTTAGATCGCTTAACAGACTCAAGTCTATGCCAAGTCAGGGGTATATCCAATTATATGGGCAGGCAATTAGACCTTATTTTCACAACAGATCCAATTAACTCCTCAGTCTCACTTTGTCTCCTATCTCTCTCAACAATCGATAACTACCATCCCCCCCTTCTACTTTAATTTTTTCATAACTCTTCATTCCAGTCCACTCCCCCCACAACTCTCTCATCCCACGACTTTCATAAAGCAAACTTTCACAAAATCAGTGAATATCTCAGCAGATCCCTCTTTAACTTTCACAACTTAATTATAAATGATGCGTTATCCATTTTTTATAAAGAAATATTTAATTCTTTTTCCCTTTACGTTCCGTTTTCCCGCCTTAAAACATCATCTACTAGTCCTCCCTGGTATAATCGCAAGCTTCGTTCCTTACGAAATCAGAGAAATAAGTTATGGGCTGTTTTCCTGCGTACCAGATCCTTTACCGACTATTCCATCTATCTTGGTGCTTATCTTCATTTCACCGAACTTTACGATTCCCTTTACCAGCGCTACCTTAACAATGCGCAAGTCAACCTTATAAACCACCCTAAGTCCTTTTTCCAATTTGTTAACTACAAAAGAAAGTCCGATGGTTACCCTCCTTCCCTCTCTTTCAACAACAGGTCATCAACCGATCTACTCACCATTGCCAACCTATTTGCCACATTTTTTAAACAATCCTTCACCAACGATTCCTTTGTACCAGATCCATCCTATTTTAGTTACCTACTGAACTTCTCCAATGGGCCACTTCTTTCTCATATTTTGGACCTGTCTTATATCGAATATAAATTACACCAACTCAATGACGAATTCACACCCGGCCCAGATGGCCTCCCTGCCATATTTCTTAAAAAATGTTCTTCCTCTCTTTCCCTTGCCCTTTCTAATCTCTTCCGTCTATCCCTTTCACAAGGAGAATTTCCTCAGGTTTGGAAAACCACCTTCATAACCCCGATCCACAAGAAAGGATCAAAGAATGAAATAACCAACTATCGTCCCATCGCTAAACTCTCCCATATACCCAAACTCTTCGAAAGTATTTTGTATGAATCTCTAAGCTTCCAATGCAAATCACTTATTTCCCCTAGACAACATTGCTTCTTAAAGGGTAGGTCAACCACCACAAATCTCGTTGAATTCGTATCCTTTGCCCTCTCTGCCCTAGAGAATGGCAATGAAGTCGATGTAGTTGCAACCGATTTTAGCAAAACCTTCGATAAAATCTCTCATCGGTTAATTATCTTTAAATTGTCTGCCCTCGGCTTTGAACCCATATTGTTAAAATGGATATCCTCTTACCTCGAAAACCGTTTTTACAGTGTTCGTTTTAGGTCAGCCCAGTCCGTTCCATTTTTGGCCACCTCTGGAGTTCCACAAGGCAGCCATCTCGGTCCCCTTCTTTTTATATTAACCATAAATGATCTCGATATGATCATCAAACACTCGTCTGTCTCCCTTTACGCCGACGATACCAAATTTTTCAAAACCATTTCCTCTCCCCATGACTCTTTCCTCCTTCAACAAGATCTTGATAGTTTCTCGATCTGGTGCCTCAAAAATTCTTTGGAACTTAACATCGCCAAATGCCAATCCATCACCTTCTCACATAAGCGGAACCAATCTCCTCCCCGACTCTATCTTCTCCATAACCAACCTATCTTCTCCGTACAGTCTCTTCGCGACCTCGGCATTTTGTGTGACAGCGAGCTCAACTTCCGTTTACATATGGATGAGATAATCCTCAAAGCCAACTCTGCACTAGGTTTTGTAAAACGGTGTTCCAAAGAATTCACCAACCCATACCTGACCAGGTCCCTCTATATTACCTTTGTCCGCCCCCTCCTAGAGTACGCCAGTCAAGTATGGTCCCCATATCATCGTGCTCATATCTCGAGAATTGAAGGCATTCAGCGCCGTTTTCTTCGATTTGCTCTCCGAGGTATACCCTGGGACGATCCTTTTAATCTGCCCCCCTATCAAAACCGTCTCAACCTTATCAACTTAAACACCCTCGAAGATCGCAGAGATGCAGCAGACTTTCTCTTCATTCATCGACTCCTTTCAGGTCACGTTGAATGCGCGTCCCTTCACAACTCCATTTTCCTCAACACTAACCCTCGTAATCTACGTACCCCTCGACTCTTCTATCTACCAACCCACCACACCTCCTATGGCGCGAACGAACCAATCTCCCGTATGCTACGACAAATCAACTCAAACCCTACCGTCTTTGACTTTCACCGCACCACTTCCTACCTCAAATCTGTTCTCCTTCACCACTCCAACCAACCTTAGTTTTAAGTTTTAGTTTAAGTTTATTTTTTAAGTTATAGCTTGTATTAAGCCGAATAAATGGGGGCAGTCGCCTCCACCAAAATTAAATTAAATTGAATATTCACAAGAGTCTCGATTGGACTTGTAAGGACGCTAAAATTTTTTTTCTTGTTGAAACCATGTCGGTGCTGAATGCTCATACTCGTATATTTAGGTGTATGAATCAAAGTTTGAAATTTTTCAGAAAATATAGTGCCTAAACTAAAAGTCTTTTTGTTGATTAAAGAGAAGCTCACAATTCCAATCAGATGTACATATGTAGGTAAAAGAATCATTCTGTTGGGCGAACAGTATGAGGATACGTAAAATGAAGTGCACTTTTCCGAAGCAGTTTGATTGTAAATATTCATAAATATATTTAGAATAGTACTTAATAGCCCATCGTAAAAATAAAGTCCTCAACATCTGCCCTTATAAGCCAAGAAACTGAAAATTTTCAAATCAAAAGATTACACATCCGTTAATCCTTCACCGGGATATTGTTATGAGATCAATTTACTGTTAATTGAAATCCTTTCAAGTAATTAGATCTATTTCAGAAATCCTATGCCATCAGCTGTAGTTGGTTTCTATTTCTACCTGTAAGACAAAACCCTTTTATTAATCAGCAAAATGTTGCCATGCCTAAAGAGAGCACTACGTTATTTTTCTGACTTAACAACTGGATTTAGTTTTAAGGAAAAAAAAAGAAGAATTTTTAAAAATTCCCGCCTTTCATTCGGGGAAAGGATTTTCACTGTGACCGCTCTAGTTATGATCCCTTTACTGTACCAACAAAAAGCCAGGCGGTTCGTTTTGTGTGCGGTGAGAAAGCAAATTGGACGATGCTACGATTTAAATGATCCCGCAACAAAAGGATGCATAAGTGTAATGAATCCTTTTACTGGCAGGAGGCACTCGCCACGCAGTCACAGTTTCGTTGAACAATTAGAGCATTACAAGAGATAATAAACTTCTTAAACTACTCGTACGTACAAAAAAGACACTCTTCAGTGTGGTAAATTTAAATGACCACAAAATCAGCTGTCGGCTTACGAGTATGGTGTATTCGCAACTTCAGTCAATTGAAGTTTTTATGCAGCAAACATACCTCATGTTCCGCATTCATGGAATTCAGCAACTCCACGAAGTATGTATTGCAATTTGAATCACTGATGCGTGAGATTCATTTTCATTTTCATTTTCAATTTAGTCACCCAAGCCACAAGTTGTGTCAACAAGCCAGGTTACCAAATGGACCAGTGTAGCTATAAATAGCCAGTTTCTATCATGAGGAACGTCATAGGCTTTCAACATGCGGTACCTCAAGGTGTTCATTCTGATATTTTTCGTTACGTCCGTTGTTTCGGCTAAAAAGGACGAATCTAGTGAGGAAGAAGAGGAAAAGAAATACGGTGAACATCATCACGAAGAGAAAGGTCACAAGGGCGATAAGGGTCACAAGGAGAAGAAACACTGGGAGGAGGAAGAGAAAAAACATCACGAAGAGGACGAACACGGACATAAATACGAAGAAGAAGGTGGTAAGAAGAAAAAAGATTGGGATGAAAAGGACGAACATGGAGAACATCAGGAACATGGCGAACACAAAAAGGGTGGGAAGCACCATCATAAGAAAGGTCACAAGAAAGGTCACAAAACCTCTGAATACCACAAGAAGGCAAATAAAGATGAATATTACAAGGAGAAGAAATTCTACGATGACGAGGATAAAGAAGGACATCACAAGAAATACGGTAAAGGACATGAACATCATGAAAAAGAGGAAAGCGAACACAAGAAAGGCGAACACTCTGAAGCGGCTGAAAAGAAAGGCAGCAAAGGACACAAAAGCCACTACAGCAAAGGACATCAGGATGAAGATCACAAGGGATACAAAGATGAACATAGCCATGATGAGCACTTTGACCACCATGAGGATTATGGTAAGAAAGGTGAAAAGAAAGGTGGACATAAGAAAGGCTATAAAAAAGGACATCACTAGAAAGGTTTCAATCAATGGTTTGCTCAAATAAAGTTGAACTTCAGGAATTTGTTTTTCTGTGTTTACAATCCCCTATAAGACTCTAATTGTTTTACAAGGTTGTCCTACAGGCGACGACTAATATCCACTGCCAAGTACCTCATGTTAGTTAAAGAATCCATTACATCCTTACATTCTTTTGTTGTGGGATCATTTAAATCGTAGCATAGGCCAATTTGCTTTCTCACTGAGGACAAAACGAACCGCCTGTTGAAATAAGACGAGATCTTAATTACCGTGGGCACTGCAAGAGTCATATTCTCTTTTCGGGGTAACTTGAAGGAGGTAAGGGAACAAGAATTCTAAGTTAAATCCAGTTATTAATCTAGGGATTAACAATTGGACTAGGACTGCTAGGTTAGTGTTTTGAGTTGCTGAAATCTTGTTACAATGTGCAGGTAGGTTTGTACTCGTGTTAAGCAATCTCGAGAAGATCCAGTTATTCAAATGGATTTCAATTAACTACAAATTGATCTCTAAACAGAGAAAGGGTTTTCCGTCTGGTCTCTCAGACTAGACTATTAGAAAGCGAGCTTAGGTTCTGTTGTCTACTTGGATAATATTATTGAGAATTTTTGCCTGTCTTGTTTTAAGCAGCACTGAACTTCGACAAGTATAGTATCGGATGTCATTTAGTATCGCTATGACTATTCAAACGCAAGTTTTGTCATCATACTAGGACAAACAAAGAATTCATATTGCCTCCTAGCCAATTGCCGACAGGTCCAGTCAGAGATATGATCTTACTTAAGGCTTTAAACTGGAGGGCTGTGGAAGTCTTAATGTAGTCGGGCTTATGTACGTAGGCTCTTAGGATGTTGTGTCATTCATAGGTACTTAGGTGCTTTGCAAAAGCGTTGTGCCCGGTTACCATGCCGGTAAGTGGTATAAAATCTTTTCTACCGATGGAAAGCAAGAATGTCGCTGACTTCTTAAAGACATCGGAAAGTACTCGTTTGGTCTGCTGGCATACTGGAGTACTCGTATTATACTCGTACCATCTGCAGGTATTTTTCATTTTTTTTCCTGTCGGAACAGAGCACCCACAATAAGAACTAGTCCATTGTACTGCTTGTAGATATGTTGCATCAGTTATGACCAGCACATTTACGTGCTTAGCAAAACCGTCACGACGCCAGTAATCAGCCTGCAGTCTTTCCTATTAAAGGACAGCAGGAAGGCCGCTAAACTCATAGAGGCGTCGGGAAGCCATCGGCAGTTGTGCTCGTATGAAACCCTACTGTCAATAGAAGTACTAACCGAGGGCGCAAGCAGACTAACGTAGGTTCGCGTCCTGAAAAACTTTCCACTGAGCCTTGCCGAGCATCTTCACCGGCGATTTCATTTCCCATGATTCAATTTTGACCTGGGACCAAGACTAGACTCAGTGAATTTACCCTTCCGACTGTGTTCAGTGATGTCTGGCATTCTCGAACTAGCTTGGAAGTCATAAGAGGGTTTAGCAAGGCTCTAAGCGTAGCTTTGCTTTCGCTACAGATGAAAATGATTCGCCCCTTCCACCGGTTCTTCACAATATAATTTGTTGCCATCAGGATTGCGTATATCTCTACCTCGTAGACAGACGTAAGTTTTCCTAATGAGGAGCGAAATCTAACGTTGTCGTCCTCCAGAAGAACACCAGCGCGGCGTCCTATATCGGTTTTGGAGCCATCCGTGAGGATCCAACTACGAGTACATTTCTTTCCCAGCTCAGATTCTCTCCTAAACCAGTCGATTTTGTGTTTTTTTTTTCTGCAACAGAAGTCCTGGTGTCACTGAAAGCTAGTCGGCGTGCAAGGTCACCATCATCATCATTTCTAGTGCGTGTTGTACCAAGGCCCACTTATTTTTAAACGGAAGATGGCTTTGAAAGTGCAGCCAATAATGTGAATATTAAGAGTGGGATCTGCAGGTATATTACTCTCAAGAAACACAATTTTTAATTTAACTCCTGAGCGAGGATGCAGACAGTCCTAAGGCGGATTCGGTTTTTGAGAAAGTCTTTTCTGAGCCCTAACTAGCAAGGAATCAAAGAGCTCTGCTAGTTGGAGTGACATGTTAACTGATGATAAGATCCCATTTTGACCTGGGGCCAATAAGACTCAGTGAATTCAACCTTACGAAGTGCGTTAAGGAAGCCTTGTATTCCTGAACTAGCTTGGAAATAGTGAAAGGAGTAAAGCAACGCCGTAGGCGCAATTTCGCTATTTCTGCAGCCTCTGGTATTTCGTTCCCACCGATTCTTCACAATATAGTTTACTGCCATCAGACTGCGTATATTTCCGCTGGGAAGCTATGCACAAGTTTCTGTTGACCTTAATGTCATGTGCACTGTGGAGTAAACTCTTATGGAGCTTACTCCGAACTTATAGATGCCGAAAGCGGCGTTTTGTCGAAACCGATGAGCAGCTTAGTGTGAGCTGATTCTTTATTTGATTTGAGTAAATTTCCTCCAATAAAGTCGATGTCGTCATACGATATTGCCTTCCATGTTAACATGCCACACTAAACCTAGAAGTTACACTGAAGAAAGAGGTTCAAAATCCGATTCATGCCTAGAATACATAGCTTCAGAAAGGAACCACATATTACAGTAAGTCCTTGGTAGATTTCTGAATGACAAATGAGGCTTTAAATTCGATGCTATTCCAAATTTGATGAGACATCCTGAATAAATCTCTGAAAATGCGCTCATCGAGTATGAAGGAAGTGTGCATGTGCTCCATTTAATAGCAATTGTTTAAACGGCCTTGTGGTACTATCATCTGGAATGAATAAGGCCGCCAATGACTAACTTTGAGGAGCATTATATTTGTGCTGGCTGATACATAGGTCGTGGCTCTTGGGTGGTCAATAGAAAGTCACATCCTCTAAAATTCCCATGGTACCGTTTAAGTGTTCACAGAAAATAATATACTTGGGCTTGAGTCACAGTCTAGTGGATCCTTTAAGGATCATGCTGGTTTTTTAACTGATTGACTATTTCAGGTTATTTTCCGTAACGCTGTAGTAGTAGAAGTAGGTAATGTGTAAACTATTTCAAATTGAGGGTTGTTTTGTCCTTATTTCTTTCGAAATGAGGAAGGAGAAGCGGTTACCGTCAATGGTCTTAGGTATAGAGCGACATTAACTGAATTTCTGTGGTCAGAGCTCGACAACATCGATATACATATATTCGAGCTGTTGTTCCAATAAGACGGGGCTAAATGCCATACAATCGACGCAATGCTCGAGGTTGTGAAGTAGAAATTTGGCGACTGGGTCATCTCACGGCGAGCGTTCATCAATTGGTCACCGCGATTATGCGATTTGACACCACTTGATTGTTTTTCTGGGGCTACGTCCTTAGTCTATGCTAACAAGCGGACCACTTCGAACGAGCTCGAGGATAACAATCGACACGCTATTGCCGGAATAACGCCGCAAATGTTGGACCGAGTCATCAAAACTTGGACCGACCGCTTGAAGGACTGCTAGCAAAGCCGAGGCGGCTATTTGAATGATGTGCTATTCCATACATAATGGCATGAACGTAGCCTCAAAATAAAGCCAGAATCAATTTTATATCCGATACCTTTGTTTTATTTAAATTTTTTTCCCTATCGTTCTTATCTGGTCACCCCTTATAAGTCGATACTCTGACTTATGATTTTTTTTTTAAAGAACTTAACACTCAAGAGGGTATTACTTCTTTTAAAATGCCGGAGCACGTGTTTTTTGGAATATCGAATAAAGAGAGAGAGAAGGATATAGATTTTAGGCAATCATTCATTTTACGAGATTTTAATATAGTTGCTTGAAAAAAAGAATATTTTTGGGGCACATTATCGCCAAATACTTGCGCAGGATCGTGTATTGGGTTTGTACAGTACTTTCCTGATAGAGTTGTCAGTTTCGTTCTCCATTGTTTTAAACCAAATGATCAAAACGTTCCCGGGATTTATTCAGAAAATTAAAAATACAAGTTTATTCATCTAAATCTATATTGTCTCCTTCAAAGTAATCCCCATCGACTGCAACACACTTATGCCAGCGCTTGATCCAATCCTCGAAACATTTTTTATATTCGGTTTTCGGTATGTCCATCAGTGCTTCCTGTGATTTTTCCATTACTTCCTCTCGGCTGCTGAAACGCGTTCCCCGTAGTGGTTTTTTAACTCGATTGAACAGAAAGAAGTCACCGGGAGCCAAATCAGGTGCATTCGGTGGCTGTTGGATGGTATTTGTTGCATTTTTCGTCAAAAAATTATGAATAACTACGCTGCGTTATCATGGTGCAAAATCCACGAGTTTTCTGCCCACAACTCTGGTCTCTTTCGGTGAAGAAGAATACTCTTTATTTCCCGTCTGGACTTCTGGCAAAAATTCATGATCCCCTACACCGTTGTAATCCATGAAAACCGTGAGCATTGCCTTTTTTTTGACTGAAAACTACGTGGTTTTTTTGGTCTCGGCTCATTTGGTGAATGCCATTCACTTGCCTGATGTCTGGATTGCGTGTCGTACTCATAAACCCACGTCTCGTCTCCAGTAATGATCCTTTTGATGAATGTGGGATCGGATTCAGCCTCGCAAATCATCTCTTTTGCGACGTCAACACGGTCTCTTTTTTGCATGAAATTGAGGTCTTTTGCACCAGCTTTGCTGCTACACGACGGAAACCCAAATCATTAACCAAAATGTCTTGGACGGATCCATAGGCAATGTTCAAGTCCTCCGCTATCCCTCTGATGGTTAATTTGCGGTTATTGACCAACATTTCTTTTACTCCATCAATGTTTTCGTCGGTTTTCGATGTCGATGGTCTGCCACTACGTTCATCATCTTCGATTGACTCACGACCACTTTTCAACCGCTCGTACCACTGATAAGTGACCGTTTTCTTTAGAGAATCGTTGCCGAAACACTTTTCCAACATTTCCAACGTTCGCGCACCATTAAATCCGTTTTTCTACGCAAAATTTAAACCCATTTCTAAAATTGTAAAAAATCGCCAACACACACAGAGATAGATGTACTCTTGGCTACGTAACTTTTGCAAATGTCAAGCTATGACGCTAAGATTTAGAGGGAATGTCAACAACAGATTTTCCAACTTAAAAAAGAATAAAACAGAACTCAAATCGGAACAATGGGAGCGCCACACGGTGGTTATTGATCAGGGTGGTAGATGCACATAATATTTAACCAATACATCTTCCGTGTTGCTTGAATTATCACTGCAAACATCAACCTTTAAATTTTTAAAAATAAAGCTTTCATTATTTTCGAATTTCTTTAAGCGAATGTGAGCAAGTATAAAGACTTATAAACTCGTAGATCCATGAATTTGTTGCAATAAAGTCGACGTTATAACATATGTTACAGTAGCTATTTAAGGAATTCCAACGTATTTTGTAGCAGTTACTTGGATTACATTGAAAAATTCGCAAAAATATGAAGAAGAATTTGAAATACTCTTAGAGCTGCAAGATGATCTTACTCGTAGTTTTAGAGACGCTTTAAAAAAAGAAAAAAAAATAGTGTATTTCAGCAGATGGTACCGGGCCACCAAACGAAGATTATTTTTCTTTATCCAAAAGCAATTCAGACGTTACTACTCGGATGCTACTATGTACTACTATTTCGCTATGAAATTAAGAAAAAATAAACCATCCTCACTTCACGACCTGAAAGTTTGTGAATACCCTTTTCCATCAATGAAACCTCATAACTTTCGGTTTTGAATTCTGGGGAGAATTCTTAAACAACTTTTGGATTAGGTACACCTAATCGGTAAACTTCCCATAAGAAATGGGATAGATTCGATTAAGTACACTTTCATTTATACTGCTGCAGTCCAGTATAGCATTATTCGAACAGCAAACACCTTAGAGGTGTGTCATGAAATACAATATCATTTTAATTCGCCCTGGTATTGCTACCTGACGGCTACCAGCTACCAGCTACTATCTACCAGCTACCAGCTACCACCTACCACTTACCATCTACCCCTGCAACTTCCATCACCTTTTCAAAGCCTTGGACGTGTAGAACCAATCAGCTCCGGTGGTAAGTAAAGAGTACCTCTGAACAAAGGCATCCGTATACTGTAATTAAGACAAACGTCCAATTCAGGATTAATTACCTGCAAGAGACGAACCTTCCAAGCAAAGCAAACGACAGAAATATGATATCCATACGTTCATGCAGATGTATAAAATATAAAGTACAAACACAAAAAGGACCTTTCATTGCAAATTTGCACAAAGAGTGGGTGTGAGTAAATAAGGAGTTCTTGTTGAAAGGCTCACATTCATACGGCACTCGAATTAATTTTTTCCCCTTAATTAAGTTTGAATTAAAAAACCAAAAAAAAAAAAAAATAAATAAATAAATAAATATTCGAGAACAATGGACAGACAGCTCAACATTTACACATATTTCCAGCGAAATAAAATTCCAAATGAATACCAAATGAGTGGTGAAATTGGTGGAAAATATTGATATTATTAAACAGTTCGTGCTTGGGCGCCTTCATTTTTGGCCTGCGAGCTAGGTATTCACACATTCTGGCAGGCGTGTGGCACATGGAGCTGTCATGGAACAACAAAAGACAAATTGGTACACGTTAAACGAGTTCATGCATGAAACATTGAAACAAAAACATTCAATAATGTCATTTCCCGTGGAATAAATGTACGAGTATATGATTTAATTGAATTTAAAGTTAAATCAATTAAAGAAAAACATTGTAAGCAATGGATAATTGGGGTATACATCAAACAGCAAGAATGGTATGCCAAGGGTGTTTCCTGGGTACTTTACAAAAAAAAAAAAAAAACAAGAAGAAAGTAGTGTGAGAGAGACGTTTTGTTTTATTAAATATTTTTTTTTTTAATACAGGATATTTAAATTTTAACAATACTTCAATAATACTTGACGAGAAGTAGACGCTAATTTTTTTGTAGGGAATAACCGAGTCACATTTCGTGAATATACTCGTACAAACCACCGTCATTGTAAAAGACTTCCTGTTATGCGGCTTCAAAATATACAAGGTGGCGCAAAATTAATCACCCTATCGGAAGATGGTATAATTTTTGCAAATGGCGTCGTACGTCATTCATATTTGACATTTGTGAACTAGACAGCTGCAGTATACAAACAGACAAGCAATGGAGTTCTATACTCCGCAAGAGCGTGGAATAATTGTGTCGATGATTTTGACTAATAATCGGTCGGTGGTGTTAGCTCAGCGTGAATTTCGACGTCGATTTCCTAATCGTGTCGCACGAACTGGACAAACATTCCGGCGCTTAGCTACTCGACTCGAACAGAGTGGAACTACAAGAGACCTTGGCCACCGGACTGGTCGTTCGGCCGAGAATATCGTGGCTGTGGCTGTGGCTGCCGATGTCGCTGAGAACAAAGAAACATCAACCAGACTATACGGGCCACGCGATTGGGTATCAGCGAATTTTAGTGAACGACTTACACATATTCCCGTACAAAGTGCAAACAGTGCATCAGTTAATGTCTCCTGACCGTCAGTCGCGTGTGAATTACTGTAAAGCCATCCTCAATCTTAACAACGAAAATCATCATCCACTCAAAGCCACTGTGTGGCGCAGCGTTCACGCGGGAGGAGTGATTGGGCCGTATTTTATTGAGGACGCCATCGGCAATACGGTCACTGTTACTGGCAAACGCTACAGGGCCATGATAAACGACCTCTTACTGCCGGAATTGGATGACCGGTGCTTGATGAATTTTTGGTGGGGGCTCACGCCCCCATTTATTTTGCTTAATACTCGTACAAGCTTACAAGCAAAAACTAAGACTTAAACTAATAAAATAAGGTTTTAAAGCTAAGGATGGTGAAGGAGATCGAACTTGAGGGAAAGTGTGCTGCGATTAAAATCGAAAACGGAAAGGTTGGAGTTTACCTTACGCAGCATACGGGAGATTGGTTCGTTAGAGCCATATGTGGTGCGGTGGATAGGTAGATAAAAGAGACGGGTGGAACGTAGATTACGAGGGTTAGTGTTAAAGAAAATGGAGTTGCAAAGAGGCATGCAATCGACGGAGCCTGAGAGGAGTCGGTGAATGAACAGAATGTCTGCTGCGTCCCTTCGTTCCTCAAGGGTATTCAGGTTAATGAGTTTGAGACGGTCTCGGTAGGGAGGTAAGATTAGAGGATCGTTCCAAGGTAGACCTCGAAGAGCAAATAGAAGAAAACGACGCTGGATCCTCTCAATACGAGATACATGAACTCGTTGAAAGGGACACCACGTTTGGTCTGGTCACGTACGGGTTGCAGAATTCTTTGGACCATCTTTTAACGAAGCCGAGTGATGAGTTTGCTTTAGAAATTATCTCGTCAATATGCGAGCGGAAATTAAGCTGCCTGTCGCATAATATACCAAGGTCGCGGATAGATTCAACAAGGGGTATAGGTTGGCCGTGGAGATGGTAAATTCGTTGAGGAGACTTCTTGCACTTACGTGAGAAAGTAATCGATTGACATTTGGAGACATTGAGTTCTAAGCAGTTCTTGATGCACCAGGTGTAAAAACTATTTAGATCGATTTGAAGGAGGGTGGAGTCTTGTTGTGAGGAAATGGGTTTAAAAAATTTGGTATCGTCAGCATAGAGAGAAAGTGTTGAGTGTTGAATGAGCTTTTGAAGGTTAATAGTTAATAGTTAGGATGAAGAGGAGTGGACCTAGGTGACTACCTTGAGGAACACTTGAAGTGGTCAAGAAAGGAGCCGATAAGGCAGACCTGAAACGAACACTATAAAAACGATTATCCAGGTAAGAAGATATCCATTTAAGCAAAATGGGTTCAAAGCCCAGGACGGACAATTTGAATAGGATTAGTTTATGAGATATCTTGTCAAAAGCCTTACTGAAATCAGTTGTTATAACGTCAACTTCTTTACCACTTTCTAAGGCTGAGAGAACAGAGGACACGAATTCTACGAGGTTAGTGGTAGTTGATCTACCCTTCAGAAAGCCGTGTTGATTGGGGGAAATAAAAGGTTTACACTGGAAGCTTAAGGCTTCATGCAAAATACTTTCGAGGAGTTTGGGTATATGAGAAAGTTTAGCTATAGGGCGGTAATTAGTGACTTCGCTCTTTAATCCCTTTTTGTGTATGGGTGTTATGAAAGAGGACTTCCATATCTGTGGAAATTCACCTTGAGAGAGCGATAA
Organism: Volucella bombylans; assembly: GCA_949129095.1. Classification (NCBI taxonomy): domain Eukaryota; kingdom Metazoa; phylum Arthropoda; class Insecta; order Diptera; family Syrphidae; genus Volucella; species Volucella bombylans. The sequence goes on from OX422144.1 coordinate 157,961,161, forward strand.
TCGGAAGAGATTTGCAAGGGGGCGGGAAAGAGTTGAGGAACACTTTTTAAGAAATATGGATGGAAGGCCATCTGGGCCGGGTAAGTATTCATCATTAAGTTGTTGTAATTTGTTTTCTATTACTGTATGATCAAAGCTATGAGAAATAGTGGGGCCAATAGGGAAGTTAAGTAGGTATTTGAAATAAGAGGGATCCGGTACGAAGGAATTATCGACAAAAGATTGCTTAAAGAAAGCAGCAAAAAAGTTGGATATGGTATGCGGATCGGTTGATGATATGTCTCCGTATGAGAGGGATGGAGGGAAACCGTCAGATCTTTTTTTGTAGTTAACGAATTGGTAGAAAGACTTAGGATCATTTATAAGCCTTGATTGCGCACTATCAAGGTATCGCTGATAGAGAAACTTATAGAGCTGGGCGAATTGAAGGTATGATCCGAGATAGTTTGAATAGTCAGCAAAAGAGTTGGATCAGAGGAAAACTGCCCATAATTGGTTTCTTTTGTTACGTATTACATATTTGTTTCTTTGTAGCGAAGTTTACGATTATACCACGGGGCGCTCGTAGAAGAGGTCCTATTACGCGAAAAGGGGACATAGAGAGAAATAGAATTGAATAATTCTCTGTAGAAAATAGAGGGAGCACTTTTTAGGGGCATATTGGCGAAATCAAAAGAACACTTACTAAGATATGCGTTAATTTTGCGGATATTCGCTTTATGAAAGTCGTAAGAAGTGGTAGCTGCAGATGGGGTGGGGTGGAAAGGAGAGTGGTGGAAAAGAGAAAGAAGAAGGTGTGGGTGAAAGTTATCAATGGTCGATAGTGAAAGGGGACAGAGCGAGAGAGAGGAGTTTATGGGTTCAATGGTGAAAATGAGGTCTAATTGCCTACCCATATAGTTAGAGACCTCACTAACTTGGCATAAGCTAGAGTCTGTGACTTCATCCAAGAAGAGACATTCTTTACTCGAGATAGGGTTAGCGATAAAAAAAGTTTCATCATCTGATTGAGTCCAGTGCAGCTGAGGTAGATTGAAATCACCGAATACGATGATATCATCGAGAGGATCAGATAAGTCAATTAATTGATCAATTGCATCGATAGCGAATTGGTAGCATTCGATTGGTTGGGACGGTAGGATGTAAAAACACATAATGTACAGGGACCTGCAGGGGAGTGTTATCTTTATTGAAACGTAGTCAAGTTTAGAGGAAGTAGAAACAGCGATTGGTGAAGAGTTTAGGTCATTACGGACGGCCAATAGGACACCTCGACACGGAGCATCATCATTTGGACGGGTAAGATCGTTGTCTCGGAAAACATTGAAACTAGGGGGGAATAATTCCTGATTCTTTATATCGGGAATTAGATTAGTTTCGGTCAGAGCGTAGACCTCAAATGGGAGAGCGTGAGATTGGCGCAAGACGGCACGGGTCTTAGATCGCAGTCCTCTTACGTTTTGATAGTAAAATATAAGAGGAAGGTTATTACGAGAGGGCCTAGGAGTGGATGGTCGAAACACTGGCAATGGTAGCACGTTAGGGACGAAAAAATTTGTCGTTGTCAGCCCTGCTTCGTTGGAGGTGTAAGATCCTTTTTGAGTGCACATAGTTACCGAAAGCAGCAAGGTCGTCTGAGACTTTTTGCGGAGACTTGATGGAACTTGATGTATAAGTTCCTCAGACTTGTAAGGTCAGTAGGGAGACCTTCCTGCTGTATTGAGACCATGACGCTTGTTTTAGTTTTTCCCTCATAACAAACTGAGTCTGATTTGTCATGCAGATACGCTAGAAGGAGACGTATATTTTCGAACGTCTTTTTTTCTCTAAGCCTAGAAAGTGCATAACGATATTCTGTTGTGCCAAAAGTTTGTTGGGTTATTTTAACTGTGGGAGGCAGAAGGGGGTCAAAAATGGGGCAGGTGGACGAAGATTTTGAATGCGATGATGCGATGAATGCTAATTTGAAAGAGACGCGTTGACGCGGTGGCTTGGGTGGAACGGAGGCTGCAGGTGCAATATAATTAGAGGACCGATGAAGTCGGCTCGGGATGTGAGTGGGAGGGGTGAAGTTGGGGAATATATTAGTTTTAAATCTCCAATTAGAGTCAGATTTGGAATGGGAGTTGAGAACGGTTTTCGGTACAGAGTCAGGTTTGCTACGGTTTGAGACGGGTTTCGGTATTTTATTAGAGTCCGGTTTGGGATGGGAGTTGGAATCGGGATTAGGTAACTTAGAATTAAGCTTCGTTGTATCCTGTTTCTTGGTAGGTGTTTCGATCTTTCCAACGTTGAAATTAGCACCAGCAGGGTTTTTAAATAACCATTCGTATCTGGCAGGGAGGTCGAATTTAAAGCTTCGATTACGTTTGTGGTGAGATGGCAGGAACATTTCACATTTGCTGATTGTGATGCCGTATTTGTCTGCGAAAAATTTCTTGATCCAAGAATATGCGGTTTCAACAAGACGGTGCAACCGCACACATTGCATAGCCACAATGGATATTGGGAAGGAAGCGTTTCCTGGTCGCGTAATCTCCCGTTTTGGTGATTTGGCATGGACAGCAAAATCGCCCGATTTAACAATCCCAGACTTCTTTCTTTGGGGCTAGTTGAAATCGCTGGCTTATGCCAACAAGCCTACGAAAGGAATGCGAACAGTTATCACCGGAAATAGTGCGGAAAGTCATAGAAAATACGATAAAACGGGCACAAATGTGTATCAACACTGGCTGTAGCCACTTGGCGGATATCATCGTTTCCACTTAACAGAAACAATTATAAAGGTCCAAATAAAGATTTCCATCACCCAAAATAAGTTTTTTTTTATTTAGTAAAAAAGTAATTCAAGAACAAAATTGGATGATTAATTTTGGGCAACCTTGTAGTAGGTAGTCCGAGCCAGTGTTCTCTGCTGCTGAATGGGTTCAACAGTTGAAAAATGTCCTTCCCTGTTACAATTGTGAATTAATTTTCCTAATGCAATGCAATGCAATTAAACCAGCTTATCTAGGTCGAGGGAAATGGTCGATGAGGTGTCACGGAAGTTCAGGAAAAATAGGCGAGTGCTGGACCAACAAACAAATACAGCACACAAGTGATGCGATATTGAACGGGCTTTCACTAAGACTTTTTGTGTCCAATTTTTGGTCATATTTTTGGTAATATTTGACCTAACGATGGGTTTAATGAGTCGCCCTTTGAATTTAGATTTTAAGTCTGTTCCCGTACAAAAAATCAACGAAAGCTACATGGATTTTTAACAGCTTTGCACAGTTTTCCGTAGGTTCTCACAGTACGCCAACAGGCATGTAGTCTTCGTTAAAAAGACAGCAAAACTTCCCATCGATAAAATCTTTAGCCGGTGGAAGAGATTTTATACTTAATTTCTCAAGGTGCTTGCTGCTAGCTATCTACTTAAAGCTTCTGAAGAAAAAAAACGACAAATGGCGACGCTCACATTCTCAAAATGGAAACAATAGAGACCTCCCGTTCTAGATTGGTGATTTTTCAATTGGCGGACTTATCCTCGTAATATAGAGTTCTTTAACATACCGCAGCTCAACAGTCAACGGAAATCCAAGTTTGCTTTAAATAAATCTGTTCGTCATCCATGAGAGATGAAAAACCGTGATAATTAGTATCAACGGCTTGTTTGAATGTGATATTGACATTTGAGTTAGATTTGGACAAATGACTTTCGGGACTTTGATCAGGGATAAATGTGCCAAAATTAACCCACTTCGTAACCATCTTGCAAAGTGGAATAAAGACGTATATCAATGTTTCATGGGTTGAAAATCTTGGGCTAAATATATAAATTATACGTTATTTATATATAAATCAATAAAGAGAGAATAAGAAAGCTATTTACCATTTTCTCCGTGAACATCATCCCAAGACTCATAAAAAAGGTTCATTCACAATAGCATTAATTCTTTTATTGACACCATTGGTTACTAACAGACCTATCATGGAGTGGTCGGTGATATTGAAATTAAAAACGCGTTTCTCACATGAGCTTATTTTTTTTATAATCAGCGCACGCTCAAGGGGTTTGAGTACCCTTAAGGTGATTGTACACAGCGCGGGCAAAGGAAATTTAGGGAGGAAGAAAAGAGAGGTACCGATGTACATTGTTTTTAAATGTTTGCAAGTTATAACGACCAGGAAATACAGAGATCGGCAGGGCATTCCATAAGCGAATTGTACGGCTTAGGAACGAATCACGGTATTTTAGAGTACGTCCGAAAGTGGGCTTGAGGGTATACTGATGAGCATTTATAGCGAGACGGGTGTTACGGTTGAAAGTTTGAATGGGCGGAATGCTACTGGCGATTTCAGTGGAGCACTGGTGGTGGAAATAGCGATAAAACAAAGTGAGACAACAGACATTACGTCGGTGTTCGAGAGTGTCAATAGACTGACTGATATTAGTATCATCAATGAGCTTTATCGCACGATTTTGAATCCTATCTAGCAGGTGCAGAGATGTTTTAGGAGTACCTGACCAGATGTGGGCGTTGTACTCCAATTTTGGGCGGATGAATGCCTTACATATTGAGGCCAGATCAGAGGGGGTGAAATATTTCTTACATCGCTTGAGGAAACCTAGACATTTCGCAGCATTTTTGGCGGCATCAAATATGTGGTTATTCCAACGTAAGTTGTCATTGACACACATACTGAGAATGGAAAGTTTTTCGGTTTCGACGATGCAAGTGCCATTCATGGATAATGGCTGGGTGTTTAAATTTCGCTTTAACGACAGCAGATAGCATTGTGTTTTGGAAGCATTAAATTCGACTCTGTTGATAGTTCCCCAATTGGTTATGCTGTTGATATCGGAATTTAATGAGCTTAGCATACGCTGCCGTTCTCGTTCTACAGCCGAACAGCAGGGCCGTGAGTCCGGGAACGAATATGAAAAGCAGAGAGTACTGTCATCAGCAAAGGAATACTCGCATATTGGATTAGAAGTAGCAGTCAAGAGATCAATAATGAAAATTAAAAAGAGTGTCGGAGACAGAACAGAGCCTTGGGGCACACCAGCATTTATTTTGTGAATATCAGACTTGAAACCGTCGAAAACAACTTGAATTGAACGTTCCGAAAGGTAATTTCTAATCCATTGAAGAAGAGAGTCGTCTATCCCAAATGCACAAAAGAGCCTGGTGCCAAACTCTGGCACTTTCCCGAAACCATTCTAGTAGGCTCATTAATAAAACATGATAGACCATGCGATGCCAGAAGAGCCAAGTAGTTCGAAGTCATATCGTTGCTTTCAAGTAAATTAAAGTTGAAATCACCTGATATAGTGATGTAATTAGATTGCCCGATTTTAAGTTTTCTAGTAGATAAACATGAAAATTCTTCCAAAAACGTTATGATATTATGCCTGTGTAGTCTATAAAAACATAAAAAAACATAGTCAACACAGTTAGCGTTAATAGAAATTTTGAGAACACATCAACGCTAAGGAAGTCGACACATTACACTTCATTAACTTTGTATTGGTAACCCCTGCAAGCGAAATAAGGGCGACGATCTTTGGATCTGCACGTGGAATGTTAGTTCCATTAATTGGTCACGTACAGCTGAACAACTAGTGGAGGCCATGGACTGCTGCAAAGCAAATGTTATTGCCATTCAAGAAATGCGACAAAAAGAGGTTGAACAATTGCGACATTTACTACCGCGATCGTTATCGACGGCAAAAGCATCTCCTATTTGGATGCGGACTTGTTAGAGTCAGATCTAGGCAAGTAGTCTTGAGTTTCCGGAATGTTAAGGAGCGCCTCGTATTTAGGCTAAATTTGCCAACATTAGCCTTATATGCGCGCACGCCCTAACAAAGATAGCTTCTTGGACAAGACTTACGCACAGTGCTACACACTGACATACATGTATCCTTACTCAATGGAAAAATTCAAATTAAAGTTGTCATTGATAAAATATAAGAACTGATTAAAATCAAAGTATGCTTCGGTCCGATCTCCAACTATCCGATACAAATTTCCATTATTTATTCAATTTGCAATGTAGGAAGAGCACCAATTCGTTTACCCGTAGATGCTTCAAATTCAAAGAATTGGTTCTTTATATCCTTTCGAAACCCCACCCAGTGAATACTCATACATATCAATAAGAAGCACCCTACATCCATGGCTTTGTACAATGTTATGCTCTGCCAGAAGAGTTCGTTCATCTCCATCTTTTCTAGGACTTGTCGTTGTCCTTCTGCTGCATCACAATTCTTTTGTGTACCGTTGATTGAATATTTTTCTTCCTTTATACCATAATAGAGCATACGAATATATTGATGGCACACCTTTTGTCATCGTTTTCATCGACAAGATGAAAACGACTCCGACAAGGATAACGGTCAAGTTGATATACAAGTAGAGTACTCATATTCCAGCTCCAATGTGCTATGGTTCTATGTAGCTATTAATTGTTTATTGTTTGGTAAATAGACCCAAAGAACTACTACGAGGATGTGGACAAACTATGAGCAGATACGTTGCGTACCTAGCCAAATGAAAAAGAGGAGAGTTGCTCGTATTTTGGAAAGAACTATCGGTTAAGGGAAAGAAAAATCAGGATCTTTCCTTCCAGCTTGGAGAGCTTCTCCATTCTGATTTTGCTTGATGAGTCCAGATGGGTAAGCAATGTGAAATACCATAAGGCACTAGAGACAATATAAGGGAAAAAGACGAACAAACACAAGCAACGCATTTTTTGGAAGAAAAATTGACATGCTATGGTTTCGAGTTACCCCTATGTGTGTTTTGGGATATGGAAGTTTGAACTAAGGGTGAGTTCCTAGCTGTCGGTAGCTGCGTGCATATTAATACGTTATTTGTCGACCCTAATAGTCCGTGTAAAAGTATTTAAATATTGATTTTTGGGTTTTATGCGATGGTGTCTTGGTTTTCTTTTTTTTCTTTTCTTTTCCGGAGAGAAATCAATTAAGATGCAACATTTTTGTCGAAAATGGTTGACAGAAACTAAATAAGGCGTGTCATGGATTGATTTTCAGGATTTGCTTTGTTTGTAATGCAATTTCAGGAACGAGGACGAGGTCGACTTGTGTGTTTGGGCACACCACTTTTTAATGGTTCGTTGTGTTTTAAATGCTTCGTGTTAGCAAGACCAAAATTGATTGTAAAACAGTTACAAGTAGGCCAAAATTACTATTATCAATAGAAATCGGATCACAAAGATTATTTCGACTTGAAACTATTACAAATTAATGGCTAAACAAAAGAAAAACCTAGTGCCGCCACTCAGCCCAGGGAGTTTTTGAGTTTGTTTTGTCATTTTATGCAGAGCGGGAGGAACATTTTAGACAAAAGACTTTGATATTTGTCATTAAGTCGATGGTGACAAGTTTATGCAATTAAATGTGAATATTAAACCGGGTTTAAACTAGGTCCAGCTTTTGCTTCTATGGTCTGCGTGGCTTGAAACTGGCAAAAATGCTGATGGCTCACTTTTTCTTTTAACAAGCAAGGAGACCGAATGATAAAATATGAGAAAAAGAAGGGAATTCACTCCACAAGGCCCGGCATTTAGGCTAAGAGTAACAAGCAGTTATTATATATGTTGCCATATCCCCGCCTTCTTAGTATCACATGTAAAAGGTCTTTCATTAAGCGCTTCCTATCTTTAAATTTAAACAAAATAAAGTGTGTGTGAGACATCATCGACATTTTTTATTCGTTTAAAAGGTCTATCGATGAATATAACATCGTTCAAATGTCCGAAATGTCGAATTTTCCATGACTCTGGCACATAAATCAGGCAAAATTTAACCGATGGCATGGGTTATGTTGGCTTTGAGGGTCGCTGTGGTTTGTGGCTTATCCGCATAGATCTGCGACTTCACAAGAAAAAGTCCAACGGGTTCAAATCGCACGATCTCAGTTCACATCACCTCCACGTGAGATGACCATGCCCTCGAATCGCTTGTGTAGAATTTCCAAAGTGGCGTGAGCTGTGTGGCACGTAGCGCCATCCTGTTGAAACCACATGTCGTTGGTGTCAATATCATCCAATTCAGGCCAAAAGAAGTTGGTAATAATCGACCTATAGCGTTTGCTATATATTGACGTTGATGGACTGGCCAACGTGGTTCTCAAAGAAATATGGACCGGTGACGCCGGCAGCCCAAAATCCACACCAAACAGTGATGCATTGGACGCTCTTGGATCTCATGTGGATTGGTATCGTTCCAAATTCGATAATTTTGTTTCTTGACGCACTGAAGATGATTTTTCGATGAAAATTAGGGTCAGTTTCCAACTGCTCCCGAGCCTATTCAGCGGACACACGTCGTTGTCTATGGTCGTTTGCTTTCAGCTCTTGGGCCAGTTGAATTTTGTATGGGTGCATGCCCAAGTCAGGACGCAAAATTCGCCAAGTTGTGGTCTGCGAAAGGCCAAGTTCCTGTGAGCGACGCGAGATCGACTGCCTCGGATTCTCCTGCACACTCTCACGGACAGCGGCGATGTTTTCCGTAGATCTTACGTTTCGTTGACGTACGAGTGTTGATTTATCGTTTACTCAAATTTATCCACCACACTGCGAATAATCATCTCGGTAGGACGATTATGGCGACCGTAAAATTTACGAAGCGCGCGGAACGTTGCCCGAACAGAACACTCATTTTGATAAAACAATTTTATCATTTGCACGTGCTGTTGAACGCTACGTCCGTCTATGGTGATTTGGCACAACAGACTGAATAAATGACAGCCAATTTGACAGATGTAGCTTCAGCAATATGGCCGCTATCAGTTGTCTTCCACATTGGAAGACTCTGTACATAAATGGTTTAAAAGACTGAAATCGTCTTCAAAAAATAAAGACCGTCTTTATTCTTGACAAAATTACCGAAACAAAAACGCAGGATTTGTTTAATAAAAAAATACGAGTAAGTGGTAAGCATTCAAAAAGCGTAGTTTCAACTGTTTCACGGGGATTAGGGTGTAAGAAAAAGCTTACTCATCATAAGAGTCAGCCTCGAACGAAGTTCTCATGAGGAGGACAGAAACAATCTTCTAATTTCACTTGTCGATCACACGTATGATTATTCTATTGGAAAGAAAAATGTGGAAAATGCAAAACATGTATTTCAAACTAATACCTCCATATTTTTTTAGTAAAAATATAGAAAATTACTATCGTTTTTTCTGGGAATCGATATTAATATTTCGTATGCCCAATATTATGTTACTCCTTACTCTCCACTCAAGTCCACTCCTTTTACAATTTTTATAAAGGAAGTCTTTGCTAAATCAATTTCTGTCTAAGCAGGTCTTTCTTTGGATTTGCTCATCAATCCTAGAAGCCCCTTCTATTTTCTATAGAGAAATATTTAATTCTTTTTCAGTTTATGTTCCCTATTTTCACCATAAGACATGATCTACTCGTACTTCTCCTCCTTTGAATAATCTGAGACTTTGGTCCTTACGAAACAGTGGAAAAAGACACCACTATCCCGGTGCTTACCTTCATTTCATATACAGGTTTGTAACTCTTTCTACCGTCGCTACCCAAATGGTGTGCAAACCATTCCTATTATTGTTTATCCTTTGGCCTCGTACTCTATGAAACCTCAGATCCCAGATCCGGAGAAATGTTAAAACTTTCCCGTTTGTTAATCTATAATACGAGTACATGTATGTACTCGTATGTATATTCGTAGTTCAATATCTTTGCGAATTTAGTATTTTGTATAGCATGGAGCTAAATACCAGGTGTATGCATAAGTCTGCTCCGCTTTAACTAAAAGATAGCACCAGCGATCATTTTATTCGTCTGACATTTAACTACAAACACACAGAAGTTGAGTTCGCCAAAAACTAGCATCTTTGTTTTATCGCGCAGTGATCATGTCGAGTTTTGTACCTGAAAAAGAACATTTGCGGCAAGCATTGTTTTTCTTATTTAATCAAAAGAAAAAGGCTGTTGAAAGTCATGGTTTGCTGGTAGAAACATATGGTGAACACGCTCCATCAATTAGAACATGGTTTTGATAATTTAAAAGTGGTGATTTCAATCAGTGAAAGACAGTGAGCGCTCTGGTACAGCGTAGTAATGCGTAGACGAGCAATTGCAGGAGTTATTGGATGATGACCCAACTCGAACTCAACGGCGATTAGCAAAAGCATTACATGTGTCACAAGAAACAATCAGCAAAAGTTTACGAGAAATGGGAAAGATCAATAAACCCGGGAAATGGATCCCACACGATTTGAGTGAACGTTACAAAGAAAATCGCAAAGTCCCTTGTGAAATGCTGCTTCAACACCACGAAAGGAAATCATTTTTGCAACGAATTGTGACGAGTGACGAAAAATGGATTTACTTTTTATTTATTTTTCTGCACCCGCCGTACTCCCCAGAATTGACGCCATCTGACTCTATCACCTCTTCGCAGCAATGGGGCACGCGCTCGCAGAGCAGCACTTCAGCGATTTCGAGGAAGTTGAAAAATGGCTCGAGGAATGGTTTGCCGCAAAAGACAAGCAGTTTTTCTGGCATGATATTCATAAATTACATGAAATATGGCCGAAATGTGTGGAAGCCGATGGCCAATATTTTGAGTAAAAAAAAGTTAATTTCCCTAGAAAATTACGTATTTTTTTATGCTTAGATAGTCCTTAAAAACCACTCATCACCTGATTTAATGAAACATTGACCCAAAAATTTTTCTAAATTATTGTATAATTTTCTAAATTACGTGACCGAATTCCGCTACATTATATTTGTTCGCCTCATGTTGGGGGTCCGTCTTTTAGTGAGTTTATGTGGCCAGAATTGAGAATATTCAAGGGCATTCTCTTCGATTTTGCCTTCGAGGTCTGCTCTGGAATTACCTTTTTTTGTCATCCACCTATCCAAACCGCCCCATCCATTTTAATTCAAATACCGTGAAGGAACTTAGGGATGTAACAGAAATTCTGCTCATATTGTGCATCGGCTCCTCTCAGGTTGTGTCGATTTCATTTTTTTACAATTCTATTTTCCTTAACACCAACCCCGGTGATTTATGATTTTGTCCACCAACTCACCGCACCTCCAGTGATTCTAAAAAACTAATCTTCTATATGTTGCAGAAGCACAACTCATATCTTAAATTAGTTTAGTTTTCTAAGTCATAGTTTTAGGTTTAGAATGTATTAAGCTGAATAAAGGAGTCCATTTGCGCCGCCCACTAATACTAACAATACTTATTTCCAAGACATCAATATTTGTTGTTGATTTATAAACATAAATCAGACCCCAGAAAGTAATCGGGGCATTCAATATATGTATCGTGTCCGAAACAAGTCTACATTTGTATGTGCTACGAAATGCACTCACTATTCAGTGAGCCGTCCATTCATAATGTTTTTTTACAATTTGCTCGATTCGACGGCTGATTTGAAAATAAATAATTTATTTATTTTCTTGCCGATTTGAGCCACAAATTCCTTAAGGCAACTGAAAACTACTATCTTAATATAAGATACAATTAAGGTATTATAGAATCAACAATTCTGAAATGGTTCATTACTTCCTGCGAAAATTGAAGCTAATAAGGACATTAGACAAGATATATGAGTAATCGCAATAATCTACAATAGTTGGACCGTACATACCACCTTGATCAAAAGGTTCCCGAAATTTATTCAGAAAATTAAAAATACAAGTTTATTCATCCAAATCTATATTGTCCCTTCAAAGTAATCCCCATCGACTTATGCCAGCGCTTGATCCACTCCTCGAAACATTTTTTATATTCGGTTTCCGGTATGTCCATCAGTGCTTCCTGCGATTTTTCCATTACTTCCTCTCGGCTGCTGAAACGCGTTCCCCGTAGTGGTTTTTTTTAACTCGATTGAACAGAAAGAAGTCACCAAATCAGGTGAATTCGGTGGCGGTTGGATGGTATTTGTTGCATTTTTCATCAAAAAATTACGAATAATGATGGCACTGTGCGACGGTGCGTTATCATGGTGCAAAATCTAAGAGTTTTCTGCCCACAATTCTGGTCTTTTTCAGCGAATTGCTTCACGCAAACGTCTCAAAACGCCCAAATAATACTCTTTGTTTACTGTCTGGCCTTCTGGCAAAAAATACACCGTTGTAATCCATGAAAACCGTGAGCATTGCCTTTTTTTTTGACTGAAAACGACGTGGTTTTTTTGGTCTCGGCTCATTTGGTGAACGCCATTCACTTGCCTGATGTCTGGATTGCGTGTCGTACTCATAAACACACGTCTCGTCTCCAGTAATGATCCTTTTGATGAATGTGGGATCGGATTCAGCCTCGCAAATCATCTCTTTTGCGACGTCAACACGGTCCTCTTTTTTGCATGAAATTGAGGTCTTTTCTCACCAACTTTGCTGCTACACGACAGAAACCCAAATCATTAACCAAAATGTCTTGAACGGATCCATAGGCAATGTTCGAGTCCTCCGCTATCTCTCTGATGGTTAATTTGCAGTTATTGACCAACATTTCTTTTACTCCATCAATGTTTTCGTCGGTTTTTTAGTAGTTTTAAACGCATTTTATTTTCTAATCAATAACTCTTACATACTAACAAAAAAATGCTTAAATGCTAGCTTAAAATTACTTAACAAACTTATACTAACTTACTGGCCCCACACAGGCACTCTAAGCTACTCTAAATTCTTATACTATGTCTTTCGACTTTATTAACATTTTCTTTATGGATATTTATTTACTGTACTTAAAGCTAAGAAAAAATATTGTTAACAAAAAACTTAGCCTATGGATGTAATTTTTTATTTTTTATAAAACTTAATATCTAACTTAAAATAAACCTTAGTCTACTTAACCTATATACACAATACACACATACAGACACAAAGACATTATGCACAATAATATACATATACTAGTATATACCTTTATATACACCAGTACATGTATATATTTCTTAAATGCTAACCTAAACCTATGTAAGCTGGCCATCGTTATTTACTGGGCAAATAGATTGGTCAGCTCTGCCTCATTAGTGAGGCTGGTCCGTAATTGACGGAAACGATGACGAAACATCTTCCCCATCATTCAACCACCAGAAATGCTGGTGCTGCCGAACGACATCCCTCTTATCGCGATTCCCCACCGCCCTACTGAACCTGAGGCGATCCACACTGCCGTGTGCGACGTCTCTGTTGTAGTTGAGTCGCCTGTCCCCAGCTGTCCGAGCGACATGGAAGATTAACGGCACCGCTGATTTATCCTGGATCAACCCTATCTGATCTAGGTAGAGGAATGCTTCCGGTGGAACGAAGCCGTCAGATCGCACACTCTCGTGGTAAAGGTAATTGGGGTAGTAAGCCCCAGATATCAGGTTATTCATCGAGGTCATTGTTCTTGCAATGTGCCTTCGAGTCAGCTTAATTACGAAGTTGTCCACTCGTATTAGGTTCGCCCTATTGTAAAGGACCTCATTAGGATAAAATTTCTTGTACTCCGACTCTGGTGTTCTGTACAAGCGAAGACAAGCCCTAAGGCAGGCCCTCTCAAACACCCGAATCTTTTCCATTAAGCTTGCTCGTACATTGAACCACACGGGACAACCAAATACCAGCATGGGCCTAATAAGGGCCATGTAGCAGATTACCTTTACCCTCACATCGAGTTGGCTGCTATAAAACAGTCTCTTTGTAAGGGCAAAAGCACCTTTAGCTCTGGTCAGAGCAGCATCTACATTTTTGCCAAAATACAGAAACTGATCTAGCCAGATCCCAAGGTATCTGACTACATTTCGACAGGCAAGAGGCTGTCCGTGCTGTCCAATGATTGAGAACTTTCGCCAATTTTTTCTGGTATCCCTAGAGGCTCCAGACAACGGCGTCCTAAAGAGAATGGTTTCCGACTTCTGAAAGTTGATTTTCAACTTCCAGTCATCGCAAAATCGTCTTATCTTATCGAAGTCATTCTGCAAGAGAGTATTAATGACCTCGATTTTTGGACCTGTTCTGTACGCTACCAAATCGTCTGCGTACGCAATAGTATGGGGAAGTGAACCTATCAAGTCGCTTGTATAAATGTTAAATAGAATCGGCGAACTGACCGCGCCTTGCTGAAGACCATTTTTAATTTGAAATATTCCAACAGAAGTCACATCGCCATTTTTCACGATGAACTGTCTGTTGGTTAGCATATTATAAAGAATGTACAAGAGAGGTTTGCTGATCCCCAGCCTAGTCAGCTTATAGAAAAGACCCTCTAACCATACGGTGTCGAAGGCCTTCTCCAAGTCAATAAGGCAGGCACCAGTGCACTGTTGCTTGCCTTTGTTCCATTGGATATCGGACACCAGTTTAGACGCGGCATGTGAGATATCATGTCCCGCCTTAAAACCGAATTGGTTATCCGGAACTATATGTTTGTCCTCAACCCACCTAGACAGAGCTCTATTGATTACTTTTTCAAAAACCTTACTGATATTCGGAAGGAGACTTATCGACGGGGATTCGCCGGATTGGATATATCCTTTCCCTTTTTGGGGATAGGTTGAACCACCGCCGTTTTCCAATGCGCTGGATAATGTGCATTATTCATTGCATTATTAAACAGGGTGGTGTAAATGTCCACCGCTTCTAGAGGAAGATGTCGAAGCACGATGTTTGGAATACCATCGGTCCCCACTGACTTCTTAGCCCTGATTGTGTCGAAGATCTCACGGAGTTTTTGTTTCGAAATGAACGGGGGTAGGTCACCTTCTCTGGCAAGACGTCTATTTGCCATATTTTCGTCGCTAAACCGGGTGAAACCAGAGCCCCCGGATCGCCAGTTCCCTATTTCATTTCGAATGCAGAAGTCGTGTACCAAGACGCGACTGTCCAGGTCGCAATTAGGGCCAATGGTATCAGTGGCCTTGTATACTTCCTGGAAAGTCGCCCCTATGGCCTCAACCTTCTCCTGTGGATCCTCGATCACAAAAAAGTCGTCATCATCAGCGGCCTCATTTGGATCAATACCTGCTATTGTCAGTAACCGTTCGTTTTCTGTTGTCCGGGCTATTTTAAGACACTGAAGGTCATTTTGTTTTTTTCTCCGAAATAGTTTATTGATTTGCGGAAACATGTTCGGGTTGCTGGTGTTTACAGCCCGAACCTTGTTGTTCCAATATGAGCTTACAGCAATTCTGTAATTTTCTTTTATTAACTTTTGCACATTTTTAATCGACGACTTCAGCGTCCTAATCTCCGGTTCTTGTCTGTCAGTTAACTGTCTGTACAAGTTTAAATGACAACTGCCTCCAACACCCGGAACCTGCGCAACACTCCCTTGTACACTCTGTGAAATTTTATACCTTCTTTAATGAAGATCGCGACACCACCTCCACGTTTGGATCTGGGCCGGTTTCTTCTTCTAACAATATAATTATTGTACTCCAGTTTGTGATTATCGGTTAGCTTGGTTTCGCTAGCGAAAAGCACATCAGGAGTTTGGTCTTGTAGCAATTTAAACATCGCGGCTTTTCGTTCGATCCTAATCAGTGAATTAACATTCACCGCAAGGACCTTCAAAGTTTGCTCCACCATGTGCGTACCCACTACGACATGTGTTGCGTTAGGCCCGGCAGCAGCGCGTAAATCTGGTCCACCCGCTTGGCCTGTTCTTGCACCTGCTTTTGCAGCTGAGCCATCTGCCCTTGGATTGCGAGCAAGATGGCTAGCATATTAGGTGCAGCTTCCGTTGTTCTCGGCATTGGCGCCGGCGAAGCAACAGTCGCTTGCTGTACCGTAGCCCCCCTACCTGACGCCATTTGGGCGTAGGAAATTTGGGACGTGACGGCTGGTGTTTGAAATCTAAGAGGTGAACATTTGACCTCCACCTTCTGCTGCCGAGCCAGTTTTGCTTTCTTAATGTCAGCGAACTTAGGACAACCCCGATAGTTTGCGGTGTGTCCCACGTTTCCACATAACACGCACGAGAGCTTCGATCTATCGGATGCTCCGTCAACACCCAGAGCACACTCCTCGGAACTGTCGTTCTTAGCGCACTTCACGCATCGAGGCTGCATTTGGCAGTTCGACGCGGCGTGCCCGAACCTCTGGCAGCGAACGCATTGTATAACGCCTTCGCTCCTTTTTAGTTTTTCCCAGTGAACCACCTGGTAGTCTAGGACATTGATACTCCTTAGACTATCCAGACGGCTTTCGGGACTGAGCTGCACCAGGAAGAACGGCAGACTCCGTTTCTCCCGCCTGGCTCTAGCTGTGGTAAATGGCTTTACCCCCACAAACTTGAGTCCTTCGCACTCCTTCTCTTTGAGCAGTGCCAGGATCTCCTCAGGATCAGAAGACGGTTCCAACCCCTTCAGCAGCATCGATTGCCGCTTTTCACACTTCGGTGTGTATGAGTAGTGCTCCGTCGTCGTTTTTTTTAGGAGCTCTTTCACTTTTGCGTAGCCCTCCACTGTATTACAGTGGATGGCATGGCGATCGTTCCTCAATCTCTTTATATTAAAATTATTACCAATGACCAACTTACACAGGTCCTTGGTTGCACTTACCTCCAGTTTGTAGGTGTTGATCGGAGGCACCTTCTCTTTCTTCTTCTTCTGCTGCTGCTGCTGTTGTTGTTGTTGTTGGTGTTGCTGCTGCTGCTGTTGTTGATTTTGTTGTTGTTGGTGTTCTTGCCGCTGTTGCTTTCGCTGCAGTTGTTGCTTCGGCTGCTGATGTTTTTGTTGTTGCTGCAGTTGCTGTTTCTGCTCTTGTTGTTGTTGTTTAAGGGAGCTCTCTACTTCTGATTGCTCCCTCTGCCTTCGTGCAATTTGCCGCTGTTTAATAGCAAGCATGTCTTGCTCCAGCTTTTGTATGCTGCTTTTTATGTGATTAATTGCGTCATCTTCGTCTTCCGACTCAGATGACGCCAGAGAGGCGAAGCTGTTGGAGCCCCCCTCCTCATTACCTTCTTCAGCTGTGGAAACAGCACTTATTTTTTTCTTGGAGAGATTAGGAGGGGTTTTCAACCTCTTCCTCCTTTTGCTGGCTTTCGCCACGGTTATGTGAAGAGCGGGGCGCTCTTCACCATCCATCACGTGTTTTTTCTTATTGTTTTTGATCTTACACAATTTTAGGAGGGAAAAAAAATAAAAACAAGAAAAAAAGTTCCAAGTTCAACCCGCGTCCCACGATTTGTTGATTTGTTCACTGGCGCCCTTAACCGATGGGCTACCGAGTCAATTGAAAAAGTTGTAATTAATTGTGTTTATCCACTAAATTATTGTTTTTTTTTTATTTTACTTTATGAGAAGCCGAAAGACGTCTATTCTCAGCAGAGATTTGCGAACGACTGATGTTTTCGTCGGTTTTAGATGTCGATGGTCTGCCACTGGGTTCATCATCTTCGATTCACTCACGACCACTTTTGAACCGCTCGTGCCACAACCGTTTTCTTTAGAGAACATTTCCAACGTTCGCGCACCATTAAATCCGTTTTTTACGCAAAATTTAATACAAGTTCCTTGTTGCAAATTTAAATCCATTTCTAAAATTGTAAAAAAATCGCCAATACACACAGAGATAGATGTACTCTTGGCTGCATAACTTTTCCAAATCTCAAGCTATGATGCTAAGATTTAGAGGGAGTATCAACAACAGATTTACAAACCTAACAAAGGAAACAGAACTCAAATCGGAATAATGCGAGCGCCACACGGTGGTTATTCCGGTAACATTGTAATCAAGATGGTATGCTAAGTAAAAGTTTTTAAGCTCATAGGAATCACTGAATTCTTCTGTATTAGGATTTATAAATCCTGGAAAAACTTGGGAGTTTAGATACATTTAAGTTTCGTTGTGTGGCTACCAACTGGCTAGACTGTATCATCTTGGAGAAGCAAACAATCTTCTACGGTTTTAATTGTATTAGAGTGAAAGAGTTTCAAATCATCGCCGAATAAAGCGCACGTTGCATTACGGAGCTTAAGGAATAGACTCCATGTCTTTGAAATAAGTTTCAAAAGCTGTAAATGTAATGCAAAAGTGGGAGCACATTCTTTAAAAAAAAAATTATGAGGGGCCATTCAGACCTACATACATCCATTTTGAAATGTAAAACAAGAAAGAGGGATAGAGGTTTTCAATACTTCTCATAGAAATTCCAAATATCGGCTGTATCGCTTGATGTTTGTTCTTGGTACAAACTCGTACATACTCGTACAGTGTCGATAAATTTGTTTTTTCGTTAATTACGTACATAGGTCTAAAAATGTTTGCTTTTAGTTTTGATTGTGTATCCAGCAGACAGACTGTAGCTGCTATATAAAAATAAAGATAACTAAGCTATTTAAGAAATCTTGAGTAAAATAGTGCATGTACGTATCTATTTATGATGATTTTTCATTTACTTTACTTAAATAGTCCTCGACTGTTTTCGGATTTTTGGCGTAGAAACTGGCACCCTCCAGCTTCATCTTTCGCTTGTACATAACATTTAGTTTGCCAAGTTTTTTTGTATTCACGATCGCTTGTTCCCTGAACAAGGGCTGGGATTCGAAGACCGTCTTAGCTGTGGAGTTGTCGACCAGTCCATTTTATTTCAGCTTTTAATACTCCAACTATCATTCGGCTGGCTTAGATTATTCCGACTGTTTAATGAATATGCAATGAAAGGGTTTCATATATAAAGTCTAATCGAGATTTTAAGGTGCTTTGCGTAACAAGAAGGAAAATTCATTATAAATCAGAGGCTCGATGACTGGCTCGAACGTTATTACCTATTCAGGATTCTGAACATGTCATAGACACGTAAGTAAGCCCAACCATCCTTCAAGTTCACTTCGGCAAGCTTTTGAACCATACTTGCAGCATGCCTAGGATTCAGCACGCTATGCTCGGCTTCCAGAACGACATTTTGGATAGGCCAATTGTTTTGCAGGATGTTATTGAGGCTCTAAGTAGTTTTAAGGACGGTAAGGTGGAGGGATCGGATTGGATATCATTCGTTTTCCACAAATATGGCACAGATCAACTGAAGTTGCTGATGTACTCTTTGCTCATCAACAACTCACTTGTTGTATTGACTGCATTATCCTGCTCTAAATGATATCCATCAATACCAAATCAAGCAACCTTAAATCTGCATCCCTCTTCTATGTTACACCAACGAACCGATTACGACTATAACGAATGTTTGACCAGAGTGCTGCCAACTGCGAACAACATGGTTAATGGGTTTGACTTCAACATCACCAAAACTAATCTTCGAAATTCCCTCTCCCAAGCTCAATGACCCCTTGACTTTCCCGTAGTTTTTGATTCATATTAATTTTGGTTTTAAGTTTAGTTTGTAATTTATTTGTTGGTATTCAACATGAATAAACTGTCCTGCCTCAATGCTCGACGCAGATCCAGATCCGAAGAAGTTTCCTTCTTAGCACTGCCTACTGAAACGTGTGTCAGACAATACTCAGTAGAATCAGCTTGCCAATTGGGTCCAAGAAGCATTCTTGAACTTGCTTACAGGTGTTGAGCTACAGGTGGCTAAGCTTGCCATTTGCTTCTCCCAATATATTGTAGTTTATTACAACAAGGATAAGCATATGTCTCCGCTTGAAATACACACACAAGTTTAAAAAACCAGTAGTGAAGTCTAAGGCTGTCATTCTCCAAGATCGGTTTTGCAGCCAACGGTAAAGGTCCGACTACATTCCTTTCCTGGCTCAGATTCTGGGCGAAACCAATCCTGAGTATTGATATAGTCAACTTAGTACTCGTATTCTCATAGCAATCGGAAAGATCGTATTCAAACGACCGTTGGCGCGCAAGATCAAATCCAAACTCATTTGGGGGTTATACCAAAAGGCACTTTTTTCAGAATTAGAGCGCATCCTATTATACATATAAATATCATGAAAAGATTCCGGCGTGCTTGAAAAAGCCTCCAATTAACTCAGTCTGTGTGAAAGCTTATTCAAGCTAACAACTGTGACATTAGATAGAATTGATGTAGTTGTGTAGATCCAAAGGACGCTCCTCAGTGGCAAGTCTCATGCCACTCACAATGAATTGTGACGACTAATAGCACTAGACAAGTCGAGCCAGCCCGCTTCAAGAGAACAACCTCAGTCTTGAAAGGATTGGTTTAACGACCATTTCCGGTCCATCAATCGTCAATTAAGTGTAGCGTTGCCCTTGCTTTAAAGCACATTATGCCGAAAATAGGGTGTGCAGCAGGAAGAATCGGGGAATTTGAAGAACTTTAAAGCAGTGTTACAAGGCTCTTACTTTTCAATGTCAAACAAGATCTTTAATTGTAAGAATTCTTAGATGAACCTGAAATGACTTCTTATCTTACGACAGCACAATCATAAGTAGGATAACAGTCAAAGATTCAGTTTGAGAAAAACTAGAAGTGCACTGTGCACAACTGCACGGCTGATATTGCCAGGATTGAATAAGATCCTGAAGGAAAATTGAATAGATACTTCAAATACAAAAACATCAGCAAACACTTGGACTCACTACGGACGATGTAACCCAAATAGATTATCGATCTATATGTATATTAGAGTGATATTAATTAAAGCCCTCAAGCTTATGTAAGACCACATTACAGGCACAGCACATTTGCAATGTATGTAGTTACGTGAGAGGATATAAGATGTTCTTGCACAAGTTGTATATTTCAATGGTGGACAAAAGAGGCAGGCTCTCGAAAAAAAAGTTTTAACGTTTAGCAAATATGGTATTCAAATAACAAATATGGACCTTCTTTATAATCTTTTGTATGGCGAAAGCATGATATTCATATTTATTTAACGCTGCTCGATTAGCAGAATTGACCTGGTTTAATAACTATCAACTTCCATAAAGTTAATTTTCGCAAAGTCAATATCTATCTTAGCAAATCTTGTTTTGATTTTACCAACCTATCCTTATCTGATGCTGTTTCCGTTTTCTACAGTGAAATATCTAATTCCATTTCTCTCTACGTCCCCTTTTCACGGCATAAAACATTACGAAACAAAAGACACAAATTATGGGCAGTTTTTCTTCGCATCAATTCTTTTTATGACTACTCTACCTATCTGGGAACATACCTCCAATTCACCCTCTATCAGCACATTCTCGACACAGCGCAGACTAACCTTACCAACGATTCTAAGATATTTTATTAATTCGTAAACTACAAAAGAAAATCAGACTGTTACACCCCCTCTCTCTCTCTCTCTCGTTCGATAATATATCATCGACCGACCCACATATTATTGCCAAGTATTTTGCAAACTTTTTTAAAAAGTAATTTGGAGACAATCTTCCCAATTTCTCCATTGGCCCCTCTCTCTCTCAAATTTTTGATCCCACCCTTATCGAAGAAAAGTTACAAAATCTCAATGATGAATTTTTATCCGGGCTAGATGGGCTCCCAGCAATATTTCTCATAAAATGTACCTCCAATCTTTCGCACCCACTTTCCTCCCTATTTCATCTGTCCCTCACACAAGGGGAATTCCCCCAAGTTTGGACAACCTCTTTCATAATATCGGTTCACAAGAATGGATAAAAGAATGAAGTAACCAACTACCGTCCCATTGCTAAGCTTTCTCACATACGTAAAATGTTTGAAAATTTGTTACATGAAGTTCTAAGTTTTCAGTGCAAGTCACTTATATCACCCAATTATTGAAAACAGGGTGAAATCTGCCCTTAAGTACCTACTTACCGTCTATTGCTGACACTCTCACTACCTTAAGATCCGACCTTGATATCTATTTCCAAGGTTCATCAACACCAAGTGCTCCTCCACCAGACCCATCATTAGCTCACGTCATAACTGCAATAAATAAAGTAAGTAACGACGTTGCCGCATCCCATCTACATCTCGGTGATATCATTGATGACATTAGAACGACACTTAATAAAATTAATGAAATGCTCGAGAACACTGTCATCGAACCTTCTGAGACACTATTACAAATACCTCAATCTCCATCTCCAACTCAGGCAGTCGCAGTCGACCCACCGAAAAACGAGGCGACAATTTCTCGTTTTGGTACTTCCTGGACATCCTCGGAATGGAAACATCTTCAAAAACTCGACAACCACAACAAGTCTGAACCACAGACTCAGTCTGGCTTGTGAACTTTTTTAAGCGCAGATTTAAAATCACCATACACAACTGCCAGAAAATCACACCGCCCAATAAATCAAAGTTTTGTCGTTTCAAATTTAACATTCCGCGTAAATACGAATGGCTTTTTCGAAACCCATCTTCAGAGATTTTCCAACTCGATGGAATGAAGATGCAGATTTTTAAAGATAATCAGATCAAGCACAAAAGGACCCTTAAGTCTAGAGTTAACTCCGCTCATACCTCTAAGTCACTCAACCAACCCAAGCTACCTGAAAACCGCAACCCTACAGATAACCCTAAACGCAATATACACTCCAAGCCCTCCCATCGAGACCCTAACTGGAGTTTGAAGGTTGGCTTATTTCCCTCGTTTTTTCCACAGAATCATTTGCTTTCCTCACCTCATGTCATCCAACCAAAAGATGTATAAAGATGTCTCCCTTCCCACAAAATTTGTCCCATCCAAACGTGTCTTTTTTAATATTACACCCAATCAATCTCCTACAAAAATCCAAACCTCACATGATAAACCCCCCTCACTTTCCGCCCCCTATCCGAATTTCATCCGCTCCCACACACTTAATCCTCTGTCATCCACGTTGGCTGTTGACCATTTTTTTGACCAGTAATTAACTCTCAACTCAAAAAGCTTCGGTTGAACCCTGAGCTCGTCAAAAAGTCATCTACCGCCGATTTCGAATTCATCTGTGTTAAAGTTACTCCCTTCAAACACAAACTTTATATCCTCTGTTGCTATGTTCGCCCCTCCCAACCAATACACAGTTCCCTCTTCGAAATCTATGATCCCTGTCATGAAATTATTGTTCTCGGTGACTTTAATCTCCCTCACCTCCAATGGACTCACTCGAATGAAGAATCCTATCTTGTTGCCACAAATGCAACTTCTAACAAAGAAATGCTCTTCACAGATTGCCCCACAAACTCTGGCCTTTTTCAAATAAACCCAATTTCTAACTTCATGGGTCGGAAACTAGATCTGATCTTTACTTCCGACACCATGCACGGTCTTGCTCTCGAGTGTGAACTTCTTCTTTCGAAATTAGACCGTCTCCACCCACCTCTCCTCGTTATTTATTCATATGATAACAATAATTCCTCGAGGCTTTCAGAAACTTCCTTCCACATCGATTTTCGTAAAACCAATTACACTAAGCTCAACAATTTTCTCAAAAATGTTGACTTTAATTTTCTACAAAACAGTGAAGTAAGCGCAGATTCTGCTGTAGCTATCTTCTACGATAAGATTTTCCACTGTATAAGGCAAACTATTCCTTTTATTCGACGCAGAAACTCCTCGTCATCTCCTCCCTGGTATAACAAAGAACTTCGTAATAAGAGAAACAGGTTATGGCAACTGAAAGACGATGTTTCTCCAGGTCCTGATGGATTACCCGCAGTTGTCTTAAAAAAAATATACTGATAATCTAATTAATCCCCTCACTAGTATTTTCAAATTATCTTTGTCTGAAGGGCTCTTTCCTCATCTGTGGAAAAGCGCTTTTATTACCCCTATTCACAAAAAAAGGACCAAAGCACGATATCATCAATTATCCCACCATTGCTAAACTATTCTGCATCACCAAGATTTTTGAAAGTATTGTTTATGATGCACTATATATTCAATGCAAATCTATATTTGCAACCATCCAACATGGTTTTCTCAAAGGCACCAAATTGATGTAATCGCCACAGACTTTAGTAAGGCCTTTGATAAAATTTCCCACAAGTTAATTCCATTCAAACTCAAAGCTCTTGGCTTCGAACCTAGACTTGTCTATTTTCGTTCCCTTTTTTTCTGATCCAATTCTCGCCACTTCGGGTGTTCCACAAGGCAGTCATCTCGGTCCATTAATTTTTATTTTGACTATTAACGATGTTGTTAACGTCATAAAGTACTCCCACATATCAATCTATGCCGTTGATATTAAATCTATGTTATAGACTGATCTCAAGCCTCTCTGACTCTCAACCCTTACAAGATGATCTTAATAGATTCTCGATATGGTACCACAAAAACTTTCTCGAGCTCAACATATAAAAATGGCAAGTCATTTCCTACTCCCAGAGGCGTTTAACACTTCCAATCCCCACCCACTATTTATCAAATCAAAGAGAAGCTGCAGTTACTTCAATGCGGGTATCATTTGTGATACACAGCTCAATTTTCATATCCATATTGACTCTGTAATTAGGAAAGCTAACTCCGCTCTCGGATTTGTTAAACGATGGTCAAAAGAATTCTCCAACCCCTATGTCACCAAATCCCTGTACATAATCTTTGTTCGTCCACTTCTCGAGTACGCCAGCGAGATATGGTCTCCTTACTACGATGTACATATTCTGCGCATTGAAGCTGTCCAACGTAGATTCCTGCGATTCGCATTACGTGGACTACCATGGGCTGACAACAATATTCTACCCCCCTATGTTAATCGACTTAAACTACTCGGTCTCCTGTCTTTGGAAAAACGTCGGGAGTTTGCCGTTATTCTCTTCACCCACAAACTTTTAACTGGCATCATCGACTGTCCCACAATACTCTCCCAAATCCCATTTAACACCAACCCGTGTCATTTAATCCGAATAATCACAGGACAACTTATAGTCTCAACGAGCCACTGTGTCGTATGCTATGTGAAACAAATCGGATACGTCAAGTGTTCGATTTCCACTGCAGCAGTGCAGCCCTTCGAAATTCCCTGAATAACCATTTTGCCCGTAGTTGAAGTAGAAATAGTAGTTATAAGTTATAGTTTTAAGTTTAGTCTGTTAAGTTCTATGTTTGTATTAAACATTTTCAATAAACTGTCCGGGGTTGACCCGGGCCTCAAATCAGTCAACATGGATTTCTAGAAGGTAGATCAACTATTACAAACTTAGTTGAATGCGTATCCTTTGCTCTTTTAGCCATAGAAAATGGCAACGAAATCTATGTTATTGCTACAGACTTCGCTAAGGCCTTCGATAAAATATCACATCAACTGATCCTTTTCAAATTGTCTTCCATCAGCTTTGACCATATATTGATAAAATGGATGCCTTCTTATCTGGAGAACCGTTATTATAGCGTTCGCTTTAGGTCAGCCTTCTCAACGCCGTTTTTAGTCACTTCTAGTGTCCCACAAGGTTCCACTTGGTGTCTAAAACCTATTTGCTTTGAGCTTAATGTCTCCAAATGCCAATCTATGACTTTGTCTCGTAAGTTTAATTAATCCCCCTCTCGACTTTATTTTTTGCATGACCAACCTGTACCCTAGATTAAACTTCCGTTCACATACTGATGAGTTAATCCTTAAAGCCAACTCATCGCTCGGTTTAAAGAATTTTGCAACGCTTATATGACAAGGTCACTTTACATTACCCTTGTCCGGGTCCTTCTCGCATATGCCAGCCAAGTGTGGTCCCCCTTTCAGCGAATTCATATATCCCGAATCGAGAACATTCAACGTCGTTTTCTTCGATTTGCCCTTCGTGGACTACCCTGGAATGACTCATTTATCTTACCTCCCTATCGCGACCGCCTCAAACTTCTGAACCGAAATGCCCTCGAAAAACGCAGAGACGTAGCTGAAATTCTCTTCATTCATCGACTGCTCTCTGGTTCTGTAGATTACGCTTTCCTTCACCTCTTATAGCTCTAACGATCCAATCTCGCGCATGCTCCGTGTGGTCAACTCAAACCTCATCCTTTTTGATTTTAACCTGAGCACTTCTCGTCTTATGCTTGATCGCCTCCACCAATCCCTTACTTCCTAGCCCCTAACTATTAGTTGTAAGTTCTAGTTTTAAGTTAGTTTAAACTTGCATTAAGCGAAATAAATTGGCCCTCGCCACATTAAGCAACTTAGATGGAAGAAAATTAAAGCCCAAAAGTGTCTTAACCCATTCGCCCTTACTGAAAAGTGTGTATAAATTTTATTTTAAATGAAAATGCTAATCTAAAAAGTCCCAATAAAAGTTGAAATGCTTTTCAATGGTTTTCTTAAGTGTCCCGTTATTTTTTTCGAAAAATATACCGTGTATCCTTGTTTTGCATGTACGTGTCGTTAATTTTCGGCAGTTGCGCATCACATTTAACCACGCTAAGTACAATTTGCTCGGTTTTTTTTTTGGGGAAAAGTTGCTTTTTACAAGATATTCAGTAGTAAATTGGAGCTGAAGGGGTGGGTTTTTAATTTTTTTTGTTACACTGGGACCTATAATCCCAACAATGATTTTAGTTGGGATAAATGCTCTCAATATGCAAATATGTACGAGTATGTCTGGAAAAAGAGTGGGAGAACAATAGATATTGGGCTAAGTAACGGATGATGAAAGTGACGGCGACAATTTTAATGCTTCAGAATCTAGCTATGAACCATCGGATGATGACGAGGATTCCATAGAAGAAGCCGATGAAATAATAAATTCTGGAATTATTCATGAATCCTCTGCTGAATCGGAAATTGATGACATAGTTGATCAGGCTTTTGGAGCCGACGGATCTGTACTGGAAAATCTGGCAGAGGATGGAGGACAGATAACAGGTAACAATTATTGTGCTTGGACCAACTATACAGAAAATGTTAATTTTGAACCTAAATTCAAAATATCCTTAAAGAAAAAGGCTGAGGTACTTATTGATCTTTCTGGCGTAGAGCTTCGGAGTTTAATATTTTTCGAAAAATTTTCATGAAAAGTTTATGCTTTCGTATTGCGGAGTGCACTAATCAAAGAATAAAGAAAATGAACCGATATAAATCAATGAAACGTGCCCTTATCGATGAGTACGAAATTCTTGTGCTCCTTGGAATATCTTTGATAATGAGATGATTAAAAAAAGCATTTCTCTTGATCGTTTTGCTCTATTGATGTCGAAAATGTATTTCAATGATTGCGATAAACCCAATGATGCTCAAAAGGATTGCTATATATCGGAAGTTGTGTTATGTATAAAAAAAAACATTCCCAGCAGGACGAAGTGAAAGTAGTGCCCAATCCATAGATGAATGGCTTGGCAAAATTCAAAGGTCGCTCGAGTTTGAAGCAGTATATGCTTCTGAAATCCATCAAACGAGATATTAAATTATGGTTGCGTTGTGATGCCGAAACAGGGTATACACATGATTTGAATATACTGGTAAAGAGACATCTCCGCGTTCGTGCCGATCGAACTTGGAGAAAGAATTTTTCGCAATTTAACATCATCTATTCGAGAAGAAAATGTTGTCCTGACATTTTTTTTGATTTGATTGATTTTTCTCATCAATGACTTTATTCTTTCACTAAATACTTTATCATACCCGGCGATCGGTACATACATAAGAACGCGCAAAGGAGTTCCGGCGTTCAATGGTGCTTTGAAACGTTCACAAAGTCAATCTCAAATACAGACCGACGGAATACTGGCCGCACGTTGGATGGATTCAAAAGAGATCCTTCTTGCTTCAAATTGTCATATGCCTACCATAACAAAGGTCCAAAGAAAGCAGAAAGATGGCTCAAAGTTAGAAGTTGATTGCTCTTTGGCTATTGCAGATTATAGTCGTATCATGGGAGGCGTCCATTTGGCAGATCAGAAGGCAGCCATATACGATATAAATCAAAAGTCACAAAAGTGGTGGAAAAAAGTTCTTCAAAATTTTGATGTTAACCGTAGTAAGCTCGTGGATTTTACTCGCACAATGTCAACGTCGTAAGACGCCTCTTATAGTACCTTATAGTACCCCTGGCCGAAACATTGATAGCTGAAGGAATAAAACACAAAAAACTTACAACTCGTGGAAGGTGAAAGGCCAGCAAAGAGATCACGCACAGAGCGTTTGAATATTGGTGATCATTTACCAATTGAACAGCCTTCTCGTCGTCGGTGCGAGCATTGCACTTTCCAAAAAAAAAAGGAAACTCGGACTGAGTACGAATGTTCTGGATGCAACAATGCATACAAATGCTTTGCTCCTTTTCACAAGTAACTTTGAAATACTCGTATAAAACAAATAAAATCTTGATTCAATGTATTTTCTAAAAAACCTTTTTTTTTTTTTTTGTGAATTCATTGTGAAGGCTGGGGTGAAAAGTAACCTCCTTGACCGCCAGAATGCGCTGCTACTGCAAAAGAGGTTATGATGCCTTGAAGTCCGTTCATATTTAGGCACATATGCCAAATTTCAGTGCGATACTCTCTTTAGTTTTGTTTTGACAGCTGATTGTTGTTAACGTGTTTGGCATCATGTTGAGTATGGACAAAAACGATTTTCGTTCTCTCAAAAACATTATTTTTTGAGAGGCAAAACGGCGAAGGAAACACAAGAAAAGTTGGATAAATATTATGGGGCTAATTCTCCGTGAGATTACACCGTCAAATATTGGCTTCGAGAGTTTCGTGGTGGCCACAACTCCACTACCGATCAAGTTCGCAGCGGCAGGCCCTCCGATGCGGTTACAGATGATAATGTCAAAAAAATACATGAAATGGTGTTGGCTGACCGGTAAGTGAAGGTGCGCGAGCTAGCAGATACCACAAAGATTAGTACTGAGCGCACACGCAATATTTTGGGAAATATTCTGCATATGAAGAAGTTATCCTGCCGCTGGGTGCCGCGAGTGCTCCGAAGCGGCCGAGGTAGGCTCGATGGGTCGGGAAGGTTATGGCGTCAGTTTTCTGGGATTGTCATGGCATACTCTTCGTGAACTACCTCGAAAAAGGAAAAACCATCAACAGTGAGTATTACTGTGCATTATTGGAGCGAAGGCCGAAATCGCTGCAAAACGGTCTCACATGAAGCGAAAAAAAATTTTGTTTTTGCAAGACAATGCGCCGGCGCACAAGAGCATCGCAACCACGGCTAAAATCAATGGATTACGGCTCCAATTGCTGTCGCATCTACCGTAGTCGCCCGATTTGGCTCCCTCGGACTATTATCTCTTCCCAAACCTCAAAAGATGGTTCATCAATAAAAAATTCAGTTCACGCGAGGAAATCATCGACGCCACGGAGGAGTATTTTGCAGATCTTCCGGAAAATTTTACTTTTCGGACGGGATCAGGAAGTTGGAAAATCACTGGAATAAGTGTATCCAGCTAAAAGGGGACTATATTGAATAAAATAAAAAAACATTTAAAAAAAAATTTTTTTCATTCCCAAGGAGGTTACTTTTCACCCCACCTAATATACGACCCATCTTAAAATATTATTGGGCTTATATGTCCCAGGATAACGAAAAGGTCTACGTTATTCTAATACGCACCAAACATTTTCTTTGCAATTATTCTTCCAGAATTTCCAAAAAAGTTGCTATAATTGTTCCTGGTTCTTAAATAAAAACTCAGGGACTACAAAAACATTCGAATCAATCAGTTAAATAATGATAAAATTGTCACAAATTATTTTAAGCAAAGCTGCAGAATTGAAGGAGACGATTGAAATGGGTAAGATTTTTTTGTAAAGTCCCCTAACAAAATTACAATATTGCTCTGAATTTTGGCTTGTATATAAGATGAGCCCCAATCACTTGTAGCGTTAAAAGAGAAATCTGTATCTGCGGTAGGATATCATATTTTATTAAATTTTCAAGACCGTAATAAATCACAAAGTTTTTTAATATTTTTTCAAGGATTTATTATAATTATTCACTTGTCTGTTTTTTTTTCAGTTTAATACATAGTATTTCATATAAAATAATTTAGATAACCAAAATTAAAATATGTAACAGAAAAAGTGTTTATATTGTGACTCTTAAATTACCGAATTACATTTATAATTACGATTTAATAGTTTACAATTTTGCTATTATTGAAGCATATAGTGGATTTCAATTATTTACACATTAAATATTTCTACTTAAAAAATTAAAAAAAAAAATAACATCACATTTAAAAATATATTAAACTACTATACTTTGTTAAATTTTTAAAATAATTCGAATATATTTTTACATTTTGTCTTAAGAATAAAAACATTCACTTTATTATAAATTACATACGAATTGCATTTTGATTCAATTGATAATGTTTAGTGTTTTTTGTTTTTTACAAAATGTTATTTTCGTGAAATGTATCTTAAAAGCAACTGGATGTTCTGTACTTGGTCATTTGTTTTAAAATGTTGGAACTGTTTGTATAAATGAAGTTCGTAAATGCATTTCACAAAATTGCTATAAATAAATTCTATTTACACTTTGCAACATATTATAGAGACTATGTCTATGCCACTTCCAGATCAGATGATTCATCAGCGTCACTGAAATTAGGATCGGACTTGATTTGCAGTTGGGCGGCATATTCTTCTGGGGAGCATTTTAACGATCCGCATTGCTCTTCTTGGAGTTTACGCAGACGTTCTTGTTCTTCACGTTTCTGTTTTCGCCATTTAGCTCGACGATTTTTGAACCAAACCTGAAAAAAAAATAAAAATAAAAGAATAACCTCTTAGTAACTAGGATAATATCAAAATTAATTTGATTAAAAAAAAAAAAAAAAAAAAAAAAAAAACTTCAAAGTAATAAAAATGGGATACTGTGTTTCGAAACAAACTGCTTGTAGAAGAAAATTCAATTTTAATTCCGTTCAAGACGACAGCATAAGTTGGGAAAAGAAAAGAAAATCAAACAAAAATATCCGCTCGTCCTTATAGGGCTTCAAAAACACTTTCATCGGTTTTTGAAATTAAATTTCCCTAGAAGAGAGGGAGCACGGTTTGATTCTTTTCTTCTGCTCCACCATCTTTAACGGCGATGATAGGTTTCCCTTATCCTGTTTAGCATCTACAAGTACTCGTATCTAGATGTACGAGTACATATGTATAAACAAGCACGAGTATCCTTAAAGAGGGTTGGAACCGTGTTGAAATTGATGAAAGAAGAAACTCTCCATTTTCTTAAGGACTAATTAGGCGGTTTATTATAATTGTAATTAATTTTCATTTGGGTGTGAAGAATGAAGGGGAATTTATTGTTTCAGCTTCTTTTTATTTTGTTTTACTCTGTACGCCCTTTGTTGGGATTCTTTCTGTTTTCTGTTTTTTTCTTTTCTTTTCCCCTTTAGACATTCACCCTTTGGAGGAAAAGTTTTTTCGTTTTCTTTGTTACTTTGTAGAAAAAGGGTTGGAAATTGTTTATTTAACATTTTCTTTGTATTTCTTCCCTTTTCAGTCCTCCATATTCTTGTATTACCCAATTAAAAACATATTAATTAATCAAATTATTACTTAAACTCCATTTAACATTTAAACCAAACCCTTCTTTCCTATTGCAGGCGTAGAAAATCAAACACTTTTACGAGTAGAAGCATATGACTTTGTTGTAAAAAAGAACTGGCCCAGAAAGGGGGTAGTACAATAAATAAGTTTCGTTATTCCATTTCATTCAATTTTATCCCCCTGTGCTTTTGTTTAGGGGTGAGTAAACAACTTGAAACAATATTCAAACTTTGTTATTCAATAATTTTAGGAAAATAATAGAAGTTTGTGCGCAGTTTGAGTTCGGGGGAAATATTATTGTTTTTAAAAGGAAAGATAGCAATGATAGTAGTTTTACTTTAAAATAAAATAGAAAATCAGCACGTACAATTTTGCCATGTAAAGATGTTTTTATTCACAATTTAGTTCATATTGTGTTCAATTTGTAAACGTACAAAAATAACAGGTTCACTGTTTTTTTTCTTCTTCCTGATATTTAGAATTTTAATATTTTTTTTACAGATGTGCCATTTATCTATGATAACAAAATGAACAACAGTTGTATGTACGAGTAGATACGAGTACTTTAAATAAAATGTAACGTGATAGAGGGTTCGATTTTCAGTTTCACTTTAAAATAATATTTTCTATTTATTCACGGGATCGTAGTTAATCACCCACCCAGAGGTAACTGTTATATTCGATTGAATAGGTACCCTTAAAATATGAGTAATGTATTTTCAATTGCATGACTTGGCGTCCTTCTATCTAAATATTGTAAATATGCCTACGCTCAGGCATATGCAGATGATGTTTCCATACGCTCTGTTGGATCATGCCTGGCGACTGTTTGCTGTAACGCGCAGGTAACCCTAGACGAGATCGAAGATTGGGATTTCAGTCAATCCTCTCCAGGGTTGCTTTCTTTCCAAGAAGAAACAAGTTGACTGGTCTCAATTATCCAGTTCAGAAAGGCACCACCATCTGTTTCTCCAACGAAGTTAAGTGCTTGCGTGTCATCTTGGACAACAAATAACTTCGGACTTAACTTTCGACAAGACATGGTGCTTGTTACCTATGAGGCCCTCCTATATACTCTGTCGGTTGTCTGGTGGAACAAACTTTCATGATAATACGGCAGCGCTTATTCTACCAGAATCAAAAGCTTTGCCTCCCTCCTACCATAGACCACACTCATCATCCGTTTAAAAAAAAGAAGTGGTTTTGTTACAAAACGCACTCTTATGTACTTGTACATGCCGTCTGATGCAATGACACCAGAACTCCTATTGGTGGATACGAAATAGATTTTCCCTGTGCTCAAGAAGGGATTCGGCCAGAATCTGAGTCAGAAAATGAATGTAGTCGGGTCTTCATGGATGGCTCCAAAACCGATTAATGATGAGGGCCGGTGTAACGACAACGTCAGATTTCATTTGTCGTTAGGGAAACTTGAGTCTGTCCCCCCAAGTGGAGATATACTCAATTCTGACGCCAATGGAATATATTGTATGAAATACTCGATTAGGGCTGCCATTGATGGCTGAGTGTCACATGAGCTCACACTCCGGGCTTTCGGAATATCAAACGAATGCCTTTGGTGAGTCTTTGTACTGGAGGCACTTTATCACTAACGCGTTAACTCATTTCTCTATGAAAGACTAGATCACGCACCATGCCGACGGTTTACAATAACATTCTTTAAAGGCTACAGGAAAATATCCGCCGTAAAGTTGCGAACTTTGCGCCCACGCTTTGATCTCGCATATTTAAAGAAACAATTGTAATTAACACAACATTGTCTTGATAAAATGAAATCCGCTCTGTTAACCCTTTCGGGACCATTGTCTTCAGTTGACAAAAATACCGTTGCATTGTTTTTATTTGCTCTTTGTTTTGATTTCATTTAATCGTGTATTTTGTCTCGCTCATTACCATGTAGGTTTAACAAAATTAAATTATTTAGAGTTTTTAGTATTAATGCCGGTTTCGTGAATAGTGCATTTTATTAAGTTTTACTAAACAAATTAATAAAATTTACAAAATTAGTTTTTTACGTGGTCAGAAAAAGGTTAATCAATAAATAAAAAATTAATTTTTAAATGAACAGAGTTGGGTTGTGTCTCAGGAATTTTCCAAAGTCAGTGTTGCCTATAGGCAACATTGGTGCTGAATGGTAAACAAGTTTTAAAACCGCTTTCACAATCTAGACATGTTTGGATTAACAAAAATCGAAATTGAAGAAATTTGCCAATTTGATTGGGATAACTCCGAAGATGAAAATTATGAGAAAAATGGAGGGGACAGCGATACACGTGAGATATTGGGACATTTTATTGAGGAATTAATGCAGAATGTTATTGCTAAAGGCAATAGAATGAATTGCTGAAGCTGAACCAACAATTTTAGCAGGAGATTTTTGAAAAGCCTAAGATGGAGAAGAAATAATTTGAATGAAAATGAAATAGATATTTCATGGAGAAGTTTCATTAACGGCTCAGAAACTAAGGAACCATTAACTTACTTTTCTATCTACTCGTATTTTGGCGAAGCGATTTTAAAGAAAATCTATACTGAAACTAACATTTATGCTTTTCAAAAGAGTGGAGAGGAACTCAAGTGCCATGTTAGCGAAATTAAACGTTTTATAGGGATTTTGCTGTACTTGGGTGTGGTCAAGATACCTGTATGGCGAATGGTGTAGTCTTCAGACTTTAGGTTGCCTGTAATCGCCGATTCAATGGCACAAAAAAGATTTGAAAAAATTAAAAGTAATTTTCATTTAAATGACAACTCTAACCAACCTAAAAAACGTACGGATAATTACGACAAATTGTACAAAATCCGCCAATTACTGACAAAAATTAAAGAAACATGCAATGCACTGCAGCAGACGAGCATATGATTTCTTTTAAAGGTATATAGTTACTTACATTTATATTTTAATCATATACGAGGGGCGTTCAACATATTCTCGGTATCGGGGTGAAGCTGTGGTTGTATATATAAATTGACTTATTTATCAAGTAATACTATTATTTTAGTGCATTCATGTAAGATTTCATATAAATGTGATTATTAATTCGCGTTTTATCTCTAGTTAAACAGAATCATAATGGCAACTGAGACGATGATGGTGAAAATTGAGCATCGCGCTGTAATTAAATTTCTCACTAAGCAAGGAAAAAGTCAAAAAACTATTCATGAAGAGATGGTGGCTGTTTACCAGGGTTCCGTACCTTCATTATCAACCTGCAAAAGTGGTCAAATGAGTTCAAGAGAGGCAGAGAGAGCATTGAAGACGACCCCCGCTCCGGCGCCCCGGCTACTGCTTGTACGGGAGAAAGCATCAAAGAAGTCGAAAAACTTGTTCTTGAGTATGCCCGAATAAAGGTGAAAATGATGGCAGAGATCACCAAGCTTTCAATTGGTACCACTCACACCATTCTTCATGACCATCTTAACCTTTCAAAGGTCAGTGCAAGGTGGGTGCCACGAATGCTCACAGCGCCTCAGAAAAAAGTGAGAATCGCATGCTGTAGAGAGCTTTTGGAGATGTGTAGTGAGAACGCGGACGGTGTTATGGATCGAATTGTTACTGGGGATGAAACATGGGTCCACCACTATGACCCTGAAAGCAAACAAGAGTCCATGCAGTGGCATAAAAAAGGAACAGACCCGCCGAAGGAGTTCAAAGTCACTCCGTCTGCCGGGAAGCTCATGGCCACAGTTTTTTGGGACTCAAAGGGAATCTTGCTCATTGAGTATAAAAAAAAAAGGTGAAACCATCAACGCCACCTCCTACGCTTCCACTTTGCATAATTTGCGGGAGGAAATTAAAAAGAAAAGACGGGGTAAACTCGCAGCGGGTGTGTTGCTTCTTCATGACAACGCTCCTGTTCACACGGGGCGAGTTTCCAAGGCTGCTGCGCGAGATTGTGGTTTCGAAGAAATCCAACACCCACCCTATAGTCCAGACCTTGCCCCTAGTGATTATTTCCTGTTTCCGGATTTGAAAAAATGTCTTCGTGGGAAAAGATTTTCGGATGATGAAGAACTCAAGTCGGCAATAAATGGGTATTTTGCAGAGAAAGAGGAAATTTATATTTTTGAGGGTTTAAAAAAGCTTATCTCAAGATGTAACAAATGCATTGATGTTAGGGGAGATTATATTGAAAAATAAAAACAATTTAAATTGAATTCGCATTTTCCTTCATATCGGTACCGAGAATATATTGAACGCCCCTCGTAAAGAAGACATTTATCCTGCAGGCCATCATAGCCTGAAACAGTATCTACCGAAAAAGCCACATAAGTGCCGTTTGAAAATGTTTTCTAGAGCTGGAGTATCCGGTCTGATATATGATTTCTGTCTCTATGTTGGTGAAGGGACTTGTAATTATTTTGGGCTTCAGAAATCAGAAATCAGAACTTCAAACTATTTTTTGACAACTGGTTCACGTCCGTAAGTTTAATGATCGCTTTAAAAGAAAGAGGCATCCTCGCAGCCGGAACGATTCGTAACAACCGACTCAAAAATTGTGGCTTAAAGAGTGAGATGGATCTGGCTAAAGAAGGTCGAGGATCTCACGATCCTAAGGTTGAGACCTCACATAATTTGATTGCTTGCCGCTGGTAAGACAACAAAAGTGTTCAGTTGATATAAAATTATATTGGATAAAGGAAAGGATAAAAAAATATACAAATTACACGTCCGGCGATTGTAGAGTGCTACAATGAGCACATGGTTGGGGTTGATCTATCGGACATGCTGTTGGAGCTTTATAAGATCAATCATCGTTCCAGTAAATGGTACATGCGTATCGTGTATGAATATGGCGGTAGTCAATAGTTGGCTACTATACCGTAGAGACTCGACTCAAAATGAAAAGAGACACACACGAACTGCTTCGATGTAAAAATTAAGTTTCTTCAAGAAAGAGAGGACGTCCACCTCAGCTTTTATTTAGTTTTGACGCAAATGATGTGTCTCTAAGCTCGTCAGCTCCAACATCACCAGATCTTTCCGATTCTTCAACCCCAAAATTTAGAAGGATATATGTCGCGGATCCTCATAAGGCTCTAAGATATGACAAAACCGAACATTGGATTCAATGGGGATCAAATGGCGTATGCAGACTTTGCAAGACAGGATACCCTCGCTCCAAGTGTTCTAAGTGCGACGTCTACCTCTGTTCAAATCCAAAATATTATTAATTTCAATAGCAACTTTCAAAATGTCAGCGACATTCCGGTGAGCACCTTAGTTATCAGAGTAGTAGAAACAGCTTGAAGTAGATTAACCAAAGAATACTAAATATAAGCCATAATCGTCTCGGCGATTTTGGAGGTCAACAAAATTCTAAAAATAAGAAGTATTTGTCGTAACTTTCGGTGTATCCATCCTTGTTCCAGATAAATGTACAGAAGCAGGTACTCAAGGACTGAGTTAAGTACGCGTTTTTTTAAAAAGTTGATTATTCAAAGTATTTTTACTCATTAAATATTTCAACTATTAATAAAGGACGCAGAAAGAAGATTAGTAGTCCTTTTAGTGTTAATCGGTCTAAGACAAAGGACACCACCCTGGCGCCTAGTTTTTCAAGGCTTATTCGTTGTTTAAATTGTTGCCATAGAAGAGTTAGAAATATGAATGGCCACACTGATGCTTTCAAATTTATATAGGGTTTTCCAATAAGGACTTGACAAGTTTTTGTTTTAAATAAAACGCAAACCATTTGAGATATTTCGAAAAATTTATTATCGGCTTGAAGTACAATCAAAACATTTATGAATGGAACTCGACTTCGTTCATATGGCCACCGCGGGCACGCTTGCAGCAGTCGATTCGTTGGACTCAACTTTCTACGACTCGGCCACACATTTCGGCCGAAACGGCCGTATTTCGCGTTCAATGTTGGCTCTGAGCTCTTCCAACGTCGTCGGCGTGTTGGCATAAATCAATGACTTAACGTAGCCCCACAGAAAATAGTCAAGCGGATTTAAATCGCACGAAAGAGGCGGCCAATTGACTGACCCATTTCTTGAGATAACACGCTCACCATACTTACTCTTCAATAAATCGATTGTAGCGTGTGCTGTGTGGCTTGTGGCATCATCCTGGTGAAACCACTTGTCGTCCAAGTCCATATCTTCCAATTTGGGCCAAAAACAATCGGTGATCATGGCGCGATAACGCTGACCATTCACATTTTCGTCGACGAAAAAATATGGTCCAATAACGCCGCCGGCATGCAAACCACACCAAACAGTTATTTTTTGTGAATGAAGTGGTGATTCATGAAGCACATGTGGATTTTCACCCGACCAATAACGCATATTTTGCTTATTGACGAACCCATTGAGCCAAAAATGAGCTTCGTTACTGAAGATGATTTTGCGATGAAATTCATCATCTTAGGGCATCTTCTCCAGAACCCAATCGGAGATTGGGTCCATTGGCTTCAATTCTTGAGTCAGCTTGATCTTGTATGGGTGTAAACCAAGATCCTTACGCAAAATATGCCATAATGTGGTCTGAGCGATGCCCAATTCTTAAGAACGCCGTGGAATTGACTGATTTGGATCGTTTGCTACGGACGCCTGAACGGCAGCGATATTTTCGACACTTCGTTGTCTCACTGACACGGCAACATCGCATAACGATTATGTGGACTCAAAGTCTTGCACTAAACTTGTTATTGCCTGCTACTAGGGCGAGAATTACGACCGAAAATTGGAGTTAACGCTCTTAAAGTTGCAGTCACCGACTCCGAATTTCGGTAGAAAATTTTTATAATTTGTAGATATTGCTCGTTCGTGTATTGGCTTCAACCATGATGAAAATGCGGAGTTTACTGAATAAATTCACAGTGACAGTGTGTTCACAAATTAAATTCAAAGTTGTCAAGTCCCTATTGGTAAAACCCTTTATGACCTAGAAAGCGGCTATAGGTTGAAGCCAATACACGTTATTCATTCATCACATATGCTTATGTACTCAGTCAAAATAAGGATGAATTTTGGTGTTAGAACAACGCCATAAAGTGTCTCTAGTCGTATACGAATCGGTCTGAAATCTCACTCAGAAATACTTTCCACTTTAACTGGATGTGGATATGCAAAATCTGCAAAAATCTTTAGGGATGAACTTAAACTGAAGGATAAGGCGACTCATTAAGTTGAAACGAAACTCCGTAGTTCATATCCTATCAAGCAGATTGAAGGACCTTTATTTTTTAATTTCACAGCTATATGGACCAATGAGTTCAAGAGTTGCTCTCGGTACAGTGTATCTACGGCTTTTATGCGGCTGATGACTTATCAACATTTTTTGCAATGTAAGTGTAATTTTGTAAAATTATTCGTTGATTAAAATTCCACTCAACCCGAGGCTGATTAAGAATCCCCAAGCTCAGCGGGTCCTCATAATCTTTGATTGAATTCCAATCACCATAGTTAACACTTTGTAGAAGAAATTTCTTGCCTAACCTTAGCTAACCCAGTCGCGCGATGTTTCTCAAACAATTCACTGAACCGTGACATTTCACTTCGAAAAACCGCCATCAACCGAAAATGGACTGACGACCGGACCAACGGATGGACAATATGTACTCGTACATGGAGAACACGGAGAATATGCCCTTGAACGAAAAATCTAATTAGAGACTTGCCAAGTTGGCGGCTACTACTACTTCCACTTATACTGGCACTGGCAGAAACTATATCCGCTTCACTGAATGTCCACAAACTACACTTTGATGACCACAAGGGATCACAATGTAACGCCATCGCCATCGCCATCTCCATCACCATCCGCATATCGGTCAATGAGAGAAGTTGTGCATATTTTTGCCGCTATTTCCGCCAATCCCACCATTCTCATCGCTGCCAAGGATATTGAAGATTACCCATATGAAACAACCATCCAAGCCAAACCAACCAACTTATACGAGTACTCGTACCTGCCTTCAACCTGTACTCGTACCTATTCGTAACGTTACTACAGAGACTTCGCTTCGAGTCTACGGTCAATGTTTGTTTAAAATTCTCCAGCAGTCATAACACAAAAACCCACCACGTAGACTTAAACCTCCACGAACACGACAACGACTATGACTACTACCAGGAGCTGGAGAAGGACCATAACCAGGACCTGTGCCGTCACCATCACCATCACCTTTCCTCAAATAAGAAAAGGGGAAAAGGCGGTGATAGCAGATAGGCTGGAAAAGTTTAATCCATTTTGAGGTTATGCAATTTTGATGACGTATTACATTAGTGAGGCTAAAGTTGAGGATCATGTTTGCAGGGTTACCTTCAGAATACTCCTATCTACAATACCCCAACACATGTGCAAGTGTGTGATTGGAAAATTCTTTGGCTTTTCCATAATTCATACCGCAAACGGTCGACGAAAGAGCGGAACGAATCGGTAACATGTTTGTGGGGCGGATTTTGCCAGTCTCAGTTTTTTGTTTTTGCTATTCTTCGGTTTTAAGCCGCCTCGGGACACCACCGGGGAATCCCATCCATTCTGACTACCAAGGGTTAATTAAAAATCAACCGCTGTTGGGTTATTTGTTAAATGGATTTCATCGGTTGGTTGAAGGTCTACACACACGTCTCTCCGTCATCAGCATCAGCATCATCAGGAGAGCGAAGGTCGGTGTTACAAATCCATTCCGAAATTGATTATACCGAGAGGGCGAATCCGCGAATCAAGTCATTTTTTTTTGTTTTTTGTTTTATTGCGAACCGAGAGAGAGAGAGAAAGGAAGAGTTTTTCTGTGCAAACCGTTTTTCGGGCGCGCTTTTATTCAATGTTTAAAAAAAAAGGCAAAAAAAGACTGCTCCGTTAAGCAGTCGATTGGATTAATATTCTCTCTCTAAGGCTATGCCCATGGAACCCGATAACACATCCGTATGCGCTCCTATGGCCACGCGATTTATGGTTTTAATTCTCGATGTTTATTTTAATAAAATTTCCTCCCCCTGCCCACCGCCGTTATGGCTTATAGCTAGGATTGAGAACGCGAGCGGCAAACTTATTGGATTAGAGGGAACATTTTGCGAAAACTCATCGAAAATGTATATACGAAACGTTGCGATTATAACGGCTATACAAACTTTATCAGCTAAAATTACAAAAAAAAGGAAAAGGTCAATGGTTTAATTAAAATTGGTTGTTAATTTTAATTAGCCGAGCTGGAGAGAGGCGGATTACAATATAACACAATGGCTAACGTTCAGCGGAAAATCTGTTTACATTACCCCAATATTTATCGATTTTAGAGGAGCGCTTTACTTTAATCCTTTTGATTAATATTTTTGACTTCAGATTACAGAATATTACCATGAACATGGGTGTATGCGCTTGTGAGTCTATGTGTGTATTACAGTGCTTTAGAAAATAAAATGAAAACAACCCTTGTTGTTGTATGGATGGAAAGGACTTGTGATAGCTTCGGGGCCTATCAGACATCGCATAAACACCTACTCGAATACTATAAGAAGGATAATAGCTCTTACGGAAAATGTGAGAGAAAGATTTTAAATTGTTAACAATTTGAAAGTTCGGAGATATTGTATATGTTCTCTGCAATTAGGAAGTATGCGCGCCTGTTAATGGTCTGCTTGTTCCCAAAAAAACAAAAAATTCAAAACAGGATACTTTGGCCGCAGATTGTTGAAAAATTAGAAGCCTACTTGGTGCAATCATGGCCAGTTATCCATTGAGAATCTCGTTCAATTCATTAATCGTGAATTAGAGTCAAACTTTTTTTTTTCTTTTATTCATTATTCTCTATCACAATGGTATTAGTAATTCCAGATATAAACTTCAGCTAATAATAATATAAAGAATAGTTAGTGGCATTCGATATTATAAAAGAATAGTGGTAATTCCACTTCAAATGGTTATTTATGTTGTGGGGGGAACATATTAAAAAAAAAACTAAATTCAAACCAAAGAAACCAAAAAAGCCACAGTTTTACTTTGTTCTAATGGTTTGTATTTCTGCAGGGAGACTGTTAAACAAACTACAAGATAAAACGCTGTATGAGTTCCTGAAGTTAGTGGTACGAAATGCAGAGATACGAATGATAGAAAGTAGATTCCTACGCAAGCTATAAGCGTCAGAGATTGGACTCTGCATGTAGCCGCATCTCATATAGAAAATTTTTAGTACCCTCACTGGTAGAATTTGCATTAGCCTAAAAAGTTCTAAAGATTGGCTCTACGAGTGAACTTGCAGACTTTCCTTGTGGCACACTTTTGTATTATGTTCAACTGCTGCATTTTATTTAAATAAGCAGCCCCCCAACAGCTTATGCCATATTGCAGCTCTGAGTGGAAAATCGCAAAATAAATTGTTTTTAAATATCGCTGGAGCAAAACTTGTTGAGGCGATAAAAGCATGGAATGGTAGAAAGGAGATATTGCCTTAAGATTGAAATGTGTTCAGACCAATTCAAATTTCGATCAATTGTTACTCCAAGATATTTAAAGTGATTTACAGTTTCAACTTTAAAACATGTGGTATGACAAGAGGCATTATCATCAAAAATTTTCTCAACGCTTAGAGCAGAGCACATCGACAATATACCATATACCTATGGCAGTTAATGGCGTGAAATATGACATCTATGTCAGGACATTCCTGTGGAATTAAGCTAAAAAACATGAGATTTGTTTTGTTGCTAACTACTAGCTTATGTTCAGCGAACATAAGTAGATGTGCATCATGGTTGATATCAGCTACCAGATTCAGAGGGTTGACAGAGCCATATGCGATCCCCAGATCATCAGCATAAGCTTTAACTTTTCCATTAAAATGCAGTGCAAATATGGAATTGATGTAAATCAAAAACACAGAATAGGTCCAAGGACAGACCCTTGAGGAACCCCAAAATGAAGAGTCTTATAGGGAGACTAAGACTGATCCCTACTTTAACCTGCTGTATCTTATCTTTGAGATACGACGCAAACCAATTATACATAAATCCGCGATCTCCTCCATTATCTAATTTATACAAAAGGATGCTGTGATCAATCAACCATGTCAAAAGCTTTAGTAATATCAACAAAGAACCCAGCGCAGGATTTGTTGTCATCCAAACCTCCATCCTCAGTTGTAAGGCCTGTTCTAAACCCAAACTGCATTCGACTAAAAAAATTGGTTTTACCTAAATATTCCAAAACCCTGTTCTTAACCGACTTTTCAAAAATTTTGGAAATCGAAGACAGAAGTGAAATCGGCCTGTAATTATTTTCCTCTTTTCTATCCCCTTTCTTAAAAAGTGGTATCACAAGGGCACCTTTAAGTTTTTCGGGGAAAACTCCGGACATAACAATCAGATTAAAGAGATGCGCTAAAATTTCAACGATGTAGAATGCAATATTTTTCAGCACAATGTTAGAAAGATCATGACTACCACAAGAATATGAATTTTTCAAGGAATTAATAATTTTTAGGGTCTCAAGTCCAGTAATTGGTGCAAAAACGAAGCTATTCCTACACAAATGGATATCAGCAGTACTATTGCAACAGCTACAATGAACAGTGGAATTTCCCGAAAAGTGATTATCTCCAATTGAGGCAAAGTGACCATTGAACTCATTCGCTCCTGGCATGGGAACAATGATATTACCATCACTGCTATTAAGTTCTACAGATATATGCTGGTCTTTAACACTGCGACGCATAATGCTATCTATAACTATCCACTCTTGTTTCGAATTTCCTCGAGATTTTCTCATAAGGTTGTGGTACTCGTAGTAGTTATCACGGCAAATCCGAATTTCCATGTTTCTTGATTTACAAATGCGTTTATATCTATTTTTTTTATCTAGAATTCATTGGATGTCTATATATTTTACTTTATTAAGAAGAGATTTGTTCACTCAGGGCTTAAGCCTTATTTCTGAATATTTATGCATAGTTACAGAACTTGAAGAACTTATGTAGTTTTTGAAGGTTTTCAGAAATAAATCATAAGCCCTGGAAGCATTCTCTTCAGCGTAGTCGTCCAAACAGTTCTCAAAAAGTAATAAATTATTCAGTTGCAAAAAATTTATTTTGGAAACTGTAGGTAAGGTCGAATTTTTAACGTGTTTCTGATGTTTTAAACCATTAAACAGAAGCCCTGTCATGCAGTGATCAGAAATTCGTAAATAAATGTTAATACAACAACAAAGATTTGGTGAGACTCTAAGAAATATGTGTGCAATATATTTTCCACGAAAAGATCGATACACGCAAATGTGAGGCAATATACTGCTCTCCAAACTGCAGAATTCGTTGTACATGCTCGTTAAATCCAAATAAATCGGAATTAGCTTTTTAAAGTAAATAAGAGATTGGTACGATGTTTATACTCGTATCTTAACTGATTTAGCCTTCATCCTGCTAAATATCATATTCGCTGAAGTGCCGATAATGTTATAAGAGCTGCGTTCTTCACAACCTCTTTCATATCTTATTAGTTCAAAATCACGTTCTGGTTTGGTATCAGCCTATCTAATATCGGAAGACTCCAAACAATTGTCTAAGTAATACTAGTGCGCCACGAATTTGTTCGCGAACTAATTGCAAAATCGTTTTACCAAGAAATTCGATATTGTTTAAAGTCAGACAGAAACGGGAACTGACATTATCATAAGAGATCAGTTGACTTCATGGGCTAGTAATCCTAGGATTTCTCGAATTTCTTTTACCTTTTGGTAAAACCTTTCCTTTGTTTCGGAAGTAAGCCTTGTCCAAATATGAAGCTGGTTTAGAAAATCAATGGAAACACCAGTCACCAGAATGTAAAAGGTCAGTTTCCACCACAAGTGATCCGCTTATACAGTATTACTTAACGCAGAAAGACTTTAAATATATCAAAACAGGACCATCAGAGGAGCCTTAACATATTCTGCAGCAAGGGATTGCTAATTGAATAGGAAAAATTCACGTTGGATTTATATGAGATGTGTAACCAGAGATATGAAGCTGGAGTTATTTGGGTGTTATTTTGGGTTTTGCTGATATTGTTGTTATCGCTCTGGGAATATTCTTCAATACGTTTACTGACATTTTTTTTCCTGTGGTTACATTGAAATACAACTGGTCTCAAGGCTGTAGAGTCAGCCATCCCATAATCTCAACCGGTCTATAGCTGCCGCACAGTACTCACAACACGTCTAGCTTCCTTAGATATTTAGACACCTAGAGGGCAAAAATTCGCTAATGTATTTGTTTGAGCCGGCGGAAAATTATCTTCTGCGTGGTAAAATTGCTGCCCTGGGCTTTGTATTTCGAAAAGCAGAGGCTGGACGTATCAAAGTTTATTTCCTTCTTATTCTTCTTTATTTCTATCCGAAAGAGCTTGCTAAAGGGCTAGGTATAACCAGCTCGTATATCTGCAGATATTATGACAATATTTGTGCGGATATCTGATGGACATAGCTCATCTGCAATGTGAGTATCCTTACCATAAACTCGTATTCAAGGGCAGCTGTTTGTACAACAGCCCTGGGTTGTTAATAGTCACTATTAGCGAAAAGTTTTAGGTTTACTCGTT
This sequence comes from Volucella bombylans, assembly GCA_949129095.1. NCBI lineage: Eukaryota > Metazoa > Arthropoda > Insecta > Diptera > Syrphidae > Volucella > Volucella bombylans. The sequence goes on from OX422144.1 coordinate 158,006,022, forward strand.
TGATAACAGTGACGTAGACCGACCTACCACCTGTGGCTCAACTAATTTATTTATATTATTTTAATGAATTCGAAATCTGTAGATTGTGAAAATCGTAGATTGAATAAATAAATAAATAAATAAATAGAGTTGAGAGGGTTTTTGAGAGATTGTTTCATAATTATATCCCTAATTGTATAGTATCATTCTTTTCATTCCTTTCTAGGTAAAGAGCTGTTTGATGTCGACAAAAAATGGTATATAAAGACCAGGTCTTTAGGTCCAAACCAGCACGAGTCTTTTGGGCCATCAGTTTTTTCTTTTTGTTATTGTATAAGTGTCAACTTGGCGATGCCCTGTGTTGTAACCGTTTCTACACATCAATTGTCTTTAATTTTACCTCCAATAGGTAACCACCGAGTACTGGTCCATCAGGTCGTAGGGTTCAATCCTATTTAAATAAACGACTTTACTATGTTCTATTTAGGTCCATGGTTTTTGAACCAATCAAAGCCTCCTCTGGTGTCCCTCAAGGCAGCCACCTTGGTCCCTTATTATTTATTCTGACCATTAATGATGTTGATTGTATTATTAAAAAAATCATACATATCTGCTTACGCAGATGATATGAAAATATTTAGATATATATCATCTTCCTCAGACAGCCTACCACTGCAGCTAGATCTAGATAGATTTTGTGCTAAGTGTCAGGCTATAACTTATACCCGTAAGCGCCCCCCTACTTCCCCTGTCATCTAATCTTTAATCTGCCTGTTCTCTTAGTGAATGAGTTGCGTAATCTAGGTGTTATCCGCGATAGGGAACTCAATTTCCGTTCTCACACTGATAACATGAAAAAAAGCCAACTTTGCTCCTGGGTTCATCGAGTGATGTCCTAAGGAGTTTTCCAATCCTTATGTTACCAAATCTCTTTACATAAGCTTGGTTAGGCCTCTTCTTGAAAATGCAAGCCAAGTTTGGTCACCCTACTACAGAACTCACATCCTCCGGATAGAAGCTGTTCAGCGCAAGTTTTTACGGTTTGCTTTACGTGGTCTTCCCTGGGTAAGCCAAGACTTACCACCTTACACTGACCGGCTGAAACTTATAAACTTACAACTCCGTTCAATACGCCGAAAAGTTTCCGACATTCTCTTTATTCATCAAATTTTAGTTGGTAATATCGATTGTCCTTCCTTACTTCAACTTATTTCTTTTAACACCAATCCACGTAATCTTAGGTCTGTGCCACTTTTCCGGTTTAATCTTCACAGAACGAATTACGGACACCAATATCTAGGATGCTTCGCGAAGTTAACGAGATTCTGCCTCTCTTCGAGTATTATCTCAGCAAACTCTCCCTCAAGAATATTCTCATTTCCACCTATGTCCTAACTTTCTTTAACCGCTCCCACCCTTTAGTTTTTAAGTGAAAATGTTAGTTTTAAGTATGTATATGCTTGCAATACGGGCCGCAAATCAAATCAAATCAAAACAAACCAAATGAGACCTCATCCGGGCTACTCCGATATATTTGGAGCACAGGCCGAGACTAAGTGAGGGTCTTGGAAAAGAGATGATGGATGACCCCTTAACGGACCAACGACAGCGCCAGCATCCCCGAACAGATTATTGGCTTCGGTCTAACTGACCCGCCGTCTTAGGGGTATCAATAATGGTACTGGCCCCCCCAGGTTGTGGGTTATACCACCGGGGTAACTGCCCGTCCAAGGAAAAAAACTCACAGTTACGAAACAACAAGAAGCCTCGGATACGAATGAATCTACTGTTGACAACACCTACAAAGGAAACAGGGAAAACGAACTTGGGATCTGCACGTGGAATATTAGGAATTGGAAGGGGACCTCAAACAACTTAAAGTGCGAAACTGAAGGCAGTTAGCTAAGAATCGAGCTGGCTGGAGAACCTTGTTGGTTGAGGCCCTAGGTACCCCTCCGGATTGTAGCGCCACCTTAAAAAACAAAAAATCGTTTACTCGTATTTCACGAATGTTCCATTTTTTTGTAGGTCTAACCAAGCAGAAAAGCTGCACCTGTCTTCGCTGGAACAAAAGAGGATGATTCACCGAAGACAAATATTTTATGACTACTAAAACTACTCGCAGTTTTATGTATCGTCACAAGTAAAACACGCGCCAGCTGCGGAGATGGTACGAGTATTTGCCTCCTTTTTTGTAAGTTCCGTACATGTGGAAGAAAAATGTAATCATCTTCAAAGCTGAATTTTGACTTCAGCACTCTGCACTCAATTGTTTGGAATCGATAATATCGAATCGGAATTCGCGTTCCGCAAAGAGGTTTCGGCTAAGGTCATGGTTACAGTACATAAGTATTCTGGCGAACTGTGTCCGATACACTATCGGATAGATATTACATTGCATTTCGGTCCATGGAAAGCGTATGGAGTTAATCTTACCATTAAAGAGGGATGAAGTTGCTATGTAGCACTATACCAACTCAAATGTTAAAACAGTGCTTTTATACAGTTGTAAGACCAATATGGGACAATATGTGTACTCGTATTAACAACTATTTTTATTCATATATTGTATATAAAATGAAAATCGTGCCATTGATAGCGTCTTCTTTACGCTGCAATACCGCAAATACAAATAAAAAAAAGCAAACTAGAACCTTGAAAGTCAAGGTGTCTTGTATCCATGGCAAAATTTAAAATACTAGCTTTACAAGGAATTGAAGACTCCACTAATTGTGAAAGAAAAGATACCGCGCTGATACAATTATATCAAACCGTTCGGATCTCAAGGGTTTCAAAAAGAAACTTTCTGCAACAAGACCAATCAGATACTAGCTTTTATGGGTGGAAGATGACATGTAATTTGCAGCAGTTCTTCAATGAAGCCGAGCGATCGATGCAATCGTTGCTTCTCGATACGGTACAATGTCTTTAGTAGTAGATTATTATAAGTTTTTTCTGGTTTAACTAAGAGAGGGCGCGAGCGAAAAGTACGCCGCGTATTATTTTTGACACATACGTCATTTTATTCGTCTGACATTTAACTACAAACACACAGAAGTTGAGTCCGCAAAAAACTAGCATCTTTGTTTTATCGTTCAGTGAAAAAGAACATTCGCGGCACGCTTTTCTTTTCTTATTTAATCAAAAGAAAAAGGCTGTTGAAAGTCATGTTTTGTTGTTAGAAACGTATGGTGGATGCGCTCCATCAATTAGGACATGTGAGACATAGTTTCGACAATTTAAAAGTGGTGATTTCAATGTGAAAGACAGTGAGCGCTCTGGTAGACCACAAAAATGCGAAGACAAGCAATTGCAGGAGTTATTAGATGATGACCCAACTAAAACACAATGGCGATTAGCAAAAGCATTACATGTGTCACAGGAAAAAATCAGCAAACGTTTACGAGCAATGGGAAAGATCAATAAACTCGGGAAATGGGTCCCACACGATTTGAGTGAACGTTACAAGGAAAATCGCAAAGTCCCTTGTGAAATGCTGCTTCAACACCACGAAAGCAAATCATTTTTGCAACGAATTGTGACGAGTGACGAAAAATGGATTTACTTTTTATTTATTTTTCTGCACCCGCCGTACTCCACAGAATTGACGCCATCTGACTCTATCACCTCTTCGCAGCAATGGGGCACGCGCTCGCAGAGCAGCACTTCAGCGATTTCGAGGAAGTTGAAAAATGGCTCGAGGAATGGTTGATGGCTCAATGGAATGCCGCAAAAGACAAGCAGTTTTTCTGGCATAATATTTGTTGAAAATTATGTCGTTTTAAATTGAAATTGTAACAACTCTGGATGTTAAAAAATTATAATGCTTTATTTAAATTTGTAACAACTCTGGCGGTACTTTGTGGCAAATAGAACAGACCTAAGTGAACTGTCAAACTGAACGAATTTAACGCCATGTTGTTAATGGAGAATTTCCGTTTTCCTTTCTGTTTTCTGAAGCCCACGATGCCGCCACGAGTCTGCTAAAACAGTAAGTATGTAAAATATATAAACATATCTTTTTGTAACAAATGAATTACGTTAAATTATAGAGAAATAAACTCCACTTCACAAATTGAACGCGTATAAGCGAGTATTGTTAATTTCGAAAGACTCTTCGGGGTTTCAGACAGTCCGGCCAGGAAAACTTTGCGCCGCCGCGCACAATATTCATAAATTACATGAAAGATGGGCGAAATGTGTAGAAGCCGATGGCCAATATTTTGAATAAGAAAAAGTTAATTTCCCTAGAAAATGACGTATTTTTTTTTACCAAAAAAAAATAACACCTGATATATGTAACTAATTGAAGTTACAATATTTTGTGTGTACTCGTATATTGAAAGGTAAATGAATATATTAGGAAGAGACTAATCAATTTGGAAAATATAAGGAAGCCTCGTGAAGGGATTTTCCAACGAAGTTGAATACTTTATACGGCCTGCAAACATAGCCTTTGCAAACTGATTCTACTGAGAATCAAAGCAGAGATATAGATAAATATTAAAAATCAATTGTCATAATTTACACGACTATAGCTTGTTTTAATTGGCGTGCAGCATATGTTAAACTCTCACACTCCATTGAAGTGAAGCATCAGCTCCCTCAGCCCACGAATACCAAGCAAACCCACTACCACCGCTATTTGTGGTTATCCAGAATTCAAATAATAATATAATTCAATCTTGTGGATCACTTTTAGGATTATTATTTCTACAAACAATACGAAACCAATGAAATGTGCTGTATACACAGAAAATCGCAGATGTCGAAGGGCTGGGTGCGGATACACTGCTTATTTGAGATTCACAAATCGCAAAAACTCCCCCCTACTCCAAGTATAACAATAACAAAATCTGGAAAAAAATACAAAACTGATAATATTCATATTAAGTATACAATGGAAATCCTTTATTCCCATTTTTTCCCATCCCTACTTCAGCAGAAAAATACGAGTATATTCCCCGCAAATAAAAAAAGCTTTCCAACAATAACAACCTTTGTTGGAAATCATAGAAGTTACTCCAAAGAATGCGGGAGTTCTTTTCTTCCTTCTTCACGGATAAAGGAGCAGAATAAATAGATCGGAGGATTCGCTGAAACTCAGGAAATAAGGAAGACGTATGAGTGTAATATCGGATTCGTAATCGATTTTAGAAAATGTATTTTAATTTTTTTTTTATATTTTTTATTTTTTATTTTTGACATGAAATTTAAAAGTCAAAAAAAAAAAAAAAAAACAGGAAAACAGTTCAAAAAGTAATTATCATAGAAAAACGAAACAATGAATCTCTTTTGGATACTATCTCATTAAAATATATTCGCTTTGTTGATTATTGTGTTGAAGTCCTTTGATGAAATGTGCTCTAACTGCTGATAAAATTCTAAAACAATTTCGAAATTCGCTTGGCTGTTTATTAAAATTCAAGATCTGTGAGTACATAAGTAGATGATGTTGGAAATTGAAGCAGCCAACCAAAAGCAGTTCCACCCCTCGTTATACCTGCTACCAGGACAACCTTTGATCTAGGGCAGAAGGAAACAGCATCAAATGCTTGTCCTTACTATGTAATATATTTTTTTTTTTTGCTGTATTTGTCTGTTCCTAGAATTACTCGTGTAATTTATCACTTTGAGAATTCGCATTTGGAATTTCGAGTTTCGTCCAATCGGATGAACTTGTCGCATTTGATTTGTCACTGAGTCTACTGGTGATTGAGTTGGAAATAATTTTTTGACTACACCTACCTATGTGTATACATATACGCGTGTGCGCATACTAAAAGATTAACGACTGATACCAATCCGTATGCATTTTCTACTGGAAGTTAAATTAAAATTGTATCTACCCCTAGAATAAAACACGATTTGTTTAAGTGGACTTTTATGGTTTATCACGCAATTACTACGAAGCTACAATAATTCAAAAAAAATAAGTGTGGCGCGCCGCGGGAAGTTACTCCAATATCGGAATCTTTAAAAGCCTGCAACACAAATGGAGGAATGAGCTGCTAACAAGGCAGATAAGTTGCAGGAAACAAAACCTAGCTTTTCTGCTCCCCATTAATAAACAGAATAAAAATTTAAAATATGTGATTTGATAAGTTTACTGGCCATTCGGTATATCTTCAGCACTCGAAGAGTACCTTGGAGAGGCTGTTGATTCTCCTTAAGAAGGAACACGTTGACGTTGGTATCATTCAAGAGTTCATGGTTAGTAAATCCCCAAGCTTGAGCGTCCGGGAGCACAATTTTGACTTCATTCATAAAAGGCATATTAAAGCCTATTAATGTCACACATTAAAGAAAAATGCGTACGATTTGTTAGCTAATTTCACGAATCATCGAAATACCTTGCCGTCGTCGTGAGAAGAAATCCTATTGCTGATATTGGTTCTTCAAGCTCGAAATGGCATCCCGCTTTTAGACTCTTATGCCCACGTGCACGCGAATTAGACATGGACAGATTCGAAATTCTTATTCTGCCAGAATAATCAAGAATCTGTAAAAAGAATATTCTCATCCGCCATTTACTTAACAGCTGATTCTATAGAAGAATTTTTCCAAATGCTAGTATGCGCTAATGCATACACATCGATTAGGAAACAAGAAAATATGTTAAATCGGTAGTAAGCTTGTAAAAGATAAACTGGACCATAATCAGTAGCGAGCTGCCGGGGATGTTACAGGTGGCAATCACCGGGGCCCCCAAGCTCAGGGAGCCCCAAACTCGAGGGTAGTTTAATTCCCAAATCGGCCGTAAATCAATCATCTTTTAAAATTAATTCAAAATTCAAGTGAAGGGTTGATTCTTGTCACAGCATGTTTGTGCACAACGTGCCGTTATCACAGTCCGATGTGCATTATAGACCATGGAAGGATAATCGAATGACATCGGCTCTTTCTCTTTGTGCATTCTTTCTTTGCGCCGTGTGAAGCGGTTGTTCTTTGTTCCAGTCGCGACGAAGGATATTTTCCCTGTAACTGGCCATAGGGTGGCTCTGATGGGTGGCTTGTGCTAATCTGGATATTGTTTGTTTGCTGGGGATATGCGCGAGTTACTGTTAATATACCTATTCGGCAAAAAGCAGTCGGCCCCGCTCAGAAGTGTAAAAATTGAAACGTGAGCAACACAAATGCGAGAACCTAGGCCCTGGCCCACATCGGACATTTAAAAGAGCACTTTACAGCATTTTCTAACTTCTTATCACTCATCCCTGACATACGACGCCTAGTGATAATAATTATACAGCATATGTATATGCAAATCTCTTTTGAGGGGCCCCGAAAAAATATTACCACCTGGGCCCCGCAAGGTGAAGCTACGCCACTGACCTTAATCATCTTCTTCCATAGTCCTCTATTATGATTTAAAATCATTTAAAGTATTCATTGCAGTGGATTGTGCTACGGACTCCAGACTTATAAGTTCGATGTCCATTGTACTCAGAAGTTCGAACACATTCTTAGCGTCTACATTTACGCAATCTCATCACAAACCTTCAAGGAAAGACAACACAGAAAATCCTTCTTGAGGAAGATCAAACGATTAAAATGTCAATTCACTTTGCCCACATTTTCATAGATAGAACTTTTTTCAATAATTTCACACTGAATCGGTTTAGAGGTTTCACACCAAGACTTACCCTCAGAGTTTCGTTTGAAAAAAAATCATAAACATAAAAATTAAAATTAAAGAGATGAATTTGGCTCCGATAGTCCAAAAATTGTAGCCTTTACCACTAAGACGACAATACTGACTTTTTGGCCCCAACAACACAATAAGTAAGAACTTTCACTTTCGCCAGACCCAGCGAATTTGGCGTCATCAAAAAACAACTAAAACTTCATCGTGAGTTTGTGTAGGTTTTTGAGAAAGGTAATCGTTAAATATCGTCCAAAAAAGAAGAGGGGTGGAAAGTATACGTATATTTGTGATACCAGAGGCATGAGAGTATGATCTACTGAAGCATTTATGTCGGTCAACATATTTAATCTTTCGTGTTGTGTGGGAAGAATAAATGAATCGGAAAACTGATCAGCAAAACCTTTTAGTGAAATTCTGGATTGATTGTTGATTGATTTCAATAAAACAGTTTCAATCTATTCCCAAAGAAAGAAAAAGAACAGACGACATTTCCATTCCGATGTACGGACAATTAGTACAACAAACAACGTTATCCTCTAAATTGGAATTCCAGTCCAAGTGGAGATCAAGAGCAAGTGTAATTACTGGATGCAGTAAATTAGAGGAAAATCAGAAAGGAAATGAACAAGCCAGACGTGCCCAGTCCTTAACATTTGTACTGCACAATAAATGAGATATCCGCTTCGTCTTGTTGAGGCTAAAGTTACTTATTTACTTACTTAAAGTGGCGTTATATTGCAGGGTAGAATTGGTCCTCAATCAACGTCAAGCGTCTCCAGCCAGCTCGATCTTTAGCCAGCTGCCCCCAGTTTCGCACGCTATGTATCCCTGCGTGTGCCACTAGAGCCGCGGTCTTCCTATACTGCGCTGTCCCTCGGGGGCGGATTTGACGATTTTTCGAACCAGAAAATTGGAGACATCTGACCGCTCTACATGACCCAGCCAACTCAGTCGTTGGACCTTCACTCTTTTGGCTAAGGCGATGTCGCTGTACACCCCGTACAGTTCGCCGTTGTATCTCCTCCTCCACTCAGCGTTTATGGGTGGGTGGCCGTGGCTCAAGTGATAGTGGACTTCCAAGGCTTCCAAATCGGAAAGTTCGGTGCTCGAATCGCTGCCTCGCCCGAAAGACATTCATTTTATCAGCTAACGAAAATCAAATAAGATAAGTAGTTGACTAGAAATCAACAACAAGCCCAACTTCCACTAAGAATTTAGTCTCCCCATTAAATATTGGATGCCACCCATGGAGCGAAATAACCACAGAGCCCAAACATCTTACCTTCTCTCTCTCTTTACCAAGACATCGCCTTCCGCTTTGAAGAGCTCGGCAGTCAGGCCGTCCACTCCAGCAGCTTTGTTGGACTTAAGCTTAGATATGGCTAACTTCACTTCACCCAAGTCGGGTGGATGGAATTGTTGGTCTACATTGTCCAGTTTGAATGGTTCATTTTGCCTGACTCTACCACTGTCACCTGACTCTACCACTCACCATCCATCGTTATACAGTTTACAGAAATGCTTTTTCCAAATCCTCAGCATCGACTACGACATTACTACTATGTTCCCTTATTTATTTGTACAGGCTTTGGTTCGGGGTTTGTGTCCACGGCATGTGTTTTTCACCTTTTGGTAAAACTTCTTCCTTCTTCTTTTTCTCCTGAGAAGCCGGTGTTCGCCACACCTCTTCTGCTCGTAGAGCTCGTGAGCAGCTCTAGTTCTTCTATGTAGCTCCGCTTTGTATGCCTTTTATCTAGGTGCTGTACAACTCGCTTATGGAATGCCCTGCCGAGCTCTCCATTTCCTACTCGTTATGCCGCGCAAACATCCAAAACCAATGTGCGACGGTAGCTCTCTTTCTTTCGTCAGTAACTTTCCCTCGCCCATGGTGTGTGCTTGCCAGCAATCGTCGTAAAATCAGGGGTTTCGTTACTATATTGTGGCCGAGTGGCATCTCTGATCGCGTTTTGGCAATGTTGCCACTGGTTTTTGATTATTGATGCTGGCGGCATAGAATCTCTATAGAAATTAAGGGAGACTCGACCGGTAAATTCATTCCGTCTTCCTCACAGTATTAGCTTGTCTTTGCGTATCGCGGGTACAACAAGGTAATGCTCCAATCCGATGTTGGCCCTTGGGAACGTTCGGACATCCATAATACTATAGGAGTGGCTTGCGCCGATCGCAATGTGGTCAATCTGGTTTGCGGTTGATTGATCCGGAGTGCTCCAAGTTCCATTATGAATACCGGGTGCTCGCTACGATAATGTTTTACCCCGTCGAAAAGTCGGTTAGTCAGAATCTGTTATAGGAGATGGTATCGTGTAGACTATACTTTCCAAATATACTACCAAAGATGACCTCTATTCCTAGCTTTACATTAAAATCACCGAGTACAATTGTAATGTCGTAGCTAGAGCACTGCTCATTCTTCAAGTCTTCTCCAAGAGCTCGTAGAAGCTATCTTTGGTATCGTAATCTCTCTTCTCTGTGGGGGCGTGGGCGCATGTAAAGCTAATGTTCGCAAATTTAGCCTTAATACGGATTGTTATGAGGCGCTCGGTCAAGACTTCTTGCCGAAGTTTCCGGCATTCTACCTCACCGTTGATGCAATCTGGGTAATCCCGTTATTTTCTCTTAAAAGTCAACTCAAGTAAGATGAATCTAAATGACTGGTCTACATAAAGAGAGGTACGAACCACATACAACGGGAACAGGACATCCATTTTTGTCAACAGATTTCGGATTGAGATTTCAAACGCTGCATCAATCGTGCAGATGCTTAGGCAAGCAAGGAAAGGCAAATCCTTCTTTGACCACCTTTTCAGAAATTTCGAAATTATGATATCTAAATGCCTTACCTCTACAGAACGGAAATGAAAAAATGAATGACTGAAATGAAGACTGAATCAGATTGACATTTACATTCAAACGGGATAGAATTAGATGAAATAAAGAAACGAATTCAAAATTTCAAAAGTCGCCTGTCATTACAGAATAGCGGTCTCCGGTCTCCGTTCAAAATGCACAATGTATTCTTCATCAACAGTATATTTGCTCCAAAGAACATCGCCTGTAGTTCACTCAGAATAGGCCATTTTGCGATGAAATGTAAGACATCTTCTCTTTCTATAAGATGGCATAGATGACATTCGATTGGAAGATCAGGCTGGTGTGGTATGTAATTTAAATTCGTAAAATCTCTTCCAATTTTAGATATTAGGTTAATTTTTTCAGTTGAGTTGCTATTTACAAAATATGAATTTTCCTTCAGATTGTGGTTAAGTTCGGTATTGTGATGATTGAGCTCCCTCCGTATACGAGTCGTAAAAAAGATTACCTGTTTTTTCAAGTATTTTTGAAAATGTACTTTTCAAAACTATGGCTTGTTCGTTGTTTACAAAACTTAGGCTGAACTCATAATTACGTGCTAAGATATCCCATTCATGTATACAGTTACCTCTCGTTGAAACTTTGATCACATATTCAAAGTGCAGTTTTAGTGTTTCCAAAAAGAGAGGGGCCACCAATTGGCCTCGTATTACGTGATAGATGACGGTTCGATCGCGTTTTTGCCTCCAATAATCCGGCTTCAAAGTGATTTTCCATATTATAATTAGCTGTGTTTAAGACTCCTAAATATCTCCTTCGACTTCTACGCGTTCCCCATCATTAGTCCACTGTTCGTTTCTTGAGTACCTCCCGCCACTATTTCTATAAATCACCATTTTCATCTTCGCTAGATTAACGTACCACTACCTGCAGTCATCTATCAGTCTATTGCTCATAAGCTGCAAACTGTTTACGGTTACAGCTAGAATAGCGAAATCATTCTCAAACATTAAAGCTGAAAGGAAGGACGTATTCACCGTGATGCCTCCTCCAATATTGTCTGTTTTGTCGTTTACAAATAGAATAAATATCAACGAACTCAGCATGCATCCTGGCTTTACTCCCATCGTTCAGAAACGCAATTTTCCATCGCATATCATGGTTCAATTTTTTTCGTACAAGGCTCTCAAGATCCTTATCATTTTTTTTGAAATTCCGATTCCATACAGTTTATACTCGTAAAGGAGAGTTTCACGTGGTATGGAATCGAGAGCGGTATGAAAGTCCACAAACAGCGTATTCTTTTCTTGTACATCTCCGCTATATTCACAAGTGTAGTGTAAATATTTGGTTCCCCGTTGAATAACCTCTTCTAAACTCTGCTTGAATTTCATGCAGGATTCCCTTTTCTTTTGCCCACTGCGCTAGCCTTTTGAAGAGTAGGGCACCAAACAGTTTAGTTGCAGTGTTAAGGAAAGATCTTCCTCTGTATTTCTGTGGATCATCATGTTATCCTTTTTTGTACAAAAGAAATATATGTAATTGTCGTGTTAAAACTTACCAGTTTCGTATATTTTATTGTATTCCACTGTGAGAGGTACCGAAACCACTAAAGTTAAATTTTTATATTATAGAACTCGTCTATAGTGAATGATTCATTTACAATAAAAAAAAAAATCTATAAAGAGAAGAGCTGCACACTGGTGTATTAAGGATAATTAAGCAGGCTCCAAAATGGAGACTCGGGGCGATGATAAGTTTCCTTCCGTTTAACAGTTTTACTGCCTTCCAGAAATCTGCTGAGGATCTAGCACAGCTTATTGCATGTAAGAGGTGTATTCAGAAAATAACGATAATTTAAGTTTTTTGAAAAAAATTATATATGTTGTCGCCTTCAAAATAGTTCCCATTAGATATTATGCACTTGTGCCAATCCTCGAAACACTCCTCAAACTCGATCTTTGGGATAGCCTTTAGCTCTTTCAGCGATGCGCTTTTTTTTCGTTCTTGGCGAGCCTCCACTGGGACAATTGAGCCTTAGTTTCGACCTCAAATCCGTAAATCCATGTTACGTCGCCTGTTATAATACATTTCAGTAATTCTGCATCGTCGTTGACTTCATTTAGTGACTCCTGAGCAACTTCCATTCGCCGCTGTTTTTGTTCAAAGTTCAACAATTTTGAAACAAATTTTGCTGCGTTTCATACCCAACACATTCGAAAAAATTTAATGGTATGAGCTAATAGATATGCCAACATCATCAGCGACTTCTCTGATTGTGATTCGGCGATCGTTCATAACGTTTTCTTTAATTTGTTTAACGTTTTCATCTGTTGTTGATGTGCTGGGGCTTCCGGGGCGTTAGTCGTCTTCAACGTCTTCACGGCCATCTTGGAAACGCTTATACCACTCGTAAACTCTTGTTTTACTCATAGCAAACTCACCATAGGCCTTTGTTAACATTTCACACACTTTGTTACTCTTTATTTCACTTTTTACGCAGAATTTGATACAAATTCTTTGATCCATTTCTTTTAAGAAACGAAAATCGCCAAGCTCATAAAAACACGTCTAACCTTAGCGGCTGCCACAGACAAAGTAAACAATGAATACAGCATACAGCTGGAAATTGTATCATACTTCCCGGCCATATATACCAACATAATAAACAAAAATTGTGACAATCCGGCTCTAAAAACCCGCGAAATTCAAAAAATCCCGTTGTTTTCTTAACACACCTCGTATTTTTTGCTGATCAAAGGCTAACTTTTTTGCGCGGCACAGGTTTTTATATTCTCTGTTTGCTTCTGATTACAATTTTTTAAAGATATCAAACTTGTGTAACCTTAAAAGCTTTACAAATGCAAATGACTTCTGTCTGACTTTCAGGCATTCAATGTCAAACCACTCTTGTTTCCTTCTTTTGCTTCTATTTGCTGAATTCGGTTTTGATTCAGTGAGAATTTCAATACTTGCAGAAACATATGCTCCTTGTTCAGATTGAGCTCTTTTCATTCCAAAATAGTTTCGGCAATAAATTAAAGGAATTCTCATTCTCTATATTGCTTAAAGTACATGAGACCTTAAACCTAAAATCGCGGATGTGTGAATGCCAGTTTCCAGCAATGAAACAATAATTAGTTACAGAGCATTCTATGCCAAGTAAATTCACCATCGCAAGTTCCGTTTAAAATTCGAAAGTCGAATGAATCTGCCAGAGCGCAGATCACCGCATGTTGTAATGCATCTGGTAGTGCAACAGTTGCGATGATCATTATTGCCTAAAAGAACTTTTAGAAAAATTGTGGGATACTTTAACTAAAGGCTCGGAAGGCATCATGTGCTCTTACTATCAGTTCAAGCTCAAGATGCGGTGTGTCGAAAAGGTATCAACAAAACGATTTTAAGAGATCATTTAAGCGTTGCGGTTTCAATGCAGCCTTACATAATCGAACGGCAATGTTTTGTTCTTGTAGATCTAATATACATTGTAGAAGAACAATAGCTTTTGAAGTAAGCGCAAGTGATCCGCCTGCGATCGGAGCCTTTATGTTTGGTTGTAATCCCTGTAGACATCAAAAAGACCGCATCCTTATGTGCACTTTGTTGCCAATATCACCTATTATACCTAGTTGAGTGCAAAATTTCGTTAAATTGTTTTCTCTGTTGTATAAGCAGTTTTAAATTGTTTTTCTAAAAAAAAAAAAAAAACAGAGATAGCAGTGCGTTTAAATCCACCCCAGTACAAAATTTTCCAGCTGCATTAGCAGAAATAAAGAAATCAAAATACTCGTATCATCCACCCACCGACTGCGAAAGGACTATCTCTTCTCGACAACGTCCAAATTGAAGAATAAATACTTCACAATACTGCCTAGAGGACACTTTACCTCGAATTGGGGGTTGAAATGGCTCTCCTGCCGTACACATATTGTATCTTCTTGTATACATTAGAACGCTTAACATTAGCCGATGTGAGCCTTAACAATACCCTCAAAGTGACTAAGTGTAACAAGAGTAAAAATTATTAAAAATAATAAAACTCCATCCCCCTTTAAATATTAGGGTGAAGTGAAGACTCAATCATAACCTCGTCAAATGTACGAAACGAATACGCTCTCTCGCACAATGTAAGAGGCATTCATCAAGTCGACAAAAATAACACAAGGACTGAATTGTAGGGTGAAAATCCTGAAATGGCCCAAGGCGATTTGGTGTTGTTTTTTTTTTTTTTATTGTTTTTCATTGGCAGTGTTGACAGTGGTGCGTGTTCGTGTTCGCTTTTTAAATAATTACTCGAGCTTTCAGAGAAAATCTTCTGATTCCACCTCATTGCCATTTAATTTTATTAATTCACTAAAAATAAACACCTTCAAGGGTTCACCACAAAACAAACAACAACAATTTTCGGATGAGGAGCGTGGGCGATACTCATTATTTTAACCCCAAAAATATTTTGATTTTTGAAGTAGAAATGACTGGGTTCAGTCGGGATTTAATTAAACAGCAACTAGGCAGTAAATATTTGACAAATTTTAAATGAATGAGTTAATTTAACTTTCTTCTGTTTTCAGATGTTTACCGTTTTTTTTTTTTTTAAATGAACAAACCATCTGGTTCAGATGTGTCATACCGATAACACACATAACAAGAGAGAGTATGTCAATAAGTCTATCGTGTAATCCTTTTTTTTGTCGGACTGATACTTACATGGGATCTTGTGAAGAAAAAAAAAAGAGGCCCAAGACCTAGAGTAAATCGTTTTTTTTTTTTGTTTTGTGTTTCTATACCACTATACCACTTGGCGGCTTTTAGTTGCCTTTTGTAGGTGCACCTTCATCGCTAAATTTTTGTCAAAATGGGGAACAACAAAAGAAGTGTTGTTTGTTGGAAAGAAAGGTTTGCTGTTTCGGTTCTTGTTTTGCGATTCTTTTGGCATCCCACACACATTTGAAAATTGAATGAGTGGAATGTTTGTAGGATCAATTTGTCGACACCTTTAAGCTGTCCTTTGTGGATTGCGCTTTCTGTTCGTTACAGCTGGGTGTTCTTTGTTGTGTAAACAAAAAGGTAATTGCTCTTTTATTGGAAAATAATTGGTCTTTTGGCAGGGAACGATGAAAGGATCGTCAAGATTGGGATCAAACATAAACAAGGTCTTTAAAGTTTTAAATTCAATGAAATTGAGCAGTAGATAGAATGTAAAAACTTAAAGGTTTTCAAAATTTAGGCCACAAGCAGTGAAGCATATGCTGTTTTTAGTTACGGCGAGGTTAAGATTAATATGAGGTTCACCATTCATTTTCAGCTCTTAGAACTTCATACTCCAGCTACTATTTCAGAGTGAGAGATGTGCAAATAGAAATACTTTTAACAGTCTTGTATATAGATTTTAACATGTCCACGGAAAGAGTTAATTGGCTGCGATCGCTGTTTAAATTAACTCATCAAAAAAAAACCAAAGTGTATAATATACTCGTATAGTCAATGGTAAGTAGAATAGTTGCTGAGATTAAGTGGGAATGTCAGAAACCAGACAACTTCTGAATAGGTCGCTTAAGACTAATTTGGAGGAAGACTGGAGTCGGTGAAATCATTAGATTGGTCAAAGTTCTCAAAACGGAAAAATCAACCAGGCTATAATCACTCACAAAATCTGATGGCACCTACGCTGAGTCGAGAGCAGAGACTCTCGCTGGTATATCTCGACGGTTATGGTGACTCATATGGCCAATAAATATGCTGTTGCTTCCTTTGATGGCTTCAAGTCGCCTGGCGTCGATGGCTTGTAGCCAGTTATGTTACAAAAAAGTGTGGACCAGCTGCTGGTAACTCTGAAGAGAATCTTCGGGTGCAAGCCTGGCACTGGCATACAAACCGAAAACCTTCCAAACAGTAAGAATAGCCTTTATACCGAAAATCGGAAAAGAAGACTTCACTTCACGTTCGTCAAGAGCTTCAAGCCTATAAATCTGATTTCCTTTATGTGGAAGAGCGTGGAGGGAATGGTCGGGATTCGTTTGCGCTAAACTGCTTTGCGAATGAATCCTTTGTCGGAGGGCCACCACCCAATTCTTCAAAGAAGCTAATTATTTGGGTGTTATTCTGAATAACAAACTTCTTAGACAGAACATGCTACGTCGAAAGGCTCTTAGGCACTGTCGGACTTCTGGGGGTGGAAAGGAGCTGTCGGCAAGATATGGGGCTTGTCACCGAGAAGGGTCCTTTGGATTTACACGGTTTATCATAACCAATACCAATAAGCCAATCCTATCTGTCGGTTGTCTGGTGGAACAACCTCTCACAAAAATTCGTCATTGCTGCGTTTACCAGACTCCAAAGAACGATTTGTCTTGGCTGCATGGAGGCTCTAGCACGTCTGGCTCCGCTCTAGGCGCATTGATGAATCTCCCTCTCCTTGATATTAATATCATGGACTGCAATCTCAAACACAGTCTTTGGTACAATACGCACTGGAGTTTTGATGACCGACGCTTTATGACTCTTGTCTTATGGATATGGTCTGATACAACTCGTGTTGCAGAAAAAATATGAAATACTGTACTCAAGACGGGTTTCGGTCAGATTCTCAGCCAGAAAGGTATGTAGTCGGGCCTTCATGGATGGCTCCAAAACCGATCTAGAATGCGGTGCTGGTGTTTATCTGTAGGACGTAAGGAAAACTTTCGCCTGGGTTCAAAGCGGAGATATACGCAACCCTGATGGCAATGAAGTATATTGAGAAGAATTAGTGGAGGGGATGAAGCATCTGCAGATTTAGCGAGAGCCAAGCTGCGATTAGAGCCTTACTGAACCCTCTTATGGCTTCCAAACTAATTTGAGAATGCGAGGCTTCATTAAACGCAGTCCGGTCACAATGTGATCACGGGAAATGAAATCGCCAATGAACTTGCTAGGCAAAGCTCAGAGAAGAGTTTTTCAGGACCCGAATTTACGTTGCGTCTACCTGCGTCCTCGGTTAGGGTTTCCATTGACGGTTGAGTTTCATATGAGCACAACTGCAGATGGCATGACTCTCCAGATTGCCGACAGACCAAGCGAAAGCTTCTCTAAGAGTTCAGAGCCCTTCCTGCTGTCTTTTAGTGGGAAAGGCTGCAAACTATTTACCCGCGTCGTGACAGGGAACCAGACTTAAATGTGGTAAGCATAAGTGACACAACATGCTGCGACTCTTGCTGTGAAAGTGATGACGACACCTTGGAATACTACCTCTGGGAATGTCCGGTTTATACTCGCATCAGGCTGCAGGTCCTCGACGTATACGTGGTAGGTACTGGACATATTTAAAAGATCTACATGTATTAAAATATTCTGAGGCTCATGGTTTTCAACCCCATTAAAGCGTACCTACCTTAGGAGTGCCCCAAGGTAGACATCTTGATCCCTTGATATTTATTCGAACAATCATGCAGTTTACTCAGACGGCATGAAAGTTTTCACATATACATATATGTGTATTGTGTATACATCCTATCTTCTACTAACTGTTAACTGCAGGAAGATTTGGATAAATTTCTCACTTTTTACCGAGAGAATTTTCATTAAGCTCAATGTAAAATTGATTGCTGATGTAAACGATTCTTAAACCCTCTTAACCCAAAAATGACACTGTGGATGTATACAGCAATTGTTAGATCTATAGTCACCTGTGCATCTTCAATATGGTGGCATGAAACTAAACAAAAGTCTGCACGGGCTGGGCTAAATAAACTTCAAAGACTTGCCTGTGTGTGTGCTGCGGCCTGCGGGTGCAAAGAGAACAGCACCCACCATAGCATTAGGAGTTCTGTTGAAACTCCCACCTCTTCATCTTCATATACAGAAGGAAGCTTTGGCTAATGCCTACATGCTTATCTCAGTAGATGAGAATAACTCCAAAATAGAACTCAGGAGAAATGAACTATTAAGAATTATTCTTACAGACAACTGTCTGATAAAGTACATCTCCCACCATAACTTCAACCTTACATTCCCTGATAGACAGTACTGGGAACAGAATATACCACTGTTTGAACTGGTGTAGTACACCGGCGGATACAACACAGATGAAGGAATTATCGCAGGCATACGTACATACTCGTATATGGAGAAACTACCAATACCTCACTGTTTTGAAGTAAGGACAGTAGAATCTCTGTATTTCAAGCTGAGATATACCCAATAGGGCTTTGATCTCTCTCTCTCTCTCTCTCTCTGACAGCAAAACGGTCCTACGTGTTATCAATGTTTTTGAGATATCCTCAAAAATGAATTATACTTCTCAAAACATTAACCCGCACCAATAGAGTCCATTTAATCAGGGTGCCATGATGGTAATGAAAGAGCACACGAATTGGCCAGAAAAGTTACGGTCTCAATATTTATGTTGTCACGACTATTTGGGGTGTTACCAATTAGCTCAATAAAAAGCTACATATGTACATGTATAAATAACTGGCTAAAAACAAAGGCATTCCATTACTGAACGGAAACTGAAGATAATAGGTAAGTCAACAATTTTTACCAACCATTTACTTCAAAAGACCAAAACCACTCCTACAGCTTTTTAGGTGTCAGATAGACGCAGTAACCGGATTCCTAATGGGTTACTGCAGAGTCAGAAAACCCTGAATATGGGATTAACACAATACTCGTACTACAACTGTCGCATTTACAACAAGGACGAAGAAACAGCAGAGCATATCCTTTGCCACTGTAACCGCTTAAGCAAAACACGTCTTCGTCTTCAAGGTAAGCCATACCTTGGGGCAGAAGATATCACTGCCAACTCACTCAAAGACATACAGGAGTTTATGTATTAAAATTTCAGGCATCATGAGTGAGATATAACTTGAGAAAATCAAAATAGGCCTCCTAAACTTGCCGCAGTGATAAGGGTACTCCGCCCGCTTAAAATAATCTAATCTAAGGAGCTTCACTGTTTAGTTGAGAGTTTATGCAAGATATCTGTTTGAATCACTTTTACTCTGTTCTCGTGGAAATGAAGGGGGTGGAACTGTCATAGTTGGCCCGACAGCACATAATCACAGAAGCGGGATTACGGTCTTTTCTGAGTAAAGTGCGACGCTCGTTTTTACTTAACGAAGCATTATTGAGCTTCGAAAAACTTTTTTGTTACTTACTGAACAAAATTCTACTTTGAGTATAGTGCACTTTGTACAATACTTCCGGCGGCATAGTGCTTTTGATTTCTCTTTAAATTTTTTTATATTGGCCATGTCATGCCAAACACATATGTCTTTTGTACGTACTTATTGCCAAACTTTCCTAAATAATGCGAGAATCCTGTGATGTTTTCACTTACTCCAGAAGTATCACCTATCTATCTTTGGCTGTAGAACGGGAATGGCAGTGTATGTTAAGGTCCAAAACTCAATGCTGTCTGCTGTCATTAAAACGAAATATAAATACCTTACATCAAAGACAATTTACGTTGGAATGCCCACATATTCGATGTCGTTTCCCCAAACGATTTAAGAAATATTTCACCCCTCTGATCTGGCCTCAATATATAAGGCATTCATCCGCCCAAAATTGGTGTATAACGTTCCTAAAACATCTCTGCACCTGCTAGATGGGTTTCAAATCCCTGCGATAAAACTCATAGGTGATACTAATATCAGTCAGTCAATTGACTGACTCCTGTCTCACTTTGTTTTATAGCTATTTCCACCACCACTGCTCCATTGAAATCGCCAGTAGCATTTTTTTTTTTTTTTTTTTTTTTTATAATGAGCGCGCGCTCAAGGGGTTTGAGTACCCTTAAAGTGATTGTACACAGCGCGGGCAAAGGAAATTTAGGGAGGAAGAAAAGAGAGGTACCGATGTACATTGTTTTTAAATGTTTGCAAGTTATAACGACCAGGAAATACAGAGATCGGCAGGGCATTCCATAAGCGAGTTGTACGGCTTAGGAACGAATCACGATATTTTAGAGTACGTCCGAAAATGGGCTTGAGGGTATACTGATGAGCATTCATAGCGAGACGGGTGTTACGGTTGAAAGTTTGAATGGGCGGAATGCTACTGGCGATTTCAGTGGAGCACTGGTGGTGGAAGTAGCGATAAAACAAAGTGAGACACGAGACATTTCGTCGGTGTTCGAGGGTGTCCATTGATTGACTGATATTAGTATCGTCAATAAGTTTTATCGCACGGTTTTGAATCCTATCTAGCAGGTGCAGAGATGTTTTAGGAGCACCTGACCAGATGTGGGAGTTGTACTCCAATTTTGGGCGGATGAATGCCTTATATATTGAGGCCAGATCAGAGGGGGTAAAATATTTCTTACATCGCTTGAGGAAACCTAGACATTTCGCAGCATTTTTGACGACATCGAATATGTGGTCATTCCAACGTAAGTTGTCATTAACACACATACCGAGAATGGAAAGTTTTTCGGTTTCGACGATGCAAGTGCCATTCATGGATAATGGCTGGGTGTTTAAATTTCGCTTTAAAGACAGCAGACAGCATTGTGTTTTGGAAGCATTAAATTCCACTCTATTGATAGTTCCCCAATTGGTTATGCTGTTGATATCGGAATTTAATGAGCTTAGCATACGCTGCCGTTCTCGTACTACAGCCGAAGAGCAGGGCCGTGAGTCCGGGAACGAATATGAAAAGCAGAGAGTACTGTCATCAGCAAAGGAATATATTGGATTAGAAGTAGCAGACAAGAGATCGTTAATGAAAATTAAAAAGAGTGTCGGTGACAGAACAGAGCCCTGGGGCACACCAGCATTTATTTTGTGAATATCAGACTTGAAACCGTCCAAGACAACTTGAATTGAACGTTCCGAAAGGTAATTTCTAATCCATTGAAGAAGAGAGTCGTCGATCCCAAATGCACGCATTTTCGACAAAAGAGCTTGATGCCAAACTCTGTCAAATGCCTTAGAAATATCAAGTGCAACTATCTTGCTTTCGCCAGATTGATGTACGCTTTGGTTCCACTTTTCGGTGAGACATGCCATCAAATCACCAGTGGACCTGTTGCTACGAAAACCGTACTGCCGGTCATTGAGAAGTTTTCGTGTTTCGAGATATTTCATGAGCTGACGATTTATCAGTGTTTCCATGACCTTGGAAAGAAGGGACGTAAGTGCAATGGGTCTGTAGGAGGAGAGAGAAGATGATTCGCCTTTTTTAGGGACGGGCTGGACAAATGCTGTTTTCCATCTGCTCGGGAAGAGTCCTAAAGTGTAGGATTGATGAAAAAGCTTACGCAGTGGTTTTGCCAGCGAGGAAGAACACCTCTTCAGAAGAAGGGGAGATATACCATCTGGACCAGCGGATTTATGTATGTTGAGATCTTTAAGTACTCTTGCTACTACACGAGTGCGAAAGTAGATTCGTCCCATTGAAGATTCGACGCACTCAAGTGTAGGCGGAGATAAAGCACAATCTGGGAGTGTTGAGCTGGCCGCAAAATGTGCAGCAAGCAGATTGGCCTTATCCAAAGAGCTGACAGCTGGAATGTCATTGTAAATGAGCGTTGGGATGGAGGATGAGGCGGAATTTCTAATGTTTTTGACGAACGACCAAAAATTTTTACTGCCTTTGGGACATTGCAGTATTTTTTGCCTCAGTTTTTGGTCGTATAGGAATTTCACACGCTTAAGAAAGGCGTTGCAGTCATTTCTGGCTCGTTTGAACTTTTTTCGGTTTTCCTCTGTCGGGTTGGTCTTGTAGGACCGAAAAAACATTTCTCTAACCCTGACGGCCTCTTTACAGCTCGAGTCGTACCATGCCTTTTCTTTTGGTTTGATACTCTTCATCCGATGAGGAATAAAGGATCTCATTCCAAAGAGAATGGTGTCTGTAATCATATCAGCAGCGGCATCCACGTCGTTATCGAGGAAGCATAACGACCAGTTAAAATTCCTAAAGAAGCTGTTAAGACCGCTCCAGTTGGCTTTCTCGTATTGCCATACGGTTCTTTTAGGAATTTTTTCTCTAACTGTGTGGTCGGTGTACGAGAAATTAGCTGATATGACACAATGGTCCGACGAGCCTAGAGGGGAGAGCACATCAATGGTGTACTTATCAGGGTGAGAAGTTAAAAACAAGTCCAGGGTGTTGGCGGTATGACTATCAACGTCTGGTATTCGCGTGGGCTCATTTACAAGCTGCGTTAGGTTGTTTTCCGCAGCGAAGATCTCAACACACCGTCCTTCGGGTGTTGTCTGTCCAGAATGTCGAAGCCACCCAGAATTGTGTATATTGAAGTCGCCCGTAATAACGATTTCAGTATGAGGATACAGGGATACAATTCTTTGAATGGAGTCAGACAGCGCATCAAACTCGTTAAAGGTTGAATTGCTGTCCAGTTTGGGGCTTCTATAAATAAAGCAGTAGTGTATAATTTGCTTACGGAGATGGAATTTTAACCACATGAAGTTGAATTCCGGATTGGAACATGGATCACATTGTGGTGGAGTTTGGTAAGCTACATCACTACGCACATAAATGGCGAGACCGCGGTGAGAGAAGAATAATGGCACTAGTCCGTAGCCAGGTAGCTTCAGATCAGAATGATCTGAGAGGTGTGGGCGGGGATCTACCTGTGTTTCACTAAGTGCCAAAACAGCTGGTCTGTACTTACAGACGTGGACGTACGCAGAAAAGTGATTGCTTTTTAGCCCGCGTATATTGGCTACGTCTACCCTGAATTCCCTAGTCATAATCACAGACAAACACAGAAAACACAAACACCGACGATACTAAGCAAGGCTGCGAAGTGGAAATTCTGACGTTGGCTTACCGAATCAAATTGTTGTAGGTGTTATGCCCTTACAACAATATGAAACAGTGCACCAACAAAATTTTCACTCACAACCCCGCTATCCATCAGTTGTTACATACACTCAGCCACTGCCCGTACCGTATGATAAATACAGTAACGGCAGTGACTGAGTGCAAGCAACAGTACTTCGACGAGGAGCGGGTGAGGTGGGATACCCGCACTGTATATTTTTTTTTCTCACTGCACTGCACTTTTTGTTGTTTTTTTTTGCACACGCGCGCGGTGTTTTTTTTTTTTTTTTTTTTTTTTGGACAGCACACAACAATATTGCGAGTGCACTGGTGGAGCTGTGCACTCGACGGTGGTCGACTCGGTACTGGCATTCGGGCCATTCAAACTTTCAACCGTTCCACTCGTCTCGCTATGAATGCTCATCAGTATACCCTCAATTCCATTTTCGGACGCACTCTAAAATATAGCGATTCGCTTCTAAGCCGTACAACTCGCCTAGTTAATCCCCTGCCGATCTCTATATTTCCTGGTCGTTATAACTTGCAAGCATTTAAAAACAATGTACATCGGCACCTCTCATCCTCCTTAAATTTCCTACGCCCGCGCTGTGTACAAACATTTTAAGGCTACACGAATCCTTTGCGCGGTGATATTTAATAATTCTAAATATTACGAGTATATGAATGTATGAAGTTTCGGGTGGTCCTGTTTGATCCTAACATACCAATTCATAACATTTTGCAGTTGTTAAGTAATATAAAGGCTCTTTCAAAGGTCGCGCCTAGATGTCATTAGTGAATAATTTCTGAACGCTATCTTTTTTTCCTATCATCTTTGACATTTGTGAAGTAGACAAGTGTACTATGGAGAGTTACGAGCTAGAACAACGCACTAAAGTTATCAAAACTTATTATGAAAATGGTCGATCTTTGAAAAATACATATCGTAAAATTCGTGATTTTTTTGTTGTAAATAATCGTCCAAATGTGTCAACAATAAAAAGGTTAGTGAACAAATTTAAAGAAACTGGTTCTGTCGAGGATGGAAAAAGGTCTGGTTGACCAAAAAGTGGACTGTCTACTGAGAGCATTGCTGCTTTAACACAAAGTGTCAATGAGGAACCATCAACATCGATATCACGACATTCTCAGGCATTAGGCACTCATCCATCCTTAGTGATGAAGCTCATTTCACATTGGATGAATTTGTCAATAAATAAAATTGTCGCATCTGGGGAGTAGAGAAGCAAATCCTCGAATAATTTTAGAAAACTCATTACATCCACAAAAATGTATGGTTTTTAGGCTGGTGGAATCATTGAACCATTTTTCTTCAAAGATGCAAATGAAAGAGCTGTTACTGCCAATAGACAAGTGATTGTAGATTTTTTGTGGCCTCAAATTGAAGAAATAGACACAAACGATCTTTATTTTCAACAAGATGGAGCTACGAGTCATATAGCACGTGCAAACATTAAGCCATTGCGGTCTAAGTGTCCAGGTCGATTAATTTCACGACATATGTCGTAATTTACGACATAAACTGACCACCTAGATCATGCGATTTAACAGCACTAGGCTACTTTCTTTGGGGTTTTTTGAAAAGTGAAGTTTATGTGGGTAAGCCAACAACAATTGCACAGTTAAAAACAATATTTGGACCGAAATTGATGAACTTAATGCGGTAAGTTCAGTAATTTCGAAGAAGTAATTCTGTATTCAAAAATTAGAAAACTACATGAATATTTAATTTTTTTTTATAAATTAAATTAAATAAATAATAATTCTTTTAATATTGTTTTTTTACAGCGATAAACGTCTTGTCTTTTTTTTTTTAGACATAATATCGATCACTTTATCTGGATCCACATGAATACCTGAGTGAACAGACATTGCAAGTGCGCTAAGTCTTGGATGCCTCATGACGCTTCGGGATACTGTTTTGATCCTTTTCATCACTGAAAACGTTCTTTCAACGCTATCTGTTGTAACAGGTAGTGTGGCCAAAATTGTAAGCAAGTAGCTTATAACCCTGAAGTAGGTCTTGTCACATATATATGGTATATCTAGCAGTTTCAGAACATCGGTAGAGGAATCAATCGATGAAATTTATTCGCACCACAGTATGTACTCCGCGTTAATAGCTGACAAGGATATTGCGTTATCGAAGTGAAGAGTTAGCTTTTCATTTAATTTTCTCGATTAACGGCAGCAAAACCTGGAAGCAGAGCTTGAAACGATGGTAGAACATCCTCGTTGATCACAAATCACAAATCTGTTTATATTAGAGAATCTAGAGAGGGAATAAGTATAGAAGCTCTAAAATAATCTTCAGGATATGATGTTTCTGGATTGGAGAGCGTTGTTTGTTTCAAAGAAATCCTCGGAGCTGTTATGTTAACTTCAAATAAATCCTCGGCAAGTTGTGACGCGGATTGGAAAGCGTCTCTGAAAAAATCTCCGGCATTTTCTCTTATATTTTTCAGAGATTTTAAGACTTGTTTTGTGTGATTTATTGCAGACACGAAATTCAAAGATTCATTTTGTAGGAGAGTTGATATGAGTAGCGTTAAACTAAAAAGTTTTTCGCATACAATGAGGCTTCTTTGAATTGCTGCCAAGAGAGTTGAAAATATCACTCACGTCTTGGTGAATATTTCTTCAAGACTAATCGCAATACATTTGAAGAGCTCTACAAATGAGATAATGCTATCATGTCTGTCTAATAAAACTTGTTTCACAAAGTAAGTATTTAATGTATTTAATTTATCTTTACTTAACTCTAGATTCTCCATTAATAATTGGAAAGGACAAACAAAATTTTACCAATTCGTCGGTTGGTTCAAATATTGCATTATCTTTAACTAATAATACATTTGGGATTGTTTCTGAGTTCAATCTGTTTCTCATTTCATCTTCTATTAAACAAAGCTGTGAAAACTTTCGCTCAGCAGAAGCACTACTGTGTGGAAGACAGCATAAATCCAGCATGTGGGCTGATAGTTCTCCAAACATTGAGCTCTCTAAACTATGTTTTTGTTTATTTAATTCCACCCATATTGACATAATGTCGCTATTTTGAGGTCCACATTTCAAAATAAGATCGAAAGCCCCAATCAACAAGCGCCACTGCTTATTTAAAATTTCCAAATTTGCATTCTTACAGGCAAACTCCTTAAACAAATTTAAAATGGTTAGCTCGCTGCTTGAAGCTATCATCCAAGGATCTAAGTACTATAGTAATTGCATTTTAGTATTGTTAAGGTAAAATCGTTGATTAAGTTGGTTACATAATTCTATATACACATTTCGAGGGTTTTTCTTTTATTATTCAATTCAAATTGAAATCCACTGAAACAGATAAGCAATCTGCTTTGATAAAATTTGTATAAATATCTTTTAGTAATTTACATATTTCCTTGTGGATTAAATGTATTTGTTCTGCTTCACTCTGAAATTGTTTATTCAGATCATTAATTTTTTTTAATAAGTAGGATAAGAAAAATAAATAAAGTCTGTTTTCTTCCTCCTTAAAAAAATCATAAACTATCTTACTATTACCCACATGTCCATCTTCAAAAGAAGTAAATGTAAAATAATGTTAAAGTTTTCTTGAAACTCTTTAAATTGATTTTGTCGCTTAGGGATATGAGAAAAGTGAGCATATGTAGCTTTGGCTGCTTTCCAAAATGCAGTACTGCCTAGTTTTTGCATCAGCAACCATTCCGAAATGCAAACCCAAACTGGTGACAGAATGCAGTACGTGCCGAATTCATTGTGAATATATATACTGCGCAAGAAAAAACAAGCGCATCGTGAACTAGCACGATGCAAATGACAGTTGTTTGTTTGGTTTACGCAATCTAAAGTATAATGGCGAATTCCGAGAAGTAAATTTTCTTTTAAATAAATAAAAGCATTCAATTATATTATTATAATTATTTATATGCAGAAATCGATGAACGAAAAGCGAGATTTTACACTTAATTACAACGAGGCTGCAGTTTCAAAAGGAATTCAGCTGTAGCTGAATTTTAGCTTTAAAATATATTTTGTGAATATTTGGTTGTCACACGCACCACAATTATTTAAAAAACGTTTAATTATATGAATTACAATCAGTTTGTTACACATTGTTTTACATTTAAAAAAAATAAACACTGCGCATCGCGTAACATTCCAAAATATCATAACTGATATGCATAACAGATGCGAGGTGCAGTCACAATGCGCATTTAGTTTGAATTTTGGAAAGCAGGCTTTAATAGAACTTAGTATACATAATGGCAAGAGTTTGTATGCAGCTGATGAACATGCTCGTAAATGTTGGTTGTGGCTACTACTATCCTATTGAACATAGATTTGGGCAGACATTGGACAGTTTTTCACTTACTCCGTTAAGACGTCCCCGCATTACTGAGGCATTATCAGAGTAAAAAACTGTCAATATAATTGTCCGTGCCTTCACACAGGATTGACTAAAAAATTCCTTTGGAATTGCTTTCCAAGAGCTGATGAAATCCAATACATCTATCTTTTACAGCACACTCATCAAAAAGAAAAGTTTTTCGTAAAAAAGTAAAATGGTTAGACGAAGCTTAAGAAATGTAGTACTTTAGCGTAACGATGTAATATGTAGTACTGCGTTCAAAAATCAAGCAAATATGTAGCACAATACTACATATGTAGTACAAGTGGTAACGCTGATTGTAAACTACAAAAACATCTATTTTCGAAAAATGGAAAAGTCACTTTGTCTTATAATAAAATTCCGAAGATGCTAAATATTACTCAGGATATGCGGATCCATGTATCTCTTTATTTCAAACTAATAAGCTCACCTACCCAAAAGTGAAAGCTACATTTTCAAGTCGTTTAACCGAAAAGCATTTATCGAGTATAAACTGATAACATCGTTCAGCACCATTTCATTTATTTAATACATACGTCCAACCGCAAATGATTTCACCTCAAAAATGTTAATTTAAACCATCATCCACTTCTACACACATGTAGGTATACCTATGCGTATGTGTGTATGTCTCCTTAACATCGATCTCACTAATATTCAATTTTTTCAAGCCACAAAAATACTCATGCCTCCACTAAAAATCATGGTCTCTGGCTTAAAGTATTTTGTCAACAAATTGTTAACCCATTTCATGGCTTCTAATCCAAATTTTCAATTTTCAGCGCCAAACTCTTACAAGTGCTGACACTTTTCTCTCTCTAAAAAAAAAAAACCAAAATCTCTCACCCACTTGAATCCGAAGCTACGCAATGAATATTGTCAAATTTGTCAAATAATTCGACTTTACTCTCTCTCCTCTCTCTATGTTTTAATTAAATCAGAATACTTATTATAATTTTCGAGTATTTAATCTAAGCAAAGCGACAATTGTCATATATTTGTGATGGTATAGGACGGCGTGGCTGGCTACTGTGATGCGCACATATATAACTGGCCTGGCCAGAGAGTATAGACGACAACACTATGAGAAATACGAGTACTTGAGCCCGCAGCTACTGTTTAGCATATATGTAGATACGTAGAGGTCTCGGCGAAAACCTAGTAAACAATGCTGAGAAACGAAATGAAATAAGTGGCAATAATTATCGAAATCTCATCTCGTTGAAATGAAAATGCAAATATTTTACGTGACAAGAGGGAATCGAGGTATGCCACAGAAAGACAGAAGCCAAGATGAGTGCCAAGAAGATGTCTCGCATTGACCAGACCCAAAAAATCTCACATCACAATGGTCGGTACTAAACCAACCAACCAACCAACCACTTGAAGTTCAGATCTGTGTTGAAGAAATAACACAATCACCAAGGCACCGAGAATCTGAAATCGAAATCCAGATTTGAGAAATCCAAAAATTCAAAACCGGTAGCTAAACCGTGTCGGTCGCTCAATTGTTGGTCGGTCGATGGTAATGCAGATGGGTAGGTGTATTGACGCGACAACAGTGTCGCCTAAGCGGCCACACACTACGCGTTATCGGTCAAGCGGGAGAATTCAAACATTCCTAATCCTTGGTCTCAAGTGATTGAGGTTTTTTATTTGATTGCTGGTACTCAGAGTCGTACTCGTACTCTTCATATTTATTTATTGACTCTGCGACGTTTCATATACGAGTACAACGCCAGAGTACGGATATGCCTTTGGGTTATGACTGCACCCTTGTAGACAGCATCGCTTATTAGTGACGCTTGCTGACGGTTAAATCACGGGATTTTGAGAATTTTATTACCAAAACTGGCATTAAGTTTTTTTTTTCAATTTTTTTTTTTTTTTTTGGCAGCCAACGAATTGATGATTTCAAACAATTTTTAAAAAAATTACCCATCTGTGTTATGAATTAAAGATTTTTCATCAGTTCAAGTGGACCAACAGAGCAAACAATTAAAGAGCTGCACCGCACAGTGCATGGGATAGAGGTGAGTCCAGTGGACAGCGCTACTGGAAATTGCATAGATAAACGTTGGGTTTCAGCTACTTGAAGATGCATCTCAATTAATTGTTGGTATACGAGTGTAAGAAGTGGGCATTTTCGTATAATTAACAGAGCTATAGAACAGATTTACTAGGTGACTACTTTACAAGTTCAGAAGCGGACAAGGAAGTTAAGTGAAGAATGCCAGAATAAACAGAACGAAGAGAGGCTTAAGAGGGAAGTTGAAGATACTGTATATGCCTGTGTGAGTCTGTGTATAGCTTGGGATTCTAATTGAAGCTTGTGGTCCTTTTCCTACGGGCTGTACGAGTACTCATAGCCCATAGTCCGGATGTTTACGACCACACTGCACCAATGTTTTGCTTAATGATGATGGTGGTGCACTCGATGAGGAGCAAAAGGATTCATTCTTTGATGTATTTTGATTAGGGAGCTCTGCTCGAGAGCGTCTTAAGGATCCCATAAGGGATTTTTTGATTATCGGCACTTTCATAGAGATATGATGACGAATTTCATGAGAGAAGTAAGTGAATGTGAATGATTTTCATTGAGCTGTGTATAGTACTCAATACTCATATGCAGTTTTCATAATCTCGTAATATTTAATATAGTCGTTACGATATCCAACAAAGACGAATTCAATGCCCTCAATGCTTGATAAAACAACTTTTGTTATGGTTTCTTAAATTCTCTGTCGAGTGTTGACCATCAGTCAAAAATAGCAGCACTATAAACGGACACAGCGGATGAACTCCCAGATGGAATCAACGGCGAAGTAAAATGCTGGAACAAACCAAATGAGACCTTATTCGGGTTACTCCGACGTATTTGAAGCTCAGGCCGGTAAGGATTTCCGAGACTAATTCAGGGGGTTGGAAAAGAGGTGGTGTGCAGATGACAAACTTCTGATCTGCACTTGGAATGTTAGGTCCCTTAGGTCACGTGCAACCTAACAATTAGCGGAAGCCCTGGATTGTTGCATAGCAGATGTTGCCGCCATCCAACACATACTCGTACAATGGGATAGGCAGGACAAAAATAGGATGAAAACTACGACATCTACTATGGCGATTGTTATCGACGGCAAAAGCAGCGCCTGTTTGGGTGTGGATTTGTTGTTAGAGGCAAACCTAGGCAAGAAGTCTTGAGTTTCCATATTAAGGCTAAATTTGCCAACATTATCCTTATATCCTCCCAGAGAAAAAAAATTACGACACCAATGATAGCTTCTACGGGTTCTTGGACAAGATTTACAAGCAACTCACTAACTATGACATTAAAATTGTTTTCACCGATTTTAATTCGAAGGTAGGAAGAGAGGGCATCGTCGGTATTACTGTCGGAAAGTGTAGCCTACACGACATTACCTTCTATAACGGATTCAGGCTAATCGACTTTGTGACGGGGCGAAACACTGTCGTAGCTAGCACGTGGTTCCCATATCTTGATATTCATAAGGGGATCAATCAACCGTCAGCCAGATTGACCTCATTGCGATCCAATATTATAGATGTTCCCTCGGAACGGACCGATATCAACTCGGTCCATTACCTTGTTCTAGCCAAGATAAGGTTGCGGATATCCCAAACATCCCAAGCTAATACTGTGAACAAATTTGAAGTCGGACGGCTACAATCCCAAGAGATCGGCAAATCCTTTTCGAGTTTCCCTTAGGCTCTTAAGAGGTTCTTCTAAGCAAGATACATACAAAATGGAGCTACATAGGCGGACTATAATTGCTCACGAGCTCTACGAGTAGAAGTGGAGAATAACAATCGCGCGATCTAGAGAAAGAATCGATGCTGAGGATTTGGAAATAGCATTTCTGCAGACTGTAAAACGGTGATGATGAACCAAATACCACAGTCAGGCAAAAAGAACTTATCAATCTGGACGATGTAGACCAAAAATTCCGTCCACATGACCTGGATGAAGTGAAGATAGCCATATTTAAGCTTAAGTCCGCTTTAGCGGACGGCCTGACTGCCGAACTCTTCAAAGCTGATAAAATATGGCCGGACGAAAGTATGCCCGATGAATGGAAACTCAGCGATTATTTACACGATACTCAAAAAAGAAGACCCGTTGAACTGCGCCAACTATAGAGGTAACAATCTCCTTAACATCGCCTAAAAGATCTTATCTGCTGTATTGTATGAACGATTGAAGCCGTTTGTCAACAACCTGATTGATCCGTACCAGTGTGGCTTTAGGCCTTTAGGCCAGAGAAGTGTATCATCGACCAAATATTCACACTACGGCAGACTTTGGAAAAAACTCATGAACTCCAGATACGAGTAGATACACACTATCTATTCATCGATATAATATAATGACTAATTTGGCATCCCTGTCAAACTCGTCCATTTGTGCAGGATGACGTTCTTTGACGACCATCAAGGTCGGTAAAGAACTCACAGAGACCTTTGATGTGAAAAATGGATTTAGACAAAGCGATGCGATACAATACTGACGGGCAAGCACAAGAGGCGCAATCTTTCAAAAGTCCGTGCAATTATTATGAATCCGATCCCATATTCATCAAAAGGATCATTACTGGAGACGAGACGTAGGTTTATGAGTACGACACGCAATCCAGACATCAGGCAAGTGAATGGCGTTCGCTAAATGAGCCGAGACCAAAAAAAACACGTCATTTTCAGTCAAAAAAGAATGCAATGCTCACGGTTTTCATGGATTACAACGCGTGTAGTGCATCATGAATTTTTACCAGAAGGCCAGACAGTAAACACAGAGTATTATTTGGGCGTTATGAGACGTTTGAGTAAAGCAATTCGCCGAAAGAGACCAGAACTGTAGGCAGAAAACTCGTGGATTTTGCACCATGATAACGCACCGTCGCACAGTGCCATCATTATTCGTAATTTTTTGTCGAAAAATTCAACAAATACCATCCAACAGTCACCGAATTCACCTGATTTGACTCCCTGTGACTTTTTTCTGTTCAATCGAGTTAAAAAACCACTACGGGGAACGCGTTTCAGCAGCCGAGAGGAAGTAATGGAAAAATCGCAGCAAGCACTAATGGACATACAGAAAACCGAATATAAAAACTGTTTCGAGGATTGGATCAAGCGCTGGCATAAGTGTGTTGCAGTCGATGGGGATTACTTTGAAGGGGACAATATAGATTTAGATGAATAAACTTGTATTTTTAATTTTCTGAATAAGGTGGTACTGTAGTATTTTTATGTAAAATTATCCTTTTTATATTCGTAGATATACATCGTATTACATATAAATAAATTATTGTTTCACTTCCAATTGGCTTCCAAATACCTTTTGCTTTGTTAATTTATATTCAGGAAAGACAGGATCTACGTATTTACAAAGAAATTCTCTGGATTCTGATTACAGAATCAAGGCTCTTAAATGTCTCTTAAAATGACAAAACGAAAGCTAAACTCGTTTTCTGTAGAAATGGTTCTAATTTAATTATACGTAAGGTTGGATATTAGATTGCACTTTAATCGCCATTGCGTACAAAGACTCCTTAAATAGCTAACATGTTCTTAATCATTTTAATAAACTCAAATACATCAAATAAGCATCTGTTCAGCTTCATTTCACTAACCAACTCTAAGATGATTTCCCTTTGGTTATCGTTGCCCGAAGCATAATTGCCACCTATAAGTAGTGTTACTTATCTTAATTATTACACCACTGTCCTGAGGGTATACACAAACACCATAACAACCATTAAATCCAATCCTTTCTAGTCCCACATAACAAGAAATCTTCTATCTGCAAGTGTATCCTAAATTAATTACAAGCAAATTGGTCTTTGATTTGACATGCAGTCACCCTGACACCAATTTAACTTGTACTCGTAATGTCAACTGGAATGTCACCCTTAGCACCCTCACTTCCACACCAAAGTGATATACGAGTAAATGTGATATTAAAAGCAACTGCTTACGACTTAACATTCAGAGAAATTGCACCCTTCTCTAGACAAGCACTTTTCTCGTTGAATTTCAACCCCCAAACTGTAGTTTATACAGCCGCAGGGTGTAAACCCTTACTCATCTATGTATGTTTACACAATCATCTCTCTGTTTGTTTGTTTGAGCAGAATGAACGTGTATCCTGTGGAATCCTTCAAAAGAAAATATCTCTAAACGCGAAACCTCTCAAATCGTTCTACAAACATAGTAAACACTAGGCACATGTACCCAGTTAATGTTTAACTGCTTCCTTCATTAAGTGTGGTATGGCTTCCTAGCCACATGAACTCAAACAGAAAGTAGAATAGCAAAAAAGAACTTACCTCGACACGCTCCTCTTTCAGATCGACTTTAAGCGCCAATTGTTCACGCAGCACCACGTCCGGATAGTGAGTTTTGTCGAAGGTCGCTTCCAGCTGCTCCAGTTGTTCCTCGGTGAAAATCGTTCGATGACGTCGTTTTCGCTTCGGTGGTGGACCATGGCCTAGATGACCCACATGATGGTGATGATGCGCTAAGCCTCCATGCCCACTAACATGCGCTTGCATTTGAGCGGCTGCCACGTGAGCCACAGCCGCTGCATGCATGTAGTTCGGATAGAAGTTGGGGTAAGCGACTGTGGACAAAAAGAAAAGAAAATAGAACGGAAAAAGTTTAAATTAAAATTCCATCAGGATATTCATATTCAGGACGTTTAGAAAACCACACAAATGCCATTAAAATTCAAACCACACCGCGAATGGAGGAAACAACAAGAATTTTGAGTTTTCACATATCATGCATTAAACAGAGCGGGAAGACCTATAAGTTTACAGGATTTCCTCATTTTTCTTTTATCCAGCATTCAAAGTTCTTAACATTCATTCAAATACGAGTATGCATCAGATTCGCGATACGTTTATGAATACAGACACTCGTACGTACGAGTATGTAACCTGGGCAGACACCCTTTCTTGCACTCACACTCTGACTTTCGCTTGAATTGCGATAAATCCTTGATAAGATACGACGTTAAAATCGATAATAAAAAAAGATGCAAATACGAATTACTCGTACTTCATGTACATTATATTTAATTTAAGAAAAAAAAAGGAAAATTTCTTCTCTATAAAATCACTTTGGCGAGGTGAGTTTGAGGTTATCTTCGCTTGATTTAGCGGTAATTCTGAGGTTTTTTTTTGTTCCTTTCAATTTTTTTTATATCCTTGCAAATATCCTTAAGGTGTTTTTTTGTTATTCCTTCTAAAAGTGGAATGGTGAAGACCGAAGAGCCTTGCTACTTAGCAAGGATATTGAAATGTTTTTTTTTCCTCACTTCTTCGTATTTTTTTTTTTTGATTTCTAATGCTTAGAGAGATTTCTTTCTCTTGATGGTTTGGTTTATAAGAATTTTTGTGTTCAATTGAAATCCCCTAAGGAGCTTTACACACAAGGACGAACGCAATAAGTAAATTATTTGTAGCGGCAGTAACGGCGGTTGAATTTATAAGGATTCTTGGCAACCGGGACAAAATCTCTTTGGATTTATTAAAATATACATTTTTTTTTTCATTTAAGGCTAAGTGGAAAAATGTTTGGATTTGACCTATTATGACATTGAAAGGTTTCGGAAATAACAGAAAACGAAATGTATTATAAAAGTGATTTTCAGGTTCAGGAAAGTGCCCTAAATAGAATTAAACTTGAAAAAAAAATTGTATTTAAGGAAGCTTTTTTAAAGGACGTACATAACATTAAGATTTTAGAAGAAATTTGACATAAGTCCGTTCTTACGAGTCCGTTCAAAAATTTCAATTCGCCTAATTTGCCAAATGTATAAAATATGCCAGACTGCCAGTGCCCCAAAAAGAATATTTATAAAAAAGATAATGTATTTAGGTATGCGGACGATGTTCAACTAACGTATACAGAAAAGTACCAAAGACTCTTGTGTCCTCAGTGTAACCGATTTTTCACTCTAATCTTGTCTAAGTCTTGTTGTATAATAACTACTAATAACTACTGTTTGCTGTTTTATGTTCATCATCATCCTGTTGAACTTGTAAATTAAATCAAAAATACGAAATCTATAAATCCATTCCAGACAACATCTTAAGTGGATCGATCACGTAAACAACATTATCTCTAAGATATATGGCATTCCAAGGGGACCAATCCCAACAAAACAGTACTGTCACAGCAAAGTAAGATGGCACCACTTATGACTTTCGTTCTGTCCATCATACTGTACGGATGTGAAGTTTAGATTCTTCGTCCTCAAGAAAATTAAATGTCGCACTTAACAACTGTGAAAGATACTCGCATTACATATTCAATCTAAGACGGTATGACCACATTTCAGTTTCCACCAATCAAGTCGCTTCTATGTTCATTACAAAAGTTGTTTACTCTAAAACAACGAGTTACTTGTTCGCCAAAATAAAGTTCGGTCGCTCTCAAAAAACCTCAGAAATAATACCTCCCAGACACAAAATCCTGATATCGTTAATTTTTCATACATGCAGTTCGCCTCTGGAACAATCTTCCCACAAATATCAAAAGGATGAGCACAGAAAACCAGTTTAAAAACGAACTTTTCAGATATTCTGCGATGTAATGGGCCTATTTAGGTATTCTTTTATAACAAATACTTCTTTTCTGAAGGGTGTTTCAACAAGAGGTATAGAATTTGTTTTTAATAAAACGAACAATTATTGAGATAACTCTGAAACCTTTATTGCTTTATAAAGTCGACACGTGAGCGTCTCGGCTCTGGCGGCTTCAATGTTCGTTCTCAGAGTTAGAATTTTTTTGCAGATGTTTGGCGTGTACTTTGCTTTTAACATAGCCCCAAAAACAATAAGTATAACGGTGATAAGTCGCACGATCTTGGCGGGCAGAGGATGGCTCCAAAACGTGAATATACGCGGCCAAGCAACTTCGGGCGCAATAACTCGACTATTTCGCGACTTCTGTGACACGTAGCACCTGTTGAAAGTAGAGATCGTATCCTATCCTCGAACTCAGGCCACAAAAAATTTTTTATCATGACAATTTGAACGCAATGCTTTTTCGGCTTCATTTTAGAAAAAGCACGACTCTATGACACCTCCGGTCCATAAACCGCAATAAAATGTTGGGTTCTACGTCTACCACATGAAATGTCCGATTTTCGCTCAGTCGGAAATAAGAAGTTCTCGCGTCAACGTCTGTGCCAGAACATTAAATTTTCTTTTTTTTTATAAAATAAAAACGTGTAAGAATTTTAGGCTTCCTTACAAGTACCGTTATTTTTGTTCTATGAATTATTTACCATGGTGTAGGCAGTTCAAATTCGAATTTAAAATGGGACATAATGCGTCATTGGCCATGAAGAACATTAATAACGCATTTGATATATAGCGTGGTAAGCGAACCCACTATACGACGTTAGTTTGGAAAGTCTTAGTTGACAACGATGTTTTAAGAGCAACGGTGGATGCGGACCCAACGAAATCGGCATGAAGAATGTGAGTATCCCCAATGACAATAAATCGGCACCTTTCTCTCATAGGAAAGGTAAAGAAACTCGATAAGTGGGTAAGCCATGAACTGAACGAATCCCAAAAACTACGGCGCCTGGAAATCTGCGCATCGCTTACATTATGAAACCAAACTGAACCGTTTTTGCACCGGATAGTCACCTGTGATGAAAAATGTATACTGCATGATAATCGTCAAAAATCTGGGCAGTGGTTGGATGCAGATGAAAAACTCAAACACACCCCCAAGCCCGATCTTCACCCAAAAAAGGTTATGGTGACAATTTGGAGGACATCGAAAGGACCAATCCACTTTTCATCTCTTCAACCAGGAGAAATGATAAACTCTTATCAAATATTGTGAGGAAATCGACATATTGCATGCCAAATTGGCTGAAAAGCAACTTGCGTTGGTCAATAGGCATGGTCCGATTCTATTTCATGACAATGCTAGACCCCATACCTCACAAGTAGCGGTGCAAAAACTGTTTTAGTTGGGATTTTAAGAAGGTCTTCCAGAACCGAGCAGTGGCCATAAAAGCCTTTGAAGATTTCATTGCCTCAAAAAGTCACCACTTCTACGAAAAAGGAATATTTGACCTTGTATCACGTTAGAAGAATGTCATAGATACCAACGGATCCTATTTTGATTGAATAAAAATTTACGGAAAAATAATATTGACTTTTAAATTTTTACTATGAAATCGGACATTTCATGTGGTACCCAATGGTACCCAATAGTTACTCGTTTTAGGGGGTGGCCGTGGTGTAGTGGTACTAGCAATCGCTTCTCACTCGGAGGGTCCAGGTTCGAATCCTGCCCATGGCAAGTCAGTTTTTCATTTGTGTAATTGGAACTCAGACAGGAAAATTTTGCGTGTGAAGACATAACACTGACACGTAGATTTGGCTGTTGTAGAGTTTCAAGCACAGAAAAACATACTGTGAATTATACCTCGAATCACTCTGAGTGAAGAAAAAACTCTCCGTCC
The DNA here is from genome assembly GCA_949129095.1 of Volucella bombylans. Taxonomy (NCBI): domain Eukaryota; kingdom Metazoa; phylum Arthropoda; class Insecta; order Diptera; family Syrphidae; genus Volucella; species Volucella bombylans. The sequence goes on from OX422144.1 coordinate 158,044,182, forward strand.
TATTCGGACTCCCACCCCCTGGAGAGCGAATAAACCAAACACACCTGAGTTTCAAACCACTACAAAACAATTTTCCTTTCTCCTCTTTCTACCTTTCCTCCCGAGTCCTGGCAACAGTAAAAGGGTATCTAACCCCTTAGGCGCGCAAAAATTATAAAAAAAAAAGATGCGTTGGAATCTCCTGAATCACTCGCGGATTTTCTCTGCCCCAGTTGTGGCAATTTTGCTTATTAATGTAGCCGCCCATGTGGAAATGAGCCTCATCCGAAAACACGATTTTCTTGCAAAAATCAGTGTCGCCATGCATTTCATAAAATTCAGCGATTTGGATTTTTTCTCTCACTGTGTAGCATTCTATGGCATTTTATAGATGACTTCTGTCGCCAAATGCCAACCCTGCGAGCATCAGTTGTAAAATGATGGGCCTTTCAAATCGTATACTTCTTTTTGAAACACCCTTTACTTCAATTCGCTATATCTTTTCTCTTTCTGGAGTTTGTTCTTCCTTCTTTTTCTTTCTTCCTATACATATGAAGGTATGTCTGTATTTATTCACTTTCTGCTACTTCTTTTTAATTTAGAAAATTGTTAATTTCAATTTTATGTTCTTTAAACAAATACAAAAAGTTGTTATACCATAAATATGTACAGAGATGCTATGAATTAAATAAATAAAATAAAATAAAGCTTTATAGCTTAGATTATTTTGATAGAGCTATGTAATAAAGGATCGAAAAACATCAAGGCCGTAAATTTAGATGGATAGCTGTCAGAGTTCTATAAAATTTATGACGATGTCGTGAGAATGATTTTACATCAAATTGTTTGCAAAGTCCAACGAGTTAAACACATCATAGGTGACACGGTTTCTTCAATATTCTAAGACGATTAGACAGATAAGATCGCATTCTGTGCACCAAACTATCCAATGCTCCATAGTTGAAAACCATAAAGGCTCCAGGAAGCGAATTGTGGGAAGAAGATTTTTCTTTCTCAAATAAAATTCACAACATTAGTTGCGCTCATACTCCTTGAATTCCAAAAAGTTACTCTATTGAGAATGTTTTATCTAACGCTGGAACTGATTGTCAAGAGAGTAAAGAATTTTGGAAAAATGCAAAGATAGCCGAAGCTGATATTTACAGAATCCATTTAGTACCCCACATTCGAGCAAGTATTCACAATGGACAAACAAATGCTTTATTTAACTGCGAGTAATCCTATTGTAGATGACTGTTGCTTCTTCAGTTATAATCAAAACTGACAACATGTATTACGTTGATTTTCCATAAGGAACAAATGAACAAGCGGGTTTAAAAATACATATTTGTCAAATAAATTGTTGTTTAATCCTTCAATGAGCGCACAATGTGACGCAAGTATCACTAAGACCGGCTTTGACTGGTGAATCATCGGTGTAATAGAAAAATACAGTTGTTCTGTCCCAAAATTTGCCAAAGTGTCGTAATTGTCTGATAGAGTCCAGCTTAAAAGTCCACACATAACTAAAGAATAAGCACACGAAGATCATATATGTTAAAGCATTTATTAATGTTAACAAAAACTTAATAAAACATAAGATTGTGACGATTCTCTGTCTACCAGATTTCTCGAAGGCTTTAGACAGTGTAGATCATGACCTACTTTGCTGGAAAATTCAGGATTTTTAGTGGCTTCAGTATTACGACGAACCTATTTCACAGTTTTCTGTTAAACTGGTTACAAAAATTTATTACGAGTAGATCTATGTAAAAGGTGTATTTTTTAGCTGCATGAGAAGTTTCGATGGTTGTTGTCTATGGTTTGACAGCTGTCAATGTGTTGACATTTCTGTTCAGTAAGATTTGGCAATTCATCATGAATCGCTTAACGCTAGAACAACGCTTCCAAATTGTGGAAATTTACTTTGAAAAAAATAAATCTGTTCGTGAAGTTCATAGAGCACTTCGTCAATTTTACGGTCAGCATAATCGACCTAGTGAGCAAGCAAATCGTGCAGTTATTGATCGTTTTCGCACTAATTTTACTCTTCTCGATTCAAAACCATCAACAAAGCAAAGAAATGCGCGTACCGAAGAGAAATTTGCTAAAATTGTACGTAAGGATCTTGGCTTACGTGCCTATAAAATACAGCTCGTGCAAGAATTAAAGCCAAAAGCATTTTTGCTGATTGGGCTAATTTGAAACTGGCCGAAGATGAGCATTTTTATCGAAGAATTGTGTTTAGTGATGAATCTCATTTCTGGTTAAATAGCTTCGTCAACAAGAAAATTGCCGTATATGGAGCGAAGACAATCATCAAACTGTTAACGGATCACCATTACATCCATTAAAATTGACTGTTTGGTGCGGTTTATACGCTGGCGGCATCATCGGCCCTTATTTCTTTTGAAATGAGGAAGGACCTGCTGTTACGTTACATGCTGACTGATTTTATGTTTCCAAACATTAATCAGGTAAACATCGACGACATTTGGTTCTAATAAGACGGCTCAACTTGCCATACAGCGCGATTAACCACCAATTTATTGCAAAATCAATTTGGTGGCACCATTATTTCCAGAAGTGGTCTTGTTAACTGGACCCATCGTTCGTGCGACTTAACGCATCTCGTTTACTTTTTATGGGGCTATGTTAAGTCATTGTGCCCACAAACCAGCAACTCTTGAAGCACTGGAAGCTGGAAGCGAATATTCAAGCAACCATTGAAGACATTCGGCCAGATTTATAGGAAAAAGTAGTGAAAAATTAGACTAATCGAATGGACTATGGAACTCGTAGCCGCGGCAGATATATGCCGGAAATCATATTTAAAAAGTAAATGCCATGAAATTATCTACCAAATTATAGTAATAAAAATTCATTGCAATAATATTTCTGTCTTGTATTATTACTTAAAGTTCTCAAACTTTTAAAAAAACACCCGGTATACCTAGTCTTACGCTTGTCTCAAAAGGTGTTGCCCAGGGGTCAGTGCTGGGCTCAATTTTATTCGGAATGTTTGTAAATGACCTTCCTCCTATATGTAAACGTAGTTCAGTTTACCTTAACGCTGATGACGTCCAATTTAATATAGCCCGACCAATTCATAACATTCCTGAGCTTCTCCAAATCATTAATGAGAAGCTTGACAGTACAAGCAGTTAAGCCACGGACAATGGTCTCTTACTGAATCCAAGAAAGTCACAAATACTGCCTATATGTTACAAAAAAAAATTGATTTCCAGCCTTTACCTGACATTTGGCTCTTTGTCGTCAAATAAAAATGGGTTAAATCGGTTACCAGCTTAGGATTCGTAATCGATAACAAGCTATCTAGGTATTCTGGCACTAATTTTGTTATTCGTCGCGTAAACCTTCACACCTTAAACGTCAAAACCCTTATTGTATCGCTTGTTACCTACGCTGAAAATGTCTACTGCAGCCTAGACTCGTTGTCCTAACGAACGCCTTCAATGACGCTGTGCGTTAGGTTTGATCATATTTCGACATTCTCTAGGAATTCGCTTGGTTGTTCTCTTCAATACCTCAACGCCAGAAACTGCATATTTTTACACAAAACAATGATTAACAGAACGCCATCTGATTTATATTGTAAACTGATTCTCGCTCGTTCTAGCAGAACAATAAACATTTTCACACACCACTTTCGTTACTTAAACTCATCTCGTCTATTCTCTGTCTACTCGATTCAACTTCGGAATTCTCTACCATTTCGCATTAAAGCTATTGCCAACCAAAACCAATTCAAAAAAGTAATAATACCTTACGTTTTCTTAACCTAAAATTTCGAGTACCATTATGTTACTACTTCTGTATCTACATTTCTTTCTTCTCCCATCTATCCCCTTTACTATTTCTGCTCCTACTATCTACGAGTATATAAGCAACTATTTTTATAGGCACATTATTAAGTTGTAGTATTCAGTTCTATGTACTATAAAAGATGGAACTTATAATTCATATCCAGACGGCGAATTTCGAGGATAGAAAAAGGATGCCACTGTCTTTTCCTTGGCCCCTAACATATTTATGAAGTAGATTTGAATGAAAGAATGAGAAAAACAATTAAAATTAAATTCTTGTGACCAACTTTAGTTATAAACAATTGAACAATTGAATTTCTTATACAAATGGACATTAAGATACGCAAATATCTGTAATTTTTATTGAGCCGAATACTTATATTGAATTGCACTATGCTACATTTGAAAGGGTTTCGTGTTTCGTTACGACTTGTATATCAGGACACTCTAATAGCTTTATCCCAAATTTAGGTCAAACTTCTAAAGCATCACTGAATTTCATTTAAATCAGAACTCTGTGCAATTTTAATCCCCTCAACAATTATCCTGCACTGTGGTACTGTTTCTTAAATTCAACCCGCCTGCCAGATAATCTTCCAAACGTTAGTTATGAATTTATTATAATCCTTCAACGGTAAGACCGCATACCCCATGCTGTGCCACCAACTGCCGAAGGGATCAAGTGGTTCACACACAATTGGCCACTAAGTGCAGGCGGTATTATTTGGTTTGTAGTGAGAAAACAAATTGGCCTATGGTCGACTTTTAATGAGATCTTACAAAAGGGTGTAAAAGTCTCTAAGAAGGATCTGTTCTTAGAAAACAATCGGAACATGGCAATGGTCTTAAAGAGGAGTTACCTAGTATTGTTTTAATGGGTTTACGATAATACCTAATGAGATCATTTGCATTTGCATGTGGTTTTGCATTCGATTTGCCTACCTAGAAAATCCGATGGTGATGCGGCGGCGGCAAATCCAGAAGCTGCTGCTGCTGCCAAGTGTCCCAGATGTAGGCCAGGATGCTGGAGCATAGCTGGTACACGTTGAGGTCTGATTGGACTAGTAGCCGCCGAGCTGTTACTGCTTGGTGACGCTGGACTTTCGGCACGTTTAAAATTCACTCCATTTCTGGAGCCCAGAATGCTATCAATGGTGAATAACGAAGCAGCAGATGTTGTTCCATTTGAACCAGACCGATGAATCTGATCATCACTTGACGTTTGGCTGTCATTTTGATGTTGGTGTTGTTCACGTTGTTGTTGCTGCTGTTGTTGTTGTTGCTGGTGGTGGTGGTGATTTTGAAAGACACTCTGCAGACGTTGTCCGAGATATCCACAATTTTGACCGTTCAATAACATGGCTGTGGTTAGATAGTTGGGCGGTGTTCTGGGACTGTTGCTATTTGAATTTGTGTTCAAGTTCATATTTTGATTATGCACTGCATTATGCGGATGGTGATGTTCTATGGGACTTGAGCAGGCTTTGATAGTGAGTCCGGAGGGAGGTGAGGCAGTTTCAACCATGGCAGAGTGTCCCGGTGGTGACGGACTAGGCGTATGAATGTTTATTATTTTATTCCCACCGTAATCGGTTTTTTTCTCCAGCCCCAATTGCGCTGGAGATTGCCACAGTGAGCTCAGAATGTTGGCGGTTTTATTCGACACACTAAAATTGAAATAACAAAATCACTAATGTCACTTGGGATTCTTAAAATCGCCTCACTTAAACTGAATTATGTATCTAAGCAGGTATTTCACTTGATTAGAGGGATGTTAGGGAATTACAGACACTGTATCTACGGCTAAACTCGTATTCGTACTTCGTATTTTATAAAAAAAACAAAAACTCGGATAATTACTCTTCGTTTGGCTTTGGCTCCGTGTGGCGACGACGAGGTGAACCCTTCTTCAACGAAAACCGAAACTGTTTTGCTAACTGGTTATCGACTCATGGAACTAGTCACCCTCAATGGAAAAAAAAAATAAAACCAGTTAGAGGAGTAGAGTGCGCGTACTCAGACCACGCCTTCTACACCATTGAGTGCTCCTTTTTTCATTCATTTTTCAGATACACGCCGTACCAACACATTGGCAATTGGGAAACAGGATAGGGTGCATTATGGGCTACAAGCTACTATACATGGAGGGCAAATTTAGGTTGGCCACGCCTTAGATTCTCCATTAAAAAAGATTCGCTCTCATTTCCTCTTGTCTTCTGTGGTAGGTTTGGTCCCCTTCTCTATCTTCTTTTATTATCTCTATACTTTGAGATACATTTTTGTGTATTCAAATAAGGATGATGATGATTATCAGTGACGGGTGTAGGCGTTTCGGAAACAATTCTTTTTTTTTTCGCTCTCTCTTCTTCACTTCTCATCAACTTTTGGTTTTTGTACGATATTCCGTTCGTTGTTGTTGTTTTGCCACCGTGGTCCTATGCTGGATGCTAAAGATGTTAACGATGAGAAGGCGCGGTAAGTTGTACCGATCTCATGAGCTTGTGGGCATGGGACGTACTATATACGAGAGCGAGAGTACGATGTGATGTAGGTTCTTATCTTAAGTAGATAATGACTAAATTAATGCTTTTATGTTGGCAATACATAAACATTATTATGGTATATTGTTGTTAGCTTTAGTATTACGTATTTTGTTGTTGTTTTTTTGTTGTTGCTGTTATTTTGCCGTGATGTGGATCGTTACGTTACACAGTTTACCATGCGAATATGTGCCTGCTCGTTTTTATTTTTTCAGGTCGACTGTGGATACAAAGAGATTGGCATATAGGCGCACTGAATTAACATGGCTGCGAATCAATTAAAAAAAGAAAATAACAAATAAATACAGAAGATGCATATACGAGTATGTGAATGGAGATACTCGTAACAGATGTGTAATGAGACCATCAATTTTGTGGATATTTGATGTCTTTTTGTTGGTCTGTTTTAGCAGCGTGTTGCGGGTGAAAATCAATTCATTAGGATCAAGTCCTTTTTTTTAATGTTATCTGGATCTTCATTTGGGGTAAATGGATACATGAAAGTGACTTGAAAATAACATTATGTATCTCTGGTCATAGTATATCCAGATTATTGTCATTTCTTATGATGGTGACATCTGAGTAAGTCGTTTGTGTTTCAATAGCATAAATAAGTTTAAAAAAAATTTTTTTGTTCATCAATATTTGGTCCAAAAACCATTGTTTCTAATAACTTCCGCACACCTTTTCGGCATGGAAGCAATAAGGGAGTTTTTTAACACACTGGGGATTTTTTTTCCACTCATCCTTTAAAGCTTCATAAAGAACATTTTGCGAAGTAAACCGTTGCCCCTTTGTCTGCTGTTTTAGGATTCCCCATAAGTTTTCGATTGGGTTTAAGTCGGGGGACTGTGGAGGCAAATCTAAAGCATTAACTCCAAGAGCCCCTAAAAATTCTTTAACGAAATTTAAGGTGTGCTTCGGGTCGTTGTCTTGTTGAAACCTCCATAACAACGGCAACTCTTCCTCAGCGTATGGAAGCATGACTGTGTCTAAGATGTCCTTACACACAAAGCGATCCATTATTCCAGTTATTTGGTGTAGGGGACCACATGCTTGAGCCGAGAAGCATCCCCAAACCATAACGGAACCGCCCCCATGCTTCAAAGTAGCTCGAATGTTTTCCCGATTTAATCGTGTACCTGGCTTTCGGTGAACGTAACCAATACCATCGGTAGATAAGATATTAAATTTGCTCTCATCACTAAATAAAACGGTTCTCCACTCTGTCAGGGACCAAGTTGAATATTTATGAGCAAATTGAAGTCTAAATAATAGGAAATTAGAAGCAGTTTTTTATCAAATAAAGAGACTACCTTTTTTGACGGTGTTTCAAGGTTAACAGAGACTTCTTAACAGCTCGCTATGCCCTCAAATTACTTTCTATTGCACATCTACGAACTGTGCTTGCATCGATTGACAATATGAGGTCCTTAATGATTGCAGTTGAAGACCGGAAAGGGTCTTGCCGGATAAAGTTGATAATTTTTTTTATCAGTTTGCACATTTGTTTTTGGGGACGACCACCAGAATAAAGCGTTGCAATTGATAAATTTTGTCGGAACTTTCTTTGCTTCGATCGGTTTTTAAAAGCCTCAACTACCAGCTCTTTTGTTCGGGTATCGTACTTATTGCCAGTAATTTTTTCAACTCAAATTTAGTGAAAACTGAATAAAGAAAACCTGCCTATGAACATAATTTATTTGATAAAGAGCACTGTTAAAAAGGCTTAAAATATTTTTTAACTTGTTACGGCAATGTAACGGCTAAGTATTTAAAAAACAATGTCAAATGAAATACTGAATACTTTATTTTAAAATTAAATTGAAGTTAACACAAATTCTAAATTTGTTTTTCTTTTTGTTTTATCTTTTGCGATAATTTTATAGAACGCGATCACTGATTGTTCAACCAATCAATTTTTGGCTTTTATTTAAATGATTTCTCCCTCTGGTGGTCGGCAGCAAAGGTAAGCTTACATTAAGGGTGACATTACATGCCAACATCCCACCCCCCGTGAATCCTTAAGATTCACTAATTTCCAATATGGCTAGTTTCGATGCAGGGCGACGTAGTGTCCCAGTAAGTGTTTTCACCATCGCAGTCCTTACTTGACCATCCTTAGCTCGGTAAACCTCTATTATCTTCCCGTGTTGCCATTAACTCCTAGTCCGGGCAGTATCACATACTAAAACAAGGTCGCCTGGCTTTAGTGGCGGAATCTTTGCATGCCACTTTGTACGCTTGGTTAAGACTGGCAAATACTCGAGGATCCATTTCTTCCAAAAGGTATTCTTCAACTGTTGACTAATCTTCCACTGCTTTCTGCTATGCGTTGGGTCTTCTTCTAGCATTTGTGTTTGTGTGGAGTTGACGCATCCTATCAAAAAGTGGTTAGGTGTAAGGGGTTCCTCATCTTCGGCATGTAAAGGTAATTCAGTAAGCGGGCGAGAGTTCACGATATTTTCAGCCTCTATCAACAAACTTCGAAGCGTCTCAACTCTCGGGGCTTGTTCTTTCAAGGTGATCGTTAGCATTTTCTTCACAGATCGTACCATTCGTTCCCATATGCCACCTTCTCTGGGGTTTGACGTGCAATTAAAAACCCACTCAATTGTTTTTGATGACAGCTCGGCCTGGATGCGATCAACGTCAAAGAGTGCTGCTTCCGTCTCTAAACTTCACTTTGCACCGATAAAATTGGTGCCATTATCACTTCGGATGCGTACTGGTACTCCACGGCGGTTAATAAAATTCCGAATGCACAGTATACAAGCATCGGTGGATAGGTCGGCAGCCAATTCCAAGTGGATAGCTCTTATTGTAACTCACGTAAATAGGGCCACCCATCGCTTCTCGCGGCGACGTCCGATGGTGACCTGGAGAGGACCGAAGAAATCTAATCCGGTGTAGGTAAAGGGCCGAACGAAAGGCGTGACCCGGTCTGGCGGCAATTGTCCCATGAGTGGTGTCCCAGACTTAGCCTTTAAGAATATACGAGGGCGGGTCAATAAGTCCGTGACTTTTGGAATAAAACACAGATTTTTTGATAAAAAAATAATTTTATTTTTCAACGTAGTCTCTCTTGAGCTCTATACACTTTGTCCAACGCTTCTCCAATTTTTTTATCCCTTCCAAAAAAAATGATTTGTCGAGGTCCTCAAAATAGGCCTTTGTTTGCGAGATGACTTCATCATTGGAGTCAAATCTTTTTCCACCAAGCCATTTCTTCAGGTTTGGGAACAAGAAGTAGTCGCTCGGAGCCAAATCTGGAGAATAGGGTGGATGAGGGAGCAATTCATAGCCCAATTCATGGATTTTTGCCATGGCAACTGCACATGTGTGCACCCTTGCATTGTCTTGGTGGAAAAGAACTTTTTTCTTGGCCAAATGAGGTCGGTTTTTTTTCAAATCGTCATTGAATCGGTCCAATAAGTTGACATAATATTCCCCATTGATTGTTCTTCCCTTTTGAAGGTAGTCAATGTGGATTATCCCGCGTGCATCCCAAAAAACAGTCGCCATAACTTTATTGGCTGACAAACCCACCTTGGCCTTCTTTGGCGCCGATTCACCCTTAGAAACCCACTGTTTTGACTGTTGTTTGTTCTCTGGTGTGTTGTGATGGATCCATGTTTCGTCCACGGTTACAAAACGGCGCAAAAACTCCTCCATATTGCAATTAAACAACGCCAAACCTTCCTGTGAAGTTGTTACACGATTGCGTTTGTGGTCGACTGTGAGCAAACGCGGCACCCATCTTGCGGAAAGCTTTCTCATGCCCAAGTGATCATTCAAAATTGAAACCACTGAGCCACGCGAGATCCCTACGGCTTCCACAATCTCTCGCACTTTCAATCTTCGGTCGGCCAACACCATATCGTGAATTTTTTCGATTGTTTCGGGTGTAGAGACCTCAACTGGGCGTCCAGGACGTTCGGCATCTTCAGTACTTGTACGGCCACAACGAAATTCAGTAAACCACTTTTTTACCATTGAAATCGATGGTGCAGAGTCCGCATAGTATTTATCAAGCTTAGCCTTGGTCTCGGTAATGGTTTTTTTTCGCAAGAAATAATGCTTAATAAGCACACGAAATTCACTTTTTTCCATTTTATCCTCAAATTTGTGAGTAGTCTGATAAAAATAGCTGTCAAACACAAACTAACTGACGCAGCAAGTTTAAATTTTGACAGAGGTCAACTGACAGATGCCTGTTGACAGGAGTAGTGTTGCTGTTTCAGTAAAGAGGTCAGAAATTCAAAAAGTCACGAACTTATTGACCCGCCCTCGTACATTTATTGCAGTCGCGTTTTACCTCCCCGAGTACTCGTCGGATGCGGTGAATCCATTATCGTTGGTGGACCTCGTTCAAAATTAGGCTGTCGTTCTGATGATGTAGCTTATGATGATAATTTTTAACGATAAGTTTTGTCAGCGGATGTTTTTGCGGCAGACTAATTGGTTGCCGAGCTTCGAGTGGCAGACATTCGGCGGTATTCAGTCGTCCATACATGCGTAGAATGTCATCAGCGTCCAGACACGGTGTTAGTTGACGGATTGTGCTAGACGTCGGGATATTCCTTTTCTCTCTAAGCGCAGCGATTTCGAGACTAAATGCTTCCCTCTGCGCTGGCGACAAAGTATTTTCTCAGCTCTTATTATTTCCGCGAATGTTAACTCGTTGATTTCTCCAGCACATTTACTGTTATTTAACTTGTTGTTCCTATCGCCAGCCAAGTTCTGTCGGGCACGTCCTAAGAGTATGGCAAAGTAGCGCCACAACCAGGCTACAACTCTTCGAAGCTTTAAAAAGGAAAAAAAATTAGTAACGTTTATTTGCAAACTACTTGCCTTTTTGATGTGGAGAACTCTTTGTCGAACTTCTTCTTCAAGCACCTCTGGTACTATATCGACTGGAGTATGTGGCCATTGCTCTTCGGGTACGCGTAAGAATACAGGTCCAGTTTTCCACCGACTAGCTGGATTAAAGCGTGGAGGATTGGAGAATCTGGTGGCATCATCAGCAACATTTAATTCAGTGGGAAGCCAACGCCAATCCGACGGATCTGATGTGTCCAATATTTCTGCAATCCTGTGCGCGACGAATGGCTTATATTTCCGCTTCTCTGATTGGATCCATAGAATAGCAGTTTTGGAGTCGCTCCAGTAGATAACCTTGTTAATTCTAATTTGATGATGCGTTCTTATCGTTTGCTGCAAGCGACTTCCCAATACAGCAGCTTGCAGTTCTAGACGAGGAATCGACAGCGTCTTCTGTGGTGCACACCTTGTCTTTGCAGCAACAAAGGTCACGTCAATCTCTTTTCCCAGGACTACACGAAGATACCCCACAGCTTTAAATGCACTTTCGCTGGCGTCCGTAAAAATATTTAGCTGCAGACTGTCGGCTGATGGCAATTTTGGTGAGTAACAACGACTAATTTTAAAATCGCATACTCGGCTTAGCTCAGCCCAACAAAGTTTCCACTGTTCCAATAATCGTGTTGGTAGTGGCTCGTCCCAGCCAATTCCACTCTTCCATGTCTGCTGCAAAAGAATTTTTGAAGCGACAAGAAAATTTGCCAGGAAACCAAACGGGTCGAACACTGACATTACTATTTTCAATATTTCCCTCTTTGTCAGCGATCTCATTGACGTAAGCCCCTCCTTTGCGATCCGATTAAATTTCAGCTGGAATCGGAAGGTGTCATCTCGGGTGTTCCAATATAGTCCCAGTATTTTTTCTCCCCCATCACTGGCATAAATATTTACTATGGATTGTTGCTGAGGTGAATCTTTGTTCAACTTCGACTGAAGTGAATCAATATTGGACACAAAGGCGCGAAGGGTGAACCCTCCAAGGCTATGGATCTTTGTGACCTCTCTGCTCTCACGTTCCGCTTCGGCTTCGCTGTTAAAGCTGCAGACATAGTCATCTACATAATGATTTTCGACTATGGCAGAAACAGCTTCAGGAGCTTCGTTGGTGAATTTGGCTGCGTTGAGATTTTTAATAAACTCGGCTGCATACGGTGAACAAGGTGCTCCAAAATCATTGATGTCATCAAGTACGTTCGAATTGGCTGGTCCTCATTCCCGTCGCGCCATAGGAAACTCTAGGCGTGTTGGTCGTCTGCTCTTATTTTAATTTGCGAAAACATCTCTTGAATATCTGCGGCGACTGCGACGGAGCCTTGTCGAAACTTGAAAAATACTGACAAGAGCGGTTTGGCCTTCTCCGGTCCTTTCAAAAGAATCGAGTTGAGTGATACTTCCCTAGTCTTAGAGGCGGCATCAAAAACGATGCGTATTTTTCCCGGCTTACTGGGTTTGACAACTGCGAAATGCGGCAAATACCATGTGCGGCTGCTTACGAAGTCTTCCGAAGTCATCTCTCGAGCATAACCTTTCTCGATGTAGTCTGCCATCTGCCGGGAGTACCGTTCTGCGAATACTGGATCCTTTCGCATTTTTGCTTCCACGTTGAGAAGTCTGTTTTTCGCCATGTTAAAGCTGTTGGGCAAAAAGGGCTCGTCGTAACGCCAAAGCAAACCCGTCTCATAGCGTTGTCCCACCTGCTTGGTCGTTTCATTAAGGATTTTCCTGGCTCTTATATCCTCGGCTGACTCTAACAACACATCTGTATTCTGCACTCCGAAATTCTCAGTGGTAAAGTACGAATTGATTATCTGTTTGAGTTCTTCGAGCGCTTCGACCTCCCTCACGTGAAAAATGCGTTGATTGACATTCTCGTCGGCAGATTGCGGTCCATATGCCAACCAACCGAGCTTAGTGTACCCTGCTACATGTTCCTTTCGTGTTCCCTCCAAAACAATACTGGCAACCCCCATATAACAGTTGTCGAGACCTAGAAGAAGAGATGGTTGTACGTTTTCATAGTTCTCAATCGGAATGTTCTTCAAATGTTCAAAGTCGTTTTTGCAAAATTTCTGCGTGGGTAAGCCTAGATTGCGTACAGTCTTTACATTGCGAAGTTCGTATTGATGGGCTTCTTGATGCTTTCTTCTGATCTCACAGGATACGGTACGAGACCATTCTGTCATCACCTTGTCACCAAACCACTGAAGAGTCAACTGCTGCTTCCTCCCACAGAGTCCAAGTTTGATGGCCACCTCATCTTCCAATATCGAAATTGACGAACCCTCGTCAAACATGGCGAATACAGCTATCTCGCCCTTTGGGCCTGATAACACCACTGGTAACATCCGAAAGAGGAGTCAGGTACAGATGGAGTACGAAGATTTTGTAGTCTTTCTGGTTGGAAGTTCGTGGCAATTGGTGACGGAACTAAAATCTTTCGTGCAGCAGTTTGTGGTGAAATTTATGACAGCCTCCTGTCTCGCATCTATGACCCTGTTTTAAACATGAAAAACAATGATGTTTACCTTTATCGGTTAGCCAACGTTGTTCTGTTGTAGAGTTTTTGAACATACTGCAGTCCGCAATTCGATGAGGCCCGCCACAGCACGTACATAATGATAATCTTCCTTGTGAACATTCTGGTATTGACTGGGGAGTTTCTTGATTGAGATGAAACATTCGACGAGGCTGATTCGATTGAATTCTGGATGGCGTCATAGCGGGCTGCGGCAGCAGCTGCACAAGTCTGGCCAACTCACCTAACCAATCCGAGAAGTCCTTGAGTGTGGGGTGTGACTTCAGTGACAATGTACATTTTGCCCATTCCAAGCGTCTGGCAGTCGGGAGCTTGCACGCCAGCTCCTCGATCAAAATTGGATTACTCAAATGGTGTTCGCAGTTGTCTGACTCCAGAAATGCGACGATGTTCCTTACTTTCGTGGGGAAGGGAATTAGTTGATCAATTCGCTGGTCGTTAATAGGTGGCCACTGCTGAATTTTTGCAAGCTGAGCTTTGATCATGAGCTCTGGCCGTCCGAAACGAAATGTGAGTTCATCGATGACGGCGTCCACATTTTTGGGGTGGATGAGTAACGAGGAGACCGCTTCCCTGGGTGCCCCCTGCAAGCAACGTTGGAGACGTATGGTGTTCTCCGTAGCACTGTATGAAAAATTTCTTGTTGTTTCAGTAAAGTTGGCTATAAATAATGGCCAGTCCTCTGGTGCACCGGAAAATGGCGGAAGATCATACAGCTTGCGATGTATAGATGACGTGGTTGCGATGGCGTTTGGTACTTCGTAAGCACCAGTAGTTTGACTTTCTCCTTACTGGCGACGATCTGAAATCAATGAGATACCTTTTTGTGCTATGTCGTTGTTTTGGCTGTCTATTCGTTCCCTTGGGTCTCTACTTGGCTGGCCACAGTTTCCCTACGTAATTCACCGACTGCAATCTGAAGAGCGCTTAATTGTTCCAACATCGTCCTCATAACTTGCGTTTGACCCTGGGCGTCTGCTGAGTTTTCGGCTGGCCCTGATGCTGCGGCCACAACGTCTTCGTCACTTGACATCACGACAGTAATTTAAATATACTTTTGTACAAAAAAAAATTTCTTTAGAACGGCAAAATGTTTTCTTTAATTTGCACGGCAGCAGAATGGACAATAAGAGCTAAAATTTTGTTAAAAAGGCTTAAAATATTGTTTAACTTGTTATGGCAATGTAACGGCTAAGTATTTAAAAAACAATGTCAAATGAAATACTGAATACTTTATTTTAAAATTAAATTGAATTTGTGTTAAAAATTCTAAATTTGGCTACAAATTTAGCTCTTGTGTTTCTTGCCTCCCCTCTGCTGCCGAATACCTTTTAAAAACTGAGAAAAACAAATCCTTTGTTTTATCTTTTGCGATAATTTTATAGAACGCGATCACTGATTGGTCAACCAATCAATTGTTGGCTTTTTAAATGATTTCTCCCTCTGGTGGTCGGCAGCAAAGGTAAGCTTACAGTAAGGGTGACATTACATGCCAAGAAACACTATTTTACGAGTACTAACCTGATTTGAATATCTTGGAAGTTAAAACAGAAATGAGGGAAAAATAAAAACTTGTATATGTTTTGCATAGCTGCATATTTGGCAAGTTAACATTTTTCCCTGGAATAACTAAACTGACTGTACTTTTTCTCGTTTTTATTGCTGAGACCTAAGAATGTACTGTCAGTAACGGATTTATTTTTAAATTCTTATATGTTATCCTACTGCACACTACTGTACATACTTCGGGCCTAGTTGCCGTGTTACAGCTTATTCATTAACGAGCTATTTTCGGTGAATAGTGCGGATTTGATGACTTCCCGTTTAGTTCAAGTCCTATTAATTTGTTTCTCAAAGCCCAGTGACACGAATTTAGCACACTCATTGAAGAAAAAAGAAACTATCTCATTTTTCATATGTTCTTAAAATAAATCTTTAATATTCATTTTATTTATTGTACATTATACATTATGTAGGTCTTTGTTTTCACCAATTAAAAACCAATTGAATTAGCACCTATAAAGGAAAATAAAAAAAAAATAGATAAAAACATCTATTGCTTGGACACGAATTTACGAGTAGAACACTTATAAGATTCAGAGTTAAACGGGATATTTATGCTGCTTACCGTTTCCAATACTACAATATTTGTTATTATTTTGTGGGAAATCCTTTATTTTTAATAACACCAGCGATTCTTCTTGGTAAACTTTCCACTCGCATCGTCGCTTCGGAATGGCATACCAAGCGTTCTGAATTTCCTGCCACAATTCAGGTAAATTTTTAGGCTTTTTGATTTCAATGTGGCGTTCAACATCATTCCACAGGTTTTCAATCGGGTTAAGATCTGGTGATTGCGCGGGCCACTTCAATACATTAATTTGATTCGTTTCTAAGCAACTCTTCACTAGTTTTGAAGTGTGCTTAGGGTCATTGTCATGCATGAAGCGCCACGTAATCGGCAATTTCTCCTCCGCATAAGGTATTATATGGTCCACAATAATACCTTTATAAATGTGCTGGTCCATTTTGGTGTCAATTTTTGTTATGGGACCAATACCATGCCAAGAAAAAGCACCCCAGACCATTACGCATGCACACTAAGTTGGTTAAGGTCTTCTTCCAACTACGTGCACCATTTTAGGTAAGGTCTTCATATACTGCGTTGCCTCAGTGAATTGGAAAATCCTTTGGGTTCGATTACTGGTGTCATGTCCATGCGCTGTACATGACCTAGCCATCTGGCTGTACGTTGTACCTTCCCTTTCGTCAATGCGAGAAGATCTCATGGAAATTATTTCAGAGGAGCTAAGGGAGCTATCAATGCCTCTGCACAATATAACAAGCCATGGATGATGGGAGTGTTGTATGGCGCCTTCTTCGTTGCTGGAGATAGGGCTTTCCTGCCGAATGCCTTTTGACTGCCCTTTTTTGATAACAGAATGTAGGTACTTTATTTTGCTTCATTGACGGGCAAACCAATTGCCCACAATTATTTCAAGCGCGATGTTAAAGAAGTCGCATTAGAGTCTAATACTACTTTTAATATCAAAAGATTCGGTGATCTTTTTTCTGACCAAACTAGTTTGGCAGCAATAATCGAGTCTGTAAACGCTATCATGACGATTGCGAATATTGATATTCTCTTATATTCTCCAAAACCTGCCGCAGAGTGAATATTTGGTCGATGGTGAAACTTTCATGTCCAAAATCGCACTGATGTGGAAGACTTAAACGATCGGTTTTAAACGTTCAATGTAGATTTCCTCACTTCGTTTTGGTCAGTTTGGTCTTCGTCCAAATTGAATGGTGCGTCCAGCTTGACAAACCATATTTTCGCCGTCTTCGCCGTGTAACATGCTGCAGAAGTCGGTTTTACAGATTGTCAGGATCGATGTGTCTCTACTAAAATGTTACCACCATCGTCTTTGAAAACTTTGGTTAAATAGCTTTGCACCTTCTGATAAAATTCTTGTGGTAACTTTTTTCAGTCTCATAGATATATCGTCATTCGAAGTACCCCTTTTTTGCTAGGAGATACTGGTGTTTGGTTTTTTTTCTCTGCGGATACGTATCATCATAAGCCCTCGTCTTCATATGCAGTGTTGCATGATGCGTCTACTATTTGGATGTTGTTGTTAATCGTCAAATCATCGGTTACTTGTTTGTAGTCGCCTTGTGAAACCAAGCGCCTCAGAGGTAGCATTTCTGACGGCATCCTTCCAGCATTGCCAGATATTCCGTATTCAAAGCTGGTAATGCGAGATATGAGAGAGCTTAATGGAGACGCGCTCGGCAAAGTTCCTAACCATCTTAACATGAAGAAGTGAAGTTTCCATTGAGGCAACCAACCATTTTCACTTGTATGCCCGTATCCATCTATAATACCCTTCTACAATAATATAATATGTACCTAATTGCGTCTGACCTGTATATGGAATGCTCATCGGCAAACAGTGCATATCGCCGTATATCTGTGAAGACTCAATTGGTTCTCTCCAAGAACTTGAACATCGATTTCTATGTCAAATTTAAATTCATGCGCCTTAGGAAGGTTATCTAGGACTTATTTTGTATCTTCAGCATACTAAGTCAAAAGAATCTGAAATATGTATACCATATCCTATACATGGTGCAACTCATGCTCATCTCGCCATCCAAAGACGTTCTCACGCACGTACAACAGTGCAGGCAACACAGCCCACCCAGTTTTTTTTTTGTAAGTATATGTATGTATGTACATATGTATATAAAGGACTTTCCAATAAGAGTTTTATTTTTTATTTATAAGGAACATATATATGTAACATATGTATGATCAAAATGCACCCGGAATTTCCCATTGAAAACAAACCGCGCTTGAGATATTCTCAAAAGCAGTTTTTTTTTTTAGGTTGGTACATTTATTATCTGGCGCTCGAATATCTGCTTGAGCGCCATTTGTCGGGTGATAGGTTTTTGCGTGATAGCTTTGTAGACAAGTCAGTGTTCGTTGTGGTCTGCGAATTTCGCAGTGTCAAATTTAGTTGAGCAAAGAGTTTGTCTGAAATTTTGTGTTTCTAACAAAATATGTGCGAAGCGTTGAAAATGTTTTCGGTAGTCTACGGGGACTCGAAAATGTCGAAAACACAAGCGTACGAGTGGTACAAAGAGTTTAAAGCGGGACGTACTGTGGTTGATGATTCGCCTTGCTCTGGATACTCGTAGACTGACGTAAACATCGAAAAAGCTAAGAAAATTGTAATCACAGATCGTCGTGTGAGCATCAGGAAGATAGCAGCCGATCTCGGTGTCTCGTTCGCACGATGTTTTGGCCATGCACGAGTTGAAGCGCGGCTTGTGCCGAGAGTGCTCACATAACTTATCTTGTACGCGACTATTTGAACAAAAGCAACGTTCATACCGTTCCGCAAGCTCCGTATTTACCTGACATGGCTCCTTGTGACTTTTTCCTATTCCCACGACTCAAGTTACCACTTCGGGGAAGTGTTTTCCGACGATTGAGGCGATAAAGGAGAACTCACAGAAGGAGCTGTTGGCAGTTCCAAAATCGGCCTATGAAAAGCGTTTTAAAGATTGGAGGAAGCGTTGGAATATGTGTAATGATTGGAATGGAGATTACTTTGAAGGGAATGAAATGAATATCGATGAATTATTGAACCATTTTCGTTTTATTGAAGAATTCCGGGTAATTTTTGATGAGAAGGTAAGATATGATTTTTTATTTTAGTCAATAGAAGAAGAGTTGCTATGAATAATAAGAAGAAAAAATATTTGCCAAATTGGCCTCAACGATCTCTGTTGCACAATTAGGCTATTTTGATGAAACTTTTTATCACATTTTCACGTATTTATGGCTCTGTTTTATCGATAACCATCGTGAATGTTAGCTTTGAGTACTACAATTGATAGGGGAGCGTTGGAATAAGCCATCTTTTTGCACGGCCCCAATTTCGAAGAAGTAATTCTGTATTCAAAAATTAGAAAACTACATGAATATTTTATTTTTGTTTGTATTTTTTTTTTACATTAAATTTAATAAATAATAATTCTTTTAATATTGTTTTTTTTTTTTACAGCGATAAACATCTTGTCTTTTTTTTAGACATAATATCGATCACTTTATTTGGATCCACATGAATATCTGAGTGAACAGACAGCATTGCAAGTGCGCTAAGTCTTGGATGTCCCATGACGCTTCGGGATACTGTTTTGATCCTTTTCATCGTTGAAAAGGTTCTTTCAATGCTAGATATTGCAACAGGTAGTGTGACCAAAATTATAAGCAAGTAGCTTACACTCCTGAAGTAGGTCTTGTCACATATGTATGGTATATCTAGCAGTTTCAGAACATCGGTAGAGGAATCAATCGATGAAATTTATTCGCACCACAGTATGTACTCCGCTATAACAGCCGACAAGGATATAGCGTTATCGAAGTAAACAGTTAGCTTTTCCATTTAATTTTCTCGATTAACGGCAGCAAAACCTGGAAGCAGAGCTTGAAACGATGGTAGAACATCCTTGTTGATCACAAATCACAAATCTGTTTGTATTAGACAATCGAGAGATGGAATAAGTATAGAAACTCTAAAATAATCTTCAGGACATGATGTTTCTGGATTGGAGCGTGTTGTTTGTTTCAAAGAAATCCTCGGAGCTGTTATGTTAACTTCAAATAAATCCTCGGCAAGTTGTGATGCGGATTGGAAAGCGTCTCTGAAAAAATCTCCGGCATAAGAAAAAATATTTTTCAGAGATTTTAAGACTTGTTTTGTGTGATTTATTGCAGATACGAAATTGAAAAATTCATTTTGTAGGAAAATTGATAAGAGTAGCGTTAAACTAAAAGGTTTTTCGCATGCAATGAGGCTTACCAGGAAATCACTTCTTTGAATTGCTGCCAAGAGAGTTGATGCTTTTGAAGACATCGCCCACATCTTTGTGGATATTTCTTCAAGACTAATCGCAATACATTTGAAGAGCTCTACAAATGAGATATTGCTGTCATGTCTTTCAATAAACCCTGTTTCACAAAGGCGCAAAAGTCGTTTTTTTTTGCTTTCTGGTGCGTCTTTTTGTATGGCGTTTTGGAAAGTCTTATTTGCATTTGAATGGTTTCGGAAGAAATTGGCTATTTCGCTTACTACACCAAGACAGTTGAGAATCCAGGGTATTGACATGGCATTAGACAGAGCCGGTTTCAAGCGATGAATTGCACAGGGAACATATCTGGCGTTTGGATACTGCTGCCGTAAAAATAAACGAAATGTATTCAAGGATATAATTAATAACCTGAACCGGGGGGCGAGGGCGAGAGGTGCTCAGGCCCTGCAAACAATAACCAATTGTGGGTAGAGAAGCTTCTTGTCATCCACTTTTCACTTTTGTAAGCCTCAAATGCTGCAGTTCTGCTCATTAACTTGAGGACTGGAATTAACAAATCAATTTCATGTAGGTATTTTCAATACCCAATTGGCAAAGTTATTACTCTGCTGATTGTCGGTCTTAAGTTCCTGTGTAAATTGAACCTTAAATAGGCTGTATGAGCTAACTCTTTATGCAAAAGTCGGTGAAGTGTTATTTGTGATATACATAGTTCCTGAGAACGACGTGTCATCGACAAACCTGGGTTTTTGGTTACAAAAGCAATATTCTCAGTAAGTTTTTCACATGTAATTTGTCCAAATAGTTTGAATTTTTGAATCAAATCAAAATTTGCTGGTTTAAAAATGTCCCATATCGATCGGAAACACTTTTATCTTTTTAAAGTGTTTCATCCAAATTTTCACTTTTTTATATTATTATTGTTGTGACAAGTATCGTTCCATTTTTAATAAAGGAAAAACGAGAATGCAATTTTTGACAGGTGGCAAAGTGGAAACCTTTTATTTGAAAACCCTCTACTCTATTAAATACATATTTTGCCTTTGGCCTTATTTGTTGTTAACTTGTAATTGCCTTTATATTTGAGAGTTGACTCAAACTACGAATAGACGAATTATTTCAGGTTGTCTACATTTTTTTTAAATATATTTCTTTCCTTGTCTCTCCCATTATTCAATTAAGATGGCTGCAATTTACAACATTTTGCTATTACAGAAATTGCCATAAGATTATAACGTGCACATTATGGATTAGCAATATAAAAATGAAGTCTGGTTATATTTTTTCTTGCATTTGTGTATTCCAAATCCTTAATAATTCGAACAATGACACGGATCAGGGATAACCCCTTTTCTAGATCCAGAATCAAAACAAAACCAATCATTCCGTCGGTGTTGGAATATATTCCATGTCATTCTAATAACCACGCACATACTCGTACTCGTATGTATGTGGAATACAATATAATGCCTTGGCACACATAAACAAGGCCATATAAAATGGGTTACTGAATAATATGTGAAACAATACGGGGAGGGGGAAATCAAGGATCAAAGGATCACCTTAATCTATGAACGATTTCATTTTTTGATTAAGACTGTTTAGCACGCTGATCTGTGTATGACACTAATCCGTGTGAGCGCATGTAAAACCAGCTGCGCATTCTGCTTTAGATTCATGCAAACGGAACGAAAACGAATTTGAGGGTTGGACCTCCTTTCTATTCACTATTTACATTTCCTGCGTGCAATACAGAATAGCCAGCCAACCGCGATTGAGTCAATAGTGAACATTTCTCGAAAATCTGCAAAATGTCTTTATTGTTGGGTTTCCATGTATTCAAATGGAAAATGGAATTCTGGTGCGAATAGAGAGATGTTGGAAATAAAATAAAAATAAAACGTTTAAGCGTGCAGTTTTAATTAGAGTTTATGTTTTTTTTTTTTTTTTTTTTTTTAAACGAAGAGAACCGCCTCAGCAAATTCTTTTTTAAATCGAAAATTCGGAAAATCTTTTAAGAAATTCATACCTTCTAGGATCGATTCTATTGGTGTAATCGAACATGAAAATTACTACATTCCCATAAGAGAATCCGCTTTGATCCCTATGTCCTTCTTGGTGGTATATACGAGCTACGGATGAGTCCCTTTTTGAATATAACAATAAACGACTTGTTTCCGGAGAATTGAACGCTTTTTGATGGTCAATTGAAGATCGCTTCAATCGTTTTTCGGGCAGTGGTTTATGTTTTTTCTGTTGTTAATTTTTTTGCTGGTTAATTCCAAAGGATGTGATGAGAAAATGAGCAAAGTTTTACAACAAACAAACACGCCTTATCCTTTTGTTGGTTATTTTTGTTCTTGTTCTTCGTGCTCTGTTCAGCAAATCCATATGGTAGAAGATCTCATATTTTTGGTGTATTCAGGTGAAGCGGACTGAAGGACTTACCGATGTTTGCTCAGTCTTTACATTCTTTGAATAAAAAATAACAATTTTTATGTTTTTTTTTCCACAAGGATTACCACGCAAAGCCTTGTAGCTCTTTTGGTTCCTTGAAATGGTATACTGGTAAGCTGTTATTAAATCGATACATTACGAAAATTCTCCCTACAGTAGGCTCCTACGGAAGGCAGTAATCCTTTCAGTTTATCAATTATTTGGAGATGAAATCAAACACTTTAAAGTGTTCGAATCCTTTTTTTAGATATTTGTTATTCTTTGATTCTTGGTGATCATTTCTGTAATGTTGTGATAAGATGAAAGAATTGTGTAAACAAGTAAATATCAGGAGCGGTGCTCCTTTGTTGGCAACTGAGAGTGGACTTATAGAAAATAAGTTTACTGTTTTTGATTGCATAAGGACAACAGCCGTCGGTGTTTCATAAAATGATCTGTATCTGATCGTGGTCATTTTTCTAAGAAACAGCGGGGCTATATGTAAGTATGCATGCCAAGTTGAAGTGACTCGTTTGTGTGGCTGTATATAAAACAAACAATTTTTAAAAAATATTATTAAGTACGCAGATCAACAACGTCGTGGATCAAATTTCGTATAAAGCATGCCATGCTCTTTATATTGGGAGTAATCGCTTTTTCTTTGACGTTTCACTTATTCTTCAATGTTGCATGTTCATTAGTCGATAGTGTTTTACATGTAAAAATTAAAACAAAATTTGTTTTCTAACGTAAGATTCGGTGGAATAATTCTTCGAAATTGTTTCAATCTTATGTGAAACATAACTGAGCCCTTTAGAAATAATTAAAATATTTCAAATTCCATTTGATAGGTCTACCTTGGAAGTTAACTAATCAGCAAATTACGGTTTTTACGAGTTGATAATTTAGGTGAGGGAAGTAGTAATGATTAAAACCACCCCTCTTTCACATCAACGTCTTACATATTTTAATAAAAATATTCATTGATCGTATTTGGGCAGTGATCTTAAACGACCGTAATTCGGCCTCTGGGTGCACATTTGTAGATGTAAGGTGCAATGGTCTCATCAGCATTCAAACTGTTCAAACTATTCGGCAAACTGTTACTAGTAAATCATCTACAATGCGTTAAAGATTTTTATACGTACAAGACAGGCAAGTGTTTGTCCAGGACAATGAATGAAAATAATAGACGTAGTGCTCTAATGGAACAGCATCTTCAGGAGTTATAGCGACACATTCGTAGTGTGGCTATTAAACCTGCAATATGACTCTTATGCAGTGAAACGTGGCCAGCCTTTTTTATATATATAAAGAACTTAACACTCAAGAGGGTATGACTACTCTTACAATGCCGGAGCACGTGTTAAGTTTTTCGGAAAATTGAATAGAGAGAGAGAGAGAAAGTTTGGCTCAGTGGTTATTTCACTCCATGGGTGGCATCCAACATTTGATGGGGACACTAAATTATTAGTGTAAATTAACTTGATGTTGTATTTAGGGAACCATTTTAGTTGCCTGTAATAGTCTCGAGCACGACTGGTATTGCACCTCGAACCGTCCGATTGGGAAGCCAATACACTACCACTTGAGCCACGGCCACGCCAGAAGAGGTATTTGCTGAAGAAAATCACTAAGAAGATCCGAGACTTCGAGATTTTTATTTAAAAAAAAAATTGGACAAGAAGAGCAATAACGACGTACATTTTTTTTATATATAATTTACGCGCGCCTAAGGGGTTAGATACCCTTTTACTGTTGCCTTGGCGCGGGCGGAAAGGTAGAAGGAGGAGAAAGGAAAATTGTTTTGTAGTGGTTTGAAACTCAGGTGTAATTGGTTTCGATATTAGCTCTCCAGGGGGTGGGAGTCCGAATAGAACGAAGAGTTTTTTCTTCACTGATTTGAAGGTTATAATTCACACTTGTTTTTTGTACTTGAAACTCTACAACAGCCAAATCTACGTGTCAGTGTTCTTTTTCTGAGTTCCAGTTACATACGAGTATACGAGTAAACTGATTTTTTCCCAGTGCCACAAATAAAATGCGCGTATCTATCCGGTTTTTCTTAAAGGATTTCCGCATACGTCAAGATAATTGAAGCACATTTGGAAATCTTAGGAAGACGCACTGTCTGTTGTCTGTTGAAATTTTCAAAATATAGGAAAAGCATTCTAACGCGCTACTAGGAAACAAATAAATCTGACGTAGAAACATTCCTTCTACTGTTACTCATGAGGAAGAAATGTAAATTGAATAGATGACAAATTTTAAGGAAGATGAGGTATACGAGTAAATTGTGTATTTGGTTGTTTGTGCTTTGTCCAAGAAAATGACAGTAGGGGATTGGTTGTCTAACCAGCACGGGAAACCTTTCTAGGTAGGTGCCAACGAAATATAATTTAACTTCATGGTAGTCAATGTGGCTTTGCGGAAGCAATGCAACCCATGACTCAAGATAATGATGGAGAAAATCACTATGCTGCGATAGGTCTCCATATCATTCTAGTACCTATACGCATTCGTCATGCTTTCGAGAGATATTATCTGAACGGGTCTAATTTTGGTGGGGGCGAATGCCCCCATTTATTCGGCTTAATACAAGCTATAACTTAAAAAATAAACTTAAACTAAAACTTAAAATTAAGGTTGGTTGGAGTGGTGAAGGAGAACAGATTTGAGGTAGGAAGTGGTGCGGTGAAAGTCAAAGACGGTGGGGTTTGAGTTGATTTGACGTAGCATACGGGAGATTGGTTCGTTCGCGCCATAGGAGTTGTGGTGGGTTGGTAGATAGAAGAGTCGAGGGGTACGTAGATTACGAGGGTTAGTGTTGACGAAAATGGAGTTGTGAAGGGACGCGCATTCAACGTGACCTAAAAGGAGTCGATGAATGAAGAGAAAGTCTGCTGCATCTCTGCGATCTTCGAGGGTGTTAAGGTTGAGACGATTTTGATAGGGGGGCAGATTAAAAGGATCGTCCCAGGGCATACCTCGAAGAGCAAATCGAAGAAAACGACGCTGAATGCTTTCAATTCTCGAGATATGAACACGATGATATGGGGACCATACTTGACTGGCGTACTCTAGGAGGGGGCGAACAAAGGTAATATAGAGGGACCTGGTCACGTATGGGTTGGTGAATTCTTTGGACCACCGTTTTACAAAACCTAGTGCAGAGTTGGCTTTGAGGATTATCTCATCCATATGTAAACGGAAGTTGAGCTCGCTGTCACACAAAATGCCGAGATCGCGAAGAGACTGTACGGAGGAGATAGGTTGGTTATGGAGAAGATAGAGTCGGGGAGGAGATTGGTTCCGCTTATGTGAGAAGGTGATGGATTGGCATTTGGCGATGTTAAGTTCCAAAGAATTTTTGAGGCACCAGATCGAGAAACTACCAAGATCTTGTTGAAGGAGGAAAGAGTCATGGGGAGAGGAAATGGTTTTGAAAAATTTGGTATCGTCGGCGTAAAGGGAGACAGACGAGTGTTTGATGATCATATCGAGATCATTTATGGTTAATATAAAAAGAAGGGGACCGAGATCGCTGCCTTGTGGAACTCCAGAGGTGGCCAAAAATGGAGCGGACTGGGCTGACCTAAAACGAACACTGTAAAAACGGTTTTCGAGGTAAGAGGATATCCATTTTAACAATATGGGTTCAAAGCCGAGGGCAGACAATTTAAAGATAATTAAACGATGAGAGATTTTATCGAAGGCTT
Source organism: Volucella bombylans (assembly GCA_949129095.1). Classification (NCBI taxonomy): domain Eukaryota; kingdom Metazoa; phylum Arthropoda; class Insecta; order Diptera; family Syrphidae; genus Volucella; species Volucella bombylans. The sequence continues at coordinate 158,070,490 of OX422144.1, forward strand.
TGCTAAAATCGGTTGCAACTACATCGACTTCATTGCCATTCTCTAGGGCAGAGAGGGCAAAGGATACGAATTCAACGAGATTTGTGGTGGTTGACCACCCTTTAAGAAGCCATGTTGTCTAGGGGAAATAAGTGATTTGTATTGGAAGCTTAGAGCTTCATACAAAATACTTTCGAAGAGTTTGGGTATATGGGAGAGTTTAGCGATGGGACGATAGTTGGTTATTTCATTCTTTGATCCTTTCTTGTGGATCGGGGTTATGAAGGAGGTTTTCCAAACCTGAGGAAATTCTCCTTGTGAAAGGGATAGACGGAAGAGATTAGAAAGGGGAAGGGAAAGAGAGGAAGAACATTTTTTAAGAAATATGGCAGGGAGGCCATCTGGGCCGGGTGTGAATTCGTCATTGAGTTGGTGTAATGTATATTCGATATAAGATGGGTCCAAAATATGAGAAAGAAGTGGGCCATTGGAGAAGTTCAGTAGGTAACTAAAATAGGATGGATCTGGTACAAAGGAGTCGTTGGTGAAGGATTGTTTAAAAAATGTGGCAAATAGGTTGGCAATGGTGAGTGGATCGGTTGATGACCTGTTGTTGAAAGAGAGGGAAGGAGGGTAACCATCGGACTTTCTTTTGTAGTTAACAAATTGGAAAAAGGACTTAGGGTGGTTTATAAGGTTGACTTGCGCATTGTTAAGGTAGCGCTGGTAAAGGGAATCGTAAAGTTCGGTGAAATGAAGATAAGCACCAAGATAGTTGGAATAGTCGGTAAAGGATCTGGTACGCAAGAAAACAGCCCACAACTTATTTCTCTTATTTCGTAAGGAACGAAGCTTGCGATTATACCAGGGAGGACTAGTATATGATGTTTTAAGGCGGGAAAACGGAACGTAAAGGGAAAAAGAATTAAATATTTCTTTATAAAAAATGGATAAGGCATCATTTATACTTAGGTTGTGAAAGTTAAAGAGGGATCTGCTGAGATATTCACTGATTTTGTGAAAGTTTGCTTTATGAAAGTCGTGGGATGAGAGAGTTGTGGGGGGAGTGGACTGGAATGAAGAGTTATGAAAAAATGAAAGTAGAAGGGGGGGGGATGGTAGTTATCGATTGTTGAGAGAGATAGGGGACAAAGTGAGACTGAGGAGTTAATTGGATCTGTTGTGAAAATAAGGTCTAATTGTCTGCCCATATAATTGGATATACCACTGGCTTGGCATAGACTTGAGTCTGCTAAGCGATCTAAGAAGAGACATTCCTTAGCTGAAATGGCATTTGAAGCGATGAAAAACGATTGATCATCTGATGGAGTCCACTGTAGCTGAGGAAGATTAAAGTCACCGAAAATAAGAATATCATCAATAGGGTCTGACAGGTCAATTAAATGATCGATCGCATCAATAACAAATTGGTAAGATTCGATAGGTTGAGCTGGTAGGATGTAGCAACATATAACGTAAAGGGACTTGAGAGGCAGTGATATTTTTATTGCGACAAAGTCGGCTTTAGAGGATGAAGAAATTGTAATGGGAGAAGAGCTAAGGCTGTTGTCCATCGCCAGTAGGACGCCTCGACAGGGGGAATCTTTATTTGTGCGGGTAGGATCGTCGTCGCGGAAAACATTAAAAGTAGGAGGGAACAATTCCTGGTTCTTTATGTCGGGAATCAAATTGGTTTCGGTCAAGGCGTAAATATCAAAGGGAAGAGCATGCGATTGACGTAGGACAGCATTGGTTTTAGAGCGAAGACCTCTTACATTCTGGTAGTAAAATGTAAGAGGGATGTTGTGGGGTGGAGGTGTGAGGCAGGATGGTTTAAGCGCTGGCAAGGGAGGCACGTTATGGACGAAAAAATTTGTCGTGGTCGGCTCGGCTTCACTGTAGGTGTGATACTCGTTTAGAGTGAACATAGTTGCCGAATGCAGCAAGGTCGTCTGCTCCTTTCCGAGGGGACATGTTAAAAATCTCGTGGTACCTGACATAAAGGTTCTTGAGACTGATAGGGTCGGTAGGGAGGCCTTCCTGCTGGATCGAAACCATGACGCTGGTTTTGGTTTTCCCTTCGTAGCAGACCGAGTCAGATTTGTCATGAAAATAGGCAAGAAAGAGACGAATGTTTTCATATATCTTTCGTTCTCTGAGCCTAGAGAGAGCATATCGACTTTCTGTAGTGCCATTGGTTTGCTGTGTTAGTTTAACAGTGGGGGGACTAAGACTAAGACTTCTAAAATCATCGGAGATCTACATAAAAGTAGTTAAGGTTAGACTAAACTTAAGCCAAAAATGATGATTTGAATTATAACTTCTAAGATAAATTGTTGTTTTGGTGGAGAAAGTAGTAGATACACAGCTGATGAAAAGTGCTTTTCTCCTCCTCCTCCTCTCCCCAGCTCGTCGGTTAGATCTAAATTTTAATTTAAATTTACAAAATAGAGCTTCACCATTAATAGAACAATTAACATTTTTTCATGATCATACATTAATAATTGTATCTATAATTACTATAATAGTAGGATATATAACATTTATATTATTTTTTAATAAATTTAATAATCGATATCTACTACATGGACAAACAATTGAAGTAATCTGAACAATTTTACCAACAATTATTTTATTATTTATCGCTTTTCCAACATTGAGATCTAGTCAATTAGCCTGTACAGTGATATTACCCATAAGAATGGTGATATCTTTTAAATTGCAGATTGAAGCATAGGTTTCTTTGCTCAGCTTTGAATTAAAATGTAGCGAAAGCTATGACTTTGTTCTTAGAGTCTAAGATGATTTCTAAAGTTGTGCTTCTTTCGGCGAGTCTATCTGCTTTTCAGTTTCCCCGAATGCCTCGATATCCAACAAATGTGGACTATGAACTGGTGGCGAATCTCGCTGAGATATAGGAGAAATATTTCAAGATGGATATCAGATGCTTAATATGTGTTTGGGTATTAATCCAAATGCATTCCGCATTCCACTTTAGGATGGAGAGAATCTCGTCTTTTTTCGAAATTTCAACCTGAAATACGCTAAAATACTTGATTCGTTTTGAAGCTACCACTGTAGATATACATATAAGTGGACATGGATTGATTATGCTCTTGGAAGCCCAGTACTCATATAGTCGTCCACATTCGAAATTGAAATCCCGAAATTGTCGCTATCTACTTACGAGTATCATAGGCATCCAGGGGAAGGACGTGAACAAGTCTTTGCAATTTTTGTTGTTATATAAAGTTTGACCGTTTTTTTAGCGCTGGCCACCATACTGCTGTACTATACCTCCTATGTGTATAGGTCTAACGACCGATTTGACAAAAATAAATGTATGTCCCATTTTTTTCCTTCGCCTTTTTGTATAGGAATTGTGGCATCCAATTTTTGCTCACATGGTGTTGGATGTTAAACAGCTTTGGCATTAATGTGAAGTATTGTTTGAAGAATCATGGTAAGAAAACTTACACCGAAAGAAAGCTTTCGTATTATTTAAGATTAATTTGAAAAACAGATTTTTTTGTTCTTCATAAGCGACCAACTTAGCTCAATATTCGTCGTGTTGCAGATAAATATTCGCCATACATACACAACGCGTCAACGCAATGTGACCACAGAAGAAATTGTAGCAGCTTTGAGTGAAAGTGTGAAAGGTTCCGGAACTGACAATTCGGCGTCGATCACACAATTCTGCCTGTGTGTCTGTTGTCTGTGCAAAAATTTTGCGAAATTGTAAGAAATTTAAGATCCAACTGGATCTATTATAGAACTAAGACCACGTTCGAGCTCATGCGAATATTTATCACGGCATCATCCGTCTTTATTTTTTACAAAAATGAGGCTGAATCTCTCATACAGCCATTATTGATTATTTCTTCGAAAATGTGAACGACAGTGATCCGAACGATATCTGGTTCCAGCGAGATAGCCCATGCCCATGAAACAGACATGAAGTCGACTTGTTGTATCGAAAATTGGACCAGTGAATTAGGCGCCAAGATGGTGAGATTTGAGCATTCAGGTCTCGGAAGCCAATTTTCAACATGTTATTGATGAGATAGAGCCATAAAAGCTCGAAGAAGTGGTACAAAATTCGACCTGTAAAATGCACTTCATCGAAAATATCTAACATCTGAGGAAGCCATACGTTTGAAGTTGTGTTCAAAACATAATGATCGAATGAAGATTTCCGATTCAACATTATTTAAGGAAATCGAAAGCTCGTAAAAGAGACCCTATAGAATCGCTCCTAGAAATTTTACCTGTATAACAAAGTCCATTTAGATTCCAGATACATAGGTAAAGCTGTTTGCTATTTTATATTTTCTAGTGGAAAGAAAAATTCGATTTTACTTAGGCTTGGTTACAATATATTATATTAAGAGCCATTTGCAGCAGGTCCTTTAGAGGGCCCGTTGTTTTCCAGTTTGCCAATTATATTTGCACTATATGAAAGTCTGCTAATTTCCCTTCTAGAAGTACAAGTAGTTCCTCGATTACACATTCTATAGAAGGGGACTAAGGACGTGCCTCGACTTGCACATAAAGGGTTTTCCAATAGGGACTTGACAGCTTTGAATTTAATTTGTGAACGCACTCTTTCACTAATCAACAAACTGTCGCTGTCAATTTATTCAGTAAACTAAACATCTCCATCATGGTAAAGTACACGAATGAACAACGTCTGCAAATTATAAAAATTTTCTACCGAAATTCTGAGTCGGTGACTGCAACTTTAAGAGCGTTAACTCCAATTTTCGGTCGTAATTCTCGCCTTAGTAGACAGGCAATAACAAGTTCAGTGATATTTGAGTCTACATATTCGTTGTGTGATGGTGGCCGTGTCAGTGAGATATCAGGTTGGTCGAAGTGTCGAAAATATCGCTGCCGTTCAGGCGTCCGTAGCAAACGATCCAAATCAGTCAATTCACGGCGTTCTCAAGAATTGGGCATCGCTCAGACCACATTATGGCGTATTTTGCGTAAGGATCTTGGTTTACACCTATACAAGATCAAGCTGACTCAAGAATTGAAGCCGATGGACCATTTGAAGCGACGTACGTTCTCCGATTGGGTATTGGAGAAGATGCGCCAAGATGATGAATTTCATCGCAAAATCATCTTCAGTGACGAAGCTTATTTTTGGCACAATGGGTTGGTATATTAGCAAAATATTCGTTATTGGTCGGGTGAAAATCCACATGTGCTTCATGAATCACCACTTCATCCACAAAAAATAACTGTTTGGTGCGGTTTGCATGCCGGCGGCGTTATTGGACCATATTTTTTCGTCGACGATAACGTTCGTCACGTTACTGTGAATGGTCAGCGTTAGCGCGCCATGATCACCGATTATTTTTGGCCCGAATTGGAAGATATGGACTTGGACGACATGTGGTTTCAACAGGATGATGCCACAAGCCACACAGCACACGCTACAATCGATTTATTGAAGAGTAAGTATGGTGAGCGTGTTATCTCAAGAAATGGGCCAGTTGATTGGCCGCCTCATTCATACGATTTAACGCCGCTTGACTCAGAGCCAACATTGCGGCCGTTTCGGCCGAACCTGATATTCGGAAGGAGACTTATCGACCGGAGATTCGCCGGATTGGATGTATCTTTACCTCTTTTAGGGATGGGATGAACCCTAAAAGAGATCGAATTTTAAAATCTCGAATTAAATAGGTATTATCATTTTTGACGGCGTTTCTCTCGGATATCAGGGCTCAACATAGTAGAGCCTAGTCTTCAGAAATTTTGTTGAACTCTTGTTTCGTTTCCTACCACCGCGTTTAGTATCTAGTCGAATATCTAGTCGAATATCTGGTCAATAGTGAATTTCCGAAGAATCAATTTTTTCTGAATATTTCATGTATAGTAAGCCTGAACTTTGTGGACTTTGATCCAAAAACAAATATGTAGTGGAAGCTTGAAATAAGGTTTGACTCTCCACGTAATATTTTGTATATCGAAATCAAGCAGTGTTGGCGCGGTAAGTACCTAGATGGTTAACCACATGGGTACCCCGGCGTAAAATCCCGGACTTTACAAACTCATTTGTATCGATCCCTTGAAAATAAATATTTTGTATATTACACAAGATTCAGAAGTATTGTGTCCTTTGTTGCGATCAAACTTGTGTTTTATTTTTCACAAACAGAAAGTATAAGTTTATTATTTTATTTTGAGGGCTATGTTATGATTAAGCGCAGTGTTTTCTCAAAAAACTTAACGACCATCACAGCATCGACATTAAGTAGTTGCCTACCTACATACTTTTCATGTCATCCTACCTACTTCACATAGCTAATCGTTTCAAAAATTAATTTAATCTTATTGGCCGCTTATGTGTGTATTCTATGTATGTTTGTATATTCCATCACCTTCATCTTCACCCACTGAAACACAAGAGACTTTCGAAATTCTTCAAATCTATTAGATACGTACAATTCGAGTATATGCGATAATATCTTCTAAAATTACCCTTACGCCATCTACGAACGAGTAATCGTACAATATGTATGTACCTACGTATGTATAAAAAGTAAATGACTTAAAACCTGATCCTCTTTCCTTACGCTTATTTCATCTTCTTTTCCATTTAGTTACATCAACACAGAGAGCACAAAAAGAAAACTCAGTCCAAGTCCCTACTTAGAGCTCAGTAAATAACAAAAAGTTTTATTCTTGTGTTTCCTCCGCTTCACATGGTTAGATAAAATAGCAAAAAAAAAAAATAATAAGCAAGTAGTCGGAAAGGAAAAAGAGAAGCAGAAAATTGACTCCGCCCAAGCATCCTTTCCTGGACTGGCATCGGAAAAAGGAAAGGCAAGGAATGTGAATTTCCCATTGGTATTTCTTTTCGCCTTTGCCCAACTCGATCCCCAATAAGTTACCAAGTTTTTGAACACAATACGACGACGATACTACTCGTACATCCTCGACACAGGAAGCACGAACGGATGTCATCTCTGGTCCTACAGCGCATATCTAGTCTTCGAACACATAAAGTAATTTGCACCCCCTTTCTCCAACCCAACTCGCTCTAAGAGAAGTACTCGTAAACGAAGAAAATCCTTTCGACTTAGGGTGACTGAAAATATACTGCACACCAAAGTCCATAATATTCTGGAAAATGCTCTGAAACAGGGAACATTTCTCAGGAAGACGACATTTTTATTTTTTGTTGTTGTTTACGAGTATTCGTGTTCGTATTTGCTGTTGACAAAGCAAATCAATATTTTGGGCTATTTATATTTGTATGGTACATATAGATGGAGTTCTTGTCCGTTCATCCATATATCCTTTTTGGCGCCCCTAGAATGGATAGAGCGAAAGAGAGCATTGAATTACAATCGCATGTATTGAACGCGAATGCGAATGCGAACGCGAAACCAACTCCATGTGTGAGAATTGTCAAACAGCCAAGCAGATGAGAGGATTTATCAGTATATGGTGCAAGGGATGAAATCTCCAGCAGCTGATTACTTCACTGTGGTGTTGGTGGCCCTTTGACACTGCATTACCCCTCAGAAGGAACAGGACAATGGAAATGCCATATTAACTTATGGTTTTATGAATTCGAAATGTGAGCCGGATTGCAAAGTGACTTTTTTTTTTTTTTGATATGTGGATGCGCTATGCGCGCCCTCTCCCATCGGTCTCCAGGTTTTAATTAAGCGAACAACTAGCAATAGGGGTGAAATTGGAGATGTACTGATTCTGATATACCAATCATCGTCTAAACGCTTTGCGTGCACTTAAGGGCATGGGTATTCGTATCCTGTCAGATGCATTCTCAGTCGCTGACGTGTGACTCAATTATGAGATAAACATCAGCTGGTAGCACACGCAGTTGTCGAGTTAGATTAGAAGTCAATTGATTTTCAAGGAAATTAACATAACTATTAACGATGTGAATAAAGACCCAATAAGAATGGGAGATATGGTGGGAATCTAGTGGTTTTCTGGAAAATTATTAGATTCGAAGATATGAGGGCTTTCTAAGCCCTACAACAACCTGTTTTTTTGTAGATTATATGGCCTTTCAGACTTAGAGTCATGGCATTATCCTCCGATTTACATGGAGTGACTCACAGTAAATAAAATTTAGTTGAATGACTTGTCTTATCCGGTAGTCAAAAGAAATCGAATAAGTTCACCAAAGTTTCCTAATCCCGACGCTTGGAAATACTTAAAAATTTGCAGCTTCTGGTAGTAAAATTGCCAGAGTTGCAAATTCAGCAAAAACCTGGAAGTAGAGGCGGAAATAGGTAGCAGCTATGCCGACAAAGCAATGACCACATTTGTCAATAAAAATCATATAAATCACACTCTAACGAAAACTCTTCGGTAGGTCGATGAGCACATGTTAATGAAGATTTTTGGATTACCTTAGTGAGAATTAAAAGACTTGAGGTAGGACTTCAAGATCGCATGGCTCCATATCAAACCGCTAGCCTTGCATATTGGAAACAAAAAACAGCAAGTGGCAGCCACAGCAGGGCTATAATTGGTCGTTGCAGCTCAGGAATTATTATCTGAAGCGTATCTGCTAAGGGCTGATCTAAGCTGAGGATCACTTCGCTAAATTTATTTTTTTTTTTTTATCGTGGGAAGGTGAGAAATCTTCATAGACACTATAGGCCCGGAACCTATAGTAGTGTGAGATTCTTACTCACTAAAAAACACCTCCCTTATGCAAACCACGACTGAGTTCACACTCAACAAGCAGTTCTTCTATCGCATTTTATTTTGTTTTTATAAGATATCCTGCAGGCGATTTTCCATTGAAAATTCCTGTGTACTTTAGAAAATTACGCGCTGCTGATCACCGCGCTAGATCGAGAGGCTTAGTCCTTTTCAAATTTGTCTCGTCGAGGATGAGTTGAACAGAAATATTCGTATGACCTTGTAATCGATTATTATGTTTTCGCGCATAATTACGTTCTGAACGTTTTCGACTCCTAAGCCTCTGTGGATATCATCGTTTCTAATGTACCACGGCGCATTAACAATACCTCGAAGAACTTTGTTTTGGAATGTCTGTAATACATTAATGTTACTATTTTTAGTACAACCCCAAAGTTGTACACCATATGTCCAGACCGGTTTTAGCACTTGATTGTATAACAGCAGTTTGCTCTCCAAGCTAAGCTTGGAATACTTTCCAATAAGCCAGTAAATATCTCTATATTTGATTTCAAGCTCTTCACGTTTTTTCTTAACGTGTGGTCTCCATTTTAGTTTAGCGTCGAGTGTCATACCGAGATATTTGGCCTTGTTCGCCTAAGGAATTCGTACTGCGTTGATAAACACCGTTGGATTCTCAATTTTCTTGAGAGTGAAGTTCACGTGGACAGACTTGTTTTCATTAAGCGCGATTCGACAAGTTTTTGTCCAATTGTTAATCCGTGTAAGGGCACGTTGCAACTTGGCAGTTGCTTCTTCGACTGTTTTAGCCGTTGCCAAAATGGCAGTGTCATCAGCAAATGTGGCTAGGACAGTGCCGTCAGTTTGCGGTATATCGCGGGTAAAAAGCAAATATAGCAGAGGGCCAAGTACACTTCCTTGCGGCACCCCCGCCTTTATTGTCCTAAAAGTGGAATATTCGTTTCCGTGTCTCACACGGAAGAGCCGGTCTTCCAGGTATGAACCTAAAACACGAGACAATTGCTTGTCGAAGTTTATATTTTAGGCCTTCGTGCCATACCTTATCAAAGGCTTGCGAAACGTCAAGGAATGCGCTTGAACAGACTAACTTACACTCGATTGCTTTTACATCGGTTATCCGATGCACTTGGTCAACTGTAGAGTGTTGGCTTCTAAAGCCAAATTGATGACCAGGCAAGAGGGAATTTGTGTCGGTAATTGGTTTAAGACGATTAAGAAGGATTCGCTCGAAGACCTTCGATGTAATCGGGAGAAGCGATATTGGTCTATATGACTTGACTTCAGTCAGCGGTTTACCGGGTTTCGGAACCATAATAACTTCCGCTACTTTCCACTGATGCGGTACATGCTCTAATCTAATGCTGGCATTTATAAGATAGAGCAGCTTTAGCAAACCTTTTTTCGGCAACGCTTTAAGTATCTCTCCCGTTATTAAGTCATATCCCAGGGTTTTATTGGGCTTAAGCATGTCTATAACTTGTCTAAGTTCCCTAAGTGTAGCCTTTTCTACTGGAAAGTTTGTCGTCACGTCTAGCGTATTGACATTATCTGGAAGCACTTCCCCGTCGAATGATTTAAACGTTTCTGCAAGATGGTCGGCGAAAACATTAGCTTTTTCCTTATCTTCTTTCGCCCAGTCATCCTGGTTTCCTCTTATTGGCGACACGTGTATTTGGGGCTTTCGAACACTTTTAACGTAGTTGGTATCCTTTGTCGCTGTGAGTTTTTCAAGGTAGTCATTAATACCTTGGTTATTGAAGTCCTTGATCGATTTTTTCAACAAGTTGCAGAGCTTATTGAAGGACGTTTTATCTTGTGGTGCCCGGGTTTCATGCCACTTTTTCCGCGCTCTTCGTTTCTTCTTTATCATTTCTCTGATTTCCGGTGGGTATCTTATACCGACTTTGGGAACTTTCGCGGGGAGTGTTATTCCAGGCCGCTTGCTGTATGACTTTAACAAAACGATCAACTTCTTTTTCAAGTTGATACGGCGTTCTAAGTGCTACTTTCAACTCAATATTGTCTACAACGTCTATTCGGAAATCTTTCCAGTGAGTTTTGCTGTTAGTTAATCTGGGTGGTCTTTGTTTCCTAACCAAGGATTCGCACAGTGAAAGGATAACTGGAGAATGATCGGAGGAAAGATCGAAGCTTTCTTCAACTTTGACGTAACTAGCGTTTACTCCTTTTCCGATAAAGAAGTCTATTAGATCGGGTGTTTTGGCGACATCCGAGGGCCAGTATGTAGGCTTGCCTGTTGAGTAAAAATAGCAACCACATTCCATACCAGCCCTGTGAAGAGTTTTGCCTTTTTGAGAGATACATCTTGAGCCCCAAAAGGTCTGCCTCGCGTTAAAGTCGCCACCAAAAATGAAGATTATTCCAAGAGAGTTGAATAGGTCAATAAATTCGTGTTTTTCTATTTTGCAGGGCGATTGGCAATAGATTGAGGATATACTAAAAGAGTAATTTTTATTTTTAGTGCACACCACGGTCATTTGAAATTTGTTAAGCTCAATTATTCCTTCCAGAGTATCTTCAATGCAGTCTTTTATGAATAGGGATGACCCGCCTCTTGCGTTTCCCGTTGGATGATGAGTGTGGTAGTCACGGTAACATTTTAGTTCCACGTGCGATTCTGTCGCCAGGTGAGTTTCAGAAATTAAACATATGTCAATTATTTTTTCCTGAATGAAAATATTTAGTTCATCAAGCCTTTTCTGTAGCCCGTTGGCATTCCACGCAAGTATATTGAGCTTCTTTGCCATAATTAGTTGCAGAAATTGGCTTCGAGCTTAAGAAGCCGTTCGACTATTATCTTATTTATTTTAGTCTGTTCTTCTAGTCTCTCGAGAATTACTGAGAACACATTTGAGGCAGGATCCGGTGATGTACAGTTAGTCATATTTACTCGCTCCGCTATTTGCGCGTAAGTTTTTCCACTTTCCACTTGCGCATTGTTATTTTTGACGTTGCTATTGGTGATTTTAGCGTTTGTCACCATTACCTTCTTTAAAGGTTTTGGAGTAGGACCGTTGTTGTTATTTCTCATTCTAGCTGTCCCTGCGTTTTTCAAAGGCTTCGTTTTTTTCCCTTGCAGTTAATGCATATCGCTGGGGACTCTTTCGCTGCATTGCACTCTCGAGTCAGATGTTTGCCAGCGCATTTTACACAGCGAGGTTCCTTCTGGCAGTAGGCCTGAGTATGGCTGAATCCCTGGCAACGTGTACATTGGGGAATCAGCCTAGAGTTTTTCTGCGGAGGTTCAACAAGTTGACAACAAGTCCCAAAATTGAATTTATGGCATAAATTCTTTCTAGGCTTTCGGTTTTGTCGAAAGTTAGCCTAAAGTGGGGAAGACCGTGTCTTCGGGTCGTCCTTTTGCTTTCAACATTGCGCTGTTTTTGCGCAAGTATATTAACTGCGACGATTATCTTAAAGCCTTTATTTTTAGGGTCATTTACGATGTTTTCTTTAAGGCAAGAGGGATGCAATCCTCTAGCTACAACGCGTATGGGTCTTTCCATTTTATTTTCGTACGTATGCCATTGAATCTTCTCGGCATTTAATTTTCGCGAGAGCGAACGGCAGTTTTCTGGATTAAGGACATTGATACTCCATGTATCATTATTACGAGATCTTACTTTATAATCGGTTGAGCACAGTGATTTCAGGATTATGTGCAACTTGTTGTAGTCCAAGATTCCAAAAATGTTTATTGGCGGCGGCGGTCTTTGTTTGGGTTGCTTTGTTGCCTTATCGACCTCAGCAGTGTTAAAGCTGGCTTGCTTCTTTGTTTGTTCGATATCAGGCGAGGAAGTAGCTTTGCGCTTCTTACCTGGCTTTTTTTTAAGTATCTAGTCCGTTTCGCGGACTATCTCTTCTTCGTCCGTGTGAAAACTGGAGTTTTCGGGGCGGTCAAGTAGCGAAACAGACTCAGACTCAGATTTAGATTGCGGCTTAATGGCATCTAGTTGCTTTTTTAATTCGGCACAGAGCAATTCCATATTTTGGAGTCTGGCGCGGAGATCAGAATTTTCGCGTTCGAGATTTTGTAGCTTATTCGGTGTAATGCTATTGCCCTGAGCTACCGACTGTGCTTGGTCTTCGCTTTCGCATGATTTCCTAGCGATCCGCGTGTTGGAGATCTCGTGACCCTTGAGCATTTTTTAAAGTGGTCCTGGTTTATATTTGTATTATTTTGAAGATTATTTGAACTCATTTTAGTTCCCACGAGTAGCGGAGAAAGAGTAGTCCGTCTGTCCAGAGATCCGCATTAGACAGATAAGGCTGACTGATCCGGAGGTCGCCAAGTATCCGGATGCTCCGTTAAAGATTGAGATATTTTTATACTGGGCCCCCAACCTGGTCGATTCTGGCACGGGTCGCTTAACACTTTAATCCGGCCCAGTGGATTTTAGTCGCCTCTTACGACAGGCATCCCTTACCTCGGGTATATTCTAACCCCTAACCCGAAAGGTTAGCTAAATGAAAATAATATTTTGCGAAAGTTGTCAATTCTTTAGACGGCAGAGTTCTGCTCACGAATTCGAATGTGCTTTCCAAGCAAACAGCGCCGCAGTTAGCAATCTCAAGAAATTTGGTTTATTCTCGGAGAAATGAAAAGAAAAACATGATGAACAGGAACTTGATTTTGAAAGTTACCGGCTTTATAGACAACATAAAGACCAAATACTTAAACATCTCCCAATTATCGTAGAACATTTCGTCGAATACATATTTCTTACACATTTTGAAGAAACTTTCCGTTTCTGGATTGAGGTACCACGAGTATACACGGTGTCCCAAAAATTAATGTCAAACCGGAAACGGGTGATAGGTCAAATGGTGATGCATAGACACATCATGCGAAACTGCAGCACGTTACGCTACGCTCCTTCGCTTACAGCGCATAATTCTGCATTCGTGTTGATTTGCTATCTGACCGTTTCTATCAAACCTGGATTTCTCTTGGATTGTTGATCGTTGATCCCGTAATTGTGTAGCTTGAATGCCATCATGCCATCGCGATACACTGCTCAGGAATATGCTAACATGCATCTCATTTATGTGGAATGCCAGACATTATCATGAGAGATACCCAAATGATCAGCATCATCCGGATCATCCAGTGTTTTTGAATGTGCACCGGTCATTCTCAGAGAGTCACTTTCTAAATCTAATGGTTTGTGAGGGAAGACCCGTCATGCCCTACGAGGACGAAGTCCTACAAGCAGTCGCACAAGACCCTAATACCTCAGTACGCGCAATTGAAGAAAGCATAGGAGTGCCCAGAAGTACAGCACACCGAATTCTAAGGAAAAACCAGCTCCATCCGCACCATGCACAACGAGTCCAAAGTCCGCTACCTCGAGATTATCCAGAAAGAGTGCAATTTTGTCAACCGATGTTGCAGAGGTTCAGAGAAGATCCGAGATTCTTCGAAAAAATTCTATGGTCAGACGAATCAACATTTAAAAGGGACGGTTACATGAACCTCCACAATTTCCACGAATGTCATGTGGAAAATCCACATTTGATGCGGGAAAATAGATCACAATACAGTTTTAAAGTAAACATGTGGACGGGAATTTTGAATGGTAGAATTATTGGCCCATTCGAGCTGCCACAGAATTTGAATGCCGAGATTTATTTAGATTCTTTGGAGAACCACTTACCAAATTTATTGGAACGCGTTCCACTAAATATTTATGCATGCATGTGGTATCAACAAGATGGCTGCCTAGCGCATTATGCTCGCACAGTACGAGAGTTCCTCGGTCGGGAATACTCCAACAGGTGGATAGGGCGATCTGGTACAATTTTGTGGCCAGCCCGTTCACCTGATTTAAATCCACTAGAGTTTTTTTTATTGGGGAGCAGCAAAAGAAAAAGTTTATTCTAAGCTTTCAACTCCAGAAGATGTGCCCGTCTTATTATCAGATCATTTGTAAGAAGATGTAGAGGTTGCATTGCCGCTGAAGGCAAACAGTTTGAAAATTTGTTGTAAGATACAATATCGGTAGATGGTGCTTAGTCGCGCAACAAACAATAGTTGTATAAAGCGATCCTGAGAGTATACACCAAGAGAACGTAGTGTTCTGTGTGCTATGTGATGGGAAAAAGTATTAAATGAAATGACAAGCGAGGCATCTCTATCTTTTTCACTCACACTAGTCGAAATGGCGTGTTTATCCGCCTCAATCACGGCGTCACTGTCTCGTGACGTTTGGTACTCGTTTTAGCTTACTACTCGTAAAAAGAATTAACTATGAATCGGGTTTTTTGAACAAAATATTTTTGCTGTCCCCAATTAAGCGTTAGTCTAGCAAGTGTCATACCATTTTTGAATCCAGACTAAATACGCCATCTTTTAATGTTACTTGCCAAAATGGCATAGTACATTTTTTTGTCAGTACAGTCAGTACAGTCAGTACAGTCAGTTCAAGTTGGGTGATTAACGATCTTCAGATACATGGATGGACAAAAAAGCAACATTTTAGTTGAAACCGATATTGTTATGTTTAAATTTTGGATCATAATTTACAGAAGAGTTACTCAGAGTTACGTGACAAAAAAAAAATCGAAGAAAAGTAAAGATTTGCGGTCACAGTACTTGAAAGATGGTCACAGGGTGTCAGATTTCTCGATTTTTTTTTGAGTTCCAATAATTTTAAAATTACATGACCTAGATTTTTGTGATAACCGAAACCACTTGCCCTATCATCCGTTGCCGGCTTGACGTTGATTTTTGAGACACCCTGTATGACTAGCCCTCAAGGGTCTTATCCAAGTACTCAGAAGTTTTACCAACACATCACATGTTATTAAATGGAAAATTGTCAAAGTCACATGTGGATTTCACCAGGGCTGCGTATTATTCTCTTACTATCTTGCTAAGGGCTCATCAGCAACACATTAAGGACAGTACTGACCAAAAGGGTGCTAAAATATAACAAAGTATACAACTGGTCTTATTGCACCTTAAGGAGGACAACTCTAATACAACCTAAACTCTCCTCGCAAACAACATAGGATGCCCATATTTGTTAGCCTTTCTACGTATTTTGCAAAATTTTGCAAGACATTCCACGTTAGAGGTCTTGAACTCACTTGTTCCTCCAAACCAGAGAAAGTAGCGTTCATTGGGTCTTCATTAATGTGTCATTTGTGAGATTTTCATTTACTCTAAGCTTGGTGAATTTCTTAATCACTCCAAACTTACAGGAACATTTTGCCGCAAACGATGAACCTGCTTATTCTTTGTTCGTAAATGGTATGTGCCTGTAAAGCGTGTTCCAAAATTCAATCAAGATTTTAATTTCGCGCCATTTGTGGAGTAAAGTGTTGCCAACAAAAAAGAAGACATCGTTACAGCTGGCAATTCAGGGTTATTGGAAATGGAGCGCTACACGAAAGAACAACGCATTTTCATTGCTGAGCAATATTTTAAAAAAAATGTGAAAGTTTGGCAGCTATTTGTCGGATTTGGGGTTCAAAAAATCGTGAGCGATTGTTGAGAAAACGATCCACAAAGTTACACTGTTTGGTGCGGATTTTGGGCTGGAGGCATCATTGGACCATTCTTCTTTGAAAAAGCGGCAAGTTAGGCAATAGTCCAATTTCTTATGCCTATATTGTAGGATATGGATATCGACGATATTTGGTTTCAATAAAACGGTACCACATGCCATATAGCCCCAGAAACAATCCAATTACTGCATGAGTGATTTCCTGATCGAGTAATTTTGGTGATTAAAATTGGGTGCCCAGATCAGGCGACTTGGACTTTTTTCTTTAAGCTTTTTTGAAGTTTAAGGTTTATTTCAACAACCCTACAACACCCCACATCTTGAATGAGCAAATTGAGCTTTGTGTCAAAGAAATTCAGCCACATTTATGCTGTTATGGAAAATTACGACAAAAGGGTCCGTATGTGCCAGCAACGTCGTGGAGGTCATACATAACCCTATACTGTATACTCTATGAATAAATAAAAAAACTAAAATTTTTAATGAAAAACCTGTGTTTTCTATCAAAAGTATCCCTTGAGTGAATTTTCGGACACCCTTTACATGTATGTATTGAACAGTACAGCTTATGCAGAACTGAAAAAGCACATGATTCCTCATGCCCCTGCGGAATACAGTCAGTAACATACAATAACATCCCGTATGACATATAGGCAGTGCCAGATACTTTGTGTGACTCTAGAATATAAAGATACCTTATTAAGGGAAGTAAGCGCTGCCTCCGGTTATTCGTCACTAGTTCTTTTCCAACACAAAATTTTCGAAAACCTTGTAGATCTAAACTGTGAATGTATCGAATTCGGTCTATGTGTACAATGTGTGTAGTTTTGATTTAGGTGCCACTGAAGGCAAAATTTAAATTGTCTGTTCAGCAAGAAAAGGCAAATTCCTACGCGGGCTTTGGCTTACCGGATGTGCTTTTCAAGGTAAACAATGTAAAAACAACTGAATGATATTATTTGTATCATTATCTCCCTTACCGTAGTTACTCTTTTGCCTTTATCTCTTCCGCAAGAGGTTCTTATCAGATAAGAAAGAAAACGCTTCAACGTGAATAATATGTAAACAAGTACATTCGAGAGCTAGGCACATTTGTGGGTCAAAAAAGTAAGAAACAATATAACTGTGGCGGTAGTTGGACAGAGTTTGAAAAAGGCAAAGGTGTGATTAAACAAAATTAAACATAAATTTTAATGAAGAGAATTCGGTGCCTTGATCCTGATACAATCCGTGGTGGAGCTAGCGCAGTCTTTTGCTAAATGCTTTCAGTTGCGCACACGAAGTTGGCTGAGGCCCCCTTACACTTGTGTGCGTCACCTAAGATGAGGTCGTCCTCTACTGCGTTGTCCCTCTGGATTGGAGTTTTCGACTCTCTAGCTTTCCGGGTCCGGACGCTGGTGTCAATGCGCTCAAGTTCACCTTGCCATCTAATTCGGGCAGACGAGGTTGGCATCTCTATACAGTCCGTTCAGGTCATACTTGAAATGTGTCCATCAAAAAAGCGATTCTTCGGATCGGAGTTGATAGCGGAGTCGAGGTAGATAAAATTCCTTACTACTTCAAAGCTTAAGTGGACATTTTGTCCTACGCGTCGATGTTGTACGCCCTCATTTGTTGGCATCATATACTTTGTGTTTCCCTCCTCCACTCGCAAACGCTCACTGTGTTCCTCCCATTGTGTCAATGGCGTATTTACATCCGACTAACTGAACAGTCTTTTAAAAGATGGTGCCTCTGGAGTTGACTTGTGAGCTTCACATAAGAATGGTGAGCTTCCAAGAATGAAGTTGAGAAAATCATATGACAACGCATCGCCTTGTTCAAGTCTTTTTCTGACACTGAAGGTCTCGATTTTGTAATTACCGACCTTGACGGAGCAGCGTGCAGTAGGTCGAGGTCGAGGTGGTGTATATCGGTCCGGAACTCTTGGGTTTTTTCGAAGATCTGCCGTAATGTGAAAATTTGACATACAATGGACTTTCCTGGTCTAACGCCACACTAGCGGATCTGTTGACGAAGGGCCTTAGACGTTTACATAATGCGGTAGATAGGATTTTATACAAGATGTTGAATCAAGGGACCTCCCTTTTTTAGGATTGGACAAACCATTCAGAGGTTCAATTCGTCGGACATACAATTGTAGTCTCAAATTTTAGAGATGAGTTAATTTATATCGTCTTCTGCGGCATTAAGCAGCTTGGCAGTTAAGCCATCGGGTGTACGAGCCATGTTAAGCTTGAGCTTGGAAATTGCTGTCCTGACTTCATCTTAGTCGAGTGGACGAAAATATTGCCTATCTTCGTCTACATTGAATGGTTTAGTCGACCTGGTTGTAGGATGTTGTTCGTCATTGTAGAAAATTGAAACATGTAAATCTTCACTTATGTTTAATCAATTTCGTTCTCTTATATTATATAGCTGTACTCTTCTAAAATGTGTCTATAAAAGAAGAGTTTCTTGTCTATTATAGGGAGTCGATTTTGTGTTGCCTTACTGCGAGAAATAAAGTTTTGTTAGTTTTAAATCGAGTTTTTTTTAATTTATCGTTTTTCTTCAGTCATCACTACCGACTGTGGCTCTACCATGAGGTTTCCTTTTCCATCCTTGCAGATTTCTGTTTGGGCGCTGTTCGTTTTATTTTTTGGTCAATCTTTCGAACAATCTTCCTATTCGTTGGCAGAGGAATAAATTAGGTCAAGGGTTCGCCTAAATAAGTGCGTTTTGTTTAAGATGTATCAGTTTTCCATAAAGGAAATGAAAGTAGAAAGTAGGCTTCAGCATTGCATCATTCTGCACCAGATGTCATTATTGGTTAATTTTAATTTTCGCGATCAGTTTTAAACAATTAGCAGATCGATCAGGCTTATTTAAGTCTCACCTGTGTGTTATACAGTTGGTATTAAGAAGCACTAGATGCTACTGTCTTGGCGACTTAATAATGTGCGATTCCAACTAAATTCTCTACTGAGTCTAGGTTGGATTTATCTGTCGATAGTTAAAAATGTTTAGCGGTATGAAGAAGTTTGGTTTTCTGAAGGCTATACACATATATGTATCACCACCGACCTATCGGCTATAGGAAGGACTATAGGTGCTAGGAAATCTATTTTAGTTTTGTAGTTCAAAGTGTAATTCTCGAAGTTGTATTTGCACTTATTCTTAAGTCATCTCACGGTGTTGAAAAGTGTAATTGTTTTCACTAAATGTAGTGTTATTCTATGATAGATGTTAAACAGACAGGATTCGTTAATTTGACTGTGCAGTATTTTGTGTAGCACCAGCTCTAGATATTTGTTGCTGCATGATGATCGATAAGTTAAGTAGTGATAGTATTCCGCTTTCTTTTTCGCACACAAAATGTAAAATTACGCTAAATAAATAAAGAAAAAGTTATATAATAAGTACAATCGAAATAGGTAAGTGCCAGAAGAAAGATTCATGTACTGATATTTTTAAAAGCCATTTTGTCAAATTATTTGCCCTTAAACCATTTCCGTTGTCCATCGTATGGGAAAATGTTGCTTTCTACTACTTTCAAAGAAATACTATAAATGTAGCTTACATAATCCCACTTCATTGCGCGAAGTTTTATCTTTTACTCGTTTATTTTACCTATGTTGACAGTTTTTATTTCAGCAGCTAATTAGATTCCGATTTCTCTGGTAACACCTTCATCTAAATGCGAATATTTATTAGCCACTCGAGTTTAACTATTCAGTAAAAAACAAGTGCCAACAACTCGGACAATCGAAATTGAAAGAGGAATGGATATTTTAACAAGTATGGGAATGCTGAGGGCACTGTAAAAATATAAAAGAATATACAGACCAGACCAGAGGTTCACTGAATATCTGTGTCAAATGTGGCCAATTCAAATTAGTTACAAAAAAATTCAAATGGCCAAATTAAGGAAAAAAAAAAATAAACCAATGGCCGATTAGTGGTTAAAATAAAAATGCAAATAGTGTTCACGATTTGTTCACGAATTTTTTTTAGCTCGATGCCGATATTTAGAAAAAAAATATTTGATCTGATAAACAGTTGATTTGAAAAAGTAAAGTTTTACGTGATACGATCTCTCCTAACGAGATTAAGACAAAGGATACACAGAAGATTTTCCGATACATACTGCAGGTAAATATTCATCTCTTTGCTTCTACGCCTGTTCTTATAATTTTCTGCGAAAACCTGTAAAGGCGCTCTACTTGAAATTTGAAAAAGGATTAGATGTGGATACGGATGCGAACATTGCTAAGACAATATTTGTAATTATTGTAAAAAAAAGTAGTTCTACTCCTAATGGGCTTAGGATAATGCCTAATAGGATCAATTAGGAATTCATGCGAATGTTATTCTAGATAAAATGAGGAAAGGTGCAAGCGAATTATTTGTCCATGCATCCATGCAAATTCCAAAAATTCGGATGTTTTTCATTGGCGGAATATTCAAAGAAACATACGAGTATAGTAGGTTCGATTAGGAAGTGTTAAACTCTTCCGGAAGTATAAGATGGCTTGGCATTTCTTTGCACTGAGCACCGAGTTAGAGCCGAGTTAGAGTTCTAATGCAGCCAGCGTCGTAGGAGAGCCATGTTACCAAAAAAGAAACTCAATTGCCAATGAAAGAAGTGAATGGTTACATATGTAGTCTTAATACTGGTCCAGGTCCAGAAAAGTCCTCCTCTACGTCTTATCATCTTATTATCATCAGGTAGTTAGTTAGTTGACTTTTATTTTCAATAAATGTTTTACAATGTAACGATTAAACTAAGTCTTTAATGGTTTGGCCTGTGGCCGTCTACCAGGTTGACAAAATACATACTTAAGTTTTACGTTAAAAATCTCCATCTATGATACGCTTTCTATAACAAAGTGCTGCTACTGAGTAATTATATAAGACTTTCCACCCTTTTTCTCAATTTAAAATGCTCATTACCTCATCTTCGTCTAAATCATGTTTTCCGAACATTGATAGTCGAAATTCTTTTAAAATCGGACAAATCTGGTCTATGGGGTTTAAAGTTTAGTTGAACGAGTTCCTCTCTCAGTTTGAGAATAGTACTTATTTTGTCAACTGCGTGACTATCTAGAAAGTATGCTTTTTCATTTAGAAAATGGTTTAGTTTGCTGTAATAGTTCCTAAAAACAGTGGCGATTTAGCTTCTTCGACATATTGGTCATATGTATGTCTGCCAAAATTCTCCAAAACCAAGTTACATTTTTCTCTTAAAAGATGAGGATGCTCGCTCACTTGAATAGACAGATTTAGTCCGCATTCAGAAACAGTTTTTTTCCATTCCTCGCAAATGCCTCCGTTTGTTCTAATTATGCTTCTTAAAACTACGTTTGGTATTCTGCATTCATTCATTTTTAGTATTTTTAGAATATAGTTGAAGTGCATTTTGAGCATGTACAAGAGCAAAGGAGGAGTTCCCGTTTCAAGTTGTAGCATATAGTTCGGGGTATTTTTTTGGTAACCGGAAAATCTTCTTCAAAAAGTAGCGAAGAAATTTTTCCACAGCATCGTAGCCTTTGTAACCCCATACCTGAGCTCCGTAAAGCATTATCGACGCTGCGGTTGAGTGGAACAAAGTTTGTTTTGCACTTTGCGGTACATATTTATTTTTGAAGCAACGTTCCCAAATCGAACAGATAGCTCTTTTAGAAACAGCTAATTTTTCCTCAAAGTGTGGTTTGAAATTTAAGGAGGACGATATTAGGATACCTAGGTATCTGTATCTGGATACTACCTCAATCTCTTCCCCGTCTAACTTCCACTTTTCCAAATGTGAGAAGCGTTCTCCTGCATTTCTGAATATCATCATTTTTGATTTATCAAGATTTATAGTGAGATTCCAACTTTTACAGAAAGCATTAAGCCTGTTTATCATTAACTGTATACCTTGAGTTGTGTCACACAGAAGGACGATATCATCAGCATACATCAGCGCAGGAATACACCATTGAGTCTTATTCCACCTTTGACATCATCTGTTATATCATTGATGTATAAAATAAAAAGCAGAGCACTTAATATACAGCCTTGTTTAACACCCATTGAAGTTTCGAACTCTTCAAAAATTAAGTCTCCATCCCATACATATGCAATATTATTCTCATACAAGGCTCTCAGGATTCGAATAATGTTGCTTGATACACCGATTTTGGAAAGCTTGTAAAAGAGTGCTTCACGTGGTATTGAATCGAACGCTGCTCGAAAATCTACAAAGAAGGCGTACAACTTTTTTTTCTTGGTCTTATATGTTTCAGCAATGTTTGTTAAGCAGAATATCTGGCCGATTGCAGAATAACCTTTCCTAAATCCAGCTTGGAATTCTTTAAGGATGTTATGTTCTTGTACCCATTCATACAATCTTTTGTAAATTAATGAAGCAAACAATTTGGCTCAAGTGTTTAAAAATGTGATTCCTCTGTAGATCTTCAGGTCTCTGTAATCGCCTTTTTTGTGAGGGGAAAAATGATTGCTTTCCTGAATACGTCGGAGATATTAGCAGAGTCGAATATTCGATTAAATTCAATTGTGAGAGAATTCATAAACTCATATGTGCAATTTTTATAGAACTTAAACGGGATGCGATCAATACCAGGTGCTTTATTTGATTTCGATTTGCATATTACTTCATTGACTTCTTCCAGGGTAAATGCAGAGTCTAATTTTTCGTCTAAGAGCAGAGGGGCTGCATATTGAAGTAGCGGCGAGGTTAATGGAGCATTAAGAAGTTTATCGAAATGAGTCCTGAGTTGCGAGGCTTTAAGAGTTACAGAAATGTTAGACGTGTGCCCGTTTAGGTATTTGACAGCTTTCCAGAACTGAGCAGAAGATTTTGAATTATTTATAATCGCAATGTTTTGTTGTTCAAAGGCTACTTTTTTGATGTAACAGATGTGTTTGTATTCCTTGCTGGCATCTTGATAGAGTGCTTTGAAGATATTGGAGTTATTCGACCTTAGAAGGTTCAGAAATTTAAAAGATTTGGTTCTAGCTTTCATGCAATCAGAATCATACCATTTTTGTTTATAAATTTTATGAGTTTTTAAATCTTTCTGTTGCGGAATGGATTTCCTTATTTTTTCCGTTAGAGCTTCAATATTGGCTGTATAACGCTATGTGCGTAATTCCATAGAGATTCACATTCATGTTTCGCTGATACGATTCCATTATTCGGTCATTCCAGACAAATTTCGGCAGAAGGCTTAATGGTTTTGTGCAAGCATAGTTGCCGATAGCAGTAGAATTAAGGGTTACTTCCAAGGGCATGTGGCCCGAAAAGATTTCGATTCCTACTTGAAAACTGTCTAGAAGCTTAAGCCAATTTCCCGAAACAAAACAGTAATCAATTCGCCATCTGGATCTCCTTCGCAACTACCATTCAACAAGCACATGTCATACTCATCAGCAAGTTCAATTATTTTTGCTCCTTTGTTATCACAAATTAGGTCTTTAGATTGGCGACACGGTTGCAGCAGAGTACTGTTGTATCCCGATGCGAAATTATTTTGTGTGAGTCCTACACGACCATTAAAATCCCCAATAAGCATTATATCCGTACAGTCCAAGGAGTGCAGTGAGTCGCAGAGTTTATCGAAATCACGCTGCCAATGATTACAGTTTAAGTACATTGGTACCAAAACTACATCCAATGTATTCAGTTTTAAGTTAATAACATCCATTTCGCCAGCTTTTACAAAGATACTCGTATACAGTCCTTCGAGGCCGTCACGAAAGCCGAATAGTGTTCCACCACTTCCTCTCCCAAAAAGTGAAGTTTTTATAGCAGGGGACCAGATTAATTCATAGTTTGAGAAAATATTCTTAAATCTAATTTCTTCATTATCTAATAGATGTGTTTCAAATAATACAAAAATATCAAAACTTTTTACATAATAATTAAAAAAATGTTACAAAATTCGTTTTGTTTTTTAAACCTGACACATTGTAGCTTAAAATATTTATTGTCTTGATAACTATGTTTTTTCAGCATCATTCTGGTAGACATGGCACATCATGCGTCATGTACAGCCGCCTTAAAGCTTGTGGATGGACCCAAAGATTTTTCGGATATTGGTATTTTGCTAAATTTGGCATCACTGCTGCGATTGACATTAGCCGTCAAATTTGAAGTTTTGTGAGAAGTGTTCTCTTTCGTAGCTGTTTTGTTTGTACTTCTGATTTCATTCATAAAAAGATTTTTATTTAACGAAATGTCACCAAAAATAGATTGCATTATTTCAATGCCACTTTTTTCAGTACACCTCAATCCAAGGGCGGAGTCCCAAGTAAAGACATTCTTAGCAATGTGGAGCTTGTCATCCCGTAGAGAAATCTTTATTGATGCGTCTTTTTGACGAAGTTCCTTCATGATTTGAATAATTTTTGCTCGACATTGTCTAACGTTAAAGTGTAAATCCTTTTGGATGCTTATTCTAGTACCCTTGAATTTGAAGGCATTCCTCATCACGCTACAGGCAGACTCCTTCGATTTCATCTTTAGAACTATCGTAGACTTGTTCGTGTTATGGCTGTGTATCCTATACGTATCCTAGACTCGACGATTTGATTCGGAGTTGGGTCAACTAACCCGGCGCAAATGGATTTTGCCTTTTCGCTCATGTCTACTTGATCTTCAACAGGCAGGTGAACAACAAGATCCGCTTTAGTACTCATCTATACGAGTCGGTCAAGCTGTTTCTCAAGACGTTTGTTTTGTTCTTCCAGATACACAACTGTTTGCTCAAGTTCTTCTTGTCGCATACTCAATGCTGAGATTTGTTTAAAGAAATCTTGCAGATATGCCTTTTGTTTTTGTTGTTTTCGAGTAGAATTTCCTGCATTCTTTCAACACTCAGAGTAGAAGTAGATCCCATAGCGAGTTTTGGTTCAATTTCACTCAAGCTTTGATGGCGTTTTCTGTTTCCTGGGTGTTCCGGAGAGGTGTGGGATATTCCTCTTTTTACCATTTATAGGTTAGTTTAATGATGGAATTTTTAACTTGGCTATAAAATAGCTTAGGTGTTAGAACTTACTCGAATTTTAATTGCCTGAGATAAAGCGTCTCTTAATTTATAAGGTGAATGTGTTTCCTCAATTAACTTTCACTTAAAACACTTTTCTTTTTTGCTTCTTGATCCGGAGATAAATTTTTTGCTTCCACTTTGTTTACAGTATTTTGACAGTTCGTACAGCGATTTCATTGAGACCTTACAAACAAAAACAAATTCAGTGAATACAGCCTTTAGAATGCGTCTTAAATAAGTTTGAAAGTGGCTATGTCGTTGAATAAGGCTTGAATCATTTACCATCATCATTCTTAAATACTCGTAGTAGATATTTGCCTTCTTTCACCCATTTGCATATGACACTGTTTGGGAAAATAGCAAATCTATCTGACAAGAAGGCAAGTCGTTTTCTACAAATATCCAATTAATTTGGAGCCATTAGTGGGGAATCTACTGTTGTAGGTCTATTTCTCTCTAGCTCTAGATTCTTGTCTGAGTCAGTTCTGCCATTGCTTCAGACCGCTTATCCAAAGATAGTCACCGAAACTTGACCATCGAAATTGTTCGAATTCTTTTTGATCGGATGGTGGCTTTGAGAGCTCTGCCAATGATATACATATCGCCAAGGAAGAACAACCTCACCGAATAGACTCCTGAATATCAGCTAGTCTGAAATGAGCTAGTCATGGACAGCCTTTTTATGGAATGACTATTGCTAATTTGCAAATAAAATAAAATTAGAATAGATTCGACGATAAATTGAAAATGGCTGGTAGTGAATATGCTGTCATAGTGAGTTGTGCTTTAACAGTCACAACCAACAAGCCTTGCAAGAGCTATTGACTTTAAAATACACGTGGAGAGATTTTACAAAAGTTTAAAGAAGCTCTAAGACAAATATAAGTTCTAGCCCAGTTGTGGGATTACCACCGTACCTAAAAATAACTCCAAAGTAATAACTATGCAGGGTAAAAAAGTAGTGGGTAAGGTTGTGTCGGCTGTATAAGTGCCACCAGCAATAAAATTTACCCAAGAAACAGGATGAAGGAAGAACTTCTGAATGGTGGGCCTAAAGGGGTGCAAGGATTTTGCGTCTGATTCAGGTTACATAAATTCGAAGATATTTTTAAACTGGCTAAATCATTCCGTGAACCATATCCACCCTCAAAAACAAAACCCCGTGTTGCTGATTATGGACAACGATTCATCGCATATAAATCTGGAAGTGTCTCTCTGTTGCATAGAAATCCACATATGGATCATCACGTTGATTTCTCATAGTAGTCACAGGATTCAGGCTTTGGATAGAAGTTTCTTTGGTATTCACAAAAGCAAATACTCCATCGAATGCGACACATGTACTTGCATCGTCGAAACCGAAAAACTTTCCATTCTCGGTATGTGTGTCAATGACAACGTAGGAATGACCACATATTCGATTTTGCTTTTCCCCTTCTGAGCTGGCCTCAATATATAAGACATTCATCAACCCAAAATTGGAATACAATGCACACATCTGGTCATGTGCACGTGGTAGATGGGATTCAAGACCATACGATAGAACTCATAGGTGATGCAAATGTCACCCAATCAATGGACACCCTCGAACACCTACGAAGTACCTCGTGTCTCACGTTGTTCTATCGCTATTACCACCATAAGTTCTCCACTGAAATCTCCAGTAGCATTCCGCTATGAATGCTCATCAAACCCACTTTCAGACGTACTCTGAAATATCATGATTCGTTCCTAAACCGAACAACTCGCTTGTGGAATGCCCTGCCGAGCTCTCTATTTCCTAGTCATTATAATATTCAGACATTTAAAACCAACGTACTTCGGTACCTATATTTCTTTTCTCCTTTGTTGGCACACAGTGCGCCAACATTTTAAGATGGATGAATCAACATTCTGGAAGGGCCATCACCGTTGCTAAAGTGGCAACTTTCTTTAACGGTGCTTATGAAAAAGTTGCAATAGTTGGAAATGCTTCATCTGCGTTTGCTGCCTCTGGTATTTGCCCATTTAATGAGAATCTTTTTGACGATTACGATTTTGTCCCTGCTTTGTTAATTGACGGTTTTAACCAAAACAATGGTGGGCACGCAATGGAGGTGGAAACCGTTGGGGAGGACGTTGAAGCAGAAATATCAAATACTGAGCCCACTTACTAAGGCAAAACATACTCAAAAAAGAAGATGGAAAGGTCTTAAGTCTGAAGTTGTCTGAAAAAGTCCTTTTAAAGAAGAGTTGGAGACTAAGTGGGAGCTGGAAGAAGAAAAACACAACAAAATCAAAAAAAAAATCTGCAAGTCCACACTGAAGGTGCTAATGGGGCCGAAAAGTTGCCGACATTCTCTTTATTCATCAAATTTTAGTAGGTAATATCAATTGTCCTTCCTTACTTCAAATTATTTCTTTTAGCACCAATCCCCGCATTCTTAGGTCTGTGCCACTTTTCCGGCTAATCTTCACAGAACGAATTACGGACACCTGGAGCCAATGTCTAGGATGCTTCGCGAAGTTAACGATATTCTGCCTCTCTTCGACTACCATCTCAGCAAACTCTCCCTCAAGAACATACGAGTACTTATTTCTACCTATGCCTCAGGTCCTAACTTTCTTTAACCGCTGCCACCCTTTAGTTTTTAAGTAAAAATGTTAGTTTTAAGTAACATATGTATTTGCTTGCAATAAGCTTAATAAATCTGTCCGGGGTTGACCCGGGCCGCAAATCTAAATCTAAATCTTTTCTCCTGACCTAGATATCCCTGACCCATCAGGACTTTGTTATAAAAAGTCATCGGAGACGAACAATTTTTCATGTCCACTATGCGGAAAAGACTAGAGACATCGATAGAACAGTGGATTTCCTATTGTGATTTATGTGATTTATTTATCAAGCTTTTGTGAGGTTCTAGCATTGTGATCGGACCGTGCCTATTGATCAACGCAGGTTGCTTTTCAGCCAATTTGGCATGCAACTTGTCGATTTCCTCACAATAATTGAGAGCGTTTATCGTTTCTCCTGGTTGAAGAAATGAAAAGTGCATTGGTCCTTTCGTTGTCCACCAAATTGTCGCCTTAATCTTTTTTGGGTGAAGATCAGGTTTGGGGTGTGTTTTGGTTTTTCATTTGCATCCAACCACTGCCCAGATCTTTTACGATTATCATACAGTATCCACTTTTCATCACAAGTGTCTATTCGGTGAGAAAACGGTTCAGTTTGGTTTCTTAACCAAGTTAAGTTCATGGGGTACCCACTTATCGAGTTTCTTTACCTTTCCTCTTGAGGATACTCCCATGCTTTGTTCAATCTCCCGCGCCGATTTTGTTGGTTGTGCATCCCCCGTTGCTCTTAAAAAAATCTTAAATCCGAAATTTTTCTTCCAATAGAAAAAACTTTCGAGGATTCTAGAAAAACAAGAATTGGGAGAATAACCCCTGGTGAAATCTTGACTTATTTGCTCATGTACGTCGACTATCAGCCCTATTCTGCAATACGCCGAGGGGAATGTTTGTGTCAAATACGAGTTTTCCGATCCTGCTATCCGTTCGAAGTGAAACACTTATCGGTAACGAAGGTCGGTATTCCACTATACGCACGAATCGAATGTCCTCATAAAAATGATTCACTTCACTAGAATCTCTTGTTTCCGAGTCAAAATTGAAATAAAGTGCTGCAGTATCCATATTTGTTTTTCTATCCACACAAATTACACAGTTGAAATGACACTTAAATTTCCAAACGTGTGACGTTTAAATCTTCGAAACTTTGAAATAGAAAACGGTAAGGCAGTTCACCCGCCGTATAGCAGAATACCGATTCGAAGTGAAAGTGAACCGAATAAGTGAAGGGAACGTTCGATCCGCACGTATAGCAGAATAGGGGTATATATCAGTCGAAACTCTGGAACCCGATTGGTGATCGCTTATCAACTTATTAATTGAAAAGTGTTTCGTTATTTATTTTGCTATTATTTATATAAAGGATTTGAGAGACAGGATACAAAGGTCTAAAATCAACAGGTGATCTTAGGTTTCTTTGTTAATTGAAATTTTTTTTATAATTTTCCGCATTTGAGGAAAAGTACGAGTAGATGTTGATATGCACTAGTTAACTATATTGATGAGATGGGAAACTACTTTTGGCAAAATAAGTTTATTGAAATGTATTGTAATGTTGTCCTAACCTACTGAATTAGATTCAATGGATGTTCTCTTTCGGTTATTTCAAATTGTCCACTCAAGGTACTAAGTTTTCGCACGAACTATAATCAAAATCACATGTAGTGGAACCATCAGCAAAAAAGAGACATTACCTTTAGGCCGATAAAACATTTAACGACGCTACATCTGAAAATAATACAATACTTATTATTGGAGTTAAGCACAACAGACGCTGAGAAGTTACGCGTCGCCTAGTACGCATACCCGTTTGCGTTGAAAGGTCCACAATTTTATTTACTGTTCCTAATTTCTACAGAGCTCACCACCACAGACGTAGAGCATGTTCTGTTTTACATATAAATCATATGGCTCGGCACAAATTGGTCAAACAGCTGTATTAAAATTAATTGAAATCATTTAACTACTTCGTTTTTTCATTTGGATCAGCGCATAAGCGGTATAACTCCGAAAGGGCTCAATAATTGCAATTTGGAAGGCATTTAATAAAATTTAATTCTTTGTAAGTTATCATAGATAGAGGAACGATAGTAGATTAAACAGGAAGTCAACCGATGGACTAAATACCGACTTTCAGCAAAACATGTACGGTATAAGAAAGTCTTTCATTAGTTGGTTTGATATAGTGCACAGTATATTCTTATTGAACACATATTCAATCATGGATTCGGCATTAAATTCAATATAGTACCAATTATACATTTTAGGTTCTGATTTATCTTTTCTATCATAGTTTCTGGGGTCCTCATCATTATATCCGTACATATCCGAGGATGTTGGCTATATCTGAGTTGTTTTCTTTTTTGCACAATAGGGAAGCTAGCCCGATTTGCAACTTTTAACCTGTAGGACTAGGTCCTTGATAAATTGATGAAACTCTTCAAGTTTTTTGCAACATCTCTGCTCCAGAGGCAGTCTTGAGAATCCCTTTTGGCCTGGTCTCCGAAGACTTCGAAGAAACTCTGAAGAGAGGTATGCACCAAGTAGTTTAAACTGACTAGAGCCGTGGATGCCGCCGTTGATCGGTATGTAGGATTCTTTCGTTGTGGTCTTGGTGAAGGAAAAATGCTCCAGTTCGAACCCACTTTCGTTCGCAGCCGCTAATGGCGTCATGCAGAGGTTGGATATCCTACCCAAAGGGTAATAGGCTTCAATAATTCAATGGAGGCAAGAGCAGGAGTTGATAGGCAGAGGGTTAAGTGTCTAGGCTTTTGCTTTCGTGAAATAGGTGTCTATGGATGCAACGTCTGAGATGGCTGGCCTTCGAGTTTAACCCCAATTGACGACGTAGCGAAGAACGAAAACTTTAAGGGGAAGAGAACTTCAACCAACCTGGAGGCTGGAGTGCCGCACTGGAGGCAGCTGCTAGCTGGAGAGGTGTGTTAGTTAAAGCTTAGTAAATAAATATTTACCTTAATCTAAAAAGATTCCACTCTACTCACAAATTTATTTTAAATGAAGTACTAACGGCTGACCAGATAGCAATGATAGTAATGACATCGAGCTGTAAAAATATTCAGTGAGCTTTACCATTTCATTATTCTTCGTTTTATGCTTGCCGAACATGCGGAAATTATTATAAAATATTGTCGAAATTTCGGCTCAATTGTGAATACGCAACAAGAATTTCGCCGTGAGGTCAGTCGTCATCATGGCTCCAATATGCAGGCAATTCGTCGCACCGTGGAAAAATTTGAGCATGGGTACACTCTTTTGGATCTTAAGCCACCAACCAGACAGAGATTGGTGCGAAATGAAGAAAACATAGACTCCGTAGCGGCCAGTTTCGAAGAAGAGCCGGAAATTTCGATTCGGCCTCGATCAGCTGAATTGGGCATCGAGAGAGAGAGTCAGCCCGGCCTATTTTGCGGTTGGATTTGGGAGTACATCCATATAAGTGCTGGCGCAAGAATTAAAGCCGGACGCCGTGAGTTTGCTAATTGGCGCTGGAAATGTTGGCCGGAGATCCGGATCGTCTTCTCTGACGAGGCACATTTCTCGCTTTCAATAAGCAAAATTGCCGTTATTGGAGCGAACACAATCCACAAGTGTTCGGCTAAGCATCAATGCATCCACAAAGATTGACTGTTTGGTGCGTTTTATTGCATGGCGGCATCATTGGACCTCATTTATTTCGAAATGAGTAAACAAACACCGTTACTGTCATTGGTCTCAGGTATAGGGCGATGGTAACCGACTTTCTGTGGTTAGAGCTCGAACACATCGATATATCCCAGCTGTAGTTCCACCAAGACGGCGCGGTGTGCCATACAAGCGATGCAACGCTCGGAGTTGTGAACGAGAAATTTTGGGAGTGGGTCATCTCAGGGCGAGCGTTCATCAATTGGCCGCCATGATCATGCGATTAGACACCACTCGATTATTTTCTCTGGGGCTACGTCAAGCCCTTAGTCTACGCTTACAAAAAAAAAACACTTTGTACGAACTCTAGGCCAACATTCCACACGCTATTGCTGGAAAAACGCCGCTCATATTGGCCCGAGACATTAAAATTTGGACCAACAGCTTGAAGGACTGCCAGCGAATCCGAGGTGGCCATTTGAATGATGTGCTGTTCCACACATAATGTCATGAACATAGCTACAAAATGAAGCCAAAATCAAATTTATAGCTCATACCGTTGTTTTATTTAATTTTTTTTTCTATCGCTCTTATCTGGTTCGTTAGAAGTTTTTTGGTTTCCGTGTCAAGTCGCTGCAGATCTATATCCCAACATGTTACAGGAAATCTTCGGGTAGGTAGCTTTTCTAAGTGGATACGTTGTTTGAAAATATTTGGTTTAAAACAAGTTCTCCCACCCCCTGTTCTCTTATTTTAAATTTCGACGTAGCTTCAAGATGTTTTGCTATTCTTATCCCATCGAAGTCAAGGAATTGGATTTACGCTACTTACTCTCTTACAGTTGAATAGCTGCAAGGAACTTATTATGAGAAACCTGGTAGTTAGGTTGATTTTGCTTTTGCTGGAACTTAAATTATACTGAAGGTATCAAAATCAAGGCACAAGGTGAAGAAAGCATTTCCAAGAACTTGGCAAAGATGTCAGAATAAGATTACGGCAAGATAAAAATTTCTACAGTTTTCTCCTTACCATATGCGTCATAACCAAGAAGAGAGTAATTTAAAACCTGAAACCTCGAGCTTTTAAGCCGAATTTAATCTAAAAGATTCCAAACTGCAGGTATGCTTATGCTCAGTTTGCAATTGAATAATTCTAAAAACTGCTAGATTTCATAGTTCAACAAGTCCTCTTAAAATGAGAAGGAGTGCACCATTCTTGAACTTATTTTCTCTGAGTATTATGAATGTCCTATTTCATGTACAGTTTCTTCGTATCTCGTCCTCCAAAACATTGCCAATGAACTGCTGTAATCTGTCTATGCCCATAATATCTTTTATACGATCATGTATAGAGTCGTACTGTATTCAGAAAGTGAACTTTGAACTAATTATTTGAAAATAATGCATAGTCCACAGCTGTGTTTAAAATCGAATGATTCTACACTAAAAACTAAAACAAAATACACATTTCATTTCTCATTGTAATCAATTCAATTTCGCTGCTGCGTTGAAACTTCACATCGTTCTTAGAAGGTCAAAAAATATTAAACTGAGACGAATGTAACGCCATTTGTGGCTTACGAATAGTAACTGAGCTGCTTCAGTAAGAATTTAAGTAAAGTCAATATAGAAACACAGAACGCCGACACTGCCCCACTTGATTCACAGAATTTTATCCCCACTTTCCAGTCCACATGGCTTCCTAGCCACAATGTACGGACTTTATGAAATTCCCATGGCACATGTCACAGACCAAGACCACACAAACAAATCTTACCCAGCTCAAGGATTCGAGTTCATACTGGTAATCTCCCCCAAACATCCCACAGTGAAATCTCATTTAATAATTAATCATGTGTGCAAAGGACTAAAGTCGGTAATAGAATTGGATTGGCATCCAGTCACTAAGAACTCAAACAATGACTGAAATGAAAACAAAGCTCAAACGGGGGCAAGCCGAATAGCAACCGAAGAAAAAAACAAATAGAAAAAAAAAATAGAAAAGGACATGCAGGATAAGTTTTATTATACACACACATTTACCACGCTAAAAGATGAGGACGCAAGGAACCACGAAATTTAGCCGCAGGCCATTCACAAAACCAGAATCGATTGATTTTCTAATAAAATCGCAAG
Source organism: Volucella bombylans (assembly GCA_949129095.1). Classification (NCBI taxonomy): domain Eukaryota; kingdom Metazoa; phylum Arthropoda; class Insecta; order Diptera; family Syrphidae; genus Volucella; species Volucella bombylans. The sequence goes on from OX422144.1 coordinate 158,104,108, forward strand.
GATTTCGATTTCGATGTCGATGTCGATGTCGATTTCGGTATTGGGATTTCTCAGATTTGCTGCTTCTATTGGTAGTGCTTGGTGCCTGGTGCCTGGGTTGCCCTGGTCTGGACTGGCCTGGCTAGTGGGCTAAGTTCTATTTGCCCATTGTGGAGGAGGTGTGTATACACTTGACAAGGTTACACAGTGTATGCAATTTACAATGAATTTTTTTTTATTTACTTCCGACCGACATTTTCGTGTGCTTTTTTATTTTTTTATTTTTTTTTTTGGTTTTCTGTAATTCAGGAATGCGATTGTTGTAGAAGGAAACGGAAATGAAGTGGTGTACTAAGGAGGATATTTCAGAGTTTTTTCCTTGGTTCGTTTTTTCATCCACAAATTGAATAGGAAAGTGCTTTTTGTTTTAGTTCGGAAATTGAATTTTAAATAAAAAATTAAATTAACTTTGGGTATTTGGGGAATGAAGCCGAAGGAATAAAAGGTTTGCCACATATTCACGTGCGGCTCCTTTGTACAATACTTTTCTTTTTTCTTAATTTTTTTTTGTGGTATTGTAACAAGAAGCAGGGAAGTCCAGATGCGGTCAATGTTCGAGTTATTCCTATTTTTTTCTTTTGAGAATTCAAACTAGTTTTTCCATTAGGGGTGTTCTTTAGTTACTCTTTGAGCAAATACCCATGCTGTTTGTTTTAAAATAGGTAGAACAAATAATTTTCTAGTGAAGCCATTAATTAGCCATCAGATGCTCTTCGAAACTCCAAGAGATTTCGACCTATTAAGTAGCCCTCAAAACGACGGTTTAAAGAGAAGCTGGAACTAAGCTTTCGGTTGGTTATCTCTTGGGAATAATTTATATAATTGGGTTGGCAATATTTTTCTTGGACCATCTTCACTTGAAGGCATTGGTCCCTGTTTAAAAAAACACCACACCAGAGACATGCACTGTAGTATCTTTGCTTTTCGTAGAAATTTTTTTTAAAAGAAATTCAGCGTTTTCAATGGTGCGTTTGATCAGTGATATTAAGCTTTGTATTCGAGACTCTAAAGAGTTTGAACTTAAACTTTATTACCGGCAAGATTGTTGTGTTTAAAAGCCTTTTCTGGAGGGGAAACAGCTTAGAAACCTAAGAAAAATTTAACTGATCGGAATTTGTGGATCGGATCGCTTGTTAGCTAGGTTGGCAGACCTCAAAATGATTATACGTCATCCTATCTCAAATCACCGATAATGAGAAGTTGTATTCGAGCGGCAGTTTTAAAATGGAGACTTCCGCTGACAGCAGTTGCTCTTCTTTTATTTCTATTTTTTTTAAAGTTGTCTAGTGCCTCGATCCATGTGCAGAGAGATGACATAACATCTTGAAGTTAGCAGAAGTTCCGGCATTTATGATGTAAAATACGATTCAACTGTATTAGGCATTGTGATATCCATTTAAGAATGGTCCTAGTGTTTTAGCGACAGAATATATTTCTGTTATAGTGAGATACATCAATTCAGTCTGAGTGATGCTCCCTCCAGCCAACTAGCTTTCCGGAACTACCGGAAAACTGATTGGGCAAAATACAGAGCAATACTGTCAGAAACGTTACCCTTTGAACTATCAAGTCCCCTGCGTGACACCAATATGAGTTAGACATGAATGTCAAGGAATTCACTCTGGCTCTTAATCAGGCTATGGCCGCTTCCTGCTCTCTTATTCAACTTAGAGGCAAGAAAAAGCCACATTGGTGGACATCAGCACTGGGACTGCTCAGAAACTCTTGTAGAAAACTTTTCAACGTAGCAAAAAGCACAAGAAAAGTGACTGACTGGGACTCATACAAAGAATCCCTCAAATTATACAAAAAAGTACTGAGGAAGGCAAAGCGACAATCCTGGAGGTCATTCTGTGACAAAATCACAGAAACCTCTGAGGCATCGCGGCTAAGAAAAGCCCTCTCTACAAATCCTATGATGCCTAGCTGTTTAAAAAAAACGATGGCTCTTGGACAACCCCAAGTGATAAATCAGTCAATCACCCACTTTTCAGGTAGGTCCAAACTCGCGGCCAGTAGCAGCCCGAACAGACCTACTGCAATCGCGACCAAAATTCATGGACTGATTACGAGAGACAAACTGGTCAATGTGCTGCATAGCTCCAAACCATACAAGTCTGCTGGTCCGGACGGTATAATACCTTCCGAGCTACAAAGTTCCTCAGATATTATCCTGCCTGCGCTAGAAAATACTATGAGGAGCTGTGTAGAACTTATCCACATTCCACTGTCATGGAGAGAAGTCAATTCATTCCCAAAGCCGGAAAATGCTCTCATGCATGTTGTCCCAAAGGACGTCAGATCTATAAGTCTATCATCTTTCTTTCTGAAAACTCTAGAATGACTGATTGATATCCATATACGAACTAAAATTGACTCAAGGCTTCTGTCAAAGGCTCAACATGCCTACTGTAAAGGAAAGTCGGTGGAAACGGCTCTGCACTCACTGACTAGCCACATCGAACGATCCCTACAATATAAAGAGTACACAATGGTTGCTTTCCTAGACATAGAGGGCGCCTTTAACAACGTCAACACATCCGCAATCACGTCTGCGCTGTCAACTCTACAGGTAGACGCCTCACTTGGGGAGTTGATCAGTCTAATGCTAAACAGCAGGATAATCAACTCCAAACTGAGTGGGACTTCAGCTAAAAGATGTGTCAGCAGAGGAACTTTGAACTGCTGATATACCTGGAAGCGGGTGGTAGCAGGGTGATTGCCTATGTGGATGGCGTTGCTATAGCCGTCTCAGGTAAGCATCTCAATACCATTAAAGAACTGCTTCAAGTAAATCTCAATAGATTAACCCGCTGGGCAGATCGCTGTGGATTGGGAATAAACCCCCATAAAACTGATCTTGTCCTCTTTTCCAGGAAATACAAAATTCCAACTATAGACCCTCCTTCAATAAACGTTACCAGTTTAGTATTTTCCAAAATCTGGGTCTCATTTTTGACAGGAACCTAAACTGGAAACCTAACATTCAAGAAAGAGTCAATGCAGTGGCTTTATTCTCTTGCAAAACAGCCATTGGGAATAAATGGGGCCTTCAACCTCGCATAACCCACTGGCTATACATCTCGGTCATAAGACCGATACTTACTTACGGGGTGGTCGTCTGGTGGACGGCCTTAAAATATCCAGTCAACAGCATTAAACTAATCAGAGTCAAAAGAACAGCATGGCTATGCATAAGGGGAGTCTTGCGGTCTACCCCCACTCTGCGGCATAAGACATTCTGTTTCACTTGACACCCCTCGACATTTTTAGCAGGCAAGTAGCCTTAAAGCAACTAAACAGTGGACAAATAATTCATTTGGCCACGCCAACATTCTTAATACATTAGGAATCCTCACAGAGAACATCGATTACACCATACCTGAACTTTGGTTTGACAAAAACTTCCGTGTAAGGTTCCCCTCTAGATAATTCTGGGTGTAAGATGCTTTCATGGAGGACAAGTCAATCCATCTCTACACAGATGGATCTAAAACCGAAAGCGGAGTTGGTAGCGGTGTTTTCTCAGATAAACTAAATCTAAGCCTCTCTTTCCGTCTTCCAAATCACTGTAGCGTGTTCCAGGCGAACATTTTGGCGATTAAAGAAGCTCTGTCCTGTCTGAAGACAAACGTGATATCTGCAAAGGATATCCGCATCTTTTTGGATATTCAGGCCGCTATCAAGTCCCTGGACTCAGTATCATTAAATTCTAAAACCGCACTTGAATGCCGATTATCTCTTATGGCGCTGGCAGAACAATTCAATCTTAACATTGCTGGGTGCAGGGCCACAGAGACATTCCAGGTATACCAATTGCTACGTGCAAACTAACACTAAAGCTGGATGCCAATAAAAGAACAGACCTTAGGTGGACTGTTTTACAAACATGTCTAGCGACCAAACAGATCTGGCCAAAGTTGGATCTGAATCGCTCTAAGTGTCTGGTCCTTCTAAATAGGAAACATCTCAGCTCCATAATAAGTGTCATCACTGGACACTGCCTCATAGGCAAGCACGCAAGAAGGCTTGGCGCTTTTACAAATGATTTCTGTAGAAGCTGCATGGACGAGGAAGCGGAGGAGACAATCCTCCACCTACTCTGTACATGTCCAGCTCTCTCCCAGAGAAGAAAGCTTCATTTAGGAGCTTTCTTCTACAACGACCTAAACGACCTAGAAAACATAGACGTTAACAGTCTCCTACGCTTTATTATAAGCTCAAACTGGTTCCATTAGTAAGAGGATCATAGATCTACATGGCATCACAAAGGGCCAATAGGTCTATGTAGGTTGGTATTTCCAACAGCCACTCTCACCTAGCCCTAACCTAACCTGTAGTGAATGGTTTAAATTAGGGTTTGCCGCCATTTTAAGACATGTTTTGAAGGTCGTGGAAGTATTTTTTTAAATGTAATGATTTTTTGTGAATTGTCATTACTATTTTGCGCGTCAATGTCATGGTTGAGCACTCGAATAAGCAATGTTTACAAATTATTAAAATTTATTACCAAAATTCGGAGTCGGTGGCCTCAACTTTAAGAGTGCTAATGCCAATTTTCGGTCGTTATAATCGCTCCACTTGACTCGTAATTCGTAATTTGGTGCAAAGATTTGAGTCTACATTTTCGTTGTTTAATATTCCGGTGCTAGTGAGAAAAGGAAATGCAAGGAGTGCTAAAAATATTGAGTTACGGCCTCATCTGTTGACATTGACCCAAATCAATCCATTCCACGCTGTTAGGAGAAATTGGGCATCGCTCAAACAACATTGTGGCGAATTTTGCCTACTCCCGTATAAGAACTAAAGCCAGAAGACCATACCCACATGTGCTTCGTGAGACGCCACAATATCTATAAAAATTGACTGATTTTCATGCCGGTGGCGGTGGAGTTATTGGTCCGTATTTTTTCGTTGATGATGACGGCAGCCACTTTACAGTTAATGGAAATAGCTATCGCGACATGTTGAAATGCTATTTTTGAACGCAACAGTACGGCGCCACTTGGTACACGGCAGGCCAAACTATCGAGCTATTGATGTCAAAGTTTGGTGAGTGTGTTATCTCAAGAAATGGAGCAGTCAATTGGTCGCCTCGCTCGTGTGATTTGACACCTCTGGACTTTTTTCTTTGAGACTACGCCAAGTTATTGGTCTATGTCAAAAAGGCAGATACGTTAGACGTGCTCGGTGCCAATTTTGAACGCGAAATATGTTGAAAGTTGGCTCCAACTAATCGATATGAATGAGACATATATATACTTGTATCGGTGGGGCCAAGAAGGCTGTTTCACAGCAACAAACTTGTCTTCAGGACGAGGGTCATATGCTATGTGGCATCGCCTATGGTTGTCCCATATGGTCCAATGTAGCGTCATATTAGATGAAAAAGATACGGGCGTTTGAGAGGCAGTGTCTTAGGACCTGTCTCGGCTTGTACAGGACACCTGAATAAGAGTAAAAACAAAATGCTCCGACAAAGCCCTCTACGATGGGGCTAGTCTGCATAGGGCTAAAAATGTTCTGATTCCGTAGATACGTTGCAAGAGCAATGACCAACGACAATTTGGGGCCTATTACCCCAATAACATGTACCACGAGAGCTTACTTCTATCGGGCTCTAACCCGAAGGAAATTTTTCGGTGAAGCGACAAGCGACTCATCTATGACGGGTACGTTGGCAATGTTCAGGAGCTCCTCCTCCTCCATCGGATTGTTGCCGAAAGACAGAACACGGAATTCTCCTTAAAGTTTTAAATTAGATTAAGAATAGTTAGGAGATCTCGTGGAAAGGACGAGCTCGTTGACACGAGAAGTGACATGATCGGTTAATTCGCGGTACCTGTCCACGATGTTGACGAATACCAATACTCAAAAAAATTCAAAAGAAAATGATTTGGCATCTAAATTTTTTTCTACAATAAAACTATTGGGCATGCTGATTCCAGTTATCTGGACCGAGCGCTCTGGCACCCGTGCTTAAAACAGAGGTTCAGTCTTCCTTGTAGACTCAAACTTGTAATTCGAAGACCATCTTTGCTGAAGCATTATTGTCCATTCGCTCTATGTGGTCCAGCCAGTGCCACGTGTTCTAGCTTTTTGGACTGCATCCGCATTCGCCCTCCGTATACGCCGAAGAATTTTTTTCTCGAAAATGTTCAATATTTGCTCTGCTTTTCTGCTTATAGTTCAGCACTCGACTAAACAGAGTAGGACAGGCAGGGTCAATATTGTGTAGAGCATGCATTTCGTCTTCCGAGTTAGGCGTTCTGAACCCATTTGTTTCGCCAAACCGAAGTAGCGGTCTTGTCCTAGGCGGTGGACTTTAAGGCCAACTCGTTTCGCCGGTCCTTCAATTGCTGTAAAAGCCAGCAGCTGAACAGATTTTTTGAAGATAGTGCCTTCCGTGTTAATGCCGCTTTTGAGCGGCCAATTATCAATCGAATATCTAAAACGGTTAACCTGAATTGAAAAATGCTACCTCGAAAACCTTGATTTTATTGTGACTTACCAAAGCAAAGCAAGGATAACACCTACAAACCGGTGTATGAGCGGCACTGGTGAGCTCCACGATCAAAAATGAACAATGGAACATAGACTCCTTTAACAAAAAAGGAGCATTACAAGTGGGCGATTAAAGATATGAACAGATGACAATTAAGAAACGATGTATACAAATTTTTCGAGAATTAACTGACTGTGCCAAGAGGCCAAATCGCGTAAAAAGGCCGCAGCTGATGCTGTAGGGTGCAATTTAATTTTAAGAAGTTGGAAGATTGTATGCCTAATGAATGAAACTTCTCTGCATAATTTGATCAGTCCGCGGGATATAAAATGCGTTAGCATCCATCGGCATCGCATTCAAAGTCCTATTTCGAGCAGGAAATGAGGACGTTAATCTTGTTGATCCTGTTCTATTGCGCTGCAGCAGGGAAAGATAATACCCTTTGCCGCTTTGAGAGAATGATTTCTCGGAAGACACTCGGTTCCACTTGCAACGACGGATTTTAGAGTAGGAAATTTGACAACGAGCTGTATAGGGATATTGATCTAACACTCTTCAGTGTTGAATGTTTTTGAATGCAGTACATAAGGTCAACGTAATAAAGAAGGAAGACTACGCCCTAGGTGGAACGTACAAGTAGAAACAAACTTAAAACAACTGGAAGTAGCACTCAAGTTCACTCCGACCTGTCGCTCCATATCAGTAAGAAAGTAGTTGAATGAGTAAGGAAAGGCTTGTCATTTATGATCTTACGAATAATGCGTTGTACTTGGTTAATGGGTTCATCTGAGCCCTTAAGATCCATAACTCAATTATCTTCCAGTTAGTGTCAACGTACTGTATGAATAAGTATACGGTCTATGCCATAATTAGGTGATATGAAATTTGGTTTCCTTCTTAGATACCAAAGCAGTTTCATTAGCATAAATTGTCCTTTCAATTCGATTTTGTATCAATTTTGGAAAAATTTCTGCTTAAGGCTAGGATTTCAATCGATTAAGAATTTCCCTTTGAGGAAGTCACGTGTGTTTTTTTAGAAAAACATTTTTACCCACTGCAAAGTCACTACTCGTACTTGGCATTTGTATTCACACTCATATAACGAAAACATCCCAAAAGAACATACATACATACGAGTACATATATTCCAAGAAGTATTTTGCAGTGAATGTCGTCGCGACACCCATTTAGCCTAATACTCCCCAAAGGCATGAGCTTAAGCTCCTTTTAGGACCTGACACATTTGGTTTCATGGAATACGAAATACTCTCATACAACAGAGTACTGGTACTTGCATAGCTTTAGAAGTTCCTCGCAGCTAGTTTTTAAATGTTAATCCGAAATGGAGTCGAAAATATGTATAGTCCAGGTTTATCGCACCCCCATTTGCACTTCTGTAAACATACCAACATCCTCTCTTCGCCATTAGCGAAATCTGGTGAACAGGACGAGGCGAATGATGTCACCAGGATTATCTAATGGTAACCATGGCATTGCAGAATTCTCCCAATATATGTTAAATCAATCCACTCACTGAATGGGTGTACATATACAAGTACGAGAACGACTGCGAGTACGAGTATGAGTATGTGTTTCTCGTCGAAGATACACTTTGCGATCTGCGAGTATGCTTAAATTGTGGACAGATACGAGTAGATATCCTGCTGGGTAAAAGCGAACACAATAGTGGTTGTATAGTTGATGGATTCTAACATGAATGTAGAGGACAGGGACGAGGACATATCCAGCCATATCCATAGACATAGTTATAGCCGTAGAAAACGAGGACAGCAAACAAAACTGTTCCTAGTGAGATTCCGGAAGAGATTTCGATTTAAATATCCCGTCATCGTCGTAAGCAGGAACAGGATTAGCATAGACAGCAGCATCAACAGGAATAGGAATAGGAACAATATTATCACGGGCTTGTAGGTAATAACAACCACATAGACCAGCAACAAGGACACGAAATCGCATACAAATGAGTCTAAAGCTGTTTTGTTATGGTGTTTGGGAAGTAAGCAGGGTTGGTGGCTCTTTTTTTGTGTCCCTGCTTTTATTTTATTCCTGTCTATTCCCTTAAATGTATATAAATAATGCCCCTCGGGGATAATTATGTAATTTGTCGTCCTTTTTGGGACACGGTATTCGTACCGTTCCTGTTTTCCTTCTTTTTTGTTTTCGAAATTTTCTACCTTTCAGCAGATCTGGTAAATACTCGCACAAATGAAGGAGGGACGACCGACGACAATATGATTTTAATGAAAATGGTTGCCAGGACTTAGTTTCCTTTTATTTTTTTTTCTTTTTATCCATTTGAGGATTTGCGAAGGCACATTATGACTGCTTTATGCGTAAATTTATTCCTGTTGAGGGCTTGTGCATGGGTGGTGTGATTAAGTGTGACATGACACAATGAGCGGTTTTATAACACAAGTAAAGTGGGTTTTCCTTGACGTCTTTAGGAAGAAATCATCACCCTGTTTGTTAAGTCAGTAAAAAGTTCTTTTTAAGTTTACATGGAATTGGATTTATCAATAGTATGGATTGGTAGGCAAGAGTAGTCTTGCTATTCCACACTAGGAGGTTAGATGAAAATAGATACCGAAGGTTGCTCTGGTTACATTTATGGTATATTAATCCTTTCCAGTTTCTAAGAATCTTACCTCAAATAACAGAGTCCTTCATGGGTTAATGTGATTTATTTATATGAGAACTTTTACTCGTATAAATTCATTTAGTAAGAGCAACCCGCTGGAATCAAGGAAATGAGAATAGATTGAGTACATATATATACATAGTGTCTGATATTTAACGTAAACCACCTGTCATGGAGACTTATGCTTACGGAATGCCCATACATCCATGGGGGCAAGGATACGCCTTGCCATCGCTCTGCCGCCTTCCTGAGATACTAATTCGGAATTGTGTTGTCGGCACAAGTTCCACTCTTGGTATGAGTCGAGGCCGACCTAAAACCTCTTATTGCAACTCTACATTGGATTAACCAAAGGAATACCCTTCCCGCGACTTTGGGCTTAAACCACAGCCACCATGACTGATCAAATCTTAGCAACCTTCGGTAGCGTCATCTGAAGATGTTTACGATAAGACCAGTACTTTACTCTGCCCCCGTTCATTATTAGACAACGTCATTGATGGGCGAAGCCTTGATAATTGGGCGGGGGCCCACATATGTATCGTCGCTGTATTGGTTCGGCCTTTGACACAAGCCACTTCGTCGCGGTCGGCGTTTGTGATTATGTACAGAGGGTGGCCAGATCATAAGCACGGTTTCAAAAAACGATTTTTATGTCAAGTATTCTTAAATACCAATCAACATAGCGAAGAAATATTTTATCTAATTAATTTTGGGAATTTCAAAAAATCTTTTTAGTATAGGTCAAAGCAATAAAATTTGAAAAAAAAAACCCTTTCGGGAGTAATTAAGGGGAAATTCCGGAAATTTAAACAAGTGTGCTAATGACTTGGCCGCCCTCTGTTAACAAACAGTAAGAGCCGCTTTGAGTGTTTTATTGTTCCATCTTTCCATTCGTTACAAAAATTGTGTTCGAGTAACACGTCTCCACCGCTGTCTTCCTAATTTATAATGTCAACTAAAAAAATTTAAAAACGAGTTTCGATGCGAAAAAATTCTGTGTTACCTATTAAAGTGAAAATAGAAATGCTTGGAGAGTCGTTTGCAACTGGACGATCGATAAAAAAATCCGAAGATACTCGTAAAATAAGGTTGTCTATAGCTTCAACTTCGCTGTCAGCAAAAATTGTTCGTGATCAAGCAATAGAAAAAATGGAAGTGGCGTTGTCATTATGGATTGCAGACCGCAACCAAAAAAGGGTGCCCCTGAGTGGTCCAATGGTGAGGGAGAAGGCAAAGCGTCTTTACGCACATTTTAAAGAACCTGATGATAGTTGTGATGTTGATGGAGGATTTCAAGTATCGGAAGGTTGGTTCAATAAATTTAAGGTGAGACAATCATTGCATAGCATTAAAATTGTTGGAGAAGCTGCAGACATTGCTGCAGCAGAAAGATATCGAGAAGAATTTGCAAACCTAGTAGCTGATGGAGGATACAAATCTGAGCAAAAATTTAATGCAGACAAAACTGCACTGTTTTGGACGAGAATGCCAAACAAAACATTTATTTCTAAAAGCGAAATGTCTGCCTCTGGATTTCAGGCAGCAAAGGTTAGGATTACACTGTTGCTATGTTCTAATGCATCTGGAGATTGTGTCATTAAACCACTGATTCTTTACAGATCGTTAAATCCTCGTGATTTAAAAAATCAATACAAAGACGACCTGCCAGTGTTAATAAGAAGACTTGGGTTACAAGCGCTATTTTTTGTGACTGGTTCCGGAATTGTTTGGTTTCTGAAATTGAAACTTATTTAAAAAAAGAGAATTTAGATTTTAAGTTACATACGATAATTTGTAAAAAAAAAAAAAATAATAATAATAAATTCAATACAAAAGGAAATAGGGAAAAGGAAAACGTTTTCCTTCTAAGGAATTGATAAGAGTTTTTGCCTGCTCTAAGCTCATCTCCAGCAATCAATGGAAAATTTTTAAAAGCAAAATTAAATAAATGAGAATTAAATAAAGATAAGAAGAGGAATTGAACACAAAAAAAGTAAAAAAAAACAGAGGAGAAACGCTTGATTGTTAATACAACGAGTACTAGACAAATTGTTTGTTTTGAAAGGAAATAATAAAACAGATTAACGGGCGGAAGGACACTTTCGCTATCTCAATCTCTTGAACTTATAAAGTAAATTTAAATGAATTTGTTTTTGTAATAACATAAACCTCAACATTTTGAGATAAACTTCACCGCAAAGTAGCTTCACATTCAAATATCGAGATACGAGTACGATCATCAAACAAAGCTAATTGTTGCTGAAGTTATTAATTTTGTAAAAGTTGTACAAGTTAAAGATGTATTCTGATGTTGTTGATGGATAAATTTTATAAGAGTAAGAGTTGCTGATGATGTTGTAGAATTTGTTGTGGTTGTTGTTGTTTATTTTGGTGCAGTACTGCAGTTGCAATGCAATTAAAATACACAATAATTATTAAATGATGATCAAACGTTGTAGTTGCTTTAGAAAATTTCAAGAAATCTTATTACGACACCATGAGAAAAGAACCAACGGAGAGTATTCATCTAAATCGATATAGAATATCCATGAGCATATTTGTAGTAGCAAGAGTGTTCCAATAAGTAGACTGTCGATGCGTTTCAATGAGTCAATCCGAGATGGGGCCAAAGCCGACGTTGCTTTTGACAATGATGATGATGTTGCTTATGTTGGTAATGATTGAAGGATTTTTGTGCTTTCATCGGCCAGAGATGCGCTGAGTAGCAAATTGCTGAATTTATTTGGAATCGCACAGTGTTTTGGTGTTGTGAGTGGTGTAGAGAAAACCGATGTTGGGAGAGGGCAGACTTTGACTGATGCTAGAGATGATGATGATGGTGGGTGATTGGTTTTAACCCCGCCCTCAAGGCAGGGTTTAACCTGTAACCCTCAGCTAGGGAATTTGCAGTAATGAGCATAGGTCAGATCGTATGTTGGGAAGCGGCAATACTGAATGTCACGACGTTTCCATTCGGCCAAGTTGGATGCATGATCTATGTCACGAAAAGCGGTGTATGCTGGAGATGTCTTATTGGCGAAAATAGTCACAACAAATTTTCCCGGCTGGAATGTATTAATGACACGCGAAATCAAATCAGTATAGTTGGATGATGCAACGTTGCTTTCAAAGCTAACGTAGGAGAAATCTGGTTCCGGAGTAATATGAATGTCATGTAGCATCCATTTTTAGCTATTCCATTCACCACATGGATCAAATAGATAGTCGTCGATAATCATTCCTGGAATAAGCTTGTGAATGCCAGCACGCTCAGTAGCCTCAATTCCATTTGAGCATTCATTTTTAGAGAAAATCGCCATAACTTGTGGATCCAATTCGGTCATTAAAATTTCAATTGTTTGATCTGGACCTGGCATATTATGAGCATCCTGTATGCATCTGGGAATTCGTTCCCCCGCGGCTCAATGTATACAAATACCAACAATCACGATTGACCGAACCCAAGCAATAGGCTCGTCCATCATCGAAAATTGAATCCAAAAGTGCTACTTCCTCATCAAAGCCACGATGGGGAGATATCTGCAAATCAGGACGTTTGAAATTCTTCCTTGAATAGAAAAGATCTTCAACGTCGGTATAACCAATCTCCTCAGCCATCTCCAGTAGTGGCTCCAAGCATTGGAGGGGAGTAGTAGTACCACATGTCTTCAATATCCAACGACGCCTAGAAACAAACATGCTGCTCTCGCTAAGTACATAAGCGTCAATGTGATCATTGCGAGAGAAGCTGATGATTTCACACCGCACGGATTTCAGGAGTGCATCCCACATTGGTCTGCGAATCTTCCTCAAGTCGGCGTTCTTATTATCCGAATTCGGTGCGAACCAAATCTCCAGCAATTTTTCCACACCCTCGAAGTAGTGCATCGAGTTGTTATTTATTACTTCGTTCGCCGCCATTTGGTCAGGTTTTAGGTCTTGCCCGGATTGTATGCAATTGTCCTTGCTTCGGTAGCACGAATTTTTCCAAAAATACTCTTTCAAATTTTTCACAAAATAGTAAGTAGTCAGTCTTATTTGTTTTGTTTGGAGTTTCAAGCCTTTAGTTGATCACAGGGGGAATATTAATTTTTGTATGAAAGAAAATGTCGAAAAAATCGGATCAAGTCCACTCCTTGTTTCGCACACAACTTCACGAGTAACGACGAAGCAAATGAGAAAAGGGAAAATTGAAGGAAATAGAAGAAAAAAAAGGAAAACAAAAGAGAAAAGTGCTTTTAGCCTTTCGTCGGTGTAGGGAATTGGTTCTGTGGTTGGATTCCTTTAAATCCAAAGGATTTCGCGTAAAAATTTTCAGTCTGTTTTTCGGATTTAATTTGCGAAATTTTTGAACAATTTCCTGCTGCAGAAATAGGATTTCTAGTGTATTAGCCGCGAGAGAGGTACTCTCGGATGAAGTCAAGACGGATAATACAACAGACTACCGCTATGAACGATCGCCCAACAAAAACTGTGACGCAAAGTCGATTTCGATTCTCCGTTTGCTTATAAGTCGAAAGGGGACTTTTTTGTAAGTGGATTTGTGGTACGCCATGTCGCCGTTAGGTAACTGTAGGCAGTTCTAGTTTTGGACAATGCACCAGGTCATCTTCGCGAACTTGAAACTATGCATCGAAATATAAAAGTGACATTTTTACCTCCCAACACGACGGCTTTGCTTCAACCTATCCAGGAATAATCCAGGCCTTTAAGCTCTACATTAGACGAACCTTCAAAATCATATTGGATAATATGGAATGTGATCCTGATATGAACGTTATGGAATGCTGGAAGAAATTTGACATGGCAAAATGCATCTTAAACATAAAAGAATCATTGGAAAAATTGAAGCCATACACATTGAAATCATGCTGGAAAAAACTCTGGCCTGAATCAATTGACATTCAGGAGTTGCTTGAATCGCAAGATGAAGATTTGACTGAAACCGACTAGGAGGAAATGTTAAATTCACAGCCCATTAAAGAAGAGGCTTCAACAAGCGCTGGAAACGTGACATTTAATTTGAAAAATCTTAGTGACGGTTTAAGAATGGCAAATGAGCTTTGCGATTTCTTTATGCAAATTGATCCGTCTATGGAACGAAGTCTTATTTTTAAGAGGCAAATTGCTAGCCACTACTGAATATCGGTCTGAATTGAAGGAGCTTTTCTTGCCAAGCAAGAAAAAATTACAAAATTCTTTAAACCATTGCCTAAGCCTGAAGATAGTAATTAATCAATATGGCCAAAAACTTCAATAAAATTCATTTATATATGTACTTGCTTTTTATTTTGTCACCTAGGAACGTATCCCCTATAATCGCATATAAATTACCATTCCATATTCACGGTTTCTGTATTCGCGGCATATTTACGGAACATATACCCAGCAAATAAAGAGCTTTTACTGTACTCGTACATAGGTATGTTAGATAGGAACGTAGATAATAAAGGATGTGCTAGTCCTTAAGGGAGACCTACTGGTCTATTGTGATTCCATGTTGTGTTGTCTGAAAACCAGCGAGCTTTCAACAAATGGAATGGGATGTATCAGATTAACTTTGCTGACGTCCTCAAGTTTTCCAAAAAGTCTGTACCCTGGGTGTTTGACACAGCGCATTCTGAGGTTAAGGGAGTCACACAGCAAGTGTATGATAGTCTCTATGTTCCTACAGCTTCTACAATAAATTTGAGAAGAGGCTTCTATTTTGCTGGCCATCCTCCAAATGAGACAATGGCCAGTTAGGACACTTGTAGCGATAAGGATGTTAATTTGTTGAATCCGAGGAGGGTACGTTTTCTCCCGCTGCCTATAATGCTCTTCTCGTCCCATCAACCACGTTTCTCCTATCACTCCTTTTACATATATTTTGAAGTTATCAATCCTAATAAAACTTGTTAATGGTGAATTATGTTTGAAAGTTTTTTAATCATAAGAGTCTAGGTCGGACCAAAGGCAATCTGAATTGGCACAGTCACTCCTGGATATCCATGCTTTGTTGGTTCGTTCTATGGCTATAAGTTTCATTTTTCATTTCAGGGTTTCAATTGGCAGAGAGGGTGCTCTCTTGTTAGCTCATTCACTTTCACGTTTATGAGCAGATATCCACTCGGTGAGATTTGCGGACTCTATTTAGAGTTTGACGACATTTTCGTTCCTCCATTGATTTGGTGGTTTCACTTGCCAAAGCTTTTATAGCTGCTTGACTGTCTACAAAGATAGAGATATCTGAGGAATGAAGTTCTATGCGTAGTACAGCTTGCGCAGCTTTACAAATGGTAAACATTTCTGCCTGAAGAATACCACATTCGTTTCGAGTTTTAATGAGCCCTGGATCAGAAGCATTTTGTAGACATCCGTGTAGAGGTGGAGTTTTCCGTTGTTGGTGGCAGTGTTAAAAAACCAGTTATGTCTGCTAGGAAATGATGTAGGCATCACATCAGTTAAACTTCTCAACCAAGCGTTGATGGTCTACATAAGCACATAATACTCGTAGATACGTTGTTTTAATTTAAGCAGTGGTACAGCTGTGGTTTTTTTCTAAAGCCTGATTGAGAAGGAGATAATATTTCATTTGAGTTTATATATATGCATATGTTTTCACAAAAGTTCGCATATTTTAGATAGACACTGCTGTATGCTAATAGACTAATAACTCTACCCCTCCACACGATAGCATATCTATTTGCTTTCTCAAATCTAAATTCTCGGACAATGGGTCAGATCCGGTCATAATATCGTCGACATACATGTCATGCCAGATTGCATGTGACCCCAAAGGAAACTGATGTGCATAGTTAAATGCTACTTAACGGAGAGATCTCATTGTAAGGAGTAAGGAGCTAGAGAAGTACCATTTGTGACGGTATACCAGCGAAAGTGCGATATTGCGTCATCTGAAGATTCTCCCCATTCTCTGGAAATCCTTAGGTCTTCAATGTTCAAAAATTTGCTAAAACATTTTAACTATATCCGCACAAAACACGTATCTATGCAACCGAAATCGAATGGAAACATCAATTAGATTTCTTTGGAGAGGAGCTCCGATATGCAGAATTTCATGATTCCTAGCATCTTTATGGGAACCGTCGAACGCAACTCGAATTTTGAATTAATTAACTCTATATACAAGTACGCCTTTGTAAGTTTTTTGTATTCCAACTGCGCTCCATAAGGCATAAAGAACCAGAAATGTTCTTAGCAAACCCAACTTCATCTTACTGAGTAGGAAGTTCAAACATATACGAGCGCCTGTTGTCCGAACCACGAGCAAAGATTTTTGAAAAATGGAAATCTACTTCATCCTCCCCTATTGTGACCAAAAATTTGTTTCAAATCTCCTCAATTCTCCAAAAGGACTTCAATGTCGAGATCAACGCCTGCATGTAACGAAACGATTAATATCTCTAGTATACAACCTATGATAACTCACCCAAACAGCGTTACATGCGCAATAACTCTTCCTTTCTCATCCGTAAGACTACCTTGAAGAATACTTCAAGCCTTGTTAGCTTCTAAAAATATATCAATAGGGCTGGGAGTATTGAATCAGATAAATCGAGGCCCTTAAGAAAAGACGATTCACTAAATTCTTAGGTATGCGAACTTATGTGAGACTTCAAAATGAGGTTAACAGCTGCTAGCGTTACAACAGCTTTCTCAGGATGATATAGCTAAGCGAGCACGCACCAAATATTCAGTCACAAAGGAGACCGGTATCTAGAGGAACACGAGTATTGCCAATGGCATCAAACACTATTACCAACACAGTGGTTAAAATGCCATAGGAATGAGATTCATATTTGGTATGCTGATATCCACCGTGTTTCCACATTCGAGGGAGTAGTATAAGTATTTAACTTGTCAAGGTGTACTAAACTATGATGGCGACTACCAAAAAACGAGCTCAAATTTAACACCGCACTGACGAGTTGTCTCTAGTAAAGCTACGATGAGGCTCGACCTCCATAGATACAAATATTGGGCGCTGAGGAAGAAAATGATCCCGTTTTACATTTTAGATATGAACGATTCACCATGGCTAAGCTTTTTATTTTCGAATGGTTTTATGTGTGAATGTTCTTAAGGAGGCGAACATTTCTGACACGTTAACACGCTCATTTAAAAAGTTTATTAGTTCTTGTATTGTTAGCTTCGCCGATATCTTACTTTCAAGGGTCCAAGCTGTACGAGTACTACGGTCAGTCTTATTAATTAGCAAATACATGAGACACGAATTCCTATCTTCATCCTTCACGGCTTCTAATCGCCGAATTACCTTATCTGCCTTGTCCACGAGTTAGCGTAAGTGAAGACCATCTTCTGAGTCAACTCGGGACATTTAAAAAAACTATTCTATCAAGACACTTATAATGTACATTGGGTTGTTTCTGCGCACCAGACAGCTTACAATTGCAGTCGACGGTTTGCAAAAAGAAACACTGCCAGTCCCGGTAATCACAAGAACATGGTGTGATATGCAGGCTGCAGCTTATATTTGTTGCTGTTACTTTGCCAGAGCCATCGGAGGTCGATTTATCTAAATTACTCAAAAGTTCGGAATGTGAAACAACTAAATCTTTCAGAGATTTCGATGAGGCTTCATCAAGCATTGCTGGCTTCTCTTTCAAGGTGTTTAAGAAAAGCGCATTTGGTTGAAATATATTTTGATTCCACAAGTTCAAAGTCGGTTTCGATCCACTCCATTCAAATGGGCTGTTTGGTTATCGCAAATGTCTGTCCACGCTTTTTCTAGACGTTCCAACCGCACTTTTTACCTCTAATGAATCGACATTGAAAGAAAGATTTAGCACAAAACTATGAACCCGAGATATTGTAATGTCCGCGAGCTTGATTTAATTCGCAAATGTCACAGATGGATAATAGACTAAACGCTTTCAAATCCCAGAAGCAACAATAATCCAAAAGAATATAGCTGAAGCAGCAACTATAGAATCCAATAATGTACAGCAACAAGAAAGCAACATTTGAGATTGTATACTTACCAGTATGTATCTTCTATGTTACCTTCCTGATGAAAGATACCGAATCTAGCGATCACCAACGGCAAGATGAAAATACCGAAATGCAAATAGCGACCAAAGAAAAGTTAACGAAGAAGAAAACAGAGGTACCGATGTACTTTGGTTTTAAATGTTTAGGCATTATAACGACTTAAGAATTAAGAGGTCGGCAGGGCATCACATAAGCGAATTGCACAGCTTTGGAAAGACACACGACATTTCAGAGTTTGTCCGAAGATAGGCTTTAGAGTAAACATTCGCCACAAGGCGTGTGTTATGATTGGAGGTATTAAAGGACGGAATGCTACTGGTAATTTCATTGGAGTACTGGTGGTGAGTACATCAATAGAGCAAGATGTGATAAAAAACATTAAGTTGGTGTTGGAGAACGTTAAATGACTTCGCAATATGAGAGTCTCGAATTAGTTTCACCTCACGGTTTTGAGTATTAACTATAAGGTGCGGGGAGGTTTTGGGATACCCGACTAGATGAGAGCACTTCATTCTAATTTTGGTGGTATGTATGCATTGCATATATTGTAGATGTCAAACGGTGAAACGCGTGATTCGTAACATGTGTCAAAGTCAAAGTCAAACAAGCTCAGTTAGCATTGCCATTTCATCATGGAAAGATTTACACTCGAACAACACTTACAAATTATTGAGTTTTATTATCAAAATTCGTGCTCTGAGTGCTCTGTTTTTCATGCACTTCGGTATTTTATGGTTGTCATAATCGACCTAATGAGCAAGCAATTCAAGCCATTGCTGCTCAGCAATTGGGATTGCGTTACTCGACTACGTCTCAGATAATACACTCCCAATGCATCCAGAAAATGCTTTCTTTGTCGCGGTTTATGGTCCGGAGGAATTATTTGTCCGCATTTTTTTTTGTAAGTCGACCGTGAGAACAACGTTACTGTCAATGGCGGCCAAAAATGATCGAGCTGAATCTGGTTGGTATGAGCCACATGTAGCAAGACGGCACTACATGCCACACAGGACGCGAATCGATGGACTAATTGGGAAATGAGTTCGGTGAGCAATTTATCTCTTATCTTGGACTGGTGAATTTCCAGGTTAGATCGTGCGATTTGACGCCTTTAGACTATTTTTTTTATGGGGATACATCAAATCACTCGTCTTTGTCGATAAAACAGCGGTAATTGCAGCCTTGGAAGATAAAATTATGGACCGTATGGACCACTTAAAGCGCAGTAGTGGTCAACATTTATGCATATGAAATAATCTTTAAAAAGAAAATAACAAACATTTATCAACTCAAATAAAAAATGTTAAAAACTTTTGCAATTTTCCTGTGTTTTTTTTGACAATTAAAAGCCAAACGCTTATACCTTATATTAGGGTGTCCCCTAATTCGTCAAGGATAATTTGGGAAATGATTCCTGGGTGTATTCTAAGAAAGAAAATCATTCCACAGTAAGGGTCTGTCTCCAATGTTGTCATCATTTATCAAGGATTTAAGAAAAGGCTTACTTTGGTGTACTCTGACCCAAGTTAATGGAAACTGCTATGTCAATAGTGAATACTAATGGTAGAAACTTTGTTAAGGGATTTTGGAATTTGATGCATTTATTGATGCTAACTGCTGCCCCACTTTTGGTGACGCTTCGAGAATACGTTCTTCCAATTCGCTTTGTTCGGTTGAGTAAAAAATTTCTTTCATTCTTCCCCATACAAAAGAAATCCAATACTGTAAAGTCATGAGATCTTGCAGGCCAGTGAACTGGTTCATTTCTCAACTGGTTCAATTCCGTACCGTTCATCTTTTTTTTTTAAATATAACACGCGCTCAAGGGGCTAAGGTACCCTTAAAATGTTTGCACACATCGCGGGCGAAGGAAAATTAGGGAGGAAGAAAAGAGAGGTACCGATGTACATTGGTTTTAAATGTCTGAATATTATAATGACTAGGAAATAGAGAGCTCGGCAGGGCATTCCACAAGCGAGTTTTTCGATATTTCAGAGTACGTCCGAAAGTGGGATTGAGGATTTGCTGATAAGCATTCATACCGAGACGGGTGTTACGATTGAAGGTTTAAAATGGCGGAATGCTAATGGCGATTTTAGTGGAGTACTGATGATGGTAATAGCGATAAAACAAAGTAAAAAACAAGGCATTTCGTCGGTGTTCGAGGGTGTCCATTGACTGGGTGGTATTAGCATCACCTATGAGTTTTATCGCACGGTTTTGGATCCTATATAGCAAGTGCAAAGAGGTCTTAGGACCAGATGTGAGCATTGTACTCCAATTTTGGGCGGAGAATGCCCTATATATTGAGGCGAGATCAGAGGGAGTGAAATATTTCTTACAAATCGAATATGTGTTTATTCCAATGTAAGTTGTCATTGACACACATACCGAGAATGGAATGTTTTCGGTTTCGACGATGCAAGTGTCATTCATATGCTGTTAATATCGGAATTTAATGAGCTTAACATACGCTGCCGTTTCTGTTCTACATCCGAAGAGCAAGGACGTGAGTCCGGAAACGAATACGAAAAGCAGAGAGTACTGTCGTCAGCAAAGGAATATATTGGATTAGAAGTGGCAGACAAGAGATCAGTGATGAAAATTAAAAAGAGTGTCGGACACAAAACGGAGCCCTGGGGCACACCAGCATTTTGTGAATATCGGACTTGAAACCATCCAAGACAACTTGAATTGAACGTTCCAAAAGGTAATTTCTAATCCATTGAAGAATAGCGTCATCGATCCCAAAAGCACGCATTTTCGACAAAAGATCCTGATGCCAAGCTCTGTCAAATGCCTTAGAATTATCAAGTGCAACTACCTTGCTTTCGCCAGATTGAAGTACGCTTTGGTTCCACTTTTCAGTGAGACATACCCTCAAATCACCAGTGGACCTGTTGCTACGAAAACCATATTGCCGGTCATTGAAAAGTTTTCGTGTTTCGAGATATTTCATGAGCTGACGATTTATCAGCGTTTCCGTGACCTTGGAAAGAAGGGACGTAAGTGCAATGGGTCTGTAGGAGGAGAGAGAAGATTATTCGCCTTTTTCAGGGACGGGCTGGACAAATGCTGTTTTCCATATGCTCGGGAAGAGTCCTAAAGAGTAGGATTGATGAAAAAGCTTACGCGGTTTTGC
The DNA here is from genome assembly GCA_949129095.1 of Volucella bombylans. NCBI lineage: Eukaryota > Metazoa > Arthropoda > Insecta > Diptera > Syrphidae > Volucella > Volucella bombylans. Next base: position 158,125,471 of record OX422144.1, read on the forward strand.
CAGCGTGGAAGAGCACCTCTTCAGAAGAAGGGGAGATATACCATCTGGACCAGCGGATTTATGTATGTTGGGATATTTAAGTACTTTTGCTACTACACGAGTGCGAAAGCGGATTTGTCCCATTGAAGATTCGACGCACTCAAGTGTAGGCGGAGACAAAGCACAATCTGGAAGTGTTGAACTGATCGCAAAGTGTGCAGCAAACAGATTGGCCTTGTCTAAAGAGCTGACAGCTGGAATATCATTGTGAATGAGCGTTGGGATGGAGGATGAGGCAGAATCTCTGATATTTTTGACAAATGACCAAAAGTTTTTACTACCTTTGGGACATTGCAGCATTTTTTTCCTCAGTTTTTGGTCGTACTGGAATCTTACATACTTAAGGAAGACGTTGCAGTCATTCTTGGCTCGTTTAAACTTTTTTCGGTTTTCCTCTGTTGGGTTGGTCTTGAAGGACCGAAAAAACATTTCTCTAACCCTGACAGCCACTCTACAGCTTGAGTCTTACCAATTCTTAACCTCACAACCATATGACACCATCCTGTTGGAGATATGATGAAGCAAGTTGAATCATTGGAATGTCGTCCAATAATTCTGGTAAATCATTTCGTAAAAACTCTAGATAGTTTGTAGTCTAGGTGGTAGTAATTTTGATGCTGAGTTTGTGTTGAAATGATTTATGGCTCCTTGTATGTGGATTATCCATCCGCAGCCCATGTATGAAGATTACGAACATTTCGGTCCCAACTCTTGAAAATTGAGATTCGTCCGTCCAAAGAATTCTGCTAATAAGAAGAAGCGGGAAGCAGTTCTTGTACAGGTGTATGGTGATATGGATAAAGATTTCCTCCATGCGGTACATTTGAATTTTTTTTTTCTGGAAACATTGAATTGCAAAGCTAAGCTGATGCTGATTGATGGATCAGTTTTAACAGCTTCCAGTATCCTTTCATCAGCCGAAATTCTTCTTACTTGTGGAGCTCCCGCGATAGGTGGTGTATTTGAAACTGATCCCGTTTCTCGAAGCCCTCGATACTACTTACTTCACTATGAAGTCGTCGGTTAGGATAGAGTTCATGGTATCTTTGTCGCGCTCTAGTTGAACTTCCAGAAACGTAAATAATATCTGCGTATTCTTGGTTTGTAAATGCGGATATTTCAAATAGCGTTTCTCAGCAACTGTCACCTTGGCTTACAAAATTAAACTTTTTTTCTAAACTTTTATACCACTTTTGTGTGGTAAATTTTCCAAATAGGCCTTCATACTGAGAACTTTTAAGGAACAGGATAAGGAAATGAGGCTTTTGACAGGTAGTAAAATAAACGAGCAGACTTTAAAACTCCTAGATGAAGTTTCTTCTCTGGGAGAGAGCTGGACATGTACAGAGTAGGTGGAGGATTGTCTCCTCCTCTTCCTCGTCCATGCAGCTTCTACAGAAATCATTTGTAAAAGCGTCAAGCCTTCTTGCGTGCTTGCCTATGAGGCAGTGTCCAGTGATGACACCTATTATGGAGCTGAGATGTTTGGTATATAGAAGGACCAGACACTTAGAGCGATTCAGATCCAACATTGGCTAGATCTGTTTGGTCGCTAGACATGTTTGTCCAACAGTATACCTAAGGTCTGTTCTTTTATTGGCATCCAGCTTTTGTGTTAGTTTGCACGTAGCGATTGGTATACCTGGAATGTCTCTGTGGCCCGGCACCCAGCAATGTGAAGATTGAATTGTTCTGCCAGCGCCATAAGAGATAATCAAGGGCGGTTTTAGAATTTAATGATACTGAGTCCAGGGACTTGATAGCGGCCTGACTGTCCAAAAAGATGCGGATATCCTTTGCAGATATCACGTTTTTCTTCAGACCGGACAGAGCTTCTTTAATCGCCAAAATTTTCGCCTGGAACACGCTACAGTGATTTGGAAAACGGAAAGAGAGGCTTAGATTTAGCTTATATGAGAAAACACCGCCACCAACTCCGCTATCGGTTTTAGATCCATCTGTGTAGAGATGGATTGACTTGTCCTCCATGAAAGCATCTTACTCCCAGAATTATCTAGAGGGGAACCTTACACGGAAGTTTTTGTCAAACCAAAGTTCAGGTATGGTGTAATCGATGTGCTCTGTGAGGATACCTAATGTATTAAGAATGTTGGTGTGACCAAATGAATTATTTGTCCACTGTTTAGTTGCTTTAAGGCTACTTGCCTGCTAAAAATGTCGAGGGGTGTCAAGTGAAACAAAATGTCTTATGCCGCAGAGGGGGGTAGACCGCAAGACTCCCCTTATGCATAGCCATGCTTTTCTTTTGACTCTGATTAGTTTAATGTTGTTGACTGGATATTTTAAGGCCGTCCACCAGACGACCACCCCGTAAGTAAGTATCGGTCTTATGACCGAGATGTATAGCCAGTGGGTTATGCGAGGTTGAAGGACCCATTGGCTTTTTTGCAAGAGAATAAAGCGCTAAAATAGCATTATTGACTCTTTCTTGAATATTAAGTTTCCAGTTTGGTTTCCTGTCAAAAATGAGACCCAGATATTTTGCAGTATGGGAAAATACTAAACTGGTACCGTTTATTGAAGGAGGGTCTATAGTTGGAATTTTGTATTTCCTGGAAAAGAGGACACGATCAGTTTTATGGGGGTTTATTCCCAATCCACAGCGATCTGCCCAGCGGGTTAATCTATTGAGATTTACTTGAAGCAGTTCTTTAATGGTATTGAGATGCTTACCTGAGACGGCTATAGCAACGTCATCCACATAGGCAATCACCCTGCTACCACCCGCTTTCAGGTATATCAGTAGTTCATTAACTACTAAGTTCTAGAGAAGTGGAGAGAGGACACCGCCTTGTGGCGTACCTCTGCTGACACATCTTTTAGCAGAAGTCTCACCCAGTTTGGAGTTGATTATCCTGCTTTTTAGCATTAGACTGATCAACTCCCCAAGTGAGGCGTCTACCTGTAGAGTTGACAGCGCAGACGTGATTGCGGATGTGTTGACGTTGTTAAAGGCGCCCTCTATGTCTAGGAAAGCAACCATTGTGTACTCTTTATATTGTAGGGATCGTTCGATGTGGCTAGTCAGTGAGTGCAGAGCCGTTTCCACCGACTTTCCTTTACAGTAGGCATGTTGAGCCGTTGACAAAAGCCTTGAGTCAATTTTAGTTCGTATATGGATATCAATCAGTCGTTCTAGAGTTTTCAGAAGGAAAGATGATAGACTTATAGGCCTGACGTCTTTTGGGACAACATGAGAGCATTTTCCGGCTTTGAGAATGAATACTACATTGACTTCTCTCCATGACAGTGGAATGTGGATAAGTTCTACACAGCTCCTCATAATATTTTCTAGCGCAGGCAGGATAATATCTGAGGAACTCTGTAGCTCGGAAGGTATTATACCGTCCGGACCAGCAGACTTGTATGGTTTGAAGCTGTGCAGCGCCCTGACCAGTTTGTCTCTCGTAATCAGTCCATGAATTTTGGTCGCGGTTGCAGTAGGCCTGTTCGGGCTGCTACTGGCCGCGAGTTGGGACCTACCTGAAAAGTGGGTGATTGAGTGATTCATCACTTGAGGTTGTCCAAGAACCATCGTTTTTTTTTAAACAGCTAGGCATCATAGGATTTGTAGAGGGGATTTTTCTTAGCCGCGATGCCTCAGAGGTTTCTGTAATTTTGTCAAAGAATGACCTCCAGGGTTGTCGCTTTGCCTTCCTCAGTTCTTTTTTGTATAATTTGAGGGATTCTTTGTATGAGTCCCAGTCAGTCACTTTTCTTGTGCTTTTTGCTACATTGAAAAGTTTTCTACAAGAGTTTCTGAGCAGTCCCAGTGCTGATGTCCACCAATGTGGCTTTTTCTTGCCTCTAAGTTGAATAAGAGGGCAGGAAGCGGCCATAGCCTGATTAAGAGCCAGAGTGAATTCCTTGACTTTCATGTCTAACTCATATTGATGTCACGCAGGGGACATGATAGTTCAGAGGTTAGTGCTATATCTGTATTTTGGCCTATCAGTTTTCTGGTAGTTCCGGAATGCTAGTTGGCTAGGGGGAGCATCAATCAGGTTGAATTGGATGAATCTGTGGTCTGAAAAAGAGTGTTCAGACGATACCATCCAGTTCGTTAGCCTTTGATTGATGCTGTCGGAGACAAGAGTGATATCTGGCACTTCCTGTCGGTTTCTTGTTATAAAAGTGGGCTCATTGCCAATGTTCCAAATAAAGAGGTTAGTACTTAAAATACCACATAGTCAAAAAGTGATTCACCTCAATCATTGATGTCGGTTAGTGTGATGTGCGTTAGCGTCGCATCCGATGATGGTGTCAGTTTTTTGCCTTCCAGCTTCCAGTACCACCCTTCCTAGGTTATCACCAGGGAGAGGGTCCACAAGGTCGTAGCCAAGGTAAGCCGATGCCAGCCAGTAGGAACCTTTGGTAGTCTCTAGTCTGGCAACGGTTAAGTTGGGGTCGCTGAGGTTAAGAAGTAAAAATACATTAAGGCTACGTTTCACTAATATACAAGTTCTGATCTTACCTTTGTCTTTGGATACAGCGGAGCGTGTACGGGTATCCTAAGTCTACGAACCACGCCTTCTAGAATCCATGGTTCCTGGATTAGGATAATGTCTTCCGCATTTTCTGAACGACGCAGAATTAGTGCATAGAGTCAGGAATAATTTTATTGGTATTCCAGTTGAATGAGGAAGAATTGTGCTTCCATTTGCTGTATAGTATTTTTCTTTTCTTAATTGCCTTGAGAATAACCGATGTAAATCACGGAGGGAATTTGTTTCACATAGCAAAACTGTTTAAAGGAACGAATTCGTCAAAGCGATAGCCAATGAACATTTGAAATCGATTCAGCTTTTCATCGATATCTGGATGATGCCCGTAGTTTTCTCGTGGAAGCGAAAACGCTGCAAAAGGAAGTGAATCAAGGTCAAAAGAGCTAAAATCCCTATATTGAAATGAAGTAGGTTGGACTCACAAAGACGGAGCCGGAGTTGGTATAAACATTGAACAGCTCTTTGGTCTTCTTTCGCCCGGTGTCAAGAAGTCAAGAAGGGCTCTTAGTTCCTTATAGTGTTCGGCACAACAGTGTTGTCTTACAGATAATTCGTTTATGGGATCACAACTGACCACATATGTATAACGTAGGTCGCTTTATTCAAAAACGAATAAATGATCAATCAGTAGCAGCAAATCCGTGTCCTAGGTTATAGCCTAAAGTGCCCTCATAACTTAAGCAAAGGTGTATGAATTTTAGCGGAGACATTTCTATTTTTAAATATTTATGTTAAAATATTTTTTTCTCCTCTCATTTTTAAGGATTTCATTTAGTTTTGTTACAAATTCATTTTTACATTTGCTTAAGTAACTAACTGTCGTCAGTCAAATTAGTTATTATATGTCTGCTGTTCAACTTCCTGTCCAATATCTTAGACACGAATCACATACATCTGGTACAATTAAGTTCGATTTCGTTTTCGAATGTCATATCCACCTTGCCGACGTTGTTGCAGCCGGTTGTCAAATTGACAAATCTCCGTGTCTGTTTTGTTTACATTCTGTTGTGAATATTTATAAATTTACAAAAACTTCGGAAAATACTCAATTTATTTGATTATTTAAGTGAAAATTAAAATATTTGAACATGTAAGTTGTAGAATAGAATATAGAAGTAAGAAAAGAACTTGGAATTATGGTAATTACCCGGCCTAATAGGAAATTGTGAGCCAATTAAGTGTCACGTATTCAAACATTTCAGCATAAATTACGATTTTTACAAAAAGCAATTTTGAAATATAAACGATTTTTATGATTATTGTACAAACTAGAGTTAAGGCATTTATGAAAAAGAAGAAATACTCTCTAGTGATGCTACATGGAAGCAAAATCTATGCTATCATCGAGTGGTTGTTAGCCAAAAATAACTTCTCTGTGAATGTCCAATTTTTGAAGATAATGTCTTTAATTTGATTTAGATTCTATGAAAGTAAATTAAACGTTTAAATAATTCCTAATCGTTTTATGATCAAGAGTTTCGTAAACTGAGAATATTTGCCCACAGAATTAGTAAAAGAAATTAAGTTTTCTTCGCCTAAATGAATGGTGCAATGCCCAAGTGTTTAAACTCAAATCGTGTAAATTGTAAGAACTTGACCACAAATTCGAATCAGCGAGGAAGAACACTCACCGTATGTTAAAGTCGGTGATCAGAGATGAATTTTGTATTTGCCGCCCTCATGGACTTGTCTAATAGGACAAGCATTTCAAAATCTCGGAGGATGAAACGTGATGTATGCAGGCTGTTGAACGAGGCAAAGGACTGAAAAATAGTCTTGGTTGGTGATGCACCACAGAAGATATTCTTTCAAGGTGATCTGTTCTTAAGCGTCTTCAGAAAACTGCAGTAATTGGACTTTATGCGCATCCTTTGCGATTGATTGAACTAGTTGCTGGGTTGTCACAAATTAAAAAAAAATATCTGCAGTGATACATGGGAGACTGAAACCGAGGTGTCGACACCAACACCAAAGACCTTGGCTCCAGTTCGACTACTAACCTACACAAACCATCATCAATTTGAGCAAGTATGCAAGCGAATAAACGAATATTGATAGGTCAAGAACTGCACTCAAGTATTGTGCCTGCTGACACAAAACGAATGTAAACTACTGTCTACGATGGAATACTGGCGCAAAACGGGGAATAGAGAATCGAATCAGCACCAATTTAAATAAGAAAGGAGGCGACCTGTGGCTGTCTCATTTGCGAAAGTGGCTGCGAATTGCCAAGGACCATGTGGACAAATTTACGGTATAATCTATGTGAAACAATTCCTGCAGTGGTGCTAAAACACATTGTTCCGAAAGACTGTTTGTATTTTTATTTTTTTTGATGTTGGAAGCGAGTTCCATGAACAAAACGATATTGAAATTTTAATGGATGTGAGGAGATTGAATGTTCTGGAGCATTGCACAAATCGAAGTTTCGCAAACAAACGGAGGAATCCTTAAACGCATCGACGGAGCCCATATGTATTACATAGCTTATCATATCGTGAGTCACAGTCTTAATAAGCCTGAGTTAAGTGTTGACGGGAATATAATTAGAATACGACCAAAGTTTGCGCAATCCAGCATTAATGTACCCAGTCGAGCAGTTAATGTGGCAGACTGTGGAAAGCTTACCTTAACACCAAGATTGGTCACGACATTCGCATGTTTAAGCCTGTTGTAGTCTAGGAAAACTTTCGCTCGTTCTTCAGTGCTATACTGTTTTTCTTTTATATTCAAGATGAACTGAGACTTTGCAAGATTAAGAGCATAAACGAACTAGAAATTGTAGCCAATTTGAGCAAATGTGTTGCAGAGGATTCGCAATTGTTAATTGTCGTTCATTGAAGTAGTTTGGCGTTTGTCCGGTTACTATGTGAACAATTTTGGGAAAAGATCTAGGCCTACACGTACACGAATTAAGGAATTAAAGCCACAAGACTAAGGCTTGCGATGGGAGCTTTCAGATTGAGTTCTTGTGCAGTTTGAAGTCGACCCTTATTTTTGACAACTAAAATTGCCATTTCTGGGGTTGCCAAACCCAGAAGAGACACATGAGACTCATTCAAAACCACATAGGTGGACTGTGTGGTATTCACTGTGGCAGCATCAAAAATGAGGCTGAAGTTTGCGTTTCGCGACACGATTAATGGCCAACGTTACAGAACAGCATCTCGGGTTCAGCAAGTTGGCGTCACTTGAAATACTGGACATAAAACCTTTGACTTACTGAAAACTCGTTTCAACGACAACGCTATATTGCAAAATGGCCACTGAGATCTTGCAATTTGACGCCACAAATTGCACCGACAGAATGCGCGTACTGTGTGAGCGACAATAAACTTTTAACATTGGATCTTGGCCATCTTCAACTATTAGGAAAAGAAATTTATCACTTGTAAATGATACTTCACTGATCATCTTAATATAACAAATAGGCACACCGCCTTTTTCCAACTGCGTTGGACTTAATGGAACAACTTCAGTTTTAGTAACTGAAGCCAAATCAATCTTAAAATAAAGGCCAGCGTTAGAGACAAGGAAACTGTTGCGGAACACACGAGAAAGGAAAGTATTCTATGCGTACTCGAATTACGCGTAAATTATTCCAAAGTTTTCTGGTAGACTAGTGTTGCCTATTTTGGATAGGAAATGCATTTCTTTCGCATTCCCCGTGATTAAAGTTGTGTTGGAGGTAGCTGCACTAAGCTTTCATGTATGTCAGACCTGAGCATTGACAATTTTTTCCGGCGCACTCTTTTTCTTTTTACATTTATAAACCTATGGGAGCATCCTCGCATCCAATTTCATAAAAAATTTATTTATATCAGCACGAAAAACACACTGTACAACACTCTTATCGTCTCAGTCCTACTGTATGACTCGGAAGCATAAACTTTATCTAAAGCGGACGAATGTCCGAATGGTAGTTTCGAGAAAAAAGTTTTGGTCCTTCTGTCGTATGATGCTATTCGAACGATATGGAGGAAACATCGTCTTCAGCGATCTGGGAAAAGCTTTCGACGGAATTCCGAAAAATTGTATATGGTTGCCAGAGATAGATGATCATAAGAATGTTACACGTCGTATTAATGAAAATATATTGAAGAACGCGAGTAACTGGAGCATTGTTGGAGTTACACAAGGCAGGCTTCAAAGTATGCTTCATTTTAATGAGTTCAGAACCAATACAGTAGAATGAAAGGAACATATGAATGAAAATATTAAAAATGTCAAGGTGGCCATTCGTTGCCTAGGCGTGACCTTAGAAGTACGCGTATTCGTTCAAATTTCTTTCAGAAACTGTTGGGGGAATTTTTTTTACCTTAGCGTATCAGAACTCTAGAACTCTAGATGCAAGATAGAAAGCTAAATAGTCCAATTTTAATTTTTTGCCCAGCCCCATAAAAGCTACAACACAGCAGCAATACAGGTACGTGGGAGATTCACTATAGGCCAAAAGTTTGAGGCCATCTAGACAACTGAATCTCCATTCATCCTTGCAGATTGTATTTTATGAATTACTTTGGGATTTTTTAAGTAAATTTTCTATCTGAATAATACACAATACATTCAGATAATACTCGTAAAAGTTTGATTTTAACCGCACGTTTTTGAACGTGAAGATTCTTCACGTCTTGAGCAAACAACAATCGCCAAACGAACTGCAATCATCACCCTACTTAAAGAAGGCAAATCACAGCGGGAAGTAGCTTCCCATTGGAAAGTATCAAGGGGCTGCGTTTAACGCATCATTGAACGACACGCTCATACCGTGAGTTTTGAGGATAAATCATGGTCAGGACGGCCTAGAGCTACAACTAAACACGATGATCGCCTAATATTCACAACAAGCATACGAAGTGGACGAAAAAGAGCACCAGAAGAACGCACCAAAATAAATCAAACACGGAATAAACCGCTGTCTTTGACCATGGTCAAACGATAATTTGACTATTTGGGCGAGTTACTATTCGAAAACACATGCTGCGACAGCAAATGCAGTAGAAAAGTTTTCTAAAAAGCATAAAGACTGGATGGAAGATGATTTCAACAGTTTTATGGAGCGGTGAATCCAAGTTTTAGGTATTTGGCACGAATCGGGGAGTTTTCGTTCGGCACAGTTTTTCATTCATTTTCATTTTATATGCATTTTTATTTTTGGAATTCATTTACACTTACAAGCTAGACAAAAAATGCTTAAATATTAGCTTAAATAACTTACAAATAATCTTATTCTATCTTACTGGCCCCATGCGGGCACTCTAAGTTAAACATAATACTTAATCTATGTCTTTCGACGTTTCTTACAGACTATTTTTATTTTTGTTTTACATTTATTAAAACTAAAACTAAGAAAATAAACTTTAGGTAGAAAAACTTAGTATATGGACTTTTTGTTATAATATAAAACTTAAAACTAAACGTGTAAACTATTTACAACTATATCTTAACCTACTTAATCCTACTTAAACTATCTAATCCTATACCATATTTTAGAGGGTGTTACCCACCTCTGTTCTAATATATTTTTTTTTCTTTTTTTTTATTTTTTTTTTTTCTTAAAACTACCCTAATTCTACCTAAAACTATGTTAGCCGGCCACGGCTAAAAAAAAAATATGCAGAAGACCGACTTTGTTCCCTATGGAGCTACGTAGGACTGGAGGAATTCGACGACGAGACTTCCCCTCCTTCATCTAGCCACCAGAATTGTTGGTGCTGCCGAGCAACATCCCTTATGTCGCGACTCCCTACCGACCTACTAAACCGGAGGCGCTCCGCACTGCCATGTGCGACGTCTCTGTCGTAGTTGAGTCGCCTGTCCGCAGCTGTTCGAGCAACGTGGAAGATTAGCGGCACCGCCAATCTGTCTTGGATCAGACCTTTCATATCTAGGTAGAGGAACGCTTCTGGGGGAACAAAGCCATCAAAGCGAACTCTCTCATGATACATGTAATTGGGGTAGAAAGCCCCGGAGATCAGGTTGTTCGATGAGATCATTGCTCTTGCAATGTGCCTTCGAGTCAACTTAATGACGAAATTGTCCACTCTTATTTGGTTCGCCCTATTGTACAAGACCTCATTAGGATAGAATTTTATGTACTGAGACTCTGGTGTTCTGTATAAGCGAAGACAAGTCCTAAGACCAGCCCTCTCAAACACCCGAATCTTTTCCAATAAACTTGCCCTCACGTTGAACCACACGGGACATCCAAATACAAGCATGGGGCTGATAAGGGCCATGTAGCAGATTACCTTCACCCTCGCATCGAGTTGGCTGTTATAAAACAGCCTCTTTGTAAGGGCAAAAGCGCCTTTGGCTCTGGCCAGAGCAACACGTATATGTTTGTTAAAATACAGAAATTGATCTAGCCAGATCCCAAGGTATCTGACTACATTTCGACAAGCAAGTGGCTGCCCACGCTGCCCCACGATCGAGAACTTTCGCCAATTCTTTCTGGTATCCCTGGAGGCCCCAGACAAAGGCGTCCTAAACAAAATGGTTTCCGACTTCTGAAAGTTGATTTTCAATTTCCAGTCATCGCAATATCGTTTAATTTTTTCGAAGTCACGTTGCAAGAGTATATTAATGACCTCAATCTTTGGACCTGTTCTGTACACGATTAAGTCGTCTGCGTACGCTATGGCATGGTGAAGTGAACCTATCAGATCACTTGTGTAAATGTTGAATAGGATCGGCGAATTTACCGCACCTTGTTGCAGACCGTTTTTAATGTTAAAAGTTCCAGCAGAAGTCACATCGCCATTTTTCACGATGAACTATCTACTGGAAAGCATATCAAAAAGAATATACAGCAATGGTTTACTAATGCCCAACCTGTCCAGCTTGAAAAAGAGTCCCTCTAACCATACGGTATCGAAGGCTTTTTCCAAGTCAATCAGGCAGGCGCCAGTGCACTGATTCTTGCCTTTGTTCCATTGGATATCAGAAACCAGTTTAGACGCAGCATGAATAATATCATGCCCCGCCTTGAAACCAAATTGATTATCCGGAACTATATGTTTGTCCTCAACCCACTTAGTCAGGACTCTATTGATCACCTTCTCGAAAACCTTACTGATGTTTGGAAGGAGACTGATCGACCGGAGATTCGCCGGATTGGAAGTGTCTTTATCCCTTTTGGGGATGGGATGTACCACCGCAGTTTTCCAATGCGCTGGATAATATGCATTCTTCATTGCATTATTAAACAGGGTGGTATAAATGTTCACCGCTTCTAGAGGGAGATGTCGAAGCACAATGTTCGGTATTTCATCGGTTCCCACTGATTTCTTACTTCTAAGTGATTCGAAGATCGTTTGGAGCTCTGCCTTCGAAATGAACGGTGGTAGTACCATTTCATTGGTGATGACATTATTTGCCATATTCTCGTCACTGAACTGGGTGAAACCCGAGCTCTCGAATCGCCAATTCATTATTTCATTTCGAAGGTAGAAATTGTGCACAAGGACTCGATTTTCCAGGTCGCGGTTCGGGCCAATGATGTCATTCGCCTTATATACTTCCTGGAAAGTCGCTCCTATAGCCTCTACCTTCTCCTGCGGATCCTCGATCACAAAGAAGTTGTCATCATCAACAGCCTCATTTGGATCGATGCCTGCTGCTATAAGTATATTCTCGTTGTTCGTCGTTCGGGCGATTTTAAGACACGAAAGGTCGTTGTGATCTTTCCTCCGAAATATTTTATTTATTTGTGGGAACATATTCGGGTTGCTGGTGTTTACAGCCCGAATTTTGTTGTTCCAATACAAACTTACAGATGTTCTGTAATTTTCTTTTATTAATACTTGGAGGTTTTTAATCGACGACTTTAGCGTCATAATCTCCGGGTTATGTCTGTCAGTAAACTGTCTGTACAAGGTTTTTAGCCTTGACAGCAGTCTACTTTTATGTCGGTGCAGTGCGTCAATGGTTGCGTTGCGGAATAAGTCTTCGTTGTCAGTGTATTGATACCGAGGTATCGTTTTGTCCATTGTTCGTTTAATTGTCTCGTCCATTAGTTTTAGATACCTGTCAATCTCCTCGTTTGACAGATTTCTATTGGACGGTGGGTAGAGCGAATTCGAGGAGAGTGCTCTCGTCAGTGTTCTGGAGAAGTGTGTCCAACGCACCCTACTAAAGTTGTAGGCATGCCTTTGAACAAACTCGTCCAATTCCGCAGCTTCGTTCGGAACGGTTATTTCGGTACTAAGTCCGCAATGGTCACTGTCATACACAAAAGTGCGTAGACAGTTTATGGTTTGTTGGTTTGTGCATGTCAGGTGTATTCGTGTGTCGAACAGCAGGAGATCCAAATAGGACCCGTGTCTAGGAAACGACGGACTATCCGTCGCCTTAAGGCCGAGTCGATACATTATACTGTGCTGACCCCACCAATTGAATAGTAGGTTCGGTCTAGTATTTGTAGTATTATTTCCCCAATCACTATGTTTGGCGTTGAAATCTCCGCCGATAATAAAGTAGTTCTCCTCCAATTCCAGTCTTAGGAATCCAAAAAGTGTCTCGAGCTCTGAGATGAATAAAGTGGATTGAGTGGCCTTAGGTGCGTAAACAGACACCATGTATAACCGTTTTCCACTACGGAGAGTGATATACACGATGCATGCTTCCAGCACCTGGAACCTACGTACTACACGGCTGTATACTCTTTTTAAACGTGTACCTTTTCTTACGAAGATCGTAACGCCTCCTCCCTGAATGGAGTTGGGTCGGTTTCTCCGTACTATTTTATACCTTTTGTGTCTCATTTTGTGTCTTTTGGTAAGCTTAGTTTCGCTAACCAAGAGCACATCAGGGGCTTGGTCTTTAAGCAACTTAAACAGTGTGGCTCTTCCTTCGAACCTAATCAGTGAATTAACATTCACTGCAAGGACCTTCAGGGTTTGCTTCGCCATGTACGTACCCATTACGACTGGAGGTGCGTTAGGCCCGGCAGCAGCGCGTATATTTGATCTACCCGCTTAGCCTGTTCCTGTATTTGACGCTGAAGCTGAGCCATCTGCCCCTGAATAGAGAGCAAGATAGCCAGCATGTCAGGTACAGGTTCCGGTGCTCTAGGCGCTGGGACTTAGCTGAACCAGGAAGAACGGTAGTTTCCGCTTCTCCCTTTTGGCTCTAGCCGTGAGGAATGGCTTAACCCCTACGAATTTGAGCTCTTCGCACTCCTGCTCTTTGAGCAGTGCAAGGAGCTCCTCCGGATCAGTTGACGGTTCAATCCCCCTCAGCAGCATTGTTTGCAGCTTGTCCCCCTTCGGGGTGTGGGAGAAGAACTCCGTCGTCGATTCCTTCAATAAGTTTTTTATTTTAGTATAGCGCTCCACTGTGTTACAGTGGATCGCATGCCTATCTTGACTTAGTCTTTTAATAAAAAAGTTGTTACCAATGGCCGACTTACATAGTTCAATGGTGTCCTTCAGCTCCAATTTGAAAGTGTTAATTGGAGGCACTTTCTGCTTAGTGTGTTTCTGCCCTTGCTGTTGTTGTTGTTTCTGCTGCTGTTGCTTCTGCGGTTGTTGCTGCTGCTGTTGTTGTTGTTGCTGCTGATGTTGCTGTTGTTGCTGCTGCGATTTTTGCTGCTGATGCTTTAGTTGTGGTTGCACATGTTTCTTTGTAAGTTCTTATGCAGATTTCTGTATTTGTTATTGTTTAACCGGCTGTTTCTGTTTTTGTGGTAGCTCCCCGCTTACGTTTGGTTGTTTCTGAGGGCTCTGGATTTGTTGTAGTTTTTCCAACTTCCTCCTTGCCTCTTGCTTTGCCTTAATAGCAAGCACTTTCTGCTCTAGCTGTTTAATTGTACTATTAATACGAGTAGCTTCCACCTCATCATCTTCGTCATCTGACTCAGATGCAGCTAGGGATGCGAAGCTACGAGTATTGTCTGCTCCCATGTAGTGGCCTTCCCCACCATCCGATACGTACGGGTAATCGTTAGTATCCAACACTTGCCTCCTTGGCTTTAATGCTGCCCTTGCTGTTGTTGTTGCCGTCGTTTCCCTCGCTCCACCATGCAGCATTTCTGAGGAAGCTGATAGGGAAAGGCGCTTTACGAGATTCGGAGTCGGCCTCAGCTTTCTCCTCCTCTTTGTAGCAATTTCTGTTGTTGTTGTCTCTGATCTTTGGGCTGTACGGCCTGATCATCAGATGATATCATGCCATCTGCGGACCCCGCTATTGGAATAGCGGGCCACTCATCACACGATCGATCGATCACACTTTCTGTTTGTGCCGTTGTATATCGATTTAAACTTTTTTTAAAAATAAAAATTCGATGTGGTTATTTCGGGAATCTAACCCACGACTCCTGCTTTGTCGGCCGACACCACTACCGCTGCGCCACCAAACCACTTGGCCAAAATGTTCTTAATTGTTCTTTTATCACTTTTGCACTATTTCACTTGACAAAAAGTCGAAAACACGTCTGTCCCGATCGAGGTCTATGAACGACTGGCGTTCGACACAGTGCTGGACAACAGATGATATCAGACTGTGTTGTTCCTACCGTCAAGCATGAAGGCAGTTCTGTGATGGTCTGGAGATCGATCGTTCGGGTTCGGTTGGAAAAATGAATATACACAACAATATTGCAAGAAAACCCTGTTTTCTTGTTTTTCCTTCGAGCACTGAGGGCGGCCTCAAACTTTTGGCCTGCAGTGTACGAGTGCATGTAGCATGCAATTTTGCATGCGTTTGGACCAATTTTCGAAGCATTACTTCCATTCCGAACGAAGTAACTCCGAAACATGCACTTTAAACGGATCAACTGCTTCGTCAGGCGTCGAAAAACGGGTCAGGATGACGAATCAATTTGATGTTTTAAGTGTTCAAAAAGTTACTTGTTTGAGCCGGCCTATGAGAGCTTGTATTGTTGTGGTGGAGAATGGTCCGTGTTCGGCGGTTGCTTTTCCTTATTTCTCCAAAGACTTCTGGCAAACAAATGGTGGTGTACCATTTCGAATTGACCGTTCGACAGTGTTTTAATAGCACGGTGCCAACTGGGCATAGTTTTTTCGCACGACCATTTGCATCGAAGTGATCCGTGGGCTTTGGCTCGTCTTAAAGGACCCATGAAATCGACTGCTGTTTAATTTGAACTGATATGGATAGATTCATGATTCGTCGCCCGTCACGCTCTTATAGAATTACCGCGATCGAACTTGTTCAACATTTCTTTGGGCCAATCGACATGAGCCTTTGTTTTTTGAGCGATTTTCAAATTATGCGACATCCAACGAAAAAAAATCATGTTTAATGCGAGTGAAACTAATGCCTAAGCATGCTTCAATTTCACGATAAGTCACATGACGATCTTGCAATATCAGGTCCCGCACAGCATCGATGTTTTCTAGCACATCAGCCGATTTTGGACGAACGACGACCATGATTGAATTCAGAAAATCAGCGTAACACCAGCGTCCCAGCCGGGACAGACGAAATTACGTCGAAAATCACAAAAAAACTCTTCAAAAAACGCTAATAGCATTCGTATGAGACGAAACGCTCTGATCACGTGTTTCATTAAAAACGTCAAACCTTACGATGCTGATGTCAGTCTTAACGTATCTACACCAGTATTACCATATATCAAAACTTAAGTAGCCACTTATACACAATTGTTATACATATATGTACATCGGAAGATGGTATAATTTTTGCAAATGGCGTCGTACGTCGATCATATTTGACTTTTGTGAACTAGACAGCTGCAATATAGACAACCAATGGGGCGCTATACTCCGCAAGAACGTGGAATAATTGTGTCGATGTCTTTGACCAATAATCTGTCGGTGGTGTTAGCGCAGTGTGAATTTCGACGTCGATTTCCTAATCGTGTCGCGCCAACTGCCATTAGTAATGAAAAGCAATATCAGCCAAACGACCTCCACGAACTCTGTTGCAAGCCCAGGCTCTTTTGATGAAATTGTTCATAATATAGGGTTTTCCAATAAGGACTTGACAACTTTTTTTTTTAAATAAAACGCAAATCATTTGAGATATTTCAAAAACTTTATTATCGGCTTGAAGTACAATCAAAACATTTATGAATGGAACTCGGCTTCGTTCATATGCCCACCGCGGGCACGTTTGCAGCAGTCGATTCCTTGGACCCAATTTTAAACGACTCGGCCACACATTTCGGCCGAAACGGCCGTTATTTCGCGTTCAATGTTGACTCTGAGCTCTTCCAACGTTGTCGGCGTGTTGTCATAAACCAATGACCTAACGTAGCCCTACAGAAAATACTCAAGCGGAGGAGATAACACGCTCACCATACTTACTCTTCAATAAATCGATTGTAGCGTGTGCTGTGTGGCTTGTGGCACCATCCTGTTGAAACCACATGTCGTCCATATCTTCCAATTCGGGCCAAAAATAATCGGTGATCATGGCGCGATAACGCTGACCATTCACAGTAACGTGACGATCGTTATCGTCGACGAAAAAATATGTCCCAATAACGCCGCCGGCATGCAAACCGCACCAAACAGTTATTTTTTGTGGATGAAGTGGTGATTCATGAAGCACATGTGGATTTTCACCCGACCAATAACGAATATTTTGCTTATTGACGAACCAATTGAGCCAAAAGTGAGCTTCGTCACTGAAGATGATTTTGCGATGAAATTCATCATCTTGGCGCATCTTCTCCAGAACCTAATCGGAGAACGTACGTCGCTTCAAATGGTCCATCGGCTTCAATTCTTGAGTCAGCTTGATCTTGTATGGGTGTAAACCAAGATCTTTACGCAAAATACGCCATAATGCGGTCTGAGCGATGCCCAATTCTTGAGAACGCCGTGGAATTGATTGATTTGGATCGTTTGCTACGGACGCCTGAACGGCATCGATATTTTCGACGCTTCGACCAACCCGTTGTCTCACTGCTGACACAGCAACATCACACAACGAATATGTAGACTCAAATTTTTGCACTAAACTTGTTATTGCCTGTCTACTAGGGCGAGAATTACGACCGAAAATTGGAGTTAACGCTGTTAAAATTGCAGTCCCTGACTCAGAATTTCGGTAGAAATTTTTTGTAATTTGCAGACGTTGCTCGTTCGTGTACTTTACTATGATGAAAATGTTGAGTTTACTGAATAAATTGACAGTGACAGTTTGATGATTAGTGAAGGAGTGCGTTCACAAATTAAATTCAAAGTTGGCAAGTCCCAATTGGAAAACCCTTTATTTTCACACATTTGCGACACTATTTCATCGACAACAGCATGATGTTGGCTTTAAGTGCTTCAACTGACTGGGGAGCGTTGCCCTAAACAGCTGTCCTGTTGAAAATATACATCGCTCACATCAATATTTTCAAGTTTCACCCAACAAATTCATTGATTATATGTAAGTCTACAATTTGTGTGTGCATGAATATAAGCTTTAATAAATGTTTCCGGAGTTGATCCGGTCCTGAGATCAATCCACTATGCCCTCATACAGTTGCAACACAAGTGAGGGGAGATATTTTTACTTTAAAGCACAAAAGCAGGAGATTTACCAGAGGCCAAATGGAAAAGGATAGTTCGACGTCTCCGCTAGAGGGACACTACAATCTAGCTTGATCCATCCTCACTGATGTTTTGTAGAAATAAGGGGGCAATTAATCCGCATCACTGTCGCGAAAACAGTACTGACGAAGTCTATGTGCATTAAAACAGAATATTTGCTGGACATTTACGAGTACTAAAATATTGAGAAAGGTACACTTTTAGTTTGTCTTTTTGCTGGTCTAAGGCTAACTCTCTTTTTTCCAGGAGGTAGTACTGGGTACGCAAAATATGTGAAACCGCATCATTGGTAGCACCACCTACGTTATTTAAATCTCTAGCTCCCTGCTTACTAATATACGAGTTTTATAACCCCTTTATTGTTTTTTTTTGTTGTTTTTTTCACTTCATGGTCAAATCGAAACTTTTGATTCATTACTATTCTATGATACAATATTTTATGCTGGACATGGAAGTGAGTATATGATTGGTTGTGGTTGTTACGAGTATATGTATGAGTATTTCACTTTCTACTTTCTATCGGCTGTTTATGCTTTATGATTCTTTACATGTGCAGCTTACGTGATGAGTCGCTGGTAAGCCCAAATGTAAATGCGACTATTGCTTGCTGGACGAACTGCGTTTTTGAAGTTTTCTTTTTGTTTTTAATTTTAGGTTTGTGCCCACTAATATATCACCAGCTCCTCAAACCGGGAAAAAAAGATTTATTGTCTGTTTACGAGTTTTTTTACGAGTTCTGTCTGATTTGAATAGTGCAGCTTGGGCTATAGTTTTATAAAAATAATAGTTATACCACTGCACGACAGAAATTTACTATACAATCTTTAAAATTCAAACGGAATTCAAATAGTAGCGAACACTATGGCAGGGACTGACTTGGAATTAGTTTCAATTTAGAACTGAATGCTATGGAATACTAAGAACGAAAGAGTCTATGCCTCTGCGCCACTGAGATTGGTATCGATTATAATAAGTTTTGCATATAAAGAGTGTTTTTTTTTAGGAGTATACAAATTCAATATGGAATAAAACGCTTGAAGCTAATATTAATGTGTATGATATTTGCTTTATTAAATAGAACATTTTATGCCATTAGTTTAAATATGATGTCAGGCATACCACCTTGATGAAAATGTTCCCGGAATAAACACCGTGTAGCGCTCCCATTGTTCCGACTTGAGTTCTGTTTTTTTTGTTAGGTTGGTATATTGGTAAATCTGTTGTTGACATTTCCTCTAAATCTTAGCGTCATAGCTTGACATTTGCAAAAGTTACGTAGCCAAGAGTACATCTATCTATGTGTGTGTTGGCGATTTCTTACAATTTTAGAAATGGATTTAAATTTGCAACAAGGAACTTGTATTAAATTTTGCGTAAAAAACGCTGGAAATGTTGGAAAAGTGTTTCGGAACCATTCTCTAAAGAAAACGGTCGTTTACCAGTGGCACGAGCTGTTCAAAAGTGGTCGTGAGTCAATCGAGGATGATGAACGCCGTGGCAGACCATCGACATCGTAAACCGACGAAAACATTGATGGAGTAAAAGAAATGTTGGTTAATAACCGCAAATTAACCATCAGAGAGATAGCGGACCGTCGTGTAGCAGCAAAGTTGGTGCCAAAAGACCTAAATTTCACAATTCAGACATCAGGCAAGTGAATGGCGCTCACCAAATGAGCCGAGACCAAAAAAACCACGTCGTTTTCAGTCACAAAAGAAGACAACGCTCACGGTTTTCGTGGATTACAACGGTATAGTTCATCATGAATTTTTGCCAGAAGGCCAGACAGTAAACAAAGAGTATTATTTGGGCGTTATGAGACGTCTGCGTGAAGCAATTCGTCGAAAGAGACCAGAATTGTGGGCAGAAAACTCGTGGATTTTGCACCATGATAACGCACCGTCGCACAGTGCCATCATTATTCGTAATTTTTTGAGGAAAAATTCAACAAATACCATCCAACAGCCACCGGATTCACCTGATCTGGCTCCCTGTGACTTCTTTCTGTTCAATCGAGTTAAAAAACCACTACGGGGAACGCGTTTCAGCAGCCGAGAGGAAGTAATGGAAAAATCGCAGGAAGCACTGATGGACATACCGAAAACCGAATATAAAAAATGTTTCGAGAATTAGATCAAGCGCTGGCATAATTGTATTGCAGTCGATGGGGATTACTTTGAAGGGGACAATATAGATTTGGATGAATAAACTTGTATTTTTAACTTTCTGAATAAATTCTGAAAATTTGATCAAGCTGGTATGCGCGCCATGGCTAGCTTGAATGAAGCGCCATCGTGAAGTCCAATTTTCGACAACTTCATCGAGCAACTGGGGCCGTATATCAGCAATAACACGGCGAATGTTGACTTCCAAATCGTCCAACGTCTCTGGTTTATCGGCATAGACTATGACTTTACATTTGGGGGTATGTAAAGAAAGTAGTCTAAAGGTGTGAGATCACAGGATCGTGGAGTCCAGTTTCTCGCAATAAATTGATGGTGTCAAGCGCCGTGTGGCATGTAGCGCCATCTTGTTGAAACCAAAGCTCTGTTACGTCAATGCCATTCAACTGAGGAGCGAGGAAGTCAGAAATCATGTTTCTATAGCGCTCTCCATTGACAATAACATTCTGGCAGGCATCGTCCTTAAAGAAATATGGGCCGATGATTCCACCAGCCCATAAAGCACACCAAACAGTGAGGTTTAATGGTTGTAAGGGCGTCTCGACAAAGGCTTTTGGGTTTCTTCCACTCCAAATTTGGCAATTTTACTTGTTTACATATCCATTTAACAAAACACGGGACTCATCGGATAACAAAATTTTGCGCTGAAAATGAGAATCAAGCTGAATCATGTTTTCGGCCCATTCACCGTATAATGGTCATGCGGTTTCAACTCTTGCACAAGCTTCTAAGCCAAGATCTTTCCGTGAAATCTTCCACAAAGTGGATGGGCATAGCACCAAATGCTGTGCACGATGGCGAATCGACTCATTTGGATTCTCCTCAACACTGCGCTCCACAACGGCAATAACTTCTTCTGATGGCACTGTTTGTCATCTTTGCGGATGCGTATTATCCACGAGAGTGTACGTGGTGCGGTGTGTTCCGAATAACTTGCTCAGATAGACCATTATGTCGACCGTAAAATGGACGTACCATGATTTTCAAAATAAGTTTGCCCAATTTGCTCGCGTTGTTCTGGCGTTAATCTATTCATTGTAAAAGGGCAAAATGAATGAACCACAAATCAACTTTCAACTGTCAAATTGACAATCTGTACAAACAGTGTTTTTTTTTTTTTTTTTTTTATAATTTACGCGCGCCTAAGGGGTTAGATACCCTTTTACTGTTGCCATGGCGCGGGCGGAAAGATAGAAGGAGGAGAAAGGAAAATTGTTTTTGTAGTGGTTTGAAACTCAGGTGTGTTTGGTTTCTATGTTTGCTCTCCAGGGGTGGGAGTCCGAATAGGACGGAGAGTTTTTCTTCACTCAGAGTGATTCGAGATATAATTCCCAGTATTTTTTTTCATTGCTTGAAACTCTTATAACAGCCAAATCTACGTGTCAGTGTTATGCCTTCACACGCAGAATTTTTCTGTCTGAGTTCCAATAACACAATGAAAAACTGACTTGCCATGGGCAGGATTCGAACCTGGACCCTCCGAGTGAGAAGTGTTTGCTACTACCACTACACCACGGCCACCCCTGTGTTGCCAGTTTAGAAACCAAACCTCTAAAAAAAACACCCTTTACCTTCATATAGTGTTAATTTGCATGCTATTGTGAGACCAAAAGACTGGCAAAGGTACTCTTCTTCCATCTTAACCTTATCGTCGTCATTCATTGTTTTTTTTTTAAAGCACATTCTTCGCATTGCGCACACTGATGACTGTTCAGAAAATGCAAATGCAAACACTGACTGACATCATTGCTAAGGCAATCCAATTTTCAAGATGTACATCAGAACATCCAAGCGTACAAGCTGGGAGAACTTCGGCAGTGTTATAAGAATGAAAAGGAATCCGTGGAATAGCAGCTTTGTCCATTCAGAAAGATGGCAGCACATGGGATAGAGACCTTCTAACTGCACCCTTCTCTTTGTGCAGGATTGGGTATTAATACTACGGCAAGACTTGAATCACTGTCAAGTTGTTTTAAGTGGCGTGGTTTTGATATAGAGGTCAATGATTGAATGGTGTGGCTTTTAACTCTATACAACAGTAGGTCTAGATGGCATTCTGTCCATTATGCTGCAAATGACAAAATCACATACCGTAAACTTAGTAAACTTAAATTTAAAATGATTAACATGTGCAAAGGGTAACATGTCTCCTGATTGAAGGTGCTCTCAAGTCTACTCCCTCGTCTGGTCTTGAAGTAATGTTCCACATCCTTCCGATTGACTTGCACACCCAAGACACTGCAGCCAAAAATGCTATACGTCTAAGAGACTAACATTTCTGGAAACATACTACAGATGGTATGTTGCATCTTGTTGAAAGAGTTGGAAATACATCCACCGACTAAGTGACCCCAAATGCAGTCTTTGATCGCAAATATCATATGAGATACCGAACCGTGAATAGTGGGAAAACAACGATGTCATACGTGACCATGGAACGGCCTTCTGCACTTATTTTTGATAGCGCAGAATTTTTCAAGCTAAAGTTTTTGCTGTAATCAAAGTCGCAAGGTCACTTCCAAGCTGTGAGATTCTATCGTTCAGAACTAATGGTTTTAAGCAGTTCGAACAACATGCGGTTACCAGAGCAAAGCATATGAGCTTCCAAGAACTAGAGCTACACAAAACGGCATTTCAGTAATATCAGCAATCGGTATATCATAGATAACAAGGCATACACAATACATTGCAGTGAACTCATGGGACAATGTCCAAAACTACGCCCACACAGAAACACTATCTTCTAAGATTAATAGAAAGCGCTCAAATAACCTTGCCAAATGAAAAAGAGGCGATATAGTGATATCTACGAGAGTTTTAACTCGTAATATTTTTAAACACTATGCCAGGATGAGACTGACAAACTTGCAGCATGTGCAGAGTTTGCGAGTATCCAGACGGTGAAGAAGATACCACACACCTCCTCTGTCGCCGCCCAAACGTAAGCATACACACGGACTTCTGTTTATATCTGGCGGAAATAGAAGCTTTCCCACAACACTGAAAAGACAATCACAACTGATCAAAACTACTGAGATCTGTTAGAAAACTTCTAAAATTCCAACATGATCTCGCCTATGGCAGATGTGGAAATCTACAAAATGTTGGTTGTGGTTCTGTCTCATGTCCAGCTCGAACTAAGGCAGTCGATGTTGCCGACGCTTAGCTGGCTATAAAATTTATCCCTTCAATCTTCGTACTCTTTGTAGTTCCAAAATTCAATGGGAAATGACTTTTTGTTGGATTTTCAGAGTCCTTAAAGGAGAAAGTGAAACTTATGTCTCAAGAGGTCAAAAGGTAACAGCGAACTATGCATAGGTCCACACTTTCGTCTTCGTTCCTTTTTCGTAGTATACAATTTTTCCTCATAAAAGTACATAAATTTTGTGGAGAGGAGTGACGCATATGTCGTCTTTCTGAGCGTTTTTAGTGTACGAAGTTAAATTGATTTGTAGCCTTTTGTTATAATCAAACTTCGGTCCTTATATTCAAACCATTGGAAGGCGAAATAGTTTCTTAAAATCGATGTCATTGAGTAGTGTCACCTATGTTATGTCCAGCGGACTTAAATCCTTAGCAAAAGTTTAGTGCCCCGTCACGACGCCTGTAAACAGCCTGTAGTTTTTTCTACTGAGGGACAGCAGGAAAGTTTCTGACCTCTTAGAGACGTCGAGAAGCATTCGCTTAGTCTGCCGGCGATTTCATTTCCCGTGATCTCATTGTGACCTGGTGCCCAGACAAGACTCAGTGAACTCAGAGAGTTCAGCAAGGCTCCAAGCGCACTTTACAAATGCAAATGCTTCGTTCCCTCCACCGATTCTTCACAATATAGTTCGTTACTATCAGGATTGCGCATATCTCTACTTGGAACGCAGACTCCAGTTTTCCTGAGGAGGAGGGAAATCACCAAGACACCAGCGACACATCCTAAATCGGTTTTGGAGCCATTCGTGAAGATCCAGCTACATTGCTTTTCTGGCCGAAACCAGCCCTGGGCGCAGGAAACCCGGATTTTGTATTTTTTCCGCAACAGGAGTTTTGGTGTCATTGCATCAGACGGCATGTCCATAGGACCAGAGTCATAAGACAGTCGGCGCGCAAAGTCATTCAAGCTACCGTGCGTATTGTACCAAAGACCACTTATTTTTAAACGGAAGATGGCTTTGAGAGTGCAGCCCATGATGTGGATATCAAGAGAAAGGAGATTCACCAATGCGTCTAGAGCAGAGCCAGGCGTGCTAGGAAAAGAACCAACGCAGCAATGACGCATTTTCGTGAGAGCTTGTTCCACCAGACAACTTGCGGTATAGATCCACAGAAACCTTCTCGGTGACAGGCCCATTGTCTTGCCTACAGTTCTTTCCATTGCCAGAAGGCGACAGCGCCTTAGAGGCTTTCGACGTAACATTTTAGTAAATAGAAGTTTGTTATCCAGGATGACACACAAATACTTAGTTTCTTAGGAGAATTGGACGGTGATGCCTTTAAGCACTAGATGAGTCAGGCCAGTCAGCTTCCTCCTACTCGTAAAGAGAACAACATCCGTTTTGAGAGGATTTATTGAAAGAGGATATATGGCTGGCTGCGCTTTAGAGCAGACAATCGCTAGGTATGATCCAACAAACAGTACAGCTACCAGTGATCGCTAAGCAGTGGGTCGATCTATTTTAATAATATCAGTGGCGACACGAGCGCCGCATTGCGGGAATACCTATGTATCTACTTCCGCCGTCACATATTGGCCGCAGTCATCATCCGCAATTAGTTTTCTATTCATCGGCATAACTTTTATCCACAAAACTAGTGATTCACCTACGCCGTGTTGTCTGTCTGAGTTACACATGCCGCCAAAAGTTGCGTTGTCGAAAGCATCCTCAATGTCCATGAAAATCCCTTCTTGTTGGCGCACTCTCGCAGCATGTTTCGCCTTAGTACGCGGATGAGGATGTATCCGCACGAATTTTTTCTGAATACGGTCAGAATACGAGTGTTCCGGTGAGTCTAGAAGGTGAGGCAGAAAATAATCCTTTTTCTCATAGTCTGGATTTCATGTGCCATAGAAATCATTATGTGATCTTGAGAAAACCTAAACAAAGACGATATTTATACTCGACCTTCAATCGTATAAAACCTTCTTATTACTATCAGTCTTGCTGCCAAATTTGACAGTTTGTGAGGAGGTAGTATTGCACAAGTTCATCAACTGGCGGTATGCACCAGAAACCATTACACCTCAGTGGCATTATCAATGGCGCTATGCCTAGGTAGAAACCAAAAAAATTGTGTGACCAAAGGAAATGTTACTCTCGGTTTCCTCTAATTTGACGACATACACTTCCCTCGTCAAAAAATAAATTCTTTAATAATTTATTCATCCTCCACACTTTGGTATCGGAGCCGGGGTATATGTACTCGTATACATCGAATATCGACCGACCGCCCGACTGACTACCATTAGGGGCCTGGCAAATCTACAAAATGCATGTTTCGGATGGAATAATGCCACCAACATCCGTTGCAACCAAATGGAGTGCGCAGAATTAATATTTTTGTTTGTGTCGTTGCAATTCGGTTGCCGTTTTTGATTCGTATTCGCCGGTCATAAAAATTGCACCTGACATTAATTTTATTAATTTATTCCTAAAGCTTCAGTGATTAAAAGTGTCATGCCTTCGCCAGGTGCTAGGCCAAATCGACGGCGAAAACGACAATGTCGACGACAACCACCACCACGACAACGTCGGTCTTGGCTGAGACGCGAAAGACCAGACAGTGATATGCGACATGAAACGCAAACTTTGCCAAATAAAAATTAAACAGCAACATCAGATTTTTGCAAGCTCGTGATGTTCAATTAGCTCGCTAAATCTGTTACATTGGATCTATTTTGGTCGTTGAATAAAAATTAAGATTGCATCAAACGATGACCGCTATTTACGAGTAATTTATCGTTCAGGAGTAGAAATCGCAGCACAACCAACAACCCTTCTGTCAATAAGGCCGACAACGTAATTAGTCTTCAATCAGAAGACGGATAAATCCGTCGTACTGCAAACTTGTCTTTTATCGAAAAGTCATTTAGCTCGCTCTGTTTGTCCTATGTAAGAGGTAATTAATGGCTTTCTTGGGGTTAACGAGATGGGTGCTCCTTAAAATAAAACACAGGATCACTGGACTGGATTTACTGATTGTTTGCCTATTGTCATTCGCTCTGTTTGACCTTCACAGAGTATCTTCAACCCTTGATGTGTCAAAATGTTTCATAAATCAAATTCAAATTGATGGGGGGTGTATCTATCACATGCAATGTCTCTGTTGACTTGGTCGCGTCACCAGACGAATGTTCAATTTCCGTTTACACATTTATTATTCTCAGTAAATTTTTTTTCAATTTTTTTTTGGGTTTTCCTCTTAGTGGGCGTTTTGCAGCGAGCGAAAATCGAAAAGATGAGTATATAATGGAACTGCAAACACTCATCGGACGGGTTAATGTATCTTAAAATGTCTTTTTGCGGTTTTATATCTTTTCGCCTGGTCAAATTAAGTTGTAGACACGGACGGCATTGAACGCATTTTGATTGAGAGTCGACAGTTCACGTTTTCGTTTGGAGAGCATGTTAATGGTTTTTCAAACTGCCGTTGCCATTACATTAAGTATGAATGAGATGAGTGAAAAGATAAACTTGTAATAGTCTTATGATGATACACACGAGTCCGACCCGACTTGAGCTTTTGGGGTCTGATTTTCAAATGTCTCAGGCTATTGTGTAGTGTTCTCACAATGCCCAAGTGCATTTCTGTCCATGCAGTCTTTAATATTTCCTTGCTCCTAGATTCATAAAAGCCTGTCGGCTCAAAAAAAGTTAAAGGAATTACGCCTGCAAGTCTTGAAGCGCCACCTTTCCTCAAATCCCTATATGGTTGTAGTCAAGGAACAGATGCGTATTTCAATCTTCTTAGAAAGCGTTAGCCGAAATACGACCAACAGCAAGTGTTTAAGACCTTTGGCAGTATTTCTTTCAAGATGGTAAATTTGCGACTAGTGTTTCAGCGTTTCAATCTCGTTGTGGTTATCGGTACATACACTTGTGACTGGTGAGGCCTAAGGTAACCTATGCTTTGTGGATCAACACCGCAATTTATTGCTCACGGTACGCACTGCAGTTTTTTTTTCAAAAAGCTTCTTGATATGACTTCTAAGAGTTAAGAAGATATGTGGTACACTTGATCACTTGATGTAATAAAACTAAAACCCCACTCGGATTATCACTCCAACATTCAAGTTCACCCTGATGAGCCAGAGAAGCTCCAGGTTTGGCGCGCGGTCACCGTTAGTTCACTAAAATGAAGATATACATTTCATGCACTCTCTCATATCCTGCACTCTTAAAGCCATCTTACGTTTAACGAGAAATGATCGTTGGTACTACCCGCGCTGGAGTTTCGACCTAGATAGCGCGATAACGAAAACATACACAATCGACTTTTTCTGTGCGCAGGAATGGTTTCGGCCAGAATCTGAGCAAGGAGAGGAATGTAACATAGTTGGGCCTTCACTCTAAGCCCGTAAACCAATTTAGGATGCAGTGCTGGTGTCTTTCTGGAGTCCTCCACGTTTGCTTTCACACCTCATTAGGATAACTTCAGTCTCTCTTTTGTATATTGTAAAAAAAATTAAAGCACCGCTTTGCATCTGTACCGACGGCCAAGCTGCGCTTAAAGCCCTGCTGAACCCTCTCACAACTTCCAAGTTAGTTCGAGAATGCAGGGCTTCACTGAATACAGTCGGAAGTGTGAGTTTTGTTAGGTCCCAGGTCACAATGGGATCGCGGAAAATGAAATCACAGATGACCTTGCTAGGCACCACTGCAGGACTCTCCAGGTTTCCGACGTCTCTAGGAGGTC
Source organism: Volucella bombylans (assembly GCA_949129095.1). Taxonomy (NCBI): domain Eukaryota; kingdom Metazoa; phylum Arthropoda; class Insecta; order Diptera; family Syrphidae; genus Volucella; species Volucella bombylans. The sequence goes on from OX422144.1 coordinate 158,153,656, forward strand.
AGCGGAAAGACTGCAGGCTACTTACTGGCATTGTGACGAGGCACTACGACAGTTAAGTGTGCTGGGCACAAGTTGGACAACATCCGGCGACACGTGCTGTGAAAGCGATGACGACATCGTGAAGCACTACTCCGGCAAGTGTCCGGCTTACGTTCCCATCAGGCTGCAGGTATTCAGCGCTGATGTGGTGGATGCCTTTACTAAAGCGGTTACTCATCTTCCTTCGAGAGACTGAGAAATTTCAGGAAAAGTAATACATATACAAGGTGGCGCAAAATTAATCATCCAATTTTGTTTTTGAATTACTTTTTACTAAATAAAAAAAAAAAGATTTTGAGTGAAGTGGCTGCCGCTAGTGTTGATACACGGTTTTGCCCGTTTTATCGCATTTTCCATGATTTTCCGCAAAATTTCCGGTGATAACTGTTCGCATTCCTGTCGAATATTCTCCTTAAGGGCAGCGATTGTCTGAGGCTTATTGGCATAAACCCGCGACTTCAAGTAGCCCCAAAGAAAGAAGTCTGGGATGGTTAAATCGGGCGATTTTGCTGGTCATGCCAAATCGCCAAACCGGGAGATTACGCGACCAGGAAACGCTTCCTTCACAATATCCATTGTGGCTTGTGCTGTGTGTGCGAAACCACCAAGCGCCGCTCATCCAATTCCGGCAGTAAGAAATCGTTTACCATGGTCGTGTAGCGTTCGCCAGTAACAGTGATCGTATTGCCGATGGCGTTTTCAAAAAGATACGGCCCAATCACTCCTCCCGCGTGAACGCCTCAGCACATAGTGGCTTTGAGTGGATATAATGGCTCTTCATGCATCATACGCGGATTTTTAGTGCCCCAGAAACGAAGATTTTGCTTATTGACGTAACCGCTTAATGTGCCTCGTCGCTCATGATGATTTTCGACAGAAAATCGTTCTCTTCGTTGTTGAGTTTGAGGATGGCTTTACAGTAATTCACACGCGACTGACGGTCAGGAGGCATTAACTTATGTACTGTTTGTACTTTGTGCGGGAGCATGCGTAAGTCTTAGACTAAAATTGGCTGTAGGGTCCGTCTGGTGATGCCTAATTGCGTGTCTGGTAGATGTTTCTTCGTTCTCAGCGACTTCGGCAGCCACAGCCGCGATATTCTCAGTCTCCTGTGATTCCACTCTGTTCGAGTCGAGTAGCTAAGCGCCGGAATGTTTGCCCAGTTGGCGCGACACGATTAGGAAATCGACCGAAATTCACGCTGCGCTAACACCAACGACCGATTATTGGTCAAAAACATCGACACAATTATTCCACGCTCTTGCCCAGTATACCGCTCCATTGCTTGTCTGTTTGTATAGCGCAGCTGTCAAATTGACACAAATGTCAAATATGATTGACGTACGCCATTTGCAAAAATTATACCATATTCCGATAGGGTGATTAATTTTGCGCCACCTAGTATTACAAGGAGTGGACTAGATCTTTGTCTGAGTGCTGTGTTTCGACAGAAAAAAGCTATCCGGTAGCAGGTGTCTTGGCTTTGCAGTTAACTTAAATGGCTATTTCCATGGACTAAGACGACAACTAAGCAGCAAAGCACTGTCTAAAGCAAGGAAGGATCCTTTATATATATAAGACTCTCATCAATCTTTTTCTGCTATACCCCCCAGAGTTATGAAAACTCTCCAGAGCGAATGAGAGCTCTCGATATTGCGGTTATAATGTCTTAATTAATTTTAAGTGCAAGTCTTGAGAAACACTTTCACACTCTATATGAAATGACTTACTCTCAGGTGAACGTATGGCAGACGAATTTACACGATTGAATCAACTGTGACTTCATCAATAATCCATGGCAGCTATTTTATATAAAATTCATTCTCAACGGCAGCTCTCATATCCCTGAAGAGGAGTCAAGCCACAGAAAGATGCCGCGTCCACCCAAACAACTTTCGGAGTCGCTCGATTGCTATAAAGCAGTTTGCAGCGCCATCTAGGAAGTGTGGTGAGATGGGCCGCCAGAACCTTTGCGGATTGCGTGTTCTACAACTTCGTAACTAATTCTACGCAAACAGCATCAAATGTTAATAACCGATGGCGCCGACACCTTAAAAAAGAACTTGTCAAGATAACAAGACTCAACAGAGACCTGTAGAGAGGAGCCAAGAAACTGGGTACTAGAGTCACAGTCGGTGCTGAGGGTGCGAAAAATGAAAACACTTAAGGAACCAAATTGAGTTTTCAGGTAGAATGAACCAATTTCACATTTAGCAATGTCTAAGCCTAAGTACAACAGCGCTGCCGGACAGGCGAATTATCTGCAGAGCTAGAGAGTGTACCCCAACCCATTTCCAAGATCTGGACGGAAGAAAGTATGCTGGATGAGTAAAAGCCCAGTAAAGTCTATAGAGGCAACAGAACTTGTCTGTCGTAGATAACACCAATGAATAGGACAGAACATCCAAAATAGGCAGCTTTATCGTTTAGGTATCTCTTCATCAGAAATCGAAACGAAAAAATTACAGTTTCCAATCCAACCGAGGATATTTGTTTAGCATCGGAAGGGAATTGTTCAATGTTATGAAGCACTAAAGATACTCGTCCTTTATAGGAAAGTCATTTCACCCTAGTTATGCTACGTGAAGCAGAAGAGTGATAGCTAACGAAGGCGGTTGAAGGTATTCTTTTTTTCCTTTGAACGCAATATTCTTCTACGAGCTATACAGCAATCTTGACCTGATAAAAAAGTTTACATACATCCTGTGAGATGGCAAGGAAATATATCTTCAGTTCCTATTCGGTAGGAAAACGCAGTGGAGGCAAATCTTGGCATATGTGGTGAAAATTAGGTTCGCTAACTGTAGAAGCCCTTGAGGCCCAGGTCCACCTCTGTCTACAGAACCATTTAATTAACTTACGGCAATACCGTTTTATTTTCTTTCATAATTTCTAAAATTCTCAATCCAGACGTATCCACTGAATTTTAATTAAATGTACAAGTCGGCTAAGTACAATAGCTTCTTAGTACCACTTTGTATTTCTTAGTACCACTGCGTACTTCTGAGTCAACAGTGTGTTGACGACTGTTGGGGATCGCAAAATAGTCCTCTTATTATGTGAGCACTCGAGAAGCACATTCCTGTCAAGTAGCTCGCAGCTTTGGAATGTCTCCAAGTGTCGGAAAGTGAACAGTCGTAATCGTCTAAAGAGCATTTTCATGCTTTATCAATCGGACACTATGACAAAACGAAATGTCTCTTGTTTGCCGTGAGTTTTTTTTCGAGTAGCTGTGACAATATTTCGTATCTTTCAACAGTTTCGTATTTAGTTAATAAAATAATAAACCAATTAATTGTGATTCCCATCAAGACCTTATCTTCAAGAGCGCTAATTGAATCCACTTGGCTGCTCTGACGATCCATAAGTGTACGACAGGCTGTCGAAGTGTGGAAATTTAAATAAAAGTTTAAAAAAAATCATATTCCCTAGAACTAATTAGTGAAATATGTAGATAACACGTTATCATTGTTTAAAAAAATGCTAATCCAAGACATTTTTATCTAATCACTAGTGGCAGCCCGGTAGGTCCGGTACGAGTACGTACTAACTTGTAGTTCCAAAGACTGCTTCTGAAAAAAAAAACACAATGTGTACACATATTCGTAATTTTCCGGGCTGTACTGTAGGAAAATTGTTGTGAATGAAAAAAGCTTTTCCACCCTCTTACTCAATAGTGGAAAAAAGCTTCGTACCTACAGCCCACCGACCGGACGCAGAACAACACGAACACGAGCACGAATATGAACAGACACTTCAGTCCTTCATTGTGCGGCTCACCAGCCGGTCTAGCATAGCGAGTGTCAGCTAAGTTTCGAGTGATTTTACACTTCGTTCCGGTGGTGGAGCAGAGTCTCGTGCCGGCATTTAACGAAATTATCATCAGCACTCGAAGCAGCGCTAAAACGAGTGCCATAACCAGCTGCATCTGTGATTCAGTTATCATCGCCGCTTGCATATCTTTTTATCTATTGGCTAACCGATTGGATTTGTGGCCAAAATAGTTTGCGCTGATTTGCGGTCTCATCGTAATAATCTGCTGCAGGCTTGGCAATATTTTTTATTTTTGTTTTCGATTTGATGGTGTTTGTGTTGGTGTTGGTCGAAGGGATACGTGAGTTTTGCACGTGCTATAAGAGTACTCGTACACGTTGATAGCAAGACGACTACAAAGTCGAGGTGTACTCCAAAGTACGAGGGATATCGTGGTACAGTGGGTGGTATTGGGTGTGTATTGGGTTCATCTTTCCTTGGAAAATACGCTCACGTTTACCGGAACCGATGATATGTTTGTTCTTCGAAAATTGCTCCAATAGTTGTGTGTAGTGCTTGCGGTCGTGTAAGAAGAACGGTCGACGTAGGACCGGAACACCGGAGGACGGCTCGTAGTGAGTGGTGCCGAGTGAAGGGGAGAATATTGGCCACTCTGGTGCAATAAATGTGATTGTCGTCGGTCAAAGTCTGTGCTGAGTGCTGTGTGCTGTGCTGCCGAGAACAGGCCCTTCGTGTCGTGCTGTACGTCTCCTGCAGTCCTCATATTTTACACTTGAGAATATTTCTTTTTTGTTTTGCCTTTCTTTTGGCATAAATTCTTTTTGTGTGATTTTTTATTTTTGTCTACTCTTCGGTTGCTTTTGTGTTGCCACTAGTGTCTGGTTGCTCCTGTTTTCGGTGGCATTCTGCTCCTGCTATTGCTGCTGCTGTTGCGGCTGAACAGTGAATGCTTTAAAATAGCTGCAGTGCGGTTTGATTTCTGCTGCTCATTCGGTCGCTTTCGAAGTGTTTTGTTGTTTTTTTTTTTCTTTATCTGCTGCTCATCTCAGTTCGGTCGGTTTGCATAGTACATTAATACTCACATTGTTGGAATACGGCCGGAGATGGAGATAGTGTAATTCGAACATACAGAGCGTATACAGCCGGCCGAATATTTCGAATAATTTGCTGGGAAATTTGAATATCTACTAATCGATCAGTCAATTGGACTTGGATTGCCGGTTTTCCCCGTGGTCTGGAGGACAGAATTCAACCGAGGTATGTAACAATTTCTGTAAATAAAAATATAACACACGTACATACAAAAGAAAAACAAAACTGTGATAACGCTCGGACATAACTTCGTAGGGTAACATGACAATTTAAGTGGTCATAGTGGTGGTAGGTAATTTTCTTTTGAAGACGATGTAAAATTTACATATTTTTGGAATAATAAGTAGACAGCTCTGGCATTGTTGGACACAGTGAAAATAACTTTGACTATAACATGAAACTTTGACGAGTTATTTGATCTAATCTTGTGATTCAATATCAGCTGGGTGATGCTTATCCTTGTTCTTGTTGAAAGTAGATCTACATAATTTCTTCCAACAACAACAACAACATATCTATTATCTTTTTGTCACAATTTTTCCGTGGTTATTCCTTTGTTTATGGAAGAAGTTGTTTTTTGTTTTGCTTCTGAAAGGATTACTCATCATACGTAGTGTTCGATTTGTCTATATTTGTTCTCCAATTCTATGAAACGGGTATCAGAGGGCAATTTTTGTGATGTGAAGTACTTTGATTGTAATGTGTATGTTATGTACTCGTCGTATGTCGGCAGTGACCTTGTAAAAACCGAAATTAACCACATAAAAAGTTATCGAGACAGTTGATGTTATCATTGGCCTTAATGTGCTTAGTTTTTGGCGTTTAAGGAGTGTTGTCCTTACTTTGTTTGGTCTTGATATTGACCATCAGAAACCTCTTATCTTTACTTTTGTGGCTCACCTAGCCTAGCTAGCTGAAAAGTAAGAATTTAAGTGTTTTTGTTTTCTTGTGTCCAAATAACTGGGTTTAAATACCTTATGTCCTGTGTTCCCTTATGAGTTTTATGGCTTCACAACTATGCGCGCCATAGTGTGCAGTTTAGGGCTATTTGGTTTGATTTTTTTAAGTTTCGCTCTAGTAATCCTTGAATTTTCTGCAAACAAGTTTGTGTATTTTTTTTTTGTTTCGGGCGAGGGCCGATGAACATCTTACACTAGACACTATGAGGGTCGTAAGCGCGTGCTCATAGTAGGGTTAAATTCTTACTCACTAAGTAGACTCGTTTGGCTGAATTTCCACTGAAAATCCTGCATGTTTCGCTTTTAAACGCGGGTTCATTTTATCGCGCTAGGTCCAATGGAAGTGGCGCCATAGGTTTCTCTCGCCCAAAATGTGTACGAGTGTATTGTTCATACGTCCGTTTAGTCGAATTTTGTTTTAATTGTTTCGTCTTCGACAGTAGGAATTCCGAGGTCTCGGTGTAAGGTGTTATTTCTGATGTTCATACCACTTGCTTATACAAGGTGACGCAAAATTAATCACCCTATCGGAAGATGGTATAATTTTTGCAAATGGCATCGTACGCCAATCATATTTGACATTTGTGGACTAGACAGCTTCAGTATACAAACAGACCAGCAATGAAGCGCTATACTCCGCAAGAGCGTGGAATAATTGTGTCGATGTTTTTGACCAATAATCGGTCGGTGGTGTTAGCCCAGCGTGAATTTCGACCTCGATTTCAGACGACGGGCCACGCAATTGGGCATCACCAGACGGACTCTACAACGAATTTTAGTGAAAGACTTACACATGTTCCCGTACAAAGTGCAAGCAGTGCACCAGTTAATGCCTCCTGACCGTCAATCGCGTGTGAATTACTGTAAAGCCATCCTCAATCTCAACAACGAAAAGGATTATTTTGTGTCGAAAATCATCATGAACGACGAAGCGTATTTCCACTTAAGCGGTTACGTCAATGAACAAAATCTTCGTTTCTGGGGCACTGAAACGGTGAACATGTGGTTTCAACAAGACGGTGCAACCGCACAAACAGCACGAGCCACAATGGATATTGTGAAGGAAGCGTTTTCTGGTCGCGTAATCTCCCGTTTTGGTGATTTGACATGGCCAGCAAGATCGCCCGATTTAACAATCCCAGACTTCTTTCTTTGAGGCTACTTGAAGTCGCAGGTTTATGCTAACAAGTCTCCGAAAATCGCAGCTCTTGAGGAGAATATTCGACAGGAATGCGAACATTTATCAGCGGAAATCTTGCGGAAAGTCATGGGAAATGCAATAAAACGGGCACAAATGTGTATCAACACTGGTGGCAGCCACTTGGCGGATATCATCTTTTCCACTTAATACAAACAATTGTAAAGGTCCAAATAGATTTAGTAAAAAAGTATAAGAGCAGCTTGTTTTCGATGTTTTTCTGTATTTTTTTTCGAGTACTGTGTCAAGGTATTTAGCCTCGTTTGCAAATGGAATACAGACCGGGTTTATGGGGATGGGCAACCGACTCGCATTTCTGTATGTACAATTTACAAGAACAGATTTGGTCTCATTGAGGGCTATCGGTCAGACCTTTGTCCATTCATATACATTCAATCGTTTTACCTACTGCTAGTACCAGTGTCATCGACCAACATGGCTGGAACGGTCTCCTCTTCTTGGGTATGTCTCGGGTATATTGAAAATGCAGAAGTGGGCCGAGAACGCTTCCCTGAGGTACGCTGGCTAAAATCTCATTGCGATACTTCATTTCCGAGTCTAACACGGACATTTTTATTTATTTTTATGTATACTCGTATTATAAAAGCTCAGTGGCAAGACCTGCCATAATTTGAACTTTAAGTCTTGATGCCGCACCTTATCAAAGCCTTGCAAGACGTCAAGGAATACGCTTGAGCAAATCTTTTTTTCTTCCAAAGCTCTCTAAACGTGATTCTGTGCACCTGATCAATAGTTCAATGCTTGCTCCTGAACCCTAATTCGTGATTAGGGATATGATTTTTTCCATCAATAATTGGTGGTATACGTCTCAGAATTAGCCTCTCAAAGATTTGTCGATAAAATTGGGAGAATTGAAATCGGTCTATAAGACTTCCTGTCATTCGGAGGTTTTCCTGGTTTTAGGACGCTTTACGACTTCAGAAACTTTCCATTGACTCGAAACGTATTCTAACATCAGTACGTCATGGTGTTAACAATATAGAGAAGCTAAGTTATAGCTTTTTTAGGCAGCATTTTAAGGATTTCTCCGGTTATTAAGTCGTAACCGGGAGCTTTCTTTAGGGTTAATTTCTTTGTTTCAGTTCTAAGTTCAGTTAGCGTTGCATTTGTCATCGATTGTGGCATAAAGTTCCTTTTCAAATGGGATGGGAAGCGTAGTTTTCCGCTTTCTCCTTATCTCCTTTCGCCCATTCGTTGTTTTTTTTTTTTAATTGGTGGCGCGGGGCTTTTAGTTGTTTTAGAACCTTTTGATGCTTACCATAGCGAACAATTAGATATCCTTTTTGCTGTCAAGCTTTCAAAATATGTGTCTATTGCACGGTTTTTGAAGTTTTTAATGGTCTCTCTCAGCAGGTTACACAGGTTATTCAAACGTGTTTTATGCTGTGGAGAATGACTTTGTTAAACTTACAATTTCTTTTATCTCCGGCGGATAGCTTACACCGTAGTTTGTTGGTTTCTTCCTTTGAGAGAGTGTGTTAATCCACGCGGCATGTTAAACGATTTCAGTGAAGTGATTTACCTCGATATCTAGTTCGTAAGGTGTCTTAAGTGATACGTTCAGTTCTACCTTTTCTTCAATTTCTTTCTTGAAGCCTTCCCAATGAGTATTTTTGGCAGTCAGTTTTGCTGGTTCTTATTTTTTAATTAGAGTTTCACTCCCTGTCAAAATGACTGGAGAATGATCAGAGGAACGGTCATCAACTTTTATGAAATGGTTACCCATTCCTTTTGAAACAAAGAAATCGATAAGACCCGGTATTTTTGTATTATCAGTCGGCCAATGTGCCGGTTTGCCCATTGAACGGAAGTCACAATTATGCTCCATACCAGCTTCATAGAGCATTCTACCTTTCTGTGAAATTTATCTTGAGCCCCAGAAGGTGTGTTTTACTTTAAAATAACCGCCAATAATAAAACTGGATGCAAATGATTTAACTATATTTTTGAAGACACTCTTTTCGAGCGCGGATGTCGATGGGCAGTAAATGGAGGATCCGTCCCTCGCCTTTTCAGTTGGATGATAAGCGTGATAGTCTCTTGCATTTGCATATGATCCCCTTTCCATATGCATTTCAGAGATCAAGCAAATGTCTTTCGTATGAATATCTTTAATTCGTCAAGTTTTTGTAAAAGTCCGTTAGCATTCCAGTTAAGTTTTTTGAGCACGCGTTCCATATTCATGTTCTTGGTTTATTGTAGTTCCCTTATTGTGGCAGTTTTTTTTCGATCTTAGCTAACTTCTCGAAAATAAGTTTATTTAGTTTGCTTTGCTCTTCAAGTTACTCAAGTACAATAGAAGAAATATGAGAAGCAGGGTCTGCCGAGTTTTCGATCCTTTTATTATGTAGTTTGCCCGGTAACCGGCGTCTAAGGCTTAATGGTCTTTCCTCCATCACGTTTCCTTTCCGTGACCGAAACCCGATGGCTTTTATTTAGCAATTTTTAATTTACCGGGCTTAGGTTTTTCCCTGCTTGTCGCTTTTGAGGGCACTATATGAATTTATCGCGCTTACAAGTAACGGACTTCAATGGGCTGCAAACCACTGCCACATTCGTTTTTGAATTAGGTTGCTCGGAAAATCTCAATATGTTTCGTGGACAGCAATAAAAAAAAATTTTTCGACTTTTTGGTGATAACGCGGCTATTTCTCCAGCTACTGCAAGCCTAATGCAACCCAGTTACAACATTAGCTCAGAAAAGCTGGTATTAAATTGTATGGCATTAATTCTCAATATTTGTTAACTACTTCTGGTTGAGGCTATTGTTATAAAGTGTTCTCTACCGGATGTCCATACCGGTTGTGATAATTTATATGAAGGTTGATCTAAACATCGTTTATCTTCAGCCCGGCGGCATTTAAGTCATCTGTCTGTTTTGACAGTAATAAAATGATGTTTAATAAATGTTTGAGTTATGATATTAGAGTCCTTCGAAGTCCTCTAATTCCAGTTGAATTGAATACTACAAAGCACAACATCTAAAACTGGGAAAAACCAGATCAGTTGCTGGATATATTCTTGTCTTAGGTTGATGATCTGAAGCATGAGGATGCGGTTCGTACAGCGCAAATGAGTTAAAATTATTTGTTACTTCTATGTTGGCAGCTGCATCCTATAAGACCTTCTTTCTTGAGGAGCTTGCATTTTTTCAAATTAAAGGCTCAGATTCACAGGACTTTTCTACTAGTGGATGTAGAAGTTTAGCTCTGTGGACTCGCTTACAACTCGAGCGAAATATTCATTCCATCTTTTTAGTTAGGTTCCGATTTGAAATGAGCAGAAAGAAGTATACGGCCGGGTTACGTCTAAGTCTTTTTATATTTATTTATCGTATTGAGTTATAAACAAGTATACAAATATGTTATATAGAGTCATCCAATAAGAGATGTCATTTTAAATCAGAAAACGTAACATTTTTATGAAAATGGTGACGTTTTTATTTTAATCTAAAATACAACCTCTGAGGTTGGTAATGGAATACAATATCTGGCAAATGTCCACCTCGGTTCTGCCTATAAATAGTCTTTCTTTCATCACGTTTTGCATAGTTGTGTCTGTATTTCGCGAATAACAGCTCTGTTATTTTCTTTTAATGTATGCATCGTTGGTGAAGCATACCTGTAGCCTTTTCCTTTAACAGAGCCGCAAAGAAAAAAGTCGAATGCTGTTAAATTGCACAATCTCGGCGGCCAATGTAAGTCTTCATTTCGTGAAATTACACGTTCGGGAAATTTGTCAAGCAATAGAGACATTGTTTCACAAGCTATGTGGCATATGGCGCCGTCCTACTATAAACCTGGTTCACGTCCATAGCATCAATTTCAGCCAAAAAAAAGTCAGTCAACATCATTCGGTAATGCAATCCATTTATTAAAACGGTCGCACCAGCATTATTTTCGAAAAAATATGGCCCGATGACAACGCCAGCCCAAAAACCACACCAAACTATCACTCGTTGTGGATGGAGAGGTTGTTCCACCATTTCTCTTGGATTTTCGGAGTCCCAAATGCGACAGTTTGGGTTGTTTACGTATCCAGAGAAATGGAATTGAGCCTCATCACTCAGAATTATGATCTTGTTCATATTTCCAGCACACAATCAGCCAAAGTACGTCGCTCTGTGTGGTCTGCTGGCTTCATTTCTAATATGTCAATTTGACCTTATAAGCAGATAGGCCAAGATCTTTATGCACAATGCGGTGCAAAGTGGTTGCCGATAGGCCAAATTCATGTGATCATCTCGAAATGCACACATCTGCGTTTTCAGTCATACTCTCAGCTACTCTCAGCTACTACTGACCTTGCCGGACGAACAGAGGCTGGAGTTTTCACATCATTAGCCTGTCCGAGACGTTCAATGATAGTTGAATATTGACAGTTCAACAATGGCCCTTTATATTGATATACGAGTATGTATAATGTATATACAATAACAATTTTGCTGTAAAGTTTTACAAATTGATGTAATCACCCTGGAAAACAAGGTGGGTTTCCGGGGAATGACCTTATTCCTTTACACAAATTTTAGTGTTTGTCATTCAGCTCCACAGTAATAGCTTGGTGAAATTAAAACATCCCATCCCATTTATGTAGCGTATCAGCACATAGAATGCGGTTGAGTCACGCGGGTACCTTAAGTAAGGATAAGTCAGCCATAGGTGTCATAAGGTACACTGGGGTTATTGAATGTAATAACTGATTATACTAGAATAGATCCGAAGATGGAAACAAAATCGACAATTGATCACATTTTAATTAGTGCAACGGATTACCAAATAAACTCAGCGGTGATTGAAAGCTGTATAACAGATCATTACCCAACCCTATATTTTGCAAATTCGCAAAAATCAGTCGTAAAAGAAAAACTGCCCAGCATGTCACTTATATGTAACGCGAAGGTAAACGAATTAATCGCCGAAACAAATTGGGAAGAAGTGATTAATGAAAATGATGCAATTTCTCTTTATCAAAAGCTTGTCGATAAAATGAAAAGCATATATGAAAAGTCTACAACTGTAAGAACAATAAAAAAGGAAAGAAAGCATAACCCATGGATGTCACATGACTTAATATTTAAGTGTAAAAAAGGGACGAGTTATACAAAAGATGGAAAAATAACAGATTGAGCAGGACTTTCGAACTGGATTATAAGACTTTCCGAAACAAACTAAACAAAGAAATAACAACGCAAAAATCTCTTTTTTATAAAACCAAGTTCAACCAGATCAAATCAAACCCCAGAAAAACATGGAGCCTAATAAACGAGATAATGGGAAGGAAAAAGCCTAGCCTAGATGAAACTATAATTAAGAATTTCACGGGTCAAATGTGTGTGAGCAATTTCGCTAGCGAATGTGCAAAAAACTTTAAAGAACAAATTGAAAACATTGTGCACCAATGCGACTCGATTACATCGATTCACCTAAATAAAACGCTAGACAAATCAGTTTTTATTCAAGAAACAAATGTATTGGAAATATCAAGAATAATTGGTTTGCTTGACGAAAATAAGTCGCCTGGTATTGATGGAATTCGAGCGTTGGACATCAAAACTCACGCGGTAATTTTTGCACCGATTTTATGCAAATTTATTAATTTGAGTCTTACACAAGCAAAAATTCCAGAAGCCTTAAAAACTGCTGTGGTCAGGCCGATATACAAAGGTGGTACAAAAAGTCAACTCAACAATTACAGGCCAGTATCCATATTGTCAGTAGTAGAAAAGTGCCTCGAAGAAGTCATAACAAACAGGTTGCAGAATTTTATTGGAAAACACTCCATCATCCACGAAAATCAATACGGTTTCCAGAAAAAGAAAAGCACTGGTAAACTATTAGGAGAATTCGCAAATCATATTAATTAAAGTCTTAACAAAAGTTATCACGTCTTGGTCATATTTATGGACTTTAGTAAAGCTTTTGACACGCTCAATCACTCAAAGCTAACAAATACGAGGACTATTGGCCGATTGGCTAAAAGAATATCTACACAACAGGCTTTTTTGTGTCAAGATCAGAGAGACCCATAGCCAAAAAGAACATGCAGAATACGGAGTCCCGCAAGGATCGAAACTGGGCCCGATTCTGTTTATACTATACGCTAATGAGCTTCTCCGCATTTTCAAGCGAGCCAAACCCTTTGCTTATGCCGACGATACAGCGATAGTGGTATGTCACAGATCTTTGCAGACGGCAACAACAATAATTCAGGAAGAGTTTGATAATGCAGTAAAATGGTGTCATGATCATGGTTTAATGATCAACTCATCCAAAACAAAAATGATGCATATAAGAAATCCGCAGTTCAAGGCTACCGAACAACAACTATACTGTAGGAATGATGACTGCCATACCTCGACTAGCTGTCCTATAGATATAGTTCAAAGTTTTGTAACTTCGAGTGTATGTAACTAGGAGTGACAATCGACAATAACTTTCTGTGGGATAAGCACATTGATGAGTTACGTTCGAGTCTGAAAAGAGTATTATACGCACTAACTCATCTGCAGTACCAAACGACAACATCTGTTCTAAGACAAGTGTACTTTGCGCTAGTGGAATCCAAACTAAGATATGGAATACTTGCCTGGGGTAATGCATCGTTAACTCATTTAAAAAAACTTCAGAAACTACAAACTGCAGCACTGAAAAAGATAAATATATTTACTCATCGAAATGTAACTGAGAGAGGAAGGTTCAATGTCCTTAAAGTGGAAGACATCTTCAAGATGACGATTATATTAGAGTATTACGATGACACAAGACTCACCACTCCAATTAACCATGGGAGAAACACAAGAAGACGTGCACAAGGTATGCTTCAAGAGCCCAGATTCTACAATAACTATGGAAGAAGACAGTTGAAATGCAATGTGCCCGAAATTCTCAACACAATTCCGCAAGAACTAAAAACCGCTAGAAATTTTAAAACTAGGAAAAAAAACCATAAAAAACTTTCTCTTAAATCAAAATTCCAACAACTGAATGTTTTAATCTGAATACTCGTACAATGTTAAAAAAGTTAAATTGTTAAAATGTTTTAATCTTAAAGTAAATCTAAATCCAAAGCGATCAAAATGACTTATGTCAAATAATTTTTTCGTGTAAATCATGTATTGAATTATTATTAAACTAAGCTTACTTTATTTCAATTATTAATGTTAAAAACACAACATTCTGCAGAAAAGCCCCTAAGGCTTCGCGGAAACGCATAACCAATGTTGATTTTATTGTTGATGAAAATGTGTATCAGTTCAGTTGATGAACTACCCGAACATCCACTGGGTTATCCATTCGCCCGGCTGTTCGAAGTTCAGGTTTCCTCGGTTTGAGTCTCAAAAACTGATCTAAAGGTGAATGGACTTAAACCAGAAGAACGCTTCCGTATCATTAAAAATTATTTTGAAAATCGATATTCGATCCGTGAAACATGCAGATGATTACGTGATTGCTTTGGTTCTCACAATCCCGTTTCATTCGTATAAGATCCAGCTTATGTATGAATTACAGCCACGAGACCATGGCTTGCAACGAGTGTTCACGGATTGAGATCCTGAGCTGGTTAAAGTCTCTATTGAAAAAACATGTTTAGTGAATGATGGGTTAGTGAACAGTAAGATTACACCCACAAAAGTGCAGCGTTTATGTCTTTCGTCTGGTCTTTTCGCTAGTGGCTTACACTACAGTCAATGATCAACTTATCGGACAACTATCAGTAATTTTTTTCTTCGAAAATATGGACGACATTGACCCAGAGAATATGTGGTTCCAGCAGAACGGCGCTATGTGCCATACTGCTCACAAAACCATTGATTTACTGTGATCTCAATTCAACGACACGTACCAAGGAATAGGCGAGATTATGTGATTTGACGCGATTTGATTACTTATTGTAGGGCTTTGTATAAGCATACCATATATGTTGATAAACCGCAAACTATTCAGACCTTGGAAGCCCATATTTATCACATTATTGATGAGATAGAGCCCCAAGGATGTGTTTATCGAAATTCGCAAAGCTACATAGGTATATGCCTGACGACATGCTCAAAACATAAGAAATTTTTACTGGAAACCAGCTTGTGTGTCTAAATTTTAAAGACCTCCCTCTGATATCCATGATGTTGATACGAGTAGTTCTGCGTCTGCTTTTGGGCTATATGAGGTATCCATCCACAATGGGCTACAGTACTTAACTGCCGAATATATTTATAAGCGAGCGATCCTCGAGATTCTGGATGGCGTTTGAACTAATGCCTTTGGAAGCTTGACGATCTGTATATGTAACGCTACTCCTAAGTCTTTAGTGTGTCGGTTTGGAATCAGAAGAGTGCCTTTAAAATAAACTCTTAGTTTGATTTCAATTTAGTGCTCAGATGGAATAAGCAAACCTCAGTCCTTGGTACCCTTGAGCACAGACACCCCTCTGTGTAAGCTTAACACTTTATTGTTCTTCAAAGTAATATGTCATGGCAATGGATGGTTATGGCTATGTCATCGGTATATGAGTGTTTCCTTCACAAGGTTGGTGGCATGTCGTAGGTATATAGGTTAAATATACGTGTCCCTACACGTTACCATCTGCTTTTGCTTTGATTATTTTGTGTGTGACTGGTTATTTTGCTGTTGCGACTATTTTCTGTTGTGCTGCCACTACGAAGGTTGCTCCAATTTGAGCTCTTAGAGCCATTTTATCCCCGATAATTCTCCATACATCTTTAGAACACAATGTGCTCCGTCTTCGTTGCCAATTTCCACTCTTTTGCTGAAAACGAAATATTTCATAGGATTTGTATGTTCTTGGATTGCTATTACATTCGTTATTACATTCGATTCGTTACAAAGAAATTGTTTTCTTTATTGTTTGCACATTCTCACGTGTTACTTAGTCGGTGTTGTATCCAAATAGTGATGTCGAGTTTTTGAATCGATAGAGAACGTCATTTGAGCATGCCAACCATAAGATAATATTTCAGACATCCATTAACCAGCATGGTGCCAAGCCAATAAACTTCAAAAAAAGTTTTATTGTCATCGTCGATTCCACTTCGTATTTCTTCTGAGGAGTAGAGAAGAGAGATAATACTCAAAGTACCCGAGTTTGTAACATATTTTCTGCAAAACGTTACAGCCTGGTATTCATTATGACAATCTTTCGCTGCGTTGGTTTTTAAATTGACCACTACAGAGTGTCAGTATTCCTATCAGTATTGCACCAATGGCACTTTGCTCTGTTATGTTTTGATTTTATGCGAGAAGGAGATCTTCTTTTTCGAAGTAATCAAACTAATTAAAGTAGAGTCACGGAAGAGTGAAAGACAGGTAGTAGGAGGAAGGACTAAAAGACCAAAGAGCAAACCAAAAAGGAACACTATTGGGACACTTAATTGAAGCTTAGTATTTGGACTTTATTGTCTTTTTAGGATTTTTTATTTATTAATTTCCTTTTACTAAATGAGTATACGCTTCTAGCTAATTTCAAAGATGTAAAAGGCATTTGGTCTTTGGACACCTATTACCCATTGCCAACTAAATAGAATGTAGTTCTGCTTGAAAGTGGTTGTTGTACTTTAAGTGTATAAGCCATCGGTGGAACATCGGACTATATTATTCCCAATTTAGTCCGACGCACTTTGTCGTTTCAGTTAGAGTTTTCATTGCTTAAGAAGCACATAACTACTGTCCAGGCGTAACGATGCAAACGCCATATACCTTTTTAGGTAGGTTTAGGACAATACCTAAACACATAACTCAATTCAAACGTCGTAGACTC
The DNA here is from genome assembly GCA_949129095.1 of Volucella bombylans. Taxonomy (NCBI): domain Eukaryota; kingdom Metazoa; phylum Arthropoda; class Insecta; order Diptera; family Syrphidae; genus Volucella; species Volucella bombylans. Next base: position 158,170,513 of record OX422144.1, read on the forward strand.
GATTACTGGTCCATCACTCATTGTAGTCATACGGTTTTTAGACTCAAAAAACAAGTGGACTTTTTTTCAGGTATGCGAAGGCTTTAAGAACGAAAGTGTTTGATTTCGGCAACGCGTGTCAACCCTGTCGAACTCACATCTCACGTTCTGGGTTCCTTCTCTGCTCTCCTGCATGAGGTTCTGCTTGGAGCCTTCCACTTATCTTCCTGATTCGGTAAGTGGTCTCCACTGCATGGCATATTTTGTTATGAAATCGTCTGCGGCCAATCGAAGAAATTTCATATCTGGTATCTTATGACAACTTCTATAGCTCTACATACGTGAAAATAGTCTGAGTGAATGTACTCCCTTAATTGTTGACTCGACTATGATTTAGGAGACATAATACTCGTACATTCGATAGCCATTAGACTAGTGGAGATTGCTTACTATTCTGATATTTGACTCTCAATCAGAATTGTTCAGTATACCAAAAGGGAGACTTTAGAATTCAAATGTTTGCAACTAACTAACTAACCAGCTCAATCTATATTGTGCTTTTTCTCCGCATACATTTGAATCTTCAATGGGATGAATCTACTTTCGCACTCGTGTAGTAGCAAAAGTGCTTAAAGATCTCAACATACATAAATCCACTGGTCCAGATGGTATATCTCCCCGTCAGAACTCTTTCCGAGCAGATGGAAAACAGCCGTCACTAAAAAAGGCGAATCTTCTTCTCTCTCCTCTTATAGAGCCGTAGCACTTATGTCTCTTCTTTCCAATTTCATAGAAACGCTGATAAATCGTTAGGTCATGAAATATCTCGAAACACGAAAACTTCTCAATCACCGGCAGTATGGTTTTCGTAGCAACAAGTCCACTGGTGATCTGATGGCATATCTCACCGAAAAGTGGAACTAAAGCGTACATCAATCTGACGAAAGCAAGATCGTTGCACTTGATATTTCTAAGGCATTTGACAAAATTTGGCATCAGGATCTTTTGTCGAAAATGCGTGCTTTTGGGATCGATGACGCTATTCTTCAATGGATTAGAAATTACCTTTCGGAACGTTCAATTCAAGTTGTCTTGGATGGTTTCAAGACCGATATTCACAAAATAAATGCTGGTGTGCCCCAGGGCTCCGTTCTGTCTCCGACACTCTTTTTAATTTTCATAACCGATCTTTCGTCTGCTACTTGTAACCCAATATATTCCTTTGCTGACGACAGTACCTACTCTCTGCTTTTCGTATTCGTTTCCGGACTCACGTCCCTGCTCTTCGGATGTATAGTAGAACGGGAATGGCAGCGTATTTTAAGCTCATTAAATTCTGATATTAACAGCATAACTAACTGGGGAACCACTAACAGAGTAGAATTGAATGCTTCCAAAACACAATGCTGTCTGCTGTCGTTAAAGGGAAATTTAAGCTCCCAGCCATTGTTCATGAAAGGCACTTGCATCGTCGAAACTAAAAAACTTTTCATTCTGGGTATGTGTTTCAATGACAACTTACGTTGAAATGACCACATATTCGATGTCGTCAAAAATGCTGCGAAATGTCTACGTTTCCTTAAGCGATGTAAGAAATACTTCACCCCCTTTGATCTGGCCTCAGTATATAAGGCATTTATCCGCCCCAAATTGGAGTACAATGCCCACATCTGGTTGGGTGTGCCCAAAACATCTCTCCACCTGCTAGATAGGATTCAAAACCGCGCGATAAAACTCAGGTGATGCTAATATAAGCCCAGTCAATGGACACCCTCGAACACCGACGTAATGTCTCGTGTCTCACTCTGCTTTATTGCTATGTCCACCACCAGTACTCCATAGAAATCCCCAGGAGCATTCCGCCCCTTCAAACTTTCAACCGTTCCACCGGTTTCGCTATGAATGCTCATCATTAAACCTTCAAGCCCATTTTCGGACGTACTCTAAAATATAATGATTCGCTCCTAAGTCGTACAACTCGCGTATAAAATGCCCTGCCTAGCTCTTTGTTCCCTAGTCATCACAGCCTTCAAACATTTAAAACCAACGTTCATCGGCACCTCTCTTTCTGTCCTCTCTGATTTTCCTTCGCCTACGCTGGGTGCAAGCGTTTTAAGGGTACTTAAGTCATTTGAGCGCGCGCAAATTATAAAAATAAAAATGGCGGTACAGAAAGATCTGTGCCACAACCAATTGACATCTTCAATTAGTGTGGTCATTGGTCAATTGCTTCCAGTAGCGCATTCGAAGATAGTTAAGGTGCTCTTTCATTTGTGCGTGTCACCTAAGGCAACGTATTTCCCTTCTTTGTTGTCTCTTCGGGTAGGAATCCAAGATTTTAGGGCCGGACAGGTTATCGGATGCTCTATGACTACACATGCCCTAGCCAACTCGCTGACTAATTCGCACTTTTCTGACCAGGTCAGCGGAATCAATGTACAGCTCATAGAATTCACCATTCTACAGAAGGACATCCTGTTTTGGCAATTTGTCTGCGCCAAAGAGCAGGAGAGAGATGATGAAGCTGTACTAAATTACCTGCATATCTCAAAGAAACAGTGTTTGGCAAACTCTTTCTTTGACGTCTTACGAGTTATGTCAATATCGAAGTTCTTACCGAGGCAGACAAAATCTTTTCTCTTTTTTTACAACTAATGCTGCATATCTCTCCTACGTACTGCATTGCCACTGCGCCACTTGTGGGGTTGGCTAAATTTTGTGATGCTAGTACCATTATGTAGAGTGTAGACCGTCCTCTTTTAGATCGCCTGATCAGTAGGGTCGACAGTTTGCTTATATTTTTGTTTTTGCGAACTTCGGCCGAAACTTGGGTTTCTATTGCTTACCTCAGCTCAGTTTTCAGGTTTGATGACACCCCCATTTCCTCATATCTTCCACTACTGCGATGCGTGTTCTAAATCTCGATGCACGATGTCTTTATGTTTAAGCTTCATTTTTCGGTCACAAATAATCGCATAAGTTTTGTATGGTATGCGACATAAGTAAAGGTAATTGTTGCAGTTTCGCGTGTCGATTTTGCCTTTATACGGTGGAATAAAAAAAAAACCCGTCTACTGGTTAGGCATCTAATCATTTTATTTTAAACAAAATCTATGGCATGTAATCCTGTCCGCTTACATGTACTGATTCGCTGACTTTAGCTTTCTTTAAATTTCCATTTTGTCTACGTGTGCGACAGCAGAGGGAATATTACGATACTACGCATTAAATTTTCCTCCATCTTCCATCTCCACCTATTAAAAATTTTATTGTTTCCTGTAGACAAAATCATCATCCATCTCAAAGTTATAGCTGTCTATTGTGGCGGCCTGTTCGATTCATTGATTTTGAGCGTCCATTCTTGTTGACGGTATATACTATGATAGTACGAAAGATGCCAATATCATCAGCGTATGCCAGTTACTGCACAGAATTTTGGAAAATTGTGCCTCTTGTATTGGTTTGAGAGTGTCGTACAATTTTTTTAGGTAAGAGTAAGGTGTTTAAGAAGTCTACGGTAAGATGGCTTTCGATCTTGATGCAGCAGTAGTCATTCGTGCTTACATCAAGAAATCACTATTTGACGAAAAATTGAAGCCGACACTCCTTAACCTCAAGTTTATTGCTGATGAGGGTGTGGAAAATCGGATTTATATAGATAACTTAAACTTAGTGTAATTTATGAGGTAAGAAGAAAATCAATGATTACTCCACTGTTCTTGTCGCCATTTGAGTGTCATATTTTATCTACCTCCTCGAAGAGTTTTTCCGTTCAACATGTTCGAGATATCGTGCGTAATGAAACGTTAAGTTAACCAAAATAGCAATTGCTATGTAAATAAACACCCTCAAGCCAAGGTGATAAATCATTTTTAATTTCCTTCATACTTTATTCACTAGTCAATTATCAAAGAGCCAAGTTGGTAGAAGCCATTAAAGAGTCACACTCTCCAAAGAAATCGTTTCCTGTATTTACACCAAGGACAAAGCCAAAAGCAGGAAAAAGGAAAAAAACAACACAAAAAAGGACTAGAAGCAAAAATCTTCGAACGGAAGTTGCCCAAGTAAAAGTTCACCTAAATGAAAGACATTTCTTAATTGGAATTGTTTGTTGAACTTTTGCGAGAATGGCAAAGTTAATCAATCTAAATAAGGCAACTAACTAACCCTCCTTCTTCCCTCGATAGGGAGGTCTATCAATCATAAAACGCAAATTTTAAACGAACTGGCTTGACTGATGAATACACGAGTACCTGCACTTGTACTTGTACTCGTATTTGAGTGATTTTGTACTTTTAATGAATTCGATTAAAACAAAAGCTTGTGCGCTAACGCTCCAACTAATGAATGAAAGTTGAACTCTAAACAAGACCCCAACCCCTAATTCAGTGTGCAAAGAGGTTTTAATTGAATTCCGCACCTAAAATCAACTCGCCTGCAAATAATCGCAACAATGTGGTTGAGGGGGGGATGCCATCGTTTCGATTTCGAAGTCGTTTTTCAATCATAATCCATTAAATTAAAATCAATGCATTAATTACTATTTAACTGAGCAATAAATAATTGAATTCATTTTGTTTCCGCACCAGCTGGAGCGAGCTAGTGGCATTTCATATCGAATTTTCGGGGATTGGCAAAATTTTTTTGGCAAACTTACAAAAGAATCGACAAATACTCATAAATTGATTTATCGGATGAACAGGATGATGTGCGCTTTGGTGTTCATGTATCTTTTCTATAATTGATCAGACAGAAGCTAAAAGTAAAGGTGTTCGTGCATTCCATTCCATCTTTTGATGCTTATTCGTATTTGCAATGTAAAATGAAATTGTGTGGCAGAGTATTTGTTCGAAAGAATATCCTTTTCCAAACAATGGGAGTTGAAATATGTATAAATACAATACTTTTGTGACTACTCGTATCTGTATGGTATGTCTACATATTTGAAATCAGAATTTATGAAGTAGAATTTGAAATATGCTCTTTGGTATGCACTCTCAAATATTCAGAAATGCGAGTAATATGCTTTGACCATTCAGTTTTTGTTACAGGGAGAGATGGAGACTGTTACTGCAAGTCGTTTGCATATGAAAATTGGGTTTCATATTTGGAAATGACATATTCGGTAGACGGCAAAGGGAAATTCTATTTAAGTGCTTTTTCTGAGAAGAAGGAATTTAAAACAACAATCTCAATGATGTAGAATTGCTGGTATCTGAGCTCACCTTTGAGTGCTATTCCCACGAACACTGCAAAGGATAAACCGGTCACTGAAAATTATGATTATGAATATGGTCATTATGAGGATGCTGATGATGATGAAAATACTCGCGTATTTTTCCAAGTCTAGTTAATAGAACCCGTAAAGCGAATGCTCTTCAGAAAATTACTTCCCTGCACCGTTCAAGTATTTGTACAATAAATGTGGAAAAGTTGACTCAGACCTAAGGCTACTTAGGATATACAATGTAATGATCCAAATGAATTTTGGCACCTTGCAGCATTCTGACATTCAATATGTTTGAAAAATGTCATGTTGGAGTTAATGACGATTGATCTACGCTTTAAGATGAGCTGTCAGCAAGCAATGTTCCCAATTGCTGAGGATAGAGACCATTTTAATTTTGGCGTTGTTCTTAAATCTTAAAAAAAAATAAAGCAAATTGTGACACAAAAGTTCGACGCGCAGCATGGCCTGATCTTTCTACAACAAACTGCTTTGTTTATCTCACAGTATTTTGCCATTCGCAAATATCTAACTTTTCGGAGATTATTGCGATTAGCTGCAAAGGCAGTGACTGTAAAAATAATTTCTTCTCTTAGCTCTTACCTAGTAGTCGACGAATTAGTCATTGCGCCAACCGATCTCTACGCCGCACAGTGTTTCGATTATATGGGATTAGTTGGAAAAAAGTCAAAACCAACTAAAAGTGTTTCAAATTCAACTCTCTTTGCGAGTGCTCGAAAAAAATGGGCTATGGAGGAAATGAAAACCATTTTAGCGCATAATGAGTGTCTTTATTGACAAGTTTTGTGATGAAATAAGATATTAACTAATATCAACTATGTAAATATTATTAGCTTAACGAATTCATTTTAATGATTTAATTTGGTATTTTATTATTTTTGTTATAAGTTTGTATTTTGCACAGTATTATATCTTATTTATATTCACTTTATTTATATACATATGTATGTATGTAAGTGCATATGTGTATTGCTGACATATTTTCATGGCTGGATCCATCAGAAGAATGAAGCATTACACCACTTATCATAGCTGAATTCTCCGCCTCAGTGGATAAGGAAGTCGAGGCAGGCATAACCAATAACTTTCTAACTTCTTGTGGTAAAGGGCTGTTTTTCTTTTCAATTACATTTCTAAATTCATTGATTTTTGGATCTGATGAGATTAGCACCATTGTAAGTACGAGTAAGTCTCTATTGGTGGCATACCGAGAACACTTACGGGTATTAAATTCTCGAAATCTTCGGCAATCTTTATTCCGTGCTTCTTGAGCCTCTTCCGATAAGTTTTCAATCGGTAAAATCATGTGCTGGATTATATCAAGACTATGAAATAAAATTTCGTGTACTGTAACGGGCATGTAATACCACGGATATAGACTGAGATACGATGCTGCTATGTTCTCCGAAAACTTTTTAACTTCATCTGTATTAATTTTATACCCAGACGTAAGTGCAGTAAGTAAGATATGGAATTTATATATTAGCTCTCTATCAAGGTTAGTTATTTCGGCTGTTTTTTCATAATCTTCAAAAAATTTTCTGGCAGTGTTCCCATCATTTGTCGTACCAAACCCAGGTTTTACCAAGTCTATGTTCAAACCTAATTCAGATTTGAATCTTCGTTGGATAACATTTTTCCTTTCCTGGAAAACGGTTTGATTCTCTCTTCGGACTTGCCATACTTTTAGAGGCAATCTGTAAGAAATGTGTAATAAACATTCGAAAGTTTTTATAAGTAAGTGAAGTGGAGACAATCCATAAACATAATTTTGTGTCTTTACATTGCCACAAGTAATTGGCGAATTCATTTGACTGGGCTTAGCACCACAAATATAACAATTCTGATTCCCCTTTGTACCCGATAATATGTTGCATATTTTTCCATCAACCATTGTTGAGAGAAGGACATGTTTGACGAGAAGGTTTGAAGATTCAGTTGGGTTTAGTTTGTCGATTTGACTTTTTATATTTTCTGCTTCTTGATGCACTAAAGCCGAAGTCCCTTTTTTTTTAAATACATTTAATTGCACGACAATAACGCGTAGATGACGGTTTGACGTTTACAAAAAGCGTGGTATTAAAATTATCATCTAAAACTAATTTCAAAGGCACGAAACAAACTAAAAATAGGTATTCGTCACTATCAGTTTTGTCGTCGAATTTCTGCATGTACTGGCTATGCCCTGAACTCCCATCAAATCCCTATTTACTTATCAACGTTGCTGATTGTGTTTTTTCTGTCCTTGAAAAGTGCAATGCTTCTAAAATCCACTGTTATATCTAGCAAGGACTGTAGTGTAAAACTAGCAGAAACCTCATCAACTTGAATACATTCTTCAGGTGGAAAGCATTTTTTCTTGACTTTCGTCAAACAGTAAGATGAAGGAACCATTTTAATAGTTTGTAATTATTGGTGGTCAATTTTGCATCAAGATAAAGGCCTAGTGCCTCATCACCGGAAAGGCATTTCTCTTTTGAAATTAACAACTGAGCATTTTTTATTTGTTTAGTGCCATCTATGTTATCACTCAAGCCTTTTATTATGTTTGCAGCATCTTTCTTTCTCGCGAGCCTTAGACAATGTTCAGCAGCAAACAACATTTCTTCTAAGGTAAAATTATTGAGTATCCTTTGTACCCTTTGTATTTTAGTTTTTTGGCAACAATCATTAAATGATTTTGGAGGACGACCAAAATATTGAGGTGTTTGGGGAGCTTGATCATCGGCAAGATAAAGATCTTTGGAATCACGCGTTAATAAAATAATATCATCTCCATTCAGCCATTCTTCATACGTACAAAAAAATCGCTCAACTCGATGGCCTGCTTTACCCCTCTTATAAAAAAATCTTTTCCGACCACAACCTAATACTGTTTTTTAGCCTCTGTTTTTCATTATTAGAAACAAGAAGATTGTGCTTCGAAACTAAGTAGCTGTAAATTTTTCCATTCCTCACTTTTTTGGGATATTTTATCCATTGCTCAAAAAATTCTGTTCGCGAAATAGCGCAAAGTGAATCTGAAAATTAAAAAATAAAAATATTTGCAAAGTCGTGCGCAAAATTCAGTTTGAATTTTCGGAAAGAGGATTAAATTCTCTAAAAGATGCATATAATGTTAAGTCCTGATAAACTGGTACTCATGCCTTTCTTTTACTAATGATTTAAATTACTCGTAAAACTGATAAATTCAAAACAATTGTTTTTCTATATCATGTTTTTTTTATGAAAAAGAGAAAAATTACGAAGTAAACCATAAATACCTTCAAAAGAAATGTCCATGATACAGGAACAATTGATTAGAGTTGAAAAAAATTAGACTCAATATTACAACGCCAACTACAAATGAGGCATCGGTAAACAAAATGCTACTGCTTCATTGGAAATGTACCGTTAGTTTAGACAAAGAGCGAGAAAACCATGAAAATATTATAGATTTGAGATCTTTGCCTTCTTCTCTGGAAGCTCAATAACCGGTTTTTACTAGTCTGTGGCATGACTTTTTTCCACCTAAATCCATATAGTCGAAACACTGTGCGCCGTAAGACTTTATATGTACTGCTATGGCCAAAATAATAGGAACGCTCACTCGAATATGTGAAAGTGATGTCTACATGAAAGCAGTTTTGTTTTTTTTTTATAATTTACGCGCGCCTAAGGGGTTGATACCCTTTTACTGTTGCCCGGCGCTGGCGGAAAGGTAGAAGGAGGAGGAAGGAAAATTGGTTATTTGTAGTGGTTTGAAACTCAGGTGCGTTTGGTTTCGATGTTCACTCTCCAGGGGTGGGAGTCCGAATAGGACGGAGAGTTTTTTCTTCACTCAGAGTGATTCGAAGGTTATAATTCACACTATTTGTTTTGTGCTTGAAACTATGCAACAGTCAAATCTACGTTTCAGTGTTATGCCTTCACACACAGAATTTTTCTGTCTGAGTTCCAATTACACAAATGAGAAACTTTAAAAACTTTTCAATGGGTAGGATTCGAACCTTGACCCTCCGAGTGAGTAGTACCACACACCACAAATGATTTTTTTAGATCAGTTTTAGCTATATTGCTTCACAATATTTAATTACCTGGCCAAAATAATAGGAACACCCAGACAAAATAATGAAAAACATGTGCATTAGTAATTTTGTTTTTTAAATTTATTTTGAATTAATAGTTAATATTTGGTAACAAAACATTCATTTATAATAACAGAGTCCACTCGACGACTCATGGAATTTACCAGCTCCTGGCATTTTTCGTAAGGTATGGAATACCAAACATTTTGGATGACTCGCCAAAGATCTGCTTTGTTGGAATGGTTCTGTTTGCTTATTTCAGTTTTAAGCTCGCTCCAGAGATTCTCAAATGGGTTTAGATCCGGAGATTGAGACGGCCACTGTAATACTGCAACATTATTTTGCTGAAACCATTGTTTTGTTAGTTTTGCCGAGTGTTTGGGGTCGTTATCCTGCTAGAAACGCCATTTTAGGGCCCATGGTAGTATGGCATTGCTTAAAATGTCCACGTAGCATTCTTTTGTCAATATGCCTTTAATAAGGTATATTGGACATACGCCGGACACTGGGGAGATGCGGAAAAAAGTATGTTTCTCCAAAAAAATTCATAGTTTTACTACTGACCCACTTGTATATGTTTCTATATGGAAAGATCATGATTTAGGACAATGTTGTAGCCGTTAGAAAAAAGATAAGAAAAATGTGGACTGCCGAAAAATATATAAATATAAATATTTGTTCTTACCATAATTAATTTATTCTCACATATACACACAAATTATGCAATTTAATTCGAGAGCTTTTCCAAATTTCATCCTTGTAAAAGAGCCTTTACTTCTTCGCTTAAATCACTGTGTTTTTGTTTTTTTTACTGAAAGAAGGTGTCAAATGTTATATCAACGGGTCTGATGTCACCATCATTCGATGCACGATGTCTTAATTCTTCGCAATTCAGCTACATTCCCTGGAGTGTCTGGCTCTATACGAGTACTTCTTGTAGTCTTCGGAAAATAAACCCACAGGAAAAATACACTTATATCCTTGCCGTGTATGAGAATTTTGTGAAGGGTAGGTGACATATTGTACCACTCATACAAGGTAACGAACTTTTCTGTTTTCTGTAAACAAAAATCTCCAAATTTTGTTGGGTTCACTGGCTCACGTATGGTTATAGCTTCAAGAATAACAGCAAATCTTTTAACTAAGTCTTCGTCCAGTTGGATTGGCGAAGAATCTTCGTGACGTGTTTCCAGAATTTGTTGTACCCGATCGTTGCTTGACAGTATCGACCTGTATTCCAATTTTATCTTTAAGCTCTCGTTTTTTCAATTCTTTTCTGGCTTCTTGTATTGGACGAGTATTTGAGTCGACTCTTCCTCATTTAAATTCAATGTTGTAGGTTACATGCAGAAGACACTTGATACGAGCATAGAGTGGTGAAATGCCGAATTTCAGTGCTTCTTCATTTACGGGCTTGGATTGAAATTCTTCAAATTTTTTTCATTTTTGATTGCCAATGAAACAACCAGTGGCACCTGGTGGCACCTAGAATTGATTTAGGTTTCAAGAGTAGGTATTTAGCAACACGTTGGTGGTAGTCTTCCACAATAGGCAAATGTAGCTTAACTTGCAGGTCTACGAATATGAAGGAATACTATGAGGGAAGAAAAAGAAGTTGCTTGGGGCTAGATCTGGTGATTAAGGCGGATGGTCAAGCAGTTCAAACCGTAATTCATGGATTTTCACCATGGCAACCGCTGAGGTGTGAGACGGCGCGTTGTCTTGGTGAAACAGGATTTTCTTTTTCTGCAAATGTGGCCGTTTTTCCGCAATTTCTGCCTTCAGCTTGGCAAGTAATGATGCGTAGTATGCTCCTGTAATGGTTTTTCCTTTTTGAAGTCTAACTCCTTTACTATCCCAAAAAACAGTCCCCATCACTTTCCCAGTCGAAGAAACAGTTTTTGCTTTTTTTTTTAGCCGGCTCGCCCTTTGCAGTCCACTGTTTTGACTGAATTTTTGTTTCGGGCGTATAATGGTGTATCCAAGTTTCATATACAGTAATTAATGGGCTCCAAAACTCAGATTTATTGCGCCTAAACTGCGCCAACAGAGCGTTGGAAATATTCATTCGAATACGTATTTTGTCTAACGTAAGCAAACGTGGCACCCAACGCGCCTAAAACTTGATTTAATATGCAACAAACACGGTCTTTGGACATTTTCGTAACCTCTACTATCTCTCTCACTTTAATTCGGCGGTCGTCTAACACCATTTGGTGAACTTTAGCAATGTTATCGTCAGTGGTTGCAGTTTTTGGACGTCCCGAACGTTCATCATCTCCCAAGCTCCTACGGCCACGTTTAAATTGAGCTGCCCAAAATTTCACTGTGGTAAATGATGGTGCAGAGTATACATATACACAGAGTCCAACTCATTTTTGATTTGAATAGGCGTATTGCCTTTCAAAAACAAGAATTTAATAACATCTCGATACTCAATTTTTTCCATTTTCACAAGAAACACTCACATCGACTCACTCAAACGACTGTCAACTAAAAACTGCGCGTCCAAAATGACTGAAACTTCGGTAAGTAACTGTCAAAAGTTGCACAACTAGCATTCACTAGCTCTTATTGACGAGTGCCGCTATCTTTACGTTGCGGTCGGAAACTTTTCAGACAACTCTCGTACAAATGATACATTTGCCATAGCTATAGAAAAAAAAAACCAGCAGTTGTATTACAACTTTTCTTTCTGATTTTATTGTAGGTTGTATTCTAGAATTTAGAAATATCATTGGACAATGCATAGGTGGCTTGTTGCAAATTTGACTTTTTTCCGCCAAATTCCCAGTGTGCGCCGCAACAGGAAAAACCCATGCTTCACAGTGGGTTTTGTGTATCGTAAATTGAACTCCTCACCTTCTGGACGACTAACAAACTGTGTACCGTCCATTCCAAACAGACTCATTTTAGTTTTGTCACTCCATAATACATTTCGCCACTGCTTTATTGCTTGGGAGGGATTGTGCGGCAGATCCACGTCTTTGGAGGACATGAACGGGTTCGCCTTTTTTTGTCTCTGGTGGACATCTTAGGCGGACGTCCTCTGGCCTCAGGAAGGTTTTCGGATTGCAAAGCGTTGAATACCATCGTCGAAGACCACTTCATTGCATTTGCAATGTTTCGTATGTATCCACCCTGGCTACGTAATACGAAAATGCTTTGCATGTTGAGCTTCAGTGCAGTGTTTATTTCTGCCCATAGTATCCTTTATTAAAAATTGTAATATTTAATTAAATAACTCTAAAACATCGGAACACTATTTAGCAAATACAACTTACCAATTTGTCTCCTTGAAATTTACTGGGACTGTTCCTATTTTTCTGTGATCTGTCTCACTAGCTATAAAGAACCATTTGTTTGATTACATTGTGTGTATGCGAGCAAGCTGAACACCCGCGTAAGTGGTCGACAGCTGTGGAACAACTTACGCGGCATAAGTATTGGCAAGGCAAAGTGTAATTTGGCAGATAGTAATGACAGCATTGATTGCAATTCCCTAAACCGGAATTTCTTGTCTCGGTTGTTGTTGTTACTGTCGAGCCTGGCTGTTAATCATCAAAGTGTTAATAGTTTTGGTTTTAAATCGGTCGATAGTGCTGATGTGGTAGAAAGTATACTCTCGATAAAGTCAAATGCCATTGGGTTAGACAAATTGCACCCTATATTTCTAAAGCTACTCTTACCAATCATACTGCCTTTTATCACCTTCATTTTTAACACTATTTTGACAAAAGAAGAAGTTGGCGAAAATTATCCAACGATTTTGAACGTATTTTGCAAAAACAGATGAGCACTCTTAAAAATAATAACATGCTCACACCAATGTAATCTGGTTTTCGTGCGAAGTTGTATTACCGTATTACCGCCCTGTTGAGTGTTACCGACGATATACGACAAGCATTAGATGAAGCAAAAGTAACTTTCTTGGTGCTCCTAGACTTTTCCAAGGCACTTGACATGGTTGATCACAATATCTTATGTAAAAGGCTCATTCGACAATATAACTTTTCATCAGGTGCAGTAAAGTTAATTACATCCTACTTAAACAACAGAATGCAATCAGTTCAACTCAATGACAATGTATCCGATTTTCTTCCAACTGTTAGTGGTGTCCCTCAAAGTTCTATACTTGGCCCCCTATTGTTCTCGTTATATGAAAATGAGCTTCCATCCATTATAAACAACTGTTTCTCACATATGTATGCTGATGATGTTCAAATATATATGTGCTGTCCACTTGGTTTAACTGAGAACGGAGTTTGCTCTATCAATGAAGATCTAACGGATTTTCTTTAAACGCTAAGAAACTAAGAAACTTTAAACTGGATCTTTCGTATTTTCCACGTATTTTGTTGAAAAGCTCCGAAATAGATTATGTTGAGACTGCAAAGTACTCGTATCTTGGGGTCATTCTTAATCGCAAGTTAACTTGGGAAAATCACATCAGTACTGCTATTGGAAAGGTATATGGGGTGTTACGTAAGATATGGGTAACACAGTCGTTTACTCCAACTAAAACGCGCTTGAATACGTTATGTTTTTGGGCTACGTAAATATGACAGAGTAAGTAGTTATTCTTTTCGTTTGCTTGACGTGTCTTTTCAGAGTTATCTCAAGTTTTGAAGTCTAGCCCTGCTATCGGATAGTCTCGTAATACGTCAACCATTATACTTATAACAAAAGACTCGATTTGCCTCTTCGCACAGGTCTGGTCAATTAATTCAACCCCAATACACACCCCTTACATCAGAGCGTCAATTTTTCGTAAATTCAGTCTGATTGTGGAATTCACTATTTCTCTAGGAATTACGCATCTATTTCTCTAATTTGTAAAAAAATTTTTCAAAGCAATTAATACATAATTACGAGTATTATGAATTTTAATCTACGATGGTTTCCGACCGCAACGTATAGATAGCGGTACTCGTCAATAAAAGCTAGTGAATGCTAGTTGTGCAACTTTTGACAGTTACTTACCGAAGTTTCAGTCATTTTGGACGCGCAGTTTTTAGTTGACAGTCGTTTGAGTGAGTCGATGTGAGTGTTTCTTGTGAAAATGGAAAAAATTGAGTATCGAGCTGTTATTAAATTCTTGTTTTTGAAAGACAATACGCCTATTCAAATCAAAAATGAGTTGGACTCAGTGTATATGTATACTCTGCACCATCATCTACCACAGTGAAATTTTCGACAGCTGAATTTAAACGTGGCCGTAAGAGCTTGGGAGATGATGAACGTTTGGGACGTTCAAAAACTGCAACCACTGACGATAGCATTGCTAAAGTTCACCAAATGGTGTTAGACGAGCGCCGAATTAAAGTGAGAGAGATAGTAGAGGTTATGAAAATGTACAAAGACCGTGTTTGTTGCATATTAAATCAAGGTTTAGGCGCGTTGGGTGCCACGTTTGCTTACGTTAGACCAAAAACGTATTCGAATGAACATTTCCAACGCTCTGTTGCCTAAATTGCGCCAGGCGCAATAAATCCGAGTTTTGGCGCCGATTAATTACTGTATATGAAACTTGGATACACCATTATACGCCCGAAACAAAAATTCAGTCAAAACAGTGGACTGCAAAGAGCGAGCCGGCTCCAAAAAAAGCAAAAACTGTTTCTTCGGCTGGGAAAGTGATGGGGACTGTTTTTTGGGATAGTAAAGGAGTTATCAATTATCTTCAAAAAGGAAAAACCATTACAGGAGCATACTACGAATGATTACTTGCCAAGCAGAAGGCAGAAATTGCGGAAAAACGGCCACATTTGCAGAAAAAGAAAACCCTGTTTCACCAAGACAACGCGCCGTCTCACACCTCAGCGGTTGCCATGGCGAAAATCCATGAATTACGGTTTGAACTGCTTGACCATCCGCCTTATTCACCAGACCTAGCCCCAAGCGACTTCTTTTTGTTCCCTCATCTAAAAACTGCGCTCGGAGGACAGAGATTTTCGTCAAAGGAGGAGGCAATCACCTTCGTGAACAATTTTTTTGCAGAGAAAAACGCCAAGTACCATTTGGACGGGTTAGAGAGATGGGAGCATCAGTGGGAGAAGTGTGTAGAGTTACAAGGAGACTATGTAGAAAAAAAAAAAAATTTCCTATATCATTGTTCGGTCGGAAACGTTTCAGATAACCCTCGTATGCCTATATAAATTTTATTTTTTGTTAAATTTTAAGTTGGTACAACTACTCTACTAGTTTTCATTGTTCTTAATTAGATTTTCACTATCTTATAAGATATTGTATCTCAAAGCATTACAAATAAATAAATAAATAAATTGTTTTCATTTCATTCAATCAAAGCAGTCGCCTTGCACGATATCATTGGAAAGTAATAACTGTTCCTACTCGTATTAATTTGGTCATAGCTGTATGTATAGCAGTGTCTCTTTAATCCTGAATCAAACTCACAAGTCTTTTCATATTTTCCGACGATATCTGAAATTGTGATGACCTGTAGGTAATGCTCCTAGTTTTTAGAGTCATTCTTAAATATTTGTTATGCCTACATAGCCGGTGGGTCACACAAAACATTCACAAGTGGCCACGTGCACCACGGGTGGGTGACGGTCTAGATATTTTTGCAACTAAGTTTTTTAAGTGGCTTGCTGATAAAATGTTTTTTTTTTTCTTGTTCTGGAACCTAGTTAACCACCTTCTTTGCAGAAAAAAAAAATCGAAAATCACTTATTTGCAAAACTTTTACTTTTATTGTTGTTTTATTTCAGGTAGTACAAACTCTTGTTATTTTACCTTATATGATACATATTAAATAAAGAAAAAAAGACTAATGAATTCAAAAATAAAACATAATAATATTAGGAAAAGCAAAATGTGGGATTTCCCTCGCATGAACCACAGTAAGTTGAAACCTTTTTTGCCTTTTTTCATAGCCACGTTTCTTCCTTCGCTTATTGAAATTTCATTGTAGCAATTGTTACAACGTTTTCGTGTCCTTCGATTGGTGGTATCCCTGGTTTCCAATTTCTGTAGCTCATGCTTATTAGAGCTTGATGGTCTATAAATTTCTAGCCCACAAATTGAACTATTGGCCAACGCATTTACGACAGATGTTGAAAGGAGATATTCAAATGATATCTTGTTATATCCCCTGTTCACTTTTGCACTCAACATCAATACTTCCCTCTTGTCTTTCCATTTTGAGACAACAATACCAGAAGACTAATTTTTATTTCTCCTGAATTAATTTCATTTCTCCTGAGCTTGGCTAGAGTAAGCCTTTTTGGATTCCCAGTTCTATTTTTCTGAAGCGTTCCGATAAGGT
Source organism: Volucella bombylans (assembly GCA_949129095.1). NCBI lineage: Eukaryota > Metazoa > Arthropoda > Insecta > Diptera > Syrphidae > Volucella > Volucella bombylans. The sequence goes on from OX422144.1 coordinate 158,187,098, forward strand.
GTGTTTGATCAATTAGAAATTTCGCAAGCAAAACCGAAGTGTAGAGGTTGTCTGCAGCAATTGTTCTTTCTTGATCCAAATATTTTTCTGCCAGATCTTTACTTTTTGGGTGCTGTGAGAAGTTGAAGGAGTTGGTTTCCCTCGTTGGTTGCGTGAGTAATTCTTCCCTGCCTATACGAGTATAGAGCTTGTATACGTGTAACCACTAGGGCCACAAAGCTTGTAGACTTTAACCCCAATCCGCTTATTTAGCCCAGCCGGTCAGTTCTTATGCTTGAGTTGTCCGCAAAATGAACGAACTTCAACAGCAACTGAAATCTGTTTCGGGACAGACATTATGTCAGGGACAAAAGTGTCTTATAAAATTTGTTCATACTCCAATATAAAGATATAGAAGGGTACTCGTATTTCACTATACCCATATACATCACCAGACCTAACAACTTTTTCATTTCAGGGACACAAGTGTCCTTCCTTGTTTTTGTCCTTGAATTTCTGGTGATAACATTATTTCCTATAAAGTTGCTTGCATTGAGATTGGTCTGGGTCACAATTAGTATATATACATCTTCGGTTACCATAAATGAGAAAAATCTATAGGCTTCAATGTTGAAATATTTGTATGAGATGTGCTGGGAGTGGCTGACGGCTCAAAAATAAATTGTTTTAGTGAAATTTTTGTAACACTAACCCATTCATGTGAAAATGTTGCTGTAGACGTCGATGGAAGGTCAGGTTCATCTTCAGACTCAGACTCAGAGCCATACAGCATTATATTTGAATTAGAATCGCTAGGACCAGCCACTGATGGAACATATTCGTCCGAATCTGAAGCTTCAAAATCATCATTTTCGTTTTCAGATCCTCTCCGTCCATAAAAAATGCTACTTATTCTGTAACAAAGCTGTTCCTGTAGACGGATGCGATCATTTTTATTTCCATTTTTCGAGTATTCAGAAGAAGATTGTCATGGTTAACTACTGAAACAAAATAAAACCAAGTACAATAGATACACTGCTATGCACTTGAATAAGGACAAGCATTTTCAAATAATATGCAACTATCATTTCACATACTATCAGATCATACAGGGACTTTAAATAATTTAAGGGGGGGAGAGGTTAATTCGTACAAAAAAAGGCATGTTTTTGTGAATTTTTTGTGACGATACAGTTAAAATCTCTTTATTAAAACCAATAGTAGATTAAAGTATGACATTTGAAGAATATTGTATAAAATTTTCACGAAGAAATATTAAAAACTACGGCATGGCAGCAATTATTCGGACGTGTCTCGGAAAAAAGTAGAATTGCGGTGCCCCTCATAACTGACCCCAGGTGACGCTGGGAGGATTTTTCAAAATTTAAATTTTTCACTTTTTTGGAATACTTTGAAGGGAAAAACGCGATTTATTGCGAACAAAGTCGGCTATTTTGTTATTGTAAAATAAAAATTATTAATAAATTTGAAAAAAACTCGCCAGCGTTACTTAGTTTATTTAATTATGTACAGAAATAGTGTTCAAAATTTCAAAAGGATCGGTGCAGTAGTTTTGAAGTTATGAGGGGCACCGACTTTGAAAACCTGAGTTGTGGGGAAAACTCTTTAATGAAAACGGAGCTAAAATGATGCGAAAATAGGAATGCACGTGTACGTCGATAGAATATTTACTGCTACACTAAATTGTATACTTTACACTGACAAAATATACAGTACAGGTATAAGGAGGTTTGTGCTTAAGTCGAAATTTCTATAAATAGATCTGGGGGGTAAGATTAAGTATTATATAGAGAGCGAAACATCTGCCAGGTAACAATAGCTCGCTCTGGTCGGGGAGGTATTAAAATCCGATATGTATAAAAATACTCGTAACTTCGTCAATTTTGCTCCAATCGACTTGAAATTTTGACACAATATTCTTAAGATATTATGCATTCAACTAAAAAAATATTAATACCTTACCCTCCCTTAAGGATATTTCGCCCCAGGTTGTGTTGATGGCGTCTGTTAATGCCTATATGTCTTGAAATTGTCTCCCAGAATCGTATACCTTTCATGTCATCCATCCCCATACATTCTCGATTATATTGAGATCGGGAGAATAAGGGGGCCACTCCATTAAAGTTACGTTATGCTTCTGAATCCAGCTTTTTACCGCTCGAGCTGTGTGGATTGGGGAATTATGCTGCTGAAAATCGACTGCAGTCGTCCGAAAAAACTGGTTATGTTAGGAAACGCTTTCTCGAGCAAGCCTTTATGATTGGTTGTATTCATTTTGGAAGACACAAATTGTAGTTGGCGTGTTCCATAACATGAGATGGCATCCCATATCATAACACCTTTCTCACGGCTATGGTGGCGGGACAGGAAGTATTCTTCCTTTCGAACATCGTGAAAATAAAAATTAAAACCATCAGGTCCATCTAAATTGAAACGTTTTTCATTCGAAACAACGACGGGGTATGCCACTCGTTCTCCCAAATCATGTGTTTTCGAGTAAAATCTTCAAGAGAACGTTTACGTTGGCTGTTAAGCGGTCTTTTTTTCTTTAATTTTAATCAGTGTCAACACTTGCTTTTAATTTTAAATTTGAACTAATTATGGAAGCAGAACAATGTGAAAGTTATTTTTTTGGTCCGCCCTTTCATATTGTTTCCATAGTTTGAACTATTTCTAAGCAAATTGCATACTACACTCTTGCTTTCTCAAATTTTTTTAGCAATTTTTCTGTAGTTGAGATTACACTCTTTATAAGCAATTATTTTGCATTTTTTTTCTGATCTAAGAGCTTTACCGCGGCCCATTTTTTTTTATATTTAAAAGGAATATTTGACCACAAAAAACTCGCTTCAGCACGTGGCTTATTACTCATAATGAAGAAATCACACCTGTGCATGCAAAAATGTAACACATTCTCACCATGTTCAAAGCAAAATTTGAAAGAAATTTTGCCGGTAAATCTTCGACGTCCCTCTCTTATCTCTAAAATTCGCCAATATTGTCTACGTCATAAAACAGCAAAGCACATGACAATAGCAACAAACGATTAAGAGAAAAATAAAAATGTTTGTCCCTATTCAAGTGCATGGCAGTCTATTATTTTAAAGCTGGGGATTTGACGATTATGCGGCATACAAACTCTAAGCTGAATGAAGTATTTTCATACCATGTTTACTTCAGAAGCAATTTCCTTACGTAAGGTAAGCATATAATCTATTCTAGGTGACTACTCCGAATGCGTAGAATTGAAGTGAAGATGAAATTGATTGATTCCTCTGCACTTGGTAATGTATGCTTCAATGGATGGTTGTCTGGTGAAATGAAACATCGCCTTATGGAAGCTAAAGCGAAAAAAAAGCGGCTGAATTATGAACATCTGTGGGTTCGAAATGGAAAAATAATGATGAGACGGGAGACAGGATCAGAAGTTAAATTCATCAGGAGTCTCGCTGATCTCTAACAATTAAGAACCTAATAATACAAATAAAAAATAAAAATTCTAGATGATGTAAACATAATCGATCCTGAATATGTGAACCTGGGCAATGAAATTTGTGTTGGATCTCAATTCTGTAACTCCCCTAAAGACTTCACGATTTTTCATCAAAACATTAGAAGTTTAAGAGCGAATTTTGATACTTTTTGTGCTTATTTAGATACTAATTGCTTAAGTGTAATTCCTCAAATTGTGGTTTTGACAGAAATCTGGGTATTTAAAAATGAAATTAATAAATATTCTCTACCGGGTTATTATAGTAGGCCAACTATCTGCACAAATCAGCACGTCTTCATGGAAGGTAAATCAACGACCACTAACCTAACAGAGTTCATCTCTAGGACTCTTCATGCTTTAGAAGACGGTGATGAAGTCGATTCAATTTCCACAGATTTCAGCAAGGCATTCGATAAAATTTCTCACCAACTTATCATCTTTAAACTAAAAAAACTCCTATTTAGAAGACCGAGAATACAGGGTCATCTTCAGATCTTCAATATCCGAACCTATTAAAGCAACATCTGGTGTCCCTCAGGGTAGTCACCTTTGTCCAATCATCTTTATCCTCACAATTAATGATATAAATTTAATTTTAACGAACTCTAATCTTTCTATTTTCGCTGATGACATGAGAATTTCCAAAGTCATCTCATTGCCTTCTGACTCCCATTGCCTGCAAGATGACTTGAATAAGTTTTCGGTATGGTGCAAGCAAAACTTTTTGGAGCTTAATGGCAGCAAATGCCAAACGATAACCTATTCCCGTAAACGTCTACCTCCCCCTACAAGAAACTACTTCATCTGCGATGAGCCTATTCCTTCCACTACCCAAGTACGGGATCTAGGTATAATTTGTGATAGAGAATTGAATTTCGACTCACATATTGACAGCATTATAAATAAAGCTAACTCTTCACTCGGCTTTATCAAACGCTGGTCAAAAGAATTTTCCAACCCTTACGTTACAAAGTCCCTGTACATTACTTTTGTAAGGCCTCTTCTCGAATATTGCAGCCAAGTTTGGACACCCTATAAACTAACCCACATTCAAAGAATAGAAGCAGTCCAACGCAGGTTTATCCGTTTTGCACTTCGCGGTCTACCTTGGGCCGATCCATATGGACCCCCCTATGAAAATAGGCTAAAACTAATTAGCATGCATAGTCTAAAAAAACGTCGTGAAGTCGCTGATGTACTTTTTATCCACCAGTTACTGACTGGAAATATCGACTGCTCGATAATAACGCAAAATATTGCATTCACTCCCAATCCCCGTAATCTAAGATCTGTCCCACTCTTCCTGATCCGAACTCACCGCACCAACTACGGTCACTTTGAACCCATATCCAGAATGTTGCATATAACGAACAACTACGCCGAAGTCTTTGACCTAAATAGCAGCAAACAAGAAATAAAAACAGCGCTGCTCAATATGCCACTCCCTTAACATCTCCCCCGTCCACCATTTCTCCTCGCCCCATTAGGTTAAGTATATCTTTGTTAGTTTTTAAGTCTAGTTTTAAGTTTGGCTTGTTAATAAGCTTAATAAAGTTGTCCGGGATAGACCCGGGCCAATAATATTCATATCCGAAGTGCAATGATAAATATGCGGCGGGTGGTACAGTGGTTTTTGTGAAAAATGAATTTAAAGATGATATTGAGTGATTTACCCCAGATATGGAGAGTGCCGATTGCGTTGCTGTAAAATTAAAAATTGGTAAGAAATCCTTGTTTCTCGTGTGTGTTTACCGGCTCCAGTTTGTAGAAGTAGATGTGTTTCTTAGGGAACTCGAAAGTCTAACTTTAAAATCCAGTTCTAACTTTCCAAAATCCTGTGATAATTATATGTTCTTGCTTTCGTCAATGGGCTATCAGTCGTTCGTTAATATTCCAATAAGGGTGACTGAGAATACATCTATGTACCTGCATTGATCATATTTTTCTTAAGTCAAAAAACAAGCTTAATGCGCAACCCTTTGTCTTAGAGCTTAATATTACTGATCATTCGGCTAACGGTATCGCTCTAAAGAATTTTGTGAATGAAAGTGAGTGCGTCAAAAATTGTTAGCGAAGACATTAAAAAAATTAATTTCGCAAAACTTAATCGGCTCTTAGATCGGGAAACCTGGACTTCAGTTTACAATTGTGTCTGCCCGTCGGAGGCCTGTTTTTTGTTCTAGAAAAAAATAAATAGTTATTTTGAAATTTGTTCTAGTAGGACTGAAAAATGAACACCGTAGATTACGGAAGCAATATGCAAAAAAAAAAGGAAAAAAATAGGTGTTACTCAATGAATAGGAACAAGTTAAATCAGTCCTCAATAAAACAAAAGTACAAACAATTACAATTGAATGTGCGCAGCCTCATAGCTGAATAGAGGTTAGAATACTATAGGCATAAATTTGTGGATAACAGATCCAACCCCAGAGAGCAATGGCGTATAGTCAATAATATTCTAGGAAATGACCAGAAGAGTGATAAACTAATAATCGAAAAACTTAGAGATAGGAATAATAATACCAATGAGGAATTGTGCGACGAATTTAACTCCTTCTTTAGAAATGCGGCTAAAAATGCTAAGCCAGATATTGCAGTGAAGCTAAATAAAACAAATGCGAAGTTCTTGACAGATAAATCCACCTCATGTTCATTTTTCTTCAGTCCGATAACGCAGAGCTGCTTTCCGTAATTAACATTCTTAAGGCAAAAAAAATCATGTGGAATAGATGAAATAAGTAGTCTGGCGATTAAAAAGATCGGAAAAGCTATTTTAAGTCCTTTGGCATTTTTAATAAACAAGAGCTTCGAAGACGGGAAATTTCCTGATGCTCTAAAAACAAATATCGTTATTCCAATTTTTAAAAAAGAAGACCCTACTGAACCGAATAACTATAGGCCTATATCTTTACTATCTGTCTTCTCAAAAATATTTGTAAATAAAATGATAAGGTTCCTATCAAAAACTAGTTTTTTCAGTAAATTCCAATATGGCTTTATATATAGTGCATTAGATAAAAACCAAAAGTCAGTTGGCATATTTCTTGATCTAACAAAGGCCTTTGATTTAGTGAACCATGAAATATTGCTGCAAAAACTGTTCAACGCTGGGTTCAGAGGAAACATTATTGAATGGTTCAAATCATTCTTGACTAGCAGAATACAAACGGTGAATATAAATGGAGTGATGAGTGGAGAAGAATATTGGTGTTCCACAGGGTTCGGCCCTTGGACCAATACTGTTTCTAATCTACGTTAACTCCATTTTTAACCTACCACTTAAGGGTCATTTAATAGGCTATGCGGATGACCTTGCTCTATCCTATTTAGGGAAAGTTACGATGCATATAAAAAGCGAACTGACAGCTGATCTCCATCTGCTTGGAATTTGGCTGAACTATCACCAAATGGTCCTTAGTAATAAGTCCAAGGCTATGTGTTTTTCATTGTCTAATTGTCGCGTACAGATTGAGGATATTCGTTGTCATCACCAATAATGCGATAGCGTGCGTTGTTCGGAACAATGTTTTGTACTAGATTTTGTAGAAGAATTGAAATCTCTTGGAGTTTTAATAGACAGCAGATTGTGCTGGAAGCCACATATTGCGTCAGTAAAAAAGTTGCTATATATCGCCATGAACAAAATGTACTATCTACGTAAACTTGTACCACATAGTCTGCTTTTAACTATTTACTATGCACTGGTTCATTCAAGCCTAGAGTATGATCTTGTTTATTGGGGTAGCGCGTATATGACAAAATTGATGCCCATTGTCATAGCACAAAAATAACAAGTCCGAACACTCACTGCCTTTACTTCAATCAGCGAAAATACTCCCTCTACGGTATCTTTATATTTACAAAGCACTAAAAGTGTTCTTCATTAGGAGTGGTAATATTGGTTACAGAAGAGGTGATGTGTACTTGCTTAGAAATAGGAACACTGTGGTCGTCCCAATAGTCAACAAAGAGCACTGTAGGCGTTTTTTTAATTCCATTGCACCATTCATATTCAACAAACTGCCGTCGGAACTATAGAGTCAAATTACACACGGTTTCAGGTTTCTTAAAAAGCTCAAAATTTGGCTGCTATCTAGGTCTGAGGTGGAGACACTTTTACAAGTTACGATTTAGTCAACTGTACTAAATATTTCCATTGCAACTTTCATTCTCATTCATCATATCTCGTTCAATTCATTTTTCTATTTCGACTCCCACCTCAACTTTTTCCGCTATTTCGCTTAGTGAATGTCATAAACTGCGTTTTTTCTCCTTTTCTTTCGGCTTTTAAACTTAATTCCGTGATATAAACTTATTGCTAAACAACACTCTTGTCACTGGTCTCCTATTTGGCCACAAAGTGTGTTTTTTAAATATTTTAAATACCTAGGTTTTCTCTTCTTCTTTTTTTTCTAGAAGTAAATTTTGTGCAAAATAAAATTGTAAATTGTAGGTATTTAATAATAATTATTTTTATATTATAGAATGTAAGAAACTGAATAAATTGAACTGAATTGAAAGGCATTGGCATTACGATGGCCGGTTAAACCCAGGAATAGTTACAAAGTTTTGTTTTGCAGTGAGGTAATTTTTAATATTTTTAAGAGCATACTGTCTACTGGAAAGTTTGAGAAAGTATGTACTTGTAATATCACAATTCAATTACTTTTCTGCCGACTTCGAAAAAAAAAAGAAAAAAACACCTTTGACCCACGATAAGCGTCTATCAACAAATCTCACGTGCCATTCAAAATGCGTTGAATTTGCAGTTCCTAGATTCCTTGTTACTATGAATTATAATTCCTATAAATAATAGATGTACACGAATACATGCACACAGATGTCAGAATACAGAAAAAGTTGATTTAATATAAAAAACCGGTAGACATCATTCAAAGTTCGGCTGTCGAATTTCAACACAACGCTGTCAAAATCTCCCTTATCATTCGGCAGGACTTTCTGACCTTGTATTTGTAGCACACAATTCTTATTACACCAAAGGCGTCTTCCCAAATCCACGGAGAAGAGAAAAGGTTACAAGGTTTGCCTTTAAATGGCAACGAATCGCCATCATGTTTATTCAGGTGCCTTTTTTCTTGTTATTTTTTTCTCCCATAACATGAGCAAATTAAAAAAAGAACACCTTCGCAGAATCGGATTTCCTTTTAAATTTTTAAAACGGTGGCCACGAGTACTTCGAAAAAAGCGAAAAATATAAAAAATGCTGGCACAGAATTTACAATAAACAAGTGGGCTTACGTATTTCCTTTAAATGTTTTTTTTTGCTCTATTTAAACACAACTTCAATCGAGGCTGGCAAGGACTTGAGGTAATATTGTACTGATAAATGTGTTTTAATTTTTACTGAGCTTTCGCATTTTAACATGGTGTACTCGTAACGACGACGAGTATGTACAGTAATTCAGTATCCCTAGCAGCCTATGATTTATATATGAATTTTTGTAAATACAAATAGACACATTTGTGGGAGATGATAAACGAATTATCTTCGCAAGAATCATAATGATGATTGGGGAAGATTATAAAGAAAAGCATAACAATATTCTTGTTTAAGAATTAAAATTGACTGAAATTTTTTTTCGAAAAATGTATGGAAAAATGTAATATTAGCGTTGAAGATAGAAAACCACTTAATCACTTGCTAGGTATCTGCAAAAAGTGCTATTATTTTTTGTGGAATACCTTCGTATACCTATCGTATACTTGACAGGGAACCAAATGGAAATATTGCCCTAAAATAAACCGCAGTGTCAATATAGCCGACGCAGGGGGTTTCAGACTGAAATGCTGTTTGTTTGTGATCAACTATTGAATCCAGGTGTCCTAGGCTAAATACTTCCCATGACTATTTATGCTGCATCTTTACGCACTCAAATACTTTACTTCCGCTTTAAGTCATTTAAATACTGCCCCGTATGTACTTGGGGTTCAACCAATAAACTTCTACATCCAGGTCACATGCTAGATGCCTCCATTTACGCACGTCGAGATGGCAGTGGATTTGAAAATTTTCTGAATCCGAGCTCTTGTGTTCATTATTCACTTTATTTGTCCCAATCATCGTAGTCGTTTTGTTTGTTTACTTCATATACGAGGAAAGTTCGTTGTTGTGTTCTTTCTTCCAATCACTGAAGTTCACCCGAATAACTTTTCGTCAAAACAACATGAGGGTCCTCATCCATTCTTGACAAAGAGTATCCTTCTGCATCAGAGAGGAAGAGGGTTGTCCGAACAATGATACAAGACATTTTTTCTCATATTTTTTTTTATTTGTCTACATAGTCTCCCTGTAACTCTACACACTTCTCCCAGCGATGCTCCCATCTCTCTAACCCGTCCAAATGGTACTTGGCGTTTTTCTTTGCAAAATAATTGTTCACGAAGGTGATTGCCTCCTCATTTGATGAAAATCTCTGTCCTCCGAGCGCAGTTTTTAGATGAGGGAACGAAAAGAAGTCGCTTGGGGCTAGGTCTGGTGAATAAGGCGGATGGTCAAGCAGTTCAAACCGTAATTCATGGATTTTCGCCATGGCAACCGCTGAGGTGTGAGACGGCGCGTTGTTCTTGGTGAAACAGGATTTTCTTTTTCTGCAAATGTGGCCGTTTTCCCGCAATTTCTGCCTTCTGCTTGGCAAGTAATGATTCGTAGTATGCTCCTGTAATGTTTTTTTCCTTTTTGAAGACAATCGATTAAGATAACTCCTTTACTATGCCAAAAAACAGTCACCATCACTTTCCCAGCCGAAGAAACCGTTTTTGTTCTTTTGGAGCCGGCTCGCCCTTTGCAGTCCACTGTTTTGACTGAATTTTTGTTTCGGGCGTATAATGGTGTATCCAAGTTTCATCTACAGTAATTAATCGGCGCCAAAACTCGAATTTATTGCGCCTAAACTGCGCCAACAGAGCATTGGAAATGTTCATTCTAACACGCTTTTGGTCTTTTGGCTCTCTCATGCTTAAAACTTGATTTAATATGTAACAAACACGTTCTTTGAACATATTCATAACCTCTACTATCTCTCTTACTTTAATTCGGCGGTCGTCTAACACTATTTGGTGAACTTTAGCAATGTTATCGTCAGTGGTTGCAGTTTTTGGACGTCCCGAACGTTCATCATCTGCCAAGCTCTTACGGCCACGTTTAAATTGAGCTGCCCAAAATTTCACTGTGGTAAATGATGGTGCAGAGTCCCCATACACAGAGTCCGACTCATTTTTGATTTGCGTAGGCGTATTGCCATTCAAAAACAAGAATTTAATAACAGCTCGATACTCATTTTTTTTCCATTTTCACAAAAAACACTCACATCGACTCACTCAAACGACTGTCAACTAAAAACTGCGCAATCCAAAATGACTGAAACTTCGTTAAGTAACTGTCAACAGATGCACAATTAGCATTCATTAGCTTTTATTGACGAGTGCCGCTATCTTTACATTGCGGTCGGAATCTTTTCAGTATTTGGCATAACACTGCATTATCTTCTGTTACCTAGGTTGGGCTGCCATCTTATAGACGGCGCCGTAAAGTGTTTGAATATTCGGTTGTAAACTTCAAGTACTTTTGAAAAAAAAAAACCCCATACGAAAAAACCCAACAAGAAAGTTAGTCCAATGAACTACTACGCGCACCGATTGATGATTACACATTATCAGGACAACTATATCCTTCAATATCGTCAGCTGTACCATCAATACGTTGAGGATATGTACGCTAAGATCGAAAGCGAACGTTTGCTATATCGGGAGTCCTCGGAATATACAGGAATACATAAAAGATGCGATGACTTACGTGCGTCATTACGGTCGTCCTGATTTTATTACTACATTTACACGTAATCCAAATTGGGAGGAAATACAAACCAGGCCAACAATCAATGCATCACCATGATATCACTGCACGTGATCATTGAATGATTTAATTGTAAAACATTCGGTTTTCGGCAACACACCATGTTGGCTGTATTCGATTGAGTGGCAAAAGCGTGGGATGCCCCACGCTCACATTTTACCAATCAATTGGTCAATTTACATCAATTGACCAAGAATTGTTTAGTATTGTCACATGATCCACGGACCCTGTGGTACTTTAAACATGACATCGCCATGCATGGAAAATGGAAAATGCAAGAAGCGTTTCCCAAAGCAGTGTATTAATGATACGAGTACTATCACGGCCATCGACTGTTATCCATTGTATCGCCGCAGAAACGCTGAGAAAATTCGCAATGCGAATACAAATCTACAAATCTACAAATCTAATTGAAATTGATAATCAGTGGGTGGAACCACTCACCATTGCTTTCAAAAACGTATAAGGCTCATATTAATGTCGAGCTTTGCAGTTCCGAAAAGTCCATAGAGTACATTTGCAAATATGTTAATAAATGCAGTGATTTGGCCGTATTTGAAGTACAGAACGATACCAAATGGGTAGATACATAAGCAGCAACGAAGCGATCTGGCATATTCTAAGATTTTCCATACACGAAAGAGACCCTTCTGTGCAATATCTAGCAGTACGTCTTGAAAGCGGTCAACGTGTATATTTCACTGAAGAAAATGCACTCCAAAGAGCACTTGAGCCACCAAAAACTACACTGACACTGCATTTTTCACATTGTGCCAAAAACCTGATGTTTTCGGCCATTTTACAAAAACATTATTATATACCGATGTTCCACGCTATTTTACATGGAACAAATCAGGTAAAACATGGCAACCACGCAAACAAGGAGAACCAGATCCTTCAATCGCAGGTATATTCAAAGCCAAGACATTGGGACGACTTTATGCAGTACATCCAAAACAACGGGAATGGTTTTTTTTTTTTGCTTTTTTTGTTGGTGAATGTTCCCGGACCAACGTCTTTCGAATTTTTGCGATTAGTTAATGGCCGAGTGGTGAATACATATTAAGATGCATGTCCCGAGTTGCAATTGCTGGAAGACGACAATCATTGGGGTCCTGCTGATGCAGCGTTGACATCCACGACGAATAACATTCGTGAACTATTTGCAATAATATTTTGTGGGAAAAATACAAGAATCATATGACTGATGACATATTGCACCGAGTTAGACAAACAGACCAATGTCCAAATATAGATTACACGCCAGAGATGCATAATGATGCTTTAGTGCTGATCGCGGATTTATGCATTTTAATTTCAAATTTACCATTCACTCATTATGGTATGCCATCACCTGATCGCCCGGCCACCGACTTAGTTAACAGTGATTTGCAACGAGAAAAACAGTGTAACGACGTTGACTTAGCTACCTTTATTACGAATAATGAGCCATCACTGACAGCATTATGACATTACATTATTTTTCTTGGACGCACCATGTGGAACTGGTAAGACATTTTTAATATCGTTGATCTTTGCAAAGATACTGTCGCAACAAAAAATTGCAACAGGCATTGCTGCCACTTTGTTAGATGGTGGGCGAACGTCCCATTCAACATTTAAGCTGCCATTACACATTCATAACAAACCAAACGCAATATGTGACATTAAAGGCGGAATGGCTGCAGTGTTGCAAAGGAGTTCCATTATAATCTGGGATGAGTCCACTATGGCTCATAAACATTCACTCGAAGCATTACATAGAAATATGCTAGATTTGAACGGCAACAATAAACTTTTTGGTAGTACTGTCCTACGAGTACTACTGTCCTCGCTCTACTTTGCCGATGAGATTAACGCATGCTTAAAATAATCTTTTATATGACGAAATGTCGAAACACTTCGATTGACCATAAACATGCGAGTACAATTGCAAAACGATCTATCGGCACAAATATTTTCTGAACAATTACTGGCTCTTGGAAACGGTGAAATAGAACTGCATCCAAATACGCAATGCATCAAATTGCCAGACGATTTCTGCACTGCAGTTCAGACATAATATAAACTAATTGAGAGTGTCTTCCCGGATATACTCAATAATTACTTGGATCATAATTGGCTCAGTAATCGTGCTATTTTGGCAGCAAAAAATGTCGATGGTGACAAAATTAACTTCCAGATACAACAGTTGCTGCCGGGTGATCTGATGTCTTTTAAGTCAATCGACACCATTGTTGATGAAAACGAGGCCGTAAATTATCCAACAGAATTTTTAAATTCTCAGGATATACCAGGAATACCACCACACAATCTTCGGTTGAAGATTGGTTCATCGATTTTTCTACTGCGTAATTTGAGTCCACCTAGATTATGCGGTACGGTACACGTTTGGTCATCAAAAGGATCACCGGAAATGTCATTGAAGCAAACATTTTGGCTGGAATGTTTAAACACGTCCTGTTGTCACGTATCCTAATGATACCGTCAGAATCTCCAATACCATTCAAAAGGCTTCAATTCCCTATTCGTTTGGCTTTCGCGATGACTATAAACAAGTCTTAAGGCCAAACAATGTCCATTTGCGGATTGGACTTGCAAAATCCATGTTTCTCCCATGGGCAACTGCTCACGTGTGGGAAAACCATCGAATTTAGCAAAAAAACATGTCAACCAAAAATATTGTGCACCGATTAGCGCTTAATTAAATTCAAATTATTGTTATAATTCAACCTACATTACCATTATATTTACCTTAATTATAAAGAAAATTTAATTTTTATATGTTTGTAAATTATTCATTTATAAGAAACTGTACTTGAATATGGGATGAATGAAATGTAAAATTAAAAAAGAAAGAAAGACAAGTTTCCTTAGTTTACATCTTCCACCGCTGCCAGGTTGCTTATTAGTTGGATTTATATTTTTTGCAGGTACCGAAACAATAACATGTCTCCATCGAAATAATATGCCAAACCTTTATGCACAGTCAAATCTTGCAACAGCAAGGCGTTGCCGGGTAGGCTAGTAGTTTTATATAAAGACGATCTTGTTAGAATTAATAGCGGAGCCTATGCCGTTCTGTCTGAAATGTCAGTTTAGAATGTCCTTTTTTGTAGGCAGTATGTACTTCAACCAGAATCATCTTCGTTCTGAAGCAGCGATAGCCATGAGTGTTTCACCGTTTATTTCAATACCATCGGCATATGCAAGTAATTGGATGGACTCTTGAAAGATTGCACCTCTGAGCTTGGCGTGAGAATTTTGCGCAAAGTTTTCAAGAACAATGTTAAAGAGACCCCTTAACAGTGCGTCGCTTTAACTAAATCGTTTTTTGACATTGAAGGTCTTTGTGAAGTAGGGCGTCTTACACAATCAGGCGATTTTGACAGGAATACTGGGATTAGACCTTACTCTACTCATGTGTCATATAAGTGGCTCAGAAATAAAGTGAACCAAGTGCAGTTGAATTGTTTGAGGAAATATGACTCTGATCCATTCTGACATCTTTTTATTGTACGAGGCAATTTGATTAATTTGTTAATTAAATATTCTGTTAGCTAACATAAAACACACAAAACGGGCTTGGTTCACGTAATTTCTGAACCACTCATATGTAGTTCGTCCTTATAAGGACCATGATGCGGAAAGATACCATGAGCTGGTGTTGGCCGATCTGAAACTTATGGCTTTTTTTAAAAGATCTGCGAAAATTTGGGTTATGCTGGGCTTTACTATGCTGAAGCAATGCGGATATAGACTAATTAGGTCTACATATAGGATCTTTTAGGCGATGTTGAGGTGACTAATATCGTACTTCTATATTTTGTTTAAAAGGTATCAAGTTGGAATTAGAAATAATTGCCAAGCAACGTTGTCTTGGCTCAAAAATTTCTTGACTTCAAAAAAAAAAATAAAATAAAATACTCTGTATCCACGTTATAAACTTTACTATATTTGTCTATTGAATGCTAACTGACAAGTTCCAGCAGCTTTTTTAGACTTAGAATTAAGTTAAGATGTAGCTAACTTTATTTCGGATGGAATTATTGGTTATCATCGTTCATATTGATCGAGATATTCTATCAACACATCAACATATTGATTTTTTTCTCGTCGGTATACAGCTTAAAATTATGTTCTTCCACATATTCTTCACCGAATACTATTATGTTTCCTAGTTCTATTGGTCGTGTTTGCAGACTTTAGTTCGGGCTTGTGGAATTTATGTGCTCTTTTTCATTTTGATAAAATTTACGAACCTTAGTCCTGCAAAAGCATTTCTATATTTCCCTGACATTTCTATATTTCCGGTCATCATTTCCCTTATTTTTCATCATCTTTTTGTTGTTCAGTATTTGATATTGATATGTCGGGACAAGATCTCTTGAGAGATTAAAGGACACTCGATCGTCGCAGGCCTTGGCTATCTGTTTTGATTGTAGCCATCCGCCGTCAAATTTCTTCACAGTATTTCCTTATTTTTCGGAAGATCCGCAACTACAGTACACTGACTACAACAATATAGGGATCCAGCCAAACATTCATGATTCAAAAGAAGTGCCTTCTGGCCATGTGACTAATGACCTTGTGAATATTGAGATGAGCTCAGCGCACCGAAAATTTTTCCTCCCGCCGCGAGACATAGTGTGTTAGCCTGCCGGCCATCCTTTCCCACAGCGCCACCAAAGTTTCTTTCACTTCCTAGCTTTACGTTAAAGTTACCATGGACAACCTTGCGTCATACCTGGAGTACTGCTCGTGTAGTTTTAGATTGATGTGGGCAAGTTTAGTCTCGATACGAACGAACAATTAAGATTATTTGCCGTAGTCCAACTCCAGTGTGAAATCCGCATCTAAATAAGCGCTACTTTTGACGGTAGCAATCGCAGTAGTATAGGAGTACTCGTCTGTTACCACTGTTAATGGCCTAGTTCCGCGGTCTACTTAGGGACATAATATTTCGCCTCCGGATTCGAAGCTTATTCCCTTATTTCGTTTGCATGGGTTATTACTCGGAAGTCCGCTCTGACACCATGTTTTTGGTTGCTTTGCTGCAGTGTAATTAGTACGTGGTCGGGTAGTTTACCCCTCGCACAATTCTTAATTTAGACGTAGAGGCTCTTACTTTTAGTAGTATCCGGAGTCGGTAAACTACTTCTAGAGCTGCCAATTGCTCAGATAATGCAACCGATAATCTCTGATGACGTTGTTATGAGACTACTTATATTAGCCTTTCAGTGAAGTATTTTCTAAACCTTCTAACCTGATCCTTTTCAATGACCAACAAACTTTTTAAACGATGTTCCCTCGAGCTTTGCTTTTTTCTTCTGCTTTTCTGCTCTTGAGGTAGGCATTACAATTTTTTTTTGCTACGTGTTAGCTCCATTCTTCCTTCTATCACGGAACTTCGTCCTCCTGTTGGAGGTGTCTGTACTTTTGAGTACTTTCCTCGTCTTGAACTTTTGAACTTTTAGGAAGTCACTTGTTATCCGTTGTTGACACGTACTCGTATGTGATGGAATTTGTAAAAAAATAGAGGTATCAGGACGTAGATAATTGTTAAAATTCCCCAGATTTGAATAACATGACTCCATATCTTATCTTCTTGCTTTCCGCCTTTGAAGTATTTTTAAATGGCTTCAAACTTTCAAAGTTGATTAGTCAGCTTACTGGGCTATATCTATTGTGCAACATATGTATATTCTTATCGCTTTGATTTATTTACGAGTAATATCGTCTGCCGAATGATATCAATTGAACACTAGCTGTAAAGTGGAAAACATTTGTCAGACTCTGAATTTAAAAATAATGTAAACGCTTACCCGTGTCAAATTAAAAAAAAACAGTCCGCCTTCTATGGATAATTCCACTCGCCTTATTTAATTTTTTATTTTCGTAGACAGAAATACATTCATGTACACATAAGTGTATGTACCTACAAGTAAAGCAAACTACTTTGGATTCTGTAGTCTGGGTGAAGGTCATAAGAATAGAGTTTCAGCTCGTGGAGTTCATCCAACATATAAGTACATACTCTTATAGAGGGTGTTTTTTTTTTAGAGGTATAACAATTCAAAATGAAGTAAAACACTTGAAGCTAATGTTGATGTGGCTTTATTAAATAGATAATTTTATGCCATTAGTGTTTAAATATGACATCGGGCATATACGCTCCACGGCTAGCTCGAATTAAGCGCAATCGTGAAGTCCAATTTTCGACAAATTTATCGAGTAACTGGGGGCCGTATATCATAAATAACACGGCGATTGTTGACTTCCAAATCGTCCAACGTCTCTGATTTATCGGCATAGACTAGTGGCTTCACATACTTTTCCCAAAGAAAGTAATTTAAAGGTGTGAGATCACAGGATCGTGGAAGCCAGTTCACAGGTCCATTACGCAGTATTATGCCCTCAGCAAATGTTTTCCGCAATAAATTGATGGTGTTGCGCCATCTTGTTGAAACCAAAGCTCTGTCACGTCAATGCCATTCAACTGAGCAACGAAGAACCATTGACGGTAACATTCAGGACGGCATCGTCTGTTTCTTGTGATTAATTAAAAAAACCAATTATGCTTTTGAAAAGGCGCGATTTAAAAAATCAAAGTTAGAAGCTGACGTGATCGCCAAGATGAGCGAGAGAGTTTTATTGACAATTGTTGGCAACACCATAATTATTATTATTCATATTTTGACATTTACATTATTTTTCATTCTTGCTTATTTTCACACTTTATTCTCTCTCTTCTTTCTTTTTAATTTGAACTCTTGTACCAACCAGACGCATAATAAAACACGTGTAAATTTTTATTCATTGATATTTTATTTCTATTAAAAGAAGTTTGTGTGATCACAAGAGATCACAACAACAATGAAAAAGAAAGATTAACATTTTGAGGAAACATACATACGAGTATGTATGTCTAAGAAAGAACTTGTTTCCGCTTAGCAATTGGTAAAAGGCATTGCCAGAAGGGCTTACAATTAAATAACCAAGTTTGAAAATATAAGAGAATTGCCTGATGGGCATTTTATATTTATTCAAATGGTATTAGTGTAATCTTACTCAACATCGTCCTTAAAGAAATATGGGCCGATGCTATCACCATCCTATAAAGCACACCAAACAGTGAGTTTTAATAGTTGTAAGGGCGTCTCGATAAAGGCTTCTGGGTTTTTTCCACTCCAAATTCGGCAATGATCCTCATTGGAGAACAAAATTTTGCGTTGAAAATGAGGATCAAGCTGAATCATCTTTTCGGTCCATTCACCGAACCTACGACGCGTATAATGGTCATGCGGTTTCAACCTTTACACAAGCTTGTAAGCCAAGATCTTTCCGTAGAATCTTCCACAAAGTGGATGAGCAGAGCTCCAGTTACTGTGCACGACGGCGAATCGACTCATTCGGATTATCCTTAACACTGCGCTCCACAACGGCAATAACTTCTTCTGTTCGCACTGTTTGTCGTATTTTGGGATGCGTATTATCCACTAGAGTGTACGTGGTACGAAAACGATTCATCGTGTTCTGAATGATTTGCTTAGATGGACGATTATGTCAACCGTAAAATGGACGATAAATTTGGCGAACCGAACCATGGTTTTCAAAATAAGTTTGCACAATTTGCTCGCGTTGTTCTGGCGTTAATCTATTCATCGTAAATGACGTACTAATCCCTAACCAACTTTCAACTGTCAAATTGACAATCTGTAGAAACAGTGTTGCCACTTTCAAAACCAAACCTCTAAAAAAAAACACCCTTTACTATATCAGTGTATGCCTTGCTCTATATACCTCAACCCTTACAATGTTGACGATGATGAAGAGCAATGACCTTATCGGCTTTGAATCATAGTTCTCATGTTGAAAGATTTTTAAGCTACGTAAATCTACATTCTTCAGGGTACCTACATACTTCCTGATCGAGTAATTAATGTTTTAGAGGGGGCAGTAGATTCTCGTAACAAACTGAATTCTGTGCTCAAAATTCGTAAAGCGATTATCAAGTTGAAACCCAATTCGATGGAGGAGCCACAATACATTTTGTGAATATCTTAAATTGGATCCAACAAGATAAGTTTGTAGTTCCCTTATGAAATCAGCAACTTTGACATTGTTATTCCTGCTTCAAATTGCTCTCATTCTAGCAGCTGCTTCCATCTGTAACTAGGTTAAACATCCGTTTCGATTCGCCTTCATATTCGCATATGTATCCCATGTCTTCACTTTTTTTCCCACTCCATGCATATGTGTGTACGTTTAATCTGTCTTCTCACATTGTCTCCGGTTCCCCATGTGGTGTACACTTTAAAATACAAACAATCTCTCACAATGAAAAGCTTGATTAAGTTGTCTTCTCCATTCTGATTTTTAGCAACTTGTCTCCTTTTTTGGGGGAAGTGTGCAACCCTCTTCCAAAAATAAGTAAGGACAAATCAAATACTCGCACAAGTGCCAGTGCCATCTCTGTATAACTGAAAATAGTTTCCAACTTCAGCTTGGTTAACCTCTAATGAAAAGTTCTTTATCCTCATCCCGAAGTAAGAGTCCTTCTCTCGACAAACAGATAAACCACAGAGTATACGAACATGTACAATACATATTTCAAGAGAGATTGGCATGCCAACAAGGCTAAAAAGACTAACCAAAGATAAGTACCTCTCTACCACCCAATATGCTCATAAATTTAAATTCGCCTCATATTCATTTTAGTACTTTGTATCTACTTAAATGGAAATAAAACATCTGCCACGGGCACGAGAACTTTAAATTTGCAATCTTTCGTGTGCTTCCTCCCCTGCCGAGCAATGTCCTGAGTTAAAACGATTTCCTGCATCAATTAAAATATACTTGTTCGTCTTATCTTTTCTCAAGAAATTCGGGATGTCCTTGTTATTTTCTTCTTTTTAATTCGTTTTTTCTTATCCTTTCTGTATGGAAACGGTTGTAGATTGATTAATGAAGTTCTATTGGACCGATGTTAAATAATGTTAAAATCCTGCGGGCGTGAGCTTTGCCCTTTATGAATATTAAATTTAAATTCATTCATTATTGATAACGCTTGAACGTAATCAGGATAAGCTTTCATCATTTTGTGAATAATTACCAAGGAAGGCTGGGAATAAATTATTTTTTGCCAGTGGGAACAAACCAAGAACTACTAAAGTGGTAGTGGTAATAGAACCCAATCTCTTCGGAAACTTTATTTCCGACATCAATTTATAGTTTCCTACGAAAGTTTTATATTCCTTGCTTCACCAAAACCAATCGCACCAAAGAAATCTTATACTAATAGATGCACTCTAGACAAGTATCCGTGTGGGTTTTATGTGATGAAAGCTATCAAGTTAGTGTAATTAGAATATGGTGCGAGTACAACATATACTCGTAAAAGATAAATCAAAAAGAAAAGTACTGTGAAGATTATGTAGACATGACAAAAGTTCATTATTCTCCTGTGTAAACGAGAAGAACGTTTTAATGAAATTTTTTGAAGTGACAGTTGGAAGAACCGAACCTGCCACAAACTCAGGTTTTGACTGTTGAATTTGGTATTTTGTCTCGACCTTGGTGGAAGGAATTCGAAAAATTTCAAAAAGTTGTCCAGTCGTTTTAAGTGGGAGAGTCAATAAGTTACTTAGGCTCACACCTAAATCGTCGAGGCTTTATCCACTTCTCTGATTGAGCTTTGCACACATGGGACCAAGTTATGTTAGATTAGGTTAGAGTGTCCCATGTTGAGGTGCACCAAGACCAGTTGTAGGTTTCATTATGATACCATTGTGAAAAATTCGGAGAACGGTGCCCCAGCTACTCCTGGAACCATAGAGATTTGCATAGATGTAGATTGTAGATTTCGAAATCAGTATTCTGATGGATGCGGGGTAATTTTTCCTCTTTGGTGCAGAAATCGTTCTGAGGAATGCTCAATCGCTGCCCCTGTTTTCCAATGACATATTGTCGTTGATTACAAATATATTTTTGAATTTGGAGATATATTTCTTCTACTGAGGTAAATCATCCCATTTGGGATCAAGTATGGGCCATCTGTGACAGACTTTAGGGATCGCTTAAATGTAATTTTTTTAGTCGTTTGTGTGACATCAGTGACTGACAGCTCTTTTGTTCATAATTATCAGAGTTTGCAGAGTTCAGAATCGTGGGAGTTCTCTTTTCTTCAATGGAATAGAAACTACCTTTCGCAATGTTCAATTCAAGTTGCCTTGGATGATTTCAAGTCTGATATTCACAGAATAAATGCTGGTGTGCCCCAGGGCTCCGTTCCGTCACCGACACTCTTTTTAATTTTCATCAATGATCTCTTTTCTGCTACTTCTAATCCAATAAATTCCTTTGCTGACGACGGTACTCTCTGCTTTTCGTATTCGTTTCCGGACTTACGTCCCTGCTCTTCGGATGTAGAAATCGCCAGTAGCATTCAGCCCCTTCAAACCTTTAACCGTAACCCCCGTCTCGCTATGAATGCTCATCAGTATACCCTTAAGCCCACTTTCGGATGTACTCTGAAATATCGTGATTTGTTCCTCAGCCGAACAACTCGTTTCTGGAATGCCCTGGCGAGCTCCCTATTTCCTAGTCATTATAATATTCAGACGTTTAAAACCAACGTACATCGGTACCTATCTTTCTTCCCTCCCTAATTTTCTTTCGCCCGCGAGAAAAAAGTATGTCCACGTGTCTTATGTGGTGTTATGCTGATTAGCTTAGATGCGCTGCAGTTTCTAACCAGCCTCAATTTTATGGTGTTCAAAGTTATGGATTTATGTAATCCCTGCTTGAATGCCTTTATTCGATGGAGGTTTTGTAATTCAGTAACTTAAAGGTCGGTTGATTAGGCTGCAGGTGAAAAAGTCTATAGGGACCAAATAATTTAGAGCTTGGAGAGCTGTTGTCTGATAGGTTGCTAACGTGCTAGTGATGCTTATACAAGCAATCAGTTGCGTTTTTTTTTTAGCAGGTTGGTATTAGTCTGATTTTATAATGCATGCTCTTATTTGGTGAGCAGCCCATTGAGGACTATGTTCTACAGGCAAAGACAGAGTACACCTTCTAAAGGTGTTCCTCTATAGTTTCTTTGTAAATCAGTGACCAAAGATTGCATTTATGACTCCACAATTTGAAGTAAATCAAATCCAGATGAAGAAAAATGTCTTCATCCACTTCTTAAAGAGAGTTTATGAGCAATGGGGTCTGATCTTTGTTGAAAGCTCCCTCGATTTGAAGAAGCAGCACCCCGATTGAATACCCATTGAGAGAAAGAGACTTTTCGACTGAGAAAGAGTGTAGTGCGGTCGCAAACACTTTACCTCTGTGGTAGACAGTACGAAAGTCTTTTATAATATGTTTCCTGGTTTACAATGGTATTATGGATCGTTCCAGCATGATAAAGGGCCTACTTCAGTGTCATCTTCATCCTCAGAGTAAGAGTCGCATGGGATGGTGCCATTTATGACTAGCATTAAGGTTCTTAGCAGAAAATAGGGCCACTTTAGGAAGTATGTAGTCTTTATGCTGAAGGACAGCATTGGGAATATTTCGTTAGGTCTAACATGCTGGAGTAATGCAAGCTATCATACTATTGTGATTGAGATAAACTTAGAAACCAAAGGAAAGTCAACTGACGACGCTTGTGTGTATTTTACAAAAGACCACTTTTTGCTTAAACGCGGGTACTAAGAAAATAAATTTTATTGGCCCCTCTAGAACGAAGTACGGCGGGCATGGAAAGCCTCTATCAGCCGATACGAGCAGTTCTTTAGAGTCTGATGAAAGCAGCAGCAGCCGTATAATTCCAAGGCAATCACACCGGTGACACATCCCATGCCAAGACTGTTAGAAGCTATTGGCTTTTGGTAGCTTAATCGTATTCCAGACGCACGAGCTCCAGTAACAGCTCCTAAAAGCCTTAACAGTTCAGTTAACTATCGGTAAAGAATCTAAAAGTTAGTTCATGCATTTTTGCAGAAACCCTAGGTACATAACATACACACGAGTATGTGGCATCGTTACCAGCCGTCTTGATTACATGTGCGTGTTAAGTGTTCTCATCTATCAGCACAACCAGCCACTGCAAATTGCCTTACTTTACATTACTTTCCATTAATAGGAGTTAGGCTTGAACTAGTTGTGATTCAATTACTTGAGAAGCCGATTTCATAAATAAAAGTCTATGTTTTCGACTTGGTACCATTGAGATTAGGCAGAGTTTTAACAGAGTTGCCTACCTCCTTCTTATAGTCTGCCCAATCAGTTTCGCTATTTTGAGACTTTTCAATTGATTCGAAATGCGATGTACTTTTGGTCTAAGATGGACACCTTTGATAGGACTTTCCAGCTCGTAGTCTCTGTAATATTCTTTGTAAATAGAGTTAAGTCGATCACTTGTCATCTTACTTCCATTAGTGGGTTGGGTGTCAAATTGATTGATGACTTAATTAGACAAGAGTAGCACCCCTTTCTTGGGGTTTTCTTTTTTTCTAGAGATGACATTTTGCATACGGTCCGAACTAAACTTCAAATTTGTAATGCCCTTGGGTTATTTTTCTTACATATGGTATAACCCAAAGTGCATTAGAGTCAAATAGGCCTTAGGCAGGCATTTTAAAACAGCTGATGTAACGCCAGTGGTCATGCCATTAAGTCTACCCAACATTTACTAAAAGCCCACCTGAATCATTAAATGATATTTCCTGCAAATTTCAACTAGCTACAAAAATGGATGTTTGGTGAACATGTAGTTAATGTTAGGCTACGAACCGAGTTTTGCTTTTTCTTTTTTTTTGTGTATAGTTCTCTTCAGAAACCACAAATAGCCATGTATCGTTGTAAAACCTTTTTCCGTTCGATTGTTCCGGTCTTGTAAGGTTCATCAGCCCTAAAGGACCATTCTTTATTCTGTCATTAAAATAGAAATAAAAGACAGGCGAAATTTCCTACCCATGAAAAGGCCTCTCGTTCAGGTATCCTTTGCGACCACATTTCCAGTTCATTGCTTAACATTTGAAGCATTCACCCCTTTATGCGGTTGTCTATTCTCTGTTTCAGCATAGAGATGAGTGTTTCCAAAACCAGTACTTTTTTGGGGTTTCTATCTATCGTATTCGTGCTTGTGTTTTCATTTTTGTTGAACAGCTTCCTCCCATGGATTCTACAGCCCCAAGTGGATGATGGGTTTGTCCTTGGAAAATGATTTAATTTCGAGAATATGCTTCTCGTCCAACTACCCACGCGTATTCTAATCAAAAACAATTCGCATCCAATGTGCTAACGTGGATAGTCGCGAACATGGCGTTGAGAATGTATTATCATTATCCTCTGTAGAAAATTTGAATGACAACGGAAAATATCTGCATAGCTTGGCATAATGAATCAGACTAAAAAGTTAGGTTCTGGCATACACGTGTTATTTTGGTGGCTCCTGAGTAACCATTTTGAGTAATAATTCTCGTTTGTAGAGAGAATCGATGTCGATGACATGTTTGGTGAAATTAATTCATCTGCAAATAAGTACTCTGTCGGATATGGTATGGACCGAGGTGGATAACTCTATCCGTATGCTCTTGAATGTATGTTATACACACAGTCGTATTTATAGGAATCGCTCTTGAATGTTGGCCATAATGATGAAGATGATCATGATGCTTTGGAGAGGAGAGAAGTATCCTGTTACTACTCGTACTTAACTGGACGCTTTGGAGCTTGCACATGAATTTGTTTGTATGGGATAAAGTGGCCATAAAATCGGATGACCTGGTTACAACCAATGACCAGTAAGGCGTGAGTTTTTGGTTGTTTGTTCTTTTTGTTGGTTGAAGATTTGAATGGACTGTCGGAGAGCTTGAGTGTCTCAAATTTTTCACAAACACTGATGTCTTTAGTTGGCAAATGTGAAACGATCAAGTTAGAATTATTGTAACCATTTCTTTAATCTTCTTTTTTTTTGACATGGATATGTGTAACTGCTTGTCTTTCTGAAAAACGTGTCCGTCACAAAATGTGTCCCATTTTTACTTTCCTTCTGCCGTTCAGTGATCATAATCTGTGTGCGTATTTGGTGTAGTTGTTGGGTTTGTGTGCTTCACAACGAATCAACTGTGCAAAGGAATGGGATATTGGAGAACAGTCTGTACATGGACATATGAATCGTCGTCGCTCTGTTTCTCGTCGTTTTGCGTCTGTTACAAATATACGTTTAATCCTTTGTGCATATTTGTTTTCTTTTTCCTTCGTTAGCCTTTTGCCCAATGCTGGTACTGTCACCGACACTGACACCGCTGCCGCTACTTTTGCGGTTCTTATATCATTTATTGGATGGTGGGAAGTGATGGTGGTTTTTTGCTTTCCTTCTAGAGTTCAGCGATCGTACTCTGTGAGGGGATAAGTTTGTCTTTTACACCGATATGTTCTTGGAAACAGGGGTTGATAGGAAGGAAGCATCCAATTGTGGGGAAAGATGTAGTATGGTGCGCTGTTTATGTGTAATGCAGGTGGTTTCAGGGTTGTGTGTAGTTGACTCATAGAAGTCAATACATAGTTGTTTTTCTTCTCTTCTTTTATTCGACTGATCGTACATTCCTACCTTGTCTTGTGTGTACAATGGGTTGCCGGAACAGGGGTGGATAGAAAACAAATATAATTGTAAGAAAAGATGTGGTAGTTTTTATTCTGAATTTGCTCGCCTATAGTCCGAAGCGTAAGGGTTTGGTAGAAAATCTAGAAAAACATCATTATTACAATATGCCGATAATTCGCAGATCTCAATTTAGATCTACATAGCACTGGTGGTGCCAAGTTTGTAGAATTTATGCAAAACGAACTTGGTTTAGAAATGAACAACAATCTTGCCATCTCAACAACTCGCAATTCAACCTGCATTGATGCCATATTCTCCCGACACATCGATAATCTTGAAACACGCCACTATATTTCCTACTTTAGTACACACCGCCCATTATTGTCTATAACATCGAGTTCTACAATTTGAGTACAACAAATTATGTCTATACTGGAACTTAACTCATTTTTTCATACAGGTAATACCATAAGTGTGTACCACCTTGATCAAAAAGTTAAATACAAATTTATTCATCTAAATCTATATTGTCCCCTTCAAAGTAATCCCCATCAACTGCAACACACTTATGCCAGCGCTTGATCCAATCCGCGAAACATTTTTTATATTCGGTTTTCGGTATGTCCATCAGTGCTTCCTGCGATTTTTCCATTACTTCCTCTCGGCTGCTGAAACGCGTTCCCCGTAGTGGTTTTTTAACTCGATTGAACAGAAAGAAGTCACAGGGAGCCAAATCAGGTGAATTTTGTGGCTGTTGGATGGTATTTGTTGCATTTTTCGTCAAGAAATTTCTGCGCACAATTCTGGTCTCTTTCGTCGAATCTCATAACGCCCAAATAATAATCCTTGTTTACTGTCTGGTCTCCTGCAAAAATTCATGATGAATTACACTGTTGTAATCCATGAAAACCGTGAGCATTGCCTTCTTTTTTGACTGAAAACGACGTGGCTTTTTTGGTCTCGGCTCATTTGGTGGACGCCATTCACTTGCCTGATGTCTGGATTGCGTGTCGTACTCATAAACCCACGTCTCGTCTGCAGTAATGATCTTTTTGATGAATGTGGGATCGGATTCAGCCTCGCAAATCATCTCTTTTGCAACGTCAACACGGTCTCTTTTTTGCATGAAATTGAGGTCTTTTCTCACCAACTTTGCTGCTACACGACAGAAACCCAAATCATTAACCAAAATGTCTTGGACGGATCCATAGGCAATGTTGAAGTCCTCCGTTATCTCTCTGATGGTTAATTTGCGGTTAGTGACTAACAGTTCTTTTACTCCATCAATGTTTTCGTCGGTTTTCGATGTCGATGGTCTACCACTGCGTTCATCACCTTCGATTGACTTACGACCACTTTTGAACCGCTCGTGCCATTGGTAAACGACCGTTTTCTTTAGAGAATCGTTGCCGAAACACTTTTCCAACATTTCCAGCGTTTTTTACGCAAAATTTAATACAAGTTCGTTGTTGCAAATTTAAATCCATTTCTAAAATTGTAAGAAATCGCCAACACACACAGAGATATTCGTAGATGTACTCTTGGCTACGTAACTTTTGCAAATGTCAAGCTATGACTCTAAGATTTAGAGGAAATGTCAACAACAGATTTACCAACTTTAAAAAAAAAAAAACGGAACTCAAATCGGAATAATGGGAGCGCCACAAAGTGGTTATTCCGGGAACTTTTTGGTGTTATTTACATAATTTTTGAACTTGTGTGTTTGTTTTACACTTGGTTTGTTTACCATCTATGTTTTTTGCACAACCACCCTATATTCTATTTATCTTCACTCGTAAAACAATTAAGGTTTTTTCGTCGTATGCCTCTAAGACATACGATATCCATGTACCAATTTATCTGCATGTCGTGTAGATACTTTCAGCTGTTTACTGTTTTTTTCTAACAGCTACAACATTGTCCTAAATCATGTTCTTTCCATATAGAAACTTAAACAACTGGGTCAGTACTAAAAATCTGAATTTTATTTTTATTTTGTGAGTTTTTGAATTTGTCGTGTACGTTGTGCATTTCCAGCTTTTAGTAGGACTTGTTAGATGCCACGCTAAAGGTAGCGATTGTATTTTACTACGTTACCTCCGTACAGGAAATTGCCTGAATTTTACTCGTAAGGTACTTGCGTCTAACAAGTTTTTTCTCCATGAGTCAAAGGCCCGATTCTAGAAAACGTCGTGTTTCAGGGAGCTGTGATTTAAAAATTTCTTTGACTAGGAATTTTCCTAGCCTTTTTGTTTGTATGAAGGTTAATTTACATCAAAAAGGTTCATTGCAACTGGAAATTAATATGTGGACCACATTGTAACATATGTTCATAGAAGCAATACTTTTTCGTAATTGAATAGACCTCCGTGTAGCCATCCCTTGCAACGACTCGCTATCCAGTAAAAGAGAATGGTTTTTTGCTTTCTTATTTGCTGAGACTGGACATTCTTTCGCAGCATTGAGTTCTAAAGTGTTAGATGTAACAGTTTTTTTAGTTCCCTGGCTACAAAAAAGTACGCGGCATGGGAATGCTATCGGTATACCCATCATGCTGAGACATATTCTTTTATGTGGATTTTTCATCACTTTTAGATGGAAATTCTTCTTAAGGACACCCTATTACTCCATCTAAGAGATTCTATTTTACAACCAAGATATGTTTAGCTAATAAAAATCCTATTCTCCTATTATAAAAGTACAGGCCAACCATAACTTTCTAAATAGAGAGAAGAAGGGATTTTTTTGAATATGTATATACTCGTATGTACATATGTATAGAGGAAGTAAATCAGACAGAATTCCTTGAATGAGAGCGATTTTCGATGGGGTGTAAAATTCAGTTGAGTGCTCACTCAACAGGACACGCGTCTTCTTCTATTTCCCATTTTGTGGATAGTGAGAATCAGACTATGAATTTTTGCCGATTCCGGACGGCGGGCAGACTTAGGGAGAAGATTTCGCTTTCGGAGGGTTTTTATTATTAAGTGACATCAGAAAAAGAAATCACTTTGTCAGCTTTTTGGTATTGGTCGAACTTTGGGCCCCTTCTCAACGAGCATAGCCATTGCGTAATTTACATGTTCTTGGTTCAAAGGATTGCATTACTTCGCTGAAGGTAACATACCTAAAGGTAGGAAAAATATAATCTCGTTCTTGGTTGTTTTCTATAGTTTGTACAGAACTATTGTAATAAATTCGGCAGCGATAAGTTCTGTGAATCATGCCTATTTCCCAGTGACGGATGCGACGTTAAGATGGATTCAGCTATCCCAATCACACGTTGATACATTAGGTAAATTTTTACTGTTCAAACGATATTTAGGTGCACTATGAAAAATATTGTTAAAATTGAATATCATTTTTAATTGGCAGCTTACAGAACGGGCTCCACAAGAACGTCAGGACTTGAAGCAATCACACGTAGGCCGCTTCCCAAATCGTGATATCTCTCACTCTGATATTCATCCAATGATGAATGATGAATAAAAATGCGTCAAAGTTCGTCAGATTTATAAGTATGTAAAGTGTGTTCAAATTTAAGGTATCATTTCAAATTTTGAATGATTTCTTTCTTGATGAAGGGCCCAGTCATTGCAACTTTAACTATAGTGAAAATGAAAACTTTACTGTTCCAAGGTTGGACGATTTTGTAGTAGCAACTGAAGACGAAATTTTTCAATGCGTGGCAGCGGTCAAGTCTGACTCTAAGGGTGAGGATGGAATACCTATGCGATTCATTAAACTTGTACTACCACAAATTGTCTCCCATCTCACGCATGTAATTAACTGGTGCATTACTACCTCAACCTTTCCACAATGCTGGAAAGTTGCAAGAGTCTTGCCAATAGCTAAGAAAACTAACTCATCATCCCCTGCCGATTTTAGACCTTTTAGTATCCTACCGTGTTTATCAAAGGTCTTCGAGAAGATAATATCAGTGCAGATAACAAAGCATTTATCACTACACAAACTGCTGAGCACCCGGCAATCCGGTTTTAGAGCTAACCACAGCTGTTCCACAGCGATGGTGAACTTGCTGGAGGAAATAAGGCAGGATTTCGACAAGGGGTTTGTTTCGCTCCTCTGCCTGCTAGACTTCTCAAAGGCCTTTGATAAAGTAAATCATTCAATCCTGTTATGGAAACTGCGAAATAATTTTGGGTTTAGCGAAAGGGCGTGTAAGCTAGTTTGTAGTTTTCTTTCTGGTAGATCGCAAAGGGTTAGTTGCGGTGAACATTGCTCATCTCTTAAAGAAATGATGCAAGGCGTTCCTCAGGATTCAATTTTGGGCCCTATATTATTTAGCATGTTTATAAATGACCTCCCATCTGTATGCAAATATGTTTCAGTACACCTCTATGCAGATGACGTACAACTTCATTTAGCTAAAAACTTTAAGGAGTTACCAGACCTTGTTTTTGTTTTAAACGAGAAGCTCAAAAATATTTGTAATTGGTCAGTATTAAATGGATTACTCTTGAACCCGATTAAAACTCAAATAATCCCTATTTCCAAGAAAAGTTTTAACTTAAATATTTTACCAGATATTTACCTAAATAATAGCAAAATTGAAGTTGTTGAAACTGTAACCAGCCTTGGCTATGTTATTAATCGCTCTCTCAGTGGTTATAACCACACTAACTTAGTGATTGGTCGTATATATGCGTGCCTTCGGAAAATGTGGCACAGTGGTTACTACACTCCCTTGGAACTACGAAAAAAGATAGTATTAACACTCGTATTACCTATTATTTCATATGCTGAAGTTGATTACAGTAATCTTGATTCATTATCACAACATAAGCTGCAAGTCGCTTTCAATGATGCTGTACGTTACATTCACCGCATCCGCAGACATGATCATGTGTCAGTGCCTGCTAGGGATTTACATCAACGCCAGGAACTGCATATTCTTACATAAAATCATTCATAAGAAGTGCCCGTCTTACCTGTAAGGCTTACTTTCACTCGGTCCTCAAGAACCATTAGCCTTATTCCATTACGTTGCAATTACCTTAACTCCTCTCGTTTATTTTTCATATACACTGTTGGACTTTGGAATTCATTACCTATTCATATCAAAGCCATATTTAGTTGCTCGAATTTTAAAAGTGCAATCCTTCGACATTTTTCCTCTTCAACTCGCCCACAATAGTTCTGCCCCCTTCCTCTGCTTCTATAAACCTTTTACTATTCTTCACTCTTACTCCTTATCCTTTCCTTTTATTGGAAATTAATGTACATTGGTTCCGGTTAATAATGAAAAAGAATGTCGTTCAAGTGACCTCCTCTGCTAGCTCGGCAGACTGTCAACCTTTTACCAAAATTTTGAATAACTTTTTCGAATAATGATGGTCAATAAGTGATATTTGCTCTATGATTTTGTCTTTGAGGTGTTGAACAGTTTAAGGATTATCAGCATAGATTTTACTCTTCAAGAAACCCCATAAGAAAAAATCCAGTGGTGTTAAGTCGCATGATCTTGCTGGCCAATTCACGTCTGTTCTTCGGGAAATTATGCGATTGTTAAACTTCTCTTTCAAAGGATCGATTGCGTTTGTTGCTGTGTGGGATGTTGCACCATCCTGTTGAAACCACATATTCTGCTCATCAATATCTTCCAATTGACTCTACAAAAAGTTTATAACCATCGCTTGATATCGAGCTCCATCCACAGTAACTGCATTGCCATTTTCATCTTCGAACAAAAATCCACACAACACAGAAACTTTGTTTTGGTTTCATTCGCCTTTCAAACAATCCTCTAGGATTTCTTCAGCCTAAATGCGATAGTTTTGTTTATTGACATAACCGCCAATTTCAAAATGAGTCTCATCGGTGAAGATAATTTGCTTGAAAACATTGTCATTTTGTGTTAACTATATTTTGTAAACCTTTACATGCACATCTTTGTGCAAAATGTTAAACAAAGTTGTTGGTTTGAGGTATAATTGTTGTGACCGACGACGAATTGACGTCCTTGGCTCTTGAGCAACACTTCTGCTAACAGCTGCAACACGATGATAGACTTTACTTCTCTGATCTTGAAATTTATGAACGATAAGTGTTGGCGAAAGTTCGACAACAGACTACATTTTTGACAACGATTTGAGCAATAGGAAATTATATTTAAATTTCTTTATTTCATATAATGTTTCGTTACAAAATCCTGTAAATAAGAATGTTAACAAGTGTATGTTTTATAATTACAGTTCTTACTTTTAGTTTACTTGTTTAATTTTACGCTTAGTTTAGTTTACTTATTTAACTTTAATTTAACAATTTGATGCGACTTGATGAAATACTCGTATAATACGAGAAATGCGAGTATATTTTAGGTTATAAAAGCCTCATGGTTTTTATTCGTGGCTTTTGACAGATGCAGCTTTTGAGCCAAAATTTTTATCAGGGATGTTAACAATAAGTTTAATATTACGGTTTGACGGAGCATTTTCTCTACCGCATTTTTCAACTTCTGCAAAACTTTCACCATACTTAAAATAGGTTTATAAATAAAAATACGTTACTCAATAGTGTACCGATCCATTTTAGCTAACGGGAATATATTTACTTCATACCACAAAAAACTTCGGTGTAATCTAATAGCTGTATAAAAAGTGGCGTCCAATTTAAAATGATACGTCAAATTTGAACACCCTTTATATAAAGCAAAAATTTTTATGAAAGCTACTTATCATTTAATCGGCGTTTCAGGCAACCTTTCCCTCTTTTTGCATCAAGTTTCGCATGGCGAGTTTGTTTAGGTCAAAAAAATTTCCATTTTGCACAAATGAATGAATTTTGCCGGGATGGCTACGCTTGAGATTGCTCTGCACTGTATAGCTCGTTAGTTGTCGCTAATTAAATATCTTAAAAGGTTAACTTTGATCGGGAACACCTGGGTGTTTTTTTTAGATGTATTTGTGACAAAGTGAAGATTTGATCGGCGGAAGGCTTTGTCGTTTCAGGCTTTCCAAGCGGATCTAGGGATGCACAGCTGACAAAATGTGTTGTTTCCTCTTTCAACGTTGCATTTTCTTTTCATATTTTGAGGTCATTGCGGTGTCTGCGATATTCGCATCCATGGCTATAACTAAGTAGTGAACCGAGTAGACACTTATAACTTGGAAAATACGAATATTTCTTTATTTTATTTTATACATAACATTGCATTTAATTTATAAGTATTCAATATACAAATTAGTATTTTGGGTCTTCATATTACAAATTAGAGGTATGCCTTAGTTTATTCATAAATTTTCTCTAAATAGAGAAATATCATCATATCGATAAACGTTGTTGGACGCTAATATAGCCCTTGATATTGGCTCCTTTGGCCATAGTTAGTTCAATGGCTGTCTCGAAAAAGAAGATGTCTTATTCTTAGGTACCATAGCAGGTACCCTAGGTACCATAGCAAGAAGAACCGTATACATTTGTGAAAGCAACATGGTGGTATTCATATCTTGATCAAAACGTTCCAGGAATTTATTCAGAAAATTAATAATACAAGTTTATTCATCTAAATCTATATTTTCCCCTTCAAAGTAATCCTCATTGCCTGCCACACACTTATGCCAGCGCTTGATCCAATCCTCAAAACATTTTTTATATTCGGTTTTCGGTATGTCCATCAGTGCTTCCTGCGGTTTTTCCATTACTTCCTCTTGGCTGCTGAAACGCGTTCCCCGTAGTGGTTTTTAAACTCGGTTAAACAGAAAGAAGTCACAGGGAGCCAAATCGGGTGAATTCGGTGGCTGTTGGATGGTATTTGTCGCACTGTGCGACGGTGCGTTATCATGGTGCAAAATCCACGACTTTTGTGCCCACAATTCTGGTCTTTTTCGGCGAATTGCTTCACGCAAACGTCTCATAACGAGCAAATATTAGTAATACTCTTTGTTTACTGTCTGGCCTTCTGGCAAAAATGCATTATGTATTACACTGTTGTAATCCATGAAAACCGTGAGCATTGCCTTCTTTTTTGACTGAAAACGACGTGGTTTTTTTTCGTCTCGGCTCATTTGGTGAACGCCATTCACTTGTCTGATGTCCGGATTGCGTGTCGTACTCATAAACCCACGTCTCATCTCCAGTAATTATCCTTTTGATAAATGTGGGATCGGATTCAGCCTCGCAAACCATCTCTTTTGCGACGTCAACACGGTGTCTTTTTTGCATCAAATTGAGGTCTTTTCTCACCAACTTTGCTGCTACACGACAGAAATACAAATCATTAACCAAAATGTCTTGGACGGATCCATAGGCAATGTTGAAGTCCTCCGTTATCTCTCTGATGGTTAATTTGTGGTTATTGACCAACATTTCTTTTACTCCATCAATGTTTTCGTCGGTTTTCGATGTCGATGGTCTGCCACTGCGTTCATCATCTTTGATTGACTTACGACCACTTTTGAACCGCTCGTGCCATTGGTAAACGACAGTTTTCTTTAGAGAATCGTTGCCGAAACACTTTGCCAACATTTCCAACATTCGCGCACCATTAAATCCGTTTTTTACGCAAAATTTAATACAAGTTCGTTGTTGTTTAAATCAATTTCTAAAATTGTTAAAAAATCGCCAACACGCCCAGAGATAGATGTACTCTTGGCTACGTAACTTTTGCAAATGTCAAGCTATGACACTTAGATTTCGAGGAAATGTCAACAACAGATTTACCAACTAAAAAAAAAAAAAACAGAACTCAAATCGGAACAATGGGAGCGGCATATGGTGGTTATCCCGGGAACATTTTGATCAAGATGGTATACCCAACAAAATGCCTTCCCAATTAGTCGTTCATTATCTTTAACCCTTTGCTTTCAAGTGGTTTGGCAGTGAAACCACACACTTAGTATTTTTTCTCTATATTGCTAGTGGTTTGATGGTAAAACGAAGTGTATTTCTACGAACTGTTATTCATTTTCTAACTGTAAACAATTTTTTCGGGTAATTTTCAGTGCGTTGTAAGTGATTTTTTGTGCATTAGTTTGATGGTTCATGTCATTTGAAGTGGTTTTTCTTTTGCATTGTATTTGCAATATTTGTACCAAAAAGCTTCAAGAAGAAACAGGTCGCGCTATTCCTGCAGATTTAGAAACACCTCACAGTACAAGGTGGTCCTGTTCTTCCTGCGAATTGTTATTATATTGTAACCTTTTTTCTTAGTTTCCTACTGGTTACTGGTTTCCTACTGGTTAACCACTTCTAATTAATGAAAGACTTAAAAAAGTTAAACAAATTTTTTTTTTATTCAAATTCATTATTAATAAAACAGAGTTTATCTAAATTTCAAAGTTTTATAAAAATATTTTAAGAAATTGACACCTCCGGGAACAAGGGGTTAAATTCATAAAAAATCTATTAATAATTAAACTGGTAAACATTATAACATAATCACGGTATAGTTTCTGATGAATGTTTTCTATATCCCGACATTTTGCACCTCACTATGAATTTTCTCGGAATTACTTTGCACTTTTCATTTTATTTGCTGCCGCATCAGGCACTTAAAAGCCATAAACCCTGTTGCCGAATTTAATAAAACTACAACTACGAGTATGTAGGGCGAAAGGAAAAAATGTACTTGACTTCCGTCACAAAACGCTGCCGCAAAGATCGTAAAAAACTTAATATCGCCAAGATAATTCCGAGAAATTCTCTTCCGCTTGCTGTTGCAAATCGTTTCGGTTTCATTAAGTTTGTCCGCTTGCGTCAGTACCAAGTCATCACAAAGTGATGACATTCGACTATTTAGACATAGAGTCACATCCGAAGGCGCACAGAGCATCCCTTTTAACAAAAACAACAGAAGAACACGACTTAATTTACCCCAAAGGCGAACAATGGAGGGTTGGATGTATCCTCCTTGTTTTCCCATCCCCGGTTGTTGGGCGGTGACATAGATGTAGGAGCCTTGTACAGTGTGTTGGCTGTGGTGGTGGTGATGATGATGGTGGTAGAATTTTACAAAAATTTTCACAAATTACGTGGGAAAGCAATTCAAGGGAAGGCGAACAAGAACAGGAGGTCGGGTCGCGCATTGCAGGGAGGCACTAGTATGTATCCGTATGGCTACTTGTACTCGTATTCGAATGTAGTAAAAGCAACGTCATTTCAATTTACTTGACCAGATATTGCATTCATAAAGCACTTTCCGAGTTTCAATTTGCGCTCGAAAGATACTGTTCACACAAGTGGCGGCAATGTCGGGATATAGGAGTATGTATGTATCTATTCATACGGCAGATATGTACTCGTATATAAGTACGTTTATACAGTTCGAAACGTACAGACGGAGAGAGTAAATTTGCACAATGTTGCGAACATGAGATATAACTTGAGCTGATAAAGATTCGCGCATTTGGCGGCTGTTTCAGACTAGATTTCCATGTCCCTCAAGCTACATACCATACATCGTACGAGACGCGAAACGAATATGTGCTGCGTTAATGGTGGGAAGATCTCAAGCGGAGGCACTATGCCGCGGCCGCACCGATCACAAATTTTTGGGAACACAATTTTTATATAAATATACAAATCTGAAATGTAAACAGAGATGAAATTGAAAATTAATCGCTCGTGAGTCAGCCGACCGACGAAATCGGCTATCGCTTCAATCGATCATCTAACAATATGAGCGGGTGGCGTCAATTTATGGCAATTATGAATATACTCGTACATACATGCATGCACGTTTTAATGTATCGTACATAGTACAACAGAATTGAATACGACTACGAATAGCATGTGGGAATTTTACGCGCGAGACGCGACGCTGATGCTAATGGCTGGATGAAAGCGTCTGACGTACCTTTATAATAAATTTGATCGTGTTTGCTTTTGTAACTTTGTTTGTTTAGTTGAGGCTGTGGGTAATTTATCGCAATTGTATGTATGTATTCTTATGGATACGTAAAATTGTCGTGTCGATTACACGATGGATTTTTTCCGTGATGGAGAATTGTTTCTTTGATGCTGAAAACTAACGTAAAAAAGAATTTTGAATCTAAAGCTAATCAATTTCGTAATCGTTGATTTCTTTGGATTTGTGGTTCTCCAATCTTATTTGAAAACAAGGACAGTTTGCCTTTCATTTGAAGTTTGTGCGGATGACTGAACTAGGTAGACAAGAGT
This sequence comes from Volucella bombylans, assembly GCA_949129095.1. Lineage (NCBI taxonomy): Eukaryota > Metazoa > Arthropoda > Insecta > Diptera > Syrphidae > Volucella > Volucella bombylans. The sequence continues at coordinate 158,224,205 of OX422144.1, forward strand.
ACAACTGTCCATTGTCTTGAATCAAAAGCCGGACTTACTGCAGAGTCTATTGCAGATTGTTTTGTGTCTTTTTAAATCGATATTACCTCTCTCTTCATGTTTGACTCGAGCCGTGATCATATGGTTTGCCCATGAATTCAAAACTGGAATACGGTTCAAAGTTTTATCTTATCAGTCAACCTGTCATTCAAACTAACCATAAGGAGTCTTAGATACATTAAAACGTTACTTATACAGTGGAATTCCCCCTCGCGGACACCCCTCTTACATGCACACCTTCCTTGAACGGACACTTTCTCATGGTCCGACCGACCCTGGTATAATTTGCATTGTGTTGCCTCCCTCTTGGGCGGACATTCTCTTGAACGGACTCGGACACAACAAAATTTCCTCTTAACCGGAATAAAATGAAATAGAAAATAAACGTCGTGTATTATTTTTCTGGGACGAGTGTCGTTGTTGCGTTTTTCGCAACATTGCTGCCTGTCTTTAATGAGGGACTTCCCCATCAACTCGGGGATTCGTCGATCTCGTTGCCATTCTTCTCGATGCACACGGGGATTTAATGTTTGTCTGACGCCGATACGAAAAAGAGACAGTGGGTGATACGCTCGTGGTAAAAATGTCTCCAAATAGAAAAATTCTCACACTTAAACAAAAAATGTAAAATGCTGAAGTTTACAATAAGGAAAAGTTAAGTGAAAGAAACTTATCCAAGCGTTTTAATATTGGAAAAACACAAGCTGCTGATAAAGGGTTTTCCAATAGGGACTTGACAACTTTGAATTTAATTTGTGAACGCACTCTTTCACTAATCATCAAACTGTCACTGTCAATTTATTCAGTAAACTCCAACATTTTCATCATGGTAAAGTACACGAACGAGCAACGTCTGCAAATTATAAACATTTTCTACCGTAATTCGGAGTCGGTGACTGTAACTTTAAGAGCGTTAACTCCAATTTTCGGTCGTAATTCTCGCCCTAGTAGACAGGCAATAACAAGTTTAGTGCAAAAATTTGAGTCTACATATTCGTTGTGTGATGTTGCCGTGTCAGTGAGACAACGGGTTGGTCGAAGTGTCGAAAATATCGCTGCCGTTCAGACGTCTGTAGCAAACGATCCAAATCAGTCAATTCCACGGCGTTCTCAAGAATTGGGCATCGCTCAGACCACATTATGGCGTATTTTGCATAAGGATCTTGGTTTACTCCCATACAAGATCAAGCTGACTCAAGAATTTAAGCCGATGGACCATTTGAGGCGACGTACGTTCTCCGATTGGGTTCTGGAGAAGATGCGCCAAGATGATGAATTTCATCGCAAAATCATCTTCAGTGACGAAGTTCATTTTTGGCTCAATGGGTACGTCAACAAACAAAATATGCGTTATTGGTTGGGTGAAAATCCACATGTGCTTCATGAATCACCACTTCATCCACAAAAAATAACTGTTTGGTGCGGTTTGCATGCCGGCGGCGTTATTGGGCCATATTTTTTCGTCGACGATAACGATCGTCACGCTACTGTGAATGGTCAGCGTTATCGCGCCCTGATCACCGATTATTTTTGGCCCGAATTGGAAGATATGGACTTGGACGACATGTGGTTTCAACATAATGATGCCACAAGCCACACAGCACACGCTACAAACGATTTATTGAAGAGTAAGTATGGTGAGCGTGTTATCTCAAGACATTGGCCTGTCGATTGGTCGCCTCGTTCCATGTCGAATAGCAATTTAAATGAAAAGAAAAGCTTTTCAACTAGTGATGGAAGCAAAATCGACAAATTTCGTTATGACTGGTTTACAGCAGCTCGCCATAAGGGGATTCCTTTAACAGCTGTAAACATGAAATAGGTTTTCAGATACATTTTTTTTTGATTTTGACTTCTTTCAATATCTTTTCGATGGAAAATTGGTGATAGATATTACGTAGATATTACCAGTAGGTCTGTTCTAACCAAACTGCAAAAACTAAGTTAGTGTTGCTTTCAGGTCCGCTAATACGATGCAAGGCAAACGAAATAGCCGAGTCTCTGGGACATTCTACATTTAGTGCTTCTTCTGGTTGGTTAAATAAATTTAGAATTCGGCACAACATAAGTTTTAAAGCGATCTCAGGAGAAGTATTTATACGAGCATTAACATGAATAACTTGCCTGTAACCTGAAAACATAATAAAAAAGCGTGGATGACAGGGCAAATTATGACAGGGTGGTTGCAAGACTTTGATGGGAAAATGGCAAAAGAAAAAAGACTTGTTTTATTATTTTTAGATAATCCAGGATCTCATCCAAAAGTCGTCCCCCTAAAAAATATTAAAATCTTGTTTTCGCCCCCTAATTGTACATCAGCTTGTCAACCACTTGACCAAGGAATTCTAATATTAAAACATCTTCTCGTAAATATTGAAACAGCTGGTACAGCTTTTGAGTTAATTAAGAAATTTCACGCCACTGGATGCAGTTTACTTTGCAGAAGCAGCTTGGGATCAAGTGTCAAAAGAAACGATTAAAAATTGCTCACGTAAGGCAATGTTTAAGCATAAAAATACACAAAGTGAAGATCGCTTAACTGAGGCTCTTACATCTGATCCAGAAGATGACCTACCATTTAGCGTACTTGCAGATGTCTTGAAAACCAAGAATTGATTGAAGTTGACGGATGGTGAAAACTAAATGACTTTGATGTCGATGAGGGTTCAGTACCAACAGATACTATTCCAAATTACGGTAAGTCTATTACCCTAACCAAGCAGCTTAAAAGTTTTGCCGAAGATCACGGAGATGCAGAGTTTTAGAGCTTCTTTCTAAATTAGAAATACGGACGCCATTTAAAAAAAAAGAGAAGACAAACAACAATACATGAATACATATATTTTTTTCTATTACAATACTTATTTTAAGTGTACCTAGAGATAAAAACATATGTTTTTTATACGTTTTAAATAAAAATGTATTATTAACATTCTAACAGTGACAATACTTCAATTTTGGCTGAATTGTTACAAAATGATGCCGAATCATTGCCAGATCCAGTGCCGACAACTCAACCTTCACCACCACTTCGCACCAGCCCTTTGACCCAAAAATCGTATTATGATATAATTGCTCCAACGCCAACCCCTCTTGCCGCCGCCCAACGGAAACTTGTTAAACAATTTAACACAACGTGGACACCTTCAGAGTGGCAAGGCAGGCTAGACCGACTCCGCACAACGAATCAGATGTATACCACCCTACTCATCAAAGGTGCTCCAAATTATGCAGATGTGGCGTGGATTTTCGAATTTTTCAAAAAGAGGTATGGCATCAACACCAACCAATGCACAATATTCCCAACATCTCACCACAAAAACAAACGGAACTTCAAAATTAATTTACCGGCTGAACACGAATGGTTATTTGTTAACTCATCCAACACCAACCTCAAGCTAGGAAAGATACGGATCTCCAAATGGACGAATCAACCAACCAACAAAAACGAAGAAAAAAAACGAAGCAAGGTCTCATCAAAAGAGAATTATAAATCGCCCAGATCCATTCCCCATCCACATCCTAAACCTGACCCCAACTGGAGTCTTAAAACCAATATATTTCCGAATTTTTCCCCTCCCGTTTATATCCCTAAGCAACACAATTCACGTATCTACACAAAAGCACCAAGTGCCTCTCTTCCATCCAAGCCCCAATGCGTTTCATTTAATTTAACCCCTGCCGTTGATACCGTCTCTGCTCAACCACCCACACCCCCTCCCACGAATAATAACAACTGTTTTCTCAATTTCGACCTTACAACAGGAGCCAAATACCCAAACTTTATCAGCTCGCATATCTTAAATCCCGCTTCCAGCTCGCTTTCTCCCCGGTTTCACGGGCCCCAGTCCCTATTTTTGATCCGCCTAACGTTAAATTGACCCAAAAGAATATAGAAACCACAGAATGCCCTTACGGGCTCATACGTCTCTTTCTCGCATATCTTTACGACAAATCCGACTCTGTTTGCATTTAGGGAAAAACCAAAACAAGTGTCATGGTCTCCATCCAACAGGAAGGCCTTCCTACGGATATAACTAGTCGCAGAAAGCTTTACAACAGGTACCACGAAATCTTCGACACACCTCCTCAAAAGGTTGCGGATGACCTCGCTGCTTTCCGCAGCTATGTACACTCTCAAAGAGTTTCACACCTTCAGCGCAGCTGCCTTGCCTTCTTTGCCTGCATCTTATCTACACTCCCCTACTCCTCCACGCAAAGAACTACCTCTTACATTTTACTACCACTGTCTTGTCTAAATCACACGGTCTCTCTTTCGACATCTATGCTCTTACAGAAACCAATCTGATCCCCGACATTAAGAGTCAGGAGCTATTTCCATCTTCTTATAATGTTTTCCGAGATGACGAGCCCCTCTCTATCTCAAACTTTTGATCCCATCCTTATCGAAGAAAAGTTACAAAACCTCAATGATGAATTTGTATCCGTTCCAGATGGGCACCCAGCAATATTTCTCAAAAAGTGTGCCTCCAATCTTTCGCACCCACTTTCCTCCCTATTTCTGTCCCTCACATAAGGGGAATACCCCCAAGTTTGGAAGACCTCTTTCATAACCCCGGTTCACAAAAAGGGATCAAAGAATGAAGTAACCAACTACCGTCCCATTGCTAAGCTTTCTCACATACCTAAAATGTTTGAAAGTTTTTTTATATGAAGTTCTAAGCTTTTAGGGCAAGTCATTTATATCACCCAGTCAGCACGGATTTCTAAAAGGTAGATCAACTACTACAAACTTAGTTGAACTCGTCCGTATCCTTTGCTCTTTCAGCCTTAGAAAATGACAATGAAATCGATATTATTGCTACAGACTTCGCTAAGGCCTTCGATAAAATATCACATCAACTGAACCTTTTCAATGTGTCTTCCCTCGGTATTGACTTCATATTGCTCAAATGGATATCTTCTTATCTGGAGAACCGTTACTATAGCGTTCGCTTTAGGTCAGCCTTCTCAACTCCGTTTTTAGGCACTTCTGGTGTCCCAAAAGGCAGCCACCTAGGTCCCCTCATTTTCAATTTAACTATAAACGATCTTGAAAGGATTATCAAACACTGCTCCGTATACATTTACGCCGATGACACTAAGTTCTCGAAAACTATTTCCTCATCCCAAGACTCTATTCTCCTTCAAGAAGACCTCGATAGGTTTTCTACTTGGTGTCTAAAAAATTGCTCCAAATGAGAATCTATGACTTTGTCACGTAAGTCCTATCAATCTCCTCCTCGACTTTATTTTCTGCATGGCCAACCTGTACTCCAGGTTCAATCACTTCGCGACCTTGGAATATTATACGACAGAGAGTTAAACTTCCTTTCGCATATTGATGAGATAATCCTTAAAGCCAACTCATCGCTCGGTTTTATCAAACGTTGGCCTAAAGAATTTTGCAACCCTTATGTGACACGGTCACTTTATGTTACATTGCCCTTGTCCGGCCCCTCCTTGAATGTGCCATCCAAGTCCCCCTTTCAGCGAATTCATATATCCCGAATCGAGAACATTCAACGTCGTTTTCTTCGGTTTGCTCTTCGTGGACTACCCTGGAGTGACCCATTTATCTTACCTCCCTATTGCGACCGCCTCAAATTTCTTAACCTGAATACCCTCCAAAAACGCAGAGACGTAGCTGACATTCTCTTCATTCATCGACTGCTCTCCGGTTCTATGGAGTGCGCTTCCCTTTACACTAACCCTCGTAATTTACGCTGCCCTCGTCTCTTCTATATCCCAACCCACCGCACCTCTTATATCTCTAACGAACCAATCTCCCGCATGCTCCGTAAGGTCAACTCAAACCTCCCCCTTTTTGATTTTAACCTGAGCACTTCTCGTCTTAAATTTGATCTCCTCCACCATTTCCTTACTTCCTAACCCTTAACTCTTGTTAGTTTTTAAGTCCTAGTTTTTAAGTTACTTTAAGCTTGCATTAAGCGAAATAAACGGGGGCGTTAGCCCCCACTAAATTAAATTAATTAAATTAAATTAACAGTTTTCAATTTGCATATTTCTTTAGGCGGACATCCCTCTTAAACGGACATTTACAGTCGGTCCCGTTGGTGTCCCCCCAAAGGAGATTTCACTGTATATGTATTTACTTAAGTTGGCCTTAATATCCCGGGCGTACCTGTGCGACAACTAGAAGCTCTTTCCCTTCGTGAAAGCTAATCATTTTGTTCTTGTTGTACAGAAATATTGTTCCTCTGGTTATGAAAAACTTAAATCCTATCGGTTTCAAAATCAGTTGGTTTAAATGGTTTTGCAGTTGGCCTCTAGTTTGGATGTCGTTATCCGGTCATGGTTAAATGTTCGGAATCGTTGAATCCTCTATTCTGCCTTATTCCGGAACTAGTCCCGGAACTGTGTTCGTTTCGCTCTTCCTTAACCATTGTGAGCATTTCAACGCGATAACTTGATTTAGTAACCAACAGTATTCGTTTGTAGTCCGAGTGTTTGTTTTGCTGTGTCAAGTTTTTTTTTTATAAAAGGACAAAGATCTGTTAAATTGTAATTTAAATTGGATAAAACCGCTACAGTGATGAATGTTTGAGTGGAAGGAAGGTATTTGAATGATAAACAAGATTTAAAAACCGCCGCCAGTCGTTAGAAGGGCACCCATCCACTTTCATTTCGGAAGAGAGTGTTAAACGCGTGTGGCTTGCTCTGCTTTTTAATCCCTGTCCTGTTGTGTGAACAATTCAATGTTAGTGAAGTGTTGTACATGATTTTCCTGACTCGGTTTTTGGCTAAAAAGTCAGTTTCCGTGATCAATCGTTCACCCTACTCGCCGAATCTGGCTCTGATCTACTTTTTTTCTAAAGCTGAAGACTGTTATGAAAGGACAGCGTTTTGATGAAGTGGGGACTTCCAGTGGTTTATGACCGGTCAAAAATTTGTACACGTTGTAAATTGAATAAAAAGTTTTATCCTGATTTTGTTGCGTATACTCGTATGTCATCATGGCCAAGTGATCCTTCGTCTTCATACCTATTTCCACATTCTTTTAACCTTCGTTGCGTTGTTCGGGTGAAACCCAGTTTATAAGATACTGCATCTCCGATGGCTTGCTGGTCATGTTGCCACTGGTCTTTTAAAACTTCTTGAGATGTTTTGGGGAACTCTGCGAATACAGCCGCACGACATCGCACTTTCTATGGTTTTTTATTCGGGATATTCGCATTCGTACATTGACTACATCAAGTTAGGCCTGTCTTTCATCGGAGCGTATGGAATCAGTCTGGTAAACGAATTCTTGATCAGGGGATGGCCAGATCTCTTTTGCCCGTCTAGCCCGTCTGATCGTGGCTTTAGAATTAATATCTTGTTGACGTTCTTATCGTCCTGCTGACGTGGTATTTAGCGAGCGCTAAATACCTTTTGTATACATCGTTACATGAGTTTGGAGATCTTCTCTCATGTTTTCGTTAATTGTTTGTTTCAAGACATTTATTAATTTACTGGTGAGCACTAAGGTGTAATTTTTGTGGATGGCTTGAATATACGAGTACATAACACTTACCTACAACGGCTTCGTTGGAAAGCAATACAGCTTTAGACATTGAGGCAAGTAGACGTGAAGTGATAACTTTGTTTTGTTTCCAAATTGTCCTTCAAACAGAGAAATGTTGATCTTTATCAGTTCACAGAAGATTTAAATTTTCTTGCCATACTACGATTGTGTTGCTGAACATCTACTTGATCCGTTAAGTGTACTTTCCGCTCTAAAAGAAATTTGCTCTATTGCCCACTTTAAATGAAACTCCACCTGCACCACCTTTTTGGCAGAAAAAAAATGTTTGTGGGCTGCTATTCAGATACAACTTTATGTCATACGCCCAAAAAAAAAAGCTCCATACTCATATTCCCTAAATTATTATCGTTCCACCTACAGAATTTACGCACTCCTAATATCCTGTTTTCCACTTTCAAAGAAATACTTCATAACGATAAGGTAAATGTTTTAGCATAATTTAAGCCCTCTCTCGAAGGAAACAAATTTCGAAATGCCTTAAGTAATAGATAACACAAGCCACATAACTTTTTGTTAAGACTTCTCGTAACACCTTATGATAACAAATAGGTTGATGAGTTCCTTTGACAAATGGCTTCCAAATGGTTCATTGAAATTGTGAGGCGTAGGAGTAATTCATCTGTCGGAAACAAAAAAGAAAGTCAAAATTAGAATCTCGAATTTCCACGAAAATCCTCCTCAGAGAAAAATTGAATCCCTATGTAGGTGTTTCCGTTTCCGAGTCAACGATAAAAAAATGCGTCATACAAAAGCAGCATTTTTACGTGGTAAGTAAACAGCACCTTCTCTAGAATCATCAGTCTGCGGACAGAAACGAGTCGATATGTGCATGTGTCATACACAAATCTTGTTGAACAAAACTCCATTGCAATGGAAATATGTAACTCATATCCCGTTTGATTAAATCAATAAGCAAAACATGAACTCCAGCGAATCTGATTAAGCGTACGAGTATACATTTCCCCTTTACAGTCACGTATCCGTCCGGCCGTTATTTTGACCACGCCAAAGTCAAGTGGCTATCGCTTTCGTCGGCACGAATTCCAGGAAAAACGAAAGCCCACATCCGTGAGTAGCCAAATACAGGATGTGTTTCACATAGCCTTCGGGCACTTGTTACATGTTTGTTAACATGCTAACAATTGATGGCCTTTGTGAAACTTACTCGCAATGTTCACCCTCGGATCTATGGAATTGAGTACTAGCGATTCCAGAACCGATGCCGTCTTCACGCGTTTTACAATGCGACCAATTGTGTGTATACAGTATGGCCTCAGCCACTTGTTGTTAACTTGAAACATTCAGACTGTGAATGTGAGATCGAATTCGATAAAAAGTCTTTCAGCGTGAGATGCTACAAGTGCTCATTTTGGAAAACGAAATTAAAACAAATGGAAAGATTGCAAATGGTGAATAGAGAGAAAGTGATACCCTATTCTTTGAAATGTTCACTCAAAAAGATGTCGTAAGTCCGAGAGCTCTAAACGGATTATTTCAGTGTCTAAAAGTAGATAACATTTATGAGAAAACCTTAAAAGCCTTCATCAAGACTTTGTATATTTAATCGTATCTACGTTGTGCGGTTATAAGATCTTTCGCGCTGACAGGAAAATTAGAATCGGTGGTGGCGTTGCTATTTATGTTCGTGATAGTTTAACTGTAAATCCTCTGTTTGAGTCACCGCCCGATAGTGATTTTCAGTATTACTTTATAGAAATTGAAAAGAGGAAATGCCTGTTTGGTGTCGTTTATAGACCCTACAATAATATTGACCTGTCACCCCTCTTTGACTTATTAGAAAATTATTCGTCGTTATACTTGCGAACTATTGTGTGTGGTGATTTTAATTGTAATATACTTGAATATATGAGATCGTCACTTTTTATTGATTCCATTAAAATGCTTGGTCTTGATGTTGTAAATTCGACTATTCCGACGCACTTTACTGGTTCCAACAGCACACTCTTGGACATCTTTATTACTAGTGACTGTCAAGAAGTGTTCTTTACCCAGGTTTCCGCACCTGTTTTTTCTAAACATGACCTCATCTTTGCCACTTTTAATTTAGTCACCAGTAACAAACAATCGATTTATACATTCAGGGACTTTAAAAATCTAAATGTGGAGCAACTTGAACAAGACCTTATTTGCCTTGATTGGCATAACGTATTTTTTGAAACATCGGTCGATGCCCAAGTTGAATTTCTCCATCACGTAGTTTTACAGCTCTTCGATAAACATGTTCCTCTAAAAAGGAAAGCTGTCAAATATAATAACATCAAGTGGTTTACCTCTGAAATTGTTGAGCTAAGAAACAAGCGTGATGCTGAATTCAAAAAATGGAAACGATTTCGAATTCCCGAATACTATGACAGCTATCGGTTGTTACGTAACATAGTTAACTCGAAGATTAAAGAAGCCAAACGTCGCTATTATGCTAAGCACTTCGATCATAAACTTCCAACCAAAACACTTTGGACAAATTTACGTGAATTAGATGTAGGTAGTAACTTGAAGTCCATGGTAGACCAGGTCGATCCTAACGAACTAAACAAAGAATTCGCTAAAGTTCAATCGAAATTGCGCCCAAATGGAAACAATATTCAAACGCCACACGCTGGCTTATTCGAATTTGGCCGAGTAAAACAAATCGACGTTGCTAGAGCTGTGCTAAAAATTAAATCTAACGCTGTTGGTGTCGATAACATCTACCCAACTTTTATTAAATTAATATTACCCTATATACTTCCAGCTTTAACATATATTTTCAATAATATAATAAACAAGATCCACTTTTCCGTGTGCTTGGAAGAAAGCTAAGATTATACCAATCCCAAAAAGGAAAGCAGTAGGCAACTCGTCAACTGAATATAGACCTATCGCTATACTTCCATATTTGTCAAAAGTATTTGAAAAAGCAATACACCATGAAATATCAAGTTTTCTTCAACAAGAACAAGTTCTTTGCGCCTACCAGTCTGGATTTCGGAAACACCACAGCTGCACACCAGCGCTTCTAAAAGTATCCGACGACATAATACTCGTAGTTGCAATAGACAAAAAACAAATCACCCTTATTGCTCTCCTTGATTCTTCTAAGGCCTTTGACACCGTTGATCATGAACTGCTTGTATCAAAATTGATGAACTTCTATAATTTCTCTGCATCAGCCGCTAATCTCATACGGTCTATCTGGTTGAAAGAAAACAAGCAGTTCATGTAAGCAATGATTACATTGCAATTTCAGTTGGTGTTCCACAAGGATCCATTTTGGGTCCCCTGCTTTTCGCAATTTTTATAAACGACCTTCCTAAAAGCATTAAAAGTTCTAATTTTCACATGTTTGCTGACGATATCCAGCTCTATTTAAGCTTTGAGAATGATCTTATTGATCATGCTGCTTTGAAATTTAATGATGACCTAAAACGTATCCATTGCTGGGCAGATGAAAACCTTCTGCAGCTTAACCCAAGAAAAACGAAGTGTCTTCTCATAAATAGAAACCCCTTATCTTTTATCAACGTTCCTTCAGTATACCTTGGTAATGAATCTATCGAATTTGTAAACAAAGCCAAAAATCTTGGTATTTGGTTCAATACAAAATTAACCTGGGACGACCACGTTTGCTCAGTTGTGGGAAAAATATACGGATGTCTTAGAAATCTCTCCCAAACTCAAAGCTTCACACCAATAAATACGAAGCTTATGTTGGTCAAGGCCGTGCTCATTCCTCTGATAACATATGGCTGCGAAGTTTTTTGTTGCACCGGCACCTTTGCCAGACGTAAGCTCAACAAAATATTTTTGGTTGCACACTTGACCGATATTTTGACTACTGCACAATCAAATATCTACACAGGATCATAATCAACCAACAGCCCCAATACTTATATGATAAACTAAGGTTTTCGCATTCAAGTAGATCTTTAAGTTTAATTGTACCTCGTGTTGCTTATCAAGTTACCGAACGACAGTTTTTCGTTCACGCCATTCGCCTTTGGAATTCACTCCCCCTTAATATAAGACGACTCTATAATACAAATAGCTTTAGTGAAACTCTCTTTCGATGTATAGCAGACAACTAGCAGGAATACTGAACATAATTTCACATCATACAAATATTTTATTTAAATTGTTCAAGAAAGCTTATAAATTTTTTTTTTTTTCTCTCTCTTTGTACTCAAATTTATTTCAATCAGATGTTAATATTTTTAAGTTTACCTTATTGAGAAAGAATTATAATTTTAGTTTAATCTTAAATCACTTATTAATTGTATCACATTTATAGCTTAAAGATCTGAATGGTATATTATAAATGTCGTTGTTATACTGTAATAAAAATACTGAAATACTGAAATACGTTGTTCGTTTTGAGGTGCCTGAGAAGACTGTAGGTATTTCTGAAAAATTGATCAATCGATGGAATTAAAAACGCTTCAAACTAATATTTTCAGAAAGTCGACATCTTCCCAGTCTCTGAATGGATAAACACACTTCTCTGGATCAACTAAATTTGCTGGACTAACAGCAGTTCTCTGTATCAGAATCTACACATCAAACATAACACACCTTAGTAATAGGGTACAAGATATAAATCTTCAATCAATTTGCGGTTGAAAATCACAGGGTGGAAACCATTAATTTGTTGATTCGCACCCTACTCGAATAGAAAGGCCTGCAACTATTGAATTTACATACGGATATGCACGCCGAGATGATGATGATGATTGCCCGGGAAAATTGACGGTTGATTAGCAGGCGGTCTGCCGTATCTGTGATTGAACAAAATCAGAAGTATATTTTCGGATACGTGCAGCTGGAGATGGACAGTGAAATTTCTCGCATGGAAATGTGGGCGAGTAGAAGCAAATTCAAAACAAATAATAAAATTTTAAAAACACGAGAATAAGGTTGAGTACGATAATAATCGAATGTATTGTAGCTTGTCCTAGGCATCAAAGTGTCTAGCTGTGGCATTCTGATGGACAGATGATTTGTTTTAATTGCAATCTGGAACACCGGCAGGAAATTCGGAACCAAGACTTGTTCAGGTGTTAATAAATGAGAAACTATATTACCCTCTTATGCGGAGAAATTGTGCCGTAAATAGCCCGTTGTGAATTATCTAATTGTACGTGAAATAGTCGGAACAACGAGTATTTTTACATTCATACATATGTGCATAAGTTGTAATGTCGAAGCGGAATGTTTGCGTTTCTTCATTGCTCTTCAAAATAGACGCCTTGAAAATGTATTTCTTGAAATTTGAATTAGTGATTATAACATTAAATTGTGAATGTAAGCTTCCGAAGATTCGGCTAGATATATGATTGTCAATCAGACTCAGAACTGACTATCCACTAAGGATAATCTCCTCTGACTAACTGACTCATTTGCCATATCCATCTTATGACGACTAGTATTTCATTAACGAATTCGTTTGAAGAGCTTATTCACGCCACCTTTCATTAATAATGTTGACCAAAAGAAGTCACCGATTTTAGATGGCCATTGTACGAGTATTGTTTTTCTTAAAGTCAACACCTTCTCAGAGACAAATAGAGCTAAAGAACAAACGTTTGGACTCGAACAGAGACACTAGAATCAACTCCATCAAGGCTGCCTAAAATTTCTGAAGCAGTCAGCGGAACAGGATCCTGAATTTACTCGAAGTGATCTACTATCATTCATTTCAGAAGCTACTTTAGAATCCGAGCGATAAAACACATACCCTCGTACTTTAAGTGATTAGTTTGTACAAGGATGAGTTCTTACTCCTAAATTGCTCCTGATTCAATATGAATTTATTCAACCTAGAAGCAAGAAAAAGCCAAATTGGTGGACATCAGCACTGGAACTGCTTAGAAACACTTGTAGAAAATTTTTAACGTAGCAAAAAGCATAGAAAAAGTTACTGACTGGGACTCATACAAAGAATCCCTCAAATTATACAAAAAAAGAACTGAGGAAGGCAAAGCGACAATCCTGGAGGTCATTCTGTGACAAAATCACAGAAACCTCTGAGGCATCGCGGCTAAGAAAAATCCCCTCTACAAATCCTAGCCTAGCTGTTTGAAAAAAACCGACGGCTCCTGGACAACCTCAAGTGATGAAACACACAACCTGCTACTGGACACCGACTTTCCAGGTAGCACCCAATTCGCGGCCAGTAGCAGCCCAAACAGGCCTACTGCAACCGGGACCAAAATTCATGGTCTGTTTACGAGAGACAAACTACTCAAACCATACAAGTCTGCTGGTCCGGACGGTATAATACCTGCCGAGCTACAGAGGTCCTCAGATATTATTCTGCCTGTGCTAGAAAATATTATGAGGAGCTGTGTAGAACTTATCCACATTCCACTGTCATGGAGAGAAGTCAATATAGTATTCATTCTCAAAGCCGGAAAATGCTCTCATGTTGTCCTAAAGGACAAACTTCTGAAAACTTCTGAAAACTCTAAAACGACTGATTGATATCCATATGCGAGCTAAAATTGATCCAAGGCTTCTGTCAACGGCTCAACATGCCTACCGTAAAGGAAAGTCGGTGGAAAGGGCTCTGCACTCTTTGACTAGCCACATCGAACGATACCTACAATATAAAGAATACACAATGGTTGCTTTCCTGGACATAGAGGACACCTTTAACAACGTCGACACATCCGCAATCACGACTGTGTTGTCAACTCTGCAGGTAGACGACTCACTTGGGGAGCTGATCAGTCTCATGCTAAAAAGCAGGACAATCAACTCCAAACTGGGTGAGACTTCTGCTAAAAGATGTGTCAGCAGAGGTACGCAGCAAGGCTGTGTCCTCTCTCGCCTTCACTGGAACTTAGTAGTTAATGAACTACTGATATACCTGGAAGCGGGTGGTAGCAAGGTGATTGCCTATGCGGATGACGTTGCTATAGCCGTCTCAGATAAGCATCTCAATACCATTAAAGAACTCCTTCAAGTAAATCTCAATAGATTAACCCGCTGGGCATATCGCTGTGGATTGGGAATAAACCCCCATAAAACTGATCTTGTCCTCTTTTCCAGGAAATACAAAATTCCAACTATAGACCCTCCTTCAATAAACGGTACCAGTTTAGTATTTTCCGATACAGCAAAATATCTGGGTCTCATTTTTGACAGGAAACCAAACTGGAAACTTAATACTCAAGAAAGAGTCAATAAAGCTATTTTAGCGCTTTATTCTCTTGCAAAAAAGCCATTGGGAATAAATGGGGCCTTCAACCTCGCATAACCCACTGGCTATACATCTCGGTCATAAGACCAATACATCCTTACGGGGTGGTCGTCTGGTGGACGGCCTTAGAATATACAGTCAACTGCATTAAACTAAGCAGAGTCCAGGGAACAGCCTGTCTATGCATAAGCTGAGCGTTGCGGTATACCCAAATGAACATTCTGTTTCATTTGACACCCCTCGGTATCTTCAGCAGGCAAGTAGCTGCGACTGCAGTTTGGCGACTACACAGTGGACAAACAATTCATACCTGAACTTTGGTTCGACAAAGACTTCCATGCAAGCTTCCCCTCTAGAGGACAAGTCAATCCATCTCTACACAGATGGGTCTAAAACCGATAGCGGAGTTGGTGAGGGTGTTTTCTCAGATAAGCTAAATCTAAGCCTCTCTTTCTACACAGTCGATGAACTCGCCAAAATTGGAACCACTCTACCTATTCTACTGGAAAAGGGTAGTAGAAGTATACCAATCGCTACATGCAAACTAGCATTAAAGCTGGATGCCAATAAAAGAACAGACCTTAGGTGGACTGTTGGACAAACATGTCTAGCGACCAAAGAGATCTGGCCAAAGCTGCAGATCTCAGCGCCATAATAGGTGTCATCACTGGACACTGCCTAATAGGCAAGCACGCAAGAAGGCTTGGCGCTTTTACAAATGATTTCTGTAGAAGCTGCACCTACTCTGTACATGTCCAGCTCTCTCCCAGAGAAGAAAGATTCATCTAGGAGCTTTCTTCTACAACGACCTAAACGATTTAGAAAATATAGACGTTAACAGTTTCCTACGCTTTATCATAAGCTCAAACTGGTTCCATTAGTAAGAGGATCATAGATCCGCGTGGCATCACAATGGGCCAATAGGCCTAATTGGGTTGGTATTTCCAACAGCCACTCTTACCTACGAGGGGCGTTCAATATATTCTCGGTATCGATATGAAGGAAAATGCGAATTCAATTTAAATTGTTTTTATTTTCAATATAATCTCCCCTAACATCAATGCATTTGTTACATCTTGAGATAAGCTTTTTTAAGCCCTCAAAAAAATAAATTTCCTCTTTCTCTGCAAAATACCCATTTATTGCCGACTTGAGTTCTTCATCATCCGAAAATCTTTTTCCACGAAGACATTTTTCAAATCCGGAAACAGGAAATAATCACTAGGGGCAAGGTCTGGACTATAGGGTGGGTGTTGGATTTCTTCGAAACCACAATCTCGCGCAGCAGCCTTGGAAACTCGCGCCGTGTGAACAGGAGCGTTGTCATGAAGAAGCAACACACCCGCTGCGAGTTTACCCCGTCTTTTCTTTTTAATTTTCTCCCGCAAATTATGCAAAGTGGAAGCGTAGGATGTGGCGTTGATGATTTCACCTTTTTTTGTACTCAATGAGCAAGATTCCCTTTGAGTCCCAAAATACTGTGGCCATGAGCTTCCCGGCAGACGGAGTGACTTTGAACTTCTTCGGGGGGTCTGTTCCTTTTTCATGCCACTGCATGGACTCTTGTTTGCTTTCAAGGTCATAGTGGTAGACCCATGTTTCGTCCCCAGTAACAATTCGATCCATAACACCGTCCGCGTTCTCACTACACATCTCCAAAAGCTCTCTGCAGCATGCGATTCTCACTTTTTTCTGAGGCGCTGTGAGCATTCGTGGCACCCACTTTGCACTGACCTTTGAAAGGTTAAGATGGTCATGAAGAATGGTGTGAATGGTACCAATTGAAAGTTTGGTGATCTCTGCCATCGTTTTCACCTTTATTCGGGCATCCTCAAGAACAAGTTTTTCGACTTCTTTGATGCTTTCTCCCGTACAAGCAGTAGCCGGGGCGCCGGAGCGGGGGTCGTCTTCAATGCTCTCTCTGCCTCTCTTGAACTCACTTGACCACTTTTGCACAGTTGATAATGAAGGTGCGGAACCCTGGTAAACAGCCACCATCTCTTCATGAATAGTTTTTTGACTTTTTCCTTGCTTAGTGAGAAATTTAATTACAGCGCGATGCTCAATTTTCACCATCATCGTCTCAGTTGCCATTATGATTCTGTTTAACTAGAGATAAAACGCGAATTAATAATCACATTTCTATGAAATTTTACATGAATGCACTAAAATAATAGTATTACTTGATAAATAAGTCAATTTATATATACAACCACAGCTTCACCCCGCTACCGAGAATATGTTAAACGCCCCTCGTATCACCTTCTGCCTGAAAAGAAGTGATTTCTGATACAACTTGCATTGGAGTTTTGTTGACCTTGCACGCCGACTATTATTTTATTCCGATCTTATGGGCATCCCATCTGAATTTAGACATTCTTAGGACAAAATAGTTTTAGACAAAGTAGTCTTCCAAGTGTTGACATACACAATTTTAATGAAACTGAAACACATTGTGAAGATCAGATTATGTTTCGAAGTATCGACTTCAATGCGCTAAAGGATTTGCTAAACCTTCTCCTTCCGTCCAAACTAGTTTCAGAATGCAAGGTTTCTTTTATTGCGGTTGGAACGCTGAATATACTGGAGACTTAGGACTCAATAGAATCACTTCAAGGCTCTGAAGAGGATTTCTTAGAACCTAAAACTGTGTTGGGACTGCCGCTAGTGTCCTCTGTTAGGATTTCTATTAACAGGGCTACTTATATATACACGGCGTTCCCTAGTTGGTTGACGATAATTTGGGAAATGATTCCTGGGTATACTCCTATTCTTATGTTAATTAGGCATTTTCTGGAGAAAGTGACTTCAAAGTTAAAAATTAGCATGGGCAATGAAAACGGAACAGGCCTAGAAATTGGATATCTAAAGACTCAAATATGATATCAACTTTATTTAAACGCCGTTATGAAGGCTGGTATTTCTTCTAAAAATAAAGTCCTACACGATGTTTTTACCATTAGTACTAACAGAGCAATTTTCGTTAACATGGGTCAGGGTACACCAAAGTAAGCTTTTTCTTAAATCCTCGATAAATGATGTCAATATTGGAGATAGAACCTTACTGTAGAACGATTTTTTTCTTAGAATATTGCCAGGAATCATTTAACAAATTATCATCAACGAATTAGGGGACACCCTGTATAATGTACGTAGTATAGTCTACAGAAGCTTAACTAATGGAATTTTCTATACCTTATCCACGTTTATTTCAATTGCATGGAGAAAACCAGAGGTAGGTTTATTATAGACAAAGTTATTAATCCTATTTTCAATGCTTCATCTATTTCTTCAGCTCTTTACTAAAGCTTATGTACTACTCGTAATATTGGTTAAACGAAAGTACACTTATTTTAGAGTAATTTTTTTAGTAATAATAAAAAACAGTATGTGGATTAATTTATTTTACCTTATACCTGAAAAACTGTAAGTCCCAGGCAAAAACTTTGTATGGTGAATTTGTTGATAACATTATGGGGCACCAAAATAATAAAAAAGAAAAAAAAATTATAAGTAGGGTAGGGCGAGGAGGTTCTGACATGTTAACGGATATTGTCAAAAAATTTAACAAACAAAGTTCTATTTACATCAAATTAACTTTATTAGGGTTTAAGCTTATACAAAAACAATTTTTAATACTTGAATTACTTACCATATCAGAGTTTATTATTAATTTATAAAAGAAGAAAAAGTGACGAAACATCCTACTCTGTGGGAGGTTCCGACATTTAAGTAGGAGTTTTTATCATGACATAGGAGGTTCCGACAGTTCGAAAAAAATTTAAAGATATATTAAAAAAAACAAAAACAAATATACATATTTTTTTTGGTTTTAATGATCTTTATAAAGGCAATAAAACAAGAGATAGTAAACAAAACAAAACAACAATAAAACGTAAAACAAAAACAAGAAATCCTGTCATTAAAAAATAAACTTAGATCAAATTTTAGTTCTTATTTAAATAAAGTAAATACCATTTCAATTTTTAGTTTTTTTGTTTTTTTTTTAAGTTATTAAAAGCAGTCTTTAAATTATAAATTAATGGAACATAATAAGAAAATTAACAAACATCTAAATCAGCAAAGTTAAGATCAAAACAGATTTTATTTTTGGCCCTTGATGTTCCCAGAAGGTCTTTTGGATTCGTCAATTTAGCCACTAAGTCAGATCTCATTGCTATTCCTTTATCTTCAACTACAGGTTCATAAAAATAGTTGCCATTTTTTTTGCCGACGATAGTATTTAATAAAATAACACATCACCGATTTCATATCTACATCTTCAACTCTACCGACATAATAAAAAGGTTTTTTGTCTTCGAATTTGACCAGAACAAAGTCACCAATTTCAGCATTAATATCTTGGGAAAATGTGACATTCTTGGTAGGCTCAACGTCTACCTCTGCATCACTATCTATACCAAATTCAAGAGATTGATCCGAATTTTTAACAGTATAGGTTTCGCTTTCGGAGGAGGATGATGCAAGCACTTTTTTTACGTGTTTTGGCTTTGTAACTTTTTTCTTTCCCACAATCCCTTTTTATTTCATTTGTTTTTGTTTTTGTTCGGCTAGTTCCACAATTCTATTTTTTTCGGGTGTGTCGGTATAAATCCGTGATTTAGAAATTTTGCTAAGATTCTTTTTCTTTGAATTCATTTTCGGGTAAGGTCGAATCACTTCCGGTGTAAGGTGTTAGGTACCATTTGAATTCTTCTGCACTTTTAGACTTGGCGGTACAATTTTTACTGGGCTGTGCCCCGTTTCTTCAATTTCTTGTATTTCCGGTGTAAGCTGCTGATATGGTTCATTGGAATTCCCCTGAAGATTTCGATTTGGCGATGCAATTTTCACTAGGCTGTTGTCCGTTTTTTCAATCTCTAGAAAATCAAAGTCCTGGAAAATAGCATCATTCATCGGAAATATTCCAGTTGTTGAAAACCCTTTTATAATATTTTCCGGGGAAAATGCTTTCAAGAATGGCTGGCAGGCGATTTCGCGATATCATTAATTCCAATTATACGACCCGGATTATTGACAAGAAAATTGTTGAATGCTGACTTACAGTATTTCTTAAACAGTCCAAACACTGATACATCGAGAGGTTGAAGCTTGTGCGATGTGTGAGGTGGAATAGATAATAAGATAATGCCATTTTCTCTACAAAAAATTATAGAATCGAGTCTACAATTCGACACATGATTATCAAATAAAACCATAATTGGATCTTGAATTGAACACCGAGTTTGTTTTGCAATGTGTTTTAAAACTTTCGGAAAGAGCTCAGAATTCATCCAACCACTTTCTGTTAATAAGGAAATCGATCCGGGAACAGCACCTTTGAGGAATGCAGGATTAGTCCTTTTTCTTGGGTAAACAAATGCTGGAGGGATATGGTTCCCAGCTGCATTCACTATTGCAACCATAGTAACTAATGTCCCCCTTTCAGCAGAAGCAACTTGGGAAACAGTCCTCTTCCCTTTTTCAGCAATGACCTGGTTTTGTAATTTAATTAATACTCGTAGATAGTGTGCCACGTTCTTAAATGTTTTTTGTATTTTTTGTGTTTTTTGTAAATTTGTTTGTTTTGTAATGTTTTGTTAATGTGTAAGTATATTTTTGTTTAAGATTAGTCTACTAACAACAACTAACAATGCACTAAGTGATGAGACATTTGTCCTAAGCAACAGCTTGCTATAAGCTCTCTTCGGCATTATGTGATAGTGTGATTGGTAGGTAATCATATCGTTATTTTGAAAATTAATATTGCCTCTGGGGGCTCTAGAACTGTTGTAATTCCAGTCTCGTCTAAGTTATAAATTCTTTCAGGACCAAACATGTACTTGCAGTATACATTTCTTAGGTTTTCAAAAAAACCATCAACAGCGACTTTTGTAAATCCGAAAAGACGAGCTGCGCTTGTGTTTTCCGGCTTTCGAAGACCTACTTCTAAATTTCTTAGCATAAATCCTTGCAGCCAAACTTTTCCAGCCATTTTATCCCGATCCCAATTTGATGGACGGTTAATATGGTTGCGAACAACATATTGGTACACAAATTTTTTGAACATATCCAAAGTAAGCCCATGATGAAGGCGTGAACATTTTTTAAAATAATTCGCGAGCTCATTTTCTTGTTTAGTAAGGATTTGAGAGCCTGAGTACTTACTGCTGTATATTCTGTCCAATGGGACAGAATCGGCTTTTTTAATACGGGACAAAATTGTGGTTCTTTTTACGCCGTATTTTTTCTTCACGGCTTCTAGCATAGATTTTTCATCAAATATCTTTTCAGGATTCTTTTTTTTATAGATATTTGGCATTTTTACTTAAAATTTATACAGTTTTAATATAAAAAAGGGAAAAATTACAAGCAGAGTTAAAGGAGGAGGTTTCGACATTTTGAATAAACCTCCTACCCAAAACATGTCGAAACCTCCTTTAACACGTGCAAATTTATAAATTTCTTCAGAAAATTTTCACCTAAGTATTAACGTCTAATGGTTATAATTATGAAAAAACGTTTACTTACTTTACTTTATTATCAACACAGCACTTTAAAAAAACTTAATACAAAAAAAATATCACTTAATAACTTACGAAACAAAATTACATCTGCACTTCACAAGAAACAATACGCGAATGAATTTGTTACACTAACAGTAACTGAGCGGTATAGAGGAAAATAGTAAGGCATGCTGTCAGGCGTTGGGTATAGGATATTGTCATTCCAGTCCAATTTCAAATAAGCGAGAAATTTGAGTTTGATGAAACCTCCTACATGTCGAGACCTCCTCGCCTTACCCTATACTTTTCCGAGATAAATGCGATTTTTTAAAAAATTCGTTAAAAAAAATTAAAAAATTTTGTGTTTGAAGACCAATGCCAGTTAAAGCATGGATTGTAATAGTGATTGAATATGAATTAACTATTAATCAATTGGCTTTGTTGCTAGGCTTAATACACTCGAGGTTATAACTAAATAATTGTTGGTACCTATTTCTCTGATGGAAATTTTTTAAACACCCTGTAATTCAGTGGGTGTCGAAGATAGACTCCATCCCCACTAATGAATCAGATCCCAAAATATCTGTATCCCAAACCTGAGCACCCTGTATAGGGCTTAAACTTGAAGGTTTGCTTCCTAAATATACCCGAAGAAAGTTTCGTGGAAAATATTCGAATGAGTCCGTTTCTTAGTTGTCCCTTGTGAGCGATTTACATAGTTGTATGTATACATGTAGCAATATTAGAGATATGAGACCTTAGAGCTTCTCTAAACCATACATTCTGCATAAGCTTGTTATACAAGTCACCCAGGTCCTCTGCTAGGAAAATGTAGGTACTCGTATATTAAATTTTATTTATTTCTTTGCCTACTGAACGTAGACAACTACTGCAGGTCATGGTTAAATGATTCCTTAAATGATTTCTAATACACATCATGGCTAGACAGATAACAACATCATCAACACAAAATCCTATTCTCTAAGACTGGCTGTGAACAGATGAAGTATCCTATTTAATAAATTGAAAAAGTTCTATCTTTTTAAAATAGACTCACAGTCACACCGATAAACTTCAATTTCAACTTCAACTACAACACCAACACCGCAATTCTATCTGATTTTTCGGAGATAAAATAAAACAATAGCTGTCGTAACTTTGAAAGCCAATTGCCGGGTAACAAGTAAACCTTCTCTGCTCTGTAATCCCACTAAGGCAATATCCTTACAATTGTGCAATTTCATCTGCCTCAGTATCTTCGTGTATATAAACTTTTTCACACTTTTCTAAAGAAACAAGGTGAAAATCATTACTGTTGGAACAGATACGGATACTCTCTCGTCCTTCAGATGCGCCAAAACAAGAAACAAAAAAAAGAAAGAACATTGGCGGATTTAGCCACTTCAATTCCTCTAAGAGATTTTTTCACCAATTTTCTTGTTGCTTCCTTCCGTTGGAACCACTTTCGCGAATCAGATTTTTTTTTTATCTCCGTAAGACTCTATTAAATTAACTAATTGGAATAGTTTCGGTATTTGCACCGGCTTAAGTGAAAATTTCACGGTTGCTTGTGCTGCTTTCAGTGTGCCCAACCACTTCATTGACACAAAACAAAAGATAATCGCTTGCCTCTTGCTCATCCCGGTCGTTATGTTCACTTGAGATAGTTTGTTCTTTAGATAGTTTGCTCTCTTGCCTCTTGGCTGTGAAATAAAGATTTATTGTACATTTGAAGATTGCATGGCACGTTCAGTCAGAGTACTCGTAATTGGCACGAGAGCCACTCAAATGCAAACGATTTCATTAACTTGGCGAGTGATCATAGAGTGATTGTACTCGTACATATCTGCAGATGCAACTACATCCACTCTCAAATGACCTTCTGCTGGCATAGTAGTAATTACAGAAGAAAAGGTCGAATGGTTCTATCGAACCAGTGCCAGCCAGCCAGCCACCATGTTTGTTTGGCGACAAAGCAAAAGATGCTCGTACGTTCTCTGGATGTCATTTTCGTGTGGAGGACCAACGTAACATTATCGAGACATGCCAGGGCTGGGTTATGGGACATGTGAATATGGAAATTGTTTCAACTTAACATGGCCCTCATCTGTGATCGACAGAAGGCGGAATATATTAAATGGGGTGATGTTGGATTTGCTGGTGAAGTCCCGTGCTCCTTTGGGGCATGTAGCTCTGTGTGTAGTTGGTACTGGCATCCGTAGATTGGCGTGTTCGTTCCTGGTATTCCTGCTCCACCAATTCACGTGTACTCCACTCGAAAGAGCAACCTGCAGAGATGAAATATGAAAAGAGATGCTAGGAATACGGATGGCGGGATGACGGTGCACGTGGTAGTCACTGTGGTGGCAGTTGACGGTTAGCAAGCACCCGTGCGTGTTCTTTTTTTTTTTTGTATGCTTACTCGTAGTTGTTTACCGAAGATTTACGTTGACTGCGGATGTTGCATATTTCTTTGAAATATTGGTCGGCTATGTACACTGTATTGCACATGCCAGTGGATGTTGGTAGCCTAGGATGAAATTCCTGTATTTTAGCATCGCGATGTCATACTGTCATAACTGACAAATGCCGTGTATCCGAGTACTTTAGGTATCATATGTGGTAAGGCAATACCTACTTTGGATCCCTCTTGACAATATAATGACAAACACGTAATGGATCTAAAATTCTACAAAGTAATTCTACGGGTAATTGGCATGGGACCGATTTGAAAATGCAAGAGCTTTCATTAAACTGGCAAACGAGAGAATAGAGTGACTGCAACTACAAATAAGTATCTGTAGAAATAATTGAAAGAAAAGGTCAAATGGTGTTATAAAATAGCTGCATTGCTGATTGTCTTGTCTAAAATGGCAGGGGGCAGGCATTATATTCATCGAAAAGTATTTTCAATCATTACTCTTGCAAATATGTTA
Source organism: Volucella bombylans (assembly GCA_949129095.1). Classification (NCBI taxonomy): domain Eukaryota; kingdom Metazoa; phylum Arthropoda; class Insecta; order Diptera; family Syrphidae; genus Volucella; species Volucella bombylans. The sequence goes on from OX422144.1 coordinate 158,248,433, forward strand.
TTTCTTTTACACTATATTTGCCCTAAACAAATATTTGTTTATAGCTTTTTTCTTTATATAAAGTTTAAAGTGGCGTGGCCCTTTGTAAAATGAAGAAGAAATCATTTGCATGGCTTGAACTCAACGGCGTTCAGCAGCACAAGGGCACACTGTAAGTAAATAAATATTCAGACTAAGCTGTATGCCTCCTCCATCTGTGCATCAAAATATAGTTTATTGCATCGGGATCTGTGCTTGGAAGATAGACGCAAGTTTGCCATAGCGAAGAGTGACGTTCGGTCGTCCTCGACTGAGAAGCCGGCACCCTTTCAAAAATTAGTTTTTGACCTATCTGTGAAGATTCGATAGCAATTATTTTTGGTTCAGATTCTAGTCGATCCCAGTCCTGAGTACAAAGAAAACCGACATCGTATTCTCGCAGAAACTTGTAGTTCCGGTATCATTGCGTTAAACAGCAGAGGCAAAATACAGCCGGACAAAAAGTCAGCTCGTCGAAAACTCAGAGTGAGTTGCATCAAAGACCATTTCTTTTTAAACCAAAGAAAGCTTTGGCAGCCCTTGATGTATGATAAACATCAAGACGAGGATGGTTCGTTAGTGGATCTGGAGCAGAGCCAGGCATATTAGGGTAAGCCCCATGCGCACAGTGTTGTTTAAAAAAAAATGAGCTAGAAACTCAACAGGGAAATTCGAATGTGCCGCGATGGTTATTTTCACTCTAAAATGATTAGTTCACTAGATAATCCTAGAAAAGGATGGAAAGTGATAAATGACTTTATTAGTGGCAACTTTACAAATAGGCTTAGCCCAATTGTTTTGAGAAATGAAGGTGTTGAAATTACTGATCCATCTACAATAGCCAATACATTCAATGAGTTTTTTTCAACAAATGGACAAAAGTCGTTTGATAGTGATTGTCCTTCGTATTGCCAACATTTTGTTGGAACAGTGGACAGAGCGTCCTGCAGGAATAGTTTCTTTTTTGAACAAATTACTGAGTTCGAATTATTAAGTATGATAAAATCTCTTAATAACACGAAATCTTGTGGTAATTATGGCATTTCTAACATAACCCTTAAGAATATCGCCTATATTGCTCACCTTTTTAATTTAAGTGTTAATACCGGAAACTTGCCGATAAATTAAAATGGGCTTACGTGGTATCACTTTTCAAAAAAGGTGACAAAATGGATAAAAATAATTATAGACCGATTTCCTTGTTATCTTCAATCTCTAAAATATTTGAAAAGACTGTTAAAAAGAGAATGTCGTTTATTTGAATAGTTTCAATTTTTTCTGTCCAGTACAATTTGGGTATCTTCTCTAAGGACTTTCCACTGGCTTTCTGCTCCTTTATAAACAAAGGTCTTGATGACAAAAAATATTGCACCGGTCTTTTCGTGGATATTACTAAGGTCAATCACAACATTCTTTTGGACAAGCTTTATGGTGCTGGCTTGCGGCGCTTTATGTATAATTGGAGTGTTTCCTATCTTAAAGAGTAAGAGTGGATGACTATCTTTGCGACCTAAGAGTAATTTCATTAGGTGTACCGCAAGAGTCTGTCCTTGGCCCCATTTTGTTTTTGATCTACATCAACTCTTTGTTTGATCAACCATTTGTAGGAAAAGACACTGCTTTTGCAGATGATCTTGGCATTGCCTATGGTTCAAATAATAACCCTTTGGATCTGGCTGCTGACATAAAGCATGATGTAGATTTGCTACGAGTCTGGTTTGCAGAACACAGATTAATTGTCAGTAACAAAACCAAAATTATGTATTTCAGCCTTGGCATGCAAGAGTCTTCCTGACTTCGAAATATATTTCCATGCACAAAGCTACTGTCGACAAAACATGATAAATTGTACTTGTATTGCGGAAGCCTGTAAAATCATGTATAATGACACCGTAAAGTCGTAAAAGAGTTTAGGTACCTAGGTGTTGTTTATAGATGAAAATCTGAGTTGGGGTGAACACATCGCTGTCTTAAAAAACTGTCTGCGTTCGGCTATTCGTAGTCTTTATCGACTCAGAAAATGTTGTATAAATCATACTTTGAAAACATACTGGTATAAACTCCAACCACTTGTTGTGTTGCAAAAGTATGCCGTCTGAAGAATATGTAATGCTTACCGCTTAGCCGATTCTATGGTGCTGTTTAGATCTTTAAAAATCCTGCCTGTTAGGCATTTATACTATTTTAAAGTTTCAAAGATCTTTTTTGTAAGGGGTGGATATACCAAGTTCCCGGAATAACCACATTATGGCGCACCCATTGTTCGGATTTGAGTTCTGCTTTTTTTTGTTAAGTTGGTAAATCTGTTGTTGATATCCCCTCTAAATTTTAGCGTCATAGCTTGACATTTGCAAAAGTTACGTAGCCAATAGTACATACATCACTGTGTGTGTTGGCGATTTTTTACAATTTTAGAAATGGATTTAAATTTGCAACAACGAACTTGTATTAAATTTTGCGTAAAAAACGGATTTAATGGTGCGCGAACGTTAGAAATGTTGGAAAAGTGTTTCGGCAACGATTCTCTAAAGAAAACAGTCGTTTACCAGTGGCACGAGCGGTTCAAAAGTGGTCGTGAGTCATTCGAAGATGATGAACGCAGTGGCAGACCATCGACATTGAAAACCGACGAAAATATTGATGGAGTAAAAGAACTGTTGGTCACTAACCGCAAATTAACCATCAGAGAGACAGCGTATGACTTGAACATTGCCTATGGATCCGTCCAAGACATTTTGGTTAATGATTTGGGTTTCCGTCGTGTAGCAGCATAGGTGGTGCCAAAAGACCTCAATTTCATGCAAAAAAAGACCGCGTTGACGTCGCAAAAGAGATGATTTGCGAGGCTGAATCCGATCCCACATTCATCAAAAGGATCATTACTGGAGACGAGACGTGGGTTTATGAGTACGACATGCAATCCAGACATCAGGCAAGTGAATGGCGTTCACCAAATGAGCCGAGACCAAAAAAAACACGTCATTTTCAGTCAAAAAAGAATGCAATGCTCACGGTTTTCATGGATTACCACGCGTGTAGTGCATCATGAATTTTTACCAGAAGTCCAGACAGTAAACACAGAGTATTATTTGGGCGTTATGATACGTTTGCGTGAAACAATTCGCCGAAAGAGACCAGAATTGTGGGCAGAAAACTCGTGGATTTTGCACCATGATAACGCACCGTCGCACAGTGCCATCATTATTCGTAATTTCTTAACGAAAAATGCAACAAATACCATACAACAGCTACCGAATTCACCTGATTTGGCTCCCTGTGACTTCTTTCTGTTCAATCGAGTTAAAAAAGAACTACGGGGAATGCGTTTCTGGAATGATAGACATTTTGCTGGAAATTTTGACATGATCATTTAAAGTTTTTATAAATACCCGCTAGACATATTTTTGTGTTTAAAAAGCCTTCATCCCAATTCTCAAAACGCAGTAGGTCATTCAATAGATCATACCTAAACTTAATCACAATTGACGCAAAACAATGCCTAACGCACTTCAATTCTCTTAGACTACCAAGCACAATACCCGTCATATAGTGATGAGTGATTCGGAGATCAAAGTTAAGCCCTGAGCATTGATTTAATGAAATTTCCATAAAACGACCAAAAAACATGATCGAGGCATGTATTGGATATTGGCCCAGTATAATCATTAATGAAAGATGTTAACCCGTGTTCTGCTCTAACAGATAGGTACGAATCTGTAGCAGCGCTAGACGTTAACAAATCTAAATTGAAGTCGCCAAGAATGACGAGATTTGCTGTTTTTTCCTTATTAAGGAAAATACAAAATTCGTCCAAAAATGATTGAGGAGGTAGGGAGTGAAGCCTATAGTCACAAACACAGCTAAGACGCGTGTTATTAATGCTGAAGGAGATCTTTAATACATCCGCACTCGCCCACCTATAGGACGTCGCTTCATACTCATACGAATCTCGAACAAAGACTCCAACTATACCTGCAGCATACGATTCATTAGTATTTGGGTAGAAATTATAACCAGGTATATGATCAACTTCACAACGAAAAAATCCATATTTCAGTGACAAAAATCAAATCTGGCAGGTACACAACGTTAATATTTAAACAATTTTTTTTTTGTTTTTATTGGGTTATTCCATGGCTACAAATCTTAACTTATTCGAAATGACTTCCATTTGCCTTCCAGCACGACTTAATGTGGCCACTCATCGATTGCGAGATGCACTTCATGCATGGGGAAATTGTCCACTGCATGGACAAGAGCTCGCTTCAACGACTCAATATTTGAGTGTCGGATAGAGCAAGTCATGCCCTCTAATACGGACCAAAACTTGTAATCCAACGGGTTGAGGTCTGGACTACCAGTCCGGAACGTTGTTTTTGAGCCACAGTTGAGTCGTTTTTGCTTTGTGAGCTGGAGCAGAGTCTTGCTGGAAAGGCCATGGCTTGTTGTTGAATATTGATTGGTTGAGAGACTTCACAATGTGTTCCAAGACGGTCGATTGATATACTTTGGCCGATGTTTTCACTCCTTTCTCGCAAAAATGGAGCTTGGTAACGTCATCATAGCACACTGCCCACCACACCATTACAGACGCGGGATGGTGGCCTCTTTGAACCCTCGGGATGAGTTGGGATGCTTCTCTGGACGACCGAGCATACACACGGTCGTTCTGCTTATTGAAAGATTCTTCTGAGTAACGCTTTCGATCTTCGCTTGCGTTTTTCCTTCAATGCGGCCGTGACCAGGTGTCCAGTGTGTCGCTTGTACGCGCTGAGTCCTAAATCTTCTTTGATAATGCGAGACATGGATTTTTGCGACAAGATTTTGTGTTTTCGGTCGATTCGTTTCTTCACGGCTTTGATTGCTTTCGGAGTTCTCACAGTGCGCGGACGGCCGGATCTTTGACGGTCTCGTACTCCACCAGTATCCTCAAACAACTACACAGCACGATACACAAAATTGCGAGTGATTCCAAGCTGTCGCAACGTCCTAAATATATCGCCTTTTTCCATGTTGCATTTAAGTAGGCCAACTAAAACAATACGATTTTCTATGTCGCCCCATTCCAGATTGTAAGCAATTAATGTCAAAGAGTTTTTACGTCACAATGAAGCGTAAATATGAACTGTCAAATCGCAATCAATACGAAATGGATGTGCCCAGTCGTAATGAGTGAGTTCAGTTGTGTACCAGTATTTATGACTTGGCTGGGTATATTTTGATGTACAGCAAAAAAAGAAATTGAATTAAAAATCTGCAGTTGAAAATACTGGAATGCTAAAGATTGATCTGGATAAATATCACAGGCAAATACTGAGGGAAAAGTTTCTTATTAGCACTCATTTTGAAATGAACTCATCCAAGGACGTTAGTCAGTCCAGTGTTTTGGGTATGGAGACGCGTCAATTCATCCTTTGTTTTCCTGCGTTACTCCGGGATGCGTCATATGGAAAACGCATCGCGTAATTCATGGTCCTTGAGACATTTCTAAGCCGATTGTTTTCGGAATAGTATTTTATGATTTTCATAGACTGATGTTGGATTCGTTTCATGGTTTGGCTCACATGTCGGCTCTTTGAGAAGCTTTATGGAACAATAGGTGATCGCCCTTTGAAATAAAGTCCACATCTGCGACAAACAAGCCGAGTTCATATACTCTCTGAGATAAGCCATTTTTGCTTCATAATTGATTATGACACCACCGTACCAGAATCACCATCGGTGTCCCTATAATCAGCCTCTCTTCATAAGACTTGGATTACGTATGTAGTCATATACAGCTTAAAAGTATATGATTTGTGTATGTGCATATGAATGTATACCTTGCCTGTAATTTTTTGACACATTTCCTTCTCTAATTTGATAATCCCTGAGCATAATTCTGTGCTGACAGGTTTCTGTCGGTTACTTTTCATTACGTGTACTCGTACTGAGATTTATCGTGTTCCATGTTTGGCGAAAATTACATTTTTCCTTCCTATTTGTTTTTTGTTTACGGTTTTTTCCTTCTTTTTTTTAAAGATACTGCAATAAAGTACAGGCAACGAAATTTAGGACAATAATTCGTTTGCTTTACTTCTAAACACCGTACGTTGTTGTCCTGGGTATCCCGAATGGTACTCGTATAAGGAGTATGACTTTAATAATATGTTATACGTGCTGGAAATGGTATGCCCATCATCACACTCCCGTAAGTTATTATTATTGCGAAGCGTTTATGGGCTCCGAGCTGGAATATTAACCGTTGAAGGCAAAAAACGTTTTGGTGTAGGAAAAAAAAAATATTTTCATGTATCCATGGCCTCTGAAATTCGAAATTCAGAGGAGTAATTTGAAATCTCATGAGGAGACGTTGAGTGTACCACAAATACAAATGAACAAACCGGATCCGGATCCGGAACTAGGGGTTTAATTCGACTGTGTTTCAAGAGAAATGACCGTATCTAGGTTGAAGGTTTAAATTTGAATTGTTGCGGTGGTGAGGGTAGGTGAAATTGTTTAGGTGGGAGATTGATAGCGGCTGGTATTTTGTATCGGTTAATAGTTTTTATTTTATCCGGTCACATTTGACGTGACCGAGCTTTCTTGGAGAAGGCTAATAAATCGAATTCGAAGCGTCAATACAATTTAGTTGAAAGCACCTTGACATATTTATTACCGTGTCACAATTATCTTATTTTGAAAATTTTCAGAAATTCAATTAAAAGATAAAAAGTGTTATTTGTTTTCTAATTTAAAGATGATCAGTGTTTTTGAAATCGGCGTAATTTAAACTACAAGGGAGATAAGATATTAACAGCCCAGCTGTTTTGGCACTTAGTGAAACACAGGTAGATCCCCGTCCACACTTTTCAGATCACGCTGATCTGAAGCTGCCTACCTATGATCTAGTGCCTATATTCTTTTCTCACCGCGGTCTCGCCATTTACGTGCGTAGTGATGTTGCTTACCAAATTCCACCACAATGTAATCCTTGTTCCAATCCGGAATTCCACTTCATGTGGTTAAACTCCATCTCCGCAAGCAAATTATACACTACTGCTTTATTTATAGAAGCCCCAAACTGGACAGCAATTCAACCTTTAACGAGTTTGATGCGCTGTCTGACTCCATACAAAGAATTGTATCCCGGTATCCTCATACTGAAATCGTTATTGCGGGCGACTTCAGTATACACAATTCTGGGTGGCTTCGACATTCTGGACGGACAACATCTGAAAGACGGTGTGTTGAGATCTTCGCTGCGGAAAACAACTTAACGCAGCTTGTAAATGAGCCCACATGAATACCAGACGTTGATAGTCATACCGAAAACACTCTGGACTGGTTTTTACCTACTCACCCTGATAAGTTCACTGTTGAAGTGCTTTCCCCTCTAGGCTCGTCGGACCACTGTGTTATATCAGCTAATATTTCGTATACCGACCACACAGTTAGAGAAAAGATTCCTAAAAGAACCGTATGGCAATACGAGAAAGCCAACTGGAGCGGACTTAACAGCTTCTTTAGGAATTTTAACTGGTCGGTGTGTTTCCTTGATTCAAACAATACGATCACAAACACTTTTCTCTTTGGAATGAGATCCATTATCGCTCATCAGATGAAGAGTATCAAACCAGGCTGTCAGGGTTAGAGAAATATTTTTTCGGTCCTTCAACACCAACCCAACAGAGGAATACCGAAAAAAGTTTAAACGAGCCAGGAATGACTGCAACGTCTTTCTTAAACATGTAAGATTCCAATACGACCAAAAACTGAGGCAACAAATACTACAATATCCCAAAGGTAGTAACGACTTTTGGCCGTTTGTCAAAAAATTCAGAGATTCTGCCTCATCCTCCATCCCAACGCTTATTCATAATAACATTCCAGCTGTCAGCTCTTTAGACAAAGCCAATCTGCTAGGTGCACACTTTTTGACCAGCTCAACACTTCCAGATTGTGCTTTGTCTCCGCCTACACTTGAGTGCATCGAATCTTCAGTGGGACGAATCTACTTTCGCACTCGTGTAGTAGCAAGAGTACTTAACGATCTCAACATACATAAATCCGCTGGTCCAGATGGTATATCTCCCCTTCTTCTGAAGAGTTGAAGAGGATTAAAAATTACCTTTCAGAATGTTCAATTCAAGTTGTCTTGGACAGTTTCAAGTCTGATATTCACAAAATAAATGCTGGTGTGCCCCAGGGCTCCGTTCTGTCTCCGACACTCTTTTTTAATTTTCATTAATGATCTCTTGTCTGCTACTTCTAATCCAATATATTCCTTTGCTGATGCCAGTACTCTCTGCTTTTCATATTCGTTCGCGCCGTGCTCTTCGCATGTAGAACGAGAACGGCAGCGTATGGTAAGCTCATTAAATTCCGATATCAACAGCATAACCAATTGGGGAACTATCAATAGAGTGGAATTTAATGCTTCCAAAACACAATGCTGTCTGCTGTCTTTAAAGCGAAATTTAAACACCCAGCCATTATCTATGAATGGCACTTGCATCGTCGAAACCGAAAAACTTTCCATTCTCGGTATGTGTGTCAATGACAACTTACGTTGGAAATGTTGTCAAAAATGTTGCGAAATGTCTAGGTTTCCTCAAGCGATGTAAGAAATATTTTACCCCCTCTGCCCTGGCTTCAATATATAAGGCATTCATCCGCCCAAAACTGGAGTACAACGCCCACATCTGCTCAGGTGCCCCTAAGATCTCTTTTGCACTTTTCATAGCACTTAGAAATCTTTAACTTTAACTTAAGAACTAGGACTTAAAAACTAACAACAGTTAAGGGTTAGGAAGTAAGGGAATGGTGGAGGAGATCAAGTTTAAGACGACAAGTGCTCAGGTTAAAATCAAAACGGGGGAGGTTTGAGTTGACCTTACGGAGCATGCGGGAGATTGGTTAGAGCGCAATCCACAGAACCAGAGAGCAGTCGATGAGTGAAGAGAATGAAAGGTTAAGAAGTTTGAGGCGGTCACGATAGGGAGGTAAGATAAATGGGTCATTCTAGGGTAGTCCACGAAGGGCAAATCGAAGAAAACGACGTTGAATGTTCTCGATTCGGGATATATGAATTCGCTAAAAGAGGGGACCACACTTGGCTGGCATATTCGAGAAGTGGCCGGAGAAAGGTAATGTAAAGTTACCTTGTCACATAAGGGTTGAAAAATTCTTTTGATAAAACCGAGCGATGAGTTGGCTTTAAGAATTATCTCATCAATATGCGAAAGGAAGTTTAACTCTCTGTCGTATAATATTCCAAGGTCGCGAAGTGACTGAACCTGGAGTACAGGTTGGCCATGCAGAAAATAAAGTCGAGGAGGAGATTGATAGGACGTACGTGACAAAGTCATAGATTCTCATTTGGAGACATTAAGCTCAAAGCAATTTTTTAGACACCAAGTGGAAAACATATCGAGGTCTTCTTGAAGGAGAATAGAGTCTTGGGTTGAGGAAATAGTTTGGAGAACTTAGTGTCATCGGCGTAAATGTATACGGAGCAGTGTTTATAATGCTTTCAAGATCGTTTATAGTTAAAATAAAAATGAGGGGACCTAAGTGGCTGCCTTGTGGAACACCAGAAGTGCTTAAAAACGGGGTAGAGAAGGCTGACCTAAAGCGAACGCTATAGTAACGGTTCTCCAGATAAGAAGATATCCATTTGAGCAATATGAGGTCAATACCGAGGGAAGACACATTGAAAAGGTTCAGTTGATGTGATATTTTATCTAAGGTTTAAGCGAAGTCTGTAGCAATAACATCGATTTCGTTGCCAGTTTCTAGGGCTGAAAGCGCAAAGGATACGAATTCAACTAAGTTTGTAGTAGTTGATCTACCTTTTAGAAATCCATGCTGACTGGGTGATATAAGTGACTTGCACTGAAAGCTTAGAACTTCATGTAAAAATCTTTCGAACATTTTAGGTATGTGAGTAAGCCTAGCAATGGGACGGTAGTTGGTTACTTCATTCTTTGATCCCTTTTTGTGAACCGGAATTATGAAAGAGGTCTTCCAAACTTGGGGGAATTCTCCTTGTATAAGAAACAGATGAAATAGGGAGGAAAGTGGGTGCGAAAGATTGGAGGGAGCCGATCTGGCCCGTCAAAAAACTCATTATTGAGTTTTTGTAACTTTTCTCCGATAAGGGTGGGATCAAAAGGTTGAGAGAGAGAGGAGCCAATGGAGAAATTGGTACTTGAAATATACTCCTCGGAATGTGTTGTTTGCCTTGTAGTAGTTTCGAATCTCCTTAAATGCGATCAAACAGCAAATGACTTCTTACAAAGTCTATGCAATGTGGTAATCATTATTCGTACTCCGTTTACAATCCATCTATGTACAGAATTGCTTTTTATTTACATATATCACTTGATTTTACTTTTAATTAGACTTTATCCTTATATCCATTTTTGCCTGAACAAATCCCAGTAAATGTACCACAACCCCCATTCGGTCTGTTCTGGAGAAAATTACATTCAGCCCACCTGGCATTTCCTAATCTCAGATTATTAGCACGACACGACAACTAAGTTCGTCAGAGAAGTAAATCCAACTGTCATTTTCATAAATTTTTTAAATGAAAACTTTCTACAAAACTCTGCAGTAAAAATAACTGATTTCCACTGACGGTCCTCTATCGCAATGGTATGTAGAATTGTACAAACAATCAGTGTGAATACAAGCTTGACACTTACACCGGCTTATTCGTGCTGTTCGTTTATCTCGAATTTGTTCCCCCACATAATTAATTTAAAGCGACCAAACCGTTCTAAGACTGTTCATTGGATTTAGTTTTGAAAAAGTGAATCCTCAATCACATTTAGTATTCAATTAAAAATTTATAAATTCACTAGTGACGAACGACGGCGACTGTAAAGTTGATGGCAGTCTTCGTACAACAGAAACTGGAAATCCATTCACAATTCATCAGGAGGATTACCAAACCAACAACTATTGGTATGACAAGTGGGTGGGAATCCTTTTCGTCGCTCGATCCTAGCCAAGTGTAAAAGTGTCTGTACACAAAAATTTTTTTTGTTTGCATTGAGGCTGGGGTTCTTGGATCTGGATGTCCCTGTTCAATGGGGGTATTGGAAAACAAGTGCTCAGTCGTGGTTTTTGTTGAGCATACTAATGAAGCATGGTTGCCATGTTGGTGGCGAGTTTCCATCGATTTCGTTTTGAAAATTTGTTATATCTGCAAAGGGATACTAGAATGAGATTTGATGATGAAGAGCATGGATGATCGACACTTTTTATTTTAGCTCAATAGCAGATAGCAAATATCGTAAATATGTTTTCCCCTTGTATTCCTCCCATCCAGAAGAAGAGGAGACATCGAAAGAAAGCTCCGAATTTCTTACGGATGGGGCATTTAACTGTGTTTGGTTCTTCTTTCATTGTTTTTTAACTATTTATGTAAATGTGTAACGCCTATAATTCCATCTACTGCTACATACTCCTCTCAACATACTTGTGGGGTTGGCTAAATTCGCAGACCATTCTACTTAGTACTTACAGTCTACAGGCCAACCTATTTTGAATCATTTCAGTAGTGAGACCAAGAGTTTGCTGATATTTTTGAAATGTGGTGCATGAACGGTCCAGTTATGCTATCGATTCTCTTTCTAAAAATCAAAATCTTCAATAATCCCAAGTGCAGAAGGGTTCAATATTGGCCTGTTCTCTTGGGAATTGTTTTTAAAACGTGGTGCATGGTTATGAATCACATCATCGCCGCCTCTACTGAATAATTATAGTCTAATGAAGTAACGGTGTATCACTGTACATCAGAGTTGACTTCAGTTTTGCGGTAGGGGCCAAGTGCTGCAATCATAAAGTAAAACTTTCGGCAAGACGTCTATACATACACTCCCCTTCAACTGAATAGGCACAACATTTTTTTCAAATTTGGGAGAGTATTGTTGGACAGTTGATGATGCCGGTTAAGAGTTTGTGGATGAAGAGAATATCGGCGGACTCCCGATGTTTTTCCAAGGAAAGTAAACCGAGTATTGTGGTCAGTCCATGGTAGGCCACGTAATGCGAATCGCAGAAATCTCAGTTGGACCGCTTCAATGCGCAGAATATGTAAATCGTAGTAAGGGGACCATATCTCGCTGGCGTACTCGAGAAATTGACGAACAAAGGTTATGTACAGGGATTTGCTGACATAGGGGTCGGAGAATTCTTTTGACCATCGTTTGACAAAGTCGAGAGCGGAGTTAGCTTTGCTTATCACGGAGTCAATATGGTGCGAAAATTGAGCTGTGTATCACAAATGACACCCAAGTCCCGCATTGAAGTAACTGTAGCTACTCTTTGATTTGATAAGTAGTAGGTGCGGATTGGAAGTGTCAAACGCCTCCGGGAGTAAGAAATGACTTGGCATTTTTGTATGTTGAGCGGGAGAAAGTTTTTGTGGTACCATATCGAGAATCTATTAAGATCATCTTGTAAAAGTTGAGAGTCAGAGAGGCTTGAGATCTGTCTTTAGATTTTCATATCATCGGCATAGATAGATACGTGGGAGTGCTTTATGACGTTAATAACATCGTTAATAGTCAAAATAAAAATTAATGGACCGAGATGGCTGCCTTGTGGAACACCCGAAGTGGTGAGAATTGGATCAGAATAAAGGGGACGAAATTGGATAAGTCTAGGTTCGAAACCAAGAGCTTTGAGTTTGAATGGAATTAACTTGTGAGAGATTTTATCAAAGGCCTTACTAAAGCCTGTGGCGATTACATCAATTTGGTGATCGTTGATCTGCCTTTGAGAGAACCATGTTGGTTGCTTGCAAATATAGATTTACATTGAACCTTGGTGATGCAGCATAGTTTAGCAATGGGGCGATAATTGGTGTTATCGTGCTTTGGTCCTTTTTGGTGAATGGGGGTAATAAAAGCGCTTTTCCTGAGATGAGGAAAGATCCCTTCAGACAAAGATAGTTTGAAAATACTAGTGAGGGAATTAGTTAGATTATCAGCACATCTGCGGAGAAAAATCCTCTTTCAGTATATGTATTTTGTCTAGTAACTGCGCTGAAGTAACTTCAACTGACGAGGGAGATATTTGACAACAGTTGTTCAGGTAAGAAAAGTATGCAGGATCGCGGTCATCAGATTGGGCTGAAAACTAAAGACTAAAAAATTTCGCACATAGATTAGCGATGGTTGTTGAGTCATCCGAAGACATATTAGAAAATTTGAGAGCTGATGGATAGCAATCGGATTTTTTTAAGGTCTTTGGCAACGATATTCAGCAAGTAGGGAGAAGTGATTGTAAGCTAGGAGGTAGTTTTGTTAGTCAAAGTCAAAACCAGATTTAACGCATTATTGTCATAACCTGTTTCTCTTATTACGAAGTGTACGAAGTTCTCTGTTATACCAGGGAGGAGATGACGAAGAATTTCTGCGTCGAATAAAAGGAGTAGTTTGCCTTATACAGTGGAAGATCTTATCGTAGAAGATAACTACAGCTGAATCTGCGCTTACTTTACTGTTTTGTAGAAAACTAAAGTCAACATTTTTGAGAAGCTCAACTTAGTGTAATTGGTTTTACGGAAATCGATGTGGAAGGAAGTTTCTGAAAGTCTCAAGGAATTATTGTTATCATATGAATAAATAACGAGGATTGGTAGGTGGAGGCGGTCTAGTTTCGAAAGAAGAAGTTCAGATTCGAGAGCAAGACCATTCATGGTGTGGGAGGTAAAGATCAAATCTAGTTTCCGACCCATGAAGTTAGAAATTGGGTTTATTTGAAAAAGGCCAGAGTTTGTGAGACAATCAGTGAAGAGGATTTCTTTGTCAGAAGCTGCATTTGTGGCAACAAGATAGGATTTTTCATCCGAGTGCGACCATTGGAGATGGGGGAGATTAAAATCACCGAGAACAATAATTTCATCATAGGGATCTGTGATTTCAAAGAGGGAATCGAGGATATGATATAAAATTTGTATTTGGAGGTAGTAACTTTAACACAGATGAATTGGAAATCGGCAGTAGGGCACCTCGTCCTATAGAATCATCACTGTTTTCACGGCCATCGTCCACCGTCAGTGTCACCTGAAAGGTACAAATAATGCAACAAGTTTATTTTTCAAGGAGCATTTTATTTGTTGACTCTAGTAGTGAGTACTGCCACCTTTGGTCATAATCAATTCACAAATTCGCTCCGGTATAGAAACGCAAGGTGCCTTTAAGAAATTCAACGAAAATTCTCTGCAGGCTAATTTAATAGCTGCAATGAGTGATCCTCTGTTTTCAAACTCTGGCGTACACTTTTCGGACTAACCATCGCCATAAGTTTTCCATAAGGTTTAGGTCCGGTGAGTACGCTGGCCACTGAAGCAATACGATATTGTGCTCTCTTATCCAGTTTTTAACTATCCGCGTCCTATGCATGGGTGGTTTGTCCTGCTGGACAGTCTAATTTATGAGTCCAAAAATATCACAAAATTTCGGAAAATTTCTTTCCAATATTGCTCTAAATGTTGTTTTAAATTCAAATTTAACAGATCCATAGTAGCTAACCGCTCCACATACCATAACACCACCATCCCGACTATGATGCCAGGCTGAAAAACACTGGCTGTTTCTCATACCGTAAAAGTAATAATGAGACCCATCAGGTTCATCAAAATTGAACTTTATTTTCATCTGAGACAACCACGTAACGCCATTCTTCTTGCCAAGCCACATGGTGCCTCGAAAATTTCAACCACATACACTTTCGCTGATGGTTTAAAGGTGGCTTCTTTTGAAGTTTCAGTCATTTTAGATGATTGGCACAATTAATTGCTCTTCTAACGTCGAAACACTAGCATTAACACCTGCTCCTTGCTATATTTTCGCAGCTGAGTCAGAAGAATTAGAAGCACATCGCAAAATTGCTCTTCTATCGGTTGCTTGCTGTTGTGGTCGTTCTTTTTACCCCCTTTCATGTTCTTTCCGTACGAATTTTTGTTTCTACAGTAAAAATAGACCACATTAGAACTTTTAGTTAGTTTTTGCTTCTGTAGTAAGTCAATCGGAGCCTGTTCAATATTGTTAAGGGATTTCACTTTACCCATGTTTATCGAATTATTCGAATTTAACTATTATTTTCACTTATGCCACTTCAACAATTGCTTAAATGTGGACGCAAAAAAAACACTGCAGTATCCCAAGGGCATCTCTAGTAGCACCGTGGGAATGCATGACATTAAATTCAGTAACGAACTGTGAGTGATAGACTTTGTAAAGGAACGAAACATCAGTCTGGCAAACATGCGTTTTCTTCATCTTAGGATGAACAAGGTCCTATGTTTGAAATACCATAGACGGAAGAAACGCATCCATTATTCGAAACGGTCACATATTTTAGGCACCAACATTCTTGTATGTGACCTTAGACGATTATCTAGAATAGTAGTAGTCATGAGGATTGCAGCACAGTACAGTCCGGGGAAAATATTGTGAGAAAGATTGACGTTGGTCGGCGCAAGAGATCGCCAGAGACAGTTGCCTCTACATCAAAACCGATCATCAGAAAAGGACATTCAACACCGACAGGATAAAACAATAAAGAGTTATTACTTTAAGGTGGTTAAAGAATTAGTATATGTTGAGTCTGCAGTGAACTGTTTTTTCTATGGACTAAGATAGAAGGATTTAGAAGGATCAGACTCTTAAAGCGATTCGGAACTAGCTTTGGCCAGATCTGTCCACCTGCAGTCCACCTAAGGTCTGTTCTTTTATTGGCATCCAGCTTAATGTTAGTTTGCACGTAGCGATTGGTGACCTATGTTACCCTTTTCCGGGGAAATAGGCAGAGTGGTTCCAATTTTGGCGACTTCGCCCAGCAAAGGCGAAGATTGAACTGTCATCGCCGTAAGAGATGATCGGCATTCAAGGGCGGTTTTAGAATTTACTGAGACTGAGTCCTGAGACTTGAAAGCAGTCTGGCTATCCGAAAAGATGGGGATATCCTTTGCAGATATCAGCCAGGACAGAGCTTCTTTGATCGCCAAAATTTCCGCCTTGAACACACTACAGTGATTTGGAAAACGGAAAAAGAGGCTCAGATTTAGCTTATCTAAGAAATCACACCGCCTTGCAGCGTACCTCTGCTGACACATTTTTTAGCAAAAGGCCCACCCAGTTTGGAGTTGATTATCCTGCTACATATTGAGAATAATACTGATTAGCTGAAAAACTGACAGTGCTGTCGTGATTGCGGATGTGTTGACGTTGTTAAAGGAACCCTCTATGTCCAGGAAAGCAACAATTTTGTACTCTCTATTTTGTAGGGATCGTTCTATGTGGCTAGTCAGTGAATGGAGAACCGTTTCCATCGACTCTCCTTTACAGTATGCATGTTGAGCCGTTGACAGAAGTCTTGGGTCAATTTTAGCTCGAATATGGATATTAATCAGTCGCTGAAAGCGATAAAAGCTTTCTTAGCCGCCTTGAGCTAATAATTCTCTGTCTTATCTTCAGTCCCGTCGCGTTGACGGATTGTGGAGGAGAATATATTCGTAAAACGAAAACTTGTAGAAGATCTGATTAAAAGGCTTTGTCTACAGCAATTATTGCGCCATGTAGAGCGCATGGACAATTGACCTCCGGGCCGGAGAATTATTGAATGCACCCCACTGAGACAACCCTCTATAGGCAGACCTCAACTAAGGTGGCGTAAGCCGAGTGTGTGTAAGATATCATCGAATTTTTTTAATCGTTTGAAAGGCCTATCGATACCATTACGTACGGAATATAACATCGTTAAAATGTCCGCCGCGACTTCTCTGGGTGACGCGCATCCGAAATGTCCAATTTTCCGTCACTCTGGCGCATAAATCAGGCTGAATTCGACCGATGGCATGGGTTATGTTGGCTTTGGCTTATTCTTGCTTAGACCTGCGACTTCAGAAAAAAAGAAAAAGTCTAACGGGGTCAAATCGCAAGATCTCGGTGGCCAGTTCACATCACCTCCACGTGAGATGACCATGCCCTCGAAACGCTCGTGCAGAATTTCCTATGTGTCGGGAGCTGTGTGGTACGTAGCGCCGTCCTGTTGAAACCACATATCGTTGGTGTCCATATCATCCAAAAGAAGTTGGTAATCATCGACCTATAGAGCTCGCCGTTAACAGTGATGGCCTGGCCAACGTCGTTCTCAAAGAAATATTGACCGCAATCCACACCAAACAGTGTCTTTTTCGGGATGTATTGGACGCTCTTGGATCTCATGTGGATTCGACAATTTTGTTTGTTGACGTACCTATTCATCCAGAAATGGAAGCCTCATCGCTGAAGATGATTTTTCGATGAAAATTAAGGTCAGTTTCCAACTGCCCCAGAGCCCATTCGTGATGTGTGTGATGTGTCTAACTGGTCGTGCCAAAAAGTGATGACTTTCTTCAAAGCTGGCAATAGTTTTACACCTTCCACAAGCAAGGTTGGATATATTCAATTTTAACCGACTTAAAGCATCCACGGATACAAGTGTATATATTTATTCCTACTTCACTACTACTACCTATCTGTGCCTTACTGTTTTACACGATTTGTACTCTCTCAAGGTGAGTTTTCAATTGAAGGCTGAAATCCTTTGCATCGACAATGATACCAGAGCACGACTTTTTTTGAGGTCGGCTGGTGTTTTTACGCATCCACTTGCTCAACCACTTCAATTCTAGGTCTTCAAAATTAGTTTTTCGATGTCCGAGTAAGGCTCTTATGTTCTTCTCGATATCTTCTTTCGAGATTGGTACTCTTACTGAGCAATTCAAAGTTTACGGATTCGCGGATTTTAATTCTGACCTCAACGCTCCGTAAAATGTGGCTGGTGGCAACTCCATTTTGAAGAGTTGGTTAGCTTTTTTTTGGGGTGGGGGGCAGAAACGCGACCAGGCGAAGCCAATTAAATTCTGTCATTGTGAAAATGGATTTGTTGTTCTATGTATTATCTGTTTTCATTGCGTCTTTTTTTTTCTATTTATTTTTACTTTGTTTTTCATGTGGACAGTTCGGGATAAATGCACATACATTTGAACAGAAGGATAATAGAGGAACCGAGTGTGAATACGTTATATGTACGAGTGTCTGCAGGTGTAAATTAATTTCATTGGAAAATTAATTTCATTTTGAATATGCCACGAATTCATGGTAAATTAATGTTTGCATTCATTTAAACAGAATATGTGGAACAACAAAGAGGCTTCTTGTGCATTTTTTTATAAAAAAAAAAAATAACCTGAATCAAACGAAAGCGTTAATTTGGGTTTTTTAGTTGATCTTTTTCAAATAATAGAATTATTGTGCGAAAATAACTGGGAACGGACAAATGTTGCAGCAAAAAGTGAACATTTGAATTCAATGGTTTTTGTATTCTAATTTTTCGAGGTGCCTATGGTGGTACCTATTATCGGCTTATAATCGGAAAGCTCACAGCTTGAACTTGCTTAGCTATTCAGACTTGATACAGATCTTATCATATCTAAGTGAAGGAGATCTATATTTTGTCTCTTAGAACTTCTTCGATTGTACAGAACACCAGAGTCTGAGATAAGATATTATCCCAACAAAGTCCTTTCCAAAGGTGATTCAAAGGGGAGTCGCAAGCGCAATGATGTGCGATCTGATCTTTGGGGCATATTACGCCAATATAATGTATCACGAGAGTAAACTTCAATCTGGCTTTATCCCGCCTGAAGCGTTTCTCCATATTGACACTAAAGAGTTAGTGCAAAGTAGGGATGACATTCCGGTATTACACCACCGCCACCGTGATGCGAGAGAGAAGCGGCTCATCTACGACGGGTACGTCGCCAGAGCTCAGAAACTCTTCCGTTTTAACCCTGCAATTGCGGACAGGGATAGGAGCGATGCCGATAAGCAGCACACCGAATGCTGGTGGCTTAAAAAAGGGAAGAGAGGCGGTACGCTCTCCTAAGTCGGTGCGTTACTTATGTTGCTCCTCCTAGGTATAAGTAGGTTAGCTAGGGGGTTTTCGTGGAGAGGCTCGCTATCACGTAGGGGTGCCTCCGAGAGTTGACCGACGCTAGACGGTCTCGGTCAAGTTCCGGAGGTGCATGTGCACCACGTGCGAAACTGGATTACAGTTAAGTTAAATTAAGAAGCATAAGTAGGTTAAGTAGATATGTAGCTTAAGTTTTAAATAAAATTAAAAAAAGATAAACCATCTAAGTTTGTTGGCAATAATTTTCTTAGAATATCATATATGTAAATATGTTGGTTATAAAGGGTGTTTTTTTTAGACGTTTAGTTTTTAAACTGGCAACACTGTTTCTACAGTTGTCAATTTGACAGTTGAAAGTTAACTTGTAGTTAGTACGTTTTGCCATTTTACGATGAATAGATTAACATCAGAACAACGCGTGCAAATTGTGCAAACTTATTTTGAAAACCATGGTTCGGTTCGCCAAACTTATCGTCCATTTTACGGTCGACATAATCGTCCATCTAAGTGTGAACAGAAGAAGTTGTTGCCGTTGTGGAGCTCAGTAGTGAGCCGATACTCATCGTGCCATCGTGCACAGCAATTGGAGCTATTCCCACCCACTTTGTGGAAGATTTTACGGAAAGATTTCGCCTTAAAAGCTTATAAGATCCAGCTTGTGCAAGAGTTGAAATCGCGTGACAATTATACGCGTCGTAGGTTCGGTGAATGGGCCGAAAACATGATTCAGCTGGTTCCTCATTTTCAACGCAAAATGTTGTTCTCCTATGAGGCCCATTTTTGGTTAAGCCAAATTGCCGAATTTGGAGTGGAAGAAACCCAGAAGCCTTTGTCGAGACACCATTACAACCATTAAAACTCACTGTTTGGTGTGCTTTATGGTGGAATCATCGGCCCATATTTCTTTAAGGACGATGCCGGGCAGAATGTTACCTTCAATGGAGAGAGCTATAGAAACATGATTTCTCACTTCTTCGTTCCTCATTTGAATGGCATTGACTTGACAAAGCTTTGGTTTCAACGAGATGACACACGCCGCGCGACGCCATCAATTTATTGCGGGCAACATTAGCTGAGTGCTTAA
Organism: Volucella bombylans; assembly: GCA_949129095.1. Taxonomy (NCBI): domain Eukaryota; kingdom Metazoa; phylum Arthropoda; class Insecta; order Diptera; family Syrphidae; genus Volucella; species Volucella bombylans. The sequence continues at coordinate 158,268,495 of OX422144.1, forward strand.
TTTCTCGTAATGGACCTGTGAACTGGCATCCACGATGCTGTGACCTCACACCTTTAGACTACTTTCTTTGGGGGTATGGGAAGTCACTAGTTTGTTCCGATAAACCAGAGCCGTTCGACGATTTGGAAGTCAACATTCGCCGTGTTATTGCTGATATACGGCCCCAGTTGCTCGATAAAGTTGTCGAAAATTGAACATATTTTTAAGTTTAGAGCGCTCGGTTAGAGCCAGTAAGCTAAATTCAGAAACTGTCGCTATCAAATTAGATTTAAGCATTTTGGTCTATATATGTAAGTTAACATAAGATTCCTGTTATCCTTGCATGGCCCTTAGATACTTACAATCAATGTTCTCAAACACTGAGCAGAGAATAATATTTCACGTCCACTGTCCTGCGACAAAATTATTGTATTTTACACCGAAAAGGGATGAGAAATTGAAACACTCAATTTTCTTGTAAAGTGGTGTCTTAAGTTCTTGGTCCACGCTCCGAGAGAGCGATTCCATCGAGATTTGTGTTTGTAAATAAGTCCTTAAGAAATGACCATCTCCGTTTGTAACCTTGATAATTAAACACAGTATATCTATACAAACGATTGTCACTATACAGTTCACATAGGACTACGGGATAATCTCTCTAAATGACAGTCTACGCAAGAGGACTCCTTTCGAGTTTTTCTTATTGATAATCATCCGGGATTTTCATTCCTTCAGGAATTGTGAGGAGATTTCTGTGCTATCTTTATCTTCTATATTGATCCTACTACAACTAAGTTTTATTGTTGTTTCATTGGACTTTTTCAATGATGCTATATTTATATTTAGCATTTAGATATTTTTCGACGCTAGTTATCAAGGTACGAACATGCTTTTCACATTTGGTACTACTCTGTACTTTCTTCTTCTTCTTGAGTTATTGGATTGCGTCTTTCTTTTCAAATTTCTGATACTTATCGGAGGACTTTTTTAATCATTAAAAAGGCAGATGACTGCTTCAGCTCTAAGACCATGTTCTACATAGTTCTTGTTCTAGTTCTAGTACATCCGTATATTCCGGATCGCAATGTGTTATGTCCTTTCAGACCGATCTGACAGCTCGAGACCCAGAGTCCTATATTTTATAACCAAAAGCGATGGGCAAACTGTCAAAGCAATTTTATTGTTATAGCTACTGGCCGAGAGGCTTCTTTGTCGTTAGCGTTCATTGCAACTTCAAACTTCCAAACTTCTTAAACTTGAACTAAAATATATAAGTTAGTGATCTATGAAAACTCTTTGCCTGAGACACTGCATTATATAGTACTGTCTTTGTTCTCTTGCATACTGCTGCCACATTGCCTGGCCAAACATGACATCCGCGATAGGTTATTACCTGAACCGGAGGCTTGGTCTTTCTGGGCAGCACTTATGTTGTCTATCTGTTTCATATGTTAGTGCCAGTGTTGCTCAGAGTGTTTGGTGTCATATCTTCGTTTTCATTCACCCTTTACTCAAATCTGAAGAGCAATTGTCGTTCCTGTTGACAACCTATGTTTCACGTCATATGATATGCCGACTCTGGAGTTAGTTGATTGATATTTGGTCCGAGGTAGTTGGACTTCTTTGCTGCCTCTAAGTTTAAGCTATCGAAAGTTTGGAGGTTCAATTGCTAGGTACCTCGTAATTTCCTTTTAGTTGCCATAAATGCAATTCAATTGTGAAAACAAAAAGTTGCTGGGAACGAAGGATTATTAGAAATATAAGGCCTGCTTGACTCATCAGCTCGGTGGACTAGTTGAAGATAGTGCCTCGGATAGAAAAGATTTAGAAGGGAGCATATCTGCTTTGAATTTGCCTCACATTCGAAAGCCAGAAAAATTCCAGAATCGGATAGTTTCTTCCCGAATCTCGAATTGTAAATCCATGCGTTGCTAGATCAAAGTCGTTGTTTTCAGTTCAGATAATAGCCACCTTGGTTTCATGCGTAAGTAAAGTGAGTGCTGAAAAGCTATATTCGTATTTCTGACGCTTACATTAGTTGTGTCTTCCCTGCCCATCTATAAGGTTTACAAAAACATCACTTCTTAACTCGTTTATATTTGTCGAGTATGGAAATAACCCGCGCCTAACCTAGCAAAACCCTTTAGTCAGCATAATTGTCCAGTCGTCTTCATCTTCGCCCCCTAAATTGGTTGAGGTCTCTTTTTGTTTGTAAAGGGTCTTTCATTAAGCGCTTCCTATCTTTAAATTTAAATAAAACAATGTGTGTGTATGATCTAAATTTTTTATTCGTTTCAAAGGCCTATCGATGCCATTATGTACGGAATATAACATCGTTCAAATGTCCGCCGCGACTTCTCTGGGTAACGCGCATCCGCTTAAAATCCACACCAAACAGAGACTTTTTCGGGATTTTTCGACAATTTTGTTTGTTAACGCACCCACAAATGGAAGCCTCATCGCTCAAGATGATTTTTCGATAAAAATCAGGGTCAGTTTCCAACTGCTCCAGAGCTCATTCAGCGAACACAGGTCATTGTTTATGTTCGTTTACTTTCAGCTCCTGGGTCAGTTTAATTTTGTACGGGTCAAGGCCCAATTACGACGCAAAATTCGCCAAGTTGTGGTCTGCGAAAGGCCGAATTCTTGTGAGCGACGCGAAATCAACTGCCTCGGATTCCCCTGCACACTCTCACGGACAGCGGTGATGTTTTCGGCAGATCTTGCGTTTCGTCGATCGACGTACTGGTGTTGGTCTATCGTTTACTGAACCAGTGGATTCAAATCAAACATACTGCGAATAGTCCTCTCGGTAGGACGATTATGGCGCGGAACACCCTCCTTAATAAAACAATTTTATCATTTGCACGTGTTGTTGAACGCTATGCCTGTCAATGATAGTTTGGCAAAACAGACTGAATAAATGACAGCCAATTTGACAGATGTAGCTTCAACAATATGGCCGCTATCAAAGTTTGGAAGTCCCTGTATAAGCAATAAAGATAAACAATCTCAGACGTGATCTTTTTCGTTTGCGTTGCTGATCTGGTATTGATTCGAAGATTCGTCGGGCTGATATTGTTGTTAAAGCTTTTGTACCAAGTAAGTAGGACTATGATGATTATGGTCTTACATTGGATCACTGTAGTTGTACGAGAAAGGGCTTTGTTACACAATTGTCTTCGTGGATTGGCAAAGGTCGTTCTCTATTTTATATCTGCGCTAATGCAATTACTCGTGCTTATAGCCGTAAGCATAATTAGACGATACAAAAAGCAGACATTGCTATGTATAGCGCGTCTCTGCAAATGTTGCCATACGTGTATTCAAAGGTAATAAAAAGCGATTTTTTCCAAGATATGCCATAACATGAAAATCTGGACGGTGGTGGATTTTACTGGTCTATCGATTTATCAAAGTGGTATTTAATTCTTTTACATAAAAAAGCAAATAGGAAGCGGCTTTGAGGGAACGGATTCCTCTGTAGTTGATGCAGTTCAGAGGGTCTTATTTCTAAAAAACCGGTAACTGACCCTGTGGTTCCATTCATTCGGCATGCTTTATTCTGTTCTTGGAGGCTACGTTTCGGGCTTTATAACCTTGACATTCCTTCTTACATTATGGTAAAATTTTTACACCTCTTTCGTTTCTGAGAAGGCGGTGTTCTAACCAACACTTATCATTGAATAGCAGTTCCGCTCCATATGCCTCTTGTTTAGATGCATGTGTCTGCCTATATTTACCATCAAACCAGTCGTACGAATCTTTCAGTTCGGATGGTATTCTACCGATTATGCTAGAGAAGGCACCGGAGCAATCCAGAAAATTATGGAAATTCTTAGATACAGTCTAGAAATAGGGTACATACCAATAGTTTGGAGGGAAGTTAAGTTGGCCTTTATACCTACAGCTGGAAAACAGGGGCATATAACAGCAAAAGATTTCAGACCAATAAGTCTGTCATCATATATGCTTAAAACCCTGGAGTGATTATTGGGGATTCCCATTAGGAATAGATGCAGTAATGGCTTTATGACTGCATATGCGAAAGGAAAACCTGTAGCAATCGCCCTGCACGAGGTGATGGGTAAAATAGTGAAGAGTCTTTACTTCGGAGAGTTTGCGATGGCGGCCTTCCTCAATATTGAAGGAGCCTTCAATAACGTAGAGTGCACCGTCATTAAAAATGCTCTAGACGCTAACATTAAACAGGGCGGTAGAAACTGGGTTTGTAACATGCTTGCAAGCAGTAAAATAAACTGTTTTATTGGGCAAAGCTCGGTCAGAATGTCCGAAACTAGGGGACCCCTCACGGGGAAGTCATATTGAATATTTTAAGCGAAATTATGGACGTGGCGCTGAAGACGATCAGCACTTGGGCAAAAAGCTGTGGTCTCAATGCCAATGCCAATGAAAGCATCAAAAAGGCATATAATTCTCTTTTTATCTGCAAAAGAACAGTAGGAAAAATTTGGGGCTTAAAACATGTTATGGTGAACTGGATGTATACGGTGGTGGTCGGACCTATACCTACATATGGCGCACTAGTATGGTGGAAAGCAACAAATAAGAAAACGATTTACGGAAAATTAGCGGCGTTTCAAAAAACGGCTTCCATAGCCATTACAGGTGCGCTCCTTACCACCCCGACGGTAGCATTGGACATATTTTTGCATCTAACACCACTTGATTTACAGATCAAAATACTTGCTGGCAACAGTGCCATACGACTCACTAATCTGGGTTACTTCCAGAGCAGTAATTTCCGTCATGGCACTGTCATAACGGAGCTACTGCCAGGCAATCCAATTCTAATGGATGAAATTCCTTCCTTGAAATTCCTTCGACGAGGGAGGACTGGAAAAAGTTGAGATCGCTATCTGCATCGATAGCCAGGCCGCGCTGGTTTCTTTATGGTGGTTGGGTGAAATGCATCAATTCGCAGGTGGCTTTCCTGAATCCTTCATTGCATTGACACCCCTGATGCTGGTAGCAATGAATTTTTAAACTTCACTCTATTCGTAAAAGCTGCGATTTATTCACAGTATTAATTTGGCTTGACGATTTCCGGTTCTTTAATACAACAGGGTGATGATCCGAGTCAAAGTTGGTCCCTCGAAAAATTCAGACTCCTATAAAACTAAAGAGTGTCTTGAGTCGATCGGAATGTGGTGAATCATCTTGAGAGATTAGTGCCAAGTGTCACTGTGATTTTTAAGATGTGGAAATTAAATTTCCACGCTACGACTCAATTCTGCCTCGCCGCAAAGTTTTTCAGCCTGAATTCGTTATCGTTATCGGAGGTGTTGCCGTACAGGCTGTACTGACATCCACAGATGGCCTTCTTTCCCAGCTTTGCGTTAAAATTGTCTAGCACAATCTATTCGTCACTTTCAGATCATTGCTCGTGAGAGCTTAGACCTCATAGAACTTGCATTTGCATATGCATATCAGGCCTGTTAACAAGCTGCAACTAAATATTGCATTGCCTTTACTGTTGATAGCAGTCTTCGTTATAGATATCAAGGTATTTCATCAACCCATGGCACTTTTTGGATGACGGTTATATCGGGTTAATAACACTCTATGGCCTCTGGTAATTGGATTTACAGTGGCCGTAACATTCTACATACATAACCTACAATCCTTATCCTTTTCTCATTATCATGGTTTGTCTACCCGAGCTTTGTAAAAGTTAATTTTTCACCAGGTCTTGTTAACTCTTTTGGCCCAGCTCGTCTGCCACCGTCCGTATTTCAACAGCTTGATTTGTGCTGGAAAATATTTATTGACCTCGGCGCCAAGCCACTGTTAATTCAGCCACGTGAATTCTTTCCCTTTACGTCCTCCTTTTGAAGTTCAAGGTTTTCAAAAATGATTCTGAAGAAAACGACAATTTAAACAAGTTTTCAGTTGCAGGGAGGTATGTTTTATTCAAAACGTGTATTTGCTCGTCATGTACATTGTACATAAATGTCCTGATAATGTCCAACTACGAATGTGTATCCTTTTGTTGTTTCATTGTCTCAATATTAAAGTATGCCCCATGCTAAGGTGGGTTTGGATAAGATGTCTTAGAATCAACTTGTCGCATTCACAACGAAATTATTATTTTTTTGTTTTAACGCACACAATTCCCTCCGAACTCGCTGAAAAGGGTCCTGAATTGCTAGTTTATAGAATCCATGTTTCCTTAGAATCGACTTCTAGATTTATACTGCTGTGCAAAATAATATGCACACATCCTACGTTAAACATTTTCCTGCTCCTTTACAGTTTAAGTGATAATGACGTAAGCCAATTTCGCATTATTTTTATTGAACTGAAATAACGGTTAAAATACGAGACATCAACTGCCTCAATTTTATTTATTTCAGTAGACAGAACGAGTTCGTGTCGAGAGGGAGTCGCCTCTTCTGGTATGCAAAATAATGGGCGCAGAAAACAGTTCGGGTTATTATTTTGTTCCTATAGTGCTCGTATTGTTTTGGCATTTTTCCATTCTAGATATAAAAAAACAGCTGACAGGGCTAATTTATCAATTGTTTTCTTTAGAAAGATGGGCAGAACTGCGGAAAATAATAGAAAAGCTGAGAAACGAAGGAACTATCGTTAAGAATTATAGCCAAAAATGTTTCGTGTTCCTTAGAAATGGTAAGGAATGCTTTAAAATACCATAATTCGGAAGAAACACAGCACAGAAACACGACAGCACAAAACATCTTTTAAAACTGACTTGCATAAGCTTCGATGTCCTAGAAACGGATTTAAACTTAAATATCGCTATCTCGGTAACTAGGAGAACGCTGATAGACCGCAACATAAAAGCTTACCATTACAAAAAAGTATCCTCTTCTCTCAAAAAAAATATCGAGGACGGAATCCATTTTGAAACAGCGATTTCCAATAGGACACTTGAGAAATGGCAAAACAATTTTTATATATATATAAATCCTTTAACAACTCGGGGTGCCTGCTCGCCATCTTGTTCGGAGTTCTACAACGCGTTTGAGCTTTCTCCAACTCATTCCTAAAGAGCTCGATTTCTCCTCGACTGTTCTCATGTACGTCTCGAGCTCCCCGCTTTTCTACCGGGTTGGGTAAGCGGAATCCACTCCATGGCGTACTTCGCAATGGAACTGTATTCGCTTCGTAAGGTGTGTCCAATTCATTGCCACTTTCTTCTCCGTACAGTAATGTCTATAAAGCTGTGCATTGGAGATACGTTTGGGCCAAAAAAACTTCAAGATGATTCTTAGACATCTATGTACGAAGTATGTACTGCACCCATAAAGCAGTACTGATTCCACGTTGGAGCGGAACAGTCGCAGCTTCGTTCTTAATCTGAAAACATTGCTTTTCCCGATTTTGGATAGCATTGCGAACGCACTTTAGCCTTCCCGATTCTGCTACATACATCCAGTTCGGTGCCACCCCGGGTTAGCCGAGACCACACTTCCTAAAGTATAGAAAGTTGTCAACTTTCTCGAGCTACTGTCCGGTAATGTTAAGTTGAGCGCGGGTGTTTGGAAGTGCTAAGAGCTTTCGTTTTGGCTGTTTTTATTTTGAGCCCCACTTTGATCGTCCCAGCTTCCAGATTGTGGACCATCAAGTGGAGGTTCATTATCCGATGTGAAAGTCAGTAAACATCGTCAGGGTAGTCAAGGTGTTTAATGTAAGATGTCATTGTCGATCGAATTCCATAGTTGTCTTCCGTCAATGCTGCACGGAGTACATAGCTGATAACCACCAAAAACAATAGTGGTGACAGTATACACCCTTGACGTACTCCACTTTGGACTTCAAAATCCTCAGAAATCTTACTATTGTGCAAAACGAGACAGTTACCACCCTGGTATGCAGCTTTAATAATAGCTATGAGTTTTCCAGAGATGCCTCTCTAGCGTAAGGCAAACCATATAAGGCAATACCCCTCACCTTGTTTTTCTTGGGGATCCTGATTGCTGGCATTATTTCAGTTTTACTGGGAGGCCTCAATCATAGCGTCATCGTCTAAGTGGTTTACGACCGTAGTTATGTTCTCTCCATCTAGTGAATCGTTCTTCATCGGAAATTAGTAGACTACCATCTACACCTTTTCCCTGAATGTTCTTTGGAGTTCTGAACACCAGTGAGCTCCTTGCTGATTTTGTAGACAGCGTTACTGTCGCACGTGCTTGTCACGTTTTATACTACGCTGTACTTCCTTCTTCTTCACACGATATTGGACTTCTAACTCGGTTCTCTCTACTGCTGAGGCGGCTGCAATCCGAGTTTTGATTGCTGTACGCTCATCGATCCGTCTCCAGGTTTCAGCTGAAAGACATATGCGGTGACTTTTCGGCCTTTTACCAACATAGGTGGCTGCCACAGTTGCAAACACATTTTTCACAGCATTCCAGTGGTCGTCCACGCTATTCTGCGTTGTGCTGCTGATTACTTCTGCTTCTAAGGCAGGTGGTCCCTGAACTGTTGTCGCTTTTGCGGATCCCTGAGCTTGTCGGTTGAATCTGGCTGTTTTGATCAGGTTTGAGCGGTTGCTGTTGACGGATGCAGTACGAAGGCGTATATGTGCTCTCATAAGATGGCCAATATATTGTCCAATATCTGCTCCGCGTCTGTTTCGGACGTCTAGAAGACAATTTCTAAAGCGACGTATGTAATTTATCTGGTTGGATGTTCGCTGAGTATCAGTTGAGGCCCAGCTGATCTTGTGGCAGATGTTATGCTTAAACAGCGTGCCTCCATGTATTGCGGAAGTCCACAATACAATAAACATACTTTGGTCTACCGATACCAAGAAAAAGTATGTTAGAAGTCAGCCTGGAAAGGAATTTGATCCCAGGCTAACTGTCAAAACAATAAAACATGGATGTCGGAAACATCATGGTCTGGAGATATTTTTCCTATTATGGAGTTGGATTAATTCACTGGATCCAAGATATTCTAACAAAGATCCCTCGAGATCTTGGAAACAGTAATGTATTCATTTCCAGATGTCAACTTGCCGTCACTTTGTGAGTTTTAACCAAACAATGATCCTAAACATACTGCCGAAGTAACGAAAAACTGGTTTGTGTAGAGGAATGTTCGAGTGCCAGAATGGCCAGCTCAGTTCTCAGACCTAAATCCGATAAAAATTCTTTAGGGACATGTTAAAAGAGGGCGCTATGTGAAACAGATTGGAACTGTGGAAAAATTTGGTATCAAATACCAATTTCACTGTGCCAAAAACTGGTGGATTCCAAGCACGTTAGATGCAAGGCCGTTATACAAAACAAGTGCTGCACTACAAAATATTTATAAGAAAATTCATAACGATTAATAATGATTCACTTTATTTTATATTTTTTATTGTTTACGGAAATATTTTCGTTGTTCTTAAAATGTGTTTTTTTAGCAATTGTTTTACCTGAATTTTATATTTATCTTTTGCGCTTTTCAGTAAGATTAATTAAAAACACAAAAAAAATACTATTCAAGCATTTACTCGTATTTTTTGTGTTGATAATCGGAATAAATTTTTCTGACATGGATGTGCTTATTACTTTGCACAGCAGAGCAGATTTTAGAATTCTAAAGTTACACATCCCTGGAGGACTTGTTTCAGAATTACACAACGAAAAATAGTGAAAACAAATTACTGAACTAAAACTTTGCTAAAAGTGTCGCCCTTCGTAAGGGACAGTGTCATGAACAATTTTAATGTTCAACAACGTTTCAAGTTGAAGGCAAAAATTCCTCCTCCCTGCAGACCAACTAAAATTAAGGCAAGACTCAAGGTTCGCAATAAGACACTCAAAATTTTGTTTGACCACGAAAGAAGCCCCATCTGAAACACTCAACTTCTCATTAACTCGATGAGAAAAGGATTTTCCATCATCCGAACTAAGTCGGGATTGTAATGCGATATACCCTTGATTGCAAGACAGCACACAACAGGGATTAAGAGCAAAAATACTTGATTTGCGAAATATTTCAAATGTAATCGCATTAAAAACTCTTCGAGGATTTGCACAGTTTATTTTTCAAGTCCTGTATGTTCCCCCGACCACAGTTTTAATTAATAATTCCCCGAAAAAAAAAGGTTTTAAGCATAATCCCGTAGTCGTTGTCGTATCCAATATAACCCGGCGACATGTACGCCGCGATCTTGTATCCGTACCTAAAGAAGCGCACAAAACTCTGTCCTCCCTGTGACTTTATTTGAAATCCTCCAGCCATCTTCATTTTCGTTTTTTGCAACTTTCCATAATATGGGGATAAATTTCTGACAAGATACGCGCGAATTAAAATTCCGGAATGAATTGTTGTTAACTCTTAGTCCCAGAAGTTGGCTAAGAAAAAAAAACCTGACACAGACACAGCACGTGATATCCCTTTTTTTCCACTGCTAAGTGTCTGGGAAATTGAAAAAAAAAGAGGAAAAAACGCAATTTTTGTTATATCGCAGTGTTATTAGCAGCATGTGATTAATATTCATTTATTACGAAAGTTTTCGGTTAGTGCCAAGATTGGGGTAAAAATCCTTCCAGCAGTCGAGTGATAGGAACAATAAAATATTCCACACTGCATCGTCTATTAGTTCTATATTTGGGAGCACCACATGCCACAGGCATGGCATGAGTGGGCTGGTTTGGCCATGTTATGGGACGGTGTGGGAATACACATCGATGAAATGCACTTGTACGACGATAAGTTGGCTTTAGGGGAGGATGAGCATAATACATACATTAGGCCCGCATTGAGCCGTTAAATCTCAGTACATACTTAAGGTTTAAGTGAAATTTGTTTCGGCAGCCAAAGCGGTTATTTACATATCAGTTACAGTGGCGATGAAAATTGTTAAGCCAGTAGAGGGTACTTTTGAAAAATTGCTTTTGGACTATTATGTCTAGCATATATGTATATGTACGAGTATATTGAGTGAATTGAATCTAACCTCAACGAACGATTACGGACACGTCTGAAGTGAATCAAAGCCTTAACTTCGATAGCCTATCTCACCCTCAAACCCACAAACTCCTGACATCTATTTAGAGGAAGTCATAGTGCCGTAGTGCGAGAATGTAAGTACTAAGGATGTGTGGTTTACCACAAAGGAAACTGCTATGACATTGTTGCACTTAACGTAATTGTGATGTGGCTTAAAGTGCTGGATGTTGTAAGAGAAGTACAAAAGAAAAAATTATAGAAACGCAAGATTGAATGTCAACGGGTAACGTGATCGATTCACGTTTTTTCGAAAGTCTCCAAATTAAGAAAGCAAAAATGAAAAAACTTCAAGCTGACCAAATGAGCTGGTTTTGCCATGTTCAACGAAGGAACATTATTAAAAGCCAACTGAAAGAAAACTGATTAGATCACTCAAATGCGAGACATCAACAGATTCACTTACGTGATGGACCAAAGTAGAGTAGCCTGTAGAATAACATTTAGGGCGCAAATTTAGAGAACATCACATGCAGTGGAGTAGCAACACAAATACGTGTGAGAAATACTCAAATGTAGCATATGTACAAGGTGACGCAAAAGTCATCACCCTATCGGAAGACGAAATAATTTTTGCAAATGGCGGCAAATGTCAATTCTACTTTGACATTAGTTAAGTAAACAGATACAAAATACACGTCAACAAGACATGCATCGCTATACTCCTAAAGAACGCGGAATAATTGTTACGGTGTTTTTGATGAACAATTCGTTAGCGATTTTGGCGCATTGACGAAGCCCATTTCAATCCATCTGGATACGTGAACAAACAAAACTTGCGGTTCTGGGGCACTGAAAATCCGCGAGTAATGCACGCAAATTCACTGCGTGGTGTGCGGTTTACGCTGGAGAAGTTTTCTTTAAGAACGGCGTAGGCAATACAGTCACTGGTGAGCCCTAATTTTTTTTAATTATCTCCACAAAATATGTCCCGGCCTGTTCATCCACACCTGTGCCGCATATAAAAGAGTAGATTCCGACACAGCTACAAACACTTTGCACTTGCTGCTGTACTGAATTAATGGCTGTTTTTGACCTCTCAAAGGGCAATCTTGCACTATATTTTCCGCAAACATAAGGGCTTTAATCAGCAGACCCGCATACTCCTCTGCACCTTCAGACAGAAAATCTGCTATGTCTTCAATGAAGATAGCAGATAAATTTGGGGTCAAAGCACATCCTGACCACGATTTCGAATCTCACCATTCCGATGAGACGTCGCCATTCCATACAGCAGCTTTGGTATCAGCATGCATGACAGTTTTGTATACGAGTAATCTGACCAAATTTATGTGAGATAGCCTTGTAGTAAAGCAGAGTAACGCTCTCGAGTCCACTGAGTCGAAGTCGGTCTTAAAATTCACAAAGAGTGCATACACAGGGTGACCATATAGGAACGATAGGAAAAAAATTTAAATAAACAACAACGGTGTGAGATTACGTTAATGCCATTATGTGTGGAGTAGCGTATCTTTCAAATGGCCGCCTGGGCTTCGCTGCCAGTGCTTCAAGCCGTCAGTCCAATTTCTAATGACTCGGGTCTATATGTGCGGCGTTATTCCGGCAATACAGTGTCGAATGTTGGCCTCGAGCTTGTCCAAAATGGACTAGACGTAGCTCTAGAGAAAATAATGGAGTGGTGTCAAATCGCATGATCGCGACGGCCAATTGATGAACGCTCGCCGTGAAATGACCCAGTTGCCAAATTTCTCCTTCACAACTTCGAGTGTTGCGTCACTTGTATGGCATTTAGCGCCGTCTTGTTAGAACCACAGATCTGATACACACAGCACTGAACGTCGGTTAACATCGCTCTATACCGGTGACCATTGACGATAACAGTCAAGGAGACCTTCCTCATTTCGAAAGAAATAAGGTTCGATGATGCCGTCGTGCCATAAACCGCAGTCAATCTTTGTGGATGCATTGATGCTTGGTCGAACATTTGTAGATTGTATTCCCTCCAATAATGGCAATTTTGCTTGTTAACATAGCCGCTGAGCCAAAAAGGGGCTTCGTTCGGGAAAATGATTTCTTGGCCAAAATCCGGATCTCCGGCCAACAGTTCCAGCGCAAAATTGGCGAACTCATGGCGTTGTCTATGGTCGATTACATCAGCACAATCTTCTACGGATATAGGCCCAAATCCGACGGCAAAATAAGCCGGGTTGACTCTCTGGCGAAGCCCAATTCACCTGATCTGGGCCTTCTTCGATACTGGCCACTATGGCGGCTATGTTTTCTTCATTTCGCATTAATCTCTAGTTGATGGCTTAAGATCGAAGGGAGTGTACTCATGCTCAAACTTTTCAGCGGTGCGTGCGACGAATTGCCTGGACATTGACGACCGCCCTCACGATGAAATTCACGTTGCGTATTTGCAATTGAGCCGGAAGTTCGATAATATTTTTCAATAATTTCCGCACGTTCGGCAAGCGTAAAATTATGCATGACGAAATGACAAACCTTACTGAATATTTTGACAGCTATTAAAGCTTTACAATTGGAAAGACTATTATTGCTATCTGGTCAAAATTAGACAAAGTATTGCTCAAAAACATTTAAATGTCTAAATTTTTACAAACCGCATGAATTTGTATGGTAACTACTGTCGGTAATCGTAGCTGGCGGTCTGACCTTTGTAGCAATATTTGGATTATTGTCAAATTTTGTGGTATTGCGTTTGTATGTAGTGAGGGATGAAAAGTGCAAGTGCATACATACTACATAGGGCTGGGCGATGAAAGTAGGTTTTATTGATTTTATTTTGCACAACATGTGTCAGTGGCATATTCCTTAAAGGTGTAATTCTGCAATTACATTTGGAATATACATTTTCTAGATTTTCTGATGTATCAACTAATTGGCCGAAGCCGATTTGAATTATATGAATGGCATTTTGCTACGATTATGTAGAATGGAAAATGTTACAGTGGAATTTATCTATGTTAGTAGAATATTCTAAATACGGATTAAAAGTGAATCTGCTTCCGTTATTAGTGTTCCTAAACTCAACAGAAAGATGATGACATGGTATGATCTCACTTTTTTTCCAAAAGAAAAGTGGACTACTTTACCGTAATTTAGTTTTATTCATTTAACTATTTTCTCAAATTGTCCTAAATATGATGCAAACATAATGAAAATTCTATCCGAAGACAGAAAAGGATTAATGCGATACAAGCATCGAAACCACAACCTCTACCTGCAATTTTCTGAAAACAATAGAAGCACATGAATCTTCGGGTATAGCGTTAAAATGGGCAATTCACCAGGCATGACAACGGACTATTAAATTATAGCGTGAGATGGAGCAACTTTAAAATCGGTAAAGCGGAAATATTTTCGGCAGATAAGTTGGAAAACCCAGTTTCTAAGAAAATGTTAGTACCGTCTTTAAGACGCTGTAAGATAACAAGGGCACATGCTCTGACATACTACACTCAGATTTATTTGAGAACGGAGTTGATGGTTTAGTGACAAGTCGGTACCAAATATCGGAGAGATTAAAATAATTGATGAAAAGCATATGAGTATAAGACGGAGTTTACGCTGAGCCAGCAGTCACTACCGATAGCTATAGCTTTGAAGTTTTAAATGAGTTCTGCTTCATTAAGAGTAAATGTTGACACAAATGATACATTACTGGAGATCCAATGATTTTTTGATTTTCCGAAACCACTGCGTCCGAAACTCTTTAGTAGGACTAAGACTTACCCGGCTATCCGAAATCTGGGTGTGACAAACTTAAAATAGAAAGCCTCCTAGCCTACAAGGCCGCAAAACGACTGTGTCTCAGTCAGAGATTTGACGATTTAATGGATTCCAGCTATATGAAATCTGAATAGAATTGCACGGATACCTTTGTTAATCCGAAGTCTTTATGATTTTTTTTTGCTGTTTAGTTTTTCAGTGTTCTATATTTGGTAGCTCAGTTGGCATTGCCCGAACCCGTCGAATGTCGAATGTGGGTCGTCAAGTGGCCTTTACAAAAGCTGGAGGAAAATCCGCTTTTTTATCGAAAAATTGTCTTCAGCAACGAAGCTCATTTTTGGTTGAATGCGTATGTTAATAAACAAAACTGCTGTATTTGGTCCGATGAGCAACCTTAGACAATATACTCATAAGAGCTACCAATGCACCCGGAAAAATGCACTTTTTGGGGCGGTTTATGGTCCGGCGGAATCATTGGGCCGTATTTTTTCAAAGATGACCGTGCGAACATCGTTACCGTCAATGGCACCTGCTTTCGTTCAATGATTTCAAACCCCTTTTTGCCCAAAATGCACGAGCTGAACCTGGTTGGCATGTGGTTCCTGCAAGACGGCGAATCGATGGATTGAGAAATGAGTTCGGTGAGTAATTTATCCCTCATTTTGGACCGGTGAATTCGGTAAATTGGCCGGCTAGATCGGGCGATCTGACGCCTTTAGACTATTTTTTATGGGGATAGGTCAAATCACCTGTCTATGACGATAAACCAGCGTCAACTGCAGCCTTGGAATGGCCTCCATTATGTTATTAGTGAGACAGCAGCCAATATGATCGAAAAATTGATTCAAAATTTGACTCTCGGTATGGACCACTTAAAACATAGTCGCGATCAATGTTTGCATGAAATAATCTTTAATAAGTAAATGGCAAGTAAAAATCACCCATTAAGTGACTCAAAAATTCCATTCTTAACAACGAAACCCTTAATTTGACGAAGAATGCCGGCAAGCGCTTGCAGCAAAGCAAGAGGCACAATAGGCACGGCGAAGCTGTTTGCGAACTCTATAAGTAGAAAAGACGGAAAGAAAGTGAATAGAATCTCAAAACTCTCTAAACTGCGCCAACTATAAGTAGATCACTACGAGTATGCGTACTATGTGATCACTTGAAAACCTTTATCAACAATCAGAAAGGTCCTTATCAGGGTGGATTTGAGTAAGTTAGATGACCCTATTGCAGATCTTGGCTTGACCAACGAAGGATTTGTTGATTTGTGCAAAAGGATTTGTGCAAAACTCAAAGCCTGTACTGGTTTTAGGTCTATATAAGACCCTTATCATTTTAGTCCTAAACGGGATGAAAAAGCCCTTGGTTGCTTCGATAGCAAAGTCCTTCGAATGATCTTGTATAGGGTATCGGTGATACTGACCTGGCGCTAGGGGTGCTATACGTCTGTTACAAAGAAAGACTTCGCCTTGTTTGGTGCGTTCGAGTAGAGCGAAATGCAACTGCATTTGATTAGTGCAAGACAACGCTAAATGGAGAGAGCTGTTGGTTCACACCCTGTTCTATCCCAGACTGTGGCGCCACCAAAAGAGAAAAAAAGAAGAATCCATATGAAATGCAACTTACAATCATTTACATTTGATCTTAACGGTTCTGCATTATTCCATTGCACTTATGGATATTCAAGTCAGTTTTCAAAACTGTTGTGGATAAAATTTTTGTATAATTTGTAACTACATCGTCATGACGCACTGGGGAGTATTTGTATGACAAAATCGCTCAAAAGTCAGAAAAATCAAGTTGGCATAAATTTCGGTTGGCACCGTTATTCTTCAAGCTTGATAACCGGCCCATCACGCCTATGCACGCCTGGAAAAAAAGCCTATCCAAATTTTCAAATGTCCAATTAAATAAAAAAGTATTGAAATTTTTTAAAAGCGATTTCAAGAAAAAAACGGACTGCAGTGAGCTAGAAAGATGAACGATTTCTCAAAAGCAATGAAAAGTGGCTTGAATCAAACATTTCTCTGCATTTTTTGAGCCCTTACACAAACCAGGGCGACCATCCAAATCGCAGTAAGCGTCGAAGAACTAAAAAGCTTCGTGAGCAAGTTTCAGTCAAAGAGTTGATGTATGCAGCTAGCGTAAGTCAGCGCACTTTAGAAAATTCTGTTGCGTCAAAAATAATCAAAAAAAATTACCAGCTCGCCAAGCAAAGCTATAGGATTTTTGTAAGCTGATCACCTCTTCTGCGAAGCAAGTTACAGTTAAAAAGTTTACACCTCAAGAGGCCCTGCCAACATTTGTTGAAAACTGTGCAGAAATACAACTGCAAACATTACTTGATCACACTACAATAGTAGTAGAAACGTGTTCAGAGGAAGAAAATATAAATATGGTTTTAATTTCAAAATGGGGCTGTGATGGGTCGCAACGCAAAAGACGCAATATAAGCAAAAATTTAAAAACAGCACTGACAGTGATGCTAATATTTTTCAAAGCTCACTTGTTCCTCTGCGACTTGTTGTAATGATTGATGGCGAACAGAGAAAAATTCAGTCGTTTCTTGTCCTAGATTTTACAGGCCTATACGGCACACGCATACGCTTCATTAGCGAATCTAAGGATGTTACCAGAGATGAAATCAATTACATTGAAAACGAAATTGCACAGCTCAGAGAAACAGAAGTAGGTATTCAGTTCTAATAAAGTGCAAAGTCTGCAATGTTGCTGCAGATACTGCCTCTGCTATGAGATGCTATATTTGTGGACAGACTTCTAAGGATTTCAGTAAATTTCAGTAAATATATTGAAGCACTAAAGTTTGGACTCTCAATTCTTCATGCACGGATTCGCTTTTCTGAATCGCTTCTTCAATTGGCTTATAAAATACCTTTAAAAAAGTGGCAGGCCGGCCTGCTGAAGAAAAAGCTACAAAGGAGAAAATTCAAAGCGCCTTTGAAGAACAAATGGGACTCCTAGTAGATACACCCAAAGCGGGATTCGGTAATACTTTATAATTTATAATTCGCTTTAAAACTATCTTGGAAGTGATTTCGAGCGGATATAGAATTGATGCCGACAAATTTGATGCTTTCGCTCTCGATACCGCTACATATGTAAAGAGTTTTCCAATAGGGACTTGACAACTTTGAATTTGAATTTGTGAACGCACTCTTTCACTAATCATCAAACTGTCACTGTCAATTTATTCAGTAAATTCCAACATTTTCATCATGGTAAAGTACACGAACGAGCAACGTCTGCAAATTATAAAAATTTTCTACCGAAATTCGGAATCGGTGACTGCAACTTTAAGAGCGTTAACTCCAATTTTCGGTCGTAATTCTCGCCCTAGTAGACAGGCAATAACAAGTTTAGTGCAAAAATTTGAGTCTACATATTCGTTGTGTGATGTTGCCGTGTCAGTGAGACAACGGGTTGGTTGAAGTGTCGAAAATATCGCTGCCGTTCAGACGTCTGTAGCAAACGATCCAAATCAGTCAATTCCACGGCGTTCTCAAGAATTGGGCATCGCTTACACCACATTATGGCGTATTTTGCGTAAGGATCTTGGTTTACACCCATACAAGGTCAAGATGACTCAAGAATTGAAGTCGATGGACCATTTGAAGCGACGTACGTTCTCCGATTGGGTTCTGGAGAAGATGCGCCAAGATGCTGAATTTCATCGCAAAATCATCTTCAGTGACGAAGCTCATTTTTGGCTCAATGGGTTCGTCAATAAGCAAAATATGCGTTATTGGTCGGGTGAAAATCCACATATGCTTCATGAATCACCACTTCATCCACAAAAAATAACTGTTTGGTGCGGTTTGCTTGTCGGCGGCGTTATTGGCCCATATTTTTTCGTCGACGATAACGATCGTCACGTTACTGTGAATGGTCAGAGTTATAGCGGCATGATCACCGATTATTTTTGGCCCGAATTGGAAGCTATGAACTTGGACGACATGTGGTTTCAGATGGTGCCACAAGCGACACAGCACACGCTACAATCGATTTATTGAAGAGTAAGTATGGTGGGCGTGTTATTTCAAGACATGGGCCAGTCGATTGGCCGCCTCGTTCGTGCGATTTAAAGCCGCTTGACTATTTTCTGTGGGGCTACGTTAAGTCATTGCTTTATGCCGACGACGTTGGAAAGCTCAGAGCCAACATTGAACGGGAAATAGCGGCCGTTTCGGCCGAAATGTGTGGCCGAGTCGTTGAAAATTGGGTCCAACGAATCGACCGCTGCAAACGTGCCCGCGGTGGCCATATGAACGAAGTCAAGCCGATAATAAAGATTTGAAAGACCTCAAATGGTTTGCGTTTTAATTATAAAAAAATAATTGTCAAGTCCTTATTGGAAAACCTTATAGATCAGTACGGCTGGCATCGCATGTCACCAACTATACACAAAGTGTTGATACATGGCGCAGAAGTAATAACCATGCAATTTTGCCTGTTGGTCAGCTATCGGAGGAGGCAGCTGAGGCTCGAAATAAGCACTTCCGGCACTATGGACTGAAATTTAGTCGAAAATGTTCACGTATTGCTTGTAATAGAGACGTCATGCACAGATTGTTGCTGAGCTCAGACCCGTACCTTAGCAGCCTTAGAACACGCAACACAAGAGAACCAAAACTTTTTCCCAGGAGGCACGAAATCCTTTGATCATAAGCGAACTGCCTATGCGTCTGGAAAACGATAAAAACAGAAGTATGGACGATGTCGAAGAAGAAGAATATGAAGACGGCCTTTTACCTTCCGATTCTGATTAAACACATTTTCTCTAAAACCACAATGTGACGCAGCAGTTTAAGGGCTCGGATATTTAAGTTATTTCACGAGCTGCGTGGCATACGGCAGCTCCGGCTGAAAATAAACGTCGTCCATCTCCATAGTATCAATTTGAGGCAAAAAAAAGTCAATCAATGTCGTACATTAAATTTCGAACAAATATAATCCAATGACATCAGAAACCGTACCAAACTCTCACTCGTTGTGGATTTAGATTTTCAGATCCCAGATGCGACAGTTTAGTTTGTTTATGTACCCAGACAAATGGAACTGAATCTCATCACTCAGAATAGCTTTGCGTAAAAAATCGTGATCTTGTTCATTTTTCCAGCACCCAATCAGAAAAAGTTGTGCGTGGTCTGCTGATTTCAAATTTTGTGTCAACTGGACCAAGTGTGTAGGCTAAGATTTTTATTCAAAATGCGGTATAAAGTGGGGTGAGGAGCGGATAGGCTCAGTTCCTCTAATCGGTTCACTCTCAACTATGGCGGCGATACTCAGGTTCAAATTTATCGATTAAATTCGTTATAGCTGTGCGAGAAGGCCCTGGAAGATGACCAGAGGCAGTATAAACTTTACGAAACGTTTCCGCGATATTTTCACCGTTTTTGTAGGGAACTTTCACTATTTCAAAACGTTGCGCGAGTATGTATCGATCCATATTTAATAACCTCCTAGTTTATGTTTATCAAAAGTCATCGCAATGATAGTTAAATGTTGTTGGTTCAAGAGTTAGCCCGAAATTTAAAATGACACCTCTTGTTGGACTACCCTCTACTAGAAACCATCTGCTTATCATTGGGAAGGTATCGGAGTAAAAAGAATTGCACAGTAGCCTTCAAAACTTACTTAACCCAATTCCGAATAACGAAAACCGCAACTGAGGGTAGGTTAGGATAGATGCTGGTAGTTCTTATTTACTAATATTACGTGAACTTTTATTTGTATGTTGACTTAGGCAAATCTTTCCTTGAACCAACTATACAAATTTCGATTGTCCTCACTGCAATCGATATTCTTACTCAATAACCTCTTGTGTGGCATTAAAAGACCTATGTACGAGTACAAAAAATACTAGGCAAGTCAATTTCAAAGCAATTGTCTACCTTTCAAAATCTATCTCAATACCATCCTAAGGTAACAATGCACCCTCGACTGTACTCATGAATGCAGATGTACTTTCAGTTACCTATATGTGTTGACCTGGAATGCTAGACAATAGGACACATTGTAGATTTTTCCATTTCGTATATGAAATGAATCTAGCACCCGCATCTCAATACATTATTTCAATATACGACTGCATATGTATATAGATACTCATACTCAGAAAGGATATGAAAATATGTTTTATGTTCTAAATAGATGGATACGAGAACATGGAAAACTTATTTGTTGTTCCTGTGAAATTTTACCCGTACTTGTGTATGATGCCACAGTGGAAGGTTGTCTCTGCACCATACGAGCATTACCCTTCCCCGAGTTTAAGCGAAAGGTTGTACAGAAATTTGGGGTAACTAGTTTTCGACTTTTGTTATTGCATCAAATTTTAGATGAAAACTTTTTTTACCTATTTAGATTGCTTCGCTATTTTCGTAGCCTTTTAGTTTAACTTTGTTGCGGGCTTGTTTTATTAAAATTGAAAATGTTTCTGTTCACTTATAGATGCATGTAAGTGCTTATAAATTCATTAACAACATTAGGGTTGTTGGTGAGTTTTGGTACTTTTTAATAAATGTGTAAGTAAGCCAGAATGGGGTCACAACTCCTGATAATCACTTTGATTTATGGCAATTTGGACATATTTTGTTGTGAAGAGTTCAACATTAGTGTGCTTTGTTTGTTTAATAGATGTTTTTGCTCGAAGTTCCTCGGATATTTCAACGGCAATCAGAACTGGATGATCTGTTGTCCAGTGCACTTCTTTTGGCTGAATACCCCATCTCGGGTCTGAAATTTCTTTCACATACTCGTATGTATACGGAGCAAGAGTTACCTCTTTAAGTAAGGCTCTCTGTATGAGCCTACCTCAAAGGAATAAAACGCCCTATTTTATTTAAACAACATAATAGGCGACTTATGGAAGAAGACCGTTTGGCTCTTTAGCCCAGATTACTGGAAACTTATTTTCCATTGACAGATCCTCTATTTGAATTGCACTAGAAATAAGTATTGTGAGATCGGAGTAGTCCTCTGAAAATGACAAGTTAAGTTGAAGGATTATGTCAAGCGTTGAAAAGAGATTTGGTTGTAGACAGATACAACACCGGTAGCTCTGGGGATATCATGCACTGCATACGTTACGGTATCCCTTTACACACCAGCAATTTAGGGACCATCTCAACCTAGAAATGGAAACAATCAGCAAACAATTGTAGCCGAGGACTAGAAATCTGTGAAAATTGCTTACACAACCAGAGTGGGTCTTACTGAGAGCAAAGGAAGCACATACCAGGTTTATCAACAGACCCTGTAGGTAAACCGTAAAGCGTATTTCAATCAAACATTAAATTCCAGCAGCCTCACCAGTAGAGAGATGTGAACTCGAAGCTCAGTATCTTGTTAATAAATATGAAATACTGCATAATTGAAGACAAAATAAGTATACGCCGGTTAATGCCTTGGCTTCACAGAACGAAACTATCTCTATATTTCTGCTGATACCAGATGAGAATCAACACAAGAAATTGAGGGAACACTTCGTGATGTGTTAGATTATTAAAACGGCAGGCTGACCTTTTCGATCCTGAAAGAGAGCTCTCTAACATCACAAAAGTTGCAACCACTACTGAGTCCCTCAAGAGGAACAAAACGGTGGGCGTTAGGATCAACGTCAGACTAACAGCAGAACTACATAGTTAAGCCCATTAAAGCAAACAAATTATGTCCAACACACTATGTCCGTCCACTCTAGAACCTCCTGCTTCGATCATACAAACACCTTGCGGATGATTATAGGGCAATGTGTCGAGTATAGGCCTCCTTCTTATTTGCTTCTTATCGGCTTGGAAAATGTTTTCGACAGCGTGAGTTCGATAGACTAGTTGGAGTTGCAGAGGGGGTGAGGCATTCCCGATGAAATTATTGAATTATGGAGGCATGTATGTTACTATTTGATAAGTTTAAAATCCAAAGCGCCCTACGAAGGGGTTTAAAATATGTAAGATCATAATCTTTAGCCTTTTGAGTTCTTGCACAGAACTAAGTTTTACTAGACAGGAGCAATATCGAACAGAAGGGTAGGCAGAAGGATTTAAAGCCAAATGCTACAAAGTCTGAAACTCTTTTTCCACAATTACGACCAAGCTGACACTACTCGGATTTCGCTGCAAGTTTTAATCAGTACTACCATGTGATTACAGTAGACGTAATTAGAGAAACAAAAACATCAAACGGTCCAAAGTTTTGAAAAGTAACTTCCCAAACATGGATATGTCTACAGTTGTCTCTGGTGTTAACGTAAACGCCTGTCGTGTAGATTTAAGCCCGTAAATGCATGGGAGCAAGGATACGCCTTGGTATCACTCTCCGTTTCTCCATTGATACCAATTCGAAACTGTGTTGGAGGCACAAGTTCCACCCTTGGTATGAGTCGAGGCCGACCTTAAACCTCTTACTGCTCTTAGGGTCACAGCACCCAGTACTTATTGCAACTCTACATTGGGTCAAAACCAACTGGAACACCCTTCCCGCGATTTGGGCTTAAACCACAGCCATCATGACGCTCCCACAAAGGGGCCTACCTCTACAAGTCAGGCCCGGACCGAGATCCGGGAAGCTCCTTTTTTTTTATATAATGAGCGCGCGCTCAAGGGGTTTGAGTACCCTTAAGGTGATTGTACACAGCGCGGGCAAAGGAAATTTAGGGAGGAAGAAAAGAGAGGTACCGATGTACATTGTTTTTAAATGTTTGCAAGTTATAACGACCAGGAAATACAGAGATCGGCAGGGCATTCCATAAGCGAGTTGTACGGCTTAGGAACGAATCACGATATTTTAGAGTACGTCCGAAAATGGGCTTGAGGGTATACTGATGAGCATTCATAGCGAGACGGGTGTTACGGTTGAAAGTTTGAATGGGCGGAATACTACTGGCGATTTCAGTGGAGCACTGGTGGTAGAAATAGCGATAAAACAAAGTGAGACACGAGACATTTCGTCGGCGTTCGAGGGTGTCCATTGATTGTATCGCACGGTTTTGAATCCTATCTAGCAGGTGCAGAGATGTTTTAGGAGCACCTGACCAGATGTGGGAGTTGTACTCCAATTTTGGACGGATGAATGCCTTATATATTGAGGCCAGATCAGAGGGGGTAAAATATTTCTTACATCGCTTGAGAAAACCTAGACATTTCGCAGCATTTTTGGCGACATCAAATATGTGGTCATTCCAACGTAAGTTGCCATTGACACACATACCGAGAATGGAAAGTTTTTCGGTTTCGACGATGCAAGTGCCATTCATAGATAATGGCTGGGTGTTTAAATTTCGCTTTAAAGACAGCAGACAGCATTGTGTTTTGGAAGCATTAAATTCCACTCTATTGATAGTTCCCCAATTGGTTATGCTGTTGATATCCGAATTTAATGAGCTTAGCATACGCTGCCGTTCTCGTACTACAGCCGAAGAGCAGGGCCGTGAGTCCGGGAACGAATATGAAAAGCAGAGAGTACTGTCATCAGCAAAGGAATATATTGGATTAGAAGTAGCAGTCAAGAGATCAATAATGAAAATTAAGAAGAGTATCGGTGACAGAACAGAGCCCTGGGGCACACCAGCATTTATTTTGTGAATATCAGACTTGCAACCGTCCACGACAACTTGAATTGAACGTTCCGAAAGGTAGTTTCTAATCCATTGAAGAAGAGAGTCGTCGATCCCAAATGCACGCATTTTCGACAAAAGAGCCTGATGCCAAACTTTGTCAAATGCCTTAGAAATATCAAGTGCAACTACCTCGCTTTCGCCAGATTGATGTACGCTTTGGTTCCACTTTTCGGTGAGACATGCCATCAATTCACCAGTGGACCTGTTGCTACGAAAACCGTACTGCCGGTCATTGAGAAGTTTTCGTGTTTCGAGATATTTCATGAGCTGACGATTTATCACTGTTTCCATGACCTTGGAAAGAAGGGACGTAAGTGCAGTGGGTCTGTAGGAGGAGAGAGAAGATTATTCGACTTTTTTAGGGACGGGCTGGACAAATGCTGTTTTCTATCTCTTCGGGAAGAGTCCTAAAGTGTAGCATTGATGTAAAAGCTTACGCAGTGGTTTTGCCAGCGAGGAAGAACACCACTTCAGAAGAAGGGGAGATATACCATCTGGACCAGCGGATTTATGTATGTTGAGATCTTTAAGTACTCTTGCTACTACACGAGTGCGAAAGTAGATTCGTCCCATTGAAGATTCGACGCACTCAGGTGTAGGCAGAGACAAAGCACAATCTGGGAGTGTTGAGCTGGCCGCAAAGTGTGCAGCAAGCAGATTGGCCTTATCCAAAGAGCTGACAGCTGGAATGTCATTGTAAATGAGCGTTGGGATGGAGGATGAGGCGGAATTTCTAATGTTTTTGACGAACGACCAAAAACTTTTACTGCCTTTGGGACATTGCAGTATTTTTTGCCTCAGTTTTTGGTCGTATAGGAATTTCACACGCTTAAAAAAGGCGTTGCAGTCATTTCTGGCTGGTTTGAACTTTTTTCGGTTTTCCTCTGTCGGGTTGGCCGAAAAAACATTTATCTAACCCTGACGGCCTCTTTACAGCTCGAGTTGTACCATGCCTTTTCTTTTGGTTTGATACTCTTCATCCGATGAGGAATAAAGGATCTCATTCCAAAGAGAATGGTGTCTGTAATCATATCAGCAGCGGCATCCACGTCGTTATCGAGGAAGCATAACGACCAGTTAAAATTCCTACGGAAGCTGTTAAGACCGCTCCAGTTGGCTCGTATTGCCATACGGTTCTTTTAGGAATTTTTTCTCTTACTGTGTGGTCGGTGTACGAGAAAGTAGCTGATATTACACAATGGTCCGACGAGCCTAGAGGGGAGAGCACATCAATGGTGTAGTTATCAGGGTGAGAAGTTAAAAACAAGTCCAGGGTGTTGGCGGTATGACTATCAACGTCTGGTATTCGCGTGGGCTCATTTACAAGCTGCGTTAGGTTTTTTTCCGCAGCGAAAATCTCAACACACCGTCCTTCGGGTGTTGTCTGTCCAGAATGTCGAAACCACCCAGAATTGTGTATATTGAAGTCGCCCGTAATAACGATTTCAGTATGAGGATACAGGGATACAATTCTTTGAATGGAGTCAGACAGCGCATCAAACTCGTTAAAGGTTGAATTGCTGTCCAGTTTGGGGCTTCTATAAATAAATCAGTAGTGTATAATTTGCTTACGGAGATGGAATTTTAACCACATGAAGTTGAATTCCGGATTGGAACATGGATCACATTGTGGTGGAGTTTGGTAAGCTACATCACTACGCACGTAAATGGCGGGACCGCGGTGAGAGAAGAATAATGGCACTAGTTCGTAGCCAGGTAGCTTTAGATCAGAATGATCTGAGAGGTGTGGGCGGGGATCTACCTGTGTTTCACTAAGTGCCAAAACAGCTGGTCTGTACTTTACTTAAGTGATCACTTTTTAGCCCGCGTATATTGGCTACGTCTACCCTGAATTCCCTAGTCATAATCACAGACAAACACAAACAGCGACGATACTAAGCAAGGCTGACTCCCATCGTACCGTGATTTAAGTCCTGGTAGGGACCACTAGTGGTCCAGCCGCCAACAAGACCTATGACCGGCAACTTGTAACTGATCAACTCGTAGCAACCTTCGCTAGCGTCATCTGAAGATGTTTGCGACCTGTACTTTACTCTGCCCCCGCTTTTTATTAAACAACATCATTGATGGACGAAGTCTTGATAATTGGGTGGAGCCCGGATATGTATACAGTCGCTAAACTGGGAAGATTCATATCGAATAGCGCTTTATAATATACGCCGATACTGAATAGATTTTCGTCGGGATTAATTTTCGCCAATCAAATGGACCACTTTCGCCGGAACGTGTTTCATTTCACATTTTAATCATAAACGATTGCAAACCGAACGCGACATTCCGATTCTTTTTCGAAGAAGCGACGTTCAAATTCTATTTCAGCTGGGACGCGCTCGCTCACAAAAACTTTTCGCGAGGGTTCGTAAGTGGAATCGTCAACTTGTAATTCTTCGTATTTACGTTTCTGCTCCGATGTGCTATGATATGCAATGAAAAAAGGTCGGTAACGCAAAAAATATTAAATCCCAGCGCAAAGACATATCCACGTCAAAATTAGAACTTTATAACAAAACAAGTGACGGGATGGAAGAATTTTTAGTTTTTGGAATAGGATGAAGCTTGCGTGCTTTTGACATGCTTTTGAATGATTTAAAGAGGCTGAATTATGATGAAAGAAATTCCTCCCCAACAGGCAATCCATATTCTGGTAAACCTTGCGAAGGTAGTAGATGGTTTTAAGAGTGCCACTAAAATATTTTCTCAGATTTTCTGTGTGTTTGAAGGAATTCATCCTTGAGTCAATGATTTAACGCTAAATATTTAAAGACACTTGCCACTACAACTCGTCCAACTACCAAATAAATAAGATGTTGTATTGACGTTGCAGGTGCGGCACCTGACTTTAAATCTTTTACATTCAGACGCGTCAAAAGAAACGCGGGGCACAAAATAAATGCAAAAACTAAGATTCCAATTAATATCTGACACAAGATTCAAAGCACTTTCTGAGCCATAAGCGAATTCCATATCATCAGCTCTTACTACGCCTAACTTTAAAGCTGAACAAACAGAAAAAGTATTGGTGCTTGTACAGAACCTTGCGGCACCTTTGTTTATATCAACAAATAGGTCAGCTCTACACTTTTTATCATCAAAATTGCTTAATAATTTCGAGTAAAAATGTAAGAGAGCATTCTCTGTTGATCTACCTTTCTTAAGAATTAAACTAGATAGCTCTGAAATAGTTTTTACGGCCTTTTCAAAAAATTTACTAAATGATGATAAAAGTGAGACTGGTCTATAATTGGCTAAGTCATTAGGCGTTCCGTTTTTAAAAAGAGGTAAAACATCAGCACATTTAAGAGATTCAGGAAAGATACCCAAGAACGTCAACTTTCTTACGGGTCACGTTTGATACACTATCGATTCCAGAAGAATTTGAGTTTTTCAATGCACTCCAAAACAGATCTCCAGAATTCAATTCGGTAGAACAAAATGAGCACATAGGTAAAGTGTGAGGAATTTTTATGAGAAACCGTATTGTTATCTATGCTAATAGTAAATATTTGAATTCTTTACTGTTGGTGATTTATTAAGAACCTTATTGACTATTTGCCATTCACTTCTCAACATTTCCATTGACGAAATTGAACTTGTTACTTGAACAAGCTGGAATTTCCTTCTTTATATCTATAATAAGCAATTTTTTTGTACTGTTCTTTCAAAAACTGATTATTAGGTTGCATTGAACATTTTATTCTAAGCATATTTTTAACCCTGATCATATAAAGGATGTTTTTTTAAGAGGTATACAAATTCAATATGAAATAAAACACTCGAAGCTAATGTTAATGTCTATGATATTAGCTTTACTGGATAGATAATTTTATGCCATTAGTGCTTAAATATTAGATCCGAATTATTGTTGGCATTACAAGATTTGAAGGACGGATTTCCTGGGTTTTTACCCGGTTATTTTAAAATCTTGTGCTGATTTCTTAGCTACCCTCTGCTCTATATTTTCAATCAGTCATTGGCTAGTGGGACATTTATTGTTGATTGGAAATATTCGCTTATAAAACCAATTTTTAAGAGTGGTAAAAAAGATCAAATAGATAAAGATAAAAAATCGAATTATAGACCAGTTTCTAAACTGTCTATTATACCTAAACTTTTGGATCGCCTAGTGAAGGAACGGATGGTATTCATCTTAAGCAGCTTTATTAGTGATTCTCAGCATGGATTTTGGAAAGGACGTTCTACTTGCTCTAACCTAGTTCAGTTCACCAATCATTGCTTAAGTTCCATCGAGAAGCACAAGCAAGTGCACGTAGTCTATACTGATTTCGTGAAAGCCTTTAGTAGAATTAACTTGGGTATCCTTCTAAAAAAGCTTGAGTGTTACGGATTTTTTGGCCCATTACTTTCATGGTTTAAGTCTTATCTGTTTGGGAGAAAACAATTCGTTTCAATCGGACATTTATATTTGGTTGAAATTACTGTTGTGTCTGGTGTCCCGGAAGGAAGCCATCTTGGGCCAATCCTTTTCCTCATTATTATAAATGATTTGCGGAGTATTCTAAAATTTTGTCATTGTCTTTTGTATGCGGATGATATAAAATTTTACGTGACTATTTCTAATGTCAGTGACTGTCTTCTACTCCAGAGAGATTTAGATTATTTTTTTGATTGGTGTAAAATGAACGATCTGCATCTCAACATCGAAAAATGTGCCACCATGTCATATTATAGAACACAATATAATCTAACCCCTGATTATCGTCTTGGAAACCAATCAATTAATGTTGTAGTTGAGTTTAAAGACCTTGGTGTTGTTTTTGATAGTAAACTTACTTTTGATCTCCATGTTAACAAATTAATGTCAGAAGCTAACTCTGCTTTAGGTTTTCTGAAAAGAAATTCATCGGACCCTAGGTTCAGGATCAGGATCCCTATACTCTCAAGGCCATTTATGTAAGCATTGTTCGTCCATGTCTGGAATATTGTAGTGTTGTTTGGAACCCGTTTTCATTGAAAAACATTAATAGAATAGAAAAAGTTCACAAAAACTTCTTGCGCTTTGCATTACTCCGTTTCTTTCTGAATGACAATGTCCACTATTCTTACCGCTCTAAATGTTTGCTTTTGGGTCTTGATTCCCTCGAAGTTCGTCGTAAAATGCTTTGTGTTTTTCCATTGACTGTGACAACTTACTTTCTTTAATTGGTATTTATGCGCCACTAAGGGTTCTTAGGTCAAGACCATTGTTATTTGAAGTTCATCACTCCACTTCTTACGGAGCCAATGAGCCTGTTACGTTTTGCTGTAGATTAGTTAATGTTGTATATGATCATCTCGATATTGTAATACCTAGAACTAGATTTAAGGAACTCACATTGTTAGCTTTAGGATAATTTTTAATTATTGTACCTTATATATACCATATATTTTTTTGTTTTTTTTTTTTTGATCTGTTGATGTATCTATATCGTAGATCTAAATAAATAAATACTAAATACTAAATACTAAATATGATATCGGGCATATGCGCGCCATGGCTAGCTCTAATGAAGCGCAATTGTGATGTCAAATTTTCGACAACTTTATCGAACAACTGGGACCGTACATCAGCAATAACACGGCGAATGTTGACTTCCCAATCGTCCAACGTCTCTGGTTTATAGGCATAGATTAGTGACTTCACATACCCCCAAGGAAAGTAATCTAATGGTTGGGGGTGGCCGTGGTGTAGTGGTACTAGCAATCGCTTCTCACTCGGAGGGGTCCAAGTTCGAATCCTGCCCATGGCAAGTCAGTTTTTCATTTGTAATTGGAACTCAGACAGAAAAATTCTGCGTGTGAAGGCATAACACTGACACGTAGATTTGGCTGTTGTAGAGTTTCAAGCACAAAAAAAAAATACTGTGAATTATACCTCGAATCACTCTGAGTGAAGAACAAAATCTGCGTCCTATTCGGACTCCCACCCCTGGAGAGGGAACAGTAAAAGGGTATCTAACCCCTTAGGCACGCGTAAATTATAAAAAAAATCACAGGATCGTGGAGGCCAGTTCACAGGTCTATTACGCGAAATTATGCGTTCAGAATATGTTTCCCACAATAAATTGATGGTGTCACGCGCCGTGTGGCATGTTGCGCCATCTTGTTGAAACCAAAGCTCTGTCACATCAATGCCATTCAACTGAGGAGGAAGTCAGAAATCATGTTTCTGTTGATTCCACCAGCCCATAAAGCACACAAAACAGTGAGTTTTAATGGTTGTAAGGGCGTCCTCGACAAAGGCTTCTGCGTTTTCTCCACTCCAAATTCGGCAATTTTGCTTGTTTACGTATCCATTTAACCAAAAATTTAACGGAGAACAAAATTTTGCGTTGAAAATGAGGATCCAGCTGAATCATGTTTTCGGCCCATTTACCGAACCTACGATGCGTATAATTGTCACGCGGTTTCAACTCTTGCACAAGCTGGATCTTATAAGCTTCTAAGCCAAGATCTTTCCGTAAAATCTTCCACAAAGTGGATGGGAATAGCTGCAATAGCTGTGCACGATGGCACGATGAGTATCGGCTCATTCGGATTCTCGTCACTACTGCGCTCCACAACGGCAATAACTTCTTCTGTTCGCACTGTTTGTCGTCATTGGGGATGCATATTATCCACTAGAGTGTACGTGGTGCGAAAACGATTCATCACGTTCCGAATGACTTGCTCAGATGGACGATAATGTCGACCATAAAATGGATGTAGCTCACGATGAGTTTGACGAACCGAACCATGGTTTTCAAAATAAGATTGCACAATTTGTACGCTTTGTTCTGGCGTTAATCTATTCATCGTAAAATGGCAAAACGTACTAACCATAAATCAACTTTCAACTGTCAAATTGACATTCTGTAGAAACAGTTTTGCCAGTTCAAAAATCAAACCTCTAAAAAGAAAAACCATAAAACCTTTTTGTGATCCATGGTTTAAGCCGTCCCGACATTTTTAGTTTTTTATTTTTTGAAAATGTTTCTTCTTATTTTACAACATCTCAAGGATGTCTCCTTAAAATTTCAAGGCAAAATCTTTACTTGTTTCGAAATAGCAGCGTATTTTCGGCCGCAGGTGCACGCTCGATTTCAGAGCGCACAGCAGGCGGTTCCGACTGCATGAATAGTGGATGCTTCGCCTACTCCTTTTTCTTAACAGAACAAAGATGCATCTTTAGCTTCAAAAGAAGCCCATGCACTTCGTAAGCAAGGAAGAGCAGCTCAAGATGAGTTTTACGAAGAATCAGAAGGAATTTTCTATGCCCCTGTCGTTTTTTTTTTTTTTGCTCCGAAAACTTTAAATCGCTTTTTCCCGAATCTGCATTTTTCATAACGGCCGGCAGCATAACTCAAAAAATAATTGTCCGATCGTCCTAAAATTTTGAGGAGATCTCTTGACGCACTTAGCTATACTCTAAACCTTTGGAACATGATTTTCACTGCAAAATAAATAAATTGTTTAAACAAATTGGTAAACTGATCTTTTTCTGATCTCTATAATTTTTCCATTTTTTTTTTTGGATTTTAAAGGTTTGGAGTTGGAGAAACAATGTTTTTAACAAGACCTATTTGGATTTGTTGTTAAAGATGAAACATAAAGTCTCCAGCTTGCATGGTATTTTCAAAAACCTTCGACTTTGACGCTGTGCAGCGCCATAGTTAACAGATGTTTCTATCTGACAATAAAAGATTTTTTTTAATAAAATACCAATTTTTCCCCGATTAAAAAATCCTTAAAAATTTACCTTGTTTCGGGAACTTCCCGCCTTAAGTCCCTCAGTATTACTGAGTAGGTGTAGTTTGACAAATGTTCCGAAAGTCACTTTACAAAAAACCTCCCAGGTTTCGTAATATAGATCATTTTTGAGCTTCACAAAACCGTTAGGAAATGATTAGCAATGTTCGGAATGCTGCCTTAGATCTAATAAATCAAGCAATCTAAAGGGACCCATCAAGCGGAGGAGTGGAGTGCCCTAGGCAAATTCTGGACAGAACATTGTCGATCGTTTGGATTCCAAGCTTATGTGAACTCAAACTGTTACACAAAGTAAGAGAAAAAAAAAAACTAAAACTTTATTTGGGGGGAATATTCGCATGCATGTACTCGTACTTCATCGAAACTGCTCGTTATAGCAGCGAAAGGTAATACAAGGGTATACAGTTTAGTGGCAATATTTCGAATCTAATACCTCCATGCCCAAAGTCTACAACCCAATCACTAATCTAATACCTCAAAGGTATCGTTAAATACAAATCCTATATACTCGTACATGATAATAGTTATAAAATCCGTTAACGACTCATTTCGAAAATATTGAATCATCCCTTGTGGGTGTAAGAGATGGCGCGTATAAAAACTCGATAAAGCTCTGGAATTAGGATCATCGTTCATCGAACACTTCATCTCAATTGAGTAAAAAATAATTTAATTGCCTTTTGTAACGTCGTCGGCTCGCTAAATCCGTGCCAGTTTCTCCAGTGAAGATATAGATGTTTTTTTGTTTTCAGTATTGTCGTTCGAATTCTTCTCATTTCTCATTTTTCAGTGTCACCGTGATATTATGTTACATCAAAAGGAAAAACAAATTGTTTACAATAGCCGACAAAATGAAGCGATTTTCGTTGCTCGTTTAATTGACAATAAGCGGGAGTGAATTTATTCGTTTATCCTGTCATCCAGCCGTAGCCTTGAAATAAAACCGATTACCATTTTAGATAAACATCCAACATAAAAGCGTGTACATAAGGAAGCCTGTACGAATAGGAATGATATCTTGAAAACACATATTCATAGTTCCGTGCAAAGGGACATCCTTCATTGCCTCGAATGACATTTCAGGGACACACAATTTGAAGGAAAATTACTAGATTAGTTGTTCCTAATGAACGACAATTAACCAACCCCAATGGCGATATGGCGCGACAGCAGAGGGGGTATTGATTTGTTCTTCAGTTTTGGGGTAGGATTTTTGGACTTCCAAAACGAGACGAAAAAGGAAGAAAATAAATAGATTAAACGTCCCTTCTAATGGCATGTAATGGTAATTATTTTGTTTCGGCCATCGGTTAATTTATTCAACGATGAGCCGGATTTAATTACCGGCATGCTGTAGCTGAATTGATGGGTTTGAATCAAAGTGAAAAGCCAGGCTAATTTACTCATCAAGAACTCCGCCTAGTCCTTTCTAATGGCGAAGTCATTTAGCTCAAATACCGGGGATGGTTTTCCGGACTTTCCTGCCATTTTTTTTTTGTCCACCCCAAAAGGGGTGCTGGAGTTTTGTCTAGGAACGTGTAAGTTACGCGTTGCTTTTATGTTAATTACTCAAATGTCATTCATGCGGAATTATTTATAAATCTAAAAAAAGGTTCGTTTAACCTCATTGTGTTGTTGGTCAGCAAAGAGTACTCATAGTAGTCGTATGTGGGTTTGAATCTGGTTTATGATTAAGGCATATACAAAGATATTTTCATCGGTTTTTAAGTGGTAGCCAGAACAAGGGGTGGTTGGGAGTGATAAACACTTCAAATATGTACATATACTACTACATATCCCCCATTACATAGCAATACATTTTTTATGAGAAAGGAACAACTTCCAAGCAACATTCTGACCGGGCGGGGGGGAAATGCCAAAACAAATAAGGGCACTATTGCTCACGTGCCAGCCAGCATATGTGTGGGAAAAGTTTTACTTTTATCATTCTGTGCTGTTGATTGTGGTTCTGCTGGTTTCATTCCGGTTGAGAGCTTCATTGTGATGGATAGGAGGTGTTAGGTTTTATGTTTGTTAAGAGAGCGAACATCAGATAGAAAATCGGTTCGTTTAGTTAGAATAAGGTATCAGATTCACAACTCGGATTCAGGAAGTAAACTCTATTAGTATGTTACAATCTGAAGAAGGCTTTAACTTGGCGGATTCAGATGCATTTAAGTAAATATTTGAGGGCAGCATTGCAAAGGCAAAGTGTTTCGCTGCGGCTTATGTACATCTTTTAGACATATTCCAATGCTATCCCGATCAAGTTGTCTACGTAAACTGCTTTTCGTTATGGGACTATGTATACTTATCACTGCCCCCAGGTAGGCCTACTGTGATTCCCTCAAGTTAAAGCCTGATGCCTGAAATTGAAATACGAGCAGACTCGCCTATATCTTTGAGTAAGCTGGCAGTGATATCTTCTGCCGCAAGGTACGGCTTACCTAGAGAACGTAGATGTGACAGTGGCAAAAGATATTCTCCGCTGTTTCTTCGTCGTAAGGTGTTTTTTTGGTTCTGCAGTGACCTGTTAGGAATTCGGTTACTACGCATATCTAACCCCTAGCAAGGTAACTTGCTTGTTACCTCTAGTTTCCGTCCAGTGCATTGTTTTAACCAGTTGTAAAAGGGGGGGCCATAATGTATGACCCTATTTTCCTGGGCTATATCTTTGGAATAGAAAAAGATTTTTTTAAATATTGATTCAAGTTTTTTTTTGCATTATGCGTTGAAAATGATATCGATTAAGTTACCGCCCCCGCCTTGGTTGATTACCATTTGGACTGTTTTTATGGCATTTTCCATGGTTTTCTTCAGAACTTCAGGCGATAAGTTCTCCACTGCTTTGCGGATGTTCTCCTTGAGGAGAGTTTGTGGCTTGTTCACATAAACTCGTATCGATCAAATCGGATGATCTTGCGGGTGGGCCATCAGTGCAAATCGCCTAAATGCGTTATCAGACGACCGGGAAGCGCCTACTTTTAGAACTTTTGAATATCAGTTGTGGCTCGTGCAGTATGCGTCGTTGCTCCTTTCTGCTAGAACCACATGTCCTCCAGTTCCAATTCATCCAATTATTGATCAATGCTCTGCAGCGCCCATCATCCATAGTGACCATTTGGTCCGCGCCGTTCTTAAAAAAAAATTAATTCCAATGACTCACCCAGCGTAAACAGCACACCATGCAGCGACTTTGAGTGTTAGTGTCCCAGAACCGCAAATTTTATTTGTTCACATGGAAATAGGCCTCGTCACTCATGATTATTTTTGACGCAAAATTGTCGGCTTCGTTGTTGAGCTAAAGGAGGGCGTGAACATAGGTTAAACACGGTCAACACCCTTCAGTTGATGGACTGTACTTTGTAAGGAAACATCTTCAAGTTTTTTACCAAAATGGTCCACAGAGACGTGCGTGGAATGGCCAATTGCATGGTATGTCGTCTAGTCAATGTCGACGGAGCCTCTACGACATCTACAGCCACGACAGCGATATTCTTGGCCGAACGAAAGGTGCGATGCCTCTCAAGGCCTGTTCGGTCCCTTTTTTTTAGTCTCGGTCAGGAAAACGAAATTCACGTTGCGTCAGAATCACTGACGAATTTTTTGTCAAAAACATCGTAACGAGTATTTCTTTCATCGGGAGTACGAGTACAGCGTTCCATTGATTGTTCACATAAATTATAATTCCGTTCGATTCACAAATGTCAATACCGAATCCAAATTCGACTTTCCGATAGGGTCATACATTATGGGCCACCTAGTACCTTTTTATGGATCTAGTTGGTAACGCGCAAAATTGTTGAGCCCGAACCTTTTCTAGCCAATTCGTTTGCTCTTTCATTGCAGTCGTAACCACTGTGACCTGGCACCCAGATTAATTGGTGCTGGCTAGTGTTACTCGTATGAGAAATGGAATTTCACTTCAGTTGAAAATTTTGTGGTTTCACTAAGAAGTGTTTGATCTTTTAATTTGTCGAATTTTCTTCTCTTGGTGAAGTCAACTGTGGTACTCATGGTACGTTGACATTGAGTTCAACCTTTTTGCACCAGTTTCCTACGGGGTTAAGAGTTCTCTGAAAGCGATCTGAGATTGTTTCTTCAATTTACCTCTTATTTGGATTGCAATGTCATCATGAGGAGAGAACCCGTCCTTGTGGATAGCATTTCGCAGCAATCAATCTGAGTTGTGTGCTACATAATGTTGTTTTTATTCCTCTTGCTATCATGTTTCTTATCCACTTTCATGTAGTGCTATCAAGTCATTTCTTTTGGATACCTACGTCTTGATAATTGGGCGTGATTTGTGTTCTGTTGTCCAACCGCAATCTCCTTGTCTTTGAGTAGTTTCTCAATAGTGGAGGTTAGACTTCCAAGAGCGCGGGTGGTTGATTTTCCTGGATGGTAGGCAAGTTGATTGATATGAATAGGGCTTTGCTTAAGGGCCTTGTCTTTTATGTGCCTGTCTACGACTTTTTCCATAGTTTTGAAGAAAAATTAAGAGAGGCGATAAGCCTCCAGAATTTTGGTAATTCAGTAGGTCTACCCCCAAATTTGGGTATGTATCTCACGATAATCTCTCTCCATTTGTTTGAATTCCCAAACATAAATTATTCGGAAGATGTTTAACAGAAAGGGTGTTATGATTTGGTTCCTATCTGGACCATAACCGAGAGGACTCCCCCATTTGAAGGTTTGAAATGAACTGATTGTCCATTTTATCTTGCCTTCATGAAATAGTTCCCTTGCCCTTAATCTATCCTCTCATCAGGATCCGATGACCCTTTTCTGGAGAGGTTTTTCGAGCGAAAGCGGAGTTAGCAAATAAAATTCATCAGTCCTTCTGGAGTAACAACAGCTGTGCTGATGGAAATCTTAGTGCAATCAAGGTAAATCATTAGTTAGTGTCTAGTTAAGCAGCCCTGCAAGAAAATCGATTGTACCTCGAAAGTTTCAAACGCAATAAGTTGATTTCAAATAAGAAGAAGTAATAGCCTTTGCTGACCATGTAGAAGGTGTCTTAGAAGGTTGTCAGCTTTGAAAGTATGAAGACAGGATAATTACCCCGACTGCCGTGCAGAAGATTGTGAGTTGATTGGACCTGGAGTATTAGTAAAGATCATTTGACAACCAGAACGCATTTGCTATTATACTTAAGCTGATATCCCGCCTGGGATGTTCTTAGAACCTTGGGATGGCAACACATTCCATTTGCTGAGTAACCAAAGTCGTGTATGGTCTCGCGTTAGCGTCAGGTAACACCAAACCTTTATTATTGATCAGCTGGGGATATTTCCATGGCATCACTTAATTTCTGTAACCACTCACAGTTTATAGAAGACTGGTCCTTTGCAATCTCACCAGATTGACAGCATCGCCTTGTTTTGGTAGATGTCCGCCTTTGTTTGCCTTTCCAATGCTTCATCTCGCCTATTCCAACTTTGTTTTCGTCTGGCATTCCTGAACACATTCCATTTATTTCAAGGATGAATCGTTTTCTTCGCATTTGGTGAGTTGATCGCAGACATTTATGCGCTTCTTCAGATGAATTTCTTTCAACCATGATCACTTCCAATAGACAATTTAAGAGCGAAAGCAAACTCTCGAACCATTGAATGCTTATTTGTTGCACCAGTGCTTTAATTTTATTGTCGTCAATCTCGGAAGGTCTACCGGAGCGAAGGGCGCCTTCAAAAAAGAAATCACCATCACGAAATTCTGGCACTGGCGTTTTTCGATGACATCTCAGCCGTAAACTTTACGCAACTTTTCCATGTCTCAGTTGCTTTCTTCCCTTGTTTTTTTGAAGTAATAAAGCAATATGCTCTTCAAAATGCTCCATTTTCGAGCCACAATTGCAAGCACAAAATTCGAGCGAATCGCGACAACTTTTTTGTTATTTTTTAGGTTAAGTGTCAACAACAAAATACGCGCAAACGTTTGACATGTACGTCAAAGCCATCTATTGGAAGATAACACAATGACTTTTTCAGCATCTTATAATTATCCCAAGGTTAGCTTGCAGAAACGTCATATTTTTAGGTTTTCTAGAGAATCTAGATCTTCTTTTTAATTTTGTTTAGATTTGAAACCAAGTAAATTCTAATCTTCATCCTCTGCGGTTCCCTGCTATCTAGTTTTCTACTCCATTTGTCAGTCCACCTCCAAAACAAGGACATATTTTAAAAAATAACTGAGTGATATACGTTTTTTATTTTTAACATATTTATATAATTAGCGAGTGCTCAAGGGGTTTTTGGTACCCTTAGGATATTTACAAAGAGTGGGACGAACTTAGGGAGGAAGAAAAGGGAGATACCGATGTACGTTGGTCTTAAATGTTTGTAAGTTATAATGACTAGGATATAGAGAGCTAGGTAGAGCTTCGGAACGGATCACGATATTTCAGAGTACGTCCGAAAGTGGGCTAGAGGGTTTTACTGATGAGCATACAAAGCGCGATGTGTTTGAATGGGCGGAATGCTACTAGCGATTTCTATAGAGCACTGGTGGTGGGAGTAGTGATAGAAGAAAGTGAAACATGAGACATTACGTGCAGAGATAATTTAGGGGCACCTGATCAGATGTGGCCTTTGTACTCCATTTTTGTATATTAAGGCCAGATCAGAGGGGGTGAAATATTTCTTACATCGTTTGAGGAAACCTAGACATTTCGCAGCATTTTTGGTGACATCAAATATGTGGTCATTCCAACGCAAGTGGTCATTGACACACGTACCGAGAAAAGAGAGTTTTTCGGTTTCAACGATGCAAGTTCAGTGCTTTCTATCTGCTCGAGAAGAATCCTAAAGAGTAGGATGGATGAAAAAGCTCAAGCAGTGGCCTTTCCGACGTGGAAGAAC
The DNA here is from genome assembly GCA_949129095.1 of Volucella bombylans. Lineage (NCBI taxonomy): Eukaryota > Metazoa > Arthropoda > Insecta > Diptera > Syrphidae > Volucella > Volucella bombylans. Next base: position 158,307,450 of record OX422144.1, read on the forward strand.
ACCTCTTCAGAAGAAAAAGATATATACTATCTGGACCAGCGATTTTGTGAATATTAAGATCTTTAAGTACTCCTCCTACTACACGAATGCGAAACTGGATTCGACTGGAGCGAAGATCGACGCACTCAAGTGTTAAACTGGCCGCAAAGTGTGCAGCAAGCAGATTTGCCGTGTCCAAAGAGCTGACAGCTGGAATATCATTATAAATGAGCATTGCTATATGACGGATTCATTCAGAATTTCTAATATTTTTGACGAACGACCAAAAATTGTTACTACCTTTGAGACATGGTAGTATTTTTTGCCTCAGTTTATGGTCGTATTGAAGTTGCACACGCTTAAGAAAGCCATCGCAGTCATTCCTGGTTCATTTGAACTTCTCTCGATTTTCCTCTAACGGGTAGGACCGAACACGTACTTCTCTAACCTTGACAGCCTCTTTACAGCTCGAGTCATCCAATGAAGGATAAAGGATCTCATTCCAAAGAGAATAGTGCCTGTGATCATATCGCAGTGGCATCCACGTCGGTATCGAGGAAACATAACAACCAGTTAAAAAGTGTGAGTTTATGTACAACTTCTGGACGTCCATATGTACATACTCGTACATATGCTTGAGATCATCCCTCCTATGCTATGCTAATTTTCAAATCATTTGGCTTCTGTTTTCGATTCGTAATGCGATTATGAGAACGAACATTTATGTCCCATCAATAACTAAATATGTAATTGTCCAAGGTGACAATATAATATAATCCAGTCACGCACAACATGCTTACGTAACCAAGGAACACACTCCATTTAGGCCCCACAACGCCCAACGGCTATGCTTTCGTGTCAATTCAAAAGTTTAAATTTTATTTGGTCCCTGCTGAAAGACTTATTAAATTATCTCCACCGACTCATGTGTCATACTCGTATGTGGGATTACCTAGCGCTTTGGTTTCATGCAACGCGTGCACATTACGATTATGACAATTGATTCAGCAACTTGCACAATTGGGTTACGTCTTTTCATTGTTGTACGGAATTTTCTCAAAAAATTGGACGAACCACTTGGGTTATGCTCGTGTTAACGTCCGTTTGAGAGGGTTGTTTCGACAATAACACTAACGTCTGAACAAGTTCTTGTAACGAGCACAGCTTAGTAGGGGAATCTTTCGACAATGGCTCTGAGGGTGGTGGCGGTTTTGATGTTAATGATAATAGTCATGCAATGGAAATTGAATTATGTTTCACAACAACACCTGAAATTTAATTTGGATGAGGGCGGGTGGCGATACGACACGACGTTGATGGAACGAATCTAATCCAACGAATTCGTATTCGTACAACATGACACCATGCTACAAAGAACCTCAGGAAAAAAAATAAATAAAAATAAAAATAAAAATAAACATTACGCCCCCTCAATTCGACTGAAAAATATTGAAACGTGCGAAATTAACTTTGTTTTTGGGGTAAAATTAAAGGGAATGGCTGGGAAGCCGAGTGAGGTTGCAGAGGGTCAGATACCACAATACACAGAGAGGCTAAGGAAAGGTGCAGGCAAGTGGAAGAAATTCTGATAAACGACAATGACTAGCTCTCATAGAAATAGCACGCTTATGACCACAGTCGCAGAGCTAACCAAGTTAGAGTAGGCATCGAGGACAACCTGTCCGGGCATAGTTGAGTGAGTCTAGTGAGAACGACACCAGCCCCTACAACCAAACAAAATTCATAGGTCTCCACTTCACTTTTAGAAGACATTCACCGTTGTAAGGAGAGTGAATGTGAAAGTGATTTTGCAATTGATTCCCATTTCTTCGGATTGGTGGTTAGGTGGATTGGATTCCTTATACAAGGACAACACTGAAAGGGAATCGTTGACATTAAACCGATTACCAATTTCTATGCTTATAAAGGAAGTTCATAGTTCGTTGACTTCAAAGCTTTCGTCCTTCTTTCCCTTTGTAAAACTCAATGATCCGATTTAGATCATTGTTGTGACAAAAGTGTTTGCCGGTAAGGATACTTTTGTCGGTTGGATTGAGCATAGCAGAATTGGGGGAAATTATGTCATCGAATGCTTTGATTATAGAGACTCTGAATAAAATTCTGGAACAATGCCCGTGATTACGTTGCTCGTTTTTGTTGATTTTTATTTTTATTCTAAGACTGAAGTGTAATCAGTTTAGGTAGGAACTTTTGAAAAGTGCTTAGAAAATTCCTCCAAAAACTGAGAGTAATTACTTTTAATTCGGGGCCTTGAAAACAACAACTACTCGTATTATTGTCTCAGAAATTGGATTGCCAATCGTGATATTTTTAAATTAGTTTTTATTTTCCGAAACTGCTTACGTTCGACTGAACAAACAAACTTCCAAAAGTCGTTGAGCCGTTAAACTTACAAATGTCCTCAAACACTATCCCAAGTAAGCGAAAATCTGACATTTTATTCGTAAGCTGTTCAATTGGTTGAAAAGCGATTTTAGAGTGCGAGCAGCAAGTAATCAATGCCTTATTCATTTATTTTTCTTTTACGAGTATGTTTTCAAGATACGAGTAGTAATTTATTTTTTTCTTAAAAACACCCTCTGTTGAGTTAAAGACTTTGTCTGTTCGTCATTTGCGATTTTCTTTTTTTCGGCATATCTAACCGAAGAATGTGGGGTTTGTATTTTCCCAAAGTAAATTCCGTTTTTTTAATGAATCGAACGGATGAATAGATATTAAACTAATCTCAACAGCAATATTATTTACGGTTCAAATTCAGCAAATAAGACATTCCTTAGAAGCATCTCTGCAAAGGTGGCGTTAGAATTCGAGTTAAATTTCAGACTCACTCAGCAAATCTCGGCAGTTAGTTTGCTCCTTAGCTAACAGCTTTCACTTTCGCATTGGCATTCCGTTCAATCTACTCCCCTTGCCCTTGAATTTTCGCCAAAATCACCGAGGCCATAATTAAAAACCATTACGTTGACGATTTTCTTGATAGCGTTGACACTGAGATGGAAGCTATACAACTAGCTAAGGAGGTCATACATATTCACGAACAAGGAGGATTTGAAATTAGGCATTTCATCAGTAACTCCTTTACTGTGCTTAAGGCGTTAGGACAAAAGGCCGCTTACTGCGACAAAAACTTCAACCAACGTTTTGGTGATTTTGAGGTTGAGAAGATTTTGGGAATGTTGTGGTCTCCTACAGCAGACAAGTTTTCATTTTTAAACAATGCCAAGAAGTTTGACTCGGGAATTTTTAATGGGGAATGCATTCTGAACAAAAGGGACTTTCTTAAAATACTGATGAGTGTCTTTGATCCAATTGGTCTTATTGCGCACTTCCTAGTCCTACTCAAGATACTTTTACAAGAAGTTTGGAGGCAGCACACGCAGTGGGATGATGAAGAAATACATCCAGATCAGTTATTGCCCCTAGTGAGGCAAATCACAATAAGAAGGCCATATCTTAACGAGTTGAAGTTTGAAAACGGATGTTCAGTCGAACTTCATATCTTTGTAAAGGCTTTTCCAATAGGGACTTAATAACTTTGAATTTAATTTGTGAACGCACTCTATTACTAATCATCAAACTGTCACTCTCAATTTATTCAGTAAACTCAACATTTTCATCATAGTAAAGTACACGAACGAGCAACGTCTGCAAATTATAGAAATTTTCTACCGAAATTCGGAATCGGTAACCGCAACTTTAAGGGCGTTAACTCCAATTTTCGGTCGTAATTCTCGCCCTAGTAGACAGGCAATAACAAGTTTAGTGCAAACATTTGAGTCTACATATTCGTTGTGTGATGGTGCCATATCAGTGAGACAACGGGTTGGTCGAAGTGTCAAAAATATCGCTGCCGTTCAGGCGTCCGTATCAAACGATCCAAATCAGTCAATTCCACGGCGTTCTCAAGAATTGGGCATCGCTCAGACCACATTATGGCGTATTTTGCATAAGGATCTTGGTTTACACCCATACAAGATCAAGCTGACTCAAGAATTGAAGCCGATGGACCATTTGAAGCGACGTACGTTCTCCGATTGGGTTCTGGAGAAGATGCGCCAAGATGATGCATTTCATCGCAAAATCATCTTCAGTGACGAAGCTCATTTTTGGCTGAATTGGTTCGTCAATAAGCAAAATATGCGTTATTGGTCGGGTGAAAATCCACATGTGCTTCATGAATCAACACTTCATCCACAAAAAATAACTGTTTGGTGCAGTTTGCATGCGGGCGGCGTTATTGGGCCATATTTTTTCGTCGACGATATCGATCGTCACGATACTGTTATCGCGCCATGATCACCGATTATTTTTGGCCCGAATTGGAAGATATGGACTTGGACGACATGTGGTTTCAACATGAATATTTTCTGTGGGGCTACGTTAAGTCATTGGTTTATGCTAACACTCCGACGACGTTGGAAGAGCTCAGAGCCAACATTGAACGCGAAATAGCGGCCGTTTCGGCCGAAATGTGTGGCCGAGTCGTTGAAAATTGGGTCCAACGAATCGACCACTGCAAACGTGCCCGCGTTGGCCACATGAATTTTAAATCGACTAAAGCAGTTACTATGGCTATGACAATATACTCGTATCTACATATGTATATTGTGCCAATTTGAGAATTTTGGGAACGAAATAAACATGATGAAACAAGGAGTTTCATCTGAACAATTGCCCTTTGACAAATCAAATTCATTGTTGAAGCTAAGCCCATATTTAGATGAGAATGGTATATTGCGGATTTCGATCGGTCGTATCGATGCTTCTAAAAATGACACACATTTGACAGTAAGAGACCAACAATTTTACCAAGAATGCACTATACTGGGTGAGTTTTTTAACTTGATACATCCAAATTACTCGAAAAATACGCGATATCGCGAAAAATGTTTCAGACAAAAGTCACAAGGCTCTGAAGGGGACATAAGGTGGTGACCACGAGTTTGTCCTTGAGCCCCATTTTCAAGGTCAAACGAAGGTCACTTCTGATTTTTCAAATGATAATTTCTGATTTTCATTGCTCAGTCGTATTCCTCAATGTGGCACACGACTTTGTCTCAAAGGTCTTATTCATTCCGTGCTAGATACCACTGCACTGGCACGCCTAAATCCTTAATCCAACGGTTTCCAACGTTGTTAGGGTGTTAGAAGGTCGAGATTTGTTTTGAGGAAGTCATTATTGCCTGGAGTGAAGTTAAAACTCAAAGAAATTTCAGATAGAGACAAATTGTCACAAAACAAAGTTTAATCACAATATTTCAAAGGGCTTATAAAATTGTATATTAATTGACACCCATGTATAATTGTTGACACCACGTAAAAGTACAATGGTTGACATTTATACACAGCTATTGACACAATGTAATGATATAGTTATTGACATATCTTTAAAAGTTTTACACGGCAGGAAAAAAGAAAAAAAAAACAAAATTAGCTACCTTGATTCGTTTATCTTGTGCAAAAATGTATATTACAATGCAGCGATTTAAAATTAAAAAGCATAGCTATAAACATTTTTGTTATATTTCAATTTTATTAAAGTGATATTCATTTAGGTTACAAATTATGTTTAGTTTAACTTAACTTAAAATCACATTCGTTTGCGTATGCGTATGTTATGTAAAACATAAAAAAACATACAACATTTTATTTGATAACTCAAGGAATCATATACCAGTTCATAAGTCGGTAGGTGTTTTAAATTAAGTAAATAAGTTATATGGATGGATATATAACCATAGGTGGAACCAAACTGTCCAGGGCTGAGAATGAGAACATAACTGTTAGGTTAGATTTCGCCAGTCCTCTATCAATCTCGTATATATTACGAGCACCTTTTGCTGCCAACACGTTTTTGGTTTTAGGACACAGTAAGAAGTTGGTTTCATCGCCGTTAAAAATCCTGCTACCGTCGTCTAGAATCTCCCGCCAATCCTTTTCCTTCAGGAAATCTTCAATCATAACAAACCACGATCTTATGTCCGAAGATCCCGCTGTTGCACTTGCCGATGTAACCGGGTCTGGTGTTCTTAGTGAAATGGAAGGGTGTCGACTTAAAAACGCCTTAAACCAGCCATTCCCTGGCATGTTTTCTGGCCAAAATGGATGGTCCCGTTTGTCTCCATCGAGAAACTCTTTAACGGCATGGAGCACATCCTCTTTTCTTTTAGGAAAACCTTTTCGCTGGGATGTGGTTATCCATTCTTCTAAGGCTTCTTCTTCGACGGCAGTTAAAACTGTCCTAGGACTTGGTCTTGTTTTAATAAATTTTTTGCTTAATCGAAATATAGCATAATTATAGACATGTTGTCAACTTTTGTATTCCCATAGAAGGCAATTATTGACACCATGATGTCAATAAAAGGAATTGAGCAAATACTAATACAAAAGTTGACACCCTATTTATTTAATTAGATATTAGCAGAAAAAAAAAATATATAAAAGATCATAGGTAAAAGCATGATCTCTTGCAAAAAATGAAAAATTTGATCCTGATTGTATAAAATAAATCATATAAAGTCATTTACTTGTTTCAGTTCCTTAACGTATTGTTCTTGTTTCTGGACACGATTTAAGAGCCACGAACCACTGATGTTAACTCACTGAAATTTTGCACTACACTAACAGTCTCTCACAGCGCAATAACGCACGAGTGTAGAGAGAAGAAGAGTAAACGATTTAAAAAAGCTGTTACTGGAATTGTTCCGCATTTAAACCAGTGAGACCTTGTGTTTGAAGAGGATGTCAATAATTGTATCGAAATTTTGCTGTGTCAATAACTGTATACGTTACGCTATAGCCTTTCATTCTCTGACATGGATTTTGACCATTTTATGGTAACCGTAACTTTACAGAGCTCAACATTCAAATTGCAAATAAACAATGCCCCATCTTGAAGAAAATATAAAGGCAGATTATCCTGCCTGGACAAGAAACGTTCCAACACATCGTCACCTACCACAAATAAAGACATCGGTATGGTTTCAATGGAGTCGTATAGTATGATTTTGACCTATTCATAGGCTTTGTCTAGCAGTCCCATTATTTCTTCGTAATAGGATCTTCGGCTATGTCTGTGAGATTGGTTTTCTAGTGGTGTTTGAGCACTTATTTTTCTCCTGCTCACGAATACGGGTGCTTCTGACATAACTTACAGAATCTATTTTCCTTAGGAGTGGTAAGTTTGCCGTCTATTACGTAAAAGCGTCTGGGTTCCAATCTCAAGGAACACTGGAAAGCAGAAAGAAAAGTAATATTTCTTACGTCATCAGTCTTTCGTTCAACGGGCAATAGCAAACCTCCGAAAATAAAATCTTAGCAACTGAAAGAGTTCTCTGTGGGAAGTCGTCTTTTTTTAGATAATAACCAGAGTAGTACTTCTCAAGTGTGAGTGCAGACCTATTCAACAAAAAGCCACCTCTATCCTCCTGTCTCGTATTTCATGCCAATTTCTAAATTTATTCCTCTAATCAGATTCTATTTTTAAATGATATTGTATGTACCTACAATGGAAGCCCTTTTCATGTTTCGATTCTGAACTAAATTTGTTGACATAGTATCTTCTGTGATAACCCCGGTATCAATTAGGATGTACCCTTGTTTGGATCGTCATTCGCTGTTTGCGTTTGAAACTTCCGTCAGGGATCAGGGGAATTTATCTTTGCTCTCACGCAAACTACAAGATGTCCTTGAAAGTTTCTGCAATATGCCAAAGATTATGTATATTTTGGGTTTTTTTTTTCTATGAAGTTTTGTAAGTACGGTCTTGAATTTTAGTATCCCAGCCTAATTTAATTGGCGCTACCTAATTCCCTACAAATAAAAATAGCAAAGCAACCCTCTTCAACCAAATCCTCTTAAGATCGACCTTCAGACTTTGAATCCCTACTTCGTTGGTGATAGTGAATAGTCATAAATTAATTATGTTATTGTACAATAAATATTTGGCTTTACGATTACTCGTATACGAGTATAAAGATAATTTATGAAAATGCCGCGAGTTTGCAAATCAAATCCCTAATCGCCATTACCCAGGCGAACTAAACGCAATCCGAAAAGGTTCATTCGGTCGCAGCTCTTCTCTTCAATTCACTTCAATTTGTCATAGTACCTACTCGCGCAAATAGAAAACAAGAAACGTGTTTGACGATTTTGTCTTCATCGTCATCATTTTAAGTTGTATCAGGTCTGGGTGTATGAAGGGTTAATATGTATATGCAATCGTGTTCTAGGGACGGGAGAGGACAACCAACCTCAAACCAACTTCACCATCCAACTCGAACACTCAAGTTAGAAAATTGAGAAAGACGTATTGATTTCCAGTTGGCGAATCCTTTTGCCACTCTTTTAAGGTTTTGCGGTGTTTCTATTTCTATAGGATGGATGAAGATACGTGGTTGTGGGGCTACGAGAATACTCGTAGAGATCTGTTCGCAGCTTTTTCCAATCGATTGATTGTTGTTAATTGAACAATTAAGGAAGTCTGTTGGTTATACTCGTATTCCCATACTGCAAGTGAGATCTAGTTATCTATTCTGCTCTGAAATCGTTTACCACCATTTGAGTGATAATTCCATTGAGAACAGAAGGTTATGGTTCTCCACACCTCCTAACAACTAATCCCGGGTTGTTGTTGGCTTTGTTGCCAAGCAAATAAACAGAAAATTTCGAAGTAATCCAAGAGGAATGGAGATGCAGATTTATGGGAATGTTTAAGTGCAAACATGAGGAAGAGGGTTTCTAAGAATTTTGTTCTCTCTAGTGGCACCAGTAAATACGATCTGACAGTAGCAACTGATTCCCGGGGGCGTATGTGTAACCTTTTTTCCTTATGTTTGTTTTTACATTATGTATGCGTAATGTGCACACACTTTGAGTCAGAGAATTAATATCAGTTAACAAGCTCGTTACTTTCTAAACGTTTGGAAGAAGAATTTAACGATAACATAAAAGTTCAGACATGGAACGTGCAGTTTTACGATTAAGCTTCATGAGTGCGACTGATTCTCATTGGGATATCAACAAACATATGACTTGGTACCCAGCATAGAGTTACCGTATTGTATTTGGAGTTAAGAGTGCCAGATGGCTACGTATATCTAAGTATATGATGACAATCTTGATAAAAATAGTTTGCTCTGGAATGGTTTTAACAAGCCAATATTGGCTGTGATCTCAGCCTGAAATACCCAACGGTCGTTAACTGCGAGTATTCCAAGGAATAGATTCACTTTTTTTCATAGTGAACTCTGTACCGACCTCCATATTAGGCCGTTCAAGCAAGTTCTTCTTATTTGTACACATCTGACTCTTGTATTAATCAATCCAGTTCTGTGGATGAGTTTCGGTTGAGATTTTTCTTTCAAAACTAGTGATTGATGCTTCCTTTAGTCCAGGTGCTGTTTAAGCCGCCGCACCTTATAGGCGTTAGCTCACCGACTCTTCCTAAACAAATATATCGTGCAAGAGCTTTTTCGTCAAAAGTTGTTATATGTGGACAGCGAAATTTTCCCTTTTCACCTGAAAAGCATCTGCATACAATTTGAGTCCAACGTCCCTTAGAAGGGCCTTAGAAAATGGATTTAGTCTCGTCTCTTAGGATGGCTTAATTATTGATGTCCTGTAACGCTTCACAACGATATGTACGAGTATATAACAATCTGATAAGATTAGATGCTAGATTCTATCGCTGTCGCTGTATAATCTAATTTGACATACAGCCTACATGTGGCGCATCTGGATAGCCGCCTTGACATCCCTTTCATAGTGAATTAATATGCATACGTCCTCGTGTTTCTTAGCAAAGGCACACATCTTCTATCCGGATCATATAAACGGTTGTATGTGGAGGTTAACAAATACGTAAAAGAACTATTTTTAAGAACCACTTATTAGCTTCTGAATTCACACGACAAGACACTAAAAAGGATACAAAGTGTGAACCTATAATATAAGAATGCTCTGCTCTTCTGGAACTTCTTTAAAACTTGAGGATATCACTACCCAGTACAAGGCATATACAGATGATGTAGCTGTACTCTCTGTTGGACAATGTCTAACGACTTTGTGCTCCAAGGAGGCTAGCAATCGTATATATATTAAACAATTGCTAGCTTTCTGTCAATAGCGGCGAAACTGACTTCACTTTTCGCTAAGATAAGCATTCGAGATTATATCGGCTTCCCGCTAGTATAAAGCCGCTACATAAGACATTGGGATTCTCCATCTACACGGCTATGATAAGATCAATTCTTATCACCGCGTTATTTAGAATAAGCTCTCATCCGAATGCATCACTGGTACTTTCAGCCGACCACAAAGATCGGATTTTCTTAGCTGCTTGACAACTTTTCTTAGCACGCTAGACTCCGCTCTACAAGATGGCATAAGTGTCTTCCCACTTAATATTCATATCACGGGCTGCACTCTTAGGTCTATGTTTTTGACACAGTTTACGTTAGGTTAAACAGGGCTATGATGGATATGTCATCACACAAACACCAACCACTAAAACAGACCCATCGCGATCCCTATGGAACCAATTGAATTTGCCGTCAAATGGCAAAAACCTAAGCAATCGCCCTGGTGAAACACCGAATTTTCTGGTAAAAGCCAAGAAGGCCGTCTATTACCTCTAGGTTTTCGAAAAAGTATTTCTCTAAAAATTTTATTCGACTACGCGATATTGCCACGCATTCACACAGTATGTGTGTTATGTCCACAACAACTTGCACATCTGGCAATTTGTGTCTATTTGCGTTTTGCCGCAGGAGACAGCCTCCTGTCTGGATTCCTATTACTGTCCTAAGCTTATCCCTATTTAATGTTATTAACTTTCTAGATCTTTTGCTCTCAAAAAGCGGCCAAAGAGCCTTGGATACTGTGTGTGCTTGAAGACTTGACGAGCTTAGGTTGGCAGTCTTTGTGATATTTTCCTCGATGTCTTTGACACAACTTGCACTGAATAACGTCGACATACCGTCTAACGCAATGACATCGCAACTTAGGACCGACTTCGACTTCGAATCTGAGTCAGAAAGGGATGGTAGCTGGTTCTACACCATTGGATCAGCGCGATGTGGCGGTGGCGCTTCTGTGGCAATGTATACATTTATCTCTCTTCCAAGCGGAAACATACGCGGTGTTAAATACGGTTCATTCGTTGAATAGCACCTGCCTCTTCTTCGTGCAGAAATGTGATTCGAATTTTTTGATACTGACTGTTGAGACAGTTGCGATCTGAGCTCTAAGCAGCATACGTTTTTCCAGCGGCGGCCAATATTCTGTAGATGCCCATGTACTATTTTTTTTCTCCTATTTCCAGCCATTCTGTTGCCATAGTTTCGAAGCGCTCAACTTTCATTTGAAAAACATATACCGCAGTGGTCAAAAAATGTAATCTCCAACTGGTTACAACAAGATATTTCGGTCGCTGGAACATAACCCGACTTCTTCAGGGATGCTACTAGACTTTGTCAGCACTGCTAAAATTTTGGTGTTATATTTACCACCAATGCTTCGATAGAGAACCATGGAGTAGGTCAAATTAGCAATGCCACGATGACTTTTCCAACTTATTGCTTGAAGTTTCCGAAATATACTAACAGGAATCTAGTATAAGAGGATATCCAGGGAAGTTGTACTGAGCTGACTGTTCTGTCTTTGAACGCTCATTTGACTCGTCGCTTTGTACTTCTTTTTAAGTGCGGTCCAGCAGAGTAAAATACAATGCATGAGTATGGCCCTGAAAATGGATGAAATATAAAGGTTTTGTATATAACTTTTGACCGAAGGCTGCTGCTCCTCTTTTCTACACGTACTTGTGTACATATAGCGAGCATTGGTGTTAAATTCCCAGCTGACCTATTTTTCTCTTCATCTAGCATCTTCGCATGGTAATTATTTTGACAAGCAGAAATTCAGCTTAAAATCAATGGGTTTGGTCCTTCATACTTTCTCAATGCAATAGCTTGACCATGCATTGAGTTTCAGAGCCATGAGAGTGCCTGATAATTTGCTGTCTTTTAAGACACTTTCTATGTCCTCGTCTTTTCAATTCTCAGGATATCATGTATACAGCTATGGAGCTAATACTCGTACTGATTTCCGTGGATACCCAATTAATGGGTAAATAACTGTCTTGATTTGCTGACTCAAACCATAATGCAGAGCCTCAAAAATCAAGAAATATCAACTTCTCTAAAATATTGTGAACTGTAAATTTAAAACACTACTACTACGTGCTACAATGAACTACAATAGTTGTTTGACTGAGTGTTCTGTTCCGGCAGAGAAAGAAAACTACGTGCTACAAAAATTTGTCTACGATCCTGTCAATATTACAACATATTTGCAATAAACTTTGTGAACAGCAAGGTTAAGTTTTGACGAAAGGTTTATTATTGTAATTCAATATGTTAAATTACAATTCATGTACTAAATAAGATTACTTATAAATGTAATGATATACAATAATGGAATAATCTTGTGCCTAGAAGAGTCCAGGCATGTTCTCATCCCCCTTGTTGCGTGACAGATGTCAATCGGATCAGCGGTTTGACATTTCTCGATGATTGTCTAAGAACTGGTTGTGTAGTTGGTGGTTTAATTAGTCTGGTTTGTCCGATGGTGTTGGTGAAGTGTTTGGCGACTATGGTGATGAGGGTTCCATATCTGGGAGTACTTTAATGTTAGCTTCATTTGGGCGAATGTTTGCGAGATTTCGTCCATATAGATTTGCAGTATCATCGCGGTAATGTATGACCTGGGATGAAATTCGCTTTCAACAGTTGCTGGTTACCACTGAATCACCTGGATAGAGTTGTTCGCATCTCCTTGCTCCACTGTTGGCGCATGTGTCCATACGCCTTTCGGCGCGTAGTAACTTTGAAACGTTTGCTTTTGGTTCTGCTTGTAAAGATTCTGTTGTTATGGGGAGTAGACTACGTATATTCTGACCGAACAAACGCTCATCAGATGACCAAAGGTTTCCTCGTGGTATGTTCATCTAGTGGAGAACAACAAAGTGGATGACCATGTTGTCGTAGTGTGTTTTCTTCAGGATATTTTCGGATGACACGCTGAACTTTTGGAGTGATTAAACTTCCAATCTGTTGCAAAGTTTTTGAAGTCTATACATGAAAAAAGAGGACCATTGTCTGTTGCTGAGGTTCGAGGAGTTTCGAAGATAGCAAAAATCTCCTTTAGGAAGTGAATGACAGTCTTATAGCTGTTGTTTGTTTTAACTCATGGAATTTTAAAAAGCCGGAGAAGTTGTCGATGTAGTCTGTGCCGTGAAAATTGAAACGATCTGAGGCTCTTGAACTTGATACGCTGCAAGATGAAGTTGCAAATGTCTTGACCCATTCGGGGACTGAAAATGGATTGTCTAACAATACTTATGCATCTAGCATAGTCGAAATGACCGCGGTGAATGTTTCTTAGGATCTCCGGTCTCAATGTGGTTGGTATTACGACTTTAGACTTTAGATTTGAACAGTATGTTGTACCGTCCGAGTCAACTGATAGCTCTTCTCGGAAATTCCAATATTCTCTAATTGCTTTGGGTATGGTTTCAAGGGTCTGGAGCCATCCATCCCTAATTAGTTTCTCATTCTGTCTAGTTCCGGAAATTGACAGCATTGTTTGGATTTCGGGCGAATTGTCTGATATTTTGTTGCTTTTGATGACTTTATTTTCGTAGTCACGACTGAGTGGATCAGCTAACAGCATTTTGTTGACTTATGTCAACGGCGGAATTGTACGTAAGTAGGGCAAGCCTTATTCTTCGAATTCGTGGTTGTGAACAGTGGATCGGTTTCTGGGAAATAGATTCTAGTGGTTTATGGTCAGACTCAAAAATTACCTTCTTTCCCCAGATGTATTGTTGAAATTTTTCACATCCAGTGGAGCACTGATGGTGGAAATAGCGATAAAACAAAGTGAGACACGAGACATTACGTCGGTGTTCGAGGGTGTCAATTGATTGACTGTATCATCAATAGGTTTTATCGCACGGTTTTGAATCCTATCTAGCACCTGACCAGATGTGGGCATTGTACTCCAATTTTGGGCGGATGAATGCCTTATATATTGAGGCCAGATCAGAGGAGGTAAAATATTTCTTACATCGCTTGAGGAAACCTAGACATTTTGCAGCATTGTTTTCGACATCGAATATGTGATCATTCCAACGTAAGTTGTCATTGTCACACATACCGAGAATTGAAAGTTTTTCGGTTTCGACGATGCAAGTACCATTCATGGATAACGGCTGGGTGTTTAAATTTCGCTTTAACGACAGCAGACAGCATTGTGTTTTGGAAGCATTAAATTCCACTCTGTTGATAGTTCTCCAATTGGTTGTGCTGCTAATATTAGAATTTAATGTACTTAACATACGTTGACGTTCCCTTTCTACAGTCGAAGAGCTGGGACGTGAGTCCGGGAACGAATATGAAAAGCAGAGAGTACTGTGGTCAGCAAAGGAGTAATTGGATTAGAAGTAGCAGACAAGAAAATTAATAATGAAAATTAAAAAGAGTGTTGGAGACAGAACAGAGCCTTGGGGCACATCAGCATTTATTTTGTGAATTTCAGGCTTGAAACCATCCAAGATAACTTGAATTGAACGTTCCGAAAGGTAATTTATAATCAAATGCACGCATTTTCGGGAAAAGAGCCTGATGCCAAATTCTGTCAAAGTGCAACTATCTTGCTTTGGCCAGATTGATGTAGACTTTGGTTCCACTTTTCAGTGTGACATACCAGTAAATCACCAGTGGACCTGTTGCTACGAAAACCGTACTGCCGGTCATTGAGAAGTTTTCGTGTTTCGAGATATTTCATGAGCTGACGATTTATCACTGTTTCCATGACCTTGGAAAGAAGGGACGTAAGTGCAATGGGTCTGTAGGAGGAGAGAGAAGATGATTCGCCTTTTTTAGGGACGGGCTGGACAAATGCTGTTTTCCATCTGCTCAGGAAGAGTCCTAAAGAGTAGGATTGATGAAAAATCTTTCGCCAGCGTTTAAGAACACCTCTTCAGAAGAAGGGGAGATATACCATCTGGAGCAGCAGATTTATGTATGTTGAGATCGTTAAGTATTCTTGCTACTACACGAGTGCGAAAGTGGATTCAAACCATTGAAGATTCGACGCGCTCAAGTGCAGGCGGAGACAAAGCACAATCTGGAAGAGTTGAGCTGGCCGCAAAGTGTGCAGCTAGCAAATTGGTTTTGTCTAAAGATCTGACAGCTGGAATGTCATTGTAGATGAGCGTTGGGATGGAGGATGAGACAGAATTTCTGAAGACCAACGACCAAAAGCTTTTACTAACTTTGGGACATTGTAGTATTCTTTGCATCAACTTTTGGTCGTATTGAAATTTCACAGGCTTAAGAAAGACGTTGCCAGGAATGACTGGCTCTTTTAAACTTTTTTCGGTTTTCCTCTGTTGGGTTGGTCTTGAAGGACCGAAAAAACATTTCTCTAACCCTGACAGCCTGTTTTGATACTCTTCATCTGATGAGAGATAAAGGATCTCACTCCAAAGAGAACAGTGTTTGTGATCGTATTGTGTGAATCGAGGAAACACACCGACCAGTTAGCAGTCCTAAAGAAGCTGTTAAGACCGCTCCAATTGGCTTTCTCGTATTGCCATACGGTTCTTTTAGGAATTTTTTCTCTAACTGTGTGGTCGGTGTACGAGAAATTAGCTGATATGACACAATGGTCCGACGAGCCTAGAGGGGAGAGCATATCAATTGTGTACTTATCAGGGTGAGAAGTTAAAAACAAGTCCAGGGTGTTGGCTTTATGACTATCAACGTCTGGTATTCGCATGGGCTCATTTACAAGCTGCGTTAGGTTGTTTTCCGCAGCGAAAATCTCAACACACCGTCCTTAGGGTGTTGTCTGTCCAGAATGTCGATGCCACCCAGAATTGTGTATATTGAAGTTGCCCGTAATAACGATTTCAGTATGAGGATACAGGGATACAATTCTTTGAATCGCGTCAGACAGCGCATCAAATTGGTCAACTAATTGTTATATCAAGAACTCGTTCTCCACCATTAACGTCTCCATTATACCATCGTTATAGACAGAAAGCAGCTGATCCGTAATTTTCTGTGATATTCTACATATTCTGGGTGCAAATATGCAGAAAACATGAAACGATGAATGAGATGAGCATCAATAAAACCTCGCCGATACGTTCAAATATACCATACGTAAGGTGCAAGAATGTCGTTCTCTTTAACATATGGTATACCCAAAGAATACAGTGTCGAATTCAAATAGAACTTTTGTCATAAACCATGTAACCTTCTATTTTTTGTCAAGTGAATGAAATTCCACAATCCCTAAAGTGATTACGATATTGGCAAGATGCCATCATCTAGGCAACACATTAAGCAAACTATCTACTCGTACTCGTACATACTCGTACTTACATCTCCGCCTGCGGAGTTTATCTTTTGCAGTTCATAAACTTCGAATACGTATGCGTAATGTAAAATTTGGATAACTTTGCCCGAAAATTACTTCGCTTCGGATGCAGGAAACATTTAAAGTTCACCTCTACAGAGCGTGCAAGTGAATGGAAACACCAGCAGAAGTAGGCGCATCGATGGCAGCATTAGGGAGTAGCTCCTTAGGAATACAATATAAATCTTCTCGAGATCCTTTAGCATAAGACGTGACACAATATCGGAGATGACTAACACTTGTTAGTGCAGATGTGTGACAATCTGCCGCAGGGTGTTATTCGTAAATATGCAAAATTAAATTTTTTGTACTGGCATGAGGTTGCATGAAAGGGAGCTCGTACTTGGAAACACAATAGGCCAGCCATCTCACCCAGAACCGCACTAGAGTATATCTGACTGAAACATTGTGTTTGGTTTAATTTATGGAATTTCAGTTTGGTGGCATTTTCCAAAGAGATATAACGTTGTACGAGTATATTTTTTTTTTAGATACTTTGTCGCTTTGAAGATAAACTCATGGTGAATTCACGGATACGAGTAGTGTGGCCTGAGTGGCTGTTAGGTGTTGTTAGAGATTTGGATTTATTACTGCTAACTATGCACGCAAGCGGTTTTATTCCATGAAAGATACATTACGATATGTTAGGTACTCGTATGTGTGTCATAAAATTGCGAACTGTGATTTTACGGGTACTA
This sequence comes from Volucella bombylans, assembly GCA_949129095.1. Lineage (NCBI taxonomy): Eukaryota > Metazoa > Arthropoda > Insecta > Diptera > Syrphidae > Volucella > Volucella bombylans. The sequence continues at coordinate 158,324,636 of OX422144.1, forward strand.
TGGTTTGGAAATATCATATTTTGTTATTGCTAAGCACTTTGGTCGATTAGGAGGAATGGAAAATCGGGTGAAGGTGGAGAGAGTAGTGGCAAATAGTCTGGATTTTTGGCTCATGAATAAATTACTAGGATGTAGTCATAGACACGCCCGTTCCAGTTGAATGAAATAAAAGTATTCTCGTTGGAACGAAGGTGACGTAAAATTATGAGCTCATTTCAAAACAAAGTAGTTATGCTTTTCTGAACGAATGTTTTTTATGTATGCCGATATATTTTAGTGGCGAAGTCGTATTCACAAACCATCTTCTTGTTTTTTTTCTGGTAGAGACACTTGCCTTGCCCATGATCTTAGGTAGAAGGATGGTTGCGGTACACTAGCTTAATCCTTTTGGGCCAAGTAGTGAGACCATAAACTGAGTATGAACATAAAAAATTTACAGCAAGCCTGATAACATTAGGATAGTATGAAATGTAAGTAGTCGTAAGTCCATCAGATTCGACAATAATATCATCTAGGACAGTACGTTTTAGTGCTTTTTACTACGTCCTTGCCTTAGAAACTTTCACAGTCTAGACTATTGAAGATATTGGGCATTTAAAACCACAGTGGAAATATGGTTTTATTGCATAGCTTCTCATCCTTTGCATAATAATTTTTATGTGAATAAAAGATAATTGTCGGCTCTCATATACCTAGTTCGCCATAAGTTCTGTTACAAATAGAAAACGTTATAAACAAAAAACCAGTAAGCATATTGTATTCAAAGTTGTTTAATTTATTACACCACAATATTGATTATTAAAAAAAAATTGGATTCAATCGAAATGACTACCTTTTGCTTTAACACAAGCTTCCAAACGGTGCGTGGGGCCATTGGGCTATAGAGGCACGTACGGTTTCCATAGAGATCGTGGACGCTGCTCTGGTTAATTCTGTCTTGCAGGCCATGTTCTCCAATTTTGACCACAAACCATAATCCAGTGGATTCAGATCTGGACTCCCCGAGGGCCAATCTTTTGCTGTTATAAAGACAGAAATATTGACTCTGAGCCACTCTGCGTGGTTTTGGCTTTGCGCGCTGTAGCAGAGTCCTGTTGTACTTTCCATCTGTATCCATTGAAAAGGGTATTGGTCAAACCCTTCACAACACCCTCTAGCACATCTTTTTGGTAAACCTTAGCACCAGTTTTTACGCCTTTTTCACAGAAATAGAGGGATTTGACACCATCGTGAGAGACACCCCACCAAACCATTACGGAAGCGGGATGATGTCCACGTTGAGCTCTTGGAACAAGTTGTATAAATTTTGTCATTTTGTTTGTTGGAAACTTTTTCCACGGTAAAAATGTTCTCATCCGTAAACAGAATGTTTTCATGGCCATTGTCTGCGTGCCACTGCAAAACTCGTTTGCATCCTTCCAGCCTAATTTTTTTTAGTTGAGGAGTTAGAAAATGACCCATGCACTGACGATAGCCTTTCATATGCAGATCATTCTGAATCAGCCATGGATCTCGTTGTTATATCCAATTTCTTGGACATGATCTTCTGCTTCCTAAGGGGACTTCTCCGAATTCGTTTACGCACTGCCTTTACTACCGCATTCGTTCGGACGACCTCTTCTTGGCATGTCCTCTACTCCAGACAATTCGCCGAAGCGAGCAATAGCCCGACAAACGAATATCCTCGATATTCTGGGTGGTTTTAGCAACTCGAAAATTTGGCCAGCACTCTTTCTGGATCTATGCAACGCTATTACCGCAAATCGATTCTCTTTAACGCCCCACTCCATGTTAATAGTTTTGCAAACTGAGTCCAAAATGACTAGTTAGTTAACGGCCCTATTCCCGCAAGAAGTTTTGAACGATAAGCACTGGAAATTGTGTAACAGATTTTACGGCAGGGCTAGGTACATTCAATGGCGAGTAAACATTCGATGTTTATTGTCAATCTAGTAAGGACTTACATTGTCTCAGTTCCCAGTTGTGTCTGGTTGCACGTGAAAATATGTACTTACCTGAAATGCCTTAAGGATGAAACCTTATTGATGGAAATTTCATTCAATCTTAACATCAGAACTAACTCTCGAATACGGTTCGAATTATTTAGAAATTTCTTGATCCTCAGATACACTGTGTCTGGATGTAGTCTTTACCGTGAAATAATGTTGATGGAATACTCGAGACCATGGTGTTGCTATTGCTGTTCCATATGCTATCTATCTCGTACACTTTTCATTCGAATTTGCAACCATGGTCTAAGTCACACCTCATTTAATTAATCGTCATTGTCAGGACTTGAAAGCCATGATCTAGATCTCACGTCTTGTCACTTCAAAGTCTGTGGCTAATTTTGCAGCTGGATTTATTGCCAAAACTACTGAACGAGGCATTTGAAAGTGCTAGTTCATTGTTTCTAAGATTTTCGTTGACGATGACGCTACACTTACACTTACTAAGTGCCTTAAAAATCAGCGCCTAGTGGATGCAGTCTGACGGGGGCATCAGCCACGGATTTGCACAGAGTAAGTTCTCTCATCGTCACTGCCATAGAATGTGTGTCGCTTTTGCCAAGCATATTCTTAAGACTAGGAAAAGGATAACAATATTGGTTTGTACTAAATGAAATGTCCTATTTACGCTCAGGCGGAAATAAGAACTTCTCGAGTGAGCATCTGTGCCAGAACGTTAAATTTTCTTTTTTTTATAAAATAAAGTGGTACGTTTGCTTGACGTGTGTGACTTTTAGGGTTCGTTACAAGTAGCGTTATTTTTTTCTATGAATTATTTACCGTGCTGTCGGCAGTTCAAATTCGAACCCTCTACCTTTACGAATTTAAATCTGATATAATGCGTCATTGGCAATGAAACACATTAATGACGCATTTGAGGATGTAGCGGTTAACGAAAGCACTATATGACGTTGGTTTGAAAAGTTCCGTTCGGGAGATCTCAGCCTTGAAAATGAACGACGTGTTTTAAGAGCGGGAGATTGCACAAAGCATGGGAGTATCCACAGTAACAATAAGTCGACAAGTTCTCTCATAGGAAAAGAAACTCGATAAGTGGGTGCCCCTTGAACTGAACGAATCCCAAAAACTACTGCGCCATGATATCAGCGCATCGCTAGTCCAGATGTCACCTGTGATTAAAAATTGTATGGTAATTGTAAGAAAACTGGGCAGTGGTTGGATACAGATCAAAAACCAAAACACACCACCAAGCCCGTTCTTCAGCCAAAAATGGTTGTGGTGACATTTGGTGGACATCGAAAGGATCAATCCACTTCTCATTTCTTCAACCAGGAGAAACGATAACGATATTTTCACTGCAGCCGGCCTTTTTCGAACTAGAGGCAAAAGAAAGACGACAAGAAATATTATCGAAACTCCAGTAGATGTGGATTTAAGAAGCACCTCCTTCAAAAAACAAGAAACAAGTTTGAAGATGCAGTCGGTAATGGGAATATTATGGATCCGGTGATTTTTCAGTGCATCAGGAGCAGAAAAGTTGGAGTAACATATTTTCATCAATGCTTAATTTGGGGGTAGAATGGGCCTGATTATCAAAAGGACCGTTGTCGGTTAGAACCTCCCGTAATCGGAATAAAACCAATGGGGCGTTGCCAATTTTCGCGATGTTTTTAGTCCACAGGAATTTTCTATCCCGAACAAGACTTACATATGTTACAAGACGAGTATATAGGGTTTTCCAATAAGGACTTGACAACTTTTTTTTTAAATAAAACGCAAACCATTTGAGATATTTCAAAAATTTTATTATCGGCTTGAAGTACAATCAAAACATTTATGAATGAAACTCGACTCGTTGGACACAATTTTCAACGACTCGGCCACACATTTCGGCCGAAACGGCGGCTATTTCGAGTTCAATGTTGGCTCTGATCTCTTCCAACGTCGTCGGCGTGTTGGCATAAACCAATGACATAACGTAGCCCCAAAGAAAATAGTCAAGCGGCGTTAAATCGCACGAACGAGGCGGTCGATCGACTGGCCCATTTCATGAGATAACACGCTCACCATACTTACTCTTCAATAAATCGATTATAGCGTGCGCTGTGTGGCTTGTGGCATCATCCTGTTGAAACCACATGTCGTCCAAGTCCATATCTTCTAATTTGGGCCAAAAATTATCGGTGATCATGGCGCGATAACGCTGAAAATTCACAGTAACGTGACGATCGTTATCGTCGACGAAAAAATATGGCCCAATAACGCCGCCGGCATGCAAACCGCACCAAGCAGTTATTTTTTGTGGATGAAGTGGTGATTCATGAGGCACATGTGGATTTTCACCCGACCAATAACGCATATTTTCCTTATTGACGAACCCATTGAGCCAAAAATGAGCTTCGTCACTGAAGATGATTTTGCGATGAAATTCATCATCTTGGCGCATCTTCTCCATAACCCAATCGGCTTCAATTCTTGAGTCAGCTTGATCTTGTATGGGTGTAAACCAAGATCCTTACGCAAAATACGCCATAATGTGGTCTGAGCGATGCCCAATTCTTGAGAACGCCGTGGAATTTTGGTGAGTTCATTGGGTCTGTAGTTCCCTGGAATGTCTCTGTGGCCCGGCACCCAACAAAGGTGAATGTTGAACTGCTCTGCCATCTCCATGAGAGATGATCGGCATTCAAGGGCGATTTTACAATATAATGAGATCGAGTCCAGGGACTTGATGGCGGCCTGACTATCCGAAAAGATGCGGATATCCTTCGCAGATATCACGTTTTTCTTCAGCCAGGAAAGAGCTTCTTTAATCGCCAAAATTTCCGCCTGGAACACTCTACAGTGATTTTGAAGACGGAAAGGGAGGCTTAGATTTAGCTTATCTGAGAAAACACTGCCACCAACTCCGCTATCGGTTTTACGAGTAGATCCATCTGTGTAGAGATGGATTGACTTGTCCTCCATGAAAGCATCTTCCTCCCAGTATGATCTAGAGGGGAAGCTGACATGGAAGTTTTTGTAAAACCAAAGTTCAGGTATGTTGTAATAGATGTTCTCTGTGAGGATTCCTAAGGTGTTAAGAACGTTGGCGTGGCCAAATGAATTATTTGTCCACTGTGTAGTCGTATTAAGGCGAGTTACTTGCCTGCTGAAAATATCGAGCGGTGTCAAATGAAACAGAATGTCTAATGCCTCAGTTAGATGGAGGTGGGGGGGGGGGGGGGGGTAGACCGCAAGGCTCCGCTTATGCATAGATATACATGCTGTTCTTTGGACTCTGCTTAGTTTAATGCAGTTGTCTGCATATTCTAAGGCCGTCCACCAGGCGACCACCCCGTAAGTATGTATCGGTCTTATGACCGAGATGTATAGCCAGTCGGTTATGCGAGGTTGAAGGCCCCATTTATTCCTAAGGGCTTTTTTGCAAGAGAATAAAGCGCTAAAATAGCATTATTGACTCTTTCTTGAATGTTAAGTTCCAGTTTAGTTCTTTATTGGTATTGAGAGGCTTATCTGAGACGGCTGTAGCAACGTCATCCGCAACATTCATTAACTACTAAGTTCCAGAGAATGGGAGAGAGGACATCGCCTTGCGGCGTACCTCTGCTGACCCAGTTTGGAGTTGATTATCCTGCTTCTTGACGTTGTTAAAGGCGCCCTCTATGTAGAGGGAAGCAACCATTGTGTACTCTTTATATTGTAGGTATCGTTCGATGTGGCTAGTCAAAGAGTGCAGAGCCGTTTCCACCGACTTTCCTTTACGGTAGGCATGTTGAGCCGTTGACATAAGCCTTGGATCAATTTTAGCTCGCATATGGATATCAATTAGTCGTTTCAGAGTTTTCAGAAGGTGATAGACTTATAGGTCTGAGGTCCTTTGGGACAACATGAGAGAATTTTCCGGCTTTGGGAATGAATACTACATTGACTTCTCTCCATGACAGTGGAATGTGGATAAGTTCAAAACAGCTCCTCATAATATTTTCTAGCACAGGCAGAATAATATCTGCGGACCTCTGTAGCTCGCCAGGTATTATACCGTCCGGACCAGCAGACTATGGTTTGAGCAGGAGTGTCTCTCGTAATCAGACCATGAATTTTGGTCCCGGTTGTAGTAGACCTGTTTGGGTGCTGCCTGGAAGGTCGGTGTCCAGTAGCAGGTTGTGTGATTCATCACAGGAGTCGTCGGTTTTTTTCAAACAGCTAGGCATCATAGGATTTGTAGAGAGGATTTTTCTTAACCGCGATGCCTCAGAGTTTTCTGTGATTTTGTCACAGAATGACCTCCAGGATTGTCGCTTTGCCTTCCTCAGTTCTTTTTTGTATAATTAGAGGGATTCTTTATATGAGTCCCAGTCAGTCACTTTTCTTGTGTTTTTTGCTGAGTTTTCTACAAGTACCTCCACCTACAACGCAAAGCATTTTCTCTGTGCCCATACAGCTTACGGTTGCATTGGACGCATCGGACTGAATGAAGTTGATCTCGATGTTGAATATATATTCTAAATTGAATCCTTACTCAGTCAGCATTCTCCAACAATGACTTCAATCCATCAACAAGCTTTGAACTTTCCCATCAACAAATTCGCAGCCAGTTCGACGTCACAATACCGACCGAAACGACCGAATTATTTCGCGAAGTTATGAATTGATTTTTTAGGCAGACCAATTTGTGACGATTGTTTCAGGTTCTCGTTAATGAACACCAAGTTCATCATCCGTACATCTGCACATGTTTAATTCAAGCAATTTAATTCAAGTTTCTTGTTGAGCGCTCGCCAGTTCCTTTCCCATTTCCATAATTTGTTCTAGCCTCAACATTACGTGCTTTATTTAAGTTATCAACACAAAGGTACAACCATAATCCTGGAGGGAAAGTCCCTTCAGAGGATAACGCCAGTAATCCCTTACGGGAGTACGAGTACTGCTGATGCATTGCTTGACACATCTACAATATTTTGACATGCCGTAAAATTCCCACAAGGCCTGAGCACGGAGTAAGTTGAAGTAACCCAAATGCTCTAAAGCACTGGCAAGCCTAGAAATGGTCGATCGCTGCACTGGGAACGGGTTTTTAGTCAATCTTCTCAAAACTGAGGTTTTTCCTTTTACTGGTCTGACTCATCTAGTGATTTATGGTTTCATCATCCGTTTCTCCATAGAAGTTAAGAATTTGGACGTTAAGTTAGTTAAGTTAGTTTAGTTAGTTTTTTTAGTTAAATAGGTGACAGGCCCCATGTCTTGCCGACAGCTCCTTTGCACGGCCAGAAGCCCGAAAGTGCTTCAACTCAACTACTTAGCTTCTTTGGGGAATTAAATGGTGATGCCTTTAAGCACTAGATAAGTCAGACCAGACAGTTTCCTCCTTCAAATAACGAGCACAACCTTAGTTTTGAGAGTACTGAGTGAAAGCCCATTTCTAGTGCACCAATCATCGATTAAGTTTAGGGCTGTCTGCGCTTTAGAGCAGCCCCACACGTTCCAACAGACAGTACAACTAGGTACAGACGGTGCAGAAGCGTCAGAACTATTAAGCCCATAACACCCCAGCAGTAGAGTCAGAGCAGTGCGTTGCGGGCAACCCCGTTTACCCCCGCCATCATGCATCACCACAGTCAACATCCGCAACCTAGGTCCTATTCATCAGCATTGCGTTGTCTGGCCGAGTTATCAATGCTATCAAAAGTTGCGCTGTCGAAATTACCCGAAATGTCGGTGGAAATGCCCAGCGTGTATTCCTTTTTGTCAAGTGCGTCTACAATTTTGCCTACCAGATTTTGAAGCGTGCTCTCTCAAGATCTTCCGCATAGGTACCTAAGTGTGTTGCATCGCAAACAAAAAATTTATTCGCCAAGCAGTTTTGCGCACATGGATCTCGACCATTCTCTCCATGCTCTTCAACATGAAGCAAGTTAGACTTATAGGTCTAAAACTCTAGCGCATAGTACTCTTTTCCGATTTTCGGTATAAAGGCTACTCTTACTGTTCGCCAGGGTTTCAGTATGTACTAACATACAGGCTAGCAGTGAAAATTCTCTCTTCCATGATATTCATATGATGGGGTTCAGCTTCAAATCCATCTGCCGATTTTGATGACTTTTCAATTGTCATTCGAGTGTGCTATCTAAAGAAATGCGTCTGCATTGCGTTCCTGTCAAAATCGATGTTCATAAACTTTATTTGAAAGGTACCGAAACACGCAGCCCAAACCAAACTCAATTTTCAATTTTGAAATGTGCTGCGATGTGAAGTTAGTGCTATGGACTTCCAGTCACCCTCGTTTGGTGAGCTGATGTAAAACTCTACGAGCAACGCCCACAAAACATCGCTGGTTTCTAAAATGATAGATCTTGCGGTTTCCCAACCAACACGAAATTTCATTGATAGCTTGTGCATTGAGCAACCGTGAGCTAAAAAGCTGAAAATTAGGGCAAAATATTTTCACCAAAGAAGGTGCAACCAGATTTAGAAGAGTTTTACACGAATCGGAGTCCATTCTAACAGATTTGTAAAATTGTCCTGCGTCCGTATCTTTTAAATCATTTAGCCCTGTAGAGTAAAAACCCCTATCAGTTCTACGTTTGGAAAAAGCCCTGTTGCTCCTCCGTCCTGCTCGAAAATCTATCAGGAATTTTATCAACAGTATGTCTTCCATAATATCACAAAACTCGTAGTTATCCATTTTTTGTTTGAAATTTCCTTTATTTAAAGACATATTTCTCTTTCTCAACTTCACATTACAATCGTAATCAACAATTTAACGGAAGAATTGACAGATGTTGAAAACGGACGCTGATTCTATTTCGGTCGGCAATTTATTCCCAAGGCGGTGGGCTGCGTTCGCGCTACGCAGACACTTTTGTTTAGGTACCACACCTAGAATTGTGTAATTGCCACATTCCCTTGAAAAAATATTTAGGACGATAGCACCGGCATGCAACCAGGGTAACCTGTTTTATCTAGCTATAGCCTAATCGACAGACTTGAAACTCAAGGAAATGGATTAGGGGTTGCAGTCCCACTGCAAATTTAAAATGATGCTGATGTGAAGGAGCCAAAAATCTAGCCACAGCGTGGTTAAATAAGTTTCCCAATCCGATAACCCACATTTCTTTTTGCCGTTTACACGAAATATTCAATATCCAATCTGTGAAGACAGGGACTTCAGCCGATTAAAACAAAACATAATTACTAGGTTTCGCATTTAGTTGCCAGAGAATGGTATAAAAGTTCAACTCCAGATGGTGGTTAGATGAGAGATCATATTGTCTCCTTATAAGTAACCTTTTTAATATAATAAATTGTCTTAAGAACTTTACATATACATTATCTTTCACTATGAAAAAAAAAACTCTACTCTGCTTCTAAAATAGAATACACATAGTTTTCGGCTTCCTTAATAGCTCGTACTGTAACTGGCTGCTCAGTGCGTGAGTACTTTGGTGAAAATAAAGTACTAAGAATGTATCCCTGAAATACCGACGTCTTCATCTGATTAAACTTGTGTTCTGCCAGCATCAGCTCCAGTTCATTCTTTAAGTATGAACCTAGTGCTAATGTCCACCAATGTGGCTTTTTCTTGCATCTAGATTGAATAAGAGGGCAGGAAGCGGCCATAGCCTAATTGGGAGCCAGAGTGAATTTCTTGACTTTCGTGTCAAACTCATTGATGTCACGTGGGGGACTTGATAGTTTTCAGGATAGCGTTTCAGACAGTATTCCTCTGTATTTTGTCAAATCAGTTTTCCGGTAGTTCCGGAAAGCTGGTTGCCTGGGGGAAGCATCACTCAGGCTGAATTGGATGAACAGAGCCCAAAGTAGAACTTACATCTAAACTTTTCTGCCATTAAATCCCTGTACCCCTTTTTCTTTTCGTCATAACTGCAATTTATTAAACTAAAACTCACTTTTAACACTCCTCCACTATACAATTTAAAATGTTTGAATTGGCAAGTAAATCACTTACATCATTTATATGATTTACGGAGGACATAAGAGACATTTTCATTTTTCATTAATTTTGGATTCTTAAATCTTTATTGGACTTTGAAAAATAACCTCAAATAAATTGTTTGAAATTTGAATAACTGCTGTCTACGACTATGTACATAGCTATTTGGAAATATTTTTCTTTTAATGAAAGCTTGCCCTTTTCTATCACTTAATCCTTGTTCTAAAAATCAATTGTTACATCAAAATTATCCTCAAAATCCATAAGAATTTCCGAGATGATGGCCTTAAGCACCAATAAAAGTATCCCTTATCGAAGCGGACATAAAAAATATTACCGAGGGAATTTCTTCGTTCCCATGGTAAACACGGAGAAAAGAAAAGGTCAGCTTCCAATTTTATCGAAAATTGACATTTAATATCATCCAAGTGGGTTCACCTTCAGCCTGTATACTGCTTCCTTCATCACAGCACTGTCTTCACGTGGGGTGTCCTTTTTAAAATTGTTGAATGAAACTTTATGTCCTACGTTTTGACATCTAAGAAATGAATATAACAAAAAAACAGACGAACGATAAATTAGATGGGATTACGAGTAGATGTTATGATTAACATACGAGTAGAAAACGGAAAGGAAAACTCTTTTTCCCAGTGAGTTCGGAAGAGGGAAGTACAAATCTATTTAGGAATATGTATTCCTATACTCATATAACAACAACTAACGAGATTTTCGCTTTAATTATTCAACAAGGTAATTGTCTTAGCTCTCATCACACGGCCCTCGCTCGGAATACGTAAAGCAGTCCTTATAATTTCTAATTCAGTCCTTGGTTTAAAATCGAATAAATTAATCTCAACTGTGATTTATTTTGCTGCGAAAACATGTCTTTGAAGTTAGGGTTCATTGGGATAACTTAGCGGTAATGATGTTGCTTAAAATCACCTCTTTATTGCTGGTTACAGTGGGACGAATCCTAGGAAAGAAATGCCAAATTTCATTTCTCTATTAAATAGATCTTATATTGTTTATATCAGCTGTTTCGTCCAGTTTATTGGTCCGAAAGTAAACCGAATTTAAGACAACGTTTACCTCTCTAATTTGCTATTTTTTCTTTTTAAAGAAAAACGTAATTCTCTTAAAAGGATTGGAATCTTCAGAAACATGCATACAGGTACTTGTACTCATAGTGTCCAGTGGTGAAAAAAAAAAAAAAAACATTTTGGCTAAACCTTTACATTTCATAACCCACTGTGGGACTTTCTAATTTGGCATAGAGACACATTATGACACGGCCCATCGAAAGGGCTAATCCAAACAAATAGTTGGCGCTCCATAAATGTGCCACCATGTCGTGTCGTCGTTGCCGTTGCCTTAGTCATTATCGCTGTCGTCGTCGTGCTAGTGTCGTGTCGATTTCTTCGTCGCCCTAAAGATGTAATATTTCATCCATCTCTCCGCAGGGTCTAATTATAGAGCTCAGCAGAAACATAGAGCTCTCGACACGAAACAAACTGACTTTCTCTAGGGAGGAAGCTACTCATACGCGTACCCATACCAATGGCCATCATTGTACTCGTACTTGTACTCACACACAGTCGTATGTGTAAAGAAAATGTTTTTTAGTTTGATTTTAATTTTCTTTAACATTTCGTTCAACGAGTACTTGTATTCTATCAATTTACCTGGCTGGCTTTATTAATTTGTGGTTTTTTTGGCGCGCAATGTAGAGGAGGGCCGCTTGGCCAATCGGATATTCTGCCATTGGCGCTGCTTAGCAAATCAACATTTATTTTCATACACTCAAGGTTAAATCAATAATTTGTACTTTTCTGAACTTACATAAGTTTGTCGAGTTTGTCAAGTTTGTCGAGTGTCGAGTAACGAATGCCGTGTGGCATTCTGTCGTTCTGGCAGATTTTAGATCTAAAGACTTGTGCACGTATTGTCGCTTGTGGACTAAATGCACTGTCACCCTTGATGTTGAATTGTTCAAAACATTTCCCTCTCGGATGAATGGGAAAGGAGGGGACATCTCTTCAGATCGAATTCTATTTCAATGAGATAAAATTAATAAGATGTGAAAAGCATGTCGGGTGAGAAGTGCTAGAACGCTAGGTCAACAATGGACCAATTATAGAGAGAGAAAATTTTCCTTAGAGCACGCTCTTTCATTATAGCGCTGAATTGCTGATGCAGATAATATTGTACGAGTACATGTCGCAGCGGGTACATACTCGTACATACCATATGATGACACTTAATGTGTGTAGGCTATTCTATCGTGTGTGCATGATTGAACCAAGTGAGCGCTTTGTGTCGCTTGCCAACAAATTGTAGTACATGTACACTTTAAGGGGAAAGTATTCGTCTACTATTTATTTAAACATAATTTGATTGCAACACTACTGTGAGCTGGCACCTTTAGGAAAAAAAGAGGTTCTAGCACTCTCTAATCTCACATTTAAGACATGAATTTCATATTACTGAGCTTATGAGTGTGCATACCTAATTGCATACCAAGGTTATATGTAGAATATCCCTGGTCCCTGAGAGTAGTGTTTCACCGGTTCAATTTGCGACGGACGGGATATATTGTGTTTGAAGCAAAACATTTCAATCTGGGACAATTCCTTGCAGAAAAATGAAAGCTAGAGACTGCTGCTTAGACTTTTGGTGATTCTTCATTGACTTCTTTCCAGCCAAAAGCCAAATAAGTTATTTATTGAACCAGCCTTTTCAAAGTCAATGAATACCACGTTGATGTGGTTGGCACAGAGGTAACATAACCAGAACGGAAACCGCGTATGGGGTGTCCTCATTGTTTAAACTTATTTTAGGAATTGCAAGTAATACGCTGACTTAATTTTTGCCCACCATTTGACTCCCTTTCTTAGAAAGATTGGCACACACCTCAAAGTTTCAGATTCATAGAGCTTTTCATTATGCATAATAAGTTCTGCTGATAAATATTATAAGATCTGTTTCAAATAGCCCCGCGAGAATGTCACTTTACGTCCTTGTTATTTTTGAGTTCCTTAATCATTGTTAGCCCCTTGATGGTTATTAGGGGTTGAGGTGCAAATTAGCTGCCTTTTCTTCGCCCAACTTGTTTGATATGTTTCTACCACCTCCTCTGTTGGTGGCTAAAAAGTTCATTTAATTTCGCTTATTACATCGTCTGTTCCTACTACTTTTTCTTTTCTTTTTTTTACCCCAAGTACTCGATTTCGGATGTGCGCATACGTACTTACCCACACCCTAAACTATTCTACCACTATCCCCGCGGAACTGCCGTTAAGCACTTCTTCGCGGGACTGGTAAGCACTTTGTGCCCTTCTTTCTCCCTTTGCTGGTTCGACATTGTATACAGTATGTACTGTTCTTTGTTGTATTAGAGATGCCGTCTGGGTTTGATTTTCATTAGTACTCGCTCTGACTCTTTCCAACCGCCGAAGTTCCTTCATTAATTTTTTCACGAGTTGGTATCTCTTCAATTTTCTCCTCTAGTTCTCTGCGCTCTGTTCTGAAGTGTGGGCACTGGAAAAATAGAAAAATACGTGCTGTGCATCTTCCCTCGCCACTCCGCAATTTAAGCAGAAGGAAGATTCCTTCAGACCAAACCTGTATGGATATGATTGAAAGCAGCCATGTCCAGTTAGGAGCTGACTTAAGTAAAAATCTACTTTTCCATTATTAAGTTCTACCCATTTACGAATATCGGGTATAAGTCGGTAGGTCCATCTCCCCTTTGTAGACTGGTTCCATCTCTCTTGCCACGCACTTGTGCTGCGCTGCTTTTCTCCCGGCTTGATATCTTTGACTGAAACTCCGGGTTCCCGAATTTCGGCATCGTAGGTCCTTCGTAGCTCAGTAGCCAGTATATTTGCTGGTAGCATTCCCGCAATGGCATATCTGATACTGTCGCTTACCTTTTGCGGCACTTTGTCGCACGTTCTTTCATCATCTGATAGCCGGTTTTGATGTTATATCGTGATTGCCCACCCTGATTCTTGTGACTGATTACCAGAACTGCTTCCGTTTTATCCCATGCTCTAACCCAACTGCTGCCATCCACCGTTTAACTTTTCGAATACATTCATTGCCAATGTCTTCTATTTCTTCCAGGTATTTCGCCGCCACAACGATTGCAATATCATCTGCAAAGCCTATGATTTTAGCCTCAATCGGGATTCCAGGTCTTAGAACGCTGTCGTACATAATGTTCCATAAGAGAGGTCCTAGTACCGATCCTTGTGGAACTCCGCCAGTTATGAGGTACTGCCTTACTCCATCGTCGGTATCGTAGAGCAGGAACCGACTGTCGAAGTAACTTAGCATAATTTGTATTAAAAACCATGGCACCATCATTAACCTAAGAGAGTGTACTATAAGCCCCAAGTTTGCAGAGCTGAACGCATTTTTGACTTCCAATGTTAATACGGCGCCGTATTTTTTGGTACCTCCTCTCCATTTTCATTTTCTGTTCTGAATGGCTTTTTCTAGGGTCGCCTTTCTAAATCCATACTGCTACTTTGAGAGTCCTCCGGCTTCATCAATTGACACCTCCAGTCGGTTGCATATTATTCGCTCCAGTATTTTACCCATCGTGTCTAGTAAGCTACTCCTACTACTGGGAATCCCAAAATGTGAACTCTTAAAACCTTTCACTTCCTCGATCTCCAATAGTCTCCAGAACCCATTCCAATTTTATGAGGTGAAAGCAGCTTTTTTACACTATTCTGATGTTGTTCTATAATAGGGAATGTAAAGCCGATGATTGAAAGGTATTCCTTAGTCAGTCTTTATTACATTTAGGCATTTTAAGTGTGTTGCGGAATCTTTGAACCCATGAATTGCATAGTTAGGAAGTGTTCTCCATAAGATGATGATCTCATGCCATTCTAACGCTTCCTTCATGTCTGTTTCGAATGTCTATTAGGCAGTTACATGCCGTCGCTTTTCGCCAGATGGTGATCTGGTTTTCTACTTGCCCATCAGTGCACCTGAGGGTACACCTCTACATATGTCGCGCGCAACAGATATTGCAGAAATAGAGAAATCGATTTACAGTGTCATGACGAGGCTTTGTTTTCAAAACACTTGGTGAAATCCCTGGTTATCTCCACATTCAAATAGATGACAATTCAAAAATTCATTGGAGCTAGACGCTGCATTGTCGTGATGTTAGTTACGTTAGTCCAAAATCTGGGTGGGACGTTGTTTCTGCCTTTCCGTAACAATGTAGGACATTATTCAATAGCTAAAGTCGTCGTCTTTAAATCAGTAGTTTTCCTACACTTGGTGTGGATTTCGTTAGCAATGGATTTTGGTTACGCGAAATTCTGGTCTACCTGTCTTAGGCTAGAGAACGCTTGACCATTTGGAGTTTCAATATTAGCTCACATGCATCATTCTCCTATCATTCTCCTATGAAACTTCGTTACATACTGTCATGGGCACAATCTGGTGCAATCCAAGCATTGAATAGTCAGTAAATATCCGACAGTATAACATGAAGCTCCACATATAGAAGTTTTAATTGTTCACAATACCTTCTTCAACGAATCATTTTCAGGTTCTTTATGCGCTGAAGAAAATGACACTTATTTAAGAATCAAACCTTATGCATACAATAGTGGTAGAAATTTTAAGGGAAAAAAAGCTGGGAAATTATGACTTAGTATATTCATGTGTCCTTGATTGAAGAATCATAAAATAAATCCGCTAGTCCAGATGGTATATCTCCCCTTCTTCTGAAGAAGTGTTCTTCTACGCTGGGAAAACCACTGCGTAAGCTTTTCATCAATCCTACTCTTTAGGACTCTTTCTCAGCAGATGGAATATAGCATTCGTCCAGCCCGTCCCAACAAAAGGCGAATCTTCTTCTCTTTCATCCTACAGACCCATTGCACTTACGCCCCTTCTTTCCAAGGTCATGGATACGCTGATATGATTCTCAATGACCGGTAGTAAGGTTTTCGTAGCAACAGGTCCACTGGTGATTTGATGGCGTGTGTCACGGAAAAGTGGAACCAAAGCGTACATCAATCTGGCGAAAGCAAGATAGTTGCACTTGATATTTCTAAGGCATTTGGCAGAATTTGGCATCAGGCTCTTTTGTCGAAGATGCGTACATTTCGACTCTCATCGACGACTCTCTTCTACAATGGATTAGAAACTACCTTTCGGAACGTTCAATTTAAGTTGTCTTGGATGGTTTCAAGTCTGATATTCACAAAATAAATGCTGATGTGCCCCAGGGCTTCGTTTTGCTTCCGGCACTGTTTTTACTTTTCATCAATGATCTCTTGACTGCTACTTCTAATCCAATATTCTCATTTGCTGACGACAGTACTCTCTGCTTTTCATATTCGTTCCCGGACTCACGTCCCTGCTCTTCGACTGTAGAAAGGGAACGTCAACGTATGTTAAGTACATTAAATTCTAATATTAGCAGCACAACCAATTGGAGAACTATCAACAGAGTGGAATTTAATGCTTCCAAAACACAATGTTGTCTGCTATCGTTAAAGCGAAATTGAAACACCCAGCCATTATCCATGAATGGCACTTGCATCGTTGAAACCGAAAAACTTCCCATTCTCGGTATGTGTGTCAATGACAACTTACGCTTATGTCGCTAAAAATGCTGCAAAATGTCTAGGTTTCCTTAAGCGATGTAAGAAATATTTCACCTCCTCTGACCAAAATTGGAGTACAATGTGCACATCTGGTCATGTGCCCTAAGACCTCTTTGCACCAGATCGGATTCAAAATCGAGCGATAAAACTCATAGGTGATGCCAATACGACACTAGACACCCTCGAACACCAGCATAAAGTTTCCTGTCTTACCTTGCTGTATCGCTATTTTCACCACCAGTGCTCCTTCGATATTGTCAGTAACATTCCGCCCCTTCAAACTTTTAATCGTAAAATCCGTCTCGCTATGAATGCTCATCAGCAGTATCAGAAGTACTCTGAAATATCGTGATCCTTTCTTAAGCCATACATCTTGCTTATGGAATGCCCTGCCGATCTCTGTATTTCCTGGTCGTTATAACTTACAAACATTTAAATCCAAAGCACATCGGCATCTCTCTTTTTTCCCTCCCCAACTTCCATTCGCCCGCGCTATATGCCAGCATCTTAAGGGTACATAAAATCCCTTGTGCGCGCTCCTCTTATACAAAAAAAAACCGTCCATCTGCGGAAATCTCGGAACAGAACTGCGTGCATCCTGGGAAACTATCATATCCATAATCTGTCATAAAGATATGCTGATGAGACTTGATTTTAAATTCATTTAACCGATTTGATGATTGATTTTCTAGTTGCCTTTGACTTTATTACTACAGTAATATGGGGATCCCATGCCACAGATGGCGTAGGAATCAATTTATAGTGAACCGAAGGTGCCCTTGACTACACAGTTTTTTCATTAAAACTATCACCATACTTTCGTCATCGACTGTTTGCGAATTTATTTCGATAGCTATGTGTGTTCTTCTTTTCGCGTCTATAAACAAACAACAAGCGAAATTAAAAAAGGAACAAAACAAAAAACAAAAAGAAAACTTAAATAACAACAAGAACGACGTGCAGTAGTGCAGCAAAAATGATGCTGATGATGATTTTAATGTCATTAATCCAATTAAAGACTACGAGTAAGCGAGTATCTATGGCTACGGGTATTTTGGCATCAATTTGTATGGTGCGATAGTTGCATAATGATCGCACAACTTGTGCGATTTTTATGTGGAAACGTTATTTAAAACCCAAAAAAAAAATCACATACACATGTACTCGTAACATGTGTACAAACTTTTAAATGAAAACATGTTCGATGAGTTTGCTCCTCATTGCAAAATTAAAAGAGACAAGTTTTACCCAAGGGGTAGATTTCAAACAGAAAATTCAAAACACGATTCTGAACTAAGGGAAGTGTTGAAGTTTTTCAAAACTTGCTATGTGCAGATTTAAATGTGATTAGATCACTTGCCAATCAATTTCTATTTCATGGATTTATTTGACATATTTTTCAAAGACACGAAAAAGGTGAAACATTTTCCACATTTCCACCCACGAATTACGAGTACGAGTATGCATTCGTCGATATTTTGTGATTTTTCCTGGAACACATCAGGTTGTAACATAAGTATTACGCGTCATTTTTTAGGGTTATTTTCCAATTGCCATAAAATGCACAAAATCAATTTAATGCTAAAAGGGTTATTGAAATTAGTATTTGGGATATAGAAAGGGCATTCTCAGCGCGTCCAAGTGTCGGTGTTGGTTAGGAAAGCTTAGAAATAGCGTTCATGTAAATTATAAACCACTGTTTTCTTTAGAGCAGCATTGCCAAGAAACTATTTTAACGTTTCCAATGTGATTATCACGGTAATTTCATTATAAACACAAAATTCAATCTAAATTCATCGCTCAGTGTTAGCTGATGAATACATATACGTGTGTACCTATACCACCTTAATCAAAAAGTTCAGAAAATTAAAAATACAATTTTATTCATCTAAATCTATATTGTCCCCTTCAAAGTAATCCCCATAGACTGTAACACACTTATGGCAGCGCTTGATCCAATCCTCGAAACATTTTTTATATTCGGTTTTCGGTATGTCCATCAGTGCTTCCTGCGATTTTTCCATTACTTCCTCTCGGCTGCTGAAACGCGTTCCCCGTAGTTGTTTTTTAACTCGATTGAACAGAAAAAAGTCACAGGGAGTCAAATCAGGTGAATTCGGTGGCTGTTGGATGGTATTTGTTGAATTTTTCGACAAAAAATTACGAATAATGATGGCACTGTGCGACGGTGCGTTATCATGGTGCAAAATCCACGAGTTTTCTGCCTACAGTTCTGGTCTCTTTCGGCGAATTGCTTTACTCAAACGTCTCATAACGCACAAATAATACTCTGTGTTTACTGTCTGGCCTTCTGGTAAAAATTCATGATGCACTACACGCGTTGTAATCCATGAAAACCGTGAGCATTGCATTCTTTTTTGACTGAAAATGACGTGTTTTTTTTGGTCTCGGCTCATTTAGCGAACGCCATTCACTTGCCTGATGTCTGGATTGCGTGTCGTACTCATAAACCTACGTCTCGTCTCCAGTAATGATCCTTTTGATGAATGTGGGATCGGATTCAGCCTCGCAAATCATCTCTTTTGCGACGTCAACACGGTCTCTTTTTTGCATGAAATTGCGGTCTTTTGGCACCAACTTTGCTGCTACACGACGGAAACCCAAATCATTAACCAAAATGTCTTG
Source organism: Volucella bombylans (assembly GCA_949129095.1). Taxonomy (NCBI): domain Eukaryota; kingdom Metazoa; phylum Arthropoda; class Insecta; order Diptera; family Syrphidae; genus Volucella; species Volucella bombylans. The sequence continues at coordinate 158,343,847 of OX422144.1, forward strand.
GGCAGATCTATAGGCAATGTTCAAGTCCTCCGCTATCTCTCTGATAGTTAATTTGCGGTTAGTGACCAACAGTTATTTTACTCCATCAATGTTTTCGTCGGTTTTCGATGTCGATGGTCTACCACTGCGTTCATTATCTTCGATTGACTCACGACCGCTCGTGCCATTGGTAAACGACCGTTTTCTTTAGAGAATCATAGCTGAAACACTTTTCCAACATTTCCAATGTTCGCGCTCCATTAAATCCGTTTTTTACACAAAATTGAATACAAGTTCGTTGTTTTAAATTTAAATCAATTTCTAAAATTGTAAAAAAGCGCCAACACACACAGAAATGTTCTCTTGGCTACGCAACTTTTGCAAATGTCAAGCTATGACGCTAAGATTTAGAGTGAATATCAACAACAGATTTACCAACTTAACAAAGAAAAACAGAACTCAAATCGGAACAATGGCAGCAGCACACGGTTATTCCGGAAACTTATCTTATCAAGGTGGTATTCTAAGCATTGTGGAGTAGTCGTATAGCGCGTAGTCGTATAGTTACTTAACAGCCAACAAAGAAAAGATTCATAAGCAGATACTTCTAATCAAAGTTAAGTTATTAACATCACAGAAGATCTATAAAAGTCTTCAGAATATAAAGATCTTAGAATTTTTAAAAGTATGTCACGATGGCTTTTCGTTAGAATCCCTCAAAAAGAGCAGAAAATAACCCGCCCGTTTCGATTCATAAAACAAAGACGAATCATAATTTTATTTTATTTGACATCTGAATACATTGTTTTGCTGGCTGCCCCTACGTTTGGCTATGTTCGTCTGGTGACAGTTCGACCAAGGCTGCCGTTGGAAACGTCCTCGGCTTTGCACCAAGGCTTGATCCTGTCACTGGTCATAGGGCCCCCGCCCAATTATCAAGGCTTCGCCCTTTAATGACGTTGTCTAATAATGAACGGGGGCCGAGCAAAGTACTGGTCTTATCGTAAACATCTTCAGATGACGCTACCGAAGGTTGCTACGATTCGATCAGTCACAAGTTGCCGGTCATAGGTCTTGTTGGCGGCTGGACCACCGGTAGTCCCTACCAGGACTTAAATCACGGAACCATGGGAGTCAGGAGCCCCCCGGATCTCGGTCCGAGTCTGACTTCTTAGAGGTAGGCCCCCTTGTGGGAGCGTCATGGTAGCTGTGGTTTAAACCCAAAATCGCGGGAAGGGTCTTACCTTGGGTTTTCCCTTGGTTTGACCCAATGTAGAGTTGCAATAAGTACTGGGTGCTGCGACCCTAAGAGCAGTAAGAGGTTTTAGGTCGGCCTCGACTCATACCAAGGGTGGAACTTGTGCCGGCAACATAGTTCCGAATTGGTATCTGAAACAGTGAAAATATTTGGTGAGCGATGGCAAGGCGTATCCTTGCTCCCATGGATGTATGGGCATCCCGTAAGTTTAAGCCTACATGGCAGGTACTTACGTTAAGCACAAGAGACATCTGTCACTGGTCATAACTGTCGTGAATTTGCGTCATTTCCTAGATAAGTTGACTTCCTCTAAGAGATAGCGATCATAACGCAAACATCGTTTATGGTGGCCCTTTGTAACGTGGCTCCATTTTGTGTGATTCTCCTCTCGGCTTTGGCATTGATTCAACGAGCACTAGTGTACCTTCGTGGGTGGCTTATGCTTCCTGTCGAATTGTAACTTCCACTCTTTGAGCTGCAAGCTGTCGTTTTGCAGCAACGGGTTGATTATCATCGACATCATGAACGGCTTGAACAAATTGGTTAGTGATGTCCTTCAATTTAAAATCGAATACAAGCTCAGCTGGATAAAAGCCTGTCGTAGTGTTGCATTGTGTGTTGATCACCCCTTGAAGTTTCTTGTCTCTATCAATCACACTCGTCATTGTTCGAAGTTTGCAGCAATTGAAGAATCGTCTGGTTAATGCGTTCGATCTGTCCGGTCGCCCTGGGAGTGCGCACTGCCGTTTTTGTATGACGAATATAATTCCTTTCGCAATAATCTTCAAATTCTCTTGATGTAAATGCCATACCACGGCCGCTTATCATAATATCTGGTAAACCAAAAAAAGAAGTAAGTTCATTAAGAGTTTCAATTACCGGTTTTGTCTTCGTGGTCCGCACTACCTTTACTACAACGTATTTACTAACGCGTCGGCAATTCCTAGAACATGAGTTTTCCCTTAACGACTTTTCGGAAACAGACCTCGATGGTCGATGTAAAGCGTCCGAAAAGGGATGGGGTTGACGTCGTATACGTGCATCTGCCCTTCTGTTGCTCCTGGCGATCGTTTGTTATAAGGAAGGACTTAACGTAGTTTCTCATTCGTCAAAACCAAAATGTGTCATTGATACGCTGTATAACCTTGTCGACGCCATAATGACCCATGTCATCATGAAAGTTTTTGACTACTCGCCAACGTACACCTGACGGCACTACCAGTTTAGGTTCACCTCCAGATTTCTTGAACAGTCGCCCATCTTTCATGACAAAGTCCTTTTTAAAAGTCTGCTCGTCCCTTTGCAACGCGTCCATAACTGGAAACGAGTCTATGATCTTGACGTTGCATACAACATATCCAATCGTCGCGCTGAACCCCAACTCTCAACACGTTTGCGGCCACAGTCGAAAGCTCACAAGTTCAACCGGTGCACAGCTAACCGCATCGACATGGATCATACGGCTTACATTGCAATAAACCACTACGAAGTCAAACTCTTGTAGACGCAATCATCATTTGGCTATTCTCGATATACGAGCAAGTGACTTTGACTCCTTCACTGCACTGATAGCTGAGCAATCGGTACATGCATCCTAAATCGTTCGAGCGTTGCGACTATAGCGAGCACCTCTAGCTCGTAACTTGCGTACTTCGATGCACGTCTTGCTGAAGTAGGGTTTCCATTCGTTTTCGTTGTCCGTTGATTGGAATAATATTCCAGTAAGTCCCACGGAACTTGCATCCGTGTGCACCTCATGTTGTCTGTTGATATCAAACACTTCCAACACGGGTTCGTTGCACAAGATTTTCTTCAACGCTTGTGAATGTTCCCATCGAAAAGGCGAATTTTGTCGGTACTTTTTAAGCAGCTCTGTTAATAGCTTGGCGATTATAGAAAAGTGTTCTCGTTGGTTGAGGAAAATCTCCAATCGCTGCCTGATTTGAGATCATTCCCAGTGAGACGATGTCCCAAGAAAAAAATTTGGTTTGTAAGGAACACACATTTACTCAATCGCAACGACATACCTGCGTGTCACACGTGTTGCATGAACGGAAAGAGATTGCCATCCCTTCCTCCGGTGAGTTCAATGGTATTATCGCCTCGTCCACATAGCTGAAGACCTTCCCCTCCAGTGGCTTTACTAATTTGACGATTGTGTCGTGGAAGACACAAGAAGCGTTTACGAGTCCAAACGGCATGCGATTAAATTCGTATTGACAACTGCCGTGGTTTGTGTGGTAATACCCCGACTTAAAGTCTAACACAGTGAAAAATCTTTTGCCTGCTGCTGAAACTATTTATAATATCTTCTACCGTGGGCATCGGGTATGGTATATTTACGGTTATGCAGTTGAGCGCTCGGATGTCTATGCACATGCGATCCTCACCAGACTATTTTTTGACGACAACTATTGGCGAAGTGTACAGTGATTCGCTTGGTCCGATGACTCCACTCTTGGCGAAGGGTATGCGGTATGGATTGATGTTCATCGTTGTCGTGTTGCACTCCCCCAACCTATTGAGAGTTTCACCTAAACAATCTGCGAACGTGTTGATTAGTTCAAAGATGCTGTTCCGCGTGTGAACTTCCAGATCGATGCCGAGTTTGATGTTGTCATCTGTGGATGCCTCAAGATGACATGCTTCCTTACTAACAACGAGTTGAAAATTTTTGTCGTGCAACATGTCGTTTCCCATTATGATGGTATAAGGAAGGACGTCGCCATCTACGACAAATAGACGATGTTTGAACTGTCAGTTATCCATGGAAATTTGTGCATGAATACAACTTGTCCCAGTCCATGTGCCGCCATCAAGACCATTGAGTTTGAATTTTTCGCAACGAATGATTCATCATCAAATACTATTTGCAACATGCCGTTGGTTGAGGGACATATCGTTGCCTGTGTCGATGAAGGCGATGACGTTGTGACCATTGACCTGGATGTTTTTCGTTCTGTTGTTACCTAATTCTGCATTTGATGCCATGCAAAGGATGCTATTCTTTGGAGCGTTGGATGTCGTTCTGTTCTTTTCGGGACAACAACTGTCGGCGTGCCCAATTCGGCGGCAAATCGTGCAACGTTGTTTTCGTTGGGGTTGACGGCAGTTAATGGAGATGTGCCCTATCTGATCACAATTAAAACCTTTCACTAATCTTGCGTTGTTCGTTGACATTGGGGTTCGTTGAGGGTCTGCCGTGAAACTTCTGAACGTTGAAGTTGACATTGGATGGTTAGTGATGAACCTATTGATGTCGTTTCGGAGGTCGTTTAGCGTGATGAAGTTTGAACTCGCCAAAGCAGACTGCAGTTCCATGTTCTTCATCCCTTTTCATATGTACGTGATTATTGCCAAGTCGAACAGTCTGTGCTTCTGTCCCAATGCTCATTTTCTTCATTCTGAAGAAAAAAATCGATTGGTGATTCGGAAGGTTTTCGTTCGCTTTCAACCTCAATGTTCTGCCGAAATCTTCTACAAAGCGGGTAGTAAATTCGTTCCAAGTTTTCATGGAACCTAAGAGTGTTTCTGACCATATCTTCGCTGCACCTCTAATCTTGGATTGGCATACAAATCAAACGCTCCGCTCATTCCAACCGTAGTCAATAATTAGTGCATTGACTCGTTGCACGTATTGTTCGGCAGTCGGGGAGAGCTGATCGGACAGGTCGTATTCTGGTATCAGCGAATGAATCTCGTGGACCTTGGATAATGTAGGCTGTGAATGATGAATCGCAGATGGCAAAAATGGCGTTGAAATAACCGTTGTCGTTGTTGCCTTTGACGTTGGCGTCGGGTGTGTTTCTCTAGAATTTAAAACCAATTTGCCAAAGAGGATAATTGCAATTGCAAACCTTGTACCAAAGTCGTTAAATTTATAATATCGCTCCATACTGTCGTCATCTCCTCTTAATCATCGTCGCTGAAAAGATATTCGTTGGGGATTTCATCGGTTGTCAAAAGGTTAAGCGCGCTCTCAATCAAATCCCTCGGTAATCGGTTGCTGGTTTCGTCTAAATATTCCTTTAAGTTCTTTTACACGTAATTCTTCAACATTTGTTGCAGACATTATCGGGTTTTACTAAAAATTTCCCTTTAAAAACTATCTAATCCCACTTCTGAGTTTTTGCCACAATGGCTTTTCGTTAGAATTTCTCAAAAAGAACAAAAAAAAAAACCGCCCGTTACGATTCGAAGAACAACAACGAATCCTAATTTTATTTTATTTGTCATCGAATACATTGTTTTGTTAGCTGCGCTTACGTTGAACTATGTTCATCTGGTGACAAGTTCCTTCATTATAATATTCGTCTCATACATATATTTTTCTGCTCTTGGCTGTCATACATGTAACCATAGTTTACATCCGGCTTGGTATATTTGATATTGATAAATGATAGGCAAGTACTGAGAAATCAATTAAATATAGATCAGACCTGTAAAATACTGAAGTATTTCAGGACTTCAGTCTTGGTACTGGTACTTGAAAAAAGGCAAGTACCAGTATTTTTCAAGAACTTGAGCAGTACTTCCAAGTACTTGAGCAGTGCTTCCAAGTATTTGAGCAGTACTTCCAAGTACTTGGGCAGTACTTCCAAGTACTTGAGCTGTACTTCCAAGTACTTGAGCAGTGCTTCCAAGTATTTGAGCAGTACTTCCAAGTACTTGGGCAGTACTTCCAAGTACTTGAGCAGTACTTCCAAGTACTTGAGCTGTACTTCCAAGTACTTGAGCAGTACTTCCAAGTACTTGAGCAGTGCTTCCAAGTATTTGAGCAGTACTTCCAAGTACTTGAGCAGTACTTCAAGTACTTCCTAGCGTATTGACTATTTGTTACTACGTCAATTTGTAAAGGAAAATTATTATGTACTCGTAAGTACTGGTCAAGTACTTGGAAGTACTTTTCAAGTACTCGTACTTTGGTACTTAAGTACGCGATACTTGGTACTTGCGAAGAAGTACTTGAAAAATACTGGTACTTAGCTTTTCCAAGTACCAGTGTCCATGTACTGAAGTACAAGTACAAGTCCCGGTACTGGTACTGGTACTGGTACTTATACTTGAAAGTTTACAGCTCTGATAGGTTACTTAAAGCTACTTTTGTAATTTCCTAATTGACTTGAGTTGTCTGAACTGCTTGTTCAACTATCTTCCTTAATATAATAATTTCCTATGTTGGTTGCAAACCTCAATTACTGTGGGTGGAACAACTACACGAGTGATCTCCTTTCCAAATCCAACAGCCTTCAAAGTATCTCAATAATGACCACAAACAGCAGAGGTAAATAAATTATAACTGAAAATAATACCCACCTTGGTATTTTGACACTAAATAAAATGGCCCAGCAATAATGCCTTTTGGAAAAGGAGATCTTAAAACTGTATTTTATTCTTCCCGTCCTCGTTGTAAGCAAAAACGATAGGTTCAGTGTACGTACACTCAAATTAAATTAAGACCAAGTGCAATTGTATCAAGCCACGTACGTACATACTCGTATGTTATATCCATACACAGTTTCAGCATATCTGTAAATTTAGGTCGCCGTCAGGATACAAATGACACAGCATCCTTACCTCCCCATTCGATGCTGAATCCTTACTTATGTATGTATTGTAGTTTAGATTTTCCTCTTCCGTTCAAATTGGAGTAAAAAAAAAAACAGCAAAGTGCGGAACTCATTTTATCACCACCTTCACCACTATGACCACTTCCTTGATGTTGATGTACAGAATTTCGAAGCTAAAACTAAAAACTATAAAACCAACCGAAAAACAAAAAAAAAAAACAAAAAAGTGAAAAAGAAGTGAAAAATTAAGTGAACTATTGTAAACCGAAAAAAAAGTTATGTCCGAGCATTTCACCGTATCCCGAGTATGTGCGTGTCTACCCTAAAGATATTATTTGCAATCACAATACCGTAAAGTTTTATCCGTTTTCAAGCTACGAGCTGGTTTTGTTTGAGCAGGGAACACTTTCAAAAGTTACTCTTCCACTCTTTTACTATCCTACCTTACCACTTCCTGTATCCTTTTCATATTTGCACTGATATTATGATATTATTATTATTCACTGTTATCCACACAATGGTATGGGTTAACCGCAAATAAATTGCACAAACAATTTGTTTAAGGGCAAGAGAAACACACAACGATTGATGGGGCTGGCTTAAGGGTTGAAAGCTCTAAGCCATGGGAAACTTTGGAAAATATCGTAACATTTTTTTATTACCCACAAAATGAGCGTGAATATAAAGGCGAACAAACAAGGAACCATACTGAAAAGATAGAACAAATGCAGGATAAAGACGACCATAAAAGTTAAGGGAATTCGCTTCAGGTATAATGGCCGGGTAAGAAAAAACAATCGGGCGGATCCAAATGAAGGGGAACACATTGTGTGGGTTGCCTTTTCTATTTCTTAGATAACATTCATATCTACACTTTGCCATCGGTGTTGCCCAGTCAGATTGGCGGGGAAAGATTAAAGTAAATTGATGACTAAACGTTGGTAGATATTTCACGGCCGGCACTTGTTGTTCTCATAAGCAACTACTAGTGATGTTTGATTTTGAACTGTTTCAGCGTTTCCACCGGATTTAATTGCAAAACGATGTGGTTTATTGGCAGGTACTGAATAATTTGTGAGTGTTGGACAGCGCTATCCTTTTATTGAAATAAGGCATTTTAATGCTTCCCAGCAAAATAACCTGCTTTTATTCGAGCAAGGTTATCAACATTGTATTCTCACTGCTATTCGTATCTCTGAGTAATTGTGTACTTCTGGTTATACACTCTCGTCTCGAGTCTAGACCCTTTCAGAAATCGTCCACTGCATTTTTTCAGTTACTTTGCACTACAATTCCTATTTCAAAGCGCAACCTACATATACATATATGTATATATTTGTTGGTCCTACATTCGCATATCTCAACCAATTCAAGTTTACCAGCTAGCTGTTGATCAAAGCGGTTGTATTTTCAATGCTGCTAATACGAAACTTCTATGGGGCCAGCAAGCGATGAAAGCCTTTTCATCGACCGCCTTACTGCATCTGGTCTGTATCAATTAAGTGGCGTCATCAATAACCTTGACAGACAACTCGACTTAGTCTTCGTCACTACAGATAACTGCGTCGTTTTAGAAAGTAGACATCTTTTCTGTAAGTTGGATAGTTACCACCCTCCCCTTTCTCCTACGTTGCCGTATGACAATAGTCCTAATCCCGTTTCCTATTCTTACAGTTTTAACTTTCGTATGCAAATTACGCCAACAACCTGAACAACCTGCTCAGTTCAGCCAATTTTAACTTTCTCTAGGATAATCCTAACCCTGCCATTAATAATGCTATCGCATCCTTTTATACCGTCATTTTCAAATGTCTCTCCCAATCTGTGCTTTTTGTTTTTACCCAAAAAGCATCCCACTAACCGGGTATAATAAAGAGCTGCGCTCTCTTCGTATCAGGAATAAGTTCTGGTATACTTCGACGTCGACTTCTTCAACTGCCAGTTTCCCAATTTCTCTATGACAAACAATTCTTCAAGTTCATCAACACTAAAAGGAAATCGTACAACTATCCATCATCTCTGAATTTTCTTGATAAGTCGTCGGGCGATCCCTAAATGATTACAAATCTCTTCCCAAATTTTTGGAGGCAAACGTTCGCCATCCATACCCACGAGCACGACCATTCTTACTTAAATATCCATCCACAAACAACTTTGGTATCAGTGTCTATAACTTTAGAGCAAGTTGAAGAAAAAATAATAAACCTCAAAGAAGATTATTCTGCTGGACCTTACCATCAAAGAAATGTGAAATGCATCTAGGTCAACCTCTACAGCTCCCTTTCAGCTTTCTATCACCCAGGGATTATTTCCCTCAACGTGGGAAAGGTCTTTTATTATTCCCTTACATAAAAAGTATCGAAAATACGTTATTTCCAACTATCGCCCATTTGCTAAGCTGTGCTGCATATTTATGACATAATGCTTTCCCATTGCAAATCTATTTTTTCCCAAAACTTACAAGGATTTCTCACAGGTAGACCAGCAACAACTAACCTAACGGAATTCGTATAAAAGGAATCTGTATGCACTATAATCCGGAAATGAAAGACTCTTTGGTTTCCAAATAAGCTTTTTAACATGGGATCAATCCTACTTAACAGAATGACATTACTATGTTTTATTTAAATCCATGGTTTCTGACCCAATTAAAACATTCTCTGGTGTCCCTCAAGGTAGCCATCTTGGCCCCTTATTATTTATACTAACTATTAACGATGTTGATTATATCATTAAAAATTTACGCATTTGATATGAAAACCTTTAGACATATATAATCTTCATCAGACTGTCTACCACTGCAGTAAGATCTAGACAGACTTTTGTATTTTCCTTGAGCTTAACGTCAATAAGTGTCAGGTCATACACTTATACCCGCAAGCGCCCTCCAACTTCATCTCGTTGGTATCTGATCTTCAATGTGCCTGTTCCCTTTGTGAATGAGTTGCTAGATTTAGGTGCTATCTACTCGTATGACAAGGAGCTCAATTTCCGTTCTCACACCGATAACATGATTAAAAAAAAACCAACTTTGCTCTTGGCTTCATCAAGTGATGGGCTAAGGAGTTTTCCAATCCTTATGTTACCAAATCTCTCTGCATAACCATTGTTAGGCCTCTTTAGCACTCACTTCTTCCGGGTAGAAGCTGTCCAACTCAGGTTTTTACAGTGTTTGGCTGTAACTTATAAACTTATATAACCGAAATGTTGCCGATACTCTCTATATTCATCAGATCTTACAATAGATGGTAATATTAATTGTCCTGCTGTACTTCAACTTATTTCTTGTAATACCAAGCCACGAAATCTTAGGTCTGTGCCACATTTCCGGCTCAATTTTCACAAAACGAGTTTCGGACACCTTGAACCAATGTCTAGAATGCTTCGTTAACGATATTCTGCTTCTTTTCGACTGCCACCTCAGCAAAATGTCGCTCAAAAACATTCTCCTTTCCACCTATACCTCACTTCTCAATTTCCTTTAACCGTACTTACATACGGAGCAAAAGATCAGAACGATAGTCATATATTGTAGCATTGGCATTTCGATATTGTAGGAAGGTTTCTGGCTCTTAAAAGCTTCAACACACTAGAGTTCAAAGAATTGGCCGAATCTAATGAATTGTTTCGCAGTGCAGTTGTTCTTTTTATAAATAGAAAAGATCTGTACTTATAAGCAACACATAACATTAAATTGCTGGACAGTACCGACGAGATCAGCGTTCCAGATCACTGTCTCAAGGTTACATCTTGCCTTGTTCTTGCCCCAATCCATCTTCAATTTTGACTGGTTTTGTAGCAACCCTTCGGTCTTAAGGCGGCCTACCACATCATACCATATAAATTCGTGTACATTTAATTGGGTTAATAAATTTTCATATTTCCTGATCTTTTTTTTTCTCAGGAATCTCCTACCTTTTGCTTAGTACATGTTGCAGGCGATCCTCTTGAACTATTCTTGAATACAAGTTCTAGTTCTACAAGTAACTATACGAAAGCTCTTTCAGCATCGTGGGTTAAGGCTGTCGTGTACAGTAAGTCTTTAAATTTTAGTAGAATGTTGCGGTCATACAACGTGGATTAGAAAGTAAATAGGACTTTTTAAAACAACAAAAAGTTGTAGTCCCGTGCCGACTCAATACAGCGATTTCCACGGTACAAAAGCATGTCGGATGAGTGTTTTAGAACTCTACGTCGATGTGTTTCAGGATGTCGGTACAAGCCTTTTAGATGGCTTCTACTTCCACAAAACGCTTTCGTTTCATCGGCAAATGCATTTTTCCGAAAATATGTCGGAGAGCGGTTGACAGTTAAAATGCTATTTTTAGCCAAAAAAATCGCTCACAAGTATCGGCCGATGAGATGGCGCCTTATCGTACAACAAACGCCAACTTTGGCAGAATACGACGAATACGATGCATCAAACGCTTCAAAACACCAAGATAGAATTGTGCATTAACTGTTTGGCCCAGTGAAACTAACTCTTTGTGGACAATGTCCTTGGAATCGTAAAAGCAAATCAACATAGTCTTCAATTTCGACTTCTCCAAAAGAGATTTTTTGAGTCTTTGGCCTTGCACCCGGCTTGGTTTCTGGATCATATTGAAAACACCACGTTTCATCACCAGTCGCAATGTTATAAAGAAAGCTTCTGTTCTTTTTGGCCTCCTTAATGATGTGCTCTTAAAATAGAAAATCTGGCAGGATATTGAAAAACAACTGGCTTTGAACTCTACTTTATTGTACTGCTAGTTTAACCTCAAATTTGCAGGTTATTCCCGTTGTGAATTTTACATTTTTATATATGTTCGTTTCCTGTCATTTTTAAGATTTTAACGTCATCCATTTCTCTTTCTCCAGATCTATGAAAATGGTGTCCAGATCGTTATCGTTATTATTGAATCGCATCAGATGGTGCCTTGCTCCCCACAAAGCTGTGTGCAGTGTAGTAAAGCTTTATTAATTTAACAAGCTCGAACATTTCCATTGTACGCTTTATTAGCTTCACCAGACGTTAGTTGTTACAGTTTCTCGTGTCGTTTTTGCCTTTATAGATTTATTTAGAACCAAGATTTCTGAAATTTCCCCATATTTCGGAGGCGATCTGCTCCGACCTGCGGCGATCCCTGACTGCATTTTTTTACTGATAAGACTGTGTATTCTCCTCAGAGGCAACTGCAACGGAAAGGTTATAGAACAGAAGTTAAGTGGCACGTTGAAGTATTCATTTATATATAGGGAACTATTGTGCTATTGCGGAATCCTCCTCTTCTATTCTGTGTACTTCTTAGGTACTCCACTTCTCTTCTTTTTTCGGTCATAAGAAGGTGCCACTGACACATTATAGTTTCTACAGATTTATTACTTTAAGTTCGCTTAAAAGATCCACTTAAAAGATCAACTTTGGCAACACTACTCGCCATGCAATGTACGAAACAGTTTCATTTTGCTTGGATTTTGGTCTCAAAGATTTCTCACATTTGTTATCCTGCATAAATAGTATCACTTTGGGATTATCTCTACACCTCCATGCATCACATAACCCAGAACTCATAGTGACGAAACGTACATATATATGTATAGGGATACAACGTATGGATGATTTTTTACGGATAAACTGTCGCATGGAATACCTTACATGACGCAGTACCATCTCCTATCCGTACTTGGTACTCGGATTCTGGAGAACAAAATTCAATGTCGCTAAGGATTTTGATGTTATCCCCCCATTTTGCCTGGCAGATGGGTTCCATTTGTGAGTACTGTACGCGTTGTTGCTGCTGACAATAATCGTGAAGGATAAATGCTTGTGAACTTGTAAGGTGTTCCGTTGAATAATTCTTTTCGCTTCCCTTAACGTTTTTCTTTTCTTCTTTTTAAATGTACACACAACGGTTCTTTTTTGTTTTGTTTTTGCTCGCATAGGAGGAGGAAATGACAAGTTATTGTGTGGAGATTTGTGGGCTGGATTATGCCATTAATTGTTTTGCTATTTTATGTGAAAGTTGTTGGAATTAAGTAGAAAATGGAATAGATTATGAGAAAGTTAACTTCACACCACGCCACTGTGTAAAGATGCTTTTTTTCTATTCTTTCCTCTAAGAAGTTATTCTTTGCTTAGTGGTGTGAAATAATTTGATTCGAAAGTTGATAAAGAAAGCGGTTTGCATTAAGCAATATTTATTTCCTAATCCAGTCTTAATGAGGAGTTCTTTCCAAATAAAATAATTGTTTTGGGAACTTTCGGGTAAGATGCAAGTAGGTGTTGCTACTTATTTGCATCCAATTAAAATTTTAAACACAATTTATTGCCCCGTTTAACCTATATAGGTATTTTCTGCTAATAATTTCAAATATTTCATAAAGTCTCACTGAATTTTCTACAAAAAGGTTTTTTAGATTTTCACATGATTTAGCAGATATGGTCTTGAGAGTCATATAAAGGACACTGTTTATAGAAATAATTCGTGCTTTCCCGCTCCGACTGTCATTTAATTACTACGTTTCCTTCCTTGGTCATACAGGTCTCCTATCGAACTTATGTTATGTGCCCTTAGTATGTTCATTTTACCATCTGATTCTATTTTTCTTTTTAAGAACTTAAGACTCAAGTGGGTTGACTACATTTATGATGCCAAAGCATGTGTTAAGTATTTCGGAAAAATGAGACAGAAAAAGAAAGAAAGATTTTTGGGCTCAGTGGCTATTTCGCTCCATGTGTAGCATCCAACATTTAATGGGGAGACTAAATTATTGGTGTAAATTGACTTTTTTTTGTGATTGCGTCCAGGGATGTGGTAATCTTCGAAAGACACTAATAGCCGAAGTACCTTCATTATTTTTGCCGCAGCCCGTTTCACCGCATCCCATATAATACTTGATGTTAGCATATGGTTTACGATGTTTTCACGAGTTGATATCTCTTCAATTTTCTCCTCTAGTTCTCTGCGCTCTGTTCTGAAGTGTGGGCACTGGAAAAATACGTGCTGTGCATCTTCCCTGGCGGCTCCGCAGTTTAAGCAGAAGGTAGATTCCTTCAGACCAAACCTGTATGGATATGATTGAAAGCAGCCATGTCCAGTTAGTAGCTGACTTAAGTAAAAATCTACTTCTTCGTAATTAAGTTCTACTCATTTACGAATATCGAGTATAAGTCGGTAGGTCCATCTCCCCTTTGTAGACTAGTTCCATCTCTCTTGCCACGCACTTGTGCTGCGCTGCTTTTCTCCCAGCTTGATATCTTTGACTGAAACTCCGGGTTCCCGAATTTCGGCATCGTAGGTCCTTTGTAGCTCAGTAGCCAGTATATTTGCTGGTAGCATTCCCGCAATGGCATATCTGATACTGTCGGCTATGCACAGCAAACTCTCAGAGCACATAGTCTTTTGACAGAGTTAATCTTGCGTATGACTTAATTTTCAATGATTTCGTCCATGTTGGTGCCGCCTACATTGTGATTGACTGGACCACCCTTGACAGAACTAGTCTCATTTGTTGTCTGGGTCCTCCTATGTTTGTCATTATTCTGGATAAGGCAACGCTTACCTTTGCGACACTTTGTCGCACGTTCTTTCAATATCGGATAGCTGGTTTTGAGATTATATCGTGATCGCCCACAAACAATGGTGATTGTTTTTCTTTCCTTGTGACTGGTTACCAGAACTGCTTCCGTTTTATGTTCTGCCAGCTCTAACTCAACTGCTGCCATCCACCGTCTAACTTTTCGAATACATTCATTGCTAATGTCTTCCATTTCTTCCAAGTGTTTCGCCGCCCCAACGATTGCAATATTATCTGTAAAGCCTATGATTTTAGCCTCAATCGGGATTCCAAATCTTAGAACCTTGTGGTACCTAAAGTTCCATAAGAAAGGTCCTAGTACCGATCCTTGTGGAACTCCGCCAGTTATGTGGTACTCCCTCACTCCATCGTCTGTATCGTAGAGCAGGAACCTATTGTTGAAGTAACTTAGCATAATTTTTATTAAAAACCACGGCACCATCATTAACCTAAGAGAGTGTACTATAAGCCCCAAGTTTGCAGAATTGAACGCACTTTTGACGTCCAATGTTAATACGGCGCCTTATTTTTTGGTACCTCCTCTCCATTTTCTGTTCTGAATGGCTTCTTCTAGGGTCGTAGTTACCTTCCAAATAGCATCTACTGTAGCGCGAGCCTTTCTAAATCCATACTGCTACTTTGGAAGTCCTCCGGCTTCATCAATTGAAACCTCCAGTCGGTTGCATATTATTGGCTCCAGTTTTTTACCATCGTGTCTAGTAATCATATGGGACGGTATGACGAGGGCTCATCTGGTGGTTTATTCCCTTTGGGCAACAGCACAACACGTTGCTTTTTCCATTGGTCTGGAAAAACTCCTTCTGTTAAACACTTGCTATACATTTCCACGAATGCTTTTGTGTTTATTTTGACGGCTAGCTTAAGGACCTTATTTGGTATGCCATCTAATCCAGGTGATTCATTATTGCTAAATCGTTTGCCTACATCCAGAAGTTTTGCTTGCGTAACTGGTGGAATCTCACCTACTTCCTGCGGTGGTTCTATATGCTCTGTTGCTAATCCCGACACTATTTTTTGCATCAGCAAAGGGCATGAGGGTGGGGGTACTCTAGAGCCCTTTAGTTTTTCCATGACCGTCCTTTAGGCGGCACCCCAGGGATTAATATCTGTTTTCTCGCAGAATTCTTTAAAGCTGTTGTTTTTGCTTCCCCGAATGGCTAATTTAAGGTCCCTACGCCTATCTTTGTATTGCACCTGTAAATCCTGGTGAGAGGGCTGAATTCTGGATCGCTGGCATACCTCTTTAAGGGGTTATATACGTTTCTCCGCTCAAAAACGGAGCGGTTTTCAAGATTTTTTTTCGCTACGATATTAAATTAATATAAAAAAAGTAAAATATACATTGTGTAAAGTATTCCTTGACGAATACAAAACTTTATTGACAATTGAAGAAAAACAGTTATTAAGTATACATTTCGCCCATCTCCGGAAACCTCTTTTCAAAAACGTGCTGGGCGGTACCAGGAATATCTCTGGTAGGTTTCATTTGAAACAAAAAAAAACTGTTAAAGTAGATGAATAAAACTAGTCTCTATCATAGCCGTTTTCAAAAATTTAAATTTTTAACAAAATGACAGCTTTTTGAACGTACGAGGCTTTTTTTGACTAAAAAACGAGTCACATTTTTATTTATAACAAATCTAAAAATTAAGATATCAAAAAAATCCTACGTAGGAGACTAGATAATGGTATTAAGAATATCCATGCAAAATGGCATGCAAATCGGTCGAGTGGTTCAAGAGATATTTCTGGTACCGACTCGGAAAACACTGTTTCGAGAAAAACGCAAATGAAATGCAACATATGCAGTGTGTCTTGCCTGCGTGGCTTCGAAAGCAAAACTGAAAATGTGCTCGAGTAGTGCCTTCTGGAATATTCTGAATTCTAATATTCTTATACAAGGTTTAAATCTATTGCTAAGCAGGTATAAATATTTGCGAGGGCACTGATCCGTCATTAGAGAAGGTATGAAGGCAGAGTAGGCACGCAGCTGCTCATGTCCCTAATGAGCGCTCCGCCCGGTTCGACGTCTAACGGTCATAACTTTCTTAATTATTGGAATTTTTGAAAAATTCTTGCGGCATTTGAATTGCAAAAGAATATAGAATTTTTTCATGCAAAACAAAATCGATTTTTTTGAGCGGAGAAACGTATGTAACCCCTTAAGCTCTATGGCACTTGCTGCGTAACTCTGCTATCTCTTGGTTCCACCAGTATACTGGTGACCGGTGGTTTGTTGACGTTTTCCGTACCATAGATGCGTCGGAAGCCCTAGATACTATTTTACTCGTAGTAACCTCCGCAGCCATCGTGTTTGCTGCTCTTGGGTTTATTGTAGATTCGCCAAAAATCAGGAAAAAGGTGTTTTCGTTCAGTGTGCTTGTCTTCCACCCCATTCGTTGTGCTTTCTTTAGAAGGCGCTTCTGGGTTGCTCTCCTTGCTTGCACTTCAAATAGGATGACCTGGTGGTAACTGTGGGTGTAGCCCTTACTGACTTTCCATCTTGATCCTCTCACTAGGGAACTTGTTACAAAAGTTACATCAACTCTGAAGCCTACGCCGTTTCTGGTGTAAATTGTGTAAATTGACTTGGCGTTGTATTGAGGCAACCATTCATCTCACAAGACTTTAGTTGCCTGAAATAAGTCTTTCGGTCACGACTGGTATTGAACCCCGAACCGTCCGATTGGGAAGCCAATACACTACCACTTGAGCCACGGCCACACTTTACTTTACACCTTTACAATGTGTAGATCATTTCTGCGGCAATCCCTTTCTATGGCCTCGATCGATGTCTGTTAATTTTTTTTTGTTTTTCTCAGAAACGCTCTGATGGCTTGCGAACAATATCAGCACTGAATTTCTGGCAGCGTAAGACTTGTCGAAAGACTTTGGAAGACCTGGCCAAGATGATTTTAAGTTCTTGTGACTCCTCAGAGTACATAATTTTTCGATATTTCGAAGTAGTGATTCAACATTCTGACTTGATTGGATCAATTTAAGAAATCTACTTGACAATTATAAGGCGGTTAAGGTTAATGAGTTGAAAACTTGGAGCCTTTTCAGACCCCTGACCACGATAAAAGGTCGCCGAAAAACAAAATTAAAATGCAACTCTTATTGTGAACTACTTATCATAGTTTGATGAGCCATACATAAACGAAGATCTGCTGTTCGGTTCGATCCTAGAAACAAATTCGAATCTTAATAAAATTTCAACCGTTTAGACCATCAAAAATGAAGTGACTCATTGTAACCTTTCTGATCTTAGAGACTAGAAGTTAGGCACATTGAAATTGCACTTCCTCATCTCCAGCTCCGGAAGCTATTGTGGACGATTTGAACATTGAAAATTGTCCCTTCTTCCCAGTCGATGCAGTCCTAGAAATTATAGTAGACGATTAAGGATTAGATCCGTGCTTTTGGAAGTATAGAAATAGTTCTCCTTTTATACTTGTCCATTGAGTTTTCAATGTTATATTGGTCGTTTATGCTGGTCTTGAAAGGTTAGATTTAAAATGTTAGCCTTGCTTCTACACGCCGCAACAGTATATAACTTTGAAAATGTAATTTGTTAATTATGATTTCTGTGTGATGGAGTTTTGGAAGAAGAGGAAGCCTTTTCGAAGTGCAGTGAGTAGATATTTGTCTTGATCAGCTCAATTCTTGTCTGTAAAGGATTTAATTTCAGTCCCCTATCTGAGCAAGGTTCCTGTCCACATCACACCAATACTTCCAATAGCAATAGTACGAGTAATTTGAATCCACTTCGCATTTATGATTAAGTCGTCGATGGCTCTAAGACGTGGTTGCTGTCGTAACTAAGAACTAACCATCGTTTGGCTCGTAATACCGACGTACTTCGATAGACGTTCGTGAAGTTGCAGAGAAGGGGTTTGTTGCACTTAAGTACGTATCAACTGATACCAAGGTAGCCGATATTTTAACGAAGAACCTCAAGAAGATAAAACATAACGAATTTATTCTTCAATTCTAAAACCTTTTTTTGACAAAGCAAGAACTAATCTTATAGGCGATACCTTTGGCAACATCCTTTCGCAACTAGCCTTGCTTTATATCTTACTGGAACCCCTTTCTTTATCATGCTTTATGTTGAAAACCCGTTTACATCTTATGGGGTGACGACCTTTAGGGATATTGACTCATTCCCACGTCTGATTCTCAACCAACGATCGATACTCTTACAGCATAGCTGCTTTCCAATTGTCTGCATCTGGCCCTTCTAAAGCCTATTTTACCGTCATAGGATTAGATAGCAAATGCTCATGCTTTTCATTAAATTATTTATATTTTTCGTATGCGGACTTACTTGAACGCAACTGCATTCCAGATCCATGACTTGACTTCTGAGCAGGATCACCATCCTTCACAGCATTAATAGCAGTACAATCTCTCGCAGCAGTATCAATATCAGTCTCGCCAGCAGCAGCTGCACTTGCTCCTGACTTATCAGAAACATCAGTGTCTGTTCTGTTATATCGGACACAGCATCATCAAAGTCATCTTCTTCGGATTGGTCCATAACAGCAACATTTTCCGGAAAATCTAGTTCAGCATCATGATCCACATCATTCTTATAATGCACTTGCATTTTAGTTCCAGGCATAATTAATTCTTCTTTAGTATCTAGACAATGATAACATGCTTAGTATCGTCTGAATTTTCAGAACGTAAAAACCTGACATCTCGTCCTATTACTGGCGTTCTTTTAATCTGATCATATGCTTTAGACTCTAGTGCGTGACCCACAATAAAACATTCAATACCCTTGGCGGAAAATTTGGTTTTCCGTGGTAGCTTATTTAGGATGATTCCCTTGGTGCCGAAATCTTCCAGGTGTGATACATTCGGTTTTGTGCCAGTTCACTTTTCATATGGATTCCTCAGATACGATGCCGTTTGTATTGCTTCCGCCCACAACGATTAGGTAAAGTCGAATCGAGTTGCGTACACCTACTCATCTCGGCTAACGTACGGTTTATACGTTCCGCGATACCGTTTTGTTGTGGGGTGTAAGGTATGGTAAGCTGTCTGCGGATTCTCTCTCGATTTAAGTAGTCATCGCATTCCCGGTTAAGATATTCTCGGCCGTTGTCTGTATGTAGCACTTTAATTTTTTTTTACCCGTCTCACGTTCTACACTCGCTATAAACTGTCTAAAAATCTCAAATGCTCGGCTTTTATTTTTCATAAAATAAACAAAAATCTTACGAGTGAAATCATGAACGAACGTAATGAAATATTTTGGACCACCAAGCGATGAAACGTTCATTGACCCGCACACATCACTATGTATAATGTGCAACACACTTCGACTGGATTTGTCCAAATTTTTTGTAAACGGTAAAGCGCATATTTTGCCTTTGAAGCAAATGTCACACTCGAAATTGTTCTCTATATTGACTTTCATGCCCGCGCCATGTTTTCATTTGACAACAGTTCGATACCTTTTATATTTAAATGGCCATATCGTCTATGACAGCCGCCTATACTTTCATTATTTACTGCCATAGCACACTGTTCCGTTTTAGAATAGTTAGTATATATATGTAAACAAACCGCCAATTTTCTCCTCTCGCATGATCATCGTTCCCGTTACTGTGTGAACTTTCGCAAAATTTCTGTTGAATTCTACTCCGCATTTGCTCTCTGCTCCGCTCATGGACAACAAATTTTACTTTAACTGTGGAACATACAGTACAGTATGAAGAGTAATCTTACTTCTATGCGTTTCAAATCACCGTGCAATTTCTTACGCATGTGCCCACTTTTCCAGTAATCCTGGAAGTGATCGTAACGTAAGAGCGTAACCATACTTTTATGTTGATTGCACTGAGTCCAGAGATAAACCTAGATGTCAAACTTTCCAGATAGTGGAAAATCAAAACCGGTTTTCTACTGATCACCCCTATTTGTGTGGCTCTGTCTGTGAATAGGTGTGAATTGTGATCAATGGCAATTTTCCTCCCATTTTATACAAACCACGCCCATTTTAATCAGAAAAACGTCATCTACATTACACACACTCGTGCAAATGACTCTCATTCTAGCAAATTTTGACAAAGTTATAGAGATGCAAAAGTGTTGGAATTCACTTACAGTGTGTCCGTGCGAAAGTTAAGGGTTTGTAAACGTATTAGTAGAGTTTCACATCTAGGTGAGTTTATCTATAACTAAGTCTCAGCACGTACTGATTATCTGCTTGAATGGCATCGGATAATGTATTGTGGAAAAGATAAGAAGCCGGTATTGACAGATGCGAAATCAGGGTGTAGAGAGAATGCATGGGCGTGAAACTCGTGCCCATTGTATATTTTTTCAGTGGAGTTGGCAATGACGATTATATGGAAAGCACTCTCTTCACAATTATTTAGTTGAAAAGAAGATGTATGATGCAAATGGGTTAAATATGAAAGGAAGTGGAGAAAGTTCGGCCGTTTCGTAAATATAATTTTCTAGTGAGCAGATGAGTAGCATGCGCTTCCAGGCTCTCCTTGCGCAGCTTTCCAATTGCACGGTGATTTGAAATGGGCTATAATTCAATACGTTCTTTGTGGATATACATGTATTTAAATAGTGACTTATCGCAATACATATGACTGGTAGTCCCACTGTCAAGAATCCATGTAGTGCTGTTAAGTCCAGCGTATCCAGCGATAACATATTTGGCATGGCACAGCTGATATCGTCCGTACCAACTGAAGCCCCATTTAGAATACTGCGAAATGCAATATGAAAAAGAGGGCGTATGAACTGTCAAAAATATTTCCGTAACGAGTCTCGCAGCAAGCATCGCAGTCTATATCGAAAATCTGGGAAAACTCTCGCATCTCGCAATGCGTGACAGCTAAATTTTTTTTGTTTTCATTTTGAGCTTGTCATTTGCGAGTGGTGTTTTGACGTATCATTGTAAACAGACGTCCGATGTCCGAATGCGGGAGCCCTTGTATCGCATCTCGCAGTATTGTAAATAGGACTTTAGGGTGTTTCTTTTTATTTTCCTTCTATTAAACTGAAGTTGAGAGCGCACTGATGGGACGGCCATTTTCTACCTGAAGTATAATCATTGTGTGTATCCAGTTTTCCAAAAAAATTATTACACCCCTGTTGGGAGAGGAAATGTAGATCCGTATATGCCAAATTTACTTCGACAAAATTATATTCTTATAAAATATAAAAAAAAAGTTCTGTAGATCTGTTGGTACTGTATGGGATTTGCGTATGATGACGATTGGATAAATGAAGCAAAAGGTCTCGCATGAATTGATTGTTTGATTACGGTCGGACTAGTGTATACAAATTCAACAAATATAGTATACCTATGCCCTGAATTTGTGCCAATCCTACCCTAGATAACAGGCAGCATTACATATGAAGTGCGTTGAAATTTATCGACCCCATAATGAGCCATGTAAAGTTGGGTTAGGCATTGTAAACTTCAGGCAAAAGCATTTACTCTTTCGAACCATTTTTGTTCTCTAAAATCCTCTCTCTGCGCAATTGACCGTTGGCAAACTGAGTTGGTACGGACTATATTCGGCTTGCTTGCAGATCCCCCTGCTCCTGAACGACACAAAGCTGCATAGTGTCTCCTCTCTTTTGGCACTTGTAACACTTGATATGAAGTTTCTTGTGTGGTTTTTGTTGTTTGTTGGCAAAGTAAGCTGTTTCAAGTTGGTCATTCTTTTTAGAGTCAACTTCTCGTCTCAACAATTTCGTTTTTAGTACAGTTGAACCAGGTAGGTTATCTCCTAATTCCACGGCTATGATAAAATTATCATAACTCTTCGGCAAACTTGAAAGCGTTATGATTGCAGGTAACTCACCTTCCAGTTTAATGTCGAGCTCCGCTAATTTTTCGAACCACATGTCCGACTTTTAAACACGAGGGTTGAACATAGATGAACTAACCTAGATGGCAAACTTTCCAGATATTGGAAAATCAAAACCGGTTTTCTACTGATCGCCCCTAACCGTGTGACTCTGTCTGTGAAGACGTGTGAATTGTGATCAATGGCAATTTCCCTCCTTTTTTATACAAACCACGCCCATTTTAACCAAAAAACGTCATCCACATTACACACACTCGTGCAAATCGCTCTCATTCTAGCAATTTTACTTGAAATTGCTCTCATTCTAGCAAATTTTGACAAAGTTATAGAGATGCAAAAGTGTTGGAATTCACTTACAGTGTGTCTGTGCGAAAGTTAAGGGTTTGCAAAAGTATTAGTAGAGTTTGACATCTAGTTTAGTTTATCTATGGGGTTGAACAAGCAAAGTGATATTCAGTTATTACTATTTGTTTTGTAGCATATAAACTTGTGTAAGTGTAAGTGTATGATCGTATGATCGGATAATCTTATACAACTCTTAGCAACTCAGCATTTCAATTCCTTATGGGAAAATACATACCGACTTATGTATGTCTATAGACTTTATAATCCTCAACTCATACCAGGAAATGAGGAAAGTTGTAAATTAAAAAAACTGGTCCGAGTTAGAACTCGTACAGGTCCGTACTTAGGGCGTTATGGGTACAATTTGTAAGTTTACAACGGTTCGTCTGTTATTTTTTCCAGTTCTATACAAATTTTGACCACATTTAGACTATTCACCGCATGGTTTTGGTTAGATATTCACTTAAATATTCTCTAGAAATTGCTCTATTCCACGCTCAAATTACCTCTATCAAATTCAATTCACCATGACATAATGTTGGGGAATATTTCCAAATATCGTTTCGATTAAAAAGCCACTTAATCATTTCCATCACGCCCTACAGTAATACGTTATTCAGCGACCGAACTATAAATAATAAGTGGGGAAGTGTTTAAAAATACATTTTATGCCTTTTACATCGACGATTGATCTTGTTGATAGTGAAATGAAATATGGGAACTGAAACATATTTGCCCTTCCAGATTTTGTTTATTAATAGCTATCAAGGGACACAGATCAACAATTTTAATATAATTTATGGATACTTAAAAGATATGATATATTTCCACAAAACATCTCGGCAAAACCAGCTCACGAAGAAATATAAACGGGAAAACTCTCGAAATATATGTGAGTTTTTTTTTCTAATTTAAGTTTTCTGTTTTACTAGGTATCGCGGGAGGTTCACTTTGCTTTGCCACAGCCTTTACAATCGTATATATCTTGCGTTGCCCATCGTAGTAACTCTCGAAAAAATCAATTCATATCGAAACGCTTTGAAACTACAATCAAAATTTAATCAAAAGCATGGCAACCAAAACGATAGTACAAAATAACAAAACATCTGCCGAGTCAATTCAACAATTATCATCAATATCGCTGATGCTGGAATACGATATTGACAACACTCTAAACACGATCAAGGAGCACGGCCATTTGATGAAGGAAATCAACAGTATGAGGAGTTGTCTGCCGAAGCACGAGATCAATAATAATAATAGCGATAAATTGAGGTCCGGTCCAGCGTCTCCAGCACTACCAACAAACGCTCGCAAACGTTGGAAGATTCTGGCAAAAGTTCTACGTAAGGACTCGGAAGAGACGATTTCCTCAGAAGATGAAGAACGCACAGCATCTGTCCGTCGTTTTAAGAGTTTCGATCTACTCAAGCAAGACAGTTTCGATGATCACATAGCTTTAAATTGCCTCGGCAAACCGGACAATTGGTACAAATACAAAGTCCTTATTGATACCATGGAGTATTCAGTGAATATCCATCATATCGATCGTCATTTGACAGCCAACGATCTAATGGGCTTCAATAATACCGGAAACATTTGCGTATGGCCATCAGAGGAGGCCTTAACTGTATACGCTCTATCCGACTTAGATAAATATCGAGGGAAATGGATTTTGGAATTGGGTGGCGGTATGACTTGTCTAACCGGTTTAATGCTTTCCAAATACTCAAGACCATTTGCAGTTCATCTAACCGATGGTAATGAAGTTTCCGTTAATAATGTGAAAAAGACAGTTTGCCTCAATGAACTGTCCAGTTACACCAAGTGTTCTGTGTTAAAATGGGAGGAGGCAACGGCTCGTGCTATAAATGAATTTGAAAAGTTCGACTGTATCCTTTCAGCTGATTGTTTATTCTTCGATGAAGCACGTTCAGCTCTAGTCGATACTATATGGTATTATCTATCACCGCATGGGGAGGCTCTAGTAATGGCTCCACAACGTGGCAAAACTCTCACAATCTTTGTTGAGGAATGCCTTCAACGTGGTTTCAATTGTGACGTCGTCCATCGGTACAATGAAATCATATGGCAAAGGCATCTAGAACTGCAAGGCACCGAACTCTACGACGAGAATATCCACTATCCCGTCCTGATAAAGCTGACTAAACCCATCGTCCATGATTAATATTCAATTCGAGGATTAGAATCGAAAAACAAAAAAACATTCGTTATTCCAGTGTATCACTCAACCTAGTTCATAGTAGACAACCAAATATAAAGAGAAGGAGGAGAGCATAAACCAAAACAAATTAAACCAAAACCCAAAGGAAAGCAAACCAGAGAGATTGAATGTGTTAGAATACGAGTACGAGAGTTTATTTGTTAGTTTTGTAAGATTGTGCGTGCTTAGAACCAAAAGACCAAAGATGTAGACAAATTTATTAGAATCAACCGATAGATATACAATACTACTATACTATATCACAACCACAAGCAAACTATTCCCTTGTTTTAATCGTTCCGAATGTGTATTATTGTTAATTTTCTTTATAATGACAATTATAGTATTATTTATTGTATTATTAATTTTATTTTGTTTTTAATTTTTCTTTTATTTTTTATTGGTTTTCCTTCTTAGTAGAAAGTAATTATTACAGTTATTTTCCAAATAGGAAAAATATACGTATACGTGCAAATGTACGAGTATACGGATAGACGGGCGTTATTAAATGAAATAAAATAAATCAAAAATACAATACATATATTTCTGATAATAGTGAAAATGGTGTTTTATTAAAAAATTATATTAATTTTCTCCATAAAAAATTATTCTATACATTGTAGTTGAAATAAGAAAATGGGACCAACAAAAGAGCTGGTTAAATTGAAAGGTAAAATTAAAGATTGCCCAACATAATACAGGGTGTCCGGTGGTAAATTTATGTTTTTGAAGGTGAAAAAAAAACATTAAGACCTTTTGTTTTATTTCCTAATTTATTATAAAGTGGAAATATGCGGATTTTATTTTTTGAAAACAACATCATCCAAATTTAATCGCACACACTGTTGAAAACGGTCCATAGTACTTCGTGCCACACGCTGCAGTAAGCTAGGCTGAATATCGATAATTTCGCGGCGGATATTTTCCTTCAGCCTCTCCATTGATCTCGGATTGTTATTGTAAGTTTTACTTTTAAGTTTAAGTCTGGCCACGGAACGTCTCCAAATCGGTGGATCAAACTCATGGTGGTTCTAGCAGGGTGGGAATTTGTTCACGATAAAATAATAAAAAATCAACAAAATGCGCTCCAACAACTTTTCTTTTATCTTCTTTTTCAAACTACTGCTCCTGTTGATGTCACTGGCAGACAGAACAAGGAATAAGGAAGTGTTTGGTTTTTGTTCGTTCTCCATTTTCCTTACTCGCTCCTAGGGGCGCTAGTGCTGGTCCGCCACATCTACCCCACATCCAGTGACCTGTCAGTGACAGCTGACTGGTTACAAATTTCCAAATGTAAATGTTTTCGTTTTTCGGCTGGTGTGCTGTATGTTTTTAATGAAGATTTTACGATCTGTTGGCCCGATGATGGTATAAAATCGGTTGATCCTGTTGTGACTGTATGTGGACTTCCTTGCTGGTTTGCTGGATTGTCATTGAAACAAATTTCGCTCGGCATAACTTCGATAAAAGCGGGTTTGAGTCTGGCAATTGATATTTCGTTCCTTTGAAGTTAATTTTAAAATGTGTGTTCTTCCCTCATACGGCTGGTCCAATTGTCTCTTAACGCTGTCGACTCTTGCGAACACATGAGAGCTTGAAAAGAGTGACTTGTGTGTAAAAACTCGAGCTTTGTAGTGATGAGCTGTAGGCTGCGATCGAATTTAACGGATAGATTGTCTGAGGTGTTCGAGGAAATATCTTGGATCTTGGGATGGTTCGTCACCGGAGTCCGAGCATGATAGTGGGTAACACTTTTGTCCAGTCTGATGTTTCATAGCATTTGATAGATGTTTTGAGCGTACCGTGCCAACGCTCAATTGAACCATTTGATTGTGGGTGGTATGCATGTCGTTCGACATGTTCGGCTTCCTATCATCGCTGCTAATGCGTCGAATAGTTGTGAGTTGAACTGTGTCAGTCGTTATGATGGCTGGAGCTCCAAACCGTGCGACCCATGTTGAGAAAAAGGCGTCGATGACTATTTCGGCTGTGATGTTTTTTATCGTTAGGCAGTATCGAAATCCCTGCGATTCAACCATTGGGCCTACTATATCAAGGTGTACGTGGTAAAATCTTTTGTCTGGTACTCTGATGTGCTCTGGTGCCCTTCGAATATGCCTGTGGATCTTAGAACGTTGACAAGGAGATATGTCTTGGCCCAACTGGTGATATCCTTGCTCATGCAACAGTGCCGTCGACGCGTAATTTTTTAAACCGCAGGATCTTGAATAGGTGATTGTAATTCCGAGTCTCTCTCTTGTTCCATGGCGATGTTCTCGGTGGTGATAATGAGTGGCTTCGTGACTTCGTTGTCCGGTCCGGGTGTGTAATGAAATTTCTTGAAAATCTAGTTGTCGTTATTGCTCTGGTGATGCTTTAGTTGAAGGTTGCTGGCAAGCGTACGTCTGTGAAGAGTTCTGTTTCCCGGCCTTCGATCATATGCCGGAAAAATCGTATACCCATGTAGGCTGCTAAGAGTTCACGGTCATATGTGCAATAGCGTCTTTGCGTATCGGAGAGTTTCTTGGAGAAAAAACCGAGCGGCTGTGGAACATTGTGGACTTTTTGTTCTAATGTTGCTCCTATAGCTGTATCTGAAGCATCTGTGACAAGCCACAATTTAGAACGTTCCATGGGGTGCGCCAATAATGTTGCATGTGCAAGCTGGTTTTTGCACTGTTCAAAAGCATGTTGCGCTCTAGGTTAAAATTCTTTCTTGAACCTAATACCATTGCATGTAATGGCGCCTGTGCTTCTGCCGCGTTAGAAATGAAAGGTCGGTAAAAGTTTATGGCTTCAAGAAACTTGCTCTTGTTCCATCGGCCCTTACCAGATAGCCTAAGTATTCGACTTCTGATTTCCCAAGCTGGCATTTTTGAATCTTAAGCCCGTGTTGTTGCAAACGTTTGAAAACTTGCCTTAGATGCTCTTTGTGTTCTTCAGGTGCTTTTGAAGCTATCAAAATATCATCGATATAACAAAATACGAAATCCAATCCTCGAAGAACTGTATCGATGAAGCGTTGGAAAGTTTGAGCGGCGTTGGCCAAACCAAATGGCATTACATGAAACTCAAACAATCTGAAGGAAGTTATTATTGGCGTTTTTGAGCGATCTTCGGGTGACATCGGAATCTGGAAATATGCTCGTTCGAGATCAAGGGTGGAACATATTTGACAGCCGTACGGACGATGTGCGTAGTCTCGTATGTGTGGAACAGGGTATTTGTCAGGAACTGTCATAGCGTTTAGTCGCCTGTAGTCCCCGCAGACACGCCAGGTTACATCCTTCTTTCGTCTCATAAGTATTGCACTGGAAAATTGACTATCCGAGGGTTTTATGATGTCGTCTGCGATCCATGTTTCGATTTCTTGTTTGGTTGTTTGTCGTGCCGTCGATCAAGCGTCGATTCCTGAGATCTGGTAGAAGATGAAATTCATGTAGGAAATCGCTTCCGATGATGGGTTGCGTAACGTTTGGTACTATGAAGTTCCAAGCGAAAGGTCATCGCAAACCCAAATCGAGGATTAATCGTGTTTCGCCGTATGTATCAATTCTAGTTTTATTTTTTGGACTAAAATGGACAAAAGAGAGGAAATGAATTGCTCTCTCATTTCGCTCTCTTCTGCGAAAAACTACGAAAAATATGAGCACGCAAACGGATTTTGGACTGTCTTTCGTAGACAGTACACGAACAGACCTAATGTGTGCAAAGACAATTTTTGGCAAACCCCTTTTGTCAATATCTATAGCACAAACCTTAACTCGAAATCTAAGACCTTGGTTGCACTGAAAAATTATTGACACTTCATGTGTCCATATCCTCTCACAACCTTTATTTAACATGTGTCATCAAGAATTCAGCAACCCCAGTGATCAATACTTTAAAGGAAAAACAAAGTGCTTATCTGCTCTGCCGTCAAAAGCTCATATCTTAAATGTCAAAAGTGTGAACTTGAAATGTTTATGAGGTGCTCAAAGGTCTGACGTCGCAGCGCTAATACTTCCCGCATGTTGTTGTTGATAACAACAAATCAAAATAAAGTATCTAACAACACCAAACAAAAGTTTATTCGGATCCAAATGGCTTTCACACTCTCCGGATCCGACAAAGTGTGAAATGAATTTCTTCCCAACTTTGTCTGATTGATAAAAATCACACCATCATTCGGGAGAATATGAATGCTATGACATTCAGACAGAACAAACAACAAATCAAACAGAATATACGAGGCGAGGAAAATCAATGCTAATTGTAATTTATATTAACAAGAAAAAAAAAATAAATAAAATAAACAAAACTGATGGTGACTTGGGCTGTATTCCTATGACACATTTGTCTTTCAACCCTCAGCCATGTATTGTATATCTTTCGAAAGAAATATGAGCGACATTTATTAATGAAATTCTGTTTACACTAAACATCATTCAGATTCATCTCAACCCCCACAGATACTCCAACATCCCACATATCCATAGTATTCGTATGCTCGTACGTTCCAAAAATTGAACTTCTTTTGCCTATCATCTGACGTCTGCCACTAGCTGGCGGCTAACTAACATACTACCTACATATATGTCCTTGTGCATTCACAGAACAGAGAGTAGGTCATAACGAACAGAACGAGCACCGGGGCAGTATAATTAATCTGATTGTAGCCATATAAACCTACGGCAATATATCCCAACGGCTATACAGATGACGTACAATAGATACATCTGTAATATGTCAGACGATTATGCTTTCGTATGATTTGAGATCAGCAGGCGAACGGCGAATGGCAAAAGTCGACGCGGACGACACAACATGAGTCATAATCCATAAAGCGAACGCTTTTCCTTCAAATGATTATTATTTCACTAATTGGTAATTAATGAGACCGTTAACGAAACCTCTCAGTTACTACAAGTACGAGTATGTGGGCCAGACTTTTATTACTTATATTGTTCGACTCTTGGATACATCTAATTCAAATGTAAAAATAAATATTCCATAATTATGAATGGAACGAGATTTCCGATCCAGACACCATTCATATATATGTATGTACGTCTTCGTATTGAGCATTGATGTTCTATTAATTTATCTAGCCATTTCGGAACTATAACTGCGTCAAAGTGATAGGACTTTATTTGTGTCGGCTACTAATGGTGGCGACAAACTGACTTGACTGAGCTTCATTTATAGATTAATGGGCCAGCAATTCTTTGGAGTTGGCTTGTGTGTTCTCGAAGTATGTTTCATCACTTTATCATTACTTGTACAATAGTATGGTTTACTTGAACAATGT
This sequence comes from Volucella bombylans, assembly GCA_949129095.1. NCBI lineage: Eukaryota > Metazoa > Arthropoda > Insecta > Diptera > Syrphidae > Volucella > Volucella bombylans. Next base: position 158,373,947 of record OX422144.1, read on the forward strand.
GGGTAAGAAGAATTTGTGTACTAATATGGTTTTCCACCCATTAAAATGCTTTATACAAGTATCATCCAAGCTTCAACATTCCAGACAACCACGAAGATCAGTCGTATGATCATTGCTAACTTCTTGATTTCGGACTTTACGTACTAGTCACACGCGGTCTTCTGCTTTCTAAGAATGCTAATGTTAGATCAAACACCGCGATCTAACGAATGAAAATGCTTTGGTACGAATAATCAAAACTTCCTGTTGATGGAATTTGTAAAAGAAAAAGGACTGATTGCGTAAGATTGTTTCTTTTTCTGCAAATGTGGCCGTTTTTCCGTACTTTCTGCCTTCAGCTTGGCAAGTAGTAATACGTAGTATGCTCCTGTAATGGTTTTTACTTTTTGAAGATAATCGATTAAGATAACTCCTTTACTATCCCAAAAACCAATCGCCATCACTTTCCCAGTCGAAAAAAGAGTTTTTGCTTTCCTTGGAGCTGGCTCGCCCTTTGCAGTCCACTGTTTTGACTGAATTTTTATTTCGGGTGTACAATGGTGTATCCAAGTTTCATCTACAGTAATTAATCGGCGCCAAAACTCGGATTTATTGCGCCTTAACTGCGCCAACAGAGCGTTGGAAATGCTCATTCGAACACGTTTTTGGTCTAACGTAAGCAAACGCGGCACCCAACGTGCGGACAGCTTTCTCATGCCTAAAACTTGATTTAATACGTATCAAACACGTTCTTTGGACATTTTCATAACCTCTACTATCTCTCTCACTTTAATTTGGCGGTCTCCTAACACCATTTGTTGAACTTTAACAATGTTATTGTCAGTGGTTGCAGTTTTTGGTCGTCCCGAACATTCATCATCTCCCAAGCTCTTACGGCCACGTTTATTTTCAGCTGCCCAAAATTTCACTGTGGTAAATGATGGGGCAGAGTCCCCATACACAGAGTCCAACTCATTTTTGATTTGCGTAATAACAGCTCGATACTCAATTTTTTCCATTTTCACAAAAAACACTCACATCGACTCACTCAAACGACTGTCAACTAAAAACTGCGCGCCGAAAATGACTGATAAGTAACTGTCAAAAGATACACAACTAGCATTCACTAGCTTTTATTGACGAGTGCCGCTATCTTTACGTTGCGGACGGAAACATTTCAGACAACCCTCGTATTGAGGTTCAGAGGATCCACTGGAAGGTTGGAACGTAACAGTTTAAGCAATTTGATTCCATTTAGTTTGGCTCCTTAAAGGACGGTCTATATCTTTCTTCTTTTTTTTGTTGAAAGATTAAACGATTCTGATTCGCGAATTGCAGTGATACTGTGACAAAAGACCTTTTGAACCACAAAATCAGTATTAAAGCCAAGCGATGATGAAATTGAGAATCTCTTTTTTGAAAATTTCCCCAGGGATTAAAATTTTTGTGAAGAAATGTCGTCTCTTGCACTTAGAGCCATGCATTCACATAAAATGTGTTCCGCAGTTTCGTCATCTTCCATGCTAAGACGAACATTCAGTTTCTTGAATAAGACCTATTTTGTGTTGGTAATGTCGAAGGTAGCAGTGTTCGGGTAGAAATCCAACCAATGTTCTATTATCATCCCTTCTGAGTTGTAGGGATTCTTTTGATTTTTTGTGAAAGGATTTGATGGATTTTTTCGCATGGTGAAGCTCTGGGATGTGTTACCAATGGGATATACACATTTTATTCTCCCAACAATATATTGCTGAGTTAATTGCTGAATTCGGGATACTACATAACGGCTCAGGGCCGATGAAAGAACCAGCCGAACCGTTTCTAACTTTTGTGACACAGGCACCCACCAAAGTTTTACTTTATTTTCACGGGAGATATTTTACAGTGTATTGAAGCAGTGCAAGACTAATTTGGAGTCAATCAGATTAGAGCCGAAGGCTTTAACGGTCTTCATTCGTTTATCGAGTATGTATTTGAACCCATCAGTTGCGAAATTCTGATGTTTGAATCAAACATACCAGCACCCACCACGGTGTCCATCTTTGATACATCCGTATAACACTTGATACCTTCGGCTTGAGATCACTATATTGAACCTTCTGCCGAAGCACAGAGTCTTAGGTAGACAATCCGGAGATCATGTCAAGTTCAGGGATTTCGGAGAATAGATTCGTTTGATCCGGTTACTCTGAGTGATTAATCTCTCCTATTTGTATAGGGTTTTCCAATAAGGACTTGACAACTTTTTTTTTAAATAAAACGCAAACCATTTGAGATATTTCAAAAACTTTATTATCGGCTTGAAATACAATCAAAACATTTATGAATGGAACTCGACTTCGTTCATATGGCCACCGCGGGCACGTTTGCAGCGGTCGATTCGTTGGACCCAATTTTCAACGACTCGGCCATACATTTCGGCCGAAACGGCCGCATTTCGCGTTCAATGTTGGCTCTGAGCTCTTCCAACGTCGTCGGCGTGTTGGCATAAACCAATGACTTAACGTAGCCCCACAGAAAATAGTCAATCGGCGTTAAATTGCACGAACAGGGCGGCCAATCGACTAGCCCATTTCTTGAGATAATACGCTCACCATACTTACTCTTCAATAAATCGATTGTAGCGTGTGCTATGTGGCTTGTGGCATCATCCTGTTGAAACCACATGTCGTCCAAGTCCATATCTTCCAATTCGGGCCAAAAATAATCGGTGATCGTGGCGCGATAACAGTATCGTGACGATCGATATCGTCGACGAAAAAATATGGCCCAATAACGCCGCCCGCATGCAAACTGCACCAAACAGTTATTTTTTGTGGATGAAGTGTTGATTCATGAAGCACATGTGGATTTTCACCCGACCAATAACGCATATTTTGCTTATTGACGAACCCATTGAGCCAAAAATGAGCTTCGTCACTGAAGATCATTTTGCGAAGAAATTCATCATCCTGGCGCATCTTCTCCAGAACCCAATCGGAGAACGTACGTCGCTTCAAATGGTCCATCGACTTTAATTCCTGAGTCAGTTTGATCTTGTATGGGTGTAAGCCAAGATCCATAATGTGGTCTGAGCGATGTCCAATTCTTCAGAACGCCGTGGAATTGACTGATTTGGATCGTTTGCTACGGACGCCTGAACGACAGCGATATTTTCGACACTTCGACCAACCCGTTGTCTCACTGACACGGCAACATCAAAAAACGAATATGTAGACTCAAATTTTTGCACTAAAATTGTTATTGCCTGTCTACTAGGGCGAGAATTACGACCGAAAATTGGAGTTAACGCCCTTAAAGTTGCAGTCACCGACTTCGAGTTTTGGTAGAAAATTTCTATAATTTGCAGACGTTGCTCGTTCGTGTACTTTACCATGATGAAAATGTTGAGTTTACTGAATAAATTGACAGTGACAGTTTGATGATTAGTGAAAGAGTGCGTTCACAAATTAAATTCAAAGTTGTCAAGTTCCTATTGGAAAACCCTTTAGTAGCCTGGCCGTGTCATCTTTGGCCATAATCATCTTTTTTATAAACAGATGGAGTGGCATTAAACCAATAAAGACTTCTCTAATTGCTGTGGGGAATGTGTGCATGCCGCCATTGCAAGTCTTTGCAGCCGGTGCAGCTTGTGTATGGCAGATTTCTCGTTTGTTTTGTTCCCCAATACTACGGATGAGTAGGTGATGATGGATCGTACCATCATTGTATAAATCCAGTGGGTGATCTTTGGGTTTAATCCCCAGGTCTTACCTTTACATATGACAGAAAGCCCACATGGCTTTAGTCGTTTTGGTAGCTGCAAAGGCGTTAGAACTAAAATGCTCAAAGAAATAGTTAAGCAAAATGCACCATGGTATAAAGATGAATTGCGGTAACCCCTTTTTAGTAGTTCTCTAATTACCCTAAGAGTCACGGCAGTATTACAACTAAATATGCACTTACGCTCTTACAAAGGAGAAGGACTTTTGTTTATTTATTGCTCTATGACCAGACATACGAGCCTAAGTACGACGTTACTATTGTCTTTGGTGAGCAGCTTTTGTCGAAGACGGATTAAAAAATTATAAACCAGATTGATAACATCGCGAACGATTCTGCTTCAGTGTTTTATAAATCCGAACGTGTAAAGGTTCCAATACTGACTCGGATCAATACCGAAAATCAAATGCAGATATGACGAACGCCAAACCATGAAAAAAGTTCTATGACGTCAAATGGTTGCATTTACGAAGCGAATGACTTTAAAAACTGCAATTTGTTGATCTATTGTAGTTTCTCAAAACTTCTGAAGAGGTCCTATGCCACCTGTATCAGTGGCGACATTGTCGACAAGCTTTTGCTTGCTTGGTTGCAAACTTCATGACCAAAGAAAAGGCAAGGAATATGGGCTTCTCATTAAAGAAAGAAGTGAACTTATGAGACTGTGCCACTACAAATATAGACTCCGGACATTTTACCGGAAAGTAAAAAGAACGCAAATCTCGAACACAAGCATACTAATGGTGGGAACGTAATAGTAGAGTCACCAGTCGGTACTGAAGATTCACTTTTCTAGACTGTTTAGCAGCAAACACGACCAACAGTTTGGTGTTAGCTGGTGAGAATTATACATACACATCGCCTTTTTTGTGAAACATTGTGTAATGAAAGAAGGTAACACTACTGAGAGCTCTGTTAACAAAATGGCGCCCTGTCATGTGGATGTCACACTTAGAAAAATGTTCCAAAACTTACAAGCTACTATTAGAGAAACAATATTTCGAAAGTCCGTACATTTGCTGGCATAAGCTGACGGTGATGGCTTTAAGATTATGGGATGAAACCGCGGGTTACCTAAGATCAACAACTCGAACATCACAGCAATATCAAGAATCACAGCAAGCAAAGAATCAGTTTTATCAATCATTTTGGAATAAGAGCGCAACTAAAAATAAGTCTAGCTCACAAACAACAAAGACCTCATCGTACCAGTACTACTGTACGAGTATATCGCAAAATATGTGGTTTTTTTTTGTTTCAAAATTATGTGAACATGTCCCTCAACAAACTATATGGGCTATACAGCGACTTTGGCTCCCAGAAAATACGCTAGAGGAAATAACGCCAGATTTTTCTTATGGAAAAAAGGCCAGACTTTTATAGAAAGGAAGAAAATCTTCTGGCTATCTTTTCGAAATTTCAGGTCTTTTTTCCAAAAAACGCCGGGGAGAAGATGTTTGGAAAAAATACCTTTTCTGATAATGGAAAAACACCATGAGCATCTGCATTTGAGGCCGAGACCGTCCGGCGTATGAGTGGAAGGGATGCCCATAGTGTGAAATCCTTGTAACTGTAACCCTCAGCTGTCAGGCAGGCGCCTAAAGCGAGTCTAGCGTATTTCAAGTTTGGGGTGGGTGGCTCGCTTCACTCGCTAACAGGATTTCACCCTATTCTCCGCAGAGTTAGCCGCTCACGCAACTTCGTCGCTCCGCTAAGGGTATGTCCACAACTGTCAGGCAGGCGCCTATAAGGCGCCTCCCTTGCCAGCGCTTAAACCATCCTGCCCCACACCTCCACCCCACAACATCCCTCTTACATTTTACTACCAGAATGTAAGAGGTCTTCGCTCTAAAACCAATGCTGTCCTACGTCAATCGCACGCTCTTCCCTTTGATATTTACGCCTTGACCGAAACCAATTTGATTCCCGACATAAAGAACCAGGAATTGTTTCCTTCTACTTTTAATGTTTTCCGCGGCGACGATCCTACCCGCACAAATAAAGATTCCCCTGTCGAGGCGTCCTACTGGCGATGGACAACAGCCTTAACTCTTCTCCCATTACAATTTCTTCATCCTCTAAAGCCGACTTTGTCGCAATAAAAATATCACTGCCTCTCAAGTCCCTTTACCTTATATGTTGCTACATCCTACCAGCTCAACCTATCGAATCTTACCAATTTGTTATTGATGCGATCGATCATTTAATCGACCTGTCAGACCCTACTGATGATATCCTTATTTTCGGCGACTTTAATCTTCCTCAGCTACAGTGGACTCCATCAGATGATCAATCGTTTTTCATCGCTTCAAATGCCATCTCAGCTAAGGAATGTCTCTTCTTAGATCGCTTAACAGACTCAAGTCTATGCCAAGTCAGTGGTATATCCAATTATATGGGCAGGCAATTAGACCTTATTTTCACAACAGATCCAATTAACTCCTCAGTCTCACTTTGTCCCCTATCTCTCTCAACAATCGATAACTACCATCCCATTCTTCATTCCAGTCCACTCCCCCCACAACTCTCTCATCCCACGACTTTCATAAAGCAAACTTTCACAAAATCAGTAAATATCTCAGCAGATCCCTCTTTAACTTTCACAACTTAAGTATAAATGATGCCTTATCCATTTTTTATAAAGAAATATTTAATTCTTTTTACCTTTACGTTCCGTTTTCCCGCCTTAAAACATCATCTACTAGTCCTCCCTGGTATAATCGCAAGCTTCGTTCCTTACGAAATCAGAGAAATAAGTTATGGGCTGTTTTCCTGCGTACCAGATCCTTTACCGACTATTCCAACTATCTTGGTGCTTATCTTCATTTCACCGAACTTTACGATTCCCTTTACCACCGCTACCTTAACAATGCGCAAGTCAACTTTATAAACCACCCTAAGTCCTTTTTCCAATTTGTTAACTACAAAAGAAAGTCCGATGGTTACCCTCCTTCCCTCTCTTTCAACAACAGGTCAGCCAACCTATTTGCCACATTTTTTAAACAATCCTTCACCAACGACTCCTTTGTACCAGATCCATCCTATTTTAATTACCTACTGAACTTCTCTAATGGCCCACTTCTCTCTCATATTTTTGATCCGTCTTATATCGAACATAAATTACACCAACTCAATGACGAATTCACTCCCGGCCCAGATGGCCTCCCTGCCATATTTCTTAAAAAATGTTCTTCCTCTCTTTCCCTTGCCCTTTCTAATCTCTTCCGTCTATCCCTTTTACAAGGAGAATTTCCTCAGGTTTGGAAAACCTCCTTCATAACCCCGATCCACAAGAAAGGATCAAAAAATGAAATAACCAACTATCGTCCCATCGCTAAACTCTCCCATATACCCAAACTCTTCGAAAGTATTTTGTATGAAGCTCTAAGCTTCCAATGCAAATCACTTATTTCCCCTAGACAACATGGATTCTTAAAGGGTAGGTCAACCACCACAAATCTCGTTGAATTCGTATCCCTTGTCCTCTCTGCCCTAGAGAATGGCAATGAAGTCGATGTAGTTGCAACCAATTTTAGCAAAGCCTTCGATAAAATCTCTCATCGGTTAATTATCTTTAAATTGTCTGCCCTCGGCTTTGAACCCATATTGTTAAAATGGATATCCTCTTATCTCGAAAACCGTTTTTACAGTGTTCGTTTTAGGTCAGCCCAGTCCGCTCAATTTTTGGCCACCTCTGGATTTCCACAAGGCAGCCATCTCGGTCCCCTTCTTTTTATATTAACCATAAATGATCTCGATATGATCATCAAACACTCATCTGTCTCCCTTTACGCCGACGATACCAAATTTTTCAAAACCATTTCCTCTCCCCATGACTCTTTCCTCCTTCAACAAGATCTTGATAGTTTCTCGATCTGGTGCCTCAAAAATTCTTTGGAACTTAACATCGCCAAATGCCAATCCATCACCTTCTCACATAAGCGGAACCAATCTCCTCCTCGACTCTATCTTCTCCATAACCAACCTATCTCCTCCGTACAGTCTCTTCGCGACCTCGGCATTTTGTGTGACAGCGAGCTCAACTTCCGTTTACATATGGATGAGATAATCCTCAAAGCCAACTCTGCACTAGGTTTTGTAAAACGGTGGTCCAAAGAATTCACCAACCCATACGTGACCAGGTCCCTCTATATTACCTTTGTTCGCCCCCTCCTAGAGTACGCCAGTCAAGTATGGTCCCCATATCATCGTGTTCATATCTCGAGAATTGGAAGCATTCAGCGTCGTTTTCTTCGATTTGCTCTTCGAGGTATGCCCTGGGACGATCCTTTTAATCTGCCCCCCTATCAAAATCGTCTCAACCTTATCAACTTAAACACCCTCGAAGTTCGCAGAGATGCAGCAGACTTTCTCTTCATTCATCGACTCCTTTCAGGTCACGTTGAATGCGCGTCCCTTCACAACTCCATTTTCCTCAACACTAACCCTCGTAATCTACGTGCCCCTCGACTCTTCTATCTACCAACCCACCACACCTCCTATGGCGCGAACGAACCAATCTCCGGTATGCTACGTCAAATCAACTCAAACCCTACCGTCTTTGACTTTCACCGCACCACTTCCTACCTCAAATCTGTTCTCCTTCACCACTCCAACCAACCTTAGTTTTAAGTTTTAGTTTAAGTTTATTTTTTAAGTTATAGCTTGTATTAAGCCGAATAAATGGGGGCATTCGCCCCCACCAAAATTATAAGCGAGTCTGTGGGATGGGTGACTCACTTCGCTAATTTCTGTAATTTCTGGCATATTTTCCAAACAAAATTCTGCTATTTTTTCCAAATTTGCGACTTTGCCTTGCCTGAGGACCTAGCCTAGAATTTACTGGCTTATGAAGCTCTAAGCGATCCAGGTGAGATAACCTGGTAACAGAAAACCTCGCCTTAAACGGTGTGCCCGACTCGAAAAGGACCTCAATCAACTTGGATATGAAATTAGAGGCAATTACCGCAATGTCGCTATGTTGATTGCGATGCTGGTTCACCACAGCTAATAACGCCACCTAAAAGTAAAGTGGTATTCAACACCAGAAAGCCTGGAACTCTTATTATAGGGAGATCTGTTCCATCAGATGCCATCAAGTGGCCTGAAAACCTTAAACATTGCGAGGGTGGAATAGAATTATCTAGCCACTCAAGGGCTGTCTGCTTAGAGCACCTGATCATCCTTAAGGTAACATCGTCTATCTTGGATGTACTCTGCTAGTACAAAGCTGTGTAAGCTTCGATTTAGAAAGAATGACAACCGACTGAGTGAATCAGATCAAAAAGAAGAAAGTACAAAGCTTACAAAGCTTACACAGCTTTGTACTTTCTTCTTTTTGATCTGATTCACTCAGTCGGTTGTCATTCTTTCTAAATCGAAGCTTACACAGCGACTGAGTGAATCAGATCAAAAAGAAGAAAGTACAAAGCTTACAAAGCTTACACAGCTTTGTACTTTCTTCTTTTTGATCTGATTCACTCAGTCGGTTGTCATTCTTTCTAAATCGAAGCTTCAAAGCAGACAGGAATTCCTTTGTAGATAAATATTTTTGTCGCCTTTTGTGGCAGATGGTTTCTTTTGATTTCCACCAGATTTGTTATCTCTTTTGCTGGTTTTAAACCAGTTTCATTGGGTGCTAGTGAAGCCATTAGTAAAAGAAGTGCCAGAAACTGTCGTCCTTGTATCCCTGATCGGGACGAAAGAAAAGCAAGTAATTGCAGATAATACAATTCTGGTGCCGATCTATTTCTCCTTACTGTCGTCGATGGATAAGTATGTCTTACAGCATCCTATTTTCATTTTCTATAGACTTCACGAAGGTGCCCATTTATAGGATGTTCCCTGGTCAAAGCACTGATCTTACTACCCGCCTGCGTTTTTGATGAAATTTAATCGTGTCAAACTGAGAGTTTTCGCCACTCTCTCCATTGCTCTAGCCTTACTTATAGGACCGTAAAAGGTAAAAGGTATAACTGAAGTCAATTATACAGTTCCTGTATCCTGCATCCCGCACACATAAATCTCTGCTGGACAAAGAAAAAGCCGACCGCGTCGGACGCTGCTTCCAAGAGGCAGCTTTCGATGTTTCTATCCGAATGTCACTATGGCAATTGCATTAAATCCTGGCTGTTTTATCGCTATAAATTCAAAATTTCTTTTATATCCTTGTTAAACATAAAACTCATTTTTCGCCTCGTAATTGCTAATTCATATGTATTGTATCATACAATAGTCACTTTATCTCAGGCATCTGCCCTTATACTCCTCTGTTTTCTCTATGTTTTCACTCAATAACAGTTTTCGCAGATACTACTTTTTAGTAGATGGCTGCTTGGAAAAGTTATTTAAAATTAAAGTCCTAAATTCATGTCAGATGTCATATCCTAGTAACAAAATCAAACAGACACAAAAGGAGAAAAGCAAAAAATATCCAACACAAATTGCCTGTTCTACTGACATAAATTCCTTGCGTTCAGTCACCCGTTTCACCACACCCACAGTTACAATCACACTCATACTGTTGTCGCATATTAAACATTTGCATAAATGCCAGAGTGTCACAACGTCAATCCTTTATTTCGACTATGACCTATAACACTATTCATAAATTAAATAAAGTGTCCACCCTTGTCCTGTCGCATGAATTGAACTTTGTCCTAGGACATTAGAGAAGCTCTAGCCTCCATATGCGTACGTAGTTATACTCGTATCAAGTGTAAAAATTCGAAGGCGTAGAATAGCAGCTTGGCGTCACAGTATCATCATTTTTCCCTGTGCCTGTGCTTGTACTCCTTTTCGTTGTTTGTCATTATTCACTTATCACGTCAAGGAGTTATCTATTTTTATCGGATTGAGAGGATGGTTGCATCATTACCCTTGTTCGTACGTATCGACTGGAACTGGATGGTGTACTTTATCGAAGTTACATAGAGTAGAAAATTACTTCTGCAGAGAAATCAAATTGTTCGTTCTGTGACATGTGACACTAATGAGATAGTGATTTAAGGTTACGGATGATAGGAGTATCCTTAATTATGAACCAACTGCCGAAATCGATTGAAGGAACCTTGATATGGAATACATACTATATTTATGCGTACCTGGCTCTTACAGCAGCTGGGAGTATGTGGTATAATTCGATGCACACATAGTAACTGAGAAGAGATTGTTAAATTTCCTTTTAGTTAAATATGTACATACGAGTACGTAGTTAACTTTCTATATTTACGAGTACGAATCGTTAATCAATTTCAAAAAAGTCCTTGAGTGACAGACATTTGTTCTGTTGTACTTTCTATAAGGCTCGTGTCACTGTTGTTAGCCGCTTTTTGGAAATTAGTTGCTCATTAAATTTGAATTGTGGAAACCGTGCCACCTGAAATGCCACGAATACGATTGTGAGAATTTTCTAAAAATAAAAATTTCGATAAAAACTTGTATTTTTAGACGAACCAAAATTATGATATTACTTCAATTCAATGCCAGCCTAAGTATACTCGTAATATTCATAAGCGGGTTGAACTTTCAAGACGATGCCAAAGATCATTGTTTACTCGTATAGGGCGGATATATATCTCAGATTCTGAAATTGTTATGAGATTTAGATACTAATCGTTCTACAATAAATAATTGGCTTCTGCTGAATATAAGAATATTCGTATTTGTGAATTTTTAATTTAATTAATTTAGTGGGGGCTAATGCCCCCATTTATTTCGCTTAATACAAGTTTAAAGTAACTTAAAAAACTAGGACTTAAGACTAACAAGAGTTAGGGGTTAGGAAGTAAGGGAATGGTGGAGGAGATCAAATTTAAGACGAGAAGTGCTCAGGTTAAAATCAAAAAGGGGAAGGTTTGAGTTGACCTTACGGAGCATGCGGGAGATTGGTTCGTTAGAGCCATAAGAGATGCGGTGGGTTGGGATATCGAAGAGACGAGGACAGCGTAAATTACGAGGGTTAGTGTTGAAGGAAATAGAATTGTAAAGGGAAGCGCAGTCCACAGAGCCGGAGAGTAGTCGATGAATGAAGAGAATGTCAGCTACGTCTCTGCGTTTTTCTAGGGTATTCAGGTTAAGAAGTTTGAGGCGGTCGCGATAGGGAGGTAAGATAAATGGGTCACTCCAGGGTAGTCCACGAAGAGCAAACCGAAGAAAACGACGTTGAATGTTCTCGATTCGGGATATATGAATTCGCTGAAAGGGGGACCATACTTGGCTGGCATATTCAAGAAGGGGCCGGACAAGGGTAATGTAAAGTGACCTTGTCACATAAGGGTTGCAAAATTCTTTAGACCAACGTTTGATAAAACCGAGCGATGAGTTGACTTTAAGGATTATCTCATCAATTAGCGAACGGAAGTTTAACTCTCTATCGTATAAAATTCCAAGGTCGCGAAGGGATTGAACCTGGGGTACAGGCTGGTCATGCAGAAAATAAGATCGAGAGGGGGATTGATTGGACTTACGAGACAAAGTCATAGATTGGCATTTGGAGACATTAAGTTCAAAGCAATTTTTTAGACACCAAGTAGAAAACCTATCGAGGTCTTCTTGAAGGAGAATAGAGTCTTGGGGTGAAGAACTTAGTGTCATCGGCGTAAATGGATACGGAGTAGTGTTTGATAATCTTCTCAAGATCGTTTATAGTTAAAATAAAAATAGTTAAAATAAAAAAGAGGGGACCTAGGTGGCTGCCTTGTGGGACACCAGAAGTGGCTAAAAACGGGGTTGAGAAGGCTGACCTAAAGCGAACGCTATAGTAACTATTCTTCAGATAAGAAGATATCCATTTTAACAATATGGGGTCAAAACCGAGGGAAGACAATTTGAAAAGGATCAGTTGATGTGATATTTTATCGAAGGCCTTAGCGCAATTTGTAGCAATAACGACAATTTCGTTGCCCATAATTTGTTTCTTCTGTTTCGTAAAGAGCGAAGTCTTCTGTTGTACCATGGAGGGGAAATAGATGATATTTTATGCCGTGAAAAGGGGACGTAGAGAGAAATGGAATTAAATATTTCACTGTAGAAAATGGAGATAGCATCAGATAAGGATAGGTTGGTAAAATCAAAAGAACATTTGCTAAGGTAGGTATTGATTTTGCGAAAATTAGCTTTATGGAAGTTATAAGAAGAGATGGTAGTTAAGGAAGTGGGCTGGGATGGAGAGTTATGGAAAAATGAGAGAAGAAAAGGGGTGTGAAAGTTGTCGACAGTTGATAGGATAAAGGGCACAACGTTACTGTGGAGTTAATAGGATACCTAGTGAAAATACGGTCAAGTTGCCTACCGATAGAGTTAGGGACGCCACTTACTTCGCACAGGCTTGAGTCAGTTATGCTATCAATGAAAAGACATTCCTTGGATGAACTGGCGTTTGACGCGGTAAAAAATAAGTGATCATCCGATGGAATCCACTTTAGCAGGGGCAGATTAAAGTCAACAAGGATCGTCGATGGAATCACTTAGGTCAATTAGTTGGTCAATTGCTTTAATAGCAAGGATGTAGAATTCAATAGGTTGAGCTGGGAGAATGTAGTAACACATAACGTACAGGGCAGGTGGGAAGTGTTATTTTAATTGAAACAAAGTCAAGTTTAACAGAAGAAGAGATAGCGATGAGAGAAGAGTTGAGGTTATTGTGAATGGCAATTAGGACACCTCTACATGGAGAATCAACTTTAGGGATGGCAGGATCATTAAACATAGGGAGAGAGTGATCGCCATCTCTCTTATGTCGGAGATCAGATTGGTTTCTGTAAGAGCATAGACGTCGAAAGAGAGACCGTTTGATTTAGACAAGACAGCACGAGTCTTAGAGCGCAAGCCTCTTACGTGTTGGTAGTAAAATGTAAGAGGTAGTTTGTTGCGTGGAGGAGTAGGGGAATGTAGATGAGATGCAGGCAAAGAAGGCAAGTTAGGAACGAAAAAATTTGTCGGGTTCAGCTCGGCTGCGCTGAAGGTGGGAAACCCTTTTAGAGTGTACATAGTTGCGGAAAGCAGCGAGGTCATCCGCAACCTTTTGAGGAGGTGTGTCGAAGATATCGTGGTACCTGTTGTAAAGCTTTCTGAGACTAGTTATATCGGTAGGAAGGCCTTCCTGTTGGATGGAGACCATGACACTTGTTTTGGTTTTTCCCTCAAAGCAAACAGAGTCGGATTTGTCGTAAAGATATGCGAGAAAGAGACGTATATTTTCATATATCTTTTAATCCCTTAGCCTAGAGAGAGCGTAACGGCATTCTGCGGTGTCTATATTCTTTTGGGTCAATTTAACGTTAGGCAGCGAAAGGGGATGAAAAATAGGGCCTTTGAAACCGAGTGAGAAGGCGTGCTAGAAGCGGGATTTAATATATGCGAGCTGATAAAGTTAGGGTATGAGCAGTGATGGTATCAGGGCAGGGGTTATTTTTTGTTGAGAGGTTGCTTCGTTTTTTTTCTACGTTTTTGTTGGTTGGTTGATCCGTCCATTTGGAGACCCGCATCTTGCCTAGCTTGAGGTTGGTGTTGGATGAATTAACAAATAACCATTCGTATTTAGCCGGTATATAAATTTTGAAGTTCCGTTTGTTTTTGTGGTGAGATGTTGGGAATATTGTGCATTGGTTGACGGTGATGCCATACCTCTTTTTGAAGAATTCGGAAATCCACGCCACATCTGCATAATTTAGAGCACCTTTGATGAGTAGGCTGGTAAACATCTGATTCGTTGTGCGGAGTCGGTCTAGCCTGCCTTGCCACTCTGAAGGTGTCCACGTCGTGTTGAATTGTGTAACAAGTTTCCGTGGGGCGGCGACAGGAGGGGTTGGCGTTGGAGCAATTATATCACCAAACGATTTTTGGATCGAAGGGCTGGTGCGAGGTGGTTGTGAAGGTTGAGTTGTCGGCACAGGATCTGGCAATAATTCGGCTTCAGTTTGTAACAATTTAGCAAAAATTGAAGTATTATAACTGTTGTGCGGTGGGGGATGGGTTGGAAGACCATCAATTTTGTGGCATACTATTCCAATAAGGTGTTCCAAATCATTCAACACTGTTCTATTCGTGGTGAGTTCATCATTAAGCTCACTGATTTGATCGAATATGATATCAAGCATTGACCCGTAAAGATTTGAGAGTTGGTGATTGTTTGTTGCAGGTTCGAGATGGAGATTGGCTGGATTGGATGATTGGAGATGAATATCGATGTCTTCCCGGAGAGAGTTGATGGAATTACATGTTTTTTTGTTTGATTCCATCATTGCGGTTCCGATTGATGTAAATTCACTTAAAACTGTATCAATGTGGCGCTTGTATGTTTCTTCATTTCTGGATCTTGCACTTTCTAGCTCAATTAAATGCGCAACTTGTTTTTCAATGCTATGAGCAAAGTCTTCCGCACATCTTACACTTTGTTCAAAGATTGATAATTTGTCCGTTATCAGCCTGACGAGTCAGTTATGGTTGGATTCATTTGAGTCACTGAGGCACTTGATCGCAAGGAGCACATGTGGGAGATAAATACTGATACACTCAACACAGAAAAACAGTAGATTTTCGGAGAACTCTTTAAGGTAGACCGTGTTTCTTTTATTTAGGCCAACACAAATAGCATGGAACATTTTGCGCAGATCCCCTTACAGGCAACGAAGTCAGCATTATTGTCGTTAATGGAGCAATTGGTTAATCCACAAGAAGACATGACAAAGACCAGGAAAACAAAAAACAAATTGCGGAGAAAAGGAAATTAAAAATGCACTAAACGCACTGTCGCGAAATGAACAGACTAGTAGGTCAACAATGAAAAAAAAAAAAAAAAGGCGAGTCAGCGATAACAATTATTGGGTAAGAAATTAGGTTATTAGATTGGGTTAAATCGAAATAGGAAATTCACAAATTATGGAGTAAAATAAGAGGGCGACTGAACACAGCGACGGTTTTAACTGAACAGGAAGGCGTTAAGGGTTGTTCAAAATAATATTATATCTTTACACACACATACAGGGTGTCCCAGTTTAGGTTTTCGTCCTGATAGCTGCCTTAAGTTATGGCAAACAAAAAATTGTATTGCAGGGGATGGTCTATTTTCACCCCCCTCCAAGTTATAGGTCGTTAAAGTGAGGAACCTTTGATTTCGTGGTAAAACTTTTTAAAAGGCCATAGCTTTCTAACGGATTCAGCTTAAGAAACCGTTGTGCACGTTTTTGAAAGAGAATTTCAGTATGAATAAAATAATTTCGTCGAATTCGATGTACGCCAGCTAAAATTATGGCATTTTAAAGCTAACATTTTGAAAACTCGTTGGACCGATTTCATCAGAAAAAAGCGTTTACCTCGAAACTTTCAACTTTTAGGTTAGCTTTTTTTATCAAAACTTTTGTCTTCTCTTCATTATCTACGATTTTTACGTATCACTTTTCCACCTACGAACAACGGAAGTTATTGCAAACCACTATTTTATTCAGGCAAATGGGTCACAAAATAAATTTAATATCCCTTTGAATAGTTTTTGTGGTCCTAAAAAGGAACGTTACACATTAAGATTTCAAAACGCTTTTTATTGTACATTCTAGCGCGTTTGATGATTTCAGACTGCAAATGAATGTTTGGTAAAATGCCTCTTAGCTCCTCTGCCACTGTATTATTCTCTCTTAGAACACTTCCCGACTTGAAATCTCAGTCAAATAAACCAAAAAAGATCCATTGACGTTAGGTCAGGTGATCTAGGTGGCCAAGGAAAAGGACCAAATCGACCAATTCGCCGTCCATTAAATTTTTGATTTACGAGTAAAAACGAAGTTACATTATTGCTACAATGGCAAGGAGCTTCATCGTGTTGGAAAAGATGAACAAAACAAAGCAGGAGTTCCGGCAACTGGTCTCTCAAATATTCTAAATAGAATCTTGAATTTAAGAAATTTGGAAGAATGAATGGCCCGATTAAAGTACTACCCAATATGCCGGCCCAGACATTCACGCTAAACCTTCTATAAAATGGTATGCTATACAGCTAAGAAAAACATCTGCATTTCAACTGAATCTTTACCTTTGAGAAGATGTTGTTCGTGTTAAGTGAGGATCAGAACTGCCCAAGAGTGGGAATTTCGTTGTTTGGTAATGCCCATTCTCGTAAACTGGGCTTCGTTAGTCCATAAAATCTTTTTTTTTTGCATAAACTGCTCATTCTCATTTTGTTGATGCAGCAGCCGTTGGCAAAATTCAGTCATTTTTTGGAAGTCCCTTGGCAAAAGTTCCTGTACGGACGTATAATGAAAGAGGTAAACGTGGTTAGCTTCAAGAACTCTATGGATTGTAGTTCTTGGAGTTTGCAACTTACAGCATTTAAAATTCTTTCTTTCTTTTCGGCTGCTGTTATGTTAGACAATCTTTCTCTTCTTAACTCATATGCTGAGCTGACGGTTGAAAGGCGGCGAAAAGCATTGATAAAAGTTGGCCTAGAAGGAATCATCCGTCTATTATATCTCGTTGGTACTCTAGCTAACCCTGCATCCCCATTACAGAAACCGTAAACGAAAATTATATCGTCGTATTCGCGAATCGAAAACATTTTTTCTTAAACATTTGCTAAACACTTTACTCTTACATTCCACAAAATAACGGAAAATTTACCGTTGGCTTAATTCTCCAACTTTGTTTTACTTGTTAACTGACAGCTTTTAGTTAATTTTTTTTTTATTTGAACACACTATTTAGTGACCCATTTGCCTGAATAAAATAGTGATTTGCAATAACTTCCATTGTTCGTAGGTGAAAATGTCATACATAAAAATCGTAGATAATGAAAAGAAGACAAAAGTTTTGATAAAAAAAGTCAACATAAAAGTTTGAAAATTTCGAGATAAACGCATTTTTCTGATGAAATCGGTTAAACGAGTTTTCAAAATGTTAGCTTTAAAATGCCATAATTTTGGCTGGCGTACATCCAACTAGACGAAATTTTAGTATTTTATTCATACTGAAATTCTCTTTCAAAAATGTGTACAAAGGTTTCTTAAGCTGAATCCGTTAGAAAGCTACAGCCTTTTAAGAAGTTTTACATTGAAATCAGAAGTTCCTCACTTTAACGGGCTATAACTTGGAGGTGGGTGAAAATAGACCCCCTGTGCTAAAATTTTTGGTTTGCCATAACTTCAGGAATCTTCAGCTATCAGGACGAAAACCTAAACTGGGACACCCTGTATATATCTCATCATAGTGACTGGGAAATGGGAAATGTTATAGGCTAATGAATCGCACGTGTTGCGTTTACCGAGTTCGAAAACCTAATAATAAAGTAGTTCGAAATGAACACGCCAGTTTATTGGAAGGTATAGCTCTCTCCAAATCTATACCATATATACGAATATATTACAAGAACTGTACTGTCACATATGAAGCACAGCAATAAATTGAAATCGGTAACTGTAACTTACTTTACTTAAGTTGATGCTTCCCTCTGGGGTGGAGTCTAAGTCATGCAGTATTAATGGGACAATAAAAATACAGAAAATAAATATTAGTAAAGCAAATGTAAATAAAGTCGAAAGACATAGTTATAAGAATTTAGAGTAGCTTAGAGTGCCTGTGTGGGGCCAGTAAGTTAGTATAAGATTGTTAAGTAATTTTAAGCTAGCATTTAAGCATTTTTTGTTAGTATGTAAGAGTTAATGATTAAGAAAATAAAATGCTTTAAAACTGAAACTGAACTGGACAATAAAAATAGAGTACTCTCTTAGTTGTTCTGGAAAGGACCTTTTTGATAGTTACCCTCTCAGTCCAAAGGTGCCGTGGTTAACGAAAATAATTCTTTGCTTGATTCATAATTGTTATTTGAGTTTTAAGTAGAACTTACATATCTAGATATGTACATAACCAATAAAATTTGTAGCTGCTCCTGATGGCATACACCACGAGCTATTGTTCACAGCATATACGAATACGTCTTTGAAATTCGTAGACAAACCTGTGACACTGCACTGATGTCAAAGTGATATGGGCCTACGAGGATTTGCGAGACAGCGGCCTCGATACGTTTTCACTCATTCATCGAAAGCAAACAGTGTTGGGCGAGGTAAGTGCTTAGATGGGGGCCCAAGGTTCTATAACCAAACCATGTGTCACTCCACATGTTGTTGGTATTAGGATCATGTGGAGCTATGTAGATCATTAGTTGAGCTATGTAGAGGAACCTTCCAACATTCATAACTTATCTGGTTGGTTGTAATACAAGAATTTCTATGGAGAAAACTAGATCGACAACTTGTCGAACTACTATTTGACATCAAAAGCACCTGCCATTATGTGGGAAACTAGACCCATGTCTAGCTGTCATATGCGATCTTAAAATTCCATCGATCCGAAGTTAGGTCGTGTTTTAGGTGATCAAAGAGTAAGGTATATTGTATGCGATTTTGAGGATACTGATGTTTTCACTAGCTATGGAAATGATAACAAAATTATGTATGTACAAGTTGGTGCAAAATTAATCGCCCTATCGAAAAATGGTATAATTTTTACAAATGGCGTCGTACGTCAATTATATTTGACATTTGTGAACTAGACAGCTGCAGTATAAAAGCAGACAAGCAATGGAGTGCTATACTCCGCAACAGCGTGTAATAATTGTGTCGATGTTTTCGACCAATAATCGGTCGGTGGTGTTAGCGCAGGGTGAATTTCGACGTCGATTCCCTAATCGTGTCACGCCAACTGGGCAAACATTCCGGCGCTTAGCCACTCGACTCGAAGAGAGTGGAACCACAGGAGACCATGCAAGCCATGGCCGCGGCCGGACTAGTAGTTCGACTGAGAACATTGCGGCTGTGCCTGCCGATGTCGCTGAGAACGAAGAAACATCAACCAGACGACGGGCCACGCAATTGGGCATCACCAGATGGACCCTAAAACGAATTTTAGTGAAAGACTTACACATTTTCCCATACAAAGTGCAAATAGTCCATCAGTTAATGCCTCCTGATCGTCAGTCGCGTGTGATTTACTGTAAAGCCATCCTCAGTCTCAACAACGAAGAGGACGATTTTGTGTCGAAAATCATCATGAGCGATGAGGCGCATTTCCACTTAAGCGGTTACGTCACTAAGCAGAATCTTCGTTTCTGGGGCACTGAAAATCCGCGTGTGATGCACGAAGAGCCATTGCATCCACCCAAAGCCACTGTGTGGTGCGGCGTTCACCCGGGAGGAGTGATTGGGCCGTGTTATTTTTGAGGACGGCATCGGCAATACGGTCACTGTTACTGGCGAACGCTACACTTCTTACTTCTTACTGCCGGAATTGGATGAGCAGGGCTTGGTGAACATGTGGTTTCAGGAAGACGGTGCAACCCCACACACAGCACGAGCCACAATGGATACTGTGAAGGAAGCGTTTCCTGGTCGCGTAATATCCCGTTTTTGGCGATTTGGCATGACCAGCAAGCGCCCGAATTAACCATCCCAGACTTCTTTCTTTGGTGCTACTTGAAGTCGCGGGTTTATGCCAACAAGCCTCCGACAATCGCAGCCCTTAAGGAGAAAAGTCGACAGGCTTAAGTCAAGCTTTGAATTTAAGTGCTATCGAGTAGATAGAATCGATAGAAGAGGTGGATGTGTTGCAGTACTTATTCGCATTATTCAAACACGTTTAGTAGAAAATGTGGACATAGAGGTAGAACTAGAAAATCACCAACCAATTAAAATCTACTGTGTCTATTTCGCTGGTGCTAGTATGTTTGTTGAAAATAAACATTTGCGTGAAAACGATTGAAAGAACCTGTAGTAAATTAATACGCAAAGATATTACTTTATTGTTATACTTCTTTATTTAATTTAATTTCAATTCAATAATGCGTGTGAGCACATGTGAGCACAATATATGGACTCACAGCCAGAATGAATGTCAACTTCAGGTGTTGCCAACACTCTATTATATGGCATTCCTCCCCTCTTAATATGGTCTCAGGGGTGAATCGCGGTGGTGTTTTTAATACTCTACCATACCTCGTAGCTACCGTTCCGCTGCATGCTGCTGGTGAAGGTTGTTGGAAAGTCGGCAATGTTGTTATGACTGGAATAGTAGCTCCCGCTCCTGCTGATGAGGTCCTAGATGGGTTGGTTTCGGTCGGAGTTCGTGCGTCATGGTTTAGGTGTTTTGGGATAGAGTCGGGAACTTGTGATGGGGTCTGGGCAATATCCAATTCGTGTGATTTCTGTCCTTCTGTAGCTGACTCGATTGGCTTGTTCTCAGTATACATATTCGGTACCTGTTTTTCCACATTGTCAAAACCAAATGTTTCTTGATCATGCCGCTTTAGTCCACATGTCTTCTTCTGGTTCGGGGTTATCTTTATGCCATATGAGACGGGTCCTGCTATTTCGACTAGGTTTCCTTTTATCCTTCGTTGTCCACGGGAGTAATTACGGATGAATACTGCATCCCCGATATTAAAGCTTCTAACGTTTTGGTTTGCCGTTTTGTCGTGAATGTTTTTGGATTCATCTATAATATCTGGGTGCAATATGTCTAAAACTTTCCGCAGTCTTCTACCCATTAAAAGTTCTGCCGATGTTCTCTCCCTGTGGTAGTGTTCGGCGTTGTGTGTTGTTTGGATAAAAACCTCTGTAGACTTAGATGCATATCTTCGTCCACTAGAGTAGTTAGCGAAGACTTAACATAACCTAAAATCCTTTCTGCCTGTCCATTACTCGACGGATGGTAAGGAGCAATAGTGTGGTATCTAATTCCGTTATTTTTATAAAAAATTGATCTAACACAAACGCCGTTCCATTGTCCGAAATGATCCTTCTCGGTATCCCATGGATGGCAAAAATCTCTCGAATTTTTTTAATTACCTCTGTAGCTGACTGGTTTGCAACAATTTTGACTTCGAGCCATTTGGACATTGCATCCACAACAATTAGAAAAACATATCCCTTATGAGGTCCGGCGAAATCTATATGAAGGGTAGACCAAGGGTTTAGCTCCCTGTCCATGAATTGTCGTGCTGTAGCTGGAGGATTTGGCCTGTTTTCCTGACATTGGCGAACGGCTAGTTCGATCTGCTGATTAAGGTTAGGCCACCAGACTTAACTGCGTGCCAGAGATTTTATGAGAGTCATTCCCGGTTGGCATGCAATATCTGCAGCACCGAACTTTGAAACTTTGGTGGGACCACTACTCGGCTTCCCCACAAAATACAGCCCTTATTCGTAGACAGCTCTGTTCTTCTTTGGAAAAAAGATTGAAAATCCTTCTCTACACTCGAAGGCCGAGTCGACCGCCGTCGAGTGCACAACTCCACCAATGCACTCGTAATATTGTTGTGTGCTGTGCAAAAAAAGCAAAATATCACACAGTGCGGGTATCCCACCTCACCCGCTCCTAGTCGAAGTACTGTTGCTTGCACTCAGTCACTGCCGTTACTGTATTTACCATACGGTACGGGCAGTGGCTGAGTGTATGTAACAACTGATGGATAGCGGGGTTGTGAGTGAAAATTTTGTTGGTGCACTGTTTCATATTGTTGTAAGGGCATAACACCTACAACAATTTGATTCGGTAAACCAACGTCAGAATTTCCACTTCGCAGCCTTGCTTAGTATCGTCGGTGTTTGTGTTTTCTGTGTTTGTCTGTGATTATGACTAGGGAATTCAGGGTAGACGTAGCCAATATACGCGGGCTAGAAAGTAATCACTTTTCTGCGTACGTCCACGTCTGTAAGTACAGACCAGCTGTTTTGGGACTTAGTGAAACACAGGTAGATCCCCGCCCACACCTCTCAGATCATTCTGATCTGAAGCTACCTGGCTACGAACTAGTGCCATTATTCTTCTCTCACTGCGGTCTCGCCATTTATGTGCGTAGTGATGTAGCATACCAAACTCCACCTCAATGTGATCCATGTTCCAATCCGGAATTCAACTTCATGTGGTTAAAATTCCATCTCCGTAAGCAAATTATACACTACTGCTTTATTTATAGAAGCCCCAAACTGGACAGCAATTCAACCTTTAACGAGTTTGATGCGCTGTCTGACTCCATTCAAAGAATTGTATCCCTGTATCCTCATACTGAAATCGTTATTGCGGGCGACTTCAATATACACAATTCTGGGTGGCTTCGACATTCTGGACAGACAGCACCCGAAGGACGGTGTGTTGAGATCTTCGCTGCGGAAAACAACCTAACGCAGCTTGTAAATGAGCCCACGCGAATACCAGACGTTGATAGTCATACCGCCAACACCCTGGACTTGTTTTTAACTTCTCACCCTGATAAGTACACCATTGATGTGCTCTCCCCTCTAGGCTCATCGGACCATTGTGTCATATCAGCTAATTTCTCGTACACCGACCACACAGTTAGAGAAAAAATTCCTAAAAGAACCGTATGGCAATACGAGAAAGCCAACTGGAGCGGTCTTAACAGCTTCTTTAGGAATTTTAACTGGTCGTTATGCTTCCTCGATAACGACGTGGATGCCTCTGCTGATATGATTACAGACACCATTCTGTATCAAACCAAAAGAAAAGGCATGGTACGACTCGAGCTGTAAAGAGGCCGTCAGGGTTAAGGAAATGTTTTTTCGGTCCTACAAGACCAACCCGATAGAGGAAAAGCGAACAAAGTTCAAACGAGCCAGAAATGACTGCAACGCCTTTCTTAAGCGTGTGAAATTCCTATACGACCAAAAACTGAGGCAAAAAATACTGCAATGTCCCAAAGGCAGTAAAAATTTTTGGTCGTTCGTCAAAAACATTAGAAATTCCGCCTCATCCTCCATCCCAACGCTCATTTACAATGACATTCTACGTAGCTGTCAGCTCTTTGGATGAGGCCAATCTGCTTGCTGCACACTTTGCGGCCAGCTCAACACTCCCAGATTGTGCTTTGTCTCCGCCTACACGTGAGTGCGTCGAATCTTCAATGGGACGAATCTACTTTCGCACTCGTGTAGTAGCAAGAGTACTTAAAGATCTCAACATACATAAATCCGCTGGTCCAGATGGTATATCTCCCCTTCTTCTGAAGAGGTGTTCTTCCTCGCTGGCAAAACCACTGCGTAAGCTTTTTCATCAATCCTACACTTTAGGACTCTTCCCGAGCAGATGGAAAACAGCATTTGTCCAGCCCGTCCCTAAAAAAGGCGAATCATCTTCTCTCTCCTCCTACAGACCCATTGCACTTACGTCCCTTCTTTCCAAGGTCATGGAAACACTGATAAATCGTCAGCTCATGAAATATCTCGAAACACGAAAACTTCTCAATGACCGGCAGTACGGTTTTCGTAGCAACAGGTCCACTCGTGATTTGATGGCATGTCTCACCGAAAAGTGGAACCAAAGCGTACATCAATCTGGCGAAAGCAAGATAGTTGCACTTGATATTTCTAAGGCATTTGACAGAGTTAGGCATCAGGCTCGTTTGTCGAAAATGCGTGCATTTGGGGTCGACGACTCTCTTCTTCAATGGATTAGAAATTACCTTTCGGAAAGTTCAATTCAAGTTGTCTTGGACGGTTTCAAGTCTGATATTCACAAAATAAACGCTGGTGTGCCCTAGGGCTCTGTTCTGTCTCCGACACTCTTTTTAATTTTCATTAATGATCTCTTGTCTGCTACTTCTAATCCAATTACTCCTTTGCTGACCACAGTACTCTCTGCTTTTCATATTCGTTCCCGGACTCACGGCCCTGCTCTTCGGCTGTAGTACGAGAATGGCAGCGTATGCTAAGCTCATTAAATTCCGATATCAACAGCATAACCAATTGGGGAACTATCAATAGAGTGGAATTTAATGCTTCCAAAGCACAATGCTGTCTGCTGTCTTTAAAGCGAAATTTAAACACCCAGCCATTATCTATGAATGGCACTTGCATCGTCGAAACCGAAAAACTTTCCACTCTCGGTATGTGTGTCAATGACAACTTACGTTGGAATGACCACATATTTGATGTCGCCAAAAATGCTGCGAAATGTCTAGGTTTCCTCAAGCGATGTAAGAAATATTTTACCCCTCTGATCTGGCCTCAATATATAAGGCATTCATCCGCCCAAAATTGGAGTACAACATCTGGTCAGGTGCTCCTAAAACATCTCTGCACCTGCTAGATAGGATTCAAAACCGTGCGATAAAACTTATTGACGATACTAATATCAGTCAATCAATGGACACCCCCGAACACCGACGAAATGTCTCGTGTCTCACTTTGTTTTATCGCTATTTCCACCACCAGTGCTCCACTGAAATCGCCAGTAACATTCCGCCCATTCAAGCTTTCAACCGTAACACCCGTCTCGCTATGAGTGCTCATCAGTATATCCTCAAGCCCATTTTCGGACGTACTCTAAAATATCGTGATTCGCTCCTAAGCCGTACAACTCGCTTATGGAATGCCCTGCCGATCTCTGTATTTCCTGGTCGTTATAACTTGCAAACTTTTAAAAACAATGTACATCGGTACCTCTCTTTTCTTCCTCCCTAAATTTCCTTTGCCCGCGCTGTATACAATCACCTTGAGGGTACTCAAACCCCTTGAGCGCGCGCTCATTATATATAAAAAAACAAAAAAAGGCCACCCATGAAGTATCCAACGCATTACTCTCGAGAAATGCATATCTGCTGCTATTTCCCGTGCGATTTCCTCTGCTTTCCAGAAGAAAAACTTCCGCCGGTCCGTCTGTTTCCTCCACCTTGCACTATAACGGTAATCGACTTAGGCAATCGGCGTTAGAATTTAACCTGCCCGCGCGGTACTCTAGTTCATAGTTATATGCCGCCAATAACAAACACCACCTCAGCATCCTAGGAGAAATCATTGCTGGTATCGGCTTTTGCGTATTAAGGACGCCCAATAAAGCTTTATGGTCCGTTGTAATTAGCACCGATTGACTAGCAATTTGCTAAAGCCTCCTTAGCGATCTGCGCATAATTACGCTCACTATTCCCCAGTGTTCGGGAAGCAAACGCAATTGGCCGTTCCCTTCCTTCTGAATCTTGGTGCGCTAAGACTGCACCTACTCCATACGTCGAAGCGTCCGAAGAGAGTACTAGTGGCTTGCTTTCGTTATAGTAAGCTAGTATCCTTTCTGACCTAAGTAAACTCTTTAATTGATTAAAAACTCTGGTCCGCTCCTCTGTCCAATGCCATTTGGCATTTATGGTGTATATATATTTTTTGTAATTATCTAGTACTCTTTTTGATGATGACTATTAATTGGCAATTTTGTCTTCGAATTCCCGTGATTGATCTGACACCATTGCATTTTTTTTGTCTGGTCCTTACTACAGGCTCGCCAATCGTATACCCATGTCCGAGGGCAGAAGACCCAAACTGAATAGCTCGATCTTACATAGTTAGAACATGAAAGAAGCTATTTTTCAACTTACTGCACCCCAGAGTGGAGCTGAACCGCCAGCAATAACCTACCGACCTGGACTTATTAGATTTTTCATAGAATCTGTACCACGAATATTTGGTCAATTGTAGACTTACGTCGAATAGCGTCGATCCTTGCACAAATGGTTTTAGGCGTTTACGCAGTACGGCAATCAAGATCTGGTAGCCGACATTAGGAGTACAGTTTAGCAGGTCTCCTTTTAGGTAGGTCGGACAATCGATGATGAGATTTTATTCATCAGATATACTTTCCATTCCTTGATGCCTTAAATAACTGGGTAGGTCCTCGGTAGGCCGTCCTGTTCGGTAGCATCTTTATACTTAAGTTTGATTAATAAAATTGTTATACTATTTTGTTCCCGCGGGCGGAACTTTACTTTACTTTCATCGTCTAAGTTAGAATGGTTTGCTTTATTTGAGAGTGAATCTGATGCATCGCTGCTTGCTTGATATTTTTTTTATATCCTCAGGACCGAGTCTAACTCTACTATTAAATTTCTTTCATCATTCTACAGCTTTGACACGTTCTTTTTACCTTCTATTAAAACTTCCTAGAGTATCACCTAGCTGTTTATTCGGCCTAAGCTCTTCCCTTCTAATTTGCTAGAACAACGCCCAAGTCAATCTTTTCTTTCTACGCAGCGCCGCTTTGTAAATGAGTGTAGTTGCGGTATTGCTGATGGCTCCTTGGCATCGATGTCACAGATCTTCAGCACTTTATGGAGATAGAAAAGCCATTAACAAAAGGCCTTTGGGGGGTATTTTATCGCACATCTTGGATGCTTTCAAACGCACTTTGACTGCAACTAGGTATTCGTCCGAGTTTACATTTACCGCTCGGAATATTCGGATATCTATCATATTGTAGGAATGTTAATCAAGCTAACGGTTTTATGATCAGGTGACCACCATACTCCTTTGTGAATACTGCGGTGAGGAAACCGAGTGATATTTCACTCCGTAGAAGAGTGAATTAGCCTAAGGCCGTTTCCAGGAGTGGTGTCGTATAGGCTATGCTTTTCGACTGTACTACCAAACTCGGAGCATGATCCTCTATCAGCCTGATGTTGACGAATTAAGCCTTTATACGGATTGTTGCTCAAAGCCTGAGAGCTCTTGCTTAGTCAGCCGCTTACAAAAAATCCGCATGTCATAGTAATCGTGTACGTATATCTCTAGTACAAATTATAGTTTTTCATCCTCCTATTGATCGGCGCTTATATCCAATTTTTAGCACTTTAGGGCCTTTGTTCGTTGTTCGAATGCAAGCCAATAACCCGCTTAGAATTAATCCGCCCCCATATCTATATTGCACACTGACTAGTCCTGAAAAACCCGCATCCTAGCTAATTCAAACCGAGCTCATTAATGTACTTATATTGACTCAACGGGCCCAATTCTTCAGTTTCATTTGGCAGGTCCAACCTAGCAATTAAAATAAGGCTGACAATGCTAGGTCCTGCAATGGCGGAGTTTTACTGTAACACAATAACCAACATGAGAACTGATAGCTACGCATCGTGTAGGTAGTGTATACACAGTCTTGGTTTGACACTGACACTTCTGTCCTGCCATTGTGAACTAGGTCATCATCTTTTCCTCATCAAAGAAAAAAAATTGTTTATATGGTTCCTGGTGAATGTCATGCCACTGCAACTGATTGTGCCTTACCAGGCATAAAAAAGTGAATAGTACCATTTTTAATGCTACGAGTATTTACCATTTACCAGCCATGAAAGGTGAAGTAGATTTCTTATCAGTCGCCTTTCCAAACCTCAGAGTTTTTGATAGCGTCACTACTTACTTAAATTAATTGGCCACAAACTGGAGTTGCTAAAAAAAACTCCTCCGATAATCTACGATGCTGGTATTATTGTATATCGTATTTTATTTTCCAGTCCGATGCCACCCGGGTACAATGGTTAGCCGCACTTAACCTAAAACGTAGTGCGTGTGGTCTGCCTGTTAATTAGGTCAAGTCACCACCACAATGGCAGCCCTTTTCATCGTGTGGCTTTTGTTTCTAATCCCCCGGCAGTTTCTATACTAATTTGAGAGCATTATGCGTTCTTTTGCGTGCGAATTCGCGTTTCAATTCGGTTCTATGAATAGCGTGTTTCCATGTGGACATAGGTCAGTTAACACTTTTCTAAAGAACCTGGTCACGCGATGTAAACAACGAAACGGTTTTTAATAATCATTTAAACGCATTTAGCGTGATCTAGGAGCATTAGCTCGTCGTGATTTTCCCAAAGGGTCATGGGAGCTGGGCCATATCATGTTTCATCACCGCAAAAGCGAAATATGCAGCAATTCTTTGAATTCTAATTGAACAACAATGCAAGGGTAATTGTAGAATTTCCAAGCTCTTTTTATCAAGATTTACCATAATTTGTGCTCATTGATGCTAACCTTGATTCGTTTAGGACTGACTACTGGAAATCTAACGAAAAGAAGTACTGCGACTTCTGCAAATGCTGGATAAGTGACAACAAAGCGGTAAGACTTACATATTGTACTCGTACTTACATTACTATGTAATGATTACTTTGTTATAAATAACCTGAAACAAATCTCTTTCTATTATTTCGCCCCTCTTTAGAGTATAGCTTTTCATGAGAGTGGCAAGAGACATAAATCCAATGTTGCTAAACGTATTACCGACATTAGTCGGAGTAGTGAGAAATCCGAGAAAGAGCGTCAGAAGATGGATGCGGAAATCAGAAAGATGGAGGAAGCCGCTATGAGATCGTATGCCATGGATATTCATTCGAATGCGGATATGACTGCACGGTCGGTGTCCTCTGTAATGAGTTCATCGGTAAATTCAAGTAGTTATCTGAGCGGGGGCAAGGGAATTAAAAAACCAGGTCAAATAGATCCAATGCGTCTGGCAGGTAGTTCTGATGAAGACGATAATTCGAATCGACCTACAGTAAGCAAGGTCGCCGATGCAGAGGCCGTGCCTAATGCCTCACTTTGGGTTGAGGGCAAGTCACCGGAGGGCTATACATACTATTGGAATGTTAAAACCAATGAATCGGTTTGGGACGAACCAAAAGAAGGTTATCTCTCCTTGGTGGAGTACAACAGAATAAATCAAATAGCTGAAGCACAACAAGAATTCCAACTGAAAAAGGAAGCCAACGATTTTCAGAAAAACGCTCCAGAAGAGGTAGCCCGGTATAATCGTGAAAGATTGAAGATGTTTCGTCGGACAGATCCGGTAGAAGAAAAGGCTAAAGAGGAGAAGAGGCAAACATTTAGAACGGAAGAAGAAGCTCAAACTCCGGAGATCGGAGCTTGGCAAACAGTCGTACAAAAGTAAGTGAGAAGAAAACTATTCGCACGCATTTAATAATTTTGTATTTCTTTAATTTAAAGGGAAGAAGAAAAGCCTATTAATTGGGAGCTGCCCGTTGAGAACAACTATAACTATTATGTACCACCAGTTGTAAGCGAAACCATTGCTGAACCTCCAGTGAAACGTTTCAAGGAAAAGACCATTGAAAGTCTTGACCCAGGCTTAGCTGAAGGAGTTTCAACTTCATTTAAGAAAAGAAAATTTGCCGCTAAAGGAAATGCTCGTCAGCGACTAGACAATGATTAACATTATTCTTTTTTTTTCTTTTTCTATTACTACTACCTAATAAAATAGACAATTTTGTAATGCTTTGGCTTCTTTATATTAGCAAAACGAAATCACAAATTCATTTCCAGTTTGTCCTTCAATAATCAGCCATATATAGGTACTACTCTTTCGATTCTAGTGCCCACTTGGGAAAGGTCTTGGCTCTGAATCTAATATAGATAATAAATTAAAAGAACAGATTTTCTAGCCAACAAAAAATTCGAAAAGCCTAGCTCTCGGGGATACCTCCAATGAATTAGTTAAAGTCTATCATTTCCTTGAGATGCTACATGATTTCTCGATTGCTCAAGAAACTTGCTTTCGAAACTAGCTTTCATCGTTCTCTTTTTCGTGCCAGCAGATTCATGTGATGTGAACGATCTAAAACGAACAAAAGTCCATTACGTATCGAAATTTTAACAATGAAATTCTATGTAACTAACCGCAAATGGAAAGACAAGGAAATAGTTAAAATATAAGCTCGTGTCGTAGTTGACACTGACAACAATCAATTTTCCTTTTGTTCAAGAAGTTTGAGCAGCAAAGCAGGGAAGCAATAGATCAAATGAATGAGGGACCTGAACCAACATGACGCAAAATGAGGCAGCTGTTGGTTTCTGATGCACTCTTGACTATATTGCCATCTACGTGAAGTAAATACCAAGACGATGAAGGCCTCTTCTTCTAAACATTAAACACCAATCGAGATTATAAGAAGTTACACGCAATTTTTAAAGGAGAGAGTATGCTATCATTGTATTGCTTTGAACCAGTGTGTCTAAAGAAATCATAAATGGTTGAGTAAGGAACATACGATCATAATAGGAAAGTGATACGTTTTTATTAACTCTACCTCTAGGAGTATTTACATAGTTAAACTAACCAAGATGTCAAACTCTACTAATACTTTTGCAAACCCTTATCAATTAGGTAATTCCAACACTTTTACATCTCTATAACTTTGTCAAAATTTCCTAGAATGAGAGCAATTTACAAGTAAAATTGCTAGAATGAGAGCGATTTGCACGAGTATGTGTAGTGTGGATGAGGTTTTTTTGACAAAAATGGGCGTGTTTTATATAAAATGGGAGGCATTTTGCCATTGATGACGATTCACACGTATTCACAGACAGGGTCACATGGATAGGGGCGATCAGTAGAAAACCGTTTTTGATTTTCCAATATCTGGAAGGTTTGATATCTAGGTTAGTTTATCTATGAGTATTTAAGAAGGTGATGGAGAAAATCAGGAAAAACTATTATTGGGGCGGTTAAGCCTAAAATCCACCGCAACTCAAAAGGAATAATTTTGTGAGTTATTTCTAGTCTCAGTCATCTCGTATTCTAATTCATCATACGACTAGTTATCAAACCTAAATCTACTAAGAACTTTAGTACTCCTCACTCCTTATCATCCAACATGTCTTCCATATTATCAACATATAAATGCTCTCCAATCAAAAATCGTGTCCAACAATGGAACCCTCCGAGAAATATTATCTCTACGTGTACGAGTGAAAGCATGCCCGATAAATGGTTTGGAAAGTCTTAGGATTCTAGAGAGACCGCCGTAAAGGGATTCTTTATAAGGGACACTCAAGACGAAAAGGATCACAACCAGCTAAATGACATACAATTGTCGATATACTCGTACCTTTTGTTGACAGGAGGTGAGGTCGAGCTAAAACAGGAATTCTGTAACCTGAGGACAGGGTGTTAGGCAGGAAAGCTATAGTTTCAAATTACATATGTATATGTGTTCGGACTGTTGTGAGTCAGAGTCT
Source organism: Volucella bombylans (assembly GCA_949129095.1). Classification (NCBI taxonomy): domain Eukaryota; kingdom Metazoa; phylum Arthropoda; class Insecta; order Diptera; family Syrphidae; genus Volucella; species Volucella bombylans. The sequence goes on from OX422144.1 coordinate 158,405,482, forward strand.
AGGTAGGAACATATATTGACGTGTGCTTCAGGCAAGAAGTCAATGCTTTCTTTGACCAGTATCTCGTAGTTCTGAAGGAGCGTAAGTACCTAGCCGCGTGCCGATGTCCCTTTTAGAGTCATCCATCTAGAGAGTCCGTTGCTCTATGTTAATAATTTTTCTATTCCTCCACTCAATTTTGTCAGAAATCAATTTATAACAATTTCGCTGCAGTCTGCGTATTCGCAAATTCCCGAATTACTGCAGTATAGATATAGTGGAATATGGCTAACATAGCCTCTAATTCCGCCGTGGCATTTGTCCTTATTGGTTCCGATGCAGAATGTCCTTTGGACAAGCCAATTTAGACGTTGGTAGCTACAACTTCAGTTCACCTGACCAGAACGAAGTAAGCTGAAATTCAACAAAGCAACAGAACCTCCGCTTACCGGCCGAGGTATTCAAACCTGCTGGAAAGCATACACTAGCTCATTTCTCAGATCTGGTCAGAAGAGTGTATTCCTGATGAATGGAATCTCAGCACAGCACACAAAAGAGGAGACCTCCTCTACTGCGCCAAATATAGACGTGCAATACTATGTTGTATCCTCAACGTGTGAACGCTTCAAACGCTTCGTCAACTACCTGTTTGACCGTGCGGTTTCGACAAAATCTTCACTTCGCAGATCCTGAAAAGAACTCAAAAGGTCCGAATCGACACCCACCATCTTTTCAGCGATTTTAAGGACTCATATGACAACATTTATAGAGACGAGCTATATAGAGCCAAGTTTAATTTTGACATCCATGCCAAACTCGTCCGTTTGTGCAGAATGACGGTTGAGAACGTTCACTGCTCCCTCACGTGAAGGTAGATAACGACTTAACCGAGATTTCTAATGTCAAAAAAGTAGACAAGGTGAATTGTGACATCTTCAACAACATACTTGAAAGAATTGTGTGGAGCTCACAAGTGAACACTGAAGGAACAATCTTTCGAAAGTTTGTGCAACTACTAAGGTGTGACGTTTGTATTGACGTAATTTGCAGAACTCAGCTGGCTGTCACCAGTGTGTTTGCTAGTATTGAAACGGAATCAGTCAAAATGAGCTAAGCGGTAAATGAAAGGTCACACAATATCGACGAATTGGACAGGACGTCACATCTACCAGTTTTAATTTCTAGGCAGTAGCAGAAATAAAACGTGGAATCACACTTGCCAATCGCTGTTCTTTGAGCCAAGAAGGCAATCGAGTAGTAAGGCTCTACTCGTATCTAGATAAATTAAGGAATCTCTATATATGACCGTGCTCATCCAAGTCGTATTTTATGACGCTGAAGCACGGACTCTATCGAAAGGGGATGAAGATATCTTGAGAGAAAATCCCTTCGAAAAATGTTCGGATCAATTTGCTTTGACAGGTTTAGGGGAAAAGATTCAACGACGAACTATACGAGCTGTACAGCGACATCGACCAAGTCAGGAAACTCCGGCCCGCAGGGTCTTCGTATCTAACCCGCAGGGACAATGCAGTAGAGGAAGAATTCACCTTAGGTGGCGCGCATGAGTAGAAGGGAACCTCAACCGAGTTGGAGTGCCCAACTGGAGGCAGTTAGCTAGATATCGGATTAACGGGAGAAACTTGTTAGTCGAGTCACAGATTCACCCCAAAATCTAGCGCCACCTAAGTAAGTAAGTAAGATAAATCTTACACCCTCAAAAATATTCACACTTTACAAACCTTAACAACGCTTCTCAACGCAATTTTTTAGTCTCGATTTGCGATTTATGTCACGAAAAACTGGGTCTCTCACCCTCAAAAATACCAACAATCCAACACTTGTCGAGTCAAGAAAAACTGCGACGCGAAAGAAAAGTTACTTTCAACCTCAAAAAAATTTTAGTAACTGTCGGAAATCATATCATTTCCGCTTTCCAGTTTCCAACAATTCGCCTTATCTTGTACTGATTGCACTTCAAACCACAATATTTACTTTGAATAGCAATCATTTTTAAATCATTTTGAATAAAGAATTTAAAATAATATCGTTGTCGTAATAATTTTCCTCATTTAATTTGTAATTTTAAAGCTTTCCATTGCCAATACTTTTCAAATTCAGCAAACAAGCACCGCCATTAACATCAACTTCAACAGTAGTCCAGTCACACGAAATGTCATTCCAACAAGAAAAACACATCGAAAGTGGAAATTTAATTAGCATCAACTAACTGACACTTGATAGTAAACAAACCAATTTGTTTCTTTTCTACCACCAGTCCAATAAAAATGCCATCTCTTTCTGTCTGCCAGCGCATACCTATCTCCTATGAAAATAGAGGCCACTTCAATTTTGACAGTTCAGTTTATTTTCTTCAGCTGGTGGCAGCTCCTGGTACCAAGAAATTCAGATATTCCCAAGTTTCTACACATTCATTAATTTCCTTCGACCAAAATTGACATCCGCTACAATGGATGAAATAGATAAAATTATAGTGCATTCATTGCGACAAATCGGATGTGAAATAGACGAAGAAATCGTTAGTTTATCGAGTTTTTCTCCCGAACTGATAGTGCAAACCGTCTCTAAGTGTTTTCAACTTATAAATCCTTCCCTAGTGTTACCCAGTACCCTCCCACCAGCAATGGCGCAGCGATTTTCGGTTGCAGCAACTTTAGCAGAAGCCTGTTCGGTGATTGGATTTCGTGGCGATATTGGCTACCAAACATTTCTCTATTCGAACATTGTCGAAGTTAGACGCCTCTTTATGTTTCTAATTGAAATGCTTCCCAAGGAGAATGAGAATTTACTATTCGAACAGTCGGTGGACGTTCTCACCGATAAATTAACGGCACTGGTGGAGAAAATCAAGAAAAACGTCTATTACTCGATGAGCACACCATGGGTAACGCAGTATTGCAAGAAATTCGGACTGAGAGAATGGAATAAAGTAATGATTGACTCGCATTCCCAAACAACTCCATTCAAATCAAAAGTGAGCCTCAATGTGCCGCGATTATCGCAAAAAGGGGAATGTGATGCAGTACCAGAGCTCCGCAAATACTGGCTAAAGAGATCACCCGGCATCTTTCAAGAAACCAAACTCAACACACTTCCCAATTCGCTGATTCACATGAACGACAGAGAGTGCCGAATGACAGAAAAACAAGATTTCACCACGGACAAACTAATTGCGATGATTAATACGCAAAATGAACAATCGCAATCCCTGCCAACCCCTGTAGTCCTCAAGGCTAAGAAAATGAACGCAACGCTCAACAAAATGGCATCAACAGAGGGTGATAAGATGAAAGGAAACACCTATTTGGTGAGCCTGTTCAGTTCAATTCAAGAGCTGAATACAGATATTGAAAAGCTAAGGCAATCTATCGATGAGCTAGTCTCAGAACACAAACAAATTCAATTGGGAATCAACAATGTAAAGGAACTCCGTAAGGTTTCGCACACAAAACAGGCAAAACTGAAAGAGGAAAAGAAAATACACGAACGCACTTGTGTTCTGTTAGAGAACCCTGAAGTAAATATATCGAAAATGGAAGCGCTCATTGCATCAACGCAAAGTCGAAAAGCTAAACTAGCAGAAAAATGGGTCCATCACAGAGAACCACTCGAGCAGGCATGGGAAAAGACCAAAACAAAAAATAACAATTCCATCCAAGCTAACAAAGGCCTAAAGAAACTCGAAAGTATCAAGGAGAAAGTATCGAAATTGGAAAACGAACTCAAAGTTAAATCAATTTTACATTCCCAGTTGGCGACTGTCCTACAGAAGGAGAATCGCTCGACCAGTCGAAAGGCCTACACAACTCGAATCTTAGAAATAATTGGAAACATTCGCAAACAAAAAGACGACATCGAAAAGGTTCTCCGAGATACAAGGCAACTACAAAAGCAAATCAACACAATCACCGGCCAATTGGACCGGCAATTCACTGTTGCTGACGATCTTCTATTCACCAGCGCCAAGGATAGTGAAAGCTCAAAGAAAGCCTACAAACTGCTCGTCACTCTACACTCTCATTGCACAAACCTAATAGGACTTGTACGCGAAACGGGATCTGTTATGCGTGAGGTTCGCGATTTAGAGGATCAAATTGAACAGGAGAAATCAAGAAACACACTATCGAACCTGGAGAATATACTAGGTGACCTTAAGCTAATGGAAGCGGAAAGTAAAAATCTCCAAGAGAAAATAATCAAAATTGAAAATCAAATAGTGAACGAATGAGAGACCATAGCACCAAACTAAATTAAGTCCACAGTTAGCAAGTATTCGTTACTTTCACAAGCAGTGCTCTTAAATTTCCGTTTCGTTTCGATGTCCTTCTATAATTTAAGTTTCGACTAAAGCTGTGCCAACGTAGACGTATACAAATGTTAGAAACGTTTTTTGTACCCACAAAAACGTATTTTAAATTGTGAAAACAAAACAAAACAAAAAAAAAACAAGCAATTGAAAGAAAACCTTCTTTTTATTTTTTTGTTTTTAGATGTAAGTACAATACATACCAGTGTTATTGCTCGCTCGCGACTTTTAGTAATGCTTAAAACGAAACGCGCGATAGAAATTGTAAAGAGAATTTGTTACAAAACAAATTATTATAAGTCAAATCAATGGCACTTCAGAATTCGATTGCTTAGTCTTTAAAACAAATTGTAAGTTATAAAATCTTTCTAATCGCCAGGCCAACACTGGCGTTGCTCGAATGTATTTCGAATTATTTAGTCTGAATATCAATCTCCAAAGTGTGGCTGGTTATTTTCACCGCCCCTTAAAAAAATCGTTTCGATCTTTTCAATGTTTATTTGTGTTGTTGCTCCGTGTATTTGTTTTTTTTAAGGAATGTATTTTAGTTTTGAAAAGTTGGAAAATGCACCGGATATTACTTAAGAAACAGCCTCTAAATCCACACACCAAGTTCCTTAATCCTTCGGGCATTTTTAATGGCGACGGAATGAACCAGGCACATTTTGGACTTGATATTCTAAAAAATTAATAAATGAAATCACTTGAAAACAATGAATATGTGTCTTTTTTTTTGGGAAACCAACATAACTTATTGAGTAAGTTGATCTTTGCTTTGTTGTTTCCAGGTGATAGGAAAGGCTCTGTATACTGCACAAGAACTTATCTCTAATCGGTCTGTTCTTATTCCAGGAATTGGTTACCATAAGTATCACTCACGAGGCAAAACTATGTACATGTATATGTCCAATGAATTATTGTAGAGAATTTTTAGTCCAATAGACAATTATTCACACAGAACACAAAATGTAAAAAGGCAGTTATGAACGGACTCAGAGGGTGAAAGTAACTTGATGGAAAAATATACTATGTACTACTATTTAGTATTTTTTGAAAGACCCGACTGAGCTAGAGTACTTTTGTATTAAATGCCAATTATTTGGCATTGCAAAGCTTTGAGGTGTGATAAAAAGGTGATGTGATGCCCTTTGTGTCCAAAACCAAATGATGAGATTGGAGTTAGGATCGATGCGTGTCAGTTGACCATATGCTCAGCGAGAAGTCCTACGTAATCTTGTTATGCAATGATTCAAATGTAGCATGAGTGCAGATACCTTTCTTTTCATCCCACGGCACTCTTCTCGGGACGCCTTGCTTTGACAAGGAATTAGCACATTGTTTTCTTTTAATAAAATTCCTCAGCCTTTTGAAGAAAGTTGAGTGATTACTTCAATGATGAAGCGTTAAGTAAAGTATCAATACCCACCACATTAGTGCCTAGTTGCAGCCTAATGAGAGCGAAGTCGGACATTCACAGAAAAAATACACGTTCCGGGAAGCAGTACATGCCTTGTACTCATAGCTGCCAATAGAAGCTCTAATCAAGGAGATTGGCAGTCCCAACACGATTTCAGCCCTTGAGCCCTTATTTTCCGACTCTGACTTGGAACCCAGATAAATGAATTCAGCCTCTAACTGTGGTCAAAGAAAGCTTGTGCCTAAAGGTGGTAATTACTTTATTTTCCTATTTATTATCAAAACTGCGAATGTCTTCATGTTTACATCGCCACAAAGTCGCCAGCGCCACATCATGGATTCAACGGTGAAGAGCCAACTACCTTTCTTCTCTGAATCGGATTTGAAGTCGAAGTCGCTCCTGAGTTGCGATGTCATTGAGTCAGATGGTATGTCGAAAAGAAGAGACTTATGCCATCATGTAGTGCAGTCATCCAGGGTCTTGCAGCTAAGAAAAAACGATATTTGTGGTCTGCTGAAAGTATCAGTGGCGCATTTTCATGAGAGCTTATTCCAAACAACTCGCTGATAAGAATTGAACCAGCTCCAGAGGACCCTCTTCGACAATTCCAATATCTAATCGAAAGCGCCCTTATACTGGCACAAAGACGATATGATATGTCCAAAGAAGTTAGCTACTCAGAATAAAACTCGATTGCTTAGCTTCGGAAAAAAAAAATTGTGAGTCAAACCAGTCAGTTTCCGTCTTATCGCGAAAAGTGAAACCTCAGTTTCACGGTGATTGATAGAAAGCCAACAATTGTTGATTACGAGTACATATAGGATTGGTCGGCGCTTTGGAGCACACAGTCACTAGCTAGACATTGTCCAACAGATAGTACAGCTGCATCATGTGCATATACCTGATTATAGACATTAAAGCTTTCCAAAATGTGATATATGCCAAAGCGCAAAGCGTTCATACATAACAGATGCATGAAGGTTGTAAAGGCGTTGCCTAGAGATTAAGGGATACTCGATTGGTAAACATTCTTAAGTCTACTCACAATATTTTGGAGTCTGAGATATCCGTAGACGTATGTTAGCTACAAGAAGGTATTGGTTCGAGTGTATACTATGAAGGAGCGCCTTGCGTCGATCGAAACATGGTAATTGTGAATAGTATACTCGTATTTCGCAGTTTTCATCCTCTTGTTGTTAAATATTTCAATATGAGTAGACTATTTCGAAAGTATGATAACTACCATAACACTAAAGCCTGCATGCATCTTACAGGACAAGACACATATTTGTACGCAGCGATTTGTATATTCCAGAAAAACATTGAGACATATCTTATAGGTAACATTTAAAAAAATCATACACACCCTCGACAATTTTAAGAAGACATATTACCTTTTTTATATACTGAGCATAGAGCTGCAAGTCCAGTGCACCAGGGTTTATTGCAAGAGCTTAACAGACCTTTATAGCCAGTGGTCTTCTGTATTGGGCTCACTTTTGATTCCCAGTTGTTGCAAATGCTACTTCAAAGCAATTATTATTTTTCATGAGTCACTATATTTACTCGTATTCGACTATAGCATTGGGAAGAAAATACACGTTATTTGACTTGAAAACAGTTTTTTTTTTATACATAGGTATAAATGTATATATACTCGTACAACGAGTTTTTAACAACTTAAACGCAGCCATTCTATGCTAACAAAATCTCGAGGGAATCATTCGCATTCAAAAATAATTGGAAAAAGAAAAAACTGTTGATGATATGACGAATGTGAGTTCTAGTATCACGTGACCTATTGCATCATTGTATTATTGTTTTGTTTACTTACAAGTGTATGGCGTTACTTTACGCGAAATATGGTATTTTATGACTTTCTGGTTCAAAGTATTACTAATTGGAATTTACGAAATCATTATATAGAAACAAGATATTTCAATTAAATAATTAAACCAACGTTTAATAAATTGTTGATGCGTGTAATTGTTGTTGAGTGAAATGTCTTCATGAGCTCTGTTTATGGTTTCTTGAAATATACTTTCCATGCAGTAAGATTTGCAAAAAGAAGCAAATCGTGAGGTTATGAGGTTAGACAATAGTTGGTTAAAAAGTTAGGTCTTCATCGCCTAGAGGCATCCTGAAGCATACATTGTATATCATTGCTTCAAAACTAGGTTTTAAACTATTTCCACATTATACCGATAAATCTGCTGCAAAATTTGGGCCACGGTATTTAGATCTGTCCAGCAAATATAAAGGACCTCCCTTCTAATGTTGCTCTATAATACCTGCAGTAAGTTCATTTATTTCAGGGGCCCTTTGGTGCTCGCCCACTTTAAATTCAAAGTTGACACGCCGTTCTCAGCTGGACTGAAGTTCGATCTCTGCCATTGAATTAAGATGTTATACAATCCGGACATAATATCACATGCAGTTCCACAATGGGAATGCGATTAGGACATAAAGTCCGTATACGCTTTCGTGGACAATACGTTCACAGTCGCGTTGACTATTTTCAACAATAGTGTACTCACTCTGTCAACGCTGTCACGACGCGTTAGAAGTTGCAGTGATGACACTGAATTTGATTTAAACTGCTCCCAATCGGAGGTATTCGCTTTGATTGCGGCGGAACACAATAGGCCGCCCGTACAATTTTGCTAATGTGGCTGGCAGTTTGTGGCGGCCGAACTCGGCATCCTAAAGGTTGATATTTGTAAGGCGCAAGTATGCAAGCACCAATTTCCTCGTTTTGAAGGGTTCAAAACGGGTTCAAGGAATGCGTAGAATGCGGACACCCTTGAAATGATGCCCGATTTATTTTATTTACTACGAATTATATTATATAGCGCAAATACACACCTGTTTTGACAGAGAGAAAAAATAGGATGTCAATGTCGTGCGATGACTGATTTTTGCTTCTGTTAATGGATTATAAATATTACAGTTCTACGCATTTTGTGACTACATTAACTATCTCGCGTCTGTTTGTTCTTCAACCTTTTTTGCTTTGACACCTTTAAAGTGGGTTAACGTGACCTCAGAAAGTCAATGCGTTGATTATTTTCATTGGCCATGCAGTCGTAGCTTTGGTCTGTAGGCTTCTGCCTTTCCATCGAGAATGAACAACAGGTACAGTAGCGATCAATATTTGAGACGCTGCACATTAGGAACTATGACAGACACGTGCTTGCTCGTCGTTGAAAGTGTCTTCGAACTCTTTTTTAAGCGCACTGTGATCGTAATCTAATGGTGTTGATCAATCTTTGAGATAATGTAGCATGTAATAGGAGATGGACTACTATAAAATGCAGACATCCATCCCCGTGGTTCACCCGTTTTTTTTTTTGCGCATGTCTATTTGACAGTTTTTCAAACTTATTTATTTACTTAGATGGCGCTACAGCTCGGGGTGTACAGCTGCTTCCAGTTGCGCACACAAAGTTTGCTGGGGTCGCCTTACACTTGTGTGAGGGGGTCGTCCTTCTGGGTTGGAGCCAAATTTGTTTCAGGCTGGGACGCTCCGGGCGCTAAAAGTGACCTAGCCATCTAAGCCGGGTTATCTGAGCTTTTCTGACGAGGGTGGCTTCACTGTCCAGCCCGTGCAGTACGCTGTTGGAACGTCTCCTCCATGCTCCATCGATGCAAACGGGATCGAAAATTACCCAAAGAACTTTTCTATCGGAGCGCCCGAGAACATTTTCATCTGCTTTCGTCAGTGTTCACGTTTCTGCTCCGTAAAGCTGGGATGGAATGATCAGTGTTTTGTATAATATCTTTCTGGTTGGTCGAGAGAAAGCTTTACTACTCAATTGCCCTCAAAGCCCAAAGAAGCAGCGATTAGCACGAATGATCCCTCACATGATTTCCGCGCTGGTGTCGTTGCCGGGGTTGATAATGGAGCCGTGGCAGATAAAGTCCCTAGTGTAGCTGCCTATAGTGACTGCCTACCGTCCCTCTGTGTTGACAGCATATACTTTGCTTTTCCTTCGTTTTCCATCTTTGTCGCTTCTGTTTCAATAGTCGCAAATGTTCCACTGACAGCTCGCTGTGTTCTTCCCATTATGTCAATGTCGTCTGCTTATGCGAGCAACTGAACAGATTTTTGAAAGATGATGCCTCTGGTATTGACTTTTGAGTGTCGCACATGTTCAAGAACGATGTTGAAACAAGCACATGACTGCGCATCGCCTTGTTTAAGTCCTTTTCTGACATTGATGATTTCGGTTTTGTTAAAACCAACTTTGACAGAGTAGCGTGCATTCTCCATCACCATCCTGCAGAGTCGAATGAGCTTGGCAGGGATACTAAACCTATACATGGCTCCGCTGAATTTATCTCTATAGATGTTGTCATAAGCAACTTTGAAATCGATGAAGAGGTGGTGTATATCCTGGATTTCTTCCAAGATCTGCCGTAATTTGAAAATTATTGTAGATCTGTTGTAGACTGATAGGAACCGGTCAGAATCTTTAAGAAAGGTCTGAGACATTCACTCAATACGGAATGTGATTTTATATGCGATATTCAGGTGGCGCAGATGGAGATGAGTTGATGTATGCTCCTTATACAGTTAACTTTCATTTTGGACGGATGGACGGAAATGTTGTCTGTCTTCGTTCAGGTTGAGGGGTTCATTCTGCCTAATGGTGTGATGTTGTTCGTCATCAGCAGAAATAATCTTTTCAGATTCTCAGCACCAACGGTGGTTCTATGAGGTTCTATGAGGTTTCCTTCTCCGTCCATGCAGATTTGCGTTCATTTTATACTACTTTTTGGTAAAACTTCCAAACTTCATTTTTCTCGTGCTCTTTTGTTCTTATTCTGTGGAGCCAATGTTCTCATCTTCTCTTCTGTTCGTAGAGCTCGCGAAACCCTCTCACTCTTTTCTGCAGGGCCGCTCTGTACATTCGGCATCGAACCAGCGGTTTTTTGTGTTGTGCGGGTTGAAACCCATTACATCAGAAGCAGCCTTTCTGATTGCCCTTTGACAGTGACGCCACTGATCTTCTACGTTCGATGCTGACCGAACCGGATTTCTCGAGAGGTTAAGAGAAACTTCATCAAAAAACCTCCTTGCGGTCTATTTCGATTGTAGCCATCCAACGTTGAACTTCCTCACAATGGTCCGATGGTTTTGGGTTGTTACGGATATCAGCATCCGTACCTTGAATACAACAAGGTAATGGTCCGAGTCAATGGTAGTTGTTCGGAATGTTTCGACATTCAGAATACTGAAGGTGTGCCTTGCTTCAGAACGTCTCTTGTGTTTAACGTAAGTACTTGCCATGTGGGCTTAAACCTACGGGATGCCCATACATCCATGGGAGCAAGGATACGCCTTGCCATCGCTCACCGTCAATCCACTGATACAATTCGGAACTGTGTTGCCGGCACAAGTTCCACCCTTGGTAAGAGTCGAGGCCGACCTAAAACCTAAGCACCCAGTACTTATTGCAACTCTACATTGGGCCGAAACCCTTCCCGCGATTTTGGTTTTAAACCACAGCCATCATGACGGTCCCACAAGGTTGCCTACCTCTAACAAGTCAGGCCCGGACCGAGATCCGGGGGGCTCCTGACTCCCATGGTACCGTGATTTAAGTCCTGGTAGGGACTACCGGTGGTGCAGCCGCCAACAAGACCTATGACCGCCAACTTGTGACTGATCAAATCGTAATCATCTGAAGATGTTTACGATAATACTAGTCATTTGCTCTGCCCCCGTTCATTATTAGACAACGTCATTAAAGGGCGAAGACTTGATAATTGGGCGGGGGTCCGTGCCTTGCTTCAATCGGAATATGATCAATTTGGTTGGCGGTTTGTTAATGAGGAGCCCCTTTTATGGATATCACTGTTTTAGTTACATTACGTCCCGCCGCAAAATCAGTAAGCCTGTGTCCGCTTCCAGAAGTGATTTCGTGGAGGCTGTACGCCCCCACTCAATGAGCATTACGAAAGACGCCTTCCTTGTCTAGCTTAGCATTAAAATCGCCAATATCGATTTTGACGTTATTTTTAGGGCATTGTTTCTAGGTTTTGTCGGGGAGCTCCTCGAAGCAATCTTTGGTAAGGTCTTCCTTCTTCTTTGTCGAGGAGTGGGCGTTTATCATGATAATGTTGGCGAGTTTAACCTTTATGCGAATCGTCGTCAAACGGTCGCTTACATGCCTGAAGCTCAAGACTTGTTCTATTCTTGTTTTTGTTTATGTTTTTCATACTCTTTTTGTTTGGTCCATCCCATCGCATTTTTCTTGAATGGCGGTTATGCCTGCTTTGTTGCAGTCGATGATATCCGCTAGTTGTTCGAACGGGGTCTGTTAAGGGTTCGAATATTCCACGTTTTTTAATCCTTTGCCAGGGTCGCCAACAATTAATCAGTTAATATCCAAGGCTTTTACGAGTAGATGGTTCGTTAAATTTTCTCTACCGTATGGGATGTGAGCCCTATGATTGTGTAGGCCAGTATAATGCTACTGGTCGGTCATGTCCTTACCATTTTAGGCTGCATGAGTAAGGGTTTACTGGCTTTTTTGCATAATTCACCTCGAATTTTCATAGTCGTCTAAAGTTTCTTGGCTTTTGGGCATAGACCTTAGACTTAAAAAAGCCCCAATGAAAGGATTCTAAAGATGTAAGTCGCACGTAAGCGGCGTGACTAAGTGACAGTGTTATTTCTGGGGATAAGACGATTACCGAACTTCGTTTTCAATAATTTGAATGTGGCACACGCTGTATGGCAAGTGTTTTTAAATGACATATCCTTTATAGTCCCTGGTACCATTCTTTCTACCAAATCATTCTCAATTATAACACTTAGAAGGGTATCAACAAACAAAACATCAAAAGCAAATAAAGCACATTACTTATTTAGTGTTTTCTTCTTTGTTGTTCATTGCTTACATTACGTGTTATAACGCAACGTTAAAATGTTCTATAAAAGACATTTAGATAGCCTTATTTGTGCAGTTCCCAATTAAATAAAATAATTAAATAAAATGGTCTCACAAAAGTCATAATTCTGTTCAAGTATACATTTAGTCACAGTCTCTACGTTGTATTGCAAGATTAAACCATAAAAGCAGCAGCGGGAGGTTAACACAGACTTCTATAATAATCTTCATTGGTAAACATTAGGTAACCTCTTCGTATTTCAAAGAAGCTCATCAGTAAAATTTTATTACTGCGGTTTTAAGTATGCGCTGATAAGAGGTCTGACTTTGTACTCCCTTATTAATTTGAAAAAACAATGCTTCTTCATACCAGGTCCAAAAGTGAGCCCCTATCTAGCTGAATTTTCAAACAATGTCGCGAGAAAATCTGCTAAAGAAGAAGCCGCTGATACAGTATGTATCAGCCCTTATTTTCAAACAATCGTTGACGTTGAAGTTATAAAGAAATACACAACACTCTTTGGTTTCGTAATTACTTTGTAATTCACTGGTTTCAACACATTTTACTTATAAAATATATCTTGTCATTAGTTTACAGAAATAAGGAGGAAAAACATTTACTAACAAAAAGACAATACAAGTTAAACTCATAACAAATTTTCTATCTAATCATCTATTCGTAAGTTCAACGTCCGATATTGAACTCTTTTTCGATTTTATCAGCAACCATCTTTGCAATGGCTAGCGAGCTAGTAGCACCAGGTGATGGTGCATTTCTGCAGTGCAGGACCTGCCTGGACAAAGCATTATCACCTACTCCGCGATCGAACACAAAGTCATCTACCAAATTTCCATTCATATCCAGAGCCTGAGCTCGTACTCCTGCTGGTCCTCTTGAAATATCGTATTCAGTAATTTCGGGAATGTATTTTTGCAAATCCTTAGCTTGGAGATTCAGGAATAAAGACTTAGACATTTCACACATTCCGAAAGTTAGGTTTTTCAGGGCCATTTTTATGAAACCTGGATACCGAAGCGCGTCGGCAAGTTCAATGGGATTGATGTCGCTCCATCTAAAACGAATTTATAATTTATAATGAGTATCACAATGAGAATCTCTTTTCAACTTACGTGTAACCTTCGCGTTTGAAGGCGAGCACAGCATTTGGTCCCAGCCACACACTGCCATCCATTCTGGGAGTAAAGTGCACTCCAAGGAAAGGAAGCGCTGGATTCGGAACGGGGTAAATATTGCCCTTTACCATATGACACTTATTGGGAGCCAACAAAAGGTATTCTCCTCGTACGGGTACGATTCTTGGAGCTCTCGGGCATCCTGTCAACTCGGCCAAGATATCGGACTGTAATCCTCCGCATGTAAGAACATATTTCGTTTTAATCTGTTGATGACCTTTGCTGCCTTGTATCGTAACTGGGTAATCAGCATTCGAGTGGGTTTCTCTGAATTTGGTTACTTTGAAATTGAGGAAAATTTTGCCTCCAGCTTGAGTGAAATCTTTTCCGTAATACTCGGTGACTAGAGCCCAGTCAACTATACCAGTTTGAGGTGACCATAATGCCTTAACACCCTTACAATAGGGTTCGATTTCTGAAATCTTTGACCCATCGATTAATTGCAGATCTGGCACTTCATTCTTAATTCCTCGCTCATGCAAATCATTCAAACGACCAAGCTCTGATGGATCTGTGGCAACAATCAGCTTACCAACTTTTTTATACGGGATGTTCTTCTCATCACAGTATTTGTATGCAAGCCGCAACCCCTCCACGCACAGTTTCGCTTTAAGTGTTCCGGGTTTGTAGTAAATACCGGCATGAATCACTCCACTGTTATGACCACTTTGATGGAAAGCTAATTTCCTCTCTTTCTCTAGCAATGCAATTTTCAAATTTGGATGACGCAGTAGAATCTCGCGCGCCGACGCTGCTCCAACAATGCCTCCACCCACAACCACTAAATCGTACTGGCTAAAATACGTAACAAGCATATACTATACATGAATCAATCAAGCTTTGTAATTTTGAAAAAAAAAAAATCCGATATTGATACAAGGTTAATTAAACATTATTCAACTTACTTATCAGCTCCCGCCGTCGCGCTCATCGGCTGTAATCGGCTGACAGCTCCAAGATTTACGTTTAGCCTGGAGAACAACGCAGGTAATTTCGAATTCCGAATTAGAGACATGCTGCCAGTGTGTATAATGACTGGCAACAAATCTTTGGAGCTTTGATATTGGATATCTTTACACTGTCACACTTTTCCAAAGGACCTTGGTTGACCTTTATCTTGCTCCACGCACAATCCACTAGCAACACGCAGTGCAAATAGCTTGGAAGAAATATTATTCTCCTTGATTACGGAGCAAAATAGTGAGCGCAGAATTTTTACTCCATAAATGCCAATTGTTCGATTTTTTTCGGCAATTAAATGAAACCAGCTGATAAAAAATTGTAAATCTTTTAATCGAATGCGGCGACATCTCTGCGAAGGATGGAAAGTAACTTGATAACAGCTTTGAGAAATTTAAATTTACGAGTATTTTAAATTTTCAGTTGAAACTTTGATTTGAGTTTAAAAAAACGATTATGCTGAGCTGTTAACTATTGGAATAAAAATGCGGGTCTTAGACTGCTACAGTTTTAAAATATTTAACTAAATGTATAAAATTAAATATTTAATTTAAGTAATTTACTTACTTACCTGGGTGGAGAGGTGCATCTGGCCGTTTAGAAAAATGATTTTCCTACAATCGCCTTCATCAACTGCGAACTTGTCCTAGACATCTCATGTCCTAGGTATCGACATGGATTTCGTGAGCTTTTTTTTACATCTGAAGAAATATAAATAGTCTATGAAATGAAATTAAAATGATATTTCAGAGTACGTCCGAAAGTGGGCTTAAGGGTATACTGATGAGCATTCATAGCGAGGCGGGTGTTACGGTTAAAAGTTTGAAAGGCGGAATGTTACAGACAAATTTTTGGGAGTACTGGTGGTGAAAATAGCGATAGAACAAGGTGAGACAGGATGCATCGGTGTCGATTATTTAGTATTGGAGCACTTAGTTTCATTGCACGATTTTGGATCCTATCTAGCAAGTGCAAGGAGGTCTGAGGGGCACGTAAGCAGATGTTGGCATTGTACTCCAATTTGGGACGGATGAAATATTTCTTAAATAGTTTCAGTAACCCTAGACATTTCGCAGCATCTTTGACGACATCGAGGATGTGGTCATTCCAACGCAAGTTGCCATTGACACACATACCGAGAATTGAAAACTTATCGGTTTCGACGATATTTCATGAGCAGACGTTTATCAGCGTTCCCACGACCTTCGAAATAAGGGATGTAAGTACAATTGGTATTTAGGAGAGAGAAGAACATTCGCATTTTTTTAAGGATGGGCTGGACAAATGCTGTTTTCCATCTGCTCGTAAAGAGTAGGATTGATGAAAAAGTTTACACATTGGTTTATCCAGCGTTGAAGAACACATCTTCAGAAGAACGGGAAATATACCATCTGGACCAACAGATTTGTGTATTGAAGATTCGACGCACTCAAATGTATTCGGAGACAAAGCATAATCGGAAACTGACCGCAAAGTGTGCAGCAAACAGATGGGGCTTGTCCAAAGAGCTGTCAGATGGAATGTTATAAATGAGCATTGGAATTATAACAGCAGCGGCATCCAAGTCGTTACTGATTAAACATAAAACAGAAACCGCGGTGAGTGAAAAATAACGACACTAGTTCGAAGCCAGGTAGCTTCAGGGCAGAGTGATTTGGAAGGTGTTGGCGGGAATCTACCTATGTTTCACTAACTGAAAAAAAGGAGACATAAGCATACGCAGAAAATTGATTTTATTTTAGCCTGCGTATATTTCCTTGTCCACCTTAAATTTCCCAGGCATTATAAAAAAAAAAACACAAGCACCGCCGATGCTAAGCAAAACTGCGAAATGAAAATTCTTGAAAATCGCGCAAGAGATGTTCAATCTGCTGATTTATTTACCAGGCATACTTTTCTCAGACCAAATCACTGAAGTAAATTGGTGCAAGCCCTCTACTTGGCTTTCATAACCTAAGTAGAATGAATCATTCTGCTGACAGCGGACTTTGGGTTGCCCCTGCCATTAAACAATCTGCAGAGGCAGTTTTTCCATATCCTCACAGGTCAAAATCGGTGACTTTACTATTAAATTTTTTCTCTTATCTATATATTTTTTTGTTTTGGTCTTGTTGGCTTGACACGTTCATTTCACGTTTTGGTGAAACTTTTCAAAGTTGTTCCAGGAGAAGCTAATGTTTTTCCGTTCTCCTTTGCTCCCTAGAAGCACGAGCCGCTCTAGTTCTTTTATGCTATCCTGCCTCACTGACGACGTGTTTCGCTACATATGCTAGCGGCACATAGTTTCCTACGCAATGTCCGGTGTAACCCAACACTTCATTTCCGACATTTCTGGTGGCTTTTTTCTCTTGTTGTGGTATCTGAAATGTGTGTAGACAGGCTGCAGCTATTATAGATAGTAGTCCTGGAGGAGTCCCTTGCATTAATCGTAACATAATCATGACGGTGACTACCGTGTAACTTTATGAATTGTTGCACCCGAGAATACACATTGTGCCTTTTCACATTGGCGCGGGCAGGAAGATTGTCCGAAAGAGAGAGAACGCTTTTTATTGAAGTAGGAAGAAGAAGGGTTACAACACATCGTTTTTTCCATATCGTTCCATTTCTGACATATTTTTTCATTTTAGTTTTGATCGTTGATGAGAAAGGAAGTGTGAAGAATGGGAAAAAATGTATGTTTCAGGCCAACTGCTCAAATTTAAAAATTAAAAATGCTCCGATGTAAGTGTCCCACTTGTCAAAAAGTCTTTCAACCCCATGACAATGTGAACACGACGCTCATGGTGAGGACTTTCATCCCGTCGTCAATGTAAACAGGCACTTTAGAAATGGATTCTCGGTGGAAGTAACCCTTTTTTCCCACTTCAATAAAAAGCGTTCCCTCTCTTTCGGACAATCTACCTGCCCGCGGCAATGTGAACAGGCACATACTATGTTTCCACGGACCGCTAGATAGACCGAAATATTTTTCTAGTCTCCTATAAATCTCGAGATTTGTCATAAGAAAATCTACCTCACAAAACTCGGTTTTATGAGTTGTGAAATCAAACTTATTCTACTTCGAAAGGAGTAAAGTTATTAAAAAATCAAAGACACCTTTCATCCAACACCAGCACGCCAGGAGACGTCAAAAATTCAAATTACTCAGTTGTCAAATATGAAATATAGTGAAATATAGATTGTATTAGTATCATTCCCACTTAACAAAACAATTGGGGAGTGCCAGTGGAAGTGGGAAATCGAGTACAGGTAAGTTTTTGAAAATCTTATGTACAAAATTCATAGCATTTACTTGTTTTATAGAAACTATACCAGTTGCTAATGGAAGTGGCCTTAGTGTTTCACCAAATGAACATTTATCCCATGAAAATTTGGAGGAGCCTAAACGAAAAAGAAAGGTTAGCACTGTAGCAAAAGAGCTTAGCAAGTGGAGAGAGGAATTTGTAGAGAAAGCGGGCAGAAATTATTAAAAAGCAAATGAAGCAGAGGGAAGAACTGCTCTGTTATTTTCAATAAAAAAAACTCTGAAAATTAATTTCTCTTGTCTTTTATTATTTTTTTCATTTATTTCATTTATTCATTTCTGTTATTGAATTACATTTATACATTACATTTTCATGATCAATGGTAATCTTAAAGTTCACTGTTCATCAAAATAAATAAACACTTTTTCAGAAAGCCGATTTCGGATGCTTAAGTCACGTTCTTGATCAAATGGGACTTCGTCATATACATCCTTTTCAACATTTTCTTCGACTTCGAAAGGAAGATTAGTATCATTGCATAAATTATGCAACACGACACAAGCGTGTTGCCGCAACGGATTCTATGGGCCGGGCCCTTTACTTTGCTTGAGTATGCCAAATGAATGCTCAATAACAATTCTTCCAGAGCTAGGTTTCCGATTGAAAATTGTTTGCCACGCCATTAAGTGACCGTTACCCTGAAATCGTGTTATTAAATATTGGCTGCAGCTATAGGCGGAATCTCCCAATAAAAATCGGTTTCCACAAACATCGGCCAATTTAGGATATACTCGTATATCCGAATTTTCAAATACCCTGTTGTCGTGAACGGATCCTGGATACCCAAGGAAAACGTCTGTTTTTTTTTTCATTGCAGATGGCTTGCAAGCATAGAATTGTCACGTTCTTTCTATCGATGTAGTCGTCTTTTCCAATTTAAGGTGTGTCGATTTTAATCCTTGCTGCGTCTATAACGCCTGGAAGATAAAAACATACATTATGATCGTTTGATAAAATTGTATATAATAATTTAAGTACCTATAACACCATTCATTCCGCTTTTGCTCCTCATGTATAAAACAGTTTCGGGTTTTTCTTATTCGGTAAGCCAACGGATAGTAGAGTCATAAAGACCGCTGATAAATTAAATGACTCTTTTTATCAAGGCAGCAACGGTTCCTAGAGAAAGGTTGAATCTATCGGCAATATCTCTGTAGAAACAAGCCTATGTGTATTTCTGCAGAAAAAGTTTTGCGAGCTTCCAATTTTGTATAGATATCACATGTTAACAGATTATCAACTAAGCGTTTGTACACTGCATGATTTACGCGGAAATGTTTAAAGAAGTCCTTTTCTGTGTATGAAGGAACCACTTCTTTCAAAAATGGGAAATACAGTTCTTAGGGTTTTCCCAAGTGAAAAGGTGATAATTCTCATGACAATATCGGCATCACGAGAACATAGATAAACTAAGCTAGATGTCAAACTCTACTAATACTTTTGTAAACCCTTAACTTTCGCACAGACACACTTTAAGTGAATTCCAACACTTTTACATGTCTATAACTTTGTCAAAATTTGCTAAAATGAGAGCAATTTACAAGTAAAATTGTTAGAATGAGTGCGATTTGCACGAGTGTGTGTAATGTGGATGACGTTTTCTGGTTAAAATGGGCGTGGTTTGTATAAAAAAGGAGGGAAATTGCCATTGATCACAATTCACACGTTTTCACAGACAGGGTCTCACGATAGTGACGATCAGTAGAAAACCGGTTTTGATTTTCCAATATCTGGAAAGTTTGCCATCTAGGTTAGTTTATCTATGCACTAGAATCGGTGGATTCACTTGATAAACTGATGTCGCTTTCACTTTCTTCCAATTCGCTCAACAAATTGCTCTGAATTATTTTGTTTTCCATTGTAAACATTAGCTTTTATTTTCTTGAACTTTTTGAAAACACCACTTCGATAAATTACAAATAACTTTTGACATATGGGCTGTGTCAAAATCAGCTGTGCTGTACTTTTCTGTTCTCATTTGATTTGACGTTTTTCATAAATCTGTGCTGTTCTGTTTTAGTTTTTCTTCACTGAACAAAGCTATTATCTTCTTTGCTTTTTTATTGATTTCAAATTATTGGACAATGAAATAAGTGTTATGTTTTATGTTTATATCAAATAAATGAACTTATAATGTTTATGAAACAAACGTGTTATAACTTACTTAAATCTCTTGGATGTCCACTTGAAGGTTGCATCAAATTATTGCTTATTTTATTTATCTTCCTTGTTATGTTTCTAATATAATAAACTAAATTTTGTTTGGGGAGCTTTACGGCAATTTGAAATGACAGGCAATGACATTTGCTTTTGATTGGACGCGATAGCCAGAGGCATACGTCAAGTTAATGTTTATTCTTCGGTGGAAACACCTTATAAATCTCTATAGTTAATCCTGGTTTATAATTTACTGGAAGCACACTATAAGTACGTACGTTGAGATCATAAACATCAAAACTCATGCGAAAATATGCCGTTGCTCTAACTTTCACAGCTCTAATGCTCTAAGTAAATTCTGTATTCACACATTTTTAAATTTTTTAGAATTATATCTGGCAGTGCTGCTTTAACTTTCGAACAGCTGACGTGCTCGCTGTCAAAAAGTGTGTGTAAACAAAACATGTTTCTGGTTTACCGGTGAGCTTGAGAGAAGTATTAAATACAACAAATGCCCTCTTTCTGCGTTGTTAAAAACTGTGAAGACAAATATACACACTCTGAGAGTGTTTCATTTCACAAGTAAAAGCCGGAAAACCTTTTACCATCATCTTTTACCTTCACCTAATAACCATTAATCTTTTATTAAGGTTTCCCCACAGCCGGAAAGACCTCTTAGAGAGATGGACAGAGTTTGCTTGCCGAGGTCCGGACTGGAAGCCATCCAAATGGAGTGCAATATGTAGCCGTCACTTTCTGCCAGAAGACTTTCGTAATGTAAATTCTAGAAAGGCTTTGAAAAAAACTGCGATTCCTACTGTGAGACCATCTGAAAGTGAACAGATTTCACCACTACCTCCCTTGGAAAATCATCCAGATGATTTCAAGGTAAGGATCATAACTAAACAATAAGACTTTATTTAATTTATTTTATTTAGTTACCCGATAGTAGCTGTCGATTGTGTGGAATCTGTTGCCGTCCAGTGGCAACTTTTGCAACCAATTTCGAAATTTTTGGCATGATTCAAAAATGTTTTCCCACTCTAAACATTCAGTTGGATGACAATCTACCAAAAGATATGTGCTCTGGTTGCTTAAAGAGATTAAATAGTTTCTCAGAATTTGTCGATGCAGTTCTGGAAACTCAAAAAGTTCTTCAAGGCAAGTTCCGCAGTGAGAAATTCATGAAACCACCTGAAAGGCAACTAAAAATCAAGCAAGAACCAGTGGTGAACGTAAAACAAGAAGTCGGGGAGAATTTCGACAGTTTTCTTAGTGATGATTTGGAAGAAGACCAGGACTGCGAGCAGAAATTCCCATTTTGTGACTTCCCCATTCTCAATACCCAGGACATAATCAACAACTGTGATATTATGGAAATAATCAATCTTGACGATCCCTTCATTGACATTCCCGATGATGAGAATGGCAACGAGGTGGATCATATTGACCAAGTAGACTACTTTGAACCCAAGTCTCAGCATGTGCTCAATTTGGGTACGGGCTTGATGATACATGAGCACAATTATGCGTTGCCGATTGAATGCAAAGATTCGATTCCATTTACAAATGTTTACAAGACTGAAAAGGCTGAAGAAAAGGAGGAAGCCATTGTTACAAATGCCCCGCCCTCTACACTTATAACAGCAAAGCCCAAGTACTCAAACAATCGTACGATAGTCAGTGAACCCGCTAGACTCAACAGCAACTTTCTCTTCTCGGACACTTCCAATTCAGCGGGAAAAATTATGGTAACATCTGTGAGTAATTTACAGCCGCTACCAGCTGTGGAAACAAGCACTAAGAAGCCCAACATCGTCGTTCTAAATGAAAGCATTGTTAAGACAGCTTCAGCATTCCAGCTGCATCCATGTTCCATGTGCCAGTCTCAATTTTTTTCCAGCGAAGGTTTGAGCCATCACATTATCAATGCCCACATGCACCCAACTGCTATGGTAAGTTTACCTATGGACAGTGTACCTGTGCAAGAGGTAGCTAAGCCACATACGAAATCCATAAATTGTCCATCTTGTTCGATGAGCTTCGTAACTATTCAGGGTCTTCTCAAACACAAACACAAAACTCACTCCAAAACGATACCGAAGCGCGAGAAACGAGGGAGAGAATGTCCCGTATGCGAAAAGTTCTTTATCAGCAAAGTGGCGTTGAAAAATCACCGTCAATACGTATGCCAAACGAAAGCACTTACTACTTCAAATAACTTTAAATGCCGATACTGCCAAAAGAACACCTTTGGTCACTGGAGAATATACCGAAATCATGAGACTCTTTGCAAGCGTAGACGAACGAAGAAACCCCAACAACCGAAAAAAGTATCCAAACCAATAGTTCTGGCCGATAAACTATCAAAGGAAAAATTAAACTCACATGCTCCTGATGATTCCAACCTTCTTTGCCTTGGATGTGACAAAAGATTCAGCCTCGTCGATTGCTTCCGACTGCACTACATCAATGAACAGTGCAAATTTAAGCCTTCTTCTGACGAGGTTCTTGCATTTTGTCGCACTTGCAATAAACCCATAACAACGTTTACGAAACTTCGCTCCCATCGCCACTTTAAAATTTCAAAGAAGTACCAGTGTAAGGACTGTCCAAAGGTATTTACGTCGTCGAATCTGTTATCACAGCACCGAATCACGCACTCAAATGTCCGGAAACACAAGTGTGAACTGTGCGAGAAGATATTTAAGAGAAGAGGTGGCTTGCAACAGCACATGAAGGGTTATCATTTGAAGATGAAGCCACATGAGTGCGGAGTGTGTAAGCGACGTTTTGCGTTAAAAGCAGATATGTCACGCTGCAAGCATTCATCATTAAAATATTAATAGTGGTTTTCCGTTTGCCTAAATAAATCGGGTTGATTCTATTTGGTGCGTTTGTTTCGTTATTTTACCTTAAATTAGGGGATGTAGATTTTATTTGTTGAAGCGTCCATTAAATCATTGATATGGCTGTAGACATGCTGAAAATACATTTTATTATTTCACGAATTATTCCAAAGTAAACATCATCGAATAAATGAAATACCATCGTGAGTTAAAAAACGTTGTTATTTGCCATATAACAACATGAATAAGAAAAATTATGTGACGCTATGCGTTTAGTATTTTGAAGGAAATTCTTTTTGTAAAGTCATACTGCATATTGTTTATAAATAAGGCTCACATGTTTGGGATTCCGAGCGAACTCTATTTTAACTTACTTAACTTAACTTATGTCCTATATCCCCTTGTGGGTCCTAGGGCCTCTACAACGTCAACGCGCCATCGTGTGCGGTTTCTGGCAATGTGCCTCAGCTCTCCCCAACTCTTTCCCCGTTGCCGTGCTTCCTTCTCGACTGTTCTACGCCATGTACTTCTAGGAACCCGCGTATCCTGCCATATCCTGAGTAAGCGGATTCCATTGCATCACGTGGTTAGTGTGACCAATCCAATCCACTTTAACCGTTGTATGGTTGTGCCAATAGATTCATGGCCGGTTCTCTCATAAAGCTGTTCGTTCGAGATACGGTTTGACAAGAAAATTCTTAAGATATTACGCAGGCACCTATTAACGAACGTTTGCAGCTTTCTTGTGATAGTAGTGGTCACTTTAGAAGTACAACATCCATATAGCAGCACGGACTCAACGTTGGAACGAAACAGTCATAGCTTGGTGTTTATGCTAATTGCATTACTTCGCCAAAATTTATTCGGCTGGCTTTATCCAGTTCGGTTCCGCAATCGGTTGAGACAATACTCCCAAGGTATTGGAAACTCTCTACTCTCTCAACCGTTTATCCAGCAATGCATATACGAGTATGAGTTGATGAGTTTGGTCCCAGGCTAATCATTTTTGTTTTTGCCGAGTTAATTTTTAGCCCAACGACGTCTGCTTCCCTCTCCACATTTGCTGTCATTTGGTGGAGGTCCATTATTCTGTGAGATAGTAGTCATACATCGTCAGTGTAGTCAAGGTGTTTGAGTTTAGATGTAAGAGTCCATCGAATTCCTCCATTTCCCATCGATAAAGCTGCATTTAGCACATCGCTGATCACTAATAAAAACAATATTGGTGAAAGAATGCAGCCTTGCTGAACTCCATTTTGGACTTCGAATTCCTCAGACAGCTTTCCTCTGTGCAAAACGTGGCATGTGGACGAATCGTACCTAGCCTTAATAATTGCTATATGGATATCTCTCCTGCGCAAGGCACTCCAAATAAATTCCCGATTGACGCTATCAATCGCCTTTTCGAAATCGATGAACAGCAGGTGGACTGGCGATCGATATTCAACGCACAGCTCGATGATGATCCGCAGGGTGTTGATGCGGTCGACACAGGAGGATCCAGAGCGGAAACTTACTTGTTCAGCGTCGAGTGTGTCTTCAAGGTGTTCTTTAATTCGCTCCAGAATAATTTTAGCTATTGTCTTAGCCACAGCAGGCAGTACGCAGATGCCTCTCCAGTTTTCGCACTGCATTAGGTTCCCTTCTTCCACTCCGGAAAAGTCTCGACCTCCCAGGTTCTCCCAACTCTATTTTAACGTAAGGATTGTATAAATTACATATGTTTTAACGGCATCCTTAACATCTTTCCACAGATATTCCGGACTTGATGAGGGCCACTCGAGAGACCTAATTGAATTTTTATCGTTTAAGACCTGCTTATTTTGGTCTCTTCACTCTAAACAATGAGTTTCCATTGATTTGTTGACCAAGTCGCATGGGATCGACAAACAACAGCCACCTGAAAGGTGCCTGTTGAAATTGTACAAATGAAAAGAAATGAGAAATAAATCTGTTGCATGTGTTGTCGTAATTATAGCTTTGTTCAGTGAGGCTGTTCCGGACTGTTCCGAACAGAAAAGTAAAATCTTTCCTGCTCAGTGAGATTTCTGTCTGAATCTGTGCTACTCTGTGTTCAGTGAAGCTGTCCCAATCTGTTTTGAACAGAAAATCTTGAATCTACTTTCGAAGTAGAACACAATTGTGAAAAATGTCAAAATCAGCTGTGCTGTACTTTTCTGTTCTCATTTGATTTGACGTTTTTCACAAGTCTGTGCTATTCTGTTCTAGTTTTTCCTCACGGAACAAAGCTCATATTTATTATACGAGTGCCATTCGAGCAATTTAAGTTTGATAGCCGGCTGATACAGGATATTGTACATTCAAATTAGTCAAGTGAACGTCAAGGAGGTTTAACGTCAGACTGCTATAATCATAAGAGACGGCCAAAGCCTTTTCTTGAGTATCCCTTAGCCTCTCGAGGAATCCGATGCCGCCAGCATGGAACGTAAAAAACCAGTGGCATCACTGCCAAAGAGCAATCAGAAAGGCCTCCTCTGATCTAATGGGTTTCAACCCTCCCCAAACAAAGAAACCCCTGGTTTGATGACGAATGCAGACAGGCAAACCTGGAAAAACACCAGAACAGGGTGGAACATAGGCTCGTCAGAAGAAAAGAGAAAGAGCGCTCAATCGATGCCTTAGAGAGGTGCTACCAGCAGAATGAACAGAAATCTGCAAGGATAGAGAAGGAAATCTCATAGTAAGACCACAATCGATGCTGAGAATCATTTCAGCAGACTGTTAAGCGGTGATGACGAACCTGGACGAAGACAGACAACATTTCCGTCTACCCGATAAAGATAAAGTTAGGACAGCCAATTCCGTTCTTAATAAGGCCAATATCTCATGAAGACATTACAATCTTTACTGACAGCCAGTATAGGTCAATGCTATCGTAATTCAAATAATGTCAAATTATGCTGGGCTCCTTGTCATAAATTAGTGTCAGGCAACAAACACACATAAGACCTAGCCCACAAGGGATCCGCACTGTTAACGATAAGCGCAAGCACCTTCCCACCTTGAGACGTCTAAATAATTATAGTCAGAGCTCAACAAAAGCAGTTGCTGTGAACAAGAAGACTCATGTGAGGATGCCTTCAACCTTTTAAATTATTGTCCCAACGTTAGCAATCTAAGACAGAGAACTATAAGAATACTTCTTCCATGACTTCGCAGAGATTGTTTCATTTATGCGGATGCAACAAGAAAGCTAAAACCCATTCAAGGATCGACATATGTAAGTATTATACCAAATATCAATCAACGTTAGACGTCAAGCGGGAGCGTAAATTGCAAATAAAAAGCGCCGGAAACGCAATTGGATCATTGTTCAATTAGAATCTATAAAGCATTGTAAAAATTTTATGAAGAGCACCCTATTTAAGGTTATTATGGAACATATGGAAAAGATCACCTGTGATGCCCTTCAGCAGAAGATCACGTAGAATCTGTAAAAATTTATCGTAT
Organism: Volucella bombylans; assembly: GCA_949129095.1. Taxonomy (NCBI): domain Eukaryota; kingdom Metazoa; phylum Arthropoda; class Insecta; order Diptera; family Syrphidae; genus Volucella; species Volucella bombylans. The sequence goes on from OX422144.1 coordinate 158,432,043, forward strand.
AGAAGCTCTTTCCCAGTGAGTTAATGCAAAGTTGTTTGACCGATTTCAAAACAAGGATTTGATATTACATTCAGTCGAAATTATTGGCTTACTTCACTGAAGAAAAGCAGGGAGGGTTTTTGGTGGAATCTTAACCGACAATACCGATACCATATTTGTGCAATAAAATGACTGCGATGCAAAACTGGATTTAGCTAGAAACTGGCATATTTGGTAAAGGAATACACCAGCTTATCCATCAGCATGATTAAAGGGTTCTTCAATAGATGCGCAGCATTTTTCTTATAGGGATTCTCTTAACTAACAAATACCATACCATTCCAAATTGTTGACCACTTAACCGAGGAAATCTACACCTTTCCTTTCAAAAACGTCATACTAACAAAGAACTGCATTAGTTGCGTCCAATAATGCAGATTTTCTGCAGAACTAACTTAGTCAAACTGTATTACCCTTGTGTTGATAAATATTATCACCATACTTGCGAAGATTAGTTAGACATTTCAATTGTGGCTGCAGTCAAATTTAGGCGATTTTAAAAGTTTTAAATGATTTTAGGAAGAGGAAGAGGAAATATGTAAAAACTACAATATTTAATTAATATATATGTATGTAATAAAAATAAATACCATTTTTTCTTTTGAACTGACATGACTGAACGCAAAACAAATGATGATCGTAGTACTAAGATTTGTCATCCAAATTTTTTGTCGAAATTCGCGATCAGTCGCGACTAGCTTACGTGCTTTAACTCAAATTTTCCAAATTCGCTCGTTATAATCGTTCCTATAAGCGAATGATCACACGCATAGTGAAAAAAATTCGAGTCGACTTATTCATTAATTTTGCGGTTTCAGTGAGGCAGCAAAACGCAGGAAGAACAGAGAATATTGCAACTGTATGCAAGTCGCTAAATCAAGACCGCGATTAAACGATTCCGCATCATTCTAAAGCGCTAGGCATCTCTCGAAAGTCATTGCAAAATTATATACGCATACATCCCTAAGATCTTAATAACCCAAGAGCTGAAGTTAAATGATCAATCAAACTATCATTCGGTAACTGATCGGTATCAGATCCCTCTTGCTTTTAATATCCTACCAAATTTCTCCGTTGGTCTCTTTCTCACTCAAAATTTCGATCCTGCTGTTATTGAAGAAAATTTACAAAAATTTAAAGTTGAATTTCTACCGGGCCCAGATGATCTCGCCGCCATTTTTCGTAAAAACAATTCTCTTTCTCCTCAACCTTTCCTCTTTATTTCGTTTATCCCTTACACAGGGAGAATTTCCCCAGATTTGGAAGACCTCTTTTACAATACCAATACACGAAAAGGGATCTCAAAGAATGAAGTTACAAATTATCGTCTCATTGTTAAACTCTCTCATAGAACCAAATTATTTGAAAGCATTTTATACGAAAACTTAAGCTTTAAGTGCAAGTCTTTATATATTTCGCCTAGACAATATGGTTTCCTGAAAGGCAGATCACCTACCAAAAACCTAGTCGAATTCATCTCTTTTGCTCCACAGCCTTAGAAAATAGCAACGAAATTTATGTTATCGAAAATTTTTGATAAGATAGCTTATCAATTGATTATCTTCAATTTGTCTGCTCTCGGCTTTGAACCGCTTTTATTAAAATGGATGTGTTCTTTCCTGGGAAGCTGGTATTATAGTGTTCGCTATAGATTCGCTCTTGCAGTTTTTTTCCTGCCCTCCTCTGGGGTTCCACAAGGCAGTCGCCTTGGTCTCCTTCTCTTTATTCTTGCTATATTAACGATATATAAAGGGTCCGCCATCTAACGTTTTTTTTGTCAACTAGTGCTTATTTCGTGAATGGTAACACTTAGCTCATGTCTGATTTAACAGATAATTAGTTTTATCCTTCCGCTAAACGAATATGAATATCATATTATTAGAATATCATTAAACACTCCTCCCTCTTCATTTAGGCTGACTACATACAATTGTTTTTCAACTTTTCACTTTGCATTATTGAACAGTAGCTCAAGGTATTTTCCAACCCGTAAGTAACCAGATCTCTCTGTGTTACCTTTGTTCGCCCCCTGCCTGAGTATGCTAGACATGTTTCCCGAATCGAAAGTATTCAACGGCAATTCCTCCGATTTAGTTTCCATTTGTCGACTACTCTCAGTTTTCATCGACTGCACACCCCTTTACAAATCTATTTCTCTCAACATCAACCCACGTAATTTATGTTATCCTCGTTTCTTCTATCTACCGGAGCACCGCAACTCGTATGGTTCCAACGAATCAATCTCCCGTATGCTCCGAAAGGTCAACTCAAACCAACTCCTCGTCTCAAACTGAAGTCTTTTTGTTACTCTTTTTAAGCCCTAGTGTTAAGCTTGTATTAAACCAAATAAATGGGGGCCTCAGCCCTTACCAAAGTAAAGCATGTACGTCGAACTTTCGCTGATTTTGGTTTAATGTTAATAGTCAACAGTCGACGGTATTCCAACAGCAGCAATTGTAGGAAAAAATTGACTGTTTGATGTGGTTCTCATGTCAGACGTCTTTCGAGATGATGTCGGTTAAAATCAATGGAGACCCCAATCGCCTCATGTTGACCAATAGTTTTTTGATAAATTGTTATTAGAAGGTTTGGAAATATGTGGTTTCAACACGGTGTTGTTGCTTGCCAAACGACTTAATGAATACGAAGTTCGGTGACTGAGTTATTGCCCGAAATAACCCTGTCAATTAACCGCCCCATTTGTATGCTTTCACTTTAAGACTTTTTGGGCCACAGCCACATAAAGTCTCGGGTCTATGCCAATAAGCCAGAAACTTTAGACGACTGGGAGGCAAATATTCGACATGAAGCTGCTGGAATATCGGCTAAATTGGGTCCAGTGTATCGATTCATGCAAGCGGTTCCGTGGAGGACATTTCAATGATGTCATATTTCATAACTAATGGCATCAACTACACCATCATAATTGGACCTCATTTAATGAAGAGCCCTGACCAATACCACGTTCCGAGTTTCGCTATAATTTTATAGTCATATCCGGCACAGTAATAAGATCAAATATTTCTTGACTAATAGAAAAAAGATACAATTAAATTATAATACATTCTTTAGTTTATCTAATTTAAAAGAAAGCATTAAAACATCATCCAATTATTTTCTTATATACATTACATTACTTTATTTACTTGGAGAATATATTAAAATTTATCAATTATATACATACTCGTACGAACATAATAAAAAGTGTCCAACTTAAAAGCTAACAAATAATAATAATAAAAAGTAAAAAATAGAAACACAACTCCAAAACATTTTACCAACGTGAATTTCAATCTATGTAAATGTAAATATATTATAACGTGCTTCTCTCTAAATACAATATGTTTGTGTCTTTTACGGCGATTTGTTTGCTTTTTTGTAAATTGCTTTCGTAAAAATTTTATTTGTTGCGAGTGATCAATTTAATTTTGGTTCCCTACTGATGGCACTAAAACAGCACTTTAACCCAAAAGATAATTTGAAACAAGTAAACATTTCTTAAAACAATTAACATATCAATACAATTATTTAAAAATTAGAAAAAAAAAAGAATTATACAAATATTATTGCAACTACACTTCCTTGAGGCTCTTACAAATCTAAGATACAAGTTAACAGTCAGTATTTTAAAATTTTTTCATAGTTATGATCTTAAAAGTGAATCGATCGCTCCCTATGTGCTACGGGTGGGACGATCTTTTTTGTGATGCTTATTGACGTTTAATTTTAATTTTGCTGGAATATAGCAGCTCTTTGCTGGAATTCGGCTCGCCGCATTACCTTTTTCTCCTCAGCCATTCGTCGTTCCTCTTGTTCCTGTCGTATTTCATCATGGAACTTATTCGTGCGCAGTTGTTGTTCGATCTTTGCTTCGAAGAAGTTTTTCGCACCGCAAACACCAACTTCGTCTACGTTAATTTCGGTCAAGCGAGCCAGCTGACTTAGACCAGAATCGGAATCCAATTCTCCGGCTTGGGCTTTACGATAGATCAAGAGGAATTCGCGGAATGATATTTTCCCATCGTGATCCTCATCTACCTCGGCGATCATTCCTTTAAGTCCCAAATGGGTTTGAGGTGCGCCAAGTTTCTCCATCATAACTTTGAGTTCGGTCAAATCAAGGTAACCATCGTGGCCGCTGTCATATCTGAAATGAGTACAAGTACAATATGAAATTAGAAAATTTAATTGACATTATTTATATTCATAGAGGGACACCAGCACAGAAGGTCCTACTTTCACAAACATAAAAATATAAATAACACATCGTAAAGGGGTCAATGCAGTGTGAGCTAAGAATATGAACATCAAAAACACTGCAGTTACTACATTTGAAGTTGCGGCATGTAATTTGCACGCCTCAATCGGGACGGTCTCATTTGGAATTCTGCATGCGTTGTAATCAAATGTGATTACATGATTGTCATGGGTAAGGAATTCATGAATGACTACAGGTACGACTACGAATTGTATGTGATGAGATTCGCTTTCATAAATGGTATGAAGGTGATGTGAATCAAAGTGTGTAGTACAAGGGTTACGAGTATATAATCGCAGGGAAGTGTAAACAAAGCCTAAAAACGGAGCATAATTATACTTCATATCAAGTATCTAACAAAATAAAGGTGCAGTCAAACGCAATGCGGAAAGTCTATGGCTTTTGGTTATTACAGCTTTAAATTTTGAATATGTTAGCTGACATAAAAGAATTTGGCCATGGTACGAGTATGTGCAAAAATTTACTTAACGGAATCCCGAGTCGCTTCAGGTCTCTGTCTGTGACTTAGTTGCCTTAAGGTCCATTCACAGCTCAGCGAATTGGGAATGAGCTGACTGCGAACAAATCATTTTTAATACATTTAAAGACTGGCGATTGACAATTTTACTATTCATAAAGCACAGAGTTTCATTTATTTGTGGATAAATAAATAAAAAAGTTCAAATTCAATTAGTTTTTGCGAAGAAATCAATGATTTGCATATTTCCCCGCGAATGTTCTTTGCGAACTGTCAAATTTAACTCGCATTTCACAAATGTGGAACCCAATCAACATTTGCACGAACAAACCTCAAAATTCTCCTGTTTTGTTTTATTCGCAGTTCGCAGCGACTAAATGAAAGAGTAACTGTAAATTGACTGTCAAAAATTTCGAATATTCGCTTATTCGTATTCGCAGTCGCAGGTCGCTGAGATATGAATGAACGTTTGCTGCCTTCTCGATCCCTGACACGTTTCACGTTTGTCACACCACGATTTCTGGCATCTTATACATATTTTTCATATTTCATATGAGGGGGTCAGAGCACAAGGGGTCTAAGTGAACATTTTATAAAAATGCAGATAAGTGCGTAAATGACCACATGAATGACATTATTTCTTTGGTGCACAAAGGAAACAAGTGTAGGCTTGATTGGTAGTGAGATCTATCGGAAAAAAGGATACCTACTCAGCATTTAGCATTATAGTTTTCGTTTGGAGTTAAACAAGGATTTCTCAAAATTTTGCTACTGTTAGTTAGACCCCTTGTGCTAATCCTGTATTCTTATTTGAGCTTTTTACCCAACATCCCCTTTGAAGAAAAAATCGCAAGATCTAGGTAGATACTAGATACAGTCTCATCTTAATCTTTCGAGTTTGGAGTTTTGAACCCAGTTGCTTAAGGCAATGCAAAGTAGCAACGGTTTTCTGGTGTCAGTCTTCTTCGGCTTTAGCTTAACATTAACCCCGAGCTCCTCTTAAACTGTTTCGAAGCTAAAACTTTCGCAAATGATGTTTTTTTCTCAAAATCGTATCCTTCCTCATCACCAACTTCTAGGCCTAACCTTCTCTGAGAAGAGTTTCCAAAGCGTGCAGCAAACCGAATGTTTTCCGCCCTTGCTCGTTAAGATTAGATTTTGTAGGATTCCGAAATCAGCAATCACCTTACAGAGACCCAGATTGTAAATGCTATCATATACGACTTAGAAATCGGTAAAAATCTGATGTGTACCAACATGAAATTTATTCCAGTTTTGCAAAGAAAGCCGCAATGATAAACACGCTTGAGTGTGATGCAAAAAGGTGGCATTTAACGGGGATTTGCCACAGTATTTCTTGCAATTAATTATAAGTTTGAGTAACTTCACGGATAGCTCATCAGAATCAGGGGCGCCTAATTGTTTTATAGCCTCTTAATTGTTGTGTCAACTTGTTCTGGGCTAGGGACGGGGACATCTTTTAAAGACGTAAAGACTTCTGAGTTTAAAGACGTAAAGCTAGTAGCATCTTAGCTTTATTGCACAAACTGAATGTTGTTCCATTGGCGGAAATCTTCGATTCTTGTAAACAAAATCATTGGACTTTCTGTTCCTCTCATCTTTTCTCTTTTTTCTTTACATCTTTTGTTATCCTATTTCTTTGTGTTCATTGTTACTCGTACTGGTGTTTTTCTCTCGAATATAACCCAAATCCGAAGGACTTGGGATTCACTACTCGTTTGGGTTTGTGGAGGACGACGGCTTATTATTATTATTAGCAGACGGGCTGAAACGTGCGGAAGACTTTTCATTTTCTTAATCATGCTTTCAAACTTGCCCGCCACCTATTTTAACGATTTCGGAGTTGATAGCAAAACAAATTCTTGTCTACTAAAAAATTCAAATAAACCAGCCACTTCACAGGTACCTTTGTCATTTCATCAAATTACGTCAAGGTTTTTGTTATCCCAGGTGCCCCACAACTTACTTTAAGTAATTTTTTAACTAGTAATATTTTCCATGTTTTAATCAGTTATACGTCTTGTAAAAATCATTTACGTCTTGGTCGAAATTGACAGAAGATGCCAACAAATCAAACAGAAGTGTTAATTCTCACTCTTTCTGTAGGGTTCATCTTCGACTTGCATTCTGGAGGATAAAAACAACTGACACAAGAAGAGAAAATGTACTTTTAACTTAAAGCAAAAGACTATTCACTCAGTGTGTCAGAAACGAAACTAAAAAGTGCTATAAACAAGACTTTGGATTACCCTATTACTTTCGACATCTCCTAATGACAACAACAAAAAAAGTACCCAGCTAATGAATTTCCAATCAGTGGCCATAACTTTGAAAACAATTTTTGGTTTTGCTCCCAACAGCGCAACGACCTTCACTATTGCCAAACTAAACGGTTTGCTAAAGATGGCACCTCTCCAAGTTTAACAACATAATATGATACATCACTTTCTGGTTTACGAATTAAAAAGAAATTGAAAGCCTCTACAACACTGAAGACCATTTCAGGAAACTAATTCCTCTCCATGGGCCACATGCTACAACAACAGCATCCTCAAGTTTTTGCTTTTAGTTGGATGGACATCCACTTCACTACACACTATCACATCCGGTTCTACTCACTGTGCCGCATAACCTAATGTAATAAACAATTTCAGGTTTTTGTATTCGCTTCGTATTTCATTGTATGATATTGTACTCGTATTCACTTTGCGCGTCACTTGGTTGCTAACTTGTTTCTCCTTTTTGCAGACTCACCTAGAGAATCAGGAATAACTAGATTCGTAGACTCTTGACCATGACAACCAGACTGATGCCAGTATCAACATTGATAGCAATCACTTTAGCCACTTCTTCAGCAGTAAATTCGCTTCGAGTACTCTTGATTGCGTCGTCTTTGATTTTTCAGTTTGCATTTTCCGGGAACACATTCGCTTTCATTGTTGAAAAACAAACGAAAACAATTTATTGTGTACCACTCTGGTCACACTGATGAAGAGAGAATACACGTAAGAGAGCCAATGCCGGCTGTACTAGCAATATAACCAGCCGATCTCGAATTCAATTATTACGAGTGAAAGTGATCTCAGATCATTAGAGGAGATGCTTATGTTGATGTTGTCGTTTATGTAGTATTTGCGCAGGTATGTTACAATGATGACTTATAGGACTTGTAACAATACAACAACTTTTCTTCAGGAAACCAAATATCTAAGCCAACGAGATCTCACCCGTTTATTATGGTCTCAAGTGTTATGTGATAGCCCAACGTAAATTTACTTTTTTTTGCTTCTTTATTTCGGTGGCCGAATCAAATTAGCCATCTTAATTTACCATAGATCACCTGCATTGGTTGTTTATTTGTTTTTGCGTATTTTATTAATGGCATTCCTCTTAGAGTCAGAAAATCGAAAGTTCACCAATCGATCATTGTTATACGAGTAAAACTCGAATAAGTACGTAATTGAATGTCAGAAGCGGGGAATGTGAATACCGAATTTGACGGTAATATCGAGCTGGTTGTTGTGTGGCAATAAACTTCAATGACCCTTTGGAAGGCTCCTGAGCGACTTTGCATGTTTATCGATCGATTTTAGTTTTTTAGTTTTCTTGATTCAGCAAAAGGCAGAGACGAACAAGAAATATTTGCGAAAGCAAAGAACCAATAAGTCAATTTGACTGCAGTTCAGTGGACATTGAGGGCGCACCTGTTGCACATTTAACGCGGACATGCAGCTTAGAATGAGGATTAAGACTCTTGAATTTCAGTGAAGGTGACGAGGTCAATAGCTTCTAGCGGTGGCTGACTACTGCTGGGTAAGTACTCGTACTCGTATCATGCAATGCTTGGTGGTTGGAGGTTGGTGGTAGGTTATTTGTATTTACCTGCCTCTCATTACTCATTTGGAGTTGGAGTGGCCAGCCGATAATGTGTGTTTAGTCATCTTTATTTGCCTTCAATTATTAAGGTAGTAGACCGCGTGGAATAATTCGATTCGTACGGTGTTGGCAATTTAATTGAACGTGACGATGAAGGTAAAGGTGACGAAGCGTAAAATTGTTCATATCCCAACTTTCAAGTGGATTAAGATAATTACGAGTATAGCACGTTTAACGAGACCAGTGGCAGATAGGGAAGATATTTTCGTTTTCTTGCATAACCGGAAACGTGATTTGTAAATCTGTGTCTCCCGATGTAATTATGTATATGGATTAAGCTGGAATTCCTGAAATACTGGTAGTTTGGATTTTTGACATTTAAATGAAGTATAACAATTGATCAACGGTCAGAAGTATAGGACAAGTGTTCCCATAAAAAAGGCTGCCTGCCATCTATTTTAAGGCTGTAGAGGACAGCAGCTGTCTTGTTTTGGCATCCCCGTCAGACTTGTTAGATTGTTTCTCCATTTAGGATGGAAGCTGCTCCACCAGAAATGTTGATGTTGTCAGTTCTGCAACATCATACAAAAGCAGAAAAAATGGATTAAGTCACGCCTGAGGACAAAACCAATCCAAAATTTTAATTTATTTTAGTCGGGGTTGAGGACCCCATTTATTTGACTTAATACAATACAAGCTTAATCTAATTTAAAAACTGGGAAGGGAATGTTGGAGGAGATCTAGTTTGAGACGAGAAGGGCTATGATTGAAATCAAAAACGGAGAGGTTTTAGTTGACCTTCATGGTACATTGGAATAAGAGACGAGGACTTCGAAAATTATAAGGGTTAGCATTGAAGGAAATAGAATTGTAAAGGGAGGGGCAGTGAACAGAACTAGAAAGCAGTCGATGAATGAATAGAATGTCAGCTACGTTTCTGCGCGTAAGGGCGCGAAGGTCGAGGAGGCATGTACAACATTGACGATTAGAGAGAACCTCAAAATAGGCAGTTTTAACTAATTACACTTCATAAGGAATCACGAAAAGTTATACTTGCTTGCCAGTAGATGTAAAGGAAGACAGATAAAGACATCCTTAGTCGTTCTAAACGCAAGATTTTTCTTCTTCACAAACTGTAGACAGGACATACAGAGCAAATGAGGGCTATCTCGGGGTGGAATCGAAAAATATTCAAGCTGAACTGTTGAAAAATACTTAGACTTAGGTTGGGCGCATAAGTAGAAGGGGACTCCAACCAAATGAGCAAGCGCAAATGGAAGCAGTTGATCAAAGGCTGTGCTAACTGGATATTTGCTGAGTACACAGGTAGTACTACTGTCTATGTAAGTAAGTATACTACCCATCGTCTTAAGTACCTTGCATGTGCTACAGATTCTCTAGATCAAGAGTAATGCCATCTGATATAGCTTGCTCTTTAAAACAGAAACATCCCTCAACGTACTCGTACATATTGTTTTCTTAAAGCTCGCAGTGCCCGCCTTTTCCTTCTGTCCAAACAGGACTCGACACTACGTAATAGGGTATATAAAGTATAATCTTGATTTTTCGAGTAGTGAACTGGGTACCTTATTATCTTGCCACTCTTTGGCACCATGATGATGTAATTTGTGTAGTTGACTACATCAAAATTGTATCTGTCGATGAGAAAAATTTGCTATTTACGGGCTGCATGTAATTTGCTTTGCCCTTATTAACTTTACCACTAACATCCTCAGCCTTTTGCTCAATTCCACGACTTGATAGGAACGTTATTTGCTCAGCCCACCAGATGGATTGTTGAAGATGTGCCTCTCCTGTTCCAGCACCACATAAAATAATACAAAGCCACTTCAATTCTGACATAAGGTAGAGCTTGATGCGATGTATTGTTTGACATGCAGCCTCAAAATCAATAAATAGGCTCTAAGACTTTTGATTTGGTATTCGTTGAGAAAATGTTATCTATGCTCAATTTGTCAAGCTGGACGCCGCATTGATATTGGCAATAGAGCATTAGAGAGAATATTTCTTACAACGAAGTTGGAAAATGGCCCTATATGACCCTCATGTTGACCCACATGGTTATGGTTTGCTGAATGTGCTTTACGATTCGTAGAACATCACCTCCAATTGGCTTCCAAATCGGAAGGTTCGGTGTTCGAATCCCAGCCTCACCCGAAAAACATTAATTTTTTTCAGTCAGCGAAAATCAAATAAGATGAGTAGTTGACTAGGAATCAACAACAAGCCAACTCTCCCCATTAAATGTTGGTTGCCACCCATGGAACGAAATAACCACTGAGAATAAAAATCTTTCCTTCTCTCTCTACCCCATTTTCCAAAAAAAAAACTTAACACATGCTGAGGCATTATAAGTGGATTAATACCCACTTGAGCGTTAAGTTCTTTAAAAAAAAATGTAAAAGGCTCGTCACAAATAGAATTCAAACCAGCTACTTTATTGTTTTGGTAGCTTTTCTTAGGTTAGGTTAGGTAAGAGTGGCTGTTGGAAATACCAACCCACTTAGGCCTATTGGCCCATTATGATGCCACGTGGATCTATGATCCTCTTACTAATGGAACCAGTTTGAGCTTATAATAAAGCGTAGGAGACTGTTAACGTCTATGTTTTCTAGATCGTTTAGGTCGTTGTAGAAGAAAGCTCCTAGATGAAGCTTTCTTCTCTGGGAGAGAGCTGGGCATGTGCAGAGTAGGTGGAGGATTGACTCCTCCTCTTCCTCGTCCATGTAGCTTCTACAGAAATCATTAGTAAAAGCGCCAAGCCTTCTTGCGTGCTTGTCTATGAGGCAGTGTTCAGTAATGACACCTATTATGGCGCTGAGATGTTTCCTATTTAAAAAGATCAAAACACTTAGAGCGATTCAGATCCAGCTTTGGCCAGATCTGTTTGGTCGCTAGGCATGTTTGCCCAGCAGTCCACCTAAGGTCCGTTCTTTTATTGGCATCTAGCTTTAGTATTAGTTTGCACGTAGCGATTGGTATACCTATACTACCTTTGTCCGGTAGGATAGGTAGAGTGGTTCCAATTTTGGCGAGTTCATCGGCTCTGCAGTTCCCTGGAATGTCTCTGTGGCCCGGCACCCAACAGAGGTGAATGTTGAACTGCTCTGCCATCTCCATGAGAGATGATCGGCATTCAAGGGCAGTTTTAGAACACAATGAGACCGAGTCCAGGGACTTGATGGTGGCCTGACTATCCGAAAATATGCGGATATCATGTTTTTCTTTAGCCAGGACAGAGCTTCTTTAATCGCCAAAATTTCCGCCTGGAACACGCTACAGTGATTTGGAAGACGAAAAGGGAGGCTTAGATTTAGCTTATCTGAGAAAATACCGCCACCAACTTCGCTATCGGTTTTAGATCCATCTGTGTAGAGATGGATTGACTTGTCCTCCATGAAATCATCTTCCTCTCAGAATGATCTAGAGGGGAAGCTTACATGGAAGTTTTTGTCAAACCAAAGTTCAGGTATGTTGTAATCGATGTTCTCTGTGAGGATTCCTAAGGTGTTAAGAATGTTGGCGTGGCCAAATGAATTATTTGTCCACTGTTTAGTCGCTTTAAGGCGAATAGCTGTAGTCGCAGCTACTTGCCTGCTAAAAATGTCGAGGGGTGTCAAATGAAACAGAATATCTAATGCTTTTCTTAAGCTGCCTCAGTTTCTTCAATGCTTGGACGTGGTGTTGGTTATCTTTTAGTCCTGTGGGTCATTCTTTTTCTGTATAGTTGTTTGTGCTCGTAATCTTTACTAGTTATTGTTCCCTCGTTGATCTTCTTTTGCCATATTGTATTTGGCTTGTATGGCAATTGTCACCATCTTCTGTGGCACGAATTCATTCATCACTGATCGTTTGTATTTATGATTGATGCTGGGATATTTAAGAGGTACTCGACCAGCAGCTCGCTGTAGAACCTGCCTTCTTACACATCGGAATCGACTGGTATCGCCCTGAAAGCGCGCATTTTTTTATGTTCGATGCGTGTTACACGGGATACATGTGACAAATTTAGTTGCTGGTATCGATTGCTCTCCGTCTAAACCGATATTTTCTTCATCGATTTTTCTAGAGCACATATCAATTTTGGCTAGTTCGAACTGGTAGGACACGCCCCGGGGAATAACAAAGCTTCCCTTTGATAGTATTTTCAGCGCCCATTTAGGATAAGGTTGTAAAAATTGGCTTTGATGCAGATCACCGATCGGTCCCTGGCTCTTGACTGTAACCAATTCCCAACGTGAAATCCATATCCCAACATGTGCAGCCTTTCGTTGCATTTGCATCTGTGATCAACGTCGCAACTAGTTTTTATTACACAATTCACACATTGTATATAAACATTTCTACACATAAGTTGCACAAGACTTCAAAGACATTACATCATTGCCAGATGTTTCCTCATTAATCACTTAAAAACAAAAACCAGGTGGGTGCTAATTTCTAATTTTCATGCTCCAAATTCAAAGTGATTTCAAAAAATTTACGTAGCTTTCTATTTGTATTTGTAAACATCTCTTAAGGTGTGAGGGTGGCGGTTTCCTGTTTCCGTCAAAGTCAAATATCAAGGATTGTGAACATTTTGCGTCTTCCAAAAACACAGGACGACTCTTATTTATTTGTTTTAAGTTTTTGTACCCTCATTGTGTACTCGAATATATCCTCGTCGTTCATATAAAATTTGAGTTTTTTTCAACCCGATAAATATAATACACACCGACACTGTTCTCGTTTTGTTTATTCATTAGCTATCCGTAGAACGACTTTGAAGTCTTTCCAATTCGCTTAAGATTATCTGCCCACTTGAATTTGGAAATGTGGATTTTCCGCAGTACGATACGTACGAAACGAATAAGTGATTTTTTACAACGTTTAATTAACTAAATGCGTAATCTAGGGTTTTTTTAACTTTTTATCTAGCATTGAAAATAATGAATTCGTAACTTAAGTATAATATTTAGTACAGGGTTAGAAGAAGAAAACCTCCTATACGTCTATTGCCATGATTTGCTTCAATATTCAAATCACAGTTTGTACATGTGTTTTATGTTTCGAGCTGTACGATACTTTATCCTCGAGACGCATTTTACAAAACGAAATACGGACTTATCAATTCACAGAAAGCTATATTTATGAGATGAATTGTTCTACGCTATGAAGCATGAGTCAGAGTCAGACCCGTGAGTGATGAAAAACAAAAAAAAAACATCGTTTATGTTGGACGTGTTAGAATTTTATTAGGTACTTGGATGATAGATAATTGTGTTGACTTTTTGATTTGCTGAGGTCAACAAAGCAATTGTGCTGGAGATAGGTAGGTTGAACTCCAACAACACAATGATTTTTCATTTCAGAGTTGAGAGCTGCATATCAAAGTTCAATGTGATCTTGACTGTAATTGTAGCTATTATGATTACATATCAGTTCATTAAGCTTTGCATATTAAGATAATTGCTTTTGAATTTATTTTAAATGATTTTAAGTCTATATAGTCAGTGATTAGGATTTATTACGTCTGCACTTTGCCCGCTTTCAATTTTTTCTTGAAAATGTCAAAATGAGTTGTGAGCGTACGCTGATAATATTCACATTATTTCTTTGAATTAATTTCCAGTGCGGGATGGATCAGAACCTCAACCAAACAATTTTTCCAGCTAGCTCGTTTCTAAGGTAGAGTGAATTGAAAGACTCTTCGTGTAGAAACACCAGTGCATATGCTTTCTACATACATGTTTTTGTCATCTCAGACGCTGCAGACTTACTTTTTTATGATAAGTTACAGGTAGGAAGAAATTTTCTTTCAAATCAGGGAAGATTACTGCTACTAGTTCCTCCAACAGCCCGCTGTGTTCTTCCTTTATTGTGCTTCCTATTATTTTGGCAAGACAGACGAGACTTGCCGGGATGCCGAACCCAAAACTTTGTGTATTAATAACTCTTCTCTCCGTAACCAGATAGACGCGACCTTAAGTTCTATGCAAAGGTGCTGGGAATCTATTTATAATTCTTGGGCTTTTTCCCAAGGTCTGATATAAAGATCCCGACCAGGATTCCGACAAAAGGATTCAGGCGTTTACATTCAGACTCATAGGCGATGAGTAGGAGACTTTTGAATATAATAGATAGCACACTATTTGGACCGTGCAAGCGATAGTTGAATTTCATTTATGGAGATGAGTTGATCCAGGCTCTGAAGGCACCTACTGTTTTGATTAGCTAGACGTGTAGGCCGTTAAGTCCAAAGAGTCCACTGTGTTTGTTTTTAAATTTTGAAAATGTCTGTCCTCACCATGCGTTAGTTTTAAGGACGAAAGTGTTGGCTCTCATCTTCAATATTAAGTTGACCATCTCCGCCACTAAGCAGTATGTCAACATACATAAGTGTTCATTTAGAAATTCTCAGTAGACTCGTAAGCCGCCATGCTTTAACTCCTCACCATCCGTTTAAACTTCGAAACATCGTTCCTGCTATGCCACGTCTTAATATCCTTAATAATCGCAAGCAATTATAATTTTGTATTTCCTTATTTTTTGACGATGACAGTTTTCTGACCTTCTCTTTCTTTTGTGCGGGGCTGCATTTCAGACTGCATTCAGACCATTTCTGATGGCGGCTGACAGTTTTTTTTGCGGACTTTCGCGATTTTCCGACGTCGAATTTACTCATTTATTATATTCGGACACTGTTGTGATGTCATAGATATCCGTATCGGGGCTACAACTAGACTGTAATTTGGAACATGGTATCAGACCAGAGAATCTAGAGATTACCATGTCGCTTTGTAAATATTGAGGGACTGTAACCGCATGGTGCCTGTGATATCATTTTGTCCTGCATAAAATTCTACTGCCGTTCTTTCTAAGGATTTACCCTTATCACCGCGTCTCCACGAGACACAAATATGTCAGAATAAATTTTCAGACATTTCGTCCGAAATTTTTTCTTTTAACTTATGTGGGCAAATTACTGCATGACATTTCATTCTATGTGCCTGTTCACATTGGCATGGGCAGGAAGATTGTCCGAAAGACAGGGAACGCTTTTTACTGAAGTGGGAAGAAGAAGGGTTACTTCCATCAAAAATCCATTTCTAAAGTGGATTTTCGAGTAAAGCACGTCGGTTTTTTCCATATCGTTCCACTTCTGACATATTTTTTTCATTTTAATTTTGATCGTTGATGAGGACGGAAGTGTGAAGAATAGGAAAAAAGATATGTTTCAGACCAACTGCTCAGATTTAAAAATGCTCCGATTCAAGTGTTCCACTTGTCAAAAAGTCTTTCAACCCCATGACAATGTGAACACGACCTTCATGATGAGGACTTTCATCCCGTCGCCAATGTAAACAGGCATTATGAGTGTAAGTTGGTTGAGTAGGTGTGAACTGCTTGCAATCGGTGTGTTTTTTTTTTGTTCACACAAAGGAACTACATTATAGCAGAAAAATGGGGGCGCAGATGCAGATTTCTTGTTATTTTTTACCAACAAATGGTATGGTGGTGTATGAAGTTTGCCACACTTTGTTTTTTTTTCACATTCCGAAGTCAAACTGACAAACGCTGTGAAAAAAATTTCAGGGTTGTTATCTACAGAGATGTCTTGAATAAAAACCAGATTATTTCTTAAAATATTTCTTGTCTGCAAAAAACTACCCGTCTCCCTAGACATTTTGATCTCATGAAAATTTGAGTAACACCAGCGATGTCCCGTGGAGACGCGGTGTAAAGGTGGCACATTTCTCAATCAAGTCGGCTGTTTTTTTTTGTTTTTTAACTTTGGAATAATTATTTGTTTAACAAATTATCGTGCATCAAGTTGTAACGTGGTATTCTTTCTCCACAAATGACACACATTTACGATCAGTGATCTAGGTTTAGGGTAATGGTCATCTGAGACGCCATACTTGCCATTACAATGCAGAAAAATGTAATGTTATTTAGTCTTTATATCACAGGGATTCCTCATTCTGATGCACTGAACTACATACACAAGGTTTTACACAAGGAGTACTTAACCATTAAAAGGAAAAATTCGTACTGGATCAATCCAAGTTTTGAGCATTCAGTGACTTCCCAGTCACTTATAGTGCTGGTCTCACTTATAGTCACTTTACATGAACGTAACATCGTGCTCTGGAGGGTGTTTCGGCTTCTAACCACGATGTCATACAATTTCAAATTGCCAGAGCTAGAAAACTTTTTTACATTTTCTTGTATAGGTGCTCGAAATGTGTTAGTGAGATTCAATTGTAGTAAATTTTTTTCTTTTCTCAACAATACTTTCATTTCGGTAAATTTATGT
Source organism: Volucella bombylans (assembly GCA_949129095.1). Lineage (NCBI taxonomy): Eukaryota > Metazoa > Arthropoda > Insecta > Diptera > Syrphidae > Volucella > Volucella bombylans. The sequence goes on from OX422144.1 coordinate 158,449,035, forward strand.
TCCTTGCGGATGTTATTCCTAATTCAAGCAGAAATCGTGTGATCAAATATTCAGATTTAATTTAAAACATAAGTCATATTGGTTTCCCCAGGGCTAAATTTATACGAAGACTTAAGTGCGGCCATGCGTTATCTTCTTAGTGAATGCAGTCGCTTTTCAGTCTCTTTGTCAAATAACAAAGAGATCTTCAAATAGATAAATCATAAAGCTAGTCGCTTCAAGTGTTAAACCAACAAGACATGTTTCCCATTATCGTTTGCAACTCCTATACCATCCAATTAACACAACGATCTGAAATTTATTCATTTCTTTCATTGTGTCTCCAGGCAAGCAAACCTTATTTAATATCTTAATCTTCTTCTTATCACAATTTAAACTTCCACACCCTAACACCAACTTGAATGACATATTATGGCTCTTAACATTCCCTTTTGTAGACATAGTGCAGCCACTTTTGTTGGCTTCTGTTGCTGTAGCTTTGGATACAACTGCAACTGCAACTGCCGCAAATTGTCATTGTCACACAATTCCCAGAGCCCAGAAGTTCCAGACACAAGAGGTGGTGATTTCTTCCTTAAATGCAACTGCAAGTAAATGCACAGCTCATCCGCTTGTTCAGCCGAACAAGAGTCAAGATTTTATCACATCTTCCAGTACTTCAGCACTTAACCCAACGGATGGCTATACTCGTATAGCGATGGCAATGACGATGGATCATGCTAGTCCATGGTTTCTTTATCCATAAATAAATATTTGACGACGACGACGACAACACGACTCGTCAAGAGGCCCACCCAGATGAGTTTAACATTGTCAGTTGCCTAGTTTGCTCCATGGAACGCATTGCGTGTTGCCGATGAGACTGCACTAAGAGTGGTGTTAAGTGAACAGGCCTGCACTCAGGTGGAGGTGCTCATATTTTGAAACACACTGAATCTATATTTAACATGAATTTTGAAATAAAAGACATTGCGTGGGTCTCCTCAGGAAAGTGTGTTTTTTCTGCTTTCTTTCTTTTTTGTTTTAATTGTCAAGTGATATGAGTATTGTACTTTGTAATGTTCCAGACCTGTCATTTTATAATTGCTTACAACATAAACTCTACTACATGTGTAATTAAATAAAATGTGGTGTGGTGCTTTGATAAGTGTTTTTCTTTTGAAAATGATTTCTGAACAACGTTTGCATAACCGAACATAAAGTGGATTTATGACTCTAAATATTTATGATTTTAAAGAAGAAAAAATTGTATTTGTTTGCAATTTGCATCTTTAAAAAAATTGATAACTGCGGAGAAGACGTTCTTTACAGCATATGAAGATTTGACTGGTTTAATCGCAATATTTCCTAACCTTATAATTTAATTGACAAGAGGCTTGAGCTTTTCAGCAGTTTTATACGTTACCAATACGTGCTGCCTGGCAGCCGATCTGTGTTTGGATATTGAATAAACTAGTAAATACGTAGAGTTCGCTTCGTAGGAATGAGGAAAATCTCTCGAAATGACCATCTTCATCTGCTTTCTCTAAAATCCATGTTTATGCGCCAGAGAGCCAGACTGAGATGATAAAGGTCTGAAATAGAATATTTTTTGACTTTTTGGACAAAGCTTTATTAATCAATTGCCTTCTTAGGCCAAAGAAATAACTATTGGCAAGTTCTGACTATAGAAGACCTGAAACCTATAACTATCATAATTTAACAGCTATGTCCTCTTCTCACGTTCATACAAATGTGAGACTAATTAATGTAAGGCAATAACTGGAAAAAATATTAGTAACGTCCAAGCACTCGTATCATTTAGATGGCAAATAACAAGTATTGGCCTCACGGGTGTTGGTTCGTTAAAAAAGGAGAAAGATTCTCTGCAGCCGAACACCTTGCAGCTCTTCTAGCCGCCATCTGGAAGTCTCTTCAGAGATTCCGAAGTGGAGAAGACAAATGGTGAGTCTCCTGCGCCACATAACATGACAAGTGCCGGTAGATTTGTGGGCAAGATTTGCGACGCCCTTTGGCTATCGATTACGGACAACGATTGGATTCTGAAATGGGAAGACCCTCCTCGACTCTCGAGAAGAAGCTCCGCAGAGCTCCAACTGGTGAGTGAGATAACGCAGTACAAGTTGGACATCATGGGACTGAGTGAAATAAGATAGTGGGACTCAAGTGAATACCTTTCACCAGCCGGGAGCACTATACTCGTACTTACTACTTTACTGTGAAAACCCAAATGCAAGCGTGCGGGAGGCCGATGTAGGGCTTATGTTAGCATCAGCAGCACGGAAAAGCCTCTTGTCGTGGAGGTCTTATAATGACCGGATATTAACGACTAGATTCCAGGGTACTGTATTAAAGGTAACCATCATCCAGTGGTACACAACTGAGGACGAAAAGGCCAACTTCTACGATCAATTAGGTGCCGCCACATCGTGATAGACCTCAATGCCAAGGTAGAAAGCGACAACACACGTAATGGGTGCTCATGGCATTGGAGACTGAAATGACAATGGCGAGCGGTTAGTCGATTTTTGCAACGCCAACCACCTAGTCACCAGAGGCACTGTTTGAACACCAGACCTGCCACAAGTGCAGCTGGGTCTCATCTGATAGCCAGAAAATATCAAACCAGATAGACCACATTGTGGATGAACACTGGAGACGATAACTAACTGAATTCGATAAAGGCCCTCAAGAAGAACAAAGCGGTAGGACTGAATTTTTTCCATGCTGCGTAAAATTCATCGAGAGAGCTACTGACACCTATTATAGCTAATGCATGAAAAAATGAGCGTTTTCCGGAGGAGTGGAAGCAGGGCATGATTGTCAAGTTGCCGAAAAATGCCAATCTGATGGATTGCGAAAATTGGCAGGGGATATGTGTTCTGCCGGCAATGGCCAACATGATAGCGAAGTTAATTCTAGACAAGATCAAAGTACATTTAGACTCTAGAGCAGGCTTTCGCTCTAGATCCCCCTGTACCGATCATATAAACATATAGCCGAACACCGTAGAGCAATGCGTCGATAAAGGGTTTTCCAATAGGGACTTGACAACTTTGAATTTAATTTGTGAACGCACTCTTTCACTAATCATCAAACTGTCACTGTCGGTTTATTCACTAAACTCAAAATTTTCATCGTGGTAGAATACACGAACGAGCAACGTCTGCAAATTATAAAAATTTTCTACCGACATTCGGAGTCGGCCACTGCAACTTTAAAAGCGTTAGCTCTAATTTTCGGTCATAATTCTCCCCCTAGTAGACAGGCAATAACAAGTTTAGTGCAAAAATTTGAGTCTACATATTCGTTGTGTGATGTTGCCATATCAGTGAGACAACATGTTGGTCGAAGTGTCGAAAATATCGCTGCCGTTCAGGCGTCCGTAGCAAACGATCCAAATCAGTCAATTCCACGGCGTTCTCAAGAATTGGGCATCGCTCAGACCACATTTTGGCGGATTTTGCGTAAGGATCTTGGTTTACACCCATACAAGATCAAGCTGACTCAAGAATTGAAGCCGATGGACCATTTGAAGCGATGTACTTTCTCCGATTGGGTTCTGGAGAAGATGCGCCAAGTTGATGAATTTCATCGCAAAATCATCTTCAGTGACGAAGCTCATTTTTTGCTCAATGGGTTCGTCAATAAGCAAAATATGCGTTATTTGGTCGGGTGAAAATCCACATGTGCTTCATGAATCACCACTTCATCCACAAAAAATAACTGTTTGGTGCGGTTTGCAAATCCGGCGGCGTTATTGGGCCATATTTTTTCGTCGTCGATGACGATCGTCACGTTACTGTGAATGGTCAGCGTTATCGCGCCATAATCACGGATTATTTTTGGGCCGAATTGGAAGATATGAACTTGGACGACATGTGGTTTCAACAGGATGATGCCACAAGCCACACAGCACACGCTACAATCCATTTATTGAAGAGTAAATATGGTGAGCGTGTTATCTCAAGAAATGGGCAAGTCGATTGGCCGCCTCGTTCGTGCGATTTAACGCCGCTTGACTATTTTCTGTGGGGCTACGTTAAGTCATTGGTTTATACCAACACACCGACGACGTTGGAAGAGCTCAGAGCCAACATTAAACGCGAAATAGCGGCCGTTTTGGCCGAAATGTTTGGCCGAGTCGTTGAAAATTGGGTCCAACGAATTGACCGCTGCAAACGTGCCCGCGGTGGCCACATGAATTAAGTCGAGTTCCATTCATAAATGTTTTGATTGTACTTCAAGCCGATAATAAAGTTATTGAAATATCTCAAATGGTTTGCGTTTTATTTAAAAAAAAAGTTGTCATGTCCTTATTGGAAAACCCTCTGTAAATCTCCGCTCTACCTGCTTTTAAACATTTTCGAGAAGGCTTTTGATCGCGTGAACCGGGAGTCTAAATGGAAAGAATTGCGCCGAAGGGGTATTCCTGCTAAGATCATTGCTATTATAAGGGGTGCATACGAAGGTGCCAAATGTCGTGTTCTATACAACGGAAAGTTATCAGAAGCCTTTGAAGTTCAAAGCGGAGTTCGACAGGGTTATATTTCATAACCGTTTCCTTTTCTGGTGATGGAGGAAAGCAAAATTGTTCAATGGACAATAATATCTGACCCGAAACATCTTGATTACACTGATGATATTTGCTTGATGGCGACACAGGGTATTTCAGCTATACCAGATGAGTCAAAATCTGGAATCTGAAGCCAGCAGAGTGAGGGTTAAAATAAATGCACCACCAAGGACGTTCTTCCAACTTAACATTGCTGGACAGAAATCCAGAAAGTACAGAGCTTTCCTTACTACGAAAGCACCCGATTGTTGTTTTCGGTATGTTGTTTAAGGTGTGGAAAAATAAAGTTTACAGCACTAAGACCAAAGTGCGACTTACTTGGAAGGTGACCACAGCAATTACTCGGAAGCGCTCCAGTTCTTCGTTAACAGATGTCTGAGCATTATTTTTAGAGTATTTTGGGCCGAATCTCAAACGCAGAGCTCCATATTAGAATAAGCCAGAAGCCAATCGACGTCACTATAAGAAGAAGGGAATTGTTATGAAGATAGGTCACATGCACACCTTAGGGCGTGAAGACAATTTCATTACGTAGCACGCCATGCAATGGAACCCGCTTACCCAGTCAGGAAGAAGAGCTGACCGCTCGAAGATACTGAAGCACGTTGCAGAAAACCGTACAAGATGGCGCTCAGGGTCACAGAAACTAAATAACTAGCAAAGGTTATATTGCTTACATCTCAATATCCATCAAATACTCGTACTCGTATGTAGGGCTTTTTCGCCATAGTAGAATCGATTTGTTGCAGTTACTCGAGAAGTATAAAATTGTATTTCAGAGTGGCAGAAAAATAAGATATAAAAACAACTAAGAAGCTAAATAAAGTGCGTTCCAGATTGACGACGTTGACGGTGTAAATTTGCACTTATTTTTCTCGAAAACTACATTTACGCTTCTAGTCCAAATATTTAACTGATAGTTTCCAAAAGTAGTTACGTGTGATGACCTTAAATAGTTCATACATACATAAATACACTATCTATCAATCAAATCGAACTAGGCTCACCTTTTATAGCATCTTTTCATGAATACGAATCGTGTGTACATAGTTATGTAAGTATAGTTGGCATCCATCAATCAAATATTTCGCAAAAAACGCAAAAATTATTTCAATCGAAAATTGTTATGTCAAATGACCTCTGATTGATTGATATCTGCTCCCGTGCCAATTCAGATGCATGTATGTACGTGGCTACTACTTGTATCGTAAATACGCACACTATCGCTCACCTGAATTGCAATGGATTGAAAACAAAACAAAAATAAGAACGCTGAAGGACGATCATGTTCAGCACTGGAGAGGGAAACCAACAGCATACTAAAGAGCTGAATCCCTCATATTGACCAGACCTACCAAGACTAGTTGGCCTGTTACAACTTACAACTTACAAGCTGAATAAATTGCATCTCGTGGCGGATGATTACTTCATATACGAGTTAGTTGTACAGACTGCGTCTACGTCAACATAATGGCCCCACCAAACAAAAAGCAGTAGGAGTACCACAAGTCACTACTGGTCTTTTGTGAGTTGAGATATTGAGTTGAGGCAAACGTTTTGCAGAAGTACGAAGTGCTGGTTGTTGGTAGTTTTTGCACTTTACAGGTGAATGACTTTGAAATGATTGATTAAAATTCATCTTGAATGTGGCTTGGCTATGGCGCGATTGCTATGAATATGGAAAGAATTACAACATCCCAAATGGAATTGTGAGAATTGAGCCAAGAATTTCGTAAACGATTCGTGGCTTTCGATTTCGCAAATAGACCTTTGGTGGGAATGCTCCCATCACATAATTTTAAGTAAAATGTTGTGTTATCTGGGTTTTAAACGGTGTGAACTTGCATTAATGTATATCTGGGACAGAAAAATGTTAGCCTTTTAAATTTCTTTTACAGAAAAAAACGAAGTTTTGTCGTATTATAGAACCGCTAGGTACTGGGAATCGATGGTTACAAATGTTAATTCAGATGACTGCCGCGTTTCAAAATAGCTTTCGAATTTTTAGTCTCATAGATTGCCCATAGAATAAGTACATAAGCACATATGTAAATATATGTATGACATATTGGCAATGGATCATGGCTCCTAGATTAATGTTTGAGAGTGGCAGTTATCCCACTTATTTATGACTGAAGACAGCATAATAAGCATTGTGTTGTTGAACTATACATTAGTTTCTGGGATATGCGCAGTATTCATTCATAAGCTAAGTGAAATCTTACTTAACATCGACTGTATAGTACCAGAAAAATTCTAAACAAATCATTCCTTATTCTCAATTTTCCTGCGTGCTTGTGAGATGAATTGAGAAACATAGTGAAACATCGAGTTCATTGGAAGATACCTCCATCCCAACGCTCATTCACAATGACAATCCAGCTGTCAGCTCTTTAGACAATGCCAATATGCTCGCTGCACACTTTGCGGCTAGTTCAACACTCCCAGTCTTCGCTTATACAGAACACCAGAGTCTCAGTACATCAAATTCTATCCCAATGAGGTCTTGTACAATAGGGCGAACCTAATAAGAGTGGACAATTTCGTCATTAAGTTGACTCGAAGGCACATTGCAAGAGCAATGACTTTGACGGTTTTATTCCTCCAGAAGCGTTCCTCTATCTAGATAGTAAAGGTCTGATCCAGGACAGATTGGCGGTCCCGCTAATCTTCCACGTCGCTCGAACAGCTTCGGACAGGCAACTCAACTACGACAGAGACGTCGCACATGGCAGTGCGGAGCGTCTCCGGTTCAGTAGGGCGGTAGGGAGTCGCGACAGGAGGGATGTTGCTCAGCAGCACCAGCAATTTTGGTGGCTAGTTGAAGGGGAGGATGCTTCGTCGTCGAATACCTCCAGCAATAGATAGCTTCATCTGAGGCAAAGTGGGTCAGCCTAATTTTTTTTTTAGCCATGGCCGACTTACATAGTTTTAGGTAGGATTAAGTTAGTTTTAGGAAAAAAAAATATAAAAAACAAAAAAAAAAATTAATAAAAATAAAAAATGAAAAAAAAAACAAAATATATATATATACATATACATATATATTGAGTATATAGGTATTATGTATATATATATATATATGTATGTGTGTGCGTACGTATTAGATGTAAGTAGGTTTAAGTAGAATAAGATTTATTTTTAGGTAGTCTGTAGGCTTTTAGTTTTAAGTTTTATAAAAAATTAAAAAATGTCCATTCACTAAGTTTTTTACTTATAATTTATTTTCTTAGTTCTAGTATTAAGTAATGTTAAAATAAAAATATAATGTAAGATTCGTCGAAAGACATAGTTTAAGTGTTAGGTTTAACTTAGAGTGCCCGCATGGGGCCAGTAAGTTAGAATAAGATTATTTGTAAGTAATTTAAGCTAATTTTTAAGCGTTTTTTGTTTAGCATATAAGATTAATTTAAGTTAAAAAAAAAAAAAAAAAAATGCAAAAAAATGCGCATTTAAAAAAAAAAAAATTCAACACTCCCAGATTGTGCTTAGTCTCCGCCTACACTTGAGTGCGTCGAATCTTCAATGGGACGAATATGCTTTCGCACTCGTGTAGTAGCAAGAGTACTTAAAGGTCTCAACATACATAAATCCGCTGGTCCAGATGGTATATATCCCATCTTCTGAAGAGGTGTTCTTCCACGCTGGCAAAACCACTGCGTAAGCTTTTTCACCACTCCTACTCTTTAGGACTCTTCCCGTACAGATTGAAAACAGCATTTGTCCAGTCCGTCCCTAAAAACGGCGTATCATCTTCTCTCTCCTCATAGAGGCCCATTGCACTTACGACCCTTCTTTCCAAGGTCATGGAAACGCTGATAAATCGTCAGCTCATGAAATATCTCGAAAGATGAAAATTTCTCAATGACCGGCAGTACGGTTTTCGTAGCAACAGGTCCACTGGTGATTTGATGGCATGTCACAACGAAAAGTGGAACCAAAGTGAACATCAATCTGGCGAAAGCAAGATAGTTGCACTTGATACTTCTAAGGCTTTGATAGAATTTGGCATCAGGCTCTCATCGAAGACTCTCTTCTCCAATGGATTAGAAACTACCTTTCGGAACGTTCAATTCAAGTTGCCTTGGATGGTTTCAAGTCGGATATTCACAAAATAAATGCTGATGTGCCCCAGGGCTTCGTTTTGCCTCCGGCACTGTTTTTACTTTTCATCAATGATCGCTTGTCTGCTACTTCTAATCCAATATTCTCATTTGCTGACGACAGTACTCTCTGCTTTTCATATGCGTTTCCGGATTCATGTCATTGCTCTTTGGATGTACGAGTAGAACGGGAACGGCAGCGTATGTTAAGCTCATTAAATTCCGATATTGACAGCATAACTAATTGGGGAACTATCAACAGAGTGGAATTTAATGTTTCAAAAAGACAATGCTGTCTGTTGTCGTGAAAGCGAAATTTAAACACCCAGCCATTATCCATGAATGGCACTTGCATCGTCGAAACCGAAAAACTTTCCATCCTCGGTATGTGTGCCAATGACAACTTACTTTGGAATGACCACATATTTGATGTCGATAAAAAAAGCTGCGAAATGTCTAGGGTTCCTCAAGCGATGTAAGAAATATTTCACCCCCTCTGACCAGGCTTCAATATATAAGGCGTTTATCCGCCCAAAACTGGAGTACAACGCCCACATCTGGTCAGGTGCCCCTAAGACCTCTTTGTACTTGCTAGATAGAATCCAAAATCGTGCGATTAAATTCATAGGTGATGCTAACATCACCCTGTCAATGGACACCCTCGTACACCAACGAAATGTCTCGTGTCTCACTTTGTTTTATCGCTATTACCACCATCAGTGCTCTATTGAAATCGTCAGTAGTATTACGCCCCTTCAAACCTTTAACCGTAACACCCGTCTCGCTATGAATGTTCATCAGTATATCCTCAAGCCCACTCTCGGACGTACTCTGAAATATCGTGATTCATTCCTTAGCCGAACAACTCGCTTGTGGAATGCCCTGCCGAGCTCTCTATTTGCTAGTCATTGTTATATTCAGACATTTAAAACCAACGTTCATCGGTACCTATCTTTCTTTCCTCCCTAATTTTCCTTCGCCCGCGCTGTGTGCAAACATTTTAAGGGTACATAAAAAAAAAATTCGATTGTTCTTCAGTAGGCCGCGGTTGAAAACATTCTCATTTAATGCTCTTTTAACCGATACTCAAAATACGTTTAGTTGCTCTTGGACTTTGGCATTGGGTGGCTATAGAGTTATTTGAGTTTTTTTAATTTAACACTCAAGCAGGTAATACTACACTTCAAGTGCCTGGGCACGTGTTATGTTTTTAGGAAAATGGGACAGAGAGAGAAAGATTTTTGGGCTCAGTGGTTATTTCAACATTTAATGGGGAGACTAAATTATTAGTGTAATTGTTCTATTCTTCTAGGCAACCACTCGTCCTACGTGAACTTAGTTGGCTGAAAAAAAGAGTGTCTTTCGGGAGCGGCTGGTATTGAACTATGAACCGACCGATTTGGAAGCCATTACACTACCACGGCCACCCATAAGTGTAAATTTCTAGTCAAAGTCAAAACTATTTGTGAGCCTACAAGTTGAGTGGAATCGGTTCTTGTGTAAAAGTTTGCTGCAACTGACTTTTAAATGTCATCATCAAATTGAAAGGGACCTCAACCAACTCGGTATGCGTAACCAGAGGCAGGGTTCTACAATCGAGCTGGATGGAGGGTCTTGTTGGTTGTTAGCTAAGAACTAATTTCACTCAGTCTGAAAGTTTGTTAGATGTACATAGATATGCCGACGATCCTTAGTAAGGGTAATGAACTTGCAGTCATTCTAGACTGATATCATTTAATGCCAATCTCCAGATAGCATATATCGCGATCATACTTTTCTGGTCACAGAAGGTAGAGAGAATACATCCCGAACCACTTAGTACCATAGCTTTGAGCACCAACTAGCTACCATAGCAATGTACACACCGGACTTTCAAGCATCGCTGAGAAAGCGGCTGATATAAACCACAATTTTGCAGTACTCCTAGAAGCTGCGCTTAATATTACAAAAAAGCTGCTGCTTCTACTTTTACGTTAGGTGTGGAAGGCCAAATCACAGGAAAGGTAAAGTTAGAATATTAGAAACTATCTACAGTCTACACGCGATATCAGTACACTGTGAATAATTATACAATACATGATACATATAGAGGAATGTACTCGTATTGAGTATTGAGCACACCACTGTATTTGCTTTTTAACAACTTGATATTGATTTGGAGATTATTCGGATGGCTTTACACCGAAGAAGCATTTAATAAGAAAAATTGTATCTATACAAAGTCTACTTACGAAGGTGATAAGTCACGTCTCACATGCTGTTAAATTGGCAAATGAATTCGAAGTCTAAAGCGGAGCAACGCAAGGGTGCATTTTTTCACCGTTTATAACCCTAATGGTTATCAGTTGTACGTGCTCTACGACGCATTGACAGTATACAATCGAGATATGCAGTGAAAAATGCCAACAAATGTGAAACACCTGCACCGTACACCAACCATGTTTGTCTTCTATCAAACAAGATCGCGGACCTATCTTTAGATCCAATACAAATAGAGGTTTTAAACCTATATTGATGGACATTATGCCGAGAAAGTTGATGATTTCCGGTACGTTAAGAGTGCAATGAAGTAGTTCGTGCCAATGAAACAACCACCTACTGTTCTCAAATAAAGGTAAACTTTGAAATAGACAGTAACATTGCAACGAAAATTCCATTCTATATGTAGACAAAGTAATTGGAATAGTCCAATAGTTGTCAGGTGCACCCAAATTACTACGTGAAGCAGTATGCCCTAGTTTGGTTCACATTTTATCACAAATCTATATACAATATGAGCACTTCCTTTGAGTCTAAAACGACTTTAAAGCATTTCTTACGAAGACAAAAATTAATAACCGACGACGCCATGTCGAGAGTTCCTTACATGAGCAAATATTAAGACTTTTAATCAACACATCATATTTATTAAGATACGAACGAATACTTAACACATCTGTACACTCCATATAGGGTAAGAAAGTCGCGACAAAATGGTGTCAACAACTTCCTCAGTGTAAGCTCCAGAGGCAAGCAAAAAATACGAAGAACAAAAAAAAATATTTAAAAAATGCTCTGAAATACTAGAACAAAAACACTCGTGGGTGTTATAACTGCAAGCATTGTAGACAGAACAGCATTTGAATTATATTATGTAGTCAGATCCGTGTGCCACGAAAAAAAAAAAGGAAACTTCACTGCTGCTACCTCCGGCTATACACGGTTTTAAGGAATTACATATCACCACCCTGCACCATTACGGGTATTTAGGTCAAACACAGACGGAGAAATTGGAATAATGTTGTCTGAAAATAGTTTATGACGATTACGTTGATTCTAGAAGTGTCTGAAATTACTTCTTGCTGTTCCGTCAGAGCTTTAAGACTTTTGACCTACATAAGGACCTTATACTGTCGGCTACTGTTAGGATGAGTGCAACATTTTCATTCATGTTGGAATTTCATTTACGAAGCAATACTCGTATTTCTGCAAGGGTTGCTAACATGGAAACAATGGTGCATTGTATCTGCATACACGAATATAAGAAGCATATTTGAGTTTCCTGGAATTTGAGTTCATGCCAAGAGTTCGAAAATCGAATCCTTTTGTATTAGAATATTCTCTTTGTCAAGACAACCCCTTTTCTTGTGCAAAATCTAATTCCTTTCCTTTGAAGAGCCATTGTACGTACTATTCCCTTTGTCTCTGCCTGTCTGCTCGTACTCGTATTATAACGCACGCTACATACATATGTTTTGCCGACATATTAGTATGAAAGTCTGCAATTAATTCCAACCATACACTGACATTACGAGTACTCGTATACTGGTAGCAGTCAGTGCCGCAATATGTCTTACACAAAATGTACGAAACAAAGCTAATTTGGAAACAATTGACGTGTGTAGATACACCACTTCCCGTGTGCCTATTCGTCTATCGAATGCAGACGATAGACAATCAAAATCCATTGACGGGGCGCATAATTTGATATTTCCTCAATTGAGGGGCCGATCACACTCAGTACATTAGAGGCAGGTTTGCGCATCGTTTATTGCCACCAGCCCCGGGATCAAGGCACTGAATGAATATGAAAATTTTACTATTTCAATGATTACTATCAATTATGATTGGTTAGGTGGATGGCAGTGGCAAGCAAGCAGGCAGGCAGGCAGCAAGGCTTGTGTTTTTGGTGGATGGGGGCTTTGTCATTACGTGGTATACTAGCGTGTCAATTGGCACTGTGACCGTCGTCGTTTGACGGTTGGCGGTATCGCTTTCGAAATTGTGGTTGACCGTGCGGAAACAGTGATAGTTTATTATGCGTAGCACCTGCTAGACTGTAACGTATGTCGCAAGCTAATTTCATTGGTAATGGATCACTTTATTATTCAATTAATAAATTCCAAAATTACCACTGCAAAGAGTGGTGGGAGTTTTAGAATTAATTTACCGTTAATTTTTGTTAGTTCTTATAAAAGTTCTAATGAGTGAAAATTATTTTCCCTGTCATTGTCATTATGTCACTGTCAGTATTGTAATGCCATACAACTTAATAATGGACTATGTAAGCTATCCGGCAGTCTTTATATTTGATGATGTCAGCTAACATATCTAGCGGAACAGCCACTCTCTGTCATTATATACCAGGGCCTGGCCGGATAAGAAAAGACGCAGAACAATCGGTTTACACTATGTTTAGTCTGAGAGTAGACAATTAACTACGCATTCGGACCAACTCATGTATAGCTGGATTCAACGGTTCCATCGCTTCAGCAGTAATTTAATTTTTCGATTTTATACAACGCCGACTGCAACGCAAGACAAAATTTTGCACGGAATGTTTACTCGTTCCGTAGACTCTGCCTGCAATCATACAACGCAACACTTTGTTGTAGCCAAATTACAAATGCTGATAACCAAAATATTGAAAGTACACTGTCAGAGAACATGACATCGCAAGCTAGAGCTCATTCCAATCAAGTCTCCAAAAACCTTATCAGATTCATATGTTGTATACGCATTACGCAGCATTAAGTGCAGAAGTCTAGCGAAAAGGGGAAACATCTGCTTTCCCAAAAAGCAATGAAAGGTCCTACTACAGAAATTATGATCGAAAGTTTTGCCAGGGGAAAAACATGACAAAGACACAGCACAGATATACATAAACAACAGAACACAAATTGCACGTGAATTGCGTGAATACGCTACACGTGAAGTATGTGAATAACGTGAACACGTAAATTACGTGAATAATGTTTTTTTTCCTGTTTTCGAAGAATTTTTCAATGAGAATTGAAAATTTTTGATTTTCCCTGATTGAAAGCAAAACAGATTACAAATGTCTCTACCTACTTACTCTTTTATGAATAACCTAGCATTTGGAAACTCCGGATATTTGTAGTCATCCCTTTTTCGGGAACTCTTTAGTAATTAAGAGTTATTACTTCATTCATAAAAAAATTTATTATGGGCTTTTGCAAATTCATTAACAAGTTAAATCATAATCAGAATCATCGCTTAGCGTATCGCCACTGAGATTTTATACTGCATTGACACATTTGTTTTGAACTTGATCTGTTTCGGATTGCAGAAAAGTCTTGTTCGATATTTTTAGTGTTTAAAGTTTAAAATATAAGTTGTGTATATAATTAAAAATATGAAACCTAGCTGGGTATGGCAATATGCTCGAAAGGAAGGTGAAAAAGTAATATGCGAATTGTGTAGTGAATATAATAGTAATTCACTCTCTTGCCGCGGCGCTACGACAGGATCAATTTTGCGACATTTAAGAATTATTCATGGTGTTAATAATCTTACTTCTGTTGAAATGCTGAAAATGATGGAACGTACGAATCAAACAGTCCTCTAGCGGCAACCCAACCGTCAACATCTACTGCACACAGAAATAAATTTCCAAGGCTTTCGATTAGATCGCAGTGTTTCCCAGAAAGAATGGAAAAAATCCACCAGGCACTGGCAAATATGATAGCAGTGAATCAAATGCCAATATCTTATTGTTCCAGCGAGGGTTTCCGTCAATTTATGGCAGTTGTTGAGCCAAATTATAAGCCTTTGAAAGAAGAAGCAATTAAAAAGCGGCTTTAGGCCTTGAGACAGCAAAAAGAAAACGTAATTAAGGAGAAGTTAGAAAAAGCTTGTAAAGTATCATGCACATCTGATTGTTGGACCTCCGCGGTACAGGACTCCTACATGACTATGACGGTGCACTTTATAGATGAAGATTGGATTCAACATTCGTACACTCTTAACACAAATGAAGTAGATGTATCTCACATTGCTGAAAATCTCCTTCAAAATATGAAAAATACGTTAAGTAAATGGGGTATAGATAAAAGAGTAATGGCTGTTGTCACCGATAATGCTGCTAACATCGTGAGGGCAGTCAAAAATTTGGGGGAAACACAAGAGAAACAAAATTTGAAGTGTGCCATTCACAGTCTTCAAATAGCAATAAAAAAGTCGATTCGTCGGAACTTACTCAAGCAATTATCGAAAAAGCCAGCAAACTTGTTGGACATTTTAAACATTCTAGTGTAGCTAAATATGCTTTAGAAGAGAAGCAGAATCAATTGTCTTTGCCAGTTCAATATTTATTACAAGGGAACAACACAAGATGGAATTCCATTTACTTTATGCTGCAGCGACTGATACAAAACCGAAGCCCAATCACCAACGTATTAGCAGATCGAACTGTTACTTCATTTGCATCGGCCATAAAATTGGAAATATCCGAACAGGAATGGACATTGATGAAACAACTTGCAGACGTACTCAACCCGATGCAAGTTCTCACCAGCGTGTTAAGAAGGGAGGGCTCACCAACATCTGTGGTTCGACCACTTGCGCATAAGCTACTACAAATGCATATGGAAGAATCCGATGTTGATTCCGAAATGATAAAACAGATCAAAAATTTATTTTCTTCCGAGTTACGTAAACGGTTAGACCTACAGATAAGTGAAATACCTGAAACAATATCATCAAGACAAATTGCTTCTCTACCAGATCCACGCTACAAAAATCTGCAGCATGAATGCTATTCTATTCGAGGTGCAATAAAAGATAAGTTGAAACAACTTCTTGAAGAAAATTTTCCTCAAGCACAGCTTCAAGATTACAGCCAAACAGGAAACAATGACGTTACAGAAAAGGAATTGGAATTTCTTTACCAAGAAACTAGAGTCAATCCAGCAAATTTTGAAAAGCAGCTCCAAGCATACTTAGAAGAGCCTCAGCTAAGGTTTACGTTTAACCCTTTTGAATATTGGAAACACAAAGCAGTAAAATATCCCGCTATTGCATTCTTAGCAAAACAGTATTTGTGCATACCAGCAACTTCTGTCAGCTCGTTTTTCTACAGCCGGAAACATTGTTACAAATAAAAGAACTTCTTTGCTTCCAGAAAATGTTGATATGCTAATTTTTCATTATCAAAATCGTAATACTTTGTAATAAAAATATTTAAATTCAATAAGATAAACGTTTGTTTTTTAATTTATTTCTGATGGCCTTATATATTTCTTCATATTGTATTGTTCGTTTCATGCAATTACTTGTGTACGTTATTCACGAGATTCACGTCATTTTACGTGAAATTTTCATTCACGTGAGTATTAAATCACGTGAATATTAAATCATGTGATAACGTAAACACGTTTTTCACCTTATTCACGTGAATGATCTGAAGCTCTAATTAGTAGTACCTAGGTACACGGTCCTTGGCTAATAAAATGAAAACGAATGATTATTTTTCAAAACCTTTTTTTTTTCTATTTATTGGGTCACTCAATGGATACAAATTGTAGAGCAACTTATAAGGAATGGGCCCCAATTGCTTTCCAGCAACTTCGAAGTGGGAATGGTCGCTCATCGATTGCAGTACGCACCTCATGCATTAGAAAATTTTCCACTACTCTACTTAGAACAAACTTCTAACCTTGTAGTCTAATGGATTGAGGTTTGGGCTACCAGATGGCCAATCATCCATCTTGATGAAAGGTCCTCCGTTTATTTTCGAATAGTGTTTTATTGAGGGTCTACACAACTTTCTCTGAAACGTCTGTTTGATACACTTTCGCCGAGGTTTTACCCTTCTCGCAGAAATGCAGCTCGGTGACCCTATCGTAGGCGACTATCCATCAAACCATCACAGAAGCTGACTGGTGGCCACGTAAAACTCTCGGAACGAGTTCAGACGCATATCGTAATGACAGAGCATACAGTCTATCGTTCTGTTTGTTGACCGATTCTTCAACATTTCAACGATTTTTCCATTAGTAAAAATAATTCATCTGTGACCGTTCTTCCCGTACTGGTGAAGCAAGACTTTCGATTTTGACTTACGTTTCTATTTCAATGCTTCTGTGAGTAAGTGACCGGTGTGTATCTTGTATGCACTGAGTCCCAAACCACGCTTTAAGATGCACGACATGCTGTCCTTGCTGATATCCATCTCCCAAGACATGATTTTCTGCTTGCGCAGCGGATTTCACCCAATTCGATTCTCCACGGCTTTGAAAACTTGTGGCGTTCGCGCAATGCGTACGGCCGGATTTTGCACGGTCGACTATTCCACCAGTATCCTCAAATAACTTCACGGTACGATACACAAAGTTTCGTGTGATTTTCAGGGCCCGCAACGTATGAAAGATTTCGTAGCAGCATCTTTGCAGGCCAATTACGACAACACGATTTTCGAGGGAGCAAACAACTGACATCAAAAACTTTTTACGCGGGAAATTTGCACAAGTGTCACTTATTAAATAGCTGCCAAGTTGGAGTTGATGCGTTCATTGGTTCTTGAAAATGAATGTGTTCATTCGGTGTACCAAAATATTTGCAGTACTAGGTATGTGTGACCATTGCGGAAACCAAATGAAGAATTATTTTTGCCGTTCGCTATTTTTTTGGCCTACGAAAGCAACTATAATAACAAAGAAAACTCTCTATAAGACCCTAATTGTCGCAGCCCTGCTATATAGCACGAACACAGAAGTCGGTTAGTTCGTGATAGAAAAAAACTCAAATGGAAAGCGCTTCGTTGAGGTCCAGATTAAACCCAGACTTAAGCGCTAACTTAAATTAATTATGTAGTCGAATCTTCACGGATCGCACCAAAACCAATATATTGTGAGAAGCGGAGCTGTCGCCTTCGTGGAGGACCACAATCTTAGACTTCATTCCGCGCTTGGTTTGTTTTCACTTTTCTTCCAAGCGGAGGCATACGTAATCCTGGTAGAAATGAACTATGAGAACAGGCGGAGGAAGCAAAGCATCTGCGCCTTTGCTAAGCAAAAGTGACACCACCTCCTTGACGCTTGCAGACTATTTCCTCTATGTCGGATGGGCAAAGGCCTAGTCTTTCATACTTACTGTGTTGGTTGTCTTGTCATTTTCTGCACATTGAGAGATTGTTTGCCAACTACAAACGTCGAGAGAGAGAGAGGCATTTTCATAGGCAGAAGATTTCGCCTTCGGTGGATTACCACTAATCATTGAAAGAGTGATAAAGTCGGAAAAGTCAGCTTTGTTGGTGTTAACCTCGAAACCATCATTTAGAGGAGTAAAGTGCAATCGTTAACCGATAAAAAGGAAAAGAAAAAAAGAATAATGTAGACAGATCATTGATAAGACTATATGTATATGACAAGGTCACATTGTTGAAAGTTCAATTGCTTTTAACAAAGGCTCCTCAAGTGATATACTTGACGTGAAATTCTTTTTTGTCTAAGAGAGAAATATTATATAAGTAATATCTCTGGGTATAACATACCCAAACGCTGAATGTTCTTGAGTCCTTAAAAAACTTACTCTCATATTAAACTAGCAACTGTCACTGTTTCTCATTTTAAGGCATTGGAAACAGTCTGAGGCAATCCATAAAAAAACACCGACTTCATTTCAAAACCCAACGGAGCATAAAACTGTTTCCTTCGAATTAATTTACAACCTTTTGCAATTAGTGTCTCATTTACCTTGAAATGACGGACCTCTACATTCTGTCTTGGGAGCGAAAATATAAGTTCCGTTCTAAACAACTACAATATAATAATGGCGCAAAAGAAAATTAATTACAAACTAAATAAATTAACTTTGTGAGTCATTAGGTTCATCAATGAAACACGAGTCATACACCTTCTGTTGTAAAATTTAATAGCAAATAAATTTTTAGCTATTTAAAGCTATTAAATGCACATGCAATTACTCATTGCCCCGACCCCCATTGAGTCAGTTTGTTTTTAGTTCCTGACTGGGAGGCAATTGAATAGCTAATGAGGTTTGCCTCAAAGACCCCATGCAAAGCATTGGCCTGTCTAAGTAACCGACTTCCTTCTGGAAACAAATAACGTAACTCCAACGTTTAAAAACCTATTTATATCGTTTTGTTCTAATATAAGTTTTTTTTTCTTTTTACAACAGCTGTCGGACGGATATGTTGTGTAATGGACTAAGTATACGAAAAAGTATGTAACATCACTTGTTATGTAACCACCCCATAAAAAGGGTAAAACCTAAGACTTTCAACATGTGAGGCAGAATTCATTTATATTCTTCTTAGCAAATTGGAAAAAAATGTCGATAGTCCATTTTCCACTAGGCTTTGCATTCAACGACTCGACATTTTACATTGGGGTAGGACAGCCCTGTCGTTGGTTGGAATACCTAAGTACAAGCGCATACCTAGTTACGAATATCTGGATTTGCATGTTGGCAACGGAGAGTAATTTTTGAATCTTATGCCATAATTACGAGTACTTGCAATGAAACCAAAGTCATTGTTATACAAGAGGAAAAACATTTTTTTTTAGTTTCTGTTTTTTTGCCAAGAAAGTATCTTTGACTAAATCAATAAACAAAGCAGTGAGACACGACATGAGAAAGCCGACAGCAACGGTAACAACTGCAGAAGTTGGCACATTAGTTAAATTGAAATTTCGTGTTGTAATGTTCAGTAATGTTGCCATAAACCTTATGTCACAAGATATTTTGTAAACGGAAACAAAAACAAACTTTCTAAAAATATTTCATTCCCTTTGATAAGGTATAGAGCTGTGTAAATTATCAACTGTCATTAAATAAAGTAAAGAGGATATACTACGTACAAGTAATACTACATGAGTAGGTTCATTTGTTTTGAAAATTTAGATATAATAAAAGTAAACACCCTTCTATCGTATTACTGGAGAAAATTATTATTGATTCCTCCTTAGATTCTGAAAAGGTTTCCGGGAATGAGATGTTCATTTATTTGACAGTGGATATTAAAAGAAATCGAAAACAGTTTCTTCGCTGTGAATAAAAACATATTTAGGGGTTACAAAATAACTCTTTCTGATTTCCAAAATTCAAAAGAAATCTCTAAAACAAGTATTTTATAAAGTGTATTTTATAAAATAGGGACTTGACAACTTTGAATTTAATTTGTGAACGCACTGTTTCACTAATCATCAAACTGTCACTGTCAATTTATTCAGTAAACTCAACATTTTCATCATGAAAAAGTACACGAACGAGCAACGTCTGCAAATTATAAAAATTTTCTACCGAAACTCGGAGTCGGTGACTGCAACTTTAACAGTGTTAACTCCAATTTTTTGTCGTAATTCTCGCCCTAGTAGACAGGCAATAACAAGTTTAGTGCATCAATTTGAGTCTACATATTCGTTGTGTGATGTTGCCATGTCAGTGAGACAACGGGTTGGTCGAAGTGTCGAAAATGTCGCTGCCGTTCAGGCGTCAGTAACAAAAGATCCAAATCAGTCAATTCCACGGCGTTCTCAAGAATTGGGCATCGCTCGGACCACATTATGGCTTATTTTGCGTAAGGATCTTGATTTACACCCATACAAAATCAAGCTGACTCAAGAATTGAAGCCGATGGACCATTTGAAGCGACGTACGTTATCCGATTGGGTTCTGGAGAAGATGCGCCATCGCAAAATCATCTTCAGTGACGAAGCTCATTTTTGGCTCAATGGGTTCGTCAATAAGCAAAATATGCGTTATGGTCGGGTGAAAATCCACACGTGCTTCATGAATCACCACTTCATCCACAAACAATGTGGATGAAGTTTGGTGCGGTTTGCATGCCGCCGGCGTTATTGGGCCATATTTTTTCGTCAACGATAACGATCGTCATGTTACTGTGAATGGTCAGCGTTATCGCGCCATGATCACCGATTATTTTTGGCCCGAATTGGAAGATATGGACTTGAACGATATATGGTTTCAACAGGATGATGCCACAAGCCACACAGCACACGCTACAATCGATTTATTGAAGATTAAGTATGGTGAGCGTGTTATCTCAAGAAATGCGCCAGTCGATTGGCCGCCTCGTTCGTGCGATTTAACTCCGCTTGACTATTTTCTGTGGGGCTACGTTAAGTCATTGGTTTATGCCAACACGCCGACGACGTTGGAAGAGCTCAGAGCCAACACTGAATGGGAAATAGCGGCCGTTTCGGCCGAAATGTGTGGCCGAAAATTGGGTCCAACGAATCGACAGCTGCAAACGTACCCGCAGTGGCCATATGAACGAAGTCGAGTTCCATTCATATATGATTTGATTGTATTTCAAGCCGATAATAAAGTTTTTGAAATATCTCAAATGGTTTGCGTTTTATTTTAAAAAAAAGTTGTCAAGTCCTTAATGGAAAACCCTATACTTTATTAAAATTGGATCATAATTTAAAACATAGTTCAGTTAGCCAACATATTTAGACATTTTGGGAGCTTATTGTTCGTCGATATGTTAACTATTATTAACATTATAAAAGAAGATACAAGGGTTGACCTCAATCTAGGATCATCAACTATCATCAAGATAGACAAATAGTTTCAGCAGTCATCGAGAGCGACGTTTCTGACCACTACACGGTGGTTTATGGGACACTCATGCAGCAGTGAGTTCCCAATTGATCACTTAAAAAACAGCTTGGTGGACGGAAAAATACACCTAACAAACTGGGAGACGCTATTGATAGACGAAAGCGTGGAGATAACATACAACAAATTGTCAACGACTATGCAGAACATACAGTGACTCAACTATTTGATCACATGCATACCAAACAATCTAACTTTTGATTACAACTTTTTTATTTCAAAAGATAATTTAACGAAATTTTTGACATTATTATAAAATAATATCATAATTCATTCGTTAACTTATTTCAATTTAACAAAAACAAAAATAGAGCACTTGATCAATTAGTTGACTTTACTAAACTAATCTGTTCAGTATTTCGTATGGCCTCCTTTTGCTTTGAGAACAGTTTGTATTCTTCTTGGCATGAATTCTATTAATGTTTTGCATCAATCTGGATTAATATTCTGCTAAGCAGTTTGAGTGCGGTACCATAAAGTTAGTAAATTTGCACAATCTACTGGCAAATCTGTAATGGCACGTTTGACTTCAACCCAAAGATGCTCAATCGGATTTAGGTCTGGCGATTGTGGTGGCCAATCAAATACTTCAAAATGATAACTTTGCAGCCACGCTTTGGTAATTCTGGCTGTGTATTTCGGATCATTATCTTGCTGGAAGATAATGTCCGACACAATTTTGTTCCACTTTCCAAGAGTTGTTAAAAGCGCGCCTTCCAAAATGATGATGTAACATATAGAGTAGCATTCATACGACCTATTACCCTAACACATTGACCAACCCCATCCATGCACATGCATCCCCAAATCATAAGATTTCCACCTCCAAACTTTAATGTGGGCTTGATGTGGCGATCGCTTATTGGCTCACTAGGCTTTCTCCACGTCCACTGATGACCATCGGACCCAAAATGATTAATTTTTGTTTCGTCCGACCAAATCACATTTGCCCAGTCACTAACACAATAGTTTTTATTCTTTCTGGAGAATTCCAGCCTTAATTATTTATGGCGGTCAGTCAGAAGGTGCTTCTTTTTCTTTATTGATCTGGGCCGCATTGTCATGTACACCATACTTTATTTGTCGCACAATACGCCGTTGCAAGGTAGAATTCAAAATTGGCTTCCTTCCAGCGCTATTTTTTTCGATTTCAGTGCCCAAATTCTTGCGTATTTTAGATATGGATCCCAATGGCACTCCAAGTTTTTGAGAAATTTTTCTATGGCTCATTTTGGAAACAATTAACCTTTCCACTTCCTTTTCTTTAGCTTTACCAAGTTTTTTCATCTTCTATCACATCCAAGACAGTTAAAAATGCTTTCTTAAACTGAAATTTAATGTTGGATTCCAATATTAATTTTTTTTTTAATAATAAAATTTGTTTAATTTCGAGAGAAAACATTAAAAAAAAAAACCAAATTTTTGCAACCCTTTGTGCTCAAAATACGACGCTTCGCAATATACTGCGCCAGTCTAAAAAAAATTGATCGCATGCATTGTCTAAGAATTTATAAAAGTACTCACGAAATAACGGTGCATTTCCGTTCGCTTTTGCTATGCTGATTCTTAATCAATCCACTTGTTTTGAGTGAAAATTTAGTTATACTAACAGTAAAATTGGAGAAGTTACAGCAAAAAGTTTTATTTTCTTCTGATCGTGTGATCAAAAAGTTGAGTCAACTTCATGATCCTTCAAAAACCAAAACGTAAAAGCCGACTAAACCCTTGGATTACGCCCTACATTCGCGAAAAATGTAAACAAAGAGATGAGCTCTACAAAAGGTAGAAGAACAACAGACTAAATAAAACTTATGTAGCAGAATACAAGAAATTACGAAACAAAGTTAATAAAATCATTTCTTGGCAAGAGTCCAGCTTCTGTAAAGAAGAATTTAACGAGGTTAGAACTGATCCCGTAAAACATGGAGCCCTGCCAACGAAATAATGGGAAGAAAAAAACAAAGCTTGAACAGGTAGGTACTTGTGAAAAACTTCCCATCGGAAAAATGTTTTAGAGCACTTTCAAACAAATGTGCAAAACATTTCTCTGAACAAACGTTTCATATTATCCACAATTGTGATAACATAACGTCAACACACATCAATAACAACTCGATCTTCATAGAAGAAACGTAAAAATATAAAATATCAACATTACTGGATCAAAACAGATCAGCAGCTATCGATGGCATTAGAACGAGAGACATTAAAATGCATGCGGATGTATTTGCTCCAATTATCACAAAAATATCATAAAAACACTGTACAAAATTATAGGCCGATTTCAATTCTGCCAGTTGTAGAAAAATGTTTAGAGGAAGTGGTAGTCAAACGACTTCTAAATTTTGTTAACAACCACAAGATAATCCATGAAAAACAATACGCGTTCCAAAAAAGAAAAAGTGCAGGCCAACTCCTTGGTCAATTTGCAAATACCATTAACACAAGCCTCAACAAAAATCACCACGTCTTTGTCATGTTTATAGACTTTAGCAAAGCATTTGACACCCTGAATCATAGAAGACTTAAGCCGACTTCAAATCAGAGGTACCTTAGCCGACTGGCTTCAAGACTATTTAAGTAAAGAGACTACGGGCCCATTTGAAGTCCCTAAAGTTTCAAAGCTAGGACCCCTGTTATTCATACTTTTCACAAACGAGCTAATGCGAGTCTTTACAAATGGCATTCCATTCGCGTTCGCGGAAGATACAGCGATGGTCGTTAGACATAGGTGTCCTGTCACTAGTTTACAAGTAATGCAGGAGGAAAACGATAAAGCTGTAAACTGGTGTCATGATAATGGTCTGATTTTAAAAGCGGCGAAGACGAAAATGATGCACATACGGATACCACACCACAAAACCACTGACCTGAGAGTAACCCTCAAAAGGCGCACATGTCAAAAAGTCCTATGGAACAAAGAAATCGATTTAGTCGAGACATACAAATACCTTGGGTAACCATCGACAGCCATCTTCTATGGAATTTGCATATAGAGAAACTCCGCTCCAAGCTCAGGCAAGCACTTTATGCCGTGGTGTACCTTGGATACTACTCCTCGTTTGAAGTACAAAAACAGGTATATTATGCTCTTGTGGAGTCAAAACTGAGATACGGCATACTAGCATGGGGTAACGCATCACCTACGCACATTAATAAGCTGCAAGACCTTCAAAACTCCATTGTGAAGAAAATGCAAACTCGACATCCCAACAACAACACAGGATATAGAAGCTTCAAGGTGTTAAGTGTCCAAAAAATATTCCAAAATACACTTGCTCTTTTCAAAGACCCGATAGATCATCAGCAGAACACAAGAAGAAGAGCAAAAGCAATGTTAAAAATTCCAACTGCAGCAAAGCGTCCCAACCGTATTCAACCAGATACCAAACCACCCAAAATTAACAGAACTGTGATTCTGGAAGAACTACAAAGCTATTTTTGCTGTTAGGCCCGATTACGCTCATTCAAAGGGAGTTTCCGCGGTAAACTTCTTTTATTGTAGCCAAAATTGGAGTACCAATAGGTCGAAATGTTCTTTGAGATAGCAGGAGATACATAAGTATGATAGATACTCTTGCAAATAGAAAATAAATAAATTGAAATTGTTCGACTACTGATAGTTCGATACTACTAAACTGGGACCAGGCATTATACTATCGCTTTCAGTGTTTCGGTTATCAATTCTGTCATTAATTAAGCCCTAGAGCAATCGCAAGTTCACCCCACGTTTTATAACAAATTTGATGCATACGAAGTGAGACTAATTTAGAGGAGATCTAACAAACTCATTTGCATCTCACAAAAAAGAAAAAGAAAAAAAAGCTGTCGGAGCTTCCATTACTGTCAATGGAGAAGATTACCGCACCACGCTTAATATATATTTCTTTGAAATATGATCGTATAAATCCGGGCCGAATGTGATTTCAAACAAATGGGGCTACATGACATAGCCGACCTAAACCAGTGATTTATTGAAATCAATTAGCGTCTGAGATCATGTGATTTACCATCTTTATATAATTTCTTATAAATGTATAAGGAGACAGTGATTTTCGATAATAAACAAATAATAAATGACATACAATCTTAGCTAGATTTTCTCTGCTTATATCCAATGAGGATGACATCTATTTAGAAAGTCTTGTCGTTCAAACAATTAAGATGTTTAGGCTCCACATCATAAACTGTAGTAAAACTTTGCAGTATTTTGTATTTAAGCGTGCCCAACAGTCGTACGTCAGGGTTTTACATCCTCATCACAGTTTTGGACGTTGTATGAGAAGTTTTTAAAAAAAAAAAAATACAACGATGGAAAAGAAAATATTTCGAATATTGAAAGGTATGAGTGTGCCCTACCATGGAAGTCTACACATTATGAAATCGATGGAGAGAAACTGCGGGTTAACAATAAAGGTCGTGGGAAAATCGCGTCCAAAAAGCGCCAAGTTCCAGCAATAGATGTTCGCAGAAAGGGCCAACAGAAAATAATTGGATCACTCAAAAGCAAACCATCAGTAAACGAGAGTTTACTCGACCATCGAATGGTCCGAAAAATAGCGGCTTGCAGAATTTTACGAAGGTCCGCAAATTTGTATAACCTCACAAACGACGTAGTATTTACACACCTATTCACCTATTTCAACTTTGGAAGAAGATTCGATATATCGGATTCCGTCTTAGGTGGTGAGGCCATCTTGAATCCTATCCAAGTACATTTAAAAGCTGACTGTCGCAATGAGCTGCAAAAATCATTCTGTAGAAGGCACAGAACGAAAAAAAACAACAATAGCAATGCTGACGGACTTTTGCAAGCAGCATTGAATAATGGTTCTAGAGCTGCATATCTTTTCCGCTCATAAAAAGTCTTAGAAACCTAGTTTCAACAGCCACTCATTGAACAATTCTGTGGACATCCACGCTTTTTTATTGGAGCGATAAAACGTAGGAAAAGATTTGATACCCTTGAAACATCTAGGGTTAGTAGCTTTCCCTATCATAAGAGGTTTTATTTTTTGTGACCCGTCTATGTTCACTGCGAGTTAATCTTTCCTTGCTATGTTTCCCCCCATGGAAATTTTCGTTTTTAAATGTTATCAGGAAGACACTTAAAAAAGAGCAGACTCACCCGCATTGAACATATTCCGTGGATCGTAATTTGCCCAAGTCATTTTTCCATGCAGAACAAACAGTAACTTCAACACTCGCGTTTTCTCCACATATTTTTTTGGAAACGATGTTATGCCGTTTTCTAAAATTGGAGAGCCATCCTTCACTGGTGGTGAATCCTTCAATACCCAAACTAACAACGAATGACTAAGCTTTCTCTTTCAGCATGCAACCTCCGACAGATATGTTGTGTCCTTTGCATTGACTAAACCATTGCAATAAGCATTCTTCAAGACCTTGGCCGTTTTCGAAAACGTCATTTGATCGTCATTTTGATCGTCAAATTGATCGTCATTTGCAATACTTAAGGGTTGCGAACATCAAACTGCAAACGTCATTTGGTAGCGTTCTGTGTCATCTACATGATTTTTTTCTTGCAAGAGCATTTGACGTTTTCGAACAGAGCAAAATTGAACCCTTAACAAAATTCATTAAGAAAATTGTGTTGGAAAATCTTAATGTGGACATTACTCCATAACGTCCTCTTGGATTTTTTACCACTTTGGAACGAGGATTCATATCCTAATCTTGCTGTTATAAGTAATTTTATGTTTCCTCGCGTTCATCGTTCCATAGAATCGTCGCATACCTGGGTAGGAGATGGGGTTCTAATAAGCATAATATTTAGTTAAAACAAATAAATTAGCCGATTTTATGTACTTACTGTTCACGAGACTGAGATTCTCCTGAATATTCGGATTCACTCATTTTTTTTCCAATTTTTTTAATGCATAGCGCAGATTTGTGGCTGCTTTTTTGCAGCGCAATTGACGTTTATGAACATCCGCCCTGCAAACACTGCATTATCGAACATGCTGCAAATGTAGTGTGATTTATGGTGTTGTTTTCGAAGAAATGACTTTCGCAGCTTGCGTTTAAGAACATTTTGCAAAAGCAATATGATGCAGATGACGTTTTCGAAAACGGCCCTTTGTTTTATTCCATTTATCAAGGTTTTTTCAAGGGACCTCACAACCAGTTCGAATTATCAAAAATTTCAAATTATCGGGAGTCGACTGTATTTGAAAATAAACAACTATCTTTTCTTAAGAATATTTTTTTTTAGAAAAAAATAACAACTGTCGCTTCAGCGGATCTGAAGAAAGGTAAATAGGTAATATTATGACATTTCAGTGAGAAATATATTGCTTTGTCTTAAAAACGAATAATTTATAGTTCCTTCAACAGCAAGACATTGCATATTCCATAAATCAGTGGGTTTACATCTCCTTCGAGATGATTTATAGGAAGCAAAAGATAAGATAAGTGCACTTGTCGCAGTTTTCACATAAAAGCCACTCTATTCTTCGAAGGATTACAAGAAATCAGCATTGTGATATAGTCTATTAACATTCCGGTATTCGAGGACCAAATCGAAGTAATACTATACAATTCCTTTCAATTCCTTCCCAAGATCAGCATCAGCAACACTAACAAGTCCCCAAACCTGACCAATATTTCATGAATAGAACACCTGTCCCATTGATTAGCAAATGTCAGGCTGACATTTCATTGTCCTTTTCTAACGTTAGAAACCTGCTAATTTAAAAAAAATCCGGCTGAATTAAATCAACGCACTCCATTTGATTATCACGTTATTCTCGTTCGTATATTTACAGAACGTTTCCGAGCTCCAGATTCAATTTATCATCACCCTGTGCATGACTAACTCAAGTCATGTTTTGTTTTTTTGTTTTTTTTTCAAATTTCCCTTATTAGCTACGCAAACATATATTCCTCGGGACCAAGTAACCCAAAACAATTCAATTAACACAATTCTCAAACAAATTGACACCGTTTAACTAATAGAGTCGATGGACGTTCCAAAAAAAAAAAAAAACGAAAACAACTGCTCCTCATTGACAAATTTCTGACAGAAAAGCTTAAACGGGAAAAAGACCGTTTTTATTTTCGTTGTCACTATCAATTTAAAATGAAACAACAAATCAAATGAATCACTGCAGTGTCACTTGGAGTTCCACTGATGCATTTACGAGGCATTCACCTCCTACAGTGTGCTAAAAAGCGCTCCCATGCGCTAACAATAACATAACCGGGATACAATACGAGCACAACACAACACTACTTGCATGCACTTTATTATTGCAAAGATATGCAATATGTAGCTGTGCAAGAGCTGTGCAATATTCAAGTAATGAATGAATCATCCATCCAACCATCCAATCTTCTATCCATCCGTTGCGTTGATTCGACCGACCGACCGTCAGTTTCTTTCCGTCCGTATCCAAGTCCTCGCTTGCGTTCACATTCGCGTTTCACGTCCATCGAAACAGACATTCAGGCGCTGCTCTGGGCCTGCAATAATGAATTACTTACGATTACGTCGAGTAGATGCGAGTATATGCTGACTGGATATTCATAGTGTGTAGAGTCGGTCGCTGTATGGGGAATGACAAAATCAATTGCATCGGAAATGTTCCATAAACCCATGCTGACTAAATATGTATGTTTGTATACTCGTACTTATATCTGCCGCACATAGTCCCTTATCTGGCATTTGCATAAATACAAGTACGAGTACGAGTATGTACGCAGCTGCCATTAACATCTAAATATCTACTCGTATTCGCATTTGTATCTCTAAGCAGTAAGCACTGTGATTAAAGTTCTGGTTCTCCAAAGAATATTTCGAATGCATGAACCCTGCTAGGCCATACAGAGTTCGAGCACTAAATCGTTAATGCAAATTTGCACAGTGATAAGGGTGGCGACTGCAAGTACTATACAGCTCGAGTATACGACTTGTGAAGTGCCTCTTTACGAGCGGTTTCGGACTGGGTGGGGGGTGGTGGTTTTCAAATCCCGAATGCATAGAATTAAATCCCTTTTCGTCTTATCAAGTTATGAACACTTCCTGCAGAGTACAAAATTTGTACGAGTACGACCACTACACGTCCTCCACTACAAATATGTATCTAGAGGGTTGTAATTGAATAAGTTTTGATTTCAATAGCCCAAGGGAGTGGCGGCATATCCATTTTTCTTTCTTCTTTTATTTTAATTAAATTACTGCGGCAGAGTAAGAGTAGCAGGAAATCATTCTATGATTAAATGCATCTACGAGTATTATACTCAAGTAGAATTATATTTATTCTTTTGTTTAACTTGGGCGCGAATAGTTTCATCATGTTTTCTGAGAACGCGTGAAACTATTTTCTTATAGCACAAGACTTGGGATCACGTTTCACAATTTAATTCCTCACGATTTTCTTTTCGCCTTGTGTTGCTTGTTTTAGACACAGTTTTACTTTGAAGTCTTTGCGAATGAGAATGCTCAAGTGGACTTTTCGATTATTAATTCTTAAAAACTTCATTCTTAGTACCGGCCTGGTAATACGAGCATTATAGGTAGGATTATGTACGAGTATGTGTTTCGTTGGTACGTAGAATCAATACCGTGTTATTTAGTCATAGCAGGCCACGACTGACAGTAGAAAGTCATAAAAATAATAATGGTTTCACTATATTGGATTTCTACTTCATGGAAGCTTAGGTCAACCAATCAATTGGAAAACTATTGCAGATCAACTTTTATGAGGTAATTATTGTTATCGTTGGAATGGCATTATTATCTATTATATTTACGTAAATACAACTGCATTATCAGGAACCATAAGTGTGGAAAAAGTGCATTAGTGGTTACAGATGCATTGAGAAGCGAGCGAAAAGGCCAAGAACCTGCCTTTTTGTGACCAATTCACCCTCACTATTAAAACTTGGGGAATTCTGTAACAAGGTTAAGTTGCTTCAGACAATGACACTAAAACTGGTGTGACTGGGAAGGTACGGAGTCGACTTCGCTGGGCTCAGGAATGGTTTCTGCTAGAATATGATCCAGGAGAGGAATGTAATCGGGTCTTAACGGATTGGTATGAAACCGATCAAGTATGTTACGCTTGTGTATTTTTCTGGAAAACGACAACAATTGATTTCACTTCTCGTAAGAACAACTATCGTGTGTCTTTCAAGCCGAAATAAACGTAATTCTAATGGCTGAACTAATCGTATATGGGTGAAAGCGGCAACATCTAAGCTACGATTAAGACGTTGCTGATCCCTTCCACCAAATCCAAGTCTTGAGTATACAAGACTTCTTCGATTGCAGTCGAAAGGTTGAATTCATTCATTCGCCGGTGAACCCAACCCAAAACCCGAAAAGACGGCGGACTACTTATTGGCATTGTAATACAAAAAGTTCCCGGAATAACCACCGTGTGGCGCTTCCGATTTCAGTTCTGTTTTTTTTTTGTTAAGATGGTACATTTGTTTTGGACATTCCCTCTAAATCTTAGCGTCATAGCTTCACATTTGCAGAAATTACGTAGCCAAGAGTACATCTATCTCTGTGTGTGTTGGCGATTTTTTACAATTTCAGAAATTTTGCAACAACGAACTTGTATTAAATTTTGCGTAAAAAACGGATTTAATGGTGCGCGAACGTTGGAAATGCTGGAAAAGTGTTTCGGCAACGATTCTCTAAAGAAAACGGTCGTTTACCAGTGGCACGAGCGGTTCAAAAGTGGTTGTGAGTCAATCGAAGATGATGAACGCAGTGGTAGACCATCGATATCGAAAACCGACGAAAACACTGATGGAGTAAAAGAAATGTTGATCAATAACCGCAAATTAACCATCAGAGGGATAGCGGAGGACTTGAACATTGCCTATGGATCTGTCCAAGACATTTTGGTTAATGATTTGAGTTTCTGTCGTGTAGCAGCAAAGTTGGTGCCAAAAGACCTCAATTTCATGCAAAAAAAAAAGAGACCGTGTTGACGTTGCAAAAGAGATGATTTGCGAGGCTGAATCCGACCCCACGTTCATCGAAACGATCCTTACTGGAGACAAGACGTGGGTTTATGAGTACGACACGCAATCTCCAGACATCAGGCAAGTGAATGGTGTTCACTAAATGAGCCGAGACCAAAAAAAACACGTCATTTTCAAAAGAAGGCAATGCTCACGGTTTTCATGGATTACAACGGTGTAGTGCATCATGAATTTTCACCAGAAGGCCAGACAGTAAACAAAGAGTATTATTTGGGCGTTATGAGACGTTTGCGTGAAGCAATTCGCCGAAAGAGACCAGAATTGTGGGCAGAAAACTTGAGGATTTTGCACCATGATAACGCACCGTCGCACAGTGCCATCATTATTCGTATTTTTTTGACGGAAAATGCAACAAATACCATCCAACAGCCACTGAATTCACCTGATTTGGCTCCCTGTAACTTCTTTCTGTCCAATCGAGTTAAAAAAAACACTAGGGGGAACACGTTTCAGCAGCCGGGAGGAAGTAAAGGAAAAATCGCAGGAAGCACTGATGTCCATACGGAAAACCGAATATAAAAAATGTTTCGAGGATTGGATCAAGTGCTGGCATAAGTACCCCGATGGGGATTACTTTGAAGGGGACAATATAGATTTAGATGAATAAACTCGTATTTTTAATTTTCTGAATAAATTCCAGGAACCTTTTGATCAAAATAAATATGTAATGGTTAATCTTAAGTAAAAATTTATTTTTAGTATTTTATGAACAATAGAATTGAGTAGAACAGAACAACAGTTTACATAAAACATTAAATAAACTCTGACAACCAAAACTATTCGCATGCTAAGCATAATGCGGTTATCAGGGGAAAACACCAAGACTGATAACCCAGGGTGAAATTATTAGGAAAAACAACAGTAAACATTATTTGCAAATTAAAGTCGCCGCACATTATTTATGTATATTAAAATATTTAAACAGTTATAAATAAACTGATATTGAAGTCAAAATAAACCGATTTAGTGCGTATGAGCACTATTAAATCGTCTAATTGAAATTTCGATTAATAAAAAGTGGTAAGCATAATCTTTCCCTAAATCTATACACAGGCCATATGAACTCGTTTATCATATTGCGATAATGCTCACTGTTCACTGTCACTGCATTGACGGCGTCATCCTCGAAAAAGTATGGTCCAATCTATGGGTCGTTGTGTATACATTGCTATCTTATAGAGGACATGTAGATTATCTGCTTCCCGAACCAGGTGGTTTTATGTGTCTACGTACCCATTGAAAGTGCGCCAGCTAATGATAATCTTTTTAACAAAATTATCGTCCATTCCTTGGTCTTTCTACCCACAGTTGACAAAGAGACGGCGTTACGCGGGATCATCTGGGTTTAGTTCCTGGGGCAATTGAACTTTATTACGACACAGATGAAGATCTTTCTTTAAGATTATCTGCAAAGTGTTCGTCGAAATGGCCAGTTACTGCGTATGAGAGCGAATTGATGTGCTCGAAATCAAACCAACATTTGTTAGTAAAGCAATATTTTAAATCGTTGGCTGATGGTTTCGCGTTCAAAACCCAGCCAATTTGATGGAATTTCTGGATCAGTTTCTTAACTATTGAAATATTTGGTGCATTTGTCGACTTTCAACTTTCTGCGAACCGTTTCCGCAAAATCGTACCATATTTTAAATAAGGCAGCCTTGATTTACAGAAAATATCGGGAAATTCAAATCTTGCGCTCAGTTCCAGCATCACCGTTGTCACTAGAAAATGTTCTCTCAAAAGTACGCGAACATAAACAAAATTGTTTCATTCCAAAAATATAAGTAAATTTAAATGCCAAGATCGAAGCTATATTGGTAGATAGGTATTTATGTATGTATATAGATAAAAGCTTGGCTCTCGATAAAATAACTAAAAAAAACTCCAAAAAGCCATTGGCTTCTCATCTATCGTCGATCTTTAAGATAAGTTTTAAACATCCGCATGTTGAGCTCAATTAAAAAAAACACTGAATTTTTCCTAATACGAGGGGCGTTCAACATATTCTCGGTATCGTGGTGAAGCTGTGGTTGTATATATAAATTGACTTATTTATCATGTAATACTATTATTTTAGTGCATTCATGTAAAATTTCATATAAATGTGATTATTAATTCGCGTTTTATCTCTAGTTTAACAGAATCATAATGGCAACTGAGACGATGATGGTGAAAATTGAGCATCGCGCTGTAATTAAATTTCTCACTAAGCAAGGAAAAACTCAAAAAACTATTCATGAAGAGATGGTGGCTGTTTACCAGGGTTCCGCACCTTCATTATCAACTTTGCAAAAGTGGTCAAGTGAGTTCAAGAGAGGCAGAGAGAGCATTGAAGACGACCCCCGCTACGGCGCCCCGGCTACTGCTTGTACGGGAGAAGGCATCAAAGAAGTCGAAAAACTTGTTCTTGAGGATGCCCGAATAAAGGTGAAAATGATGGCAGAGATCACCAAGCTTTCAATTGGTACCATTCACACCATTCTTCATGACCATCTTAACCTTTCAAAGGTCAGTGCAAGGTGGGTGCCACGAATGCTCACAGCGCCTCAGAAAAAAGTGAGAATCGCATGCTGTAGAGAGCTTTTGGAGATGTGTAGTGAGAACGCGGACGGTGTTATGGATCGAATTGTTACTGGGAACGAAACATGGGTCCACCACTATGACCCTGAAAGCAAACAAGAGTCCATGCAGTGGCATAAAAAAGGAACAGACCCCCCGAAGAAGTTCAAAGTTACTCCGTCTGTCGGGAAGCTCATGGCCACAGTTTTTTGGGACTCAAAGGGAATCTTGCTCATTGAGTACAAACAAAAAGGTGAAACCATCAACGCCACATCCTACGCTTCCACTTTGCATAATTTGCGGGAGGAAATTAAAAAGAAAAGACGGGGTAAACTCGCAGCGGGTGTGTTGCTTCTTCATGACAACGCTCCTGTTCACACGGCGCGAGTTTCCAAGGCTGCTGCCCGAGATTGTGGTTTCGAAGAAATCCAACACCCACCCTATAGTCCAGACCTTGCCCCTAGTGATTATTTCCTGTTTCCGGATTTGAAAAAATGTCTTCGTGGGAAAAGATTTTCGGATGATGAAGAACTCAAGTCGGCAATAAATGGGTATTTTGCAGAGAAAGAGGAAATTTATTTTTTTGAGGGTTTAAAAAAGCTTATCTCAAGATGTAACAAATGCATTGATGTTAGGGGAGATTATATTGAAAAATAAAAACAATTTAAATTGAATTCGCATTTTCCTTCATACCGATACCGAGAATATATTGAACGCCCCTTGTACTTACGAGTATTTCTAGAGGCAGCGACGACGTAGATATGACTAATGAATCACAAATCTTATAAAAATTAAAATAATTTGTTTTTTTTTGTATTGTAGTATATTGTATTGCTTGGCAAGGAATTATATAAAAGTATTCCCTTATATAAGCGTGTGATTCGAGCGGCTGTAGTACTCTGATGATGAACTCTGAAATCATTACAGCTGCGCAATTGGTACGGCTGTGATTCACCTACGTATTTTATTTCACCTGTTAGATAGTTTGGTGCAGCACCCTTCTTCATTTTGAAGACTGCTATTAGCGTATTGGGGTTACAATCTTTCTCGAATGCTCAGCCATTACAGCGCATCCAGCATGCATCTTATTGATGTGAGGCTATTGCATCCTAATATGCTTCTCATTGCTTTATTTTGCAGTTTTTGAAGTCATTCTATCTGACTGCAATTGTATTATATATTTTTTCTTCATATCCTTTTAAAGAAACCCAATTTTTTTGCAAGTACAATCCACATGTTCAGCAAATTTTAAATTTTTATCAATGATTATCCGTAGGTACTTGATATGGTTTACATTTTCTATTTTGTTATTATTTATTTCTATGGTATTTTCAGTATTTATGTTTATATTCAACATTTTCGTTTTCTGTTCCGGTAATTTAAATTTGCTTAACCATATTGTTATTCGGTTAATGTCACCTAGTAGTGTAGCTCTGCATTCATCTGCATCTTTTTAGCGTGTAATCTGGATAAAGAACAATCGTGCATTTACGTATAATTTCTTGCATATCGTTAATAAAAATTGAGCCTTGTGGAACCCCTAGGTTCTATTGTTGACCACTGTTCTTTGCGACTTTGTTGAGAAAAACGATTTAAACCATTCCAGTTCTTTATCTCTTATCCCATATCTTGACATCTTTACCAGTAGAATATTCCGATCTACAATATTGTTTCAAAAGCCCTTTTGAAATCCAGGAATAATTTCTTCTAAATTACGATTGGAAAGCAGAAAATATATTATTTCTCTCCATATACGCCATAAGCTGTTGTTTTACTACACTTTCCAAGATTTTGTCAAACGTTCTTAATGTGTTAATCGGATTAATTCCTCGCAATTTTTCGTATTATGGACTTTTAATACTGGTGTAATCATCGACTCTTTCCACGAATCCGGAAATTCTCTCCTTTGTAATGGATTGTTTACTATTTCAAGCAAGGTATAACCTAATGTACTCCAATTATCAAGAATTATTTGGGGGGTAATTTTGTCAAAGTCAGCCTTATTGTTTTTAAATCTTTGCATACTTCTTTTAGTTTTCCTAATGTAATTTGGTGAAATTTAAATTTGCATTCGTATTGCATTTTCGATATCGTTTTGATTTTATGTTGAACTTAATTCAAAAATTACAGAAGTTGTAGAATCTAACTCAGTCACTTGCGAACCTATATCTCATAAATATAAAGAAATTTCGGACTTAGCTTTCAAGCTGATTAAACCAAGAAGCATCTAGCTAAGACGATTAAAAAGAATTTTCCATAAGCATCGCAACAAAATTAATTCGGAGTACCGTCAGCTCTCATCAAGAATTCAATGCCTAAGCAAATTAATCAATCAAAGAGTTAACAATGATCTGAAGAACGCTTTTAGGAAACGACTAAATGACATACAGCCAAACCCCCAAGCATTCAAAGAAATAGACAAAATAACTGGAAGAAAATTCTTTGGTACCGATGTTTCAAGGGATAACGGTCTTGATTTAGTTGACACCCAATCTAAGATTAATGCCTTTCAAGATTTCTTTTCCGCCCTGTATAAAGAAAAGGTGTCACATTTTGATCGTAACTTTACACATGAAATCTGCCTTAAGGTACAACAATTTCGTTCATCAGAACATTTCAGAGCACCCATCACCACGTTTTCGGCCGTCATCCCTTCATATAATCCAGTTATTACACCCTTTACAAATCCTCAGAAAGTACAAATCAGTAGATCAAATGTCAAAAATAAAAAATCTTCCGGTATTGATGGTATATCAAATTTTATTTTGCGAAAAAGCTGCCATCCCCTCGATAATATTCTTGCGTCTTTATTTAATCACTGCATTAATAATGGTTATTTTCCCTCAGCTTGGAAAATAGCTAAATTGTTACCAATTGCAAAACATAGATCCACGAGAGAAATGAAAAGTTTTAGGCCCATATGATTACTCTCAAACTTAGGTAAGCTCTTCGAAAAAGTTATAATAGAACCGATCAACATATTCTGTGAAGATAAACATATAATACCAACTAATCAATTCGCTCTACAGAACACGCCACGCTTCTGCTAGGTAATACAATTGTTCACAATTTAAGATATAAGAAATGTACTATTTGTGTAAACATTGACCTTGAAAAGGCATTTGATTCTTTGTGGCATAAGGGACTGATATACAAATTGATAATTCTTAACTTTCCCGACTGGATAATTCGGATCGTTGTAACTTTTCTTGAAAATCGGTTTTCTTCAGTGTCTGTAAAATCTGAAAAATTAGATTTTTTTCTTAATATCGTCCGGAATTCCCCAAGGCTTTGTATACTTGTATGATTTCGCATTTCAAAATTCTGTAAATGACGATCCAGAAGGAATTCTATAGTGTTTTCCAATAAGGACTTGACAACTTTTTTTTTTTTTAAATAAAACGCAAACCATTTGAAATATTTCAAAAACTTTATTATCGGCTTGAAGTACAATCAAAACATTTATGAATGGAACTCGACTTCGTTCATATGGTCACCGCGGGCACGTTTGCAGCGGTCGATTCGTTGGACCCAATTTTCAACGACTCGGCCACACATTTCGGCCAAAATGGCCGCTATTTCGCGTTCAATGTTGGCTCTGAGCTCTTCTAACGTCGTCGGTGTGTTGGCATAAACCAATGACTTAACGTAGCTCCACAGAAAATAGTCCAGCGGTGTTAAATCGCACGAACGAGGCGGCCAATCGACTGGCCCATGTCTTGAGATAACACGCTCACCATACTTACTCTTCAATAAATCGATTGTAGCGTGTGCTGTGTGGCTTGTGGCATCATCCTATTGAAACCACATGTCGTCCAAGTCCATATCTTCCAATTCGGGCCAAAAATAATCGGTGATCATGGCGCGATAACGCTGACCATTCACAGTAACGTGACGATCGCTATTGTCGACGAAAAAATATGGCCCAATAACGCCGCCCGCATGCAAACCGCACCAAACAGTTATTTTATGTGGATGAAGTGGTGATTCATGAAGCACATGTGGATTTTCACCCGACCAATAACGCATATTTTGCTTATTGACGAACCCATTGATCCAAAAATGAGCTTCGTCACTGAATATGATTTTGCGATGAAATTCATCATCTTGGCGCATCTTCTTCAGAACCCAATCGGAGAACGTACGTCGCTTCAAATGGTCCATCGGCTGCAATTCTTGCGTCAGCTTGATCTTGTATGGGTGTAAACCAAGATCCTTACGCAAAATACCTTATAATGTGGTCTGAGCAATGCCCAATTCTTGAGAACGCCGTGGAATTGACTGATTTGGATCGTTTGCTACGGAAGCCTGAACGGCAGCGATATTTTCGACACTTCGACCAACTCGTTTTCTCACTGACACGGCAACATCACACAACGAATATGTAGAATAAAATTTATGCACTAAACTTGTTATTGCCTGTCTACTAGGGCGAGAATTACGACCGAAAATTGGAGTTAACGCTTTTAAAGTTGCAGTCACCGACTCCGGGTTTCGGTAGAAAATTTTTATAATTTGCAGACGTTGCTCGTTTGTGTACTTTATCATGATGAAAATGTTGAGTTTACTGAATAAATTGACAGTGACAGTTTGATGATTAGTGAAAGAGTGCGTTCACAAATTAAATTCAAAGTTGTTAAGTCCCTATTTGAAAACCCTTTATAAGTATAAAGAAAGTATGCCGGGAGCAAGCATACAAGCTAACTTTTTGTTATACAAAATACTATGTACATACCACTTTGATCAAAAAGTTCCCGGAATAACCACCGTGTGGCGCTCCCATTGTTCCGATTTGAGTTTTTTTTTGTTAAGTTTGTAAATCTGTTGTTGACATTCCCTCTAAATCTCATACAAGAGTACATCTATTTCTGTGTGTGTTGGCGATTTTTTACAATTTTAGAAATTTTGCAACAGCGAACTTGTATTAAATTTTGCGTAAAAAACGGATTTAATGGTGCGCGAACGTTGGAAATGTTGGAAAAGTGTTTCGGTAACGATAATCTAAAGAAAACGATCGTTTACCAGTGGTACAAGCGGTTCAAAAGTGGTCGTGAGTCAATCGAAGATGATGAACGTAGTGGCAGACCATCGACATCGAAAACCGACGAAAACATTGATGGAGTACTCGTAAAAGAAATGTTGGTCAATAACCCCAAATTGACCATCAGAGAGATAGCGGAGAACTTGAACATTGCCTATGGATCCGTCCAAGACATTTTGGTTAATGATTTGAGTTTCCGTCGTGTAGCAGTAAAGTTGGTGCCAAAAGACCTCAATTTCATGCAAAAAAGAGACCGTGTTGACGTCGCAAAAGAGATGATTCAGCGAGGCTGAATCCGATCCCACATTCATCAAAACGAACATTACTGGAGACGAGACGTGGGTTTATGAGTACGACACGCAATCCAGACATCAGGCAAGTGAATGGTGTTCACTAAATGAGCCGAGACCAAAAAAATCACGTTGTTTTCAGTCAACAAAGAAGGCATGGATTTCATGGATTACAACGGTGTAGTGCATCATGAATTTTTGCCAGAAGGCCGGACAATAAACGTGAAGCAATTAGCCGAAAGAGACTAGAATTGTAGGCAGAAAACTCGTGGATTTTGTCGAAAAATGCAACAAATACCATCCACAAGCCACCGAATTCACCTGATTTGGCTCCCTATGACTTCTTTCTGTTCAATCGAGTTAAAAAACCACTACGGGGAACGCGTTTCAGCAGCCGAGAGGAAGTAATGGAAAAATCGCAGGAAGCACTGATGGACATACGGAAAACCGAATATAAAAAATTATTTGGAGGATTGGATCAAGCGCTGGCATAAGTGTGTTGCAGTCCATGGGGATTACTTTGAAGGGGATAATATATATTTAGTTGAATAAACTTGTATTTTTAATTTTCTGAATAAACCTTTTTGATCATGGTACGAGTATGTATCATATTAAAAGTGAGGAATGTAGTAACATAAAAGTACTTTTCTAATTGAATTGCCAGACATACTATATAAGTCGGTTACATTATTTTTAACATTGATATTGTAAAAAAAAACGTAGGTTTTTCCAAAGGCTCAATAAAGAAAATGAAATGAAAATGATATTCTGCATTCTTTCTAGATAATATTTATTAAACTTGTCTGAGATTTCATCATCTTCTGTGCAGTTGGTCTCTTTGAAAATCATATTACTTATTTGTGATTTATTTTGTTTTAACACCAAATTCTTTATAGTTTTCCACATTTGCTTTTGCCCATTTGCTGTATTGATTTTAAAACTTATAAATTGGCATTTTGCTTCATTTATTTTAATTATTTAAAATGGTTCCTTATGATTTGATTGACTACTTATTTTCAGCGTTTTTGTGATATGGAATTTAGCTGTATTTTCAGCAGTATTTTCTCTTTCATATTTAGTATACATTGTAGTTAGTTCCTGTGTAAATTGTTCCCTGTGGTATTTAAACAAATTTACGGTTTTGCTATTCTCGTTCTTAATGGTTCCATTTTTGATGATAATCTCTATACTTTCGTGATCTGATATTTTTTCCCTCTCCTCTGATTTAAGTTTTATATTTTTTTAGATTTGTCACAATATAATCAAGATTGTGACGTAACTCTTGAGTATTCTTCCATTTTTTGTTTTAGGCAATTATCTATCTTATTAACGGACGACGCTTTTTGTAACTGAAAGTAATGCCACAAACTGTTGCCATATTAGTAGTGAATTTGTGAATTGGTGACATCTAGGCAAGTCTCTGAGGTTTCCTAGAAGCTAAACATAAATTAATTCATTTGCAAACTTCAAAATTGTATTTATCAATAAACAGATTATGGAAAGTGCAATAGAAGAATAATTTGCTTGCTTCTTTTTTAAAACACTTTTTAAAGCACATGGGCCTGTGCAATTCATTGAAAGCAAAACCCAAGAAAATTTATCGATTGTAGGAGATCTACGAGTGCTACGACTCTTCACCAATCTTCCGCTTTCGAGTTCCTTTTAGCTGTTCGTTTATGCCTTTTTGTGACAACAAACCTGTTTCAGCACACGGCGGTTATTGTTTGAAATCCTGTCCCATTCCATTCCAAATCACACAAGTGCATCTCCACATAAATACTCGTAGATGCTCTTCACCCAACCGAAGACGACGACGTTGGTCGTCGCATATTGCCACCGTTTGCCACGGTTCAAGGATAACCATAATCATAAGAACGTGTCTGGCGTTTGACTCGTTCGCTTTACTCCACCATTTAATAACCTTTAAGGCACGAGAATGTGATGTAGAGAGTTGTGTGCCATGCCGAATGCCATCCCGTATGCTACGCTCCAGGTGAAAATGCACGCTTCGATGTTTAGACGTCTAAAATTCAATGGTGATGATAGCAATTTCGATTCGATTTCGTGAATCCTCTACTTCTGCTGATTAAATTCAAGCATTAGGGCCAATTTTAGTGGTTTTCTAGTTTATGTGTTCTCGTAACAAAACTATCTTCAACATACATAAATGTCACCAAGTGTTTACTAAATCCTCTTAAATACATACGAGTATGTACAAGTAGAAGCATATACATTCTAAATAATTTAGATACTTACGTGTGTATGTATCTACTTTCGATTGCTTGGGCCAGAAATATGTTAGGTTTCACTTTTATTATATTGTGCAGTGTACCATATTGTGGGTGCTCTAGAAACCGTGTACACTTGTGGCAATTGGAATATAATAAGTTCCAGTTCCACAAGT
Source organism: Volucella bombylans (assembly GCA_949129095.1). NCBI lineage: Eukaryota > Metazoa > Arthropoda > Insecta > Diptera > Syrphidae > Volucella > Volucella bombylans. Next base: position 158,490,916 of record OX422144.1, read on the forward strand.
CGGAGACATGTCTAATTCGAGGTTATTTTGTAGGCGATTTTCTCTATGTGATGCGTGACAATAAGGGAGACAAAACTAAAAAAAAGCTTTGCCAGTAAAATCATGGAATTTTATTGTACCTATCTGTTACGATTATAATGGACAATAAATCATCGCTCTTGAAAATAGTTGTGCCAATGGCATAAGTAGAAGAAACGTGAGGAGGTTGTTTTGACTTTTTTGAAGAGTATGCCATGTTCGGCTAAAGCGATTTTCGTTTCTACTTTGCATAAAAAATGCATATGTTAAATGCTTGGATTTTTACGATTTTCAAATTCTTAATTTGACAGCTGTTCGTGGTTCGCTGTCGGTCCTAGTACGTTCAGTGCGCTCTAATAAACGCACTTTTGTGTTCGTTGTCAAACAGCGACACGCTAAAAGTTCTGCACTGTGTTTTTGTACGCACTGCATATGCATTTAAGTGCTGTCAGAAATTTAAGTATCAGATGTTGTTTGCAAATTGGAAACATGAAAAGTTATATGAAGTAGATAAAATTTATTTGTGATGTTTTTGCTGCCTATGCATTGAAATATAAAACGAAACTTTGTTATTTAGAAAACAACAAGCGCAATCATTGTACAATAATTTTTTGACAGCTACCAACACTTTATGTTCACCCTAGAGCATGGACCGAACGAGTATTCGATCAAACGAAGCAATGATAAGCAACTCAAAAATCTGGTTGATTTATTTTATATCGGGTGGTCTAACCATAATGCACGATGCTAATTGTGAGTCACACCGTCAACGTCAAGTTTTTTGCCCAACTTAATTTGACATTTCTTTGTTTCAGTGTTTGACAAATTCAACCATGGAGGGGTACACAATTGAGCAGCGAGTTAAGATTGTTGAAGCCTTTTACGAAAATAGGCGTTCAAATCAAAATGCATTTCGTGCACTTCGTGATTTTTTTGGTCATCATAATCGACCAAACGTATCCACAATCGGAAGAATTGTGCGCAAATTTCAGCAAACCGGGTCTGTAGGAAATGTGAAAATATCTGTGCATGTTCGCCCAGTTCGTTCTGCGGAAAACATTGCTGTTGTTCGCGATAGTGTGGCAGAAGAGCTGTCAACCTCGATTCGTCGTCGTGCCCAACAATTGAACATCTCACGAACATCACTGATGCGAATTTTGAATAAATATTTGAATTTACACGCTTACAATTGACTCAAGAGCTGAAGCCTACTGATCATTTCAAGCGTCGTCAATCCGCCGAATGGTTGGTTGAACAGACAGAAGTGAATGGTGACTTTACAAAGAAAATCATCTTCAGCGACGAGGCACACTTTCACCTCAGTGGGTTCGTTAACAAGCAGAATTGCCGCATTTAGGCAAATGAGAATCCACGAGTGTTTGTTGAAAAGCCGATGTATCCACAAAGAGTGACTGTTTGGTGCGGTTTATGGGCTGGCGGCGTCATCGGGCCGTACTTCTTCGAAAATGAGGTCGGCCAAGCAGTTACCGTGAATGGTGTTCGCTATCGCGAGATGACAACTGACTTCTTGTGGCCAGAAATTGAGGATATGGACCTGTACGATATGCAATTCAATGATCGCAGTTTCACGCTAGATATTTTCCTATAAGGTCTGAACCATTCGAGAATTTGTAATGTAGACCTTCTACGAGTATACAATGCATCAATACTTACTTCCTTATTAATTTAAATGGAAACACTGCCATTAATTTCTAAATCGAGACTCTAGCGGTGTGCGGAGTAGCACCGACTTGCTGAAATAGCGTTCTATTGTTGCGCCCGAGAAACAGCTGCAGTTGCGGCAACCAAAACTCGTCGATAATTCGGCAATAACATCAGTCAATTATCCCTCGAGCAGAAATCGGACACCACAGTGTGGTTTTTATGCAATCCAAACATTTTTTATGGAGTTCCCTACTCATATAGCCATCGATATAAAAATCGATACAATACGTTTGCAAGCATTCTTGTTGTTAGAAAACGTTTCAGCAATTTTTTTTTCGAGGTTTTTCGTGCAGGGCACGATTTGATTGGTGCATGGGTTGAACTTTAATTTCTTATCCAAAATAACGTACAGGGTTTTATCTCCATTAGTTGCCGCAATTTTCCCTATTCGATTTAAGCGGATTTCGCGTTATTTCATCTCAAGCTTGAGCCAACTGTTCTGATGTTCCTGGTGGCGTTGACGGTCCCGCAGAAGTTCTGTTGCCCATTGTTTTTCTAATATCAACCTTTGGTCTCGTTTTTCAATTTTATCAATTTTCGTTGAAATTAAACCGAATGGAAAAAAAAATGGCGTAATGTTTACGAAACAGTAAGTCACCACTTTGAGTCAAACGGTACCTCTCTCACTAACATTAGTTTTGTTTTTGATCAGTAACAATTTTAATGCAAAAATTATTCAATGAACACCCTTTATAAATCGAAACTGATCTGTTCAGGACTGTTAAATGAGTATAATTCAGTGTTCACTTAATACATATTCATATAGAACTAATAATTTGAATGTCACCTAGATGCATGATAATCACACCACACAAGTTGAAGACAGACATCAATATTAAAAAGTGGTATTGTGATTTACTGAAATCGTTTCTTGAGAGTCAATGAACATTCGAATCCGAAATAATAGCTAGTACTTCTGGATGTGACTGCCAGAAAACTTGACCTACATTTTTTGAATATATGTTAAATCAAGAAAAATGTTCACAACTGTTGTATGTCACAAGAATATTTTTAACCACAAAGTATTGGTTTTCATTTACATATGCTTCGCGATGCTATCATAATGTGAAGTACTCGTATGCATATTGTATGGTTATACATGTAAGATGAAGAGAAAATAATAATTAAATTGTTTTCATTGACAGAGCGTTTCGGCTTGTATTATAGTTCTTGCTGTCATCTTTCCCATAAAAAAAAATATAAGGATTCTAAGCAGAGAGTTTACAGAGCTCTTCCAAGTTTATTAAGTGTTAAAATATGTTTCATTGTTAAACTTAAACTTTCATTGTAAACAAATCGGCCTTCTATGGCAAATATCCAAACGCCGTCAGAACTTAACCTTAGCCTTTATTTAATTTAAAGATAAACAAACTTATGACGCTGAAGATGTGAAGATGGAATGAGATTATATTCCAGCATAAACTGAACAAACACATAAATTGTACGTCACATCTAAGGCACAATATATAATAGAAGAAACCGGTTTGAAAAAAAATCTCGGATATAGCACTCTTCACACTTCGAGCAGGTTTGGCATTCTGACCACGGGGCCTAACTTTTTCCTAATAAAGTACTATTGTTAGTACCACATTATTAGCCACTTTAGCCACATCCACCGTTTGCTACCACCTTATGACATAACTTCGCAGGGTTCGGATTTTCGGAAAAAAGTGTTGCCACTCAAAATGAGTAAAACTACAGCATCATTGGAAGTGTGCAAGTCCATAAAAAAAAGTGTGGACAATTAACCATATTTCTTCATTATATGCTGCAAGAAACCTTTGCGTTTTCTCATCAGAAACTTCACAAATAGTTTTGAATATCTTGTCGCAAGGATTTCTTACATGGCGTCTGAAACTAGATGAGCATATCAAACTCTCCAATATACGAGGGGCGTTCAACATATTCTCGGTATCATGTAAAATTTCATATAAATGTGATTATTAATTCGCGTTTTATCTCTAGTTAAACAGAATCATAATGGCAACTGAGACGATGATGATGAAAATTGAGCATCGCGCTGTAATTAAATTTCTCACTAAGCAAGGAAAAAGTCAAAAAACTATTCATGAAGAGATGGTGGCTGTTTACCAGGGTTCCGCACCTTCATTATCAACTGTGCAAAAGTGGTCAAGTGAGTTCAAGAGAGGCAGAGAGAGCATTTAAGACGACCCCCGCTCCGGCGCCCCGGCTACTGCTTGTACGGGAGAAAGCATCAAAGAAGTCGAAAAACTTGTTCTTGAGGATGCCCGAATAAAGGTGAAAATGATGGCAGAGAACACCACGCTTTCAATTGGTACCATTCACACGATTCTTCATGACCATCTTAACCTTTCAAAGGTCAGTGCAAGGTGGGTGCCACGAATGCTCACAGCGCCTCAGAAAAAAGTGAGAATCGCATGCTGTAGAGAGCTTTTGGAGATGTGTAGTGAGAACGCGGATGGTGTTATGGATCGAATTGTTACTGGGGACGAAACACGGGTCCACCACTATGACCCTGAAAGCAAACAAGAGTCCATGCAGTGGCATAAAAAAGGAACAGACCCCCCGAAGAAGTTCAAAGTCACTCCGTCTGCCGGGAAGCTCATTGCCGACTCAAGTCGGCAATAAATGGGTGTTTTGCAGAGAAAGAGGAAATTTATTTTTTTGAGGGTTTAAAAAAGCTTATCTCAAGATGTAACAAATGCATTGATGTTAGGGGAGATTATATTGAAAAATAAAAACAATTTAAATTGAATTCGCATTTTCCTTCATATCGATACCGAAAATATATTGAACGCCCCTCGTACATATCTTATTGACATTTAACCGACTACTAAAAGGTGTCCCAATATTCACTACGCCATTTGTGCGCTAAAGTGTTGCCAACGGAAAAAAATAGACAGCGTGACAGCTGACAGTTGAGGGTTATTCAAAATGGAGCGCTACACGAAAGAACAACGCGTTTTCATTGTTGAGCAATATTTTAAAAATAATGAAGGTTTGGCAGCAACAGTTCGCAATTTTCGTACAAAATATGGTCAGAATAGTGATTTAACTTCATCAACTGGGAAGTAATTAATTCAAAAATTCAGCGAGACCGGATTGATTAGTGATCTTAGACACACCTTCAAGAAGTGGTTAAACACAAAACATCGAAGCAATTCGTGAGAGTGGTGCTGAAAGTCCATGAACGTCAATTCGGTACCGAGATCTAGAATTAGACATTTCAAGAAGCTCTCTACAGCGTATTCTCACGAAAAATTTGCATATTTATGCATACAAAGTGCAATTGACTCAAGAACTGAAGCCTACTGACTGCGAACAGCTAAGCGATTTCGTTTAACATTTTTTAGATTTTTTAAATTTAGATTATTTATTTCTTATACATTAAACATTTTTTACATCGAAATATACACTGGAAGATATACAAAGGTATAAAAAATGTGACATTTTATATTTATAAGTAAAAAATAGAGGCGAATGCTACTTTTGTTTGCTTAGCCAAAAAATTAAAAAAAGATTTAGGGTGGGTGACCCATTAATTAGTCCAAAAAAAAAAAAAAGTGTAATAAAGATAAATAAGATAAATTCAACTGACTTAAAAAAATATATATATAATTATAAAAAGAATAAAAGTAGTAATAATAATAAACTAAATATAAACAAAAATGAAAACTAGAACTTAAGAAATATGAGATTCTAAAGCAGCGTAATCAAGGCTTAAGAGCCACATTTTTAGAAGCTTTAAAAATGCTCCAGGTGATGTTAATAATTTGATGATTTCTCAGATTACAAAATCTAAAGGATATAACCGAATAGAAATTCCGATAAGCAGTTGTAAGGAAATTAGGAACAGATAACAAATTTTGGAGATTACCACTCATATTATAACACCAAAATTAAACGAGAATTGCGATTGCCAGATTTCATAGAAAACAATTTTAAGACTTTGAAACCATGCAAATGGCGTACAGGAAGAATATTCAAAGCACAAAAGAAAGGAAAGCTAAAATGTTTGAAAGGTTTACGACGAATTTTTCTATCAACGTATTTTTGCAAAACCAACAGATAATGAATGTTATTTTGATACACACCTCCCCAGCAAGCAATCCCATATTGTAATTTGGATTGGAAAATTCCATAGTATATTGCCTTTAAAAGATTGGTTGAACAAACATTATGCAAATAGTAAAAATGGCTCAGGGTGCAACGAAAATACTTCTTTAGAGTATCAGTATGAATTTCAAAAATCATCCTAGAGTCCCTAGACCCAAGTATTTAAATTCTTTTACGCTCTCTGTTAGGAAATATTTATCACTACAGGATGAATTATAACAAAATGAAGGGGACGAAGAGTTAGACTCATAATAGCAGCTTTTTTTAGTTTATATCTAAGACTCTCAGGAGCATGAAAGTACAGATTAGAATAAAAATCGTAAGTGGAAGACAAGCTGAAAAACATAATCTTAGTTTTGGATCTAATTACTAATTGATGCTCAGAAAACCACTGCCATAAGAGGCTAAATCCCAATTAATACAGGAAACAAGATCTGAAAGGCTATTTAAGCCATAAGTGAAACCGATGTCATCAGTAAAAGCAGTTTGAGATCCTTTGAACTTGAGCGGAAGGAGGTAATTGACGTTAACTAGCAACAGAATAGGGCCAAGTACAGAGCCTTGAGGAACACTCAAGTTGAAGAACCTAATTTCGCTCCTTGTGTCATCAATCTTCACTCTCTGGGACCTCTTTTCAATATATGATCTGAACCAGGAGAGCATAATAAGATGTTGTGGTTGCCCATATCAAAGGCCTTGGCAATGTCAATATATTATTTTTTTTTTATTATTATTATATTATTTATTATTCTGTAAATTTCTTAAATAATATAATTCAAAATAAATTCATTTACATTAATCTATATAATAATAAGATTAGATATGAAATTTAAGAACTTCATTTGACATTCTGTATTTTCTATACTACGGTAATGAAAATAGTGTTGAATGCCATTACCCTGACAACATGACAAATCAAATAAATTATGTATGTATGGGTGGGGTGACCCTCAAATAAAAAAACTGATACAAATATTACTCAAATATTATAAAGCAAGCTTAATCAGACACATAATAGAACAAATTTGCTATAGAGCATCAAATAGATGATTCGTATAAAAACTTGTTTCATTGGTTATACCAGATAGTCAAAGAGAACAGATTCTAAGCTAGTGAAGTTGAAATTGAGAAGCCAGGATTTTACGAATTTGAGAAACAATCCAGGCAAGGTAATCGATCTGAGCGATATAGGAAGTCTATTAAATAAACGAAAAGACAAAATATAATAAAAATTACGATAAGCAGTGGTATGGAAGGGTGGAACAGATACAGAGTATGAAAAGTTTCTACGCAGGTTAAAGTTTGAAATCAGTCGGAAGTTCCGATTACCAGACTTCATAAATGAAGACCTTCTTCAGCACCTTAAAGCAGTATAAATGTCGGACGGGAAGAATTTTTAAGTCACAGAACAAAGGGTACGTAGAATATCTCCTAGGTTTGCGGCATAATTTTCTTAGGATATATTTCTGTATTATCAAACGGGGTTGTATTTTATTCCTATAAGCACCTCCCCAGCAAATAATACCGTATTGTAATTTTGAATGGAAAATACCATAATAAATAATTTTTAGCAATTTAGTAGAACAGACATTTCGCAAATAGAAGAAGTGCATCGGAAATAGTTCCTCAAAGCTTCTACATGATTAGAAAAGCTCATTCTAGAGTCTATAGTAAGTCCCAGGTATTTGTACTCACTAACAATATCGATAGGGAAACATTTATCACTGCAATTCAGGCTGCCATCAAAAGAAGGAGAAAATAACCCAGATCCACAGTTACAATTCACAAACAGGAATCTTTTACACTCTGGTGAGTGAAAATAAACATTCAGATCCAGATCAAGGTTAAACGACAAATTAAAAATCATAATCTTAGTCTTACGACTTATAAGCAAGTTGTGTTTATAAAACCATGTTCTTACAAGACTAAGGTCCCAATTTAAGTCGGAAACCAGGTCTAGACGACTATTTGAATCATAGGAGAAACCTATATCATCCGCAAAAGCCGTTGGAGCACCTTAAGTGTAAAAAGTGAGTTTATGTAGATTAGAAAGAGAATCGGACCTAGGACAGAACCTTGGGGTACCCTTAAGTTGAGAATCATAAGATCACTCCTGATTTCATCAATTTTTACTTTTTGTGATCCATTTTTTAGGTAAGATCTAAACCACTCTAACATAAAGCCACGAAAACCTGCTTTTTCAAGTTTATCCAGTAGAATAAGATGATCAACCATATCAAACGCTTTGCTAATATCAATATATAGACCAGCAGTACACTTTTTACCATCTAAGTTTGACAAAACTGTAGGACTGCATCCTTAGTTGATTTTACCTTTTGAAAGCCAAATTGTGTAGCATTAAAAAACGTAGCTTTTGTGAGATAACTAGACCAGCCAGACCAGATAAATAGACCAGCCGTACATTTTTTCCCGTCTAGATTCGACATTATATGATAACAAAACTGAAGAAGCGCATCTTCCGTCGATTAATGTACTATGGAACAAAAACAAGTGAATGCTGATTTTTTAAACAAAATCATTTTCAGCGATGAGGTTAATTTTCATCTTCATGGCTTTGTTTTGTCGAATTGGGGGCTTAGAAAATTCACGAGTGATTGCTGAAAAACAAATACAACCACATCCAGTTTCTTGCGCCTAAATTGCAATATATGGATGTGGACGATATATAGTTTCAACAACACGGTGCCACATGCCATACAGCCATAGCGACAATTCAATTATTGCATGAGTCATTTCCTGGTCGTATAATTTCCTGTTTTCGTGATTAGAATCTGCCACCCAGATCATGCGATTTAACGCCGTTGGACTCTTTTCTTTGGTGTTTTTTTTTTTTAAGTCTACGGGTTTTAACAACAAACCCAAGACCGGCCATACCTTGATGGAACCAACTGAGCGCTGTATCAAAGAAATTCAGTCACATTTATGCAAAACTGTCATGGAAAATTTCGACAGAAGCGTGCGTATGTGCCACCAAAACCGTAGAAGCCATTTACCCGATATGCTATTCCATACATAACCCTATATTGTGTACTTTATATTTTATCAATAAAAAAACTCACAGTTTTTACAAAACATAATTGAAAACCTGTGTTTTCTATTAAAATTACTTCTTGCATGAATTTTGGGACACCTTTTACATGCCCTCCGCCTTAACAGTAAATCTGTTTGTTACTTCGTTTAATTACCCTTAGATATTTGATACACACATAACGTTCCAGACCAAGAAGCTTAACACTTAACCCTGTGGCAAACAGCAGTTACTTTTTACGCTTTAATTCCCTTTTCAGAATTATAGAAGGGCACTCTTCTTCTTAAACTATCTCGCATTCATTTAACAGAAATAGTATTGTATTTCATCTGATAAAGATAGCATCAAATACTCGTCAATTAAAATTTATTGACGTTTAGTATTATAATGGCGTAGTAGAATATATTACTCGTAAATACCCGCCAACTATACTATCTCGGGCTCTATTTACTACCAAGTTAACTGCGTCTACTGTAGCCTAATGCAAATTATTCGGCCAATGATTTTTCCGACTATTTAAAACAGACAAAGATGAGAGGCCGGTAGAAAAAGTCGACACATTATTGAATAGCAATTTTTAATGCTGTATTTTGTATACGATCCAGTTCCAGTGGCTTTTTGCAGCGTATCTTTTAAAATGCGTTCATGCTATTGTAGGTAAGGACGATTTGTTTATCCAGTTCACTTCGTTTTAGCGCAACTACTTATATTTATCGCATGGGAACTGCTTACATTCATTCACACATCTTATAAGCATTTATTATTAAATTGTACTCGCAGATCCCCTAAGTAAAAAGGCTTGCAAGGCTTTATCTTTCGTCTTAACCGAGTTCACTTTTTTTCTAACCCGTTTCTTATTTTTTTTAATTAATTTCAATTGCAAAGTAAGTCCGAAAATTCAAAGCATTTTCAAAATTGAAATCTGACAGTCCGGACCTCGGACGCGGTAGAGAGTAAAAAAGTAGCAGAATTGAGGACGTTGTAGCAAGTAACAATCAAATTTACTCGTACCTGTGAGCTTTATGAGCTTCATATGTAAGTCCGTTAATTTTTTCTCCTTTTAAGCTCCATTAATGGGAATGACACCGTTTGAAAATAAAAATGAAATAGCCCAAATGAAATATCTATGAACATGTGACCACCTATTCTATCTACAGCTCGAAATCAAGCACAGCTTTAACAATGATGTCTCCTTACATTTAACCCAAATTCGACAGCTATAACACTATAGCAGCTATGCAAAGAACGCTACATGTATTCCTAAGTATATACATATATATGTAGGTACGTGACTCTGACGCATTGCGAAAGTATTCGGCCCTTTGTAGCTTGACAACTTGACATACATTTTGTAAAAAGTGCAATTTATCGAAAAAATCTTCGAAAGTTTTCTTCTCTGTTTTTTTGTTAATATTTCCTGTTCATATGGCACAAGTGAGAGAACGTAAGCAATAAAACTTCATTTCCTTATTTCGACCTGGATTTCGATGAATGCTTAAGCACGAGTAGGTTTCCAATCAATTAACTTTTCCATCTTAAATTTATGTGCATACATATTTTTTAATGTCACCATTAAAATCCTTTCAATGTAAATCAAATCACACATGTTCAAGTGCCCTATCAACCGCATGTAATTGGATTATTTCCCCCCAGTGCACTATTCCTAAAGGCCATTCAAACTACCGGGCTGTTGCTAGTGCTGGTGCTGGTGCCATATCAGATTATCAAACACCAAGAGGTCTACATACTCGCCCGCACTGCTCTACCCGTATGTGACATGCTGACAAAGGAAGGCGACACTGGGTGCTGCATGATGCTTGGTTGCTTGGATGCATACTCGTAACAAAGAGTCCAACCGATGCAATGATTTATCTGCTCATTATCAGCACTGCCACCGCATGAGTCGTCATACTTAGTGTACCCTGAGGATAAGCAAAATCCCACATGCATTATTCAGTACTTGAAAATGCACGCATGATAACAGTCGTACAGTCAGACAGTCATACATACGAGTATATGCGATTCATATCAAATTTCCAGCACAGAGCTGGTGATGATAGAGCTACTCCCAGTCTCAATCTCTCAGTCTGATTCGCGTCTCAAAGCAATGCCAACTTTATACACACAATTAACCAAGATACGAGTACAAATAGTAGTTTCAAGTTCGCACAATGATACTCCAGTAAAACTATTCACCTTGACCTCCTGTCGCTGTCATAACATAATCCACATGACTATCAAGTTTTGAGCTTAGCCTGCGTTGAGCTAGAACCGTTCCAGAGTGTCATTCACTCGTCATGAAGTAGTACAAGTATTTTTACGATTAAGTTAGGTAAATAAATAGAAGAAGATGAATTCTACTGCACGAATAAAGAAATTCTTAGAATTCTCACAATATTTTTTAGAACCAAATGGAACAGTCATTCGTGTAGACACATTAGATACAGATACTCGTATAGATAACAGCACATGCTTAGTGAGCTCTACGAGTAAACACCAGCAAAACTGGTTGGCAAAAGGTGGCAAATACGCAGAACGACTTACAAACAATTATTAGTCATAATATCTCTTAAATCGCTACCAGTCATTTAGCACAAAACTGGATTTCAAATGTTTTTCCATCTTCTTTGGATCAATTTTCGTTAAATTTTATTCTTTTGTCGAACTTCCTGTATCAATTTGAAGCTAAAAGATGCGAATTTTCAGTGGAGGAGAACTATAAAATCTGTTTACAATCGTCCAAATATACATCAAGTTGTGACGTCAATGGGAGACCAATGTCAAGATCTGGAAGCGATGTTCTCGTGAACAACACAGCACATTTTGTTGATTTTATTTTTCAAGGAAATTACAATTAAAGTGACAGGTATCACATGATTCAGCTGCGTTGTTGAGTTTTGTAAGTATAAATATTTGAATTGGAAGGGAGTCTTGAGTTTTTAAGGTTGGCTACTTGTGACAGCGATTGTAAGGTAAAAGAATGTGATAATTTGATCAAATTAGCTCTCAACTTTGTTCGATTCAGGTTAAATGCGTCATGGGAACGAACGATGAAAGTAAAACTTGTCGAGAAAGTACAAGTTAGTAGTGAAATTTATTCTTTTCTGAGTACGAACCTACTTTAATTGAAGTATGAGTTAAATCGTTTCTAATTAAGTAAGATCGGTTTTGATTTAGGTATTATACAAGTGAATTAAACATATAATGTTAACATATAGTCAAAATATACCCCTATCAACACACAAGCTGGATCACTAATTCCAAGTCTACCTAGCTGTCCACTTGGGAACTGTGAACTAACTCGTCTCCAATTTCATTGGCTTTAAATGTATCTAGAACCAGTTCGAAGAACTGTTTGTGGAGCAAGTAAAGGTCTTGTATTGCAATATTGCTTTGAATATCGTATTCGTTTAAAAAAAGTAGGGGAACTGTTTTTATACAAAAGCACTACAGCCATAGTTCAGATGCAGCGATGCCCGTGGCACTTCTATGAAGTAAGGACATATTTTTAACTTCCTTATTTAAGGCGCCCAGCGCGGCTCAAACAAATAGCCTTTCTAATTGGTTCGATTTCAAATCGACCTATTTTTAGGATGTTCATCTCGCTGTCTTTGTATCTTTCAGAAGGGACCGAGAATAACAAAAGACAAAGGACGATTGGCAATACTTCTTGTCTAGATCTCTGACGATACCATTGCCATAGCTCGTTCCGTTTTCCCCATAATGTAAATGTCGTCCTCTTGTCCAGTAGTATTGGACAGAGTTTTGTGGCAGCCTGGCGCCTTTTAACACCGTGTCACCACTTCTTAATTTTTTTTAAATAAAAACGCCACCTTATTGTGTAACGAAATACAAATTTAGCAGCTATTCTGTGTTTTCCTACATGGACTAATTCTAAAGCAAGACACACCTTTATTCAGCTTATCTCCGTAGAAAAAAAATTGTTGGAAATCGACTTGATATATCTGGTTTACGGTGGATTTTCCTGATCTAAAACAAGATTGATATGGATGTGGTGTAATTCAAAAAGATTAAGACGGGGCGTTTAAGTCTATTAAATATTAGGCCGAACAAATGCCTACATAACTGACACATCTGTAGGGCCTTCCTTTTTTAAGGGTACGCAAAGGATGCTGAGGATCCATTTGCTCAATTTTTGTAAATATGTTAATGCATGTTCTTTACCGAGTCAGAATATGAAAGATAAATAAAATTTCTGATCATCTAGTTTTCTCTACCCATTATCCATCCAACCAGGACTGAGTTAAGTTTATCTAGTCGTCGAAATAGTATAAAATACATGAACTGAATCCGTCATAATAGAAGAAAAGCTTTCAACAAACCTAACCCCATTAGCCCATACTAGCACTGGGAAGCCTATTAAATGGTAAGATCTTTAAAAAAGGAACCACAAGGATGCGGTATCTTAGAAAATAAAGAGTAATGAAGTGTTCTCCAGATTGCGCAAAATACTATCAAAGGCTTAACCAAGCCCAGGTCTTTAATCATGCTAATGTACATAACTATTCCAGCTACAAGCCTTCCCGTAGCCCTGTTTTAAATAACACCTGCACCGATTCGATCTTCCTGGCGAGAAGTAGCTGGTACATGTTTTTAACCCTATAAACGGATAAACTCTTCCCTTCACAGCTGCAGATAGCGCTTGACACCATTATGTTCTTTTGAAACTTATTCTTAGAATTAGTTTACCGTCCGCTGTGATCTCGTCTGACCACAAGGAGGTTAATGTTGTTTTCATACTAAACTAGGAAAACCTCACATTTACTCTGGACAGACTTCAGAACAACACGATTAATATCCCTCTAAAGAGAGTTATCGATATTCGCAAGGTTCCATAAATAGATCACTTTTAGCCATCGAACAGAGTAGGTCAACAATATCTCCTCTTCACTCTATCGTCCACACAATCGATAAATCCCTAAGAGAGCTCCTTCTGTATTTTCTCGACATACTTAGAAACTGAAGCGATTATTAACAGTTCGCCACAGACGTTAGATGCCGCACCATATACATTCAATTAAGATATGCAATGATCAAGAGTACAGCAGATCACAGAGTAGAGTAGAGTAGCGACCAGCAGTAGTGCTATGTCCAATAATCTGCAACCTACTCCTGAGTAAACTTATTTTAGAAAAATATAATTTTGGGTGCAAGTTTGTGGCCTGCGTAGATAATCTCCGTAGGTTATGTGTAAGTAAATATTAATGATTGTCATACTCTAGAAAACTTTGCGAGTTGCTTGAATATGCCACACGGGTGTATTAAGGACTTACCCTACAGCGGCGTTTCAAACTATTTTGCATTTGATTTTACCGGCAAAACGACTCAAATCTGGCTCCTAACTTGGCCCTTAGGCAAAGGGTTCAAAATACAGGTCCTTGCCAGCATACTAGTGGGTCAACATTGTTATTGTCAAGTCCTATGGATTTATTTCACTAATGGCCTTCCATTTATTGCTGTAAATGCTTTCTTGCAAATTGTATTATGTTTAAATACAAATACTTAACTTGAATATCAGCAGAAGCGTGCAATCATTTTGAACGATCGTATAAAGAAAATATTTTTTTTTTTTTTTTCAAATTTCCCAGCCCTTCAAAACCGCGATAACAATTGACAGCAACTGGTTTGTTTAAAGATTCTGAGTCAGCTAAGTTCTAAGGCATTCCCACGTTAAACCGAAACCGCAAAAAATTACCGATTTTCGCAGACGGGGGGACATTTAGGCAGCTAGCTTCTTACTCATATTGTATGAATGAAAGCAATACGTTGATTGAACCAATAGTTTACATGATACATAACCGAACTTGGTAAAAAAAAAGATGTTGTGTTACGTTGTTATGTTATGATGTTCACATTAATTCCAAGAAGTTAATTACGAAGAACTTAAAATGCAAACGCTAAATAAAAAAAGAACTAGATCGACATACAATGAAATACACAATTTTGAAGGTCTGCAATTCTCTAGATATTGTTTTTCAACAGCAAATATACGAGTATATAATTACAAATAATAAGAAGACTAAGCAGGTAGCCCTTGAGTTAAATAAGTAAAGTTATACTCGCATTAATATCATACAATTATGCAGTTTTACCAATTTATTGATCATATGTAGGTCTATGCAAAATGATGAAAAGAGCGGTTAAGAATTTAAGTGAACAAAAATTATTGTTAACAAAAAAACTCATCAATTCCAATAATCGGCAAGTCCTTGAATTCTTCAGGCTTTCCTTCGTCGTTTTGGTTTTGGCAATAGATACTAGTACTTATGTACAACTTCTTGAATGATATCGTTATATCACGAAGGTAAGTATCATATCTTCATATTAAATTCTCGTACTCATGCATGCTACCTAGACTTAGGAAAGGCTCGACGAACACTTTTTCGAATTTTCAGCGACACTTTTGGAAAATATAAACGGGATTCGACTGTTAGCAATCAGCGCTGAAAAACATGCTCTCCTGCCTTCCAAGCCTAGTTGAGTGAGGAAATTTCTGAGTTTGGTTTCAGCGGTTTCAAAACGTTCGTCCACGATGGCGAAAGCTCCTTATACAACCAATGGATCCAACTGTGATACGGCCTACAAAGTTGCATAATCACACAAGTCCCTTTTCTGAAGCCACATCATAAAGGCCGAGACGTTGAGAAATTATTGCAAAGCTTGATATTACATGTCTTTGAGGAATTGGCATAAAATACGAGTAATAGTCATCGAGAAGTACTGGTGTAAACTTTTTGGGCCTTTTTCTGATGATGGAGATATTCGATCGGATGAAGTAGCCGAGATTTTTGTAACGATGTTGATACGCTTCCAGACATTTTTCCCAATCTAAGCCCCCCTGTCTATACATGAAAATACGTCTGCATAGTTTATTGCTGCAGTAGAGAGTGCATGTGCATAATATCGACACACCCTTATGCCAGGATCTCAAACAACTACTTTTTGCTCATCGCCAATGCCAATCTCTATCTACATAAATATTTTCCTGGCAACTACTTAATTCATGTTCTTGTCGAATGGCAATCGACCTTGGCAATTTGTTTTTTTTTTTTTTTTGTAGGTGATGACACCATCAAGGACACCAACGCAGCTTCAGTAAATATGGATTTGCAAACATGTACATAACGATTTATTTAAATTTTTTAAATAATAAAATACTAAATACAACTCACTTATTAAATGTTGCCTGGTAATCCTTAATCTGCTTTCGTGTAAACTCATGGAACTCAGTGTAAACATTGACGACCTTAAAGGTATGTTTAACCTCCTGGCCGTTTTCAAGTGCGTCGTTGATTTTCTGACGACGATTCAGGATATTGCTCAGCTCAGAATCAGCAGATGAGGACATCTTGGATTTATTTGTCTGCTATTCAAAAGTACTGCAGTAAGGATAGTGCACAAAAAAAACAACAAACGATGAAAAAACTATGTCAATTGACAGTGCCGGGGAGAGAAAATAGAAATATCGATTAACCGGTGTGTGGTGCACTCTCGAAAATTCGTTTACTTTTTCCAGTATCTATAAATAGTCCTGTGTCCTTGTGTTGTTCTCACTAGATGAAAATGATCAGTTCCCACGTAAACAAAACAACAGGAAGGATGGATTTTTTATTTCGTTTTTAAAGACAGGCAGACAAAACACACCCCGTATTCAGACAACGAGCAAACGGAAGGAGAAACACTTTACCACACACAACGGGAGGGGTGAACAGGATTTGAAAACTGTTCAGAACACCTGCATCGATAGCTACTGAATGGACCGTTTTATTTTTGTTTTTTATTCAGCGGAACAGATATAGCTTTGCAGGAAAAAAATCTTGTTAACCGTTTAACAGCACAGAAGAACAACGTTGTTCACTCTTGGCAAGTCGAATTGCGACTGAAGCTGAGTACGAGTGAACTGAGCATTGACTGACTGAGGAACGTGATTTCGAACTGTTGTTTTGGTAGCTGCTTCTGTGCTCCAACGCTTCACAGTACTCCAGTGCCGTTGAGTCTCTGTGAGTTTGATTCATTTCTTGTCTACTCGGTGGAGGGTACGAATATGTTGGGAGTTGAATTTATGCTGTAAAATAGTGTGGCCAGAGTGGAAAAAAAATTATGATGTATGATAACGCATTCAAATAAAAATAAAACAAGTACATATACATATATATTGACTTCGGGAAATGTGTAATGTTCCAAATTTTAGATTCTATGACTCTTACCTTAACTTTAAACGATTACTGTAATCTGTCGAATATTTCATCGACTTTTAGCATAGGATGAGTCAAATGATTGAACCCCGCACAACCAACATCAAACGCGGAGAACCAGCGGCAATGCTGCAAGAAGGCAAGCGGAACTACTCTGATGTTCTAAACAACACAAGGAGTATATGTTTTGGCGATGAATGCCGACTTTCACTCTCTGTCAAATACGAGGGGCGTTCAATATATTCTCGGTATCGATATGAAGGAAAATGCGAATTCAATTTAAATTGTTTTTATTTTTCAATATAATCTCCCCTAACATCAATGCATTTGTTACATCTTGAGGTAAGTTTTTTTAAGCCCTCAAAAAAATAAATTTCCTCTTTCTCCGCAAAATACCCATTTATTGCCGACTTGAGTTCTTCATCATCCGAAAATCTTTTTCCACGAAGACATTTTTTCAAATCCGGAAACAGGAAATAATCACTAGGGGCAAGGTCTGGACTATAGGGTGGGTGTTGGATTTCTTCGAAACCACAATCTCGCGCAGCAGCATTGGAAACTCGCGCCGTGTGAACAGGAGCGTTGTCATGAAGAAGCAACACACCCGCTGTGAGTTTACCCCATCTTTTCTTTTTAATTTCCTCCCGCAAATTATGCAAAGTGGAAGCGTAGGATGTGACGTTGATGGTTTCACCTTTTTTTTTGTACTCAATGTGCAAGATTCCCTTTGAATCCCAGAAAACTGTGGCCATGAGCTTCCCGGCAGACGGAGTGACTTTGAACTTCTTCGGGGGGTCTGTTCCTTTTTTATGCCACTACATGGACTCTTGTTTGCTTTCAGGGTCATAATGGTGGACCCATGTTTCGTCCCCAGTAACAATTCGATCCATAACACCGTCCGCGTTCTCACTACACATCTCCAAAAGCTCTCTACAGCATGCGATTCTCACTTTTTTCTGAGGCGCTGTGAGCATTCGTGGCACCCACCTTGCACTGACCTTTGAAAGGTTAAGATGGTCATGAAGAATGGTGTGAATGGTACCAATTGAAAGCTTGGTGATCTCTGCCATCATTTTCACCTTTATTCGGGCATCCTCAAGAACAAGTTTTTCGACTTCTTTGATGCTTTCTCCCGTACAAGCAGTAGCCGGGGCGCCGGAGCGGGGGTCGTCTTCAATGCTCTCTCTGCCTCTCTTGAACTCACTTGACCACTTTTGCACAGTTGATAATGAAGGTGCGGAACCCTGGTAAACAGCCACCATCTCTTCATGAATAGTTTTTTGACTTTTTCCTTGCTTAGTGAGAAATTTAATGACAGCGCGATGCTCAATTTTCACCATCATCGTCTCAGTTACCATTATGATTCTGTTTAACTAGAGATAAAACGCGAATTAATAATCACATTTATATGAAATTTAACATGAATGCACTAAAATAATAGTATTACTTGATAAATAATCAATTTATATATACAACCACAGCTTCACCCGAGATACCGAGAATATGTTGAACGCCCCTCGTAGATGTGTTGGCTGAGTATCTGTTGAAGTATGCCAACAGAGAAGAAAAACCTTGTACAAACTTATGCGAAGTAAAAAAGATAGATAGTATCGAAAATACTACGACAGAAATGAGGTTCTGGAAGGTAAAAAGAATATGAAAGAGCTAGAAATTTCGAGCCGAATTCTGCAAAGACGATCTTGAGAGCTCAGACAGAGTTGGTTCTGAAAATTTAGAAGAACTACTTTCTTAGGCTGTTAAATGGAACG
The DNA here is from genome assembly GCA_949129095.1 of Volucella bombylans. Taxonomy (NCBI): domain Eukaryota; kingdom Metazoa; phylum Arthropoda; class Insecta; order Diptera; family Syrphidae; genus Volucella; species Volucella bombylans. The sequence goes on from OX422144.1 coordinate 158,509,791, forward strand.
AAGATGGCGACAACTCTTCTGGACAAAACACACAATACACCCCGAGAACACATCTATCCATCTAGCTTAAATATAGTGCCAATAGCAATATCCAAGCTCAAATGCAACAAATCGATAGAAACCAACGCCTTAGCTGAGTTTTTCCAAGCTAGAGGAAATAATCTGGTGAGGTGCATCCACAACTTCATCCATAAACATCAGAGGATATGCTCAATGAAGAGCACATGAAGATAGAAGACCATCTACGCTGCACCAAGTAAATGGGCATAAGCCTGTTAAACATTGTATACAAGAGCTTTGCTGCCATATATGTGAACGTTTAAAAACGATTTTCACCATCCTGATAGGTCCCTGCTAGTGCGGCTTCAGATCTAACAAGTTTACCTTCAACCAAATGTTTAATCTGCAGCAAATCTTAGAGAAGACTCAAGAATACCAAATCAATACTCACCACCATGTCATCAATCTTAAGGTAGCTCATGATAGCGTTTATATCTTTGTCAGAGTCGTTAGTTTATGCAGAGTGTCAATAGAGAATTCAAGAATAGCTCTTGGCAAGAAGAGAGTTTGACAGTCGTATTGGTTGGGACCAGGAGCCGCCGCGGTCTGTTATATGTCATCAAAAATAAAATAACTTATAAAGTCAATTTCTGTATGTATGATTTATATGCATATAAAAATAGAATATTTCACAAATTTTAACCATTTATATGAAAACATCTGTACACTATTTTATATCTGTGGCTGTTTTGTTTCTATTAAATAGATGGCTGTGTATTTTTGACAAAACCAAATTGAAATATTTTCATGCACACAGTCTGGTCACATTGTTAATTCGATAAAGTTCATTTTCTGTAGCAGCGTTCTCTTTATCAATAACTTAAGAGAACCTATTACATACTGAGTGTGCGTCTGCAAGGCGCTGTGAATAGATAACACAGATTTTTCTTATCAGCAAAGTAAGATAAATGACTTAAAAATATATTTACATTTATGTATAATATTTAAAGAATGGATTTCGAAATGAGTGCCTCAAAGTCAAACACTTCTTAGAAATATGGAAGTTAGAATAAGAATGAGGCAACATTCACTCGTATCGTAGGTATGTTTGGAACAAAACTTGTAAACCTTAAGCATGTTAGCAAACTTGTCAAATGTCAACAGTCAGTAGTTTTAAGGAAACATTACAAAATTCTGTTATCGTAACTATGTTCTTATGTTCAAATGTATTGCTTTACGCATACCTATATTCCGAAAATGTTTGTTTACACATTGTCAACTTATTAGAAAACAAGACAGGAAATAACATTTACATAAAGTTATACAGTAAAACAAAAAGCAATGGAAGATTCAATGTATAGTTCAACATAGTCCATGCTTAATCAGGCACGTAAAGACAAAAGCCTTATTTCTAATTACTTTTAGCAATAGAGTTTACATATCACATATCTAAAGAGTTTATAAAACAATGTGCACTCTGGTTAGTCCCGGAATAGTCGTACAAATACAACTGAATATAATAAATCAGTGGCTTGAGAGTGCTTAAGTAACTAAAATGCAGGATAAGTACCCAATGCACATTCGTTTGAGGCCTCTTACATTTACACGCACTTTCTATAATCAGGTAATCCATAAGGCCGACCTTCCGTTCAAAACTCTGTAAACTGGAGTGTTAGGGATCCTTCGCGGATTGTTAATGCTATCTCATACGCCTAATGCGCATTTTCTGATAAGTTTGATGTTGATTGTTTAATGATGTAAGATCTTGTATTGTCGGGGTAGACTTGGGTCTCAAACAATTAACCTGTCCAGTTAGCGCGATCCTTCTCTACCTGTCTCCATTTGCGCAGTCCAAGATGGTTGAAGTCCGCTTCCGCTTGTACGCTCCACCTAAGGCGAAGTCTTCGTCTACTGCGTTGCCCATTGCAGGTATGAAGCAGGGACTTTTTTCGCTCTACATGCACTAGCCATCTCAGGCGACTAACGCGCACTTCATCGACCTGGTGATGAATATTCCTCTGTAATTGGCGCAGTTTAGAGGGCTTCCTTTCTTGAGCAGCAAACAATGCTGACTCTTGTAATTTAGTTAGTGTATGCTCTCTACCAAGTCATATTCTTCTGCCTTAAGAAGCTTGTTATTGTAGAGCTTCCAATCCGGCGGCCTTGTTATACTTGTTTAAATGTGACTTGATTGATTGAGTTGATTGGTTCATTCTGCTCGATAGAGGCGTTTCTTCAGAAGCTTCAAAAGCTTCATTATCAATCTAAGGGTTTCATGAACGTGGTCGTTGCGGTCAGTAAGGCATTCACGATAGGTTGAGGGATACGCAAAGTTATGGCGGCATTCGTATACGTACCTTTGCTGCAAGTAGGTGGTAATCCGAGTGTATAGTTGGCAAAATGATAAATTTGCTTGACCATTTTATGATCTGATGACTGCTACATCCCTTGTAAACATTGAAATTAGGAAACCATATATTTATTAAGTTTTTTCCGAGCAAACTTAATTTTCACATGTACGAGTATATAAAGCTGAGATGAAAAGCCTAGTAAGTTAGGTTAGGTTACAGTAGCTACTGGAAATGAAAACCAACTCTTGCCTGTGAGACAGTTTCCAGTGATGACAAAGCGATTCAAATCCAATCTTCGACAGATTTGTTTGGTCGGTATTGGTATACCAATAATACCTTTTTCAGATAGGACAGGTAGAGTGGTTCCAATTTTGGCGAGTTCGTCGGCCCTACAATTTCCTGGATTATCTCTGTGGTCCGGCGCGCAATATAAGCGGATGTTAAACTGCTCTGCCATCTCCCTGAGTGATGATCGGCAGTCAAAGTGTGAAGTCCAAAGAGCTATCTACACGTTCTAGATCCGTTAGTCCAATTCATCATTTGCGAGTTTGAAGTGATAGCTTTGCTAATGGTTTTTATCAACTTCCCTTTCAGTTATTTTATGAGGGTCTGTTACACTATGTGATAGAATACATTTGATGCTCCAGTTCACATGAGCAAGGCGACACGAAGCGCATTTCTACAAAAAAAAAAAACATCAAAGATACAACTTTGTCCCATGAGTCATGACATTTTGGATTTCGAAATTTTCTGACAGCTTTCCTTTATTGAAAATTCATCATTTCTTGGCATAATCACTAATTTTTCTGTCATACACTTTTTCGTAGAACTCGGTAAACGGCAGGTAAAGTAGCACTGCCTAATGATAATCGCTTGAGGTTGATGTGTTTGACATAGGTGAAACCGACTTTATTCACTAAAGATTGTGTTTTGCTATTATTATATTTTGGCAACTCAAGGTAGAATGCTATTAATTTCCTATTGTTACCACTCTACGTGGTTTCCTTTTCTGGGGAACTTGTCGATTACATAGTTTTTCTACTCTCCGGGAAAAGACTTACATTCTGCTATCATCGTGGATGCAGGAGCACTATTTCATGTTGTTGCTGTTGTTCTTAACAGGAAATAAACTTCTGCAGTCCAGAGTAATATTCACCGCCCCCTTAATCGATTTTAAACTCGCATGCTATTTGGGAACATCTACAGAGTTGAGCTACACAACGATCCATAGCTAGTTATGTTTATGTCTGTCAAGCTTGAAAAATTGTGCAGGATGATGATGGAGGACGCACTCTACTCCATGAAGATCGAAAGCAATCTCAACGTGACCTTTGATGTTAAAAAAGTGCTAAGACAAGATGATCAGTTTTCCTGTGAAGAAACTGGCAAGCCAACACCAGATCAAAAGCAGACATCGACGAATTTGACATTTCGTGAGAATAGCCAGCTATGGCTTTGAGGTTTGAGAATGACACATCATTACACTTGCCAATTGCTGTAAGAACGCAATAGAATAATAGGACTTTGGAGAGACTCTGTATAGAAATCTAATCACCCCAGCCCTAATCTAGGCCGCATTTCCTTTGGAGGAAGAAATATAAAAATGAACTCTATGAGCTCTCCTACTGCAACACGAGCGTGGCCAAAAAAGTGCTTTTCAGTCTAATAGGATGGATAAGACATGTATTGCTTATCAATATTAAAGCTCCGTCTCAAATAAGTTTTGATTCTGAAGGACAAGGCAGTAGGAGAAGATCTTGCTGTATGTGGCGAGCACAAGCTGAGAGGGACCTAACCGTCTTACTAGAAATTGATTGCAGCGCCAAGTTGCATTAGTTAGTAATATGAAAGTAATATAAAAGGAAATTTCCAAGATGGCATCTCTAAAAAACAACTTAGACCATTATGCAGCTTCGAAGAAGGCACACTAGCGCTTACTTAATTTCATATCACAAACAGGTACATAGATGCATACACATTACACATACTCGTATATGTATATACAAATGTGTTGAGGACAAATCATCATTTTTCACAGTAAAGCCAACACATTTTTGAATTTTCATGTAAGCGCTGAGCTTAAAACGGGGCAAATCCTACCTTTAGCGTGTTTTTTTGTACCCCTACTGTAGTTACAAGTATTCCATGTAATCCATGTACTACATAGTATTCATAGGTTTGCGGTACATTCATATGAATTTAATTTCTGGTTATGTGATAACTGTTCAATTTATTCCTGTGTCAAAACTCTGTTCTGTGAAGCGATAGCGATTTCATTCATAACAAAATTTATTAAATAACTCCACCGACACCGAAATTAATAAATTCTAATTTGAATGGCATTATTTCAACACTTTAAAGCTAAGGTAGCAAATAAGTTTTTAAACGAAAATGTTACTGAGCAGGCAGAAGATGATGGACGATATAGCATTTTCGAAAGACCTAATTGCTCAAGGAATACGAGTATTGAAGAAAAGGTAAGAAGAGTTTAATGTGTAATGAGAATGTTTATGTTTCATCTAAGAGTATGTAGGATTTTACTAAATGTTGTCTTTAACTAAGATTTACGTTACTATTCCGTGAATTTTTTTTAATCTTATTTTATCCGGGGCATTCTTTCATAGTTCTCGATGGTGATCAAATCCCTCTGTGTGAGGCAATTCATTTAAGCCTAGCCCTGTAGTTACCACAGCAGAATCAACCTTAACCTGGAAATTGAATTTTAAACGAAAATGACAACCAGTGTCTGTACCTATATACATATATATACATATATGTGAATTTATACAATATGCACATAGCACATATCTGCATGTATATCGGTTTCTGAATTTTTTTAGCTGGCGTCGGCCCAGAAAAGTTGATCTCACGATATCTTCTTCAGAAGCCATGTTGCATATCGTATAATTCTTATATATGATATGTACGAGTATGTAAAATACATGAGCTACAAATAAATTAGTGTAGCTCCTATATGGTGAGCTATAGTTGTTCGATAACCGGCACCGTGGACTTCAGCGGAAAAATTCTACTGTCAAACCTTTCTTTTTCCGTGAAACCTCTAGAAGGCATCATCCAGCCTGATCTGATTTCAGACATTTTTTTTATAATAAGCGTCCGCTCAAGTCAAGTGTGTACCCTTGCAGTATTTGCACAAAGCGCTGGCGTGTGTATCAAAGTTCACCTGTATGTGCACCGCAGCAGGTTCGATATCTTTGCTCCGCATTAAAATCAAATTTATTCATTCCAAGTATAACTTATTTATATATGTATGTACATTCGGAGTATGCACCTGTTACATTACTTCTATATGGATCTTAGTTTCTAATCTGCTGCTTCCGGGGAACTGAATACCTTTTTTTGCTGATGTTTTTGCCTTTAAGTGAGCGGATCTTAAGTTGCAAGTACTTTCTTTGTTTTGTGTATCATATCAGTACATTCAATCTATAATTAGCACATAACCTATAAATTAGAATTCTCCAGTTAATTCCAATGTACATTTTCTTTTATTTTTGACGTCATCGCATATAACACTTTGACACTATGGTTCCCGTTCTATATTTGGGAATGGAATATGTCCTTAAATCTGAATACAGTGAGGAATTTGAAAGTGTTTTTTGAATGTGAATGTCAAGGAAGTGGTCTGTGGTAACAAATTTCTTTCGAAAATAAAAGATTGATGGGCATTCTATTAAAATGTGGAGAGCTGTTTCGACGCTCTACGAGCGGACCGTCGGATGAGATCTGTCGATGATTCAATGCAATGTATAATACTCGTAAGTATTTAATCAGGAAACAGTATCCTTAGAAACACAGTTACCACCCGGAAGGTGCTCCTCCATAACCAATAAACAGGCTACGGGCATTGGGAGAAATTTCACGTCGAAGCTCAGGCAAAGGTTTTTAAGACCGCAGCAAAACAAAGACAAAACTGCCAAGATATTTATTCGCTGAAATAGATTGAAAACGAGCGGGTAAACTTGCTTAGCGGAAACAACGGAATTTGTTTTATTTAAAATAAATGAAAAGAGTAGTTTAGCGAGTTACTTAACGAGGAAAGTAACATTCTGTTGGTAATCGCACACGAAGAGGGCACGATAGATTTTACAGAATTCGAAGTTAATGCAGCCATAAAAAGTATAGTATGAACCAAAGACGTGTATTCCAGCTGATCATAAACCCTCCGAAGTGTAAGCGACAGCCACAAATTTTGGACTGGCTGGCTTTTGAAATGGTTAGAGGTTATCAAATGGGTATCCCATGAAAGCAGAGCTGTCTTGTTCCACTGAACAAAAGTTACACGAAAAATTCGCGAACTACTAATTTATTATATACTGGCACATAGATGGCGACTCTAATAACATATTCGGATGATTTTCAGTTAGTACCAATCTTCAAACGATGCATGTCAGAATTTAATGTTATAAGGAATCTACTCCGAAAATCTGTCGCTGACACAACATAAAACAAAAAATCCACATTCTATAAGAAAGGCATTCCAGCGGCGTTCCAGTTTGTACCCAGTCTAGAAGGAGACTATGTTGACGAATAAAGTCGTATTTTGTCAAAATAATTGAACCTAAACCCTTTAGTCTCAAACCCATAATCTCAAGATCAGATCCAACTTGTGATTAAATTACAGAATTTTACAAATTAAAAAAAAAAAGACTAGAAAAATACTGCACAATTACTTCTATTATTTCTATGCTAAATGTTTACTAGGTGTGCAAACCACTGCTTCGAATATACGGGCTTGAAAAGCCCATTACATTATTCATTACTTTTCATTCTTCTCTTATTTTATGTGAATAAAACTCCATTGGGATCAAATCCAAGGATCTTGCAGACCGCAGAATGTGTATTACCAGCTCGTGACTCTTTTTTTATTGGAGACGTTGAGCTTGTCTAGAAGAGCTCTCCGTTTCGTGAAGTGGGTTTCCTTTTTGTCCAGGACTTACAATTGTGGAACTTAATAATTCCACCCCTTGTGTATTGAGGTAATCCGTCCACAAAATCTGGCCAATAAAGTTTTTTCCACAAACACCTCTATTGCGAGTGTCAATTATCAACCAATTAACCAATGACAAATCTATTTCGGTATTGTGTATCTCTTTGTTTAATTGAAAAATAAAAATGAGTTCGGTGGAATTGTTTATTTCTATTTTCCATTTTCTTTTTTTTTCCATTTTGCAATTCATATTGAATCATACCTTAGATAATTGCTATTAGTACCAAGAAAAGATACATATATTCCTTATATTTCATACTCTGCCATTTTTGACATTCGCTCTGTTGACAACCAAAGTGTTCAGCTCCAATGAAAACAGTTCTCATTGCAAAATGCTTTTCGAGCAAATTCTTTTTGCAATATTCTGGTGTTCTGTCAGCAATTGAACCAATCGCTCTAACTGTTGTTTATTATATACTATTTTAGCCCAAAAACCACAAACTTACATTTTCCTTTGCAGCGTCCCCCCTTTGCAAAGTCCACATGTATCTGACATCATTCCATTATTCTTTTAATAAGTACGAAATACGAAGTGCTTCAACGTTTCCCTCACGATAATGTTGTCCTTAATTTTCAATATTAGGCATACCAAGAAAATATGGAGCAAAGCTTTTAGTTAGAAAAATATACACATAATCTTTTGTGACCTTAGAAGTATAAAGCATAAAAAAATGGTGTAATATGTACGATAACCAAAACCACCCCATCAAGCCAGGTCCAACTTAGTATCACTCATTCTTAATTCGGACCTCCCAATTAGAATTCATAATTATTTTGTGGACTTGGAAGCACTTTGTGCGAATTTTCTTCATTCTACTGTCATTCTTAAATCAGCTGATTCATTTTAATATTCGAAAGTCTTTACGAACAATTACTTTCGAAATAAACAAATAAGCCAAAATGCAATGATAAATGTCATTACAAAGCGCACGTTGCGATAAGTTTTCCAACGTCACACATAGCAGCAAGTACAAATCGAATACAAAAATTTGCCCCTTTCATCGGTTTAGCGCAAAATATCAAGAATATCAGATTTCTTTTGTTTTTGTTTTATTATTTTATGTTTATTTCGTGTTATCGCTGGTTGTTGGTTAGCGTTCAATTGAAAAAAATAAAAATAAACGAAATACCAACCGTATAGCGCAATCGAAGCCATCCTTATCGCGTTTTCATGCTGCTGCTGCTGTTGTGCTGACTAATAAACGGATTTAGTTGGATTCCCAAGAAAGAATAATTTGAATTTGTCGTTTCCAGAGAACATAATCCATATTAACGAGCAACCATGATGGTAAGTGTCTTGTGATTTTGATGCGTAAGCAATGGGAAACATTTTCAACTTGATCGAATCTGGATCTCGGGGAGGAAATGCCTCTAATTGCTTTCCTATTAAGGGCGTTACACTTGGGCGCAACAGTTCTTCAATCATACAATAACAACAACAATATAAATTCTTATCAGGGTGTATGTAATTGAATTTTGTATATTTTTTCTTTCTCCTTCTATTCATTGCAGGACGGCACGGATGAAGCCACAGGGATAGAGAATATGAAAATTGCTGATTCGCAAGGTAATCAAACGCTGGACATTGCCTCGTCATCTACACCGATGACTGCATCTGGAGGTGGAATCGGTAATCCTGGTGACTCGTCATCATCTGCAGGACAGCAAACAATGCCTCTTAGTCTACCAGAGAATAGTTTACACGTCGACATATCGGATGCACTAAGCGAAAAAGATAAAGTTAAATTCACTGTGCACACGAGGACTACGTTGCCTGGTTTTAATAAGCAGGACATGCTGGTGGTGCGTCAGCATGAGGAGTTTGTTTGGCTACACGATCGTTTCGAGGAGAATGAGGAATATGCAGGTTACATTGTAAGTTGTATGTGATAATTGGGGTGCGAAAAATCTAGGTAAAAATTTACTTGTCTGTTGTGATTCAGTTTTTTTTTTTATTGATTTTTTCAACCATTAATATTAACGAATAGGTCACGCAATGTTATTGTAGGAAGGCATGCTCCATGCTATGGGCAGAGAAATGTCCGAATATTTAAGTACACGAATTTTTGTTGCAATTCTTTTCTTGTTGTAGGGGTCGGATTTTTATAAGGGCATTGCTGACTGGAATAGAACAGCAAACAAACATAATTTGTAGCATTCTACCCTCTGACCTTTCAAATGTTTGTTTACTTGAGTCATGAAACTTTATTTTCAGGTTTACATATGTAGATGACAAAATTATATATTTACCTACCGTGTAGTTGTATTTTCTTACACTTTTGTTTATCGGCATTTCTGCCATGAGTATCACACTTCCGTTTACATTTAAGTGTGATAACCGCGTACTCAGAAGACTGATTAAAAGAAATTTAAATAAAACCATTAAAAAAATGTACATATGTGCATTTCTCGCAAATCAACAACTGCAATAGCAAGGAGTATTCGATTACTTGCCTCAATCCAGAGGGATATCAATATGTTCTCTACTTCTTTTATTGACTCTTGAAAATACATTGCAGTCGAACACATCTGGTGTTTTATATTTCTACTAAACATTTTCATAGCTACTGTGCCACCTAGCCGATTGACTTAGTTTTCGAATCAAAATTCTCTACTACACTCCAATAGCATTACCATTGGCCACGAGTGCTTGCTAATGTTTTTCCGTTCGAGTGGTCTAGTTACTTTCCCTTCGACCTGTGTTCCGAACCTCGGGTGGAATTTTGGCTTCTTTTTTTCGCTATCAGATTATTTATCCTGGAAGCTTGTGCAAATATGCTTATTTATGATTAGACCGCCGCCAGATTCTTATCTCCGTCAATGATATTTTTCCTTTATAGTTCCCGTACATCGTCTAACATTGCAATGTGTATGTTAAAGCGATCCGCACAACTTTCATATAAGAACAATTTTCAAGTCGAATTGACATTTTTATGTCAATGTGAGATATCATCAGCACAGTTTAAGAACGAAAACCCCTTCTAAAAAAATGCCTAAAGTTGTGGGTTTGGAAAAACGAGAATAAAAGCGCATTACCGTTATAAAACGTTTATTCAATTATTAGAGCTGTAAAGAGCTGTCCTTTGTTACTTTTGATGTCGTTATGTTGGCAAAACGAAAGAAATATGTCAGCCCGGCTATTCAATTGCTTCGACATTGAAAAGCTGTGGACTCTGTACACTTCAACCAACGATTCTCTCCATTTAATCGCCTCCAGTTGCTCACACCAATTAAGCCAATTAATCAATTAATCAAAAAACAAATGATCGATTTGAAGTACCTGGATTTTTAAGAATCTATCAGATTTAGGGCTTCAAGCGTTCACATAATACGGTAAGAGGTATTATGTTTGCTCGATCCCTTCTTGAGGATCGAGCAAATGATGCTGTGGTTTCAGTCACCGGGGTTTGCGACTATTTTACTATATCATAATTTACAAATGAGCTTGTCCGTTCTTGCAGCTTTATTGGTCCTCGGGTTGGAGATCGCTATTCAGATCCCTTCTTGCTTATGTAGATGAAGTTTTTATCGATCATCGCCCACGTTTAATAGTTCATTCTACCTGGCAGTGGATTTTTGCCGTCTTTGCCGCTAAGCAGTTGAAGTTATGAAGAAGTTATCCTTCCAAATTCTCATCACTGACTGGTGTTAAGTCTGTATGATTCTGTCCGTTATCTATGGGCCCAATTATCAAGGCTTAGACCATCAATGATGTTGTCTAATAATAAACGGGGGCAGTGCAAGGTACTGGTCTTATCGTAAACATCTTCAGATGACGCTACCGAAGGTTGCTACAATTTGATCAGTCACAGGTTGCCGGTCATAGGTCTTGTTGGCGGCTGGACGACCGATAGTCCCTAGCAGCACTTAAATCACGGTACCATGGAAGTCAGGAGCCCCCGGATCTCGGTCCGGGCCTGACTTGAAGAGGTAGGCCCCCTTGTGGGAGCGTCATGGTGGTTGTGGTTTAAAGGATGGATGTATAGGCATCCCGTAAACATAAGTCTACATGACAGGTGGTTTACGTTAAAAATCAGACACTATGTCCATTATCTGTATGGGACCCTATGGCATTATGTTCATTGGCACCGTGTGTTGACCTGCTTCCTACAATATTGCCATAAAGTGTGATTATATAGTCGACCGCGCAGACTGTCTAAAACTCGCTTCTATATAAGGTTGTCGTCGTTATATGCATATAAAACGCTCATACATTTCATTCGCCTAGAGTGCATTAGAGTGCCCTTAATTTGACCCATTGAGCACTGCAGAACAGTTCTTTGGACTGGAACGCTGATGGTCAAGATGATCTAGCCACGAGGTCGACATCTCTCTACATCTCGTACAGTTCGTTGTTGAAAGTCGGTTGCATTCTCCATTGGTGCAAGCGGGACTGAAAATTACCCGATGAACTTTTCTTTCGAACCGCCCGAGAGAATTTTCATCCGTTTTCATCAATGTCCACGCTTCTTGTGCCTTGTATAATGTCTTTTTGGTTGCTTACTACTCAATTGCCTTCTAAGCCCAAAAAAGCAGCGATTAGCAAAAGCAGTTCTTCGCAAGATTTCCGCGCTGGTGTCGTTGTTGGAGATGATAGTGGAGCCGAGGTAAGTAAAATCGGTTATTACCTCAAAGTTGTAGCTGCCTGTTGTGACGTTTTGCCCTATGCGTAGCTATTGTGTCTGTCTCTTTGTTGAAAGCATATGCTTTGTCTATCCTTCGTTGACTGCTAGACCCATCTTTGCCGTTTTCTCTTCAACGCTTCATTGACAAAGTCCTTTTCGGATTTGAAGATCTCGGTTTTGTCATTGCCTGATGTATCAGCGTGCATTCTCCATCGCCACTTGACGCTGCCAAAACTAGACATGGCTCTGTATAGTTAATTTTTATAGATGCTGTCATATGCGGCTATCATATCGATGAAGAGGTGATGTGTATCGATTTGGAACTTCTGTTTTTTTTTTTTTGAACATCTGCCATAAAGTGAAAATGTAATCTATGATGGACTTTCCTGGTCTGAAACCACATTGATTGGGGGCCATTCAGACAGTTTAAGAAGGAATTCAGGTGTTCACATAATATAGCAGACAGGATTTTATATGCGGTGTTGAGGAGGTTTATTCACCTATAGCTGGCGTAATCAGCTCGGACAAACAATCCTGAAGTTCCATTCATCGGGTGTACTTTCGTCGACCCAGATTTTGGAGATGAGTTGATGTATCTTCTTTATCCAACCATCACCTGCTGCTTTAAGCAGCTAGGCACTTAAGCCATCAGGTCCAACTGCTTTGTTGAACTTATGCTTGGAAATGGCTGTGCTGACTTTATCTTAGTCGGGTGGACGGAAATGTTGTCTGTCTTCGGACAGGTTGAATGGTTTATTCTGCTTGATGGTGGGATGTTGTTCGTCGTCACCGTTTAACAGTTTGCAGAAATAATCTTTACTTTCTTCTCCATCCTTGAAGGTTTCTGCTCGAACATTACAGCTTTCTCTTAGTATATGAATATATTTTTTATATACACACATAAGCAAGAATATGTATAATTTTTCCTTTAACTCTTTCAGATCCCACCTTGCCCGCCAAGACCAGATTTTGATGCATCGAGAGAAAAACTGCAACGCTTGGGAGAAGGTGAGGGAAATATGACAAGAGAAGAATTCAAAAAGATGAAATCTGAACTCGAAGCGTAAGTTGAAGGTTCACCCCAACTTTTAAGTTGCCTTTATTTAAAGAAATGATTTTTTAGAGAGTATCTTGCTACATTTAAGAAAACTGTTGCGATGCATGAGGTGTTTTTGACACGCCTTGCACAACATCCAATATTTCGCATGGACCAACATTTAAAAGTTTTTCTAGAGTACGACCAAGACTTGTGTGCTAAGCCGCGCAAAAAAATGGCACTCTTCGGAGGTTTCGTCAAATCGCTGGGCAAAACAACCGATGAACTCTTATTGGGAGCAACTGTTCGTGACGTTAATGACTTTTTCGAAAATGAATTGCAATTTCTTTCCGAATATCATGGTCATTTAAAAGAAGGGGCAGCGCGAACAGAAAGAATGACACATAAACATCGGGAAGTTGCCGAAAGTCATCAGAGAGTTGCTAATGCGTTAATGCAATTATCAATAGTAGAGAAAGGTAGCATGGAAAAATTTTATGCCAAAAGTGCTGAGGTCTTTGAAAAACTTAAGGTTAAAGATATACATACGAGTATATATTTTGACTCTAGCAATTAAAAATATTCATATTTGTATTTGTTTAGCATTTCGAGGCTCGAGTGGCAAGTGATCAGGACCTAAAACTCGGGGATACTCTCAGGTATTATCAAAGAGATAGTGAAGCAGCCAAAGCGCTGTTAATCCGACGTCTTAGATGTTTAGCTGCATATGAAGCAGCAAATCGAAATTTGGAAAAAGTTCGAGCGAAAAACAAGGACGTCCATGCGGTAAGTTAAACATCTTCCAAGCGTAGCGTAAGTTGAATGTTCTTCCTTGAAATTTAAATTATATCGCCGCACATTCCTTGTTCTCAAAAATCATCACCAACAATTAAATATGTTTATTTTTTTCGTTTGTTTTTGAATTTCAATTTGAAAAAACGAAATAACTTTAAATGCAGCCTTTGGAAGTACAAGAGGTATTTGTCGTAACGTTTGTTGTATTGTAGATAATTTGTGTGTGATTTTTATTGATTTATTTGAGTTTTTTTTTTTCAGTTTGCTTAATTTAATGGACAATATTCACTAATCACTAACATTTCACACTCTGTTTGGTTTCAAAACAAGTAGGTGTTCAGTCCTTCTTGCATGCACCTTGCGCATTAGCGATGTAAATATTTATTATAATTTGACTCCTTTTAACTGATTATCTACTTTAATGTGTTTTAATTGAATAAAACAAATTCAATGTTAAGTGCGCTAGAACTAGACTTTCTATAAAGTTCGTGTATTCTAATATAATTTATTTGTCCCGAAGAAATGTTGTCTTTTTACTTTAGGACCATTTATTTTCCTTTTCCAATTAAATGCCATCTGAATTATTGGCAATAATAGATAATTTGAGATTACATAGCATAGTTGTATTTATCGATATTCTGAGTCTTTTTCATCCCTGTTGCTAGTCTTCAATATGTTCGTTGCAATATAAATGAATTTATAGGAAATAACTTTACTACACAACGGCATTTGGGGCCCATAATCTTATCAACAACATTTATATATTTTTGTTTTTTAACAAAAAAGGTTCTCCAACCATTTGCATATCATATCAAGCGTCGCGAAATATCTCCATCTCTATCCGTAAATTTTATTGCTTCGTATGTTAAACATTGACTGCCATGGTCTTTCATGTATATTTTCTTTGAGTATGACGTTATCATCACTGATCGGTAATTTTTGCAATCTTTCGTATTAGCATTAGCCTTAGCATTTATACAGTGCAACAAGAAGGCTCTGCCTCCAAAATCACGGTTCATTTAAATGCAAGATTTCCGATTGCCGAAGGAATGTTACTTCCCGATAACTCTTCCTTGGTAAGGCACAGTAATACTCTCATCTCTCAGAAATGTCGTTATTCTCCTTTAATAAATTTCGGCGATAGAATCTGTTGGAGTATTTTTTCATCGTTGTCCCTAAATCTTAGTATAATTAACTCGTTTGCCTATGCTTCGACGTAGCATTTCTTATATTTCTTGCCACCTGATCATAGGTTGTGAAGGTAATCTTCTAATTCTCGAAATAATGCCTCTAATGTTACTGCAATTGCTCCAGCTAACTCTTGTTTGCCTCTTTTTTGCCCTTTTTAGCCCTCATGGGCTAACCCAAGACGGTCTCTTTGTTCTCAGTAGATTAAGTGTAGGCTTTAAAAACTTAGCAATTACTTTTTACCATAATTTTCGATTTATGGTTCCACGACGTATGTTAGTTTCTGTATTTATGTGGAGACGTTGTTTTAAAAAACCAACCAGAGTTTTTTTTACTTGAGCTTACAACTTACTACTACCTTGTGCTGTAAAAATAATATCCATTAAAACGTGTGTACCTTAATTTATTGAAATTAAAAGAAAAATGCACAAATTAAATTCAAATCCATCCCAACCGCTGCTGTCATATTTCAATAGGGCATTTTGTGGCAATCATGATGACGTGCTCTTTTGTTCCCTCAACGAAATTGATCCCATCTTCATGGGTAGCGAAGTTTCTGGACAGTGAATTCAACCAGTTAAAAGTGACTGATCCACGCATCAAACTCAGCAAACTTATGATCACACGAAGACTTGTAAGCCCGATCTATTCAAAAGCACCAATCGCTCGTTGCTCAAAAGCACGAAGAAGGAACATCAAACTTGTATGGTATTTCTTAAAGCGCTCAAAACCAAAAAAAAAACAAAAACAAATCTACCCGCAGTGCTTTGAACTATCTTTATCCAAAAGACGCTGGAAAAAGATGCTTTCCACAAATTCTTCCTCCAGTACAACAACACAAACTACGAAAATTATATGGATGAAATTTTTCGAATCCACACTGGTTTTCCTATGCCTCGATTGTGTGGTACCTATGATATATCTGGGGTGGAGTTGGTGTCGAAAAATGAGCCCCTCAGTTGTCGGACATCCCAGAAGATGTCTCGAAAATGAAGACGAACATTGAACATTTATCCCACAAGGTTATCGTTCAGATTTCGCCAGGAGATAATGAAGGTTGTGTTGTTCACATAAACGAAACTCTCTCATCCGGAAATGCTGTCATCCATGCAGGTGACTTGGTGGTTATCAGATGCGCCGAAGTATTCCTCGCACTGGACGAGAACAAAGAAAAATCTTGGGTATCAAAACAACTGACTTCAGTGGAGTGTATTTCTTACAGTTCAACAATTTTATTACTAAACAAAAAGCATCCTGGTATTATAACTCTCAAGTCGACCGAGGTTGTAGTGTAGTCCGATGGCATCTCCGAAGAGAGAGCTACGAGCAGAAAATCTCAATGCTAACACAAATGAGACAGGGTTACAAAGTTGCTCAACGGGCCCAACAAGTCTTAAACTCTGTCAAACTCGTATTCAAACATGAGTTTGGCCGTGAAGTCCAACCAAGGCGAGCCTCTTGGCGATTTGAACACGCCATAACCGCATTCGTGCCCGCTCATGCAAGACTTTCCTCAGCGAGAACCTGTACATTGAAGACATAGAACAAGAGTTGGAGCCGCATAGACGTGGCGTCTCGTCCACGACCAACTGGCTATTTATGGTGAAACAAAAGATGCTTCCTGCAAAATCAGCTTCACTTTGCATGGTCTCGGAGATTCATTTTGAAGAAGTGCGAGGAAAAGGAGAAACAAATTGAAGCCAAAAATAATAAATTGCTAGAGAAACAGAAGATGAAGCGAATGAAGAGGAAAAGGAAGCTCAAGGCCAAGGCCCAACAGAAGGCACGATCGTTTATTGTGTGGATTCGGCTCCCAGGAGAGTTTCAATAAACTACCTTATTCAAGTTCTGCAACTTTGTTTTTTCTTTATTTCGTCTGATGAATTTCTACTTGCCGCAAGATCACACCTTCATTCTACAGAAGAAATGTGCGGTAGCGCAGTGTTTTCATATACGTTCACTTCCATCTTATCGTATTTTAGTGCTATGTATTCTCTTTTAATCCATATGCGAGTGTATATTCGACTTTTCTTTTTCTTTTCCAAACGTGGGCACCTGGCCACGCATTCAGACTTCTTAGTAAAGTGTTTGATATGATTTTCCCCTAATTAGTCGCCTTTTACGACAAGTAGTGGGACACACTGTGACGATATTCTAAGACCATTGCCGTTTTATTCACTGTGCCATTTAAAATGTTTGAACTAGTACTTATTTCTCAAAAAAAATAAATAAATAAATAAAAGCAATCACATTACGAGTATTATCATTCAGGAATCATCAAATAAAACATTTTTATTTGAAAATATGTATTCAACGCCTTTATGACAATTCAATGGGAACGCCAGACAATATCCAACGCAGATGGCACTCATAGTTGCTTAGATTGAGTTTATTATGCTGACAACAGCTTTTCGGCAGGAGGAGGAAGAAGTTATCCTTTTCCATATTGGAATACAGTTCAAGTTTGCAGTAATTCGGAAGTTTCATTTTAAGACTATACAGAACGCGAAAAGTTGTCCACCGTTAAAATGCACATTTTAATGGAACCTCACATCATTCCCAGCACTAGCCAAAATCAGACATCGGATATCAACCAAACCTTTCGTGGATGCCCTTTCAAAAATTTTGGAAGCAACATCGTGTAACATAATCCCATTTCTCAATACACAGTAGGTTTGAGCAAATCAATCGCAAACACACATCATCAGTAACCAGATCATTTGAGTTGTGGTATCGAAACGGTCC
The DNA here is from genome assembly GCA_949129095.1 of Volucella bombylans. NCBI lineage: Eukaryota > Metazoa > Arthropoda > Insecta > Diptera > Syrphidae > Volucella > Volucella bombylans. Next base: position 158,527,539 of record OX422144.1, read on the forward strand.
ATAAGCCCAATAGTGCCACACACCCACTTTTGATTTCCTACTATTACCAATCGCCGAATAAAAGATTCATGTGTATTGTCATATCATAGACATGTTTGTTTGTAGACCGTCAAACATGGGTATCTATGCCGCTTATCACCCGATTACAGGTTGCTGCCTAACCGTATTGTCTGCAACCCCATCACACTTTTAATATTGGTGTATTCTTAACTTGTAAAAATTTACAATTTTTTTTTTTATTTCACTATATCGGCCAAAAATCTCTAAAAATCTACCAAAACACAAAATGATTTTAGAGAATTTTCACCTTACATATTTGCATCGATATTCGCCAGTTTTAAATGGTAAGTAAGTTCCGTTTACTCATGTAAGACTTGATATTAGACACCTTAATATTGACAAAACTATGGCGGATATCGACCTAGAATTTTTCAGGGCTCACTTTTTTTTAATACAAAAAACCAACGCATTCAGAAGACATTTTGGCCAAGTTATTGCTGCAATTTTGGCGGCTTTCTTTCTGCAGGTGTTGCGAATGCAACACTGAAAGATTGTCTATTCTTAACCTGGCTGTAAGGATTCCATAATCAAAACTCATTTTAGATACTACCGAAAATAAGTAAATATTTTTTGTATGAAAACGAATATACGAGGGCTGTTTGATGAGTACCCAGATTGGAAGATAGGTGCCGCTACTGAGCCAAAATGAGTGTACCATCATTTAGTATAACCTCTTTTAGCCTGCCTGTCAAAATTCAGTGGCAATCCGACGCTTAGTTTTGTTTTGACATCTCTCTGGCCGAAGGCACGGTCTTTGCCTCATTTGGAGCACGTTCATCAGGTAAAACCCATTGCTTCGATTGTTCTTTGGTTTCTGGTGTGTACCAATGAATCCAAGCCTCATCGACGGTCAGAAATTCCTCCGGATTTCGATTAAACAGGGCCAAGCACGTCTGAGAAATGGTCTCACGATTGCGCTTGTTATCCGGTGTGAGCAAACGCGGCACCCATCTCGTGCAGGATATAGCTAACGCGTTCAGTTGAGATGGCTATCTCAGCCAACTCGCGAATTTTCACTCGGCAGTCCGCCAATACGAGATCATGGATTTTGTCTACGGTTTCCTCTGTCGTAACCGTTTTTGGGCCACCTGGGCGCGGTTCATCAAAAACCAACGTGCGGCCATGGCGAAACTCTGCGAACCAATGGTAAACGGTTGTACGGGAAGGTGAATGGGTCCCATACTCACCATCGAGAATGGGCTTGATTTCCCCGCAGGTTTTGCCACTCAAAAACAGGAATCGGATCATGGAGCGGTACTACTCTTGTTAGATGGTCGGAAAGAACACTAACACTAACACAAATTTTGACAGGCGGACTAAAAGGGGTTATACTAAGTGATGGTATACTCATTTTAGCTCAGTAGCGCCACCTATCTTCCAATCCGGGTACTCATCAAACAGCCTTCGTATATCAAAAGAACGTTAGCAATCGGCAAATTGACGTGACATGGTGACATAAGTAGTTCAGAAATAAAGTGAAGCAAGTCCATTTTTTGTTCTTTATGTCAGTTAACCGAATATTTAATTGGCCAATTGATAAAATTAACTGTTGTCGTACTTAAACCAAGATGTTGGTTAAACAAATTGAAAGTAAATTTCAATTTTGAGATTTTGAATTGTATTCTCTGCAAAAACAAAACTTCAGAGTCACATTTTCTCAAATAAATCAACTGAACTTGGTTCACTTTATTTCTGAGCCAATCAGTCATAGTACTCAGAACCGATCTTTATATACTCGTAGTTGACTTACACTGTATGTTAGAAGACTAACTATATACACCAAACTAAAATTATAAAAGTTTTTTTTTTGTCTGTATTTTTTGTTGCTAGTTTTGTATTTTGTTCTTTCTGTTAACATATGTCTAACGCGCCACCGTTCAACACGGGGCTCATACCCACACAACCACTACATCACACCCTTTTCTATTATTTGTTTGAAATTAATGCGTGTAGTAATGGATTAATTTATAAATAGGCATCTAACAATTTTACCGACTTCATTTCAGGCTGAAACCGCCCAGGCTGAAGCATGTGAAAAATTCGAAACAATGTCCGCTTGTGGCAAAGAAGAACTCGTCAGTTTTCGTAATCGCCGCGTGGCAGCATTTAAAAAAGCGTAATTTCCAATGTCATAAACCGAATTCAATGATTTTATAACAATATTTTATTTCTAGTTTGGTGGAGCTATCGGAATTGGAAATAAAACACGCCAAAGCCCAATATGAATTCCTTCGTCAATCACTGAATGCTCTTAAAGAACTATAATCTATCTTATCACTCGTATTCTTCGGCAGTCTTCTTCGCGAATATGTTCTTAATCTATTCAAGAGTTCTCGAAGCTGTTACTAATAAGAAAAAAAAAACAACAAATTAGTATCAGTATCTGAAGCAATCATGAGTGTTACCGCCCGTCAGACATACGATAATCATGCGTTCGTCGTTTAAACGTGTACTTTAATTTCCATACAGAATCCAACAAAATGGCGCTATGTAATTACACGTACATATTTACATACATATATAAATCTGCTGAATGAAAAAAAAAAACAAAAAAAAAAGAATTATATTGAATATCGTTAAACCCTTTTCTAGGCCTCTAATGTTCTTTGTAAAATAAATAAAGTAACTTATATTTATATTACATACACATATATAGACATCTATACACATGCAAATATTATACTTGATAGAAGGATTATATACAGTAACGTGACTTTTTTACAATGACTTTGAAAAAAAAATCGCTAGAACACGAATAAACCAAAAAAGAATTGTATCAAATTCTTTCGGAGAACTTTTTGCATTCCTTTCTCTCTATCTTTGTAGACGTATCGAATGATTTTTTGATGTAAAAAGCAAATATAATTATGTAATAATAAAAAACAAAACATTAGCAAGGAATAGGCTCGTGGAATACAAATATAGGCATAAAAATGTTAAACATTTATTTTTCGGTATTACCATATATTATTAATTGTTTTTTTTTATCTATTTTTGTTTTCATTTTTTCCTATTTTCCATTCTATTGTATACATTTATTTTTAAAACAATATTTGCATTTCAAATGTGTAAACATAAAAATTTCAATAAAACAAGTTCATTTCTAAAAGAAAAAAAATGTTTTTGTTTTTATATAGGCCTGTTTTTTTTTTTAATTTGCGCGCTCTCAAGCGACTTAAGTACCCTTAAAACGCTTGCACCCAGCGCGGGCGAAAGAAAATCAGGGAGGTTAGAAAGAGAGGTACCGATGAACGTTGGTTTTCAATGTTTGAAGGCTCTAATGACTAGGGAACAAATAGCTAGGCAGGGCATTCCATAAGCGAGGTGTACGGCTTAGGAACGAATCACGATATTTTAGAGTACGTCCAAAAGTGGGCTTGAGGGTATACTGATTTTTTTTTTTTTATAATTTACGCGCGCCTTAGGGGTTAGATACCCTTTTACTGTTGCCTGGGCGCGGGCGGAAAGATAGAAGGAGGAGAAAGGAAAATTGTTTTATAGTGGTTTGAAACTCAGGTGTGTTTGGTTTCGATATTCGCTCTCGTCCGAATAGGACAGATTGTTTTTTCTTCACTCAGAGTGATTCGAGGTATAATTCACATACTGATGAGCATTCATAGCGAAACGGGTGGAACTGTTGAAAGTTTGAAGTGGCGGAATGCTACTGGCGATTTCTATGGAGTACTGGTGGTGGACATAGCAATAAAACAGAGTGAGACACGAGGCATTATTATTGTTATTATTATTATTATTGGCCCGGGTCTACCCCGGACAACTTTATTAAGCTTATTAACAAGCCAAACTTAAAACTAGACTTAAAAACTAACAAAGATATACTTAACCTAATGGGGCGAGGAGAAATGGTGGACGGGGGAGATGTTAAGGGAGTGGCATATTGAGTAGCGCTGTTTTTATTTCTTGTTTGCTGCTATTTAGGTCAAAGACTTCGGCGTAGTTGTTCGTTATATGCAACATTCTGGATATGGGTTCAAAGTGACCGTAGTTGGTGCGGTGAGTTCGGATCAGGAAGAGTGGGACAGATCTTAGATTACGGGGATTGGGAGTGAATGCAATATTTTGCGTTATTATCGAGCAGTCGATATTTCCAGTCAGTAACTGGTGGATAAAAAGTACATCAGCGACTTCACGACGTTTTTTTAGACTATGCATGCTAATTAGTTTTAGCCTATTTTCATAGGGGGGTCCATATGGATCGGCCCAAGGTAGACCGCGAAGTGCAAAACGGATAAACCTGCGTTGGACTGCTTCTATTCTTTGAATGTGGGTTAGTTTATAGGGTGTCCAAACTTGGCTGCAATATTCGAGAAGAGGCCTTACAAAAGTAATGTACAGGGACTTTGTAACGTAAGGGTTGGAAAATTCTTTTGACCAGCGTTTGATAAAGCCGAGTGAAGAGTTAGCTTTATTTATAATGCTGTCAATATGTGAGTCGAAATTCAATTCTCTATCACAAATTATACCTAGATCCCGTACTTGGGTAGTGGAAGGAATAGGCTCATCGCAGATGAAGTAGTTTCTTGGAGGGGGAGGTAGACGTTTACGGGAATAGGTTATCGCTTGGCATTTGCTGACATTAAGCTCCAAAAAGTTTTGCTTGCACCATACCGAAAACTTATTCAAGTCATCTTGCAGGCAATGGGAGTCAGAAGGCAATGAGATGACTTTGGAAATTCTCATGTCATCAGCGAAAATAGAAAGATTAGAGTTCGTTAAAATTAAATTTATATCATTAATTGTGAGGATAAAGATGATTGGACCAAGGTGACTACCCTGAGGGACACCAGATGTTGCTTTAATAGGTTCGGATATTGAAGATCTGAAGATGACCCTGTATTCTCGGTCTTCTAAATAGGATTTGGTCCATGCCACAAAATGAGGGGAAAAAGCCAAGTTTTTTTAGTTTAAAGATGATAAGTTGGTGAGAAATTTTATCGAATGCCTTGCTGAAATCTGTGGAAATTGAATCGACTTCATCACCGTCTTCTAAAGCATGAAGGGTCCTAGAGACGAACTCTGTTAGGTTAGTGGTCGTTGATTTACCTTTCAAGAAGCCGTGCTGATTTGTGCAGATAGTTGGCCTACAGTACGGAAGCAGTTGTTGATAGACTATGCTTTCAAAAAGTTTGGGTATGCAAGAGAGTTTCGCTATGGGTCTATAATTATCGACTTCGGCTTTACTTCCTTTTTTATGAATAGGGATAATGTAAGATTCCTTCCATAGGAAAGGGAAAGTACCTGTTGAGACAGACAAGTTAAATAGAGCAGCAAGAGGAGGACCGAGATGGGTAACACACTCTTTTATTACAATAGCCGGAATTCCATCAGGGCCGGACGAGAAATCATCTTTAAGTTTATTAATGTTTTCAGATACCAAAGTTGTTGTTATATTTAGTGAAATGGCTGACGTCTCAGGATAGTTTCTCATATAGCTAAAGTACCTAGGATCGGGTTCAGCTGTTTTCTTAGAAAAGGATTTGTTAAAAAGAGAAGCAAAGAAATTTGCAATGGTTTTTGGGTCGGCAGAAGATTCACTAAGAAATTTAAGAGTAGATGGGTAGCCGTCTGACTTTCTTTTGGTATTAATAAACTGGTAGAAGCGTTTAGGTTCCGAGACTAAGCTAAATTGCATGCGGTAGAGGTACTCAAGGTAAAGAGACTCACAAAGTTCAGAAAAACGATTATATACCGATCGATAATTACTGTAGTCGGAATCAGATCGAGTTCTTAAGAATTTGTGCCACAACTTGTTTCTGTTATTACGGAGAGAGCGCAACTCATTGTTGTACCAGGGAGGAGCAGATATGCAGTCCTTTCGGAAGGTATACGGAACCGATTGGGCAAAGCAGGAGAAAATTAACGAATAGAACGTTGATAGGGCAAGATCAATGTTAGTTGTCTCACCAATAAATTCAAAGTTAATGTTGCTGATGAGGTTTTTAAGTTTGTTAAAGTCGGTTCTACGGAAGTCAAATGAGAATGAATTTTCCGAATCGACACATGTGTTGCCATTTTCATATGAATATATAATTGACAAGGGGGGATGAAGGCGGTCTAGTTTAGAAAGAAGATGATCACTCCTATAAACGACACAGTTATCTGAATCGGATGTGAAGACAAGGTCGAGTTGTCTGTTCATTGTGTTAGGTATTCCACTAATCTGAAACAGACTTGAGTTGGTTAGGCAGTCCACCATCAATATTTCTATTTCAGATGTCGAATTACGAGAGACAAAATGAGACGAATCATCGGTAGGCTCCCATATAAGGTGAGGGAGGTTGAAATCTCCTACTAGAACAATGCAATCTTCAGGTTGTGCATCCTCAGTCAAAAAATCAACTGCGTGAACTACAGGTTGATAAGACTCAATGGGTTGAGATGGGTGAATGTAGCAACAAAGTACGTAAAGACATCGTTTGGGGAGCGTAATGTTGGCGCATACTAACTCAAAGTTTTCAGTGTGGGGAATATCGACAGGAGTTGAGTGAAAGCAGTTCCGGATTGCTAGTAAAACACCGCGACCATAAGGATTATCAGCTCTTTCAAATCCATCTTTTCGAAAAACGTTGAAATTTGGAGGAAACAGCTCATGGTTTTTTATGTCTGGAATTAGATTTGTTTCAGTAAGAGCAATTAGGTCATAGGGAAACTTTTGAGAATTGAGATATACCGAGGAGATTTTATAGCGCAAACCTCTTACATTTTGGTAGTAAATGGACAGGCATTGTGGACTGGAGGATACAGATTTCAGATTGTTAGGAGCTGTAATAGTTTTTAAAATTTGAACGAGTTCTTTGCAAATGGGAAAGACGTTTGGAGCTGACATGCGAAGACAACGTAGAAAGATCATTATGAACTTCGTCCGAAGAGATGTCGAAACTCTCATGGTAGCGAACGAAAATTTGCATTAATTCCGCTGGCTTAATAGGAAGACCTTCTCGTTGAATCGAAACCATTATGTTGGTTTTGGTTATGCCATCAATGCAAACGGAGTTGGGTTTGTCGTGTAAGTAGGCAAGGTAGAGCCGAACATTTTCATAAATGCGGCGGTCTCTCAAACGAGATACTACATAACGACTGTCATCATTCATATCAGAAAATTTTTTAGTGAGTTTGACAGTTGGTGGAAGGAGTGGGTCAAGGTATTTTGGGTGAGAATCGGAGGCACGAGCGGATGATGAAGGGACAGGATGGTCAAGCACCCCGGAACTAGAATCTTGACTAGTGAGGGGGGTTGGATCAGGTGGATTGATAGATGAAGATGAGGAATGGGTGGTTGGGTTTAGTATATGGGAACTAATAAAATTAGGATATTTGTCGGATGGGGCATTGTTAGTTGGAACTTGGGTAGAAGGCGCAGGATCAAGGTTGAATGAAACTCTGTTTTGAAGCGGCTTTAAAGATTTGGTGAGGGGAGGGAGAGAATTTGGTGTAGCGACTCTGGTGTTCTTTTTAGATGGTGCAAAGGGGGGAAGGAGTGAGGAGAATCTTGGAAAGATATTGGTCTTAAACGACCAGTTTGAGTCGGGATGTTGATGGGATGGGGCAGAATTGTTCGGGCTATGTTTTCTTTTAATAGTAAACTTATTATCTACCATATCCTTCCGTTGGGTGATGACCATCTTTTCCGATATTGGTATGCCGTCCGATGATTTGAACATCCAATCGTATTTGGTGGGTATACGTATTTCAAAACACTGGCCGTTTTTGCTCTTGACTTTGCCAACTTGTTTACATTTGACGTCTTGTATACCGAATTTACTCCTAAAAAGGGCTTTGATCCAGGACGGGCTTGCGTGACGTGGGGGAGCTTAGAGGAAGAAAGTAGACAGTTCCGGTTTTTTGATCGCTTCAAAATTCATTTTATTTAATTTTTGAATTCTGCTGGTCCATTCGGGGAGAGTCCAGGATGTCCCAAAAGCCCTAATTATTGGCAATGGTCTTGGGTCGGGATTGGTGATCGAAGTTGCATTTATCGTAGAGGGTTGAACGGGAGCTTCGGTGGTAGCGGCTATTGAATGAGTTGGGGCTGAAGTGGTTGAAGGTGATGTATATAGCTCGTCGTGCAAGGATTTGTTACTCGGGCTTACTGCAGATGGAGGCGCATCCGGCTTACTAGAGATGTGCTTTAATTCCTCCAATATCTGCATCGTGGTTGATCTAGTGGATGCAGCTTCCTCACTAAGAAAATTGAGGTCATGTTGGATGGATCCGATGTTTTCGGTATGTTCAGCATGCTTGAGATGTAGAATAGTTGATTGGTCAGCCAATGTTGACATAATTTTTCCCAACTGAGTTGAAGTTGACTGAATCGCTGGTAATGTGTTTGAGCAGAGAGACTTATCGGAATCTGCTAATTTAATGATCTTAGAGTGCAGGGATTGAACAGCTGATTTTATGGCGGTTATGCTGTTATCGATCGAACAGTTTAGATTGTCATGGCTCTCTGAAATGAGTTTAGTTAAATTGTTACTGCTGAATTGAATTTCGCATTTCAGCTCTGCAATCGAGTCTGCAAGCCCAATTAGTTGCTGGTTATTACATTTTATAGCCAGCATTATATGTGCCAGGGAGATGGTCCGGCACTCTACACAAAAAAAGCTGAATATGCGCTTATACTCTTCGAGATGAGTTTTAGCGTTTCTACTCAAACCAATGCATATGGGATGGAATTTCTTTCCACATATCCCATTACATGTAACCATTTCCACTGTGTTAGTAGGTAAAGCGCAGTCAGCAAATCCACAGGAAGACATAGTTAAATTATTAGCAAGTAGGTTATTAAGTATTATTTAAAAAAAATTTTTTTTTTTTTTGTTTTTTTTTTTTTAAGACACTGTGTTTTGATGACACTGAGAACGAAGTCACTGTGTTTTGATGACACTGAGAAGTTATGGTGTAAGTGAATGGGAACAGGTAATGTGGTTCGAATGGGGTCAAACACGAAACCAAAAAAGAAAAAGTCAAACAGAAAACAATTATTCACAAATTATCGCGGAGCGAAATTAAAACACGTCCGAACTTGACGGTGGGTAAGACCTCTTGATTGATTACGTCTGTGTTCGAGGGTGTCCGTTGACTGGGCTTATATTAGCATCACCTATGATGTTTTGGGAACACCCGACCAGATGTGCTCATGTACTCCAATTTGGGGCGGATAAATGCCTTATATAATGAGGCCAGATAAGAGGGTTAAAGTATTTCTTACATCACTTAAGGAAACGTAGACATTTCGCAACATTTTTGACAACATCGAATATGTGGTCATTCCAACGTAAACTGTCACTGACACACATACCGAGAATGGAAAGTTTATCGGTTTCGACGATGCAAGTGCCATTCATGGATAATGGCTGGGTGTTTAAATTTCGCTTTAACGACAGCAGACAGCATTGTGTTTTGGAAGCATTAAATTCTACTCTGTTAGTGGTTGCTCAGTTAGTTATGCTGTTAATATCAGAATTTAATGAGCTTAACATACTGTGATAACCACTTAAATGTGAGCAGTGACATCTAGATTCACAGAGCAGAAAATGTCGATACTCGAAGACCAGAATTCGATACTTGAATAACAAAGTCTCGACCATTGACGACTGGAGAGTGGAATCGAATTTTCTAGCAAATTGGAAATTGTATGGGACGCTGGATGGCGAGGATTGTTCTCAAAAGTGAAATCTGAAGTGTTAATTAGGAGAAGTGATTAAGTGGTTTAAGTAAAAGATAAGAAAAGTATAAGCGGTTGAGAAATTGGATTGTACTGAGAGAAACAATTAAATAGTGAATTGTAACTGTACTGAATAAAGCGATTTCTATTAAACAAAATAAGTTCTATCATTTGTACCCACACAAACATTCTACAATACGCTCTCGTTCCCGTTCTACAGCCGTGAGTCAGGGAACGAATATGAAAAGCAGAGAGTACTGTCGTCAGCAAAGGAATATATTGGATTAGAAGTAGCAGACAAGAGATCGTTGATGAAAATTAAAAAAGAGTATCGGAGACAGAACGGAGTCCTAGGGCACACCAGCAGTTATTTTGTGAATATCAGACTTGAAACCATCCAAGACAACTTGAATTGAACGCTCCGAAAGGTAATTCGGAAATCTATTGAAGAAGAGAGTCGTCGATCCCAAATGCACGTCAAGCAACTCTGTCAAATGCCTTAGAAATATCAAGTGCAACTATCTTGCTTTCGCCAGATTGATGTACGCTTTGGTTCCACTTTTCGGTGAGACATGCCATCAAATCACCAGTGGACCCGTTGCAACGAAAACCGTACTACCGGTCATTGATAAGTTTTCGTGTTTCGAGGTATTTCATGAGCTAACGATTTATCAGCGTTTCCATGACCTTGGAAAGAAGGGACGTTAGTCCAATGGGTCTGTAGGAGGAGAGAGAAGATGGTTCGCCTTTTTTAGGGACGGACTGGACAAATGCTGTTTTCCATGTGCTCGGGAAGAGTCCTAAAGAGTAAGGATGTCTCTCAGTCTTCATTAGACTTATTTTTCTGCAGCGACTGACGAATGTGATTCTTGATTTATACAGATGTACGGTGTACGTTGTTTGAAGTAAAAACATAGACTTGATAGACAAATTTCTTTGTCCAAGCCGAATACCTTCTTTTGGCCCCATTTACTGCTTATCCTAAAGATAGTTGCCTTTGATTTATCAGACGCAAAGGCATCATTGGCAGACCGCTGATTTCTTCCCGTGGTGCCAATGTTTTTAGAGTATTCGAGCAGTTATACAGCCTTTCAAAATCAACCTCGGGTGGCAAAACTTAACTTGTTAAAAGATTATGCGAGATATTTGTGAGATGGTTATTTGGTCAATGGTGGACTTACCACATCTTAACTCACAGTAATAAGAAGCAGTCAGTTTGTTGACATAGAGTTTTAGGCACAAACAAAATACAGTAGATAGGCCCTTGTACGAGATATTGAGGAGACAAATCCTATGCTCAGTAGACAAGAAAAAACGTTATTTGCCCTCTGCACGTGCAAGCGGGCTGTAGGCTCAAGGTAGAGTCTGTAACTCAAAGTCATGTAGTGGGTGCACGCCTAGGTCGTGAGACAAATTCTCACTTATGGAATAGAAGTTTAGTGATATGCACTTCAAACCGTCGACTAACACCAACTTGTTAGAAAACCGCAACAGGCAGCCTTTACAAGTAAGTCATACTTTAGAGTCTCTGAAAATACTGCTCCATTTGCAACATGTAGACTTTTTTGGCATGCAGATTACAATTAGCTCAGCTCTCAGGGCATGGATAGCTAAATTTAGGACATGTCAGTCTACCGACAATGCATCGCGCCCTCCATCAGTCAACTTCATCCACCTGATTCCAAAACGGAACGAGTGGAAACAACGCAATCATTCTGAGTAAGTCCAATTTAATCTTCAGAGACGGCCCTAAAATTGAGTCGTTGGCGTATTCTCTGGGGACCACTGTATACATCAATACTTTAGTCCATCCACATATAGAGGGTGTTCAAAATATTAGGAACACTGCATTTTTTCACATATTTTTTGTTTATTGCTGTGGATTTTGATTTTGGAGCATGAAATAAAAAAAAATAACTTTATAATTTTAAAATTTATCATATTTATTTATTATTTATAGAGGCAACAATTTTTTTTCATTTAATATTTTGTCACAACTCCCTTAACTTTTTTTAATGCACGAATTCGTTCTGGCATTGTTTTCATATTTTAAACAATTACTTCCCTTAATTCTGAGCTATTTCGCCAGATATCGCGTATATTTTCAATTAACCTGGTTTTATTAGTGTTTGTACGATTTGTTTTCATTTGCGGCTCCAACAATTTTCAATGGGATTCATATCAGGCGAATTCCCAGGCCAAGAGAGTACTGCAATTTTTTCTTTGTCGAAGAAATCTTTGATGTTTTTGACTGTGTGGCAAGGACCACAGTCTTGCATGAATGTGTAGTTTATTCTTTTACTGTCCAAAGAATTTAGAAATGGCAAAAAAATATCGGTGAGCATCTTGTGATATTGATCTTGACGCAGAGTTCCCTCGACAAAGTATAGCGGCCCTGGTCCTTCTGCCGTAATACAGCCCCATACGATTACAGAGGCTGGATGTTTTACCGGGCTGATTACACAGCCTTCATTGTACTTCTCTGAAGGTCGTCGACGCACAAATTCAGTGGATTCTGTCATTATTTCTAATCGACACACATCACTAAAGGTTACCTTTAGAAATAAAAAAAAAATTAAATTTATTATCTTAATTTTCACATTATACAAAAACATTAAAATATAAATTATTTTCAAATTACCTTCTGCCAATAGTCCTGTGGTTTGCTCTGCAACAGATGAGCCCAAATTTTTCTTTTTTTCTTCATGGACGCGTTTAAAAAATAACCTTTTTGTGGGTTTATGGCTTCTGATTTCATTTTGATACAATCGTCTGCGATGCGTCATTGCTGAAATATTGACTCCATCTTCCTTTACGATGTTATTGAGGACCCGCAGAATTGCTTTCCGATTTACCAAGGTATTTTTAACTATTTTTCGATCCTTACGCACTGTGGTTATCCTTTTTCTGCCAGAGTTATTTCGATTATTCGATGTTGGCGATTTTCCACTTTCGAGTTTTTGGGCCATTCTGGACACAGTTTGGTAGGATACACATACTTTTCTTCCGATTTCACGGTAAGAAAACATTTTTAATTTTATCAAAGTTGCTATTTCAACTTTTTTATGCTCAGAGATATCTGATTTCCGCCCATTACACTCTTTCAAAAAAAAACTTAATTATTTACTAATTAGAAGTAGAAGACTCGCGAGATACCACGCCGATAAATGCATCAATAAAAATGGAAATAACGGAAGATTTATTAAAAAAATATCATACATTTATCGTTTAAAACATAACAAAACCAGGGTTGAAAAGAGTTTTAGAAGATATTTATAGATTAAGTGTTTTACCTTCAATTATATGCGCTTTTAATGAAATTTTTGCAGTGTTCCTAATATTTTGAACATCCTCTGTACTTCGGAGCCAAAGCCTCAGCTATTTAGCAGGCTCCTGCTTTGCATAGCCCGAATCGGATTAATACATAAACATGCTTGACTGTCGAACAGATCTCTAATTTCGAACACCATTGATTCGAAGCTGTTTAAAGGCTGCCGCGCATCTATCAATGGGATGGCGAGGCAGCATAAGATCGCACTCTGTTGGGTTCTCGGACACTCCGACCATCAGTGTCACTTATGAACTAGCCAGCCTCGAATGCCTAGGAATAAACAGACAGATTGATTCCGTCAAGCCACAAATAGCCTTTCGTATATCGAATGACACACTTTTAAGAGCTCTCTAAGGCCAATCATAAGTTGACACCTTCAGGCGAAAATATATCTTCAAACTTATAAATATAGTCACGAGATACTGTGCCATTGGAGGAAAGATTGGGTATTCCTCACAACAATTTCTGCAAGTACTGCAAGCACGGATCTTAATTTGCTACTGCTCTGCTTTGACATGCATCAAAATGTAAATTGCCACGAAAACCTAAATGACCTCAGCCCTATGAAGATCATTAATTCAGACAAATTCATCAAGAAATCCCTATAGTTCCAGCATCGGCCTTCCACGCTTTACTTGTAGTGTCACAGAGTCTCCTATCCTTGAAATAGAATGATAAATTATATTTCTTAAATAGTTCGGCAGTGAGTATCCTTATTAGTTTTTAGTTTAGCTTTAGATATCGCTACCTATACGATCATATTGATGTTAATCAGTCTGCGGAAGTAGTTCTATAATATTTTCAGCACAGACGGCCACTCTACCATTGTATGCTTCTATCTGGGATTTTTACCTGAGTAGTACGGTCCCGATCATACTCTTGCTCCGGTATCCTCCATTTTATGATTAATTTGAGATTAAGAGAAGCATAAGGATTTTCAAAATGTTGTCTATATATTTTCACAGATATTTACTGTTCAGAACTTCCAAATCAAGATGAGGATTGCATGGAAATGGCAAATAATCTATGGAAAGCAAAAAAAAAAAAAAAAACCACCAACACAAGTATTTATCATAGGCACTTTATTTTCCTTCAAATACAAGCTATCGATTCCTCAAACAACTCGGGCAACCGATTTAATTCCGTATTCGATGAAGTTTCTGCAAATTCGCTCTCTACCATTTTGTAATTACTTCTATTGCTATCCGTTATATCTGTTGTATCTGAACGTTCATTCAGGAAATCAAAGAACTTTCGGTCTTCAATACTGGACAACTCGAGTGCTGCAGACGAAAGTTTCAAAAGTTTATTTTCAGGTGATACCGGCGGTCTATAAACATCATATCCGGGCTCTACACATTGTTCTTCAATCAAAATCTGCGCTGGAGGTGATACCGTCAACGGAATATCTGGAACTCGTTCGTTTTTGTGTGCTTTCCTATAATGCGTAAGAAGACGTGTTCGCGATGCATATTGCTTGTAGCACAATTGACACTTTTGCACATCGGTCTTAATGCAACCTATAGTCTGAACATTAATATCACTTAAAATCGGGTTGCTGCGAAATGATGGAGGTACTTCCATGCCTGGATGATTTTTAAGTATATGCGCCTTTCGCTTTGCATTGTTTTTATACACTTTTGGGCAATGTGGGCAATTGAAGACTGTCTGAAGCTTGACAATTGGTTGATTCAGTTCTTCGATTGAATTTATATTACGCTCTGGGTGTCGTTTGACCATGTGGTTGACTAACATTCCTCGTCGTTTAAAGCCAAATTTACAATCCTCGCATTTGAATTGATATTGCAGGTAATCCTCAGAAGATGTTGAATTATTTCTAGCTGGAACGGTAGAATTATTTTTTGTCGGTGTGAGCTTAAGATATTGAGAACCATCATTCTCCATAGGCGGTACAACCGTCGATTGTTGCCTTTTCATTTTTCGTTTGGCTTTGTGCAGAATTTTGATATGTTGTTTTAGTTCTCGTTTACTTTGGAATTTATCACCACATTCGGAGCATTGAAACGATGCCTTTTTAACATGAGTCGCTTTATGACGACGTAGAAAACTTATGTGTAGAAATAAACGGTCACATTCGTTGCATGGATATTTAACTGCAGGATGAAAGATTCGGACATGTTTTCGTACCAAATGATATTCTTTATATTTCTGCAAATAGAAATGGAATTTGTTATTTTCAAAACATTAACCAACTCAAAACAAATACTTTTTTGCAGTGGGTACATGGATATGATCCTTCAAAGCAGTGCTGAGCAACATGCTTCTTAAAGTCCATTACGTATTTAAAGGTCTGATGGCAGTAAATACATGAGTAAAGACGATTCGTGTGACTGCGAATATGAGCTGCAAGTGCTGTAGGAGTTGCACAGTGCTGATCACAATGATGACATTTGTATGGTTTTTGTTCGGTTCTGGAATGGGTTTGCTGATGAGACTGAAAGGAAAAAACAAATTCATGTAAAAATATTGCCAAAGCGATTACTTGCGTTTGTGCTGGCGACGAAACCCAGAAAAAGCTTTGTCCATTTTTGGGAATACTATTTTTCTGGCCCAAAACAAAAATCTACTCCTTTTACTTTTCTTTTATGAAATTAAGGTGCGGAAACGTCTCACGATTGTATAAGTATAAGTTTGGTATGTTAATATTTATAATGAAAAAAGTGTGTTGATAAAAAAAAAACTGCCACCAGTCTCCTTCCCGACTTCTTTTACACAGCCAACCTGACCTTAGCATTTTTAGCCTCGAAAATGAACCACGTCGGAAGCCGGAAACGTTAGTTGACGACGATGTTTTAAGAGCAACGATGGATGCGGATCCAACGAAATCGGTGGGAGAGATTGCACAAAGCATGGGAGTATCCCCAGTGACAATAAGTCGACACCTTTCTCTCATAGGAAAGGTCAAGAAAATATTGGCTTTTAAATTTTTACTATAAAATCGGTCATTTCATGTGGTAGAACCTAATAATATTAAACCAAAAAAGCTTTAGGTATCGACATCATCCTTGTGGAGTTCTTACCATCTACACCAGGACCCACGACAGAATTATTAAATTCCATTATATTATGGCAAGGACGACATAGTACATATCAGCGTTTCCCTGAATAGTGTCAATGTGCTAAAAACTGCGAGATCTGGATTTTCGCTAAACCCACCCAAATAGTGTAGACTATGATAAAAGCGATCAAACCAAAGCTCTACATCGTCCAATTACTTTCAAAGAACATGGCTGGAGGACGATGGCGACGCAGCATGTCAGCTGGAAAGATAAAAGGTTTGTTCGGCATTCTTCGAATTCCATAGATTGCTGAAGACAACAAAAAACTGATTTTGAATACCACAATCTTGACTATTTACTAATGTTACACTTTTCGTAAAATCACCTAAACAACAACTAACATACAATACTTACGGTAAGTTTTTCTTCTGAGCCAAATTTCCTGTAGCATAAATGACACTTATACGGAGAACGTTCAGAACTTTTTGCCGTAATCCTTGTTTTTGATTTTTGAGCAGCTAAATGCGTAGCAAAATGTTTTTTAAGACTAGAATTAGTCATGAAAACTTTAAAACAAATTAAACATCTGCTGGAATTTTTGGGTAACTCTGAGAGCTTCTTAATGGCCCTTTGCTTTCGTTTAATCTTTCTTTTTGATATGAGACAAGATGCATCTTCTACATCGTGAACTTCTAAATGTTTTTGCATATCTTCTGATGTTGAAAATCGATCATCACACTCAAAGCACATCCATGGATTATCCAACTCGTACTTCTTCTTAGTGTCCTCTACGGATGGTTCAAGAGTCTGTAAATTATATTTGTCCGCGTAGGTACTATGATAGCCAACTCGAAGTTCTTCTTTAGGTTGAATATTGCGGGTACACTTAAAATAAATTCGATCATTTTCTTCAAATAACTGCAAATTTTGTTCAGAATATGTTTGAGCCAGCCGAACATAACGCATCCAGTTGGAAGTATCTGCAGCGATAAAAAAGGATACGAATTGAATCACAATACAAATTAAAGAAAAATGCTTACTTTCATTAGTGATAATGAGAACTCTTGATTTTCCGACTTGTAAGAGTGGGTAGTGTCGTGGGTATTGCGAACGTAATATATTTAAGTATATATCACTAGTAAAACGAATTTCTCCCTCGAAAGGACCAAATTTCGTCCTCTGCGGTAAGGCTTTTTTGGCATAGACAGACGGTTCTGAAAGAGAAAAAAAAAATACAAGTTAATGCAATTTGAAACCAAACTCCAAACTTTGAAATCAATAATTGCAATATGCTTGTAAGATCAATGAGAGCTTCCTTTCTTGCCTTTTCTTCGCAATCTCGGGTACCCCCCGAAGATGACCAAGTTACCTTATCTCTTAAAGGAAATAACACTAAGGAGGGTTCTGTGGAAAAATCAGAATTTAATGGCCCACTTAGTTTTACTATGATAAATCTTTATATCGCCTTTCTAGACAATGGGGTGAAGGTCATTAAGTTTCACTTTAAT
The DNA here is from genome assembly GCA_949129095.1 of Volucella bombylans. Taxonomy (NCBI): domain Eukaryota; kingdom Metazoa; phylum Arthropoda; class Insecta; order Diptera; family Syrphidae; genus Volucella; species Volucella bombylans. The sequence continues at coordinate 158,545,140 of OX422144.1, forward strand.
GCGTGGTATGCGTCAATATTCGAAGATCCAAGTAAACATACTAAAGAAAGAAACTTGATGAGCTGGATTCGAATAGAATATTTTTAAAATCTGTTAAAAATTAGTGAATTCAGCAGTGTCCTAAGTTGCCGGGATCCCCGGTTTTTACTTACTTACTTACTTAGGTGGGGTGAACCTGGGCTTCAACTAACAAGTCTGTTCAGGTGCCCTTCTACTGCATTGTCCCTCAGGGTTAGATTCGAAGACTCTGCAGGCCGAAACATTGGTCTCCATTCGTTCTACATGCCCTACACATCTCGTATAGTTCGCCATTATACCTTCTCCTCCAAGGCCCATTGCTATGATAATCAGGGCCTCATATAGAGTCTCCCTAGTTTTTCGGAATTACTACTCAATTAGTTTCCGCAATTTACAAGTCATTCTTCGTTTTAATTCTAATGAGGTGTTGTCGACTGTGACGTTCTGTTCAATTCGTCGATATTGTGCGTCTTTTCTTGTTGACAGCATATATATACGAGTACTTGGTTTTGTCCTCATTTATCGCTAAAGCCATTTTGGCAGCTTCCGTTTCAATACAAGCGAACGCACCTGTTACAGCCCACTGAGTGTCTATTATGTCAATTATGTTTCGAAGGATTGTGTTTCCACTGTTCACTTGTGAGTTCCGCACAATTCTTTCAAGTATGATGTTGAAGAAGACACATGACACCATGTCTAAAATATTTTTTGACATCAAAGATCTCGATTAAGTGCCAAAACTAGACAAGGCTCTCTATACCACCTCTCTATAAATGCTACTACATCGATGAAAAGATGCTGGGTATGGATTTGGACGTCATGAGTTTTTTCCAGGATTTGCCAGAGTGTGAGAATTTGGTCAACTATGGACTTTCCTGGTCTGAAACCACACTGATAGGGGTCGATCAGGTCTTTCAATTCCAGAATATAAAGCTGCTTCTATGAGCGTTGTCTTTGGTTATTGCTGCCAGCAACAGTTTTTTTGAGTATCTCTCACTATATTGCAAGCACAATGCTAAAATCTTTAGGGCATTGTTGAAGAACTTCAGCATAAGATAATCTGCTACATGACTCCTATGCTTGTTTTTGTGTATTTTTTGGGTGCTTCAATCTTCAATATATAGAGCAATCTTATTGAAAAAGATTCGGGCGCTTGAAAGCGTTTGAAAGGGTTTGCCTTGGGGTTTGTACAGAACTCCAGAGTCTGAATAGGCATTATACATTAAATTCTATCCTTATGAGATTCTACACAATAAGCCTGGGAAATTTGGGATTGAGCGGACTAGAAGGCACATTGCTAGAGCAATGATTTCGGCGCACAACCTTGGCCTTGTTACCTTAATTATAAGAATCACAATAGTGTGAGCTTTATGGGTTTATCTCTCCAGAAGCTTTCCTCTTAGCTGCACCACAGCAGCTAGCTAACCTCCCATGTCACGCGAACAGCAGCGAACAAACAATTCAACTATGACAGAGATGTCACACATAAGGGGTCGCAACATTAAGAATTTTACCCGTCAGCATCAGGAATTTTGGTGATTTCTTAAAGAAGAGAAATCTACATGGTTTCTTAAAAAATCTAGCTATTTTAATTGATTAAATCAATTGAGTTTGGACGGTGCACAAACGCACTTGATTGTTGATTTATCTAAATTTTAACTCAGCTTCATTGTACCAAGAATTTACGCATTACAAACCTTTCCAAATTACAAACACGGAAATGAACAATCAAAGTATGTTTCTATCCACTTATTGTTTAAGAAATAAAAAGCAAACATTTACAATTCACTTAAAAACAAATCAATCTTACGTGACAATCTTTATCTGTACTTTTTTTTAACGAAATACATTTCTATTTTGTTTGTCTTAAATGAATCACTTTGCGTTCATAGATTACCATCGTCCAATTGGTCAAAGGAATGACTATTGTACGTCTTCATATCGTGGACATTTATTTCTTGATGACACTATGCCATCATCTCATATTAAGCCCAAAAAATTTCCGTGCACATCATTTTATACGCAGGGCCTTGTGGAAGGTAAATACCTGAGTGAACAACAAGAAAACTACACCAAAAAGGTATTTTGGGGAAACTATAATAATTTTACTGTTACTAAATACTTTGCTCCTAGGATAACGATCCAAACATAATTAGCAATCCATCATTAATGGGAAGAAGCTTAAGGTTTATGAAAACTTATGAAGAAGCTCGATTTCTCTTACCTCCAAAACCACTGCAGGAGCTGAAAAGTACCTACAACACAGATTTCATTCAGGTATCGGCGAAGAACTGCATTTTGTCCTTTAAATTGCCATTACGAAAACCTATAGGAATTGCCAACAAACAGCTGATAGAACGAGATCAAGCAGGCTATATAAAATACTTGGATACTTCGGCAACTACTAGTCGTCTTGATTACATTCCATACAGGCTGGAACAGTGGCATGCAAATGGTACTCAAGATAATGTCACTTACTGGAAATGGATACAAGAAGAATATAGAAAAAAATATAATGTCTCGCCAATAAAACAGTCACTGTGTGATAAAACTGCTTCTCAAAAATGTGTCAAGCGTCGAAATGAATACCAAAACACTTGTAAATTCGTTCCGAATGCTGGACTTACCACAGAAAGTAGAAACAACTTTAAACGTCCTATATCAATTGTAGAGTTAAAATTTCACATCAAGCCAAAGGCCATTGACAGCGGGTGTGAGCCGTTTCAAGACCAAACAGAGAACAGTATATATGGATCAGGAGATCGTTTGGATAAATTTATTAACACTAAATCTAAAAGCAGGAGTTTGTAAGGCTTACCATTTGTATCAGTATTTACATTTCCAAGATAAAGATAATTGGTAGGAAGTGTAGCTCTTGCGCGACTTTCAACGATTTTGTCTGAAACGAGAACTAAATAAATTACATTTTTTAGTGAAGGTCAATTTCTACAATTTATTTTCTTAAAACTAAAGTTCAATAAATTATTTGCGCTCTTCATTCCATCATTATGAGTCATGGAAAATACGTTGGTGTTTGTGTACGAGTATTTCCTGAGTCGGAAAATCAGTGTGGATATACCACCCTTAGATCACCGTCCGGATCCCTTAAATATGTAACTCATATGTGAAACTGCCTGGATACGAACTAGCGGCATTATTCTATTTTCATCGTTTTTTGTTGTTAAATTTTTTGTTGTTAAAATTCCACCTCCGTAAACAAATAATCCAATGATGCGCTGTCTGACTGATTCCAGTATCCTCACCCTAAAATCCCTAATCTGATCGATTGACGATATACAAAATTCTGGCACCGATAACAGCCAAAAGACGCTGTGTTGAGATTTAAGCTGCGGAAAACAACTGAACCCAACTTGTAAATGACCCAAATGGATACATGAGACTCATATCACCAATACCCTCGACATCTCACCATAATGACTACATCTGCCAGGCTGTCGGGGTTAAAGAACAGTCTTACAAAACCAACCTGACATAAGAAAGTATAAACAAGCCAGTAATGATATTTCTCAAATAGAAATTCTGACTTATAGTCCATCGTCCATATCGGTCAGCTGTCAGCACTTTGGACAAAGCCAATCTGCTTGATGCAAAATGTATGGATTTTGTCAGGTGTAGTGTGAAGTGAGAAATACTTTAACCCAACTGACCTGGCCCCAATATATGAAGGATTTAGCATCCGAAAATTGGGGTAAAATGTTTCATAAAATTCTCCCTGTACTTATCAGATAGGGCCGTGCAACTCATAGGTGAATGAAGCCAACGCTGCTCAGTGACTTGACATTTCCCAACACCGACGCAATGTTTCTTGCCATACCTTGTTCTATAACTATTTCCAACGTTCCAGGGAAATTGCCAGTAGCACTTTAACTCTTGAAACCGCTATGAATGCTTATCAGTTTCCCCTCAAACCCACCTTCAGACATACTCTAAAATATCGCTTTTACTTCAACTATGATCTAACAGTTTTGAAAAGTTCAAGCATCTGGTATGTGAACCTGATATATAGTTTTATTTATTTACTGAAACAAGAATCTGATGAAGTTTTAGCTAAGGTAGCGATGACAATGCCTTCGCATTACAAGCGTTAATATGCTAACTATTCACAGATAATACACCCACCGATTTCAAGATCCCGTTGTGTGCCAACAATACAGAGGCCAACGTAAACTAAACGCGGAAACAATCAGCAGATATGTGAAAATAACTGTGGATTGCCAGATGAGATCTGTAAAATATGCACGTAGGGAAATAGCACTTGTTAGCAAACGCATGAGACGAATCGATGGAAGTATTTCCCTTAAAATTCAAATTGCAATGAACTCAGCAGAAGAGGGATCTGAACTTGAATCACAGCGCCGTATGAAAATAAAGTACACAGATGACCACGAAAATTTGTGAAATGTTTATCGGAACTCATCCTTGTAATAAACAGCTTTTGGGAACTTTGAAATTTATCAACATTGAACCTATAAAGGCCGGTCCAGACGATACATTTTGCACAACCTTTTGCCTGCGCAGTTCAACACGCTGCAGATAAAATGTTGCGTGTAAATAGGAAAAGTGCGCACTTTTGAATCCGGTGCGAAGACGGTACAGTTGCAACAATAACTGAGCTAGAGAGCATAGGTATCCCTGACCTATGCAGACAAGTCGGCGCATGTAGACGGTAGCTCCGTTTTCCGAATCATTTTGTTCCTCAGTTTAAATTCGTTGCGTTCACAAAACGCAATCGCTCAGAAACAATTTTCCGACGTTTTATTCGAAGCGGAGATGGGTACGCTTACCAGAAATTTTCAAATTGTTGATATGACTAGCCAACAACAGAATATGCCCCAACAATTGAGAATGCCACATACTCTTTCTTCACAAGTTGAACAATACCACTTCTTCTCGCAGCAGTCGCAGCCTATGCCACATAACTACGTCCCAGAACAACGTACACGCATTCCGGAGTATGAAACAATTGGGCAAATTCCGGCAGTTTCACAAATCATACCACAGCAAGATGAACAAGATCAACATACACACGCCCATCAGGTCCTTGCCCATTCTTCCGCTGCATACTACGTGTCAACATTTCAACCACACTGAAGTACTTGCATGCATTTTCATTCTGCTTAGCCTAATTTTTGTGAAACACTGATGTTACTTTTAAGGTTCATATAAATATAAATCTTTTATAGACAATAGCATTATTACTTACCCCTTAAAGTATTCATTCTTCAGCACCTTGAAGATAGCTTTACATGTTTCGAGAATGATTTCACTTAATGATTGTTGCGATATAATTGTTATGAATTCTAGGTCTTTGTAACTTCTGCCAGTTGCCAAAAATCTGCGCAGACAACAGGTTGTGCAAAATGTAGCGTTTGGACCGGTCTTAAGAAATACCTAATTTTACAAACATTGCAGGAAACTAAGACTATTTGCTTTAGGCAGCTAACAACTTTAATGCTACTTGGAAGACACATTACATCACCCAATCTTCAGCCGTAGATAGCCATCTTTTAATTTCCTTCGCATCCCCTATACAAGCATCAGCAGTTCCAAATAACTCCACTTGGATGTTCATGAAAAGCTTGTATTTTGATCAGCAACAAACAACTTTCACAAAATACTCCGCTGTGATTTGAACAAGATTTCGATTTCGCATTTGCCATCAACTGAAAAATCAATCATCATAGAGACGCATTTAACGTAAGATCTCTAGAATGCTGCTTGAGCAGATAATAGGGAAAACGACTTACTGAAGAACATAAAAATTCCAACCTGTAAAACCAAATCCGTTTTTGTTTTTCTTTAAAGAACTTAACACTCAAGTGGGTATGACTGCACTTATGGTGACAAGACGTGTGTTAAGTTTTTCGAAAAATGGGACGGAAAGAGAAAGAAAGATGTTTGGGCTCAGTGGAAATTGGGTCAGCACACACTGGACTAATTACCCCGGGGTAAAACTGGTTTTATTGAAGAGGTAGATGAAGTGTAAAGTAAGAAACGGGATAAAATCTTTAACCATTGTTGAAGCGGTAGAACATCGGTCAAAAACCAATACAAAAAAAATTGAGAACTGTCAAACAATCAAAATTGGTTCTTGTATACACAATTCTACCCCGCATTATTCATCCAGTGAGCGGTTGAAGTAAAAAATACCCCGCTCTTAATCCGGAGTAAAATTGATCTATTGTAGTTGGGCTGGCCCTCGCTCAATGGGCATAGAAGAACCAATACTTTTGCAAACCCTTAACCCTCGCACAGACACACTGTAAGTGATTTACGAACACATTGTACATCTCTATAACCTGCCAGAATTTGCTAGAATTAGAGCAATTTACAAGTAAAGTACACTATGTGTGTGTAATGTGGATGTGGCATACTTTGAGTAAAATGGGCGGGTTTTGTATAAAATGGGAAAGAAATGGACATTGTTGGCAATTCACGGATAGAGGATAGATATTGGAAAGCCAAAACCCGCTTAAGATGAATGAATTATGCTGAAATCACGAGAAATGTGGTATAATTAAAAACATTTCAATACTCACTGTAATCATCATCTTCTTCAGATGAATCCCTTACTTTTGAGCTGCGAAAAGTTATATTATTTTCCATTATGCTTTTGGTCTTTTTCAAAATTTGCTCTTTTTCATCATGTTGATTAAAATATGACAGAAGTTCGGCATCTCTCTGAGTGATATTGTTAACCGCAGCAACTAAAACATTATTTTATAGTTTGTGCTCTGTATATTAGCTTAAAAAGAAAAATACTAACGTAATGGTGACATTGTGCTCTCCAACAGAGTCCTTTGTTGTTCCCTTTCCAACATCTGAGCCGCTAAAATTTGTCCCTGATTATCAGCTTCTTCGATTGCGCTCAACTGTTGATTTTCATTGCGTAAATGTTCCTCAAGTGTTTCCATATTGCATTCGGATGGAAACTCATATTGTTGCATGGCATAGCCATCTTCTTCATTTTCTTCTAAACGATTAGTTTCACAAGAGTTGATTGGGACTAGTTCAACAATTTCAATCTGTTGTATGTAATCAATCCCAACACCATCGCAGAGAACAGAGGCATCCTGTTCTTTGTCATTAAACGTGACTGAATTTTCTATTTGGTTTTCAACAAACACTTCCGCACCAGCATTTTGTTGCTCTATTAGCATTTCGTTGTTGTATGTTAGATAAGAAGGATCAACTGGTTTTGATGGATCTACAGTGTGTTGCAAGCCATTTCTGGCATCGACGTCATGAACTACTTCATTATTTGATTGAACATAAATAAGATTTTTGTAGGTCATCTGGGAGTTTTCTTTGGGTTGTGTAGTGTTTCCCTTTTCGTAATAAGGGCTAAAACGGGCTGCTGTTGTACACATATTGGGATCGTATGAGCTGATCCTTTGGAATCCTCCATAAAGATACTGATTCTCATCTTTTAAGGCATTTGCTATAACGAAGAATTAACTGGAGTTTTGTTTGATTTATGTTCTTAACTTACCTGTATTATCTAAATTCTCAGCCATGATAAAGGAGCTTTAGGAAAAAGAGCTAGTAGAAGATTTAAATTTACTTGAATTAAAAAAAAAACAAAACATTCACTGGAGATGATCCTTAAAACTCAAATCAGCTGTTTAGGCACTTGAAATTTGACGGAGAGAACGACGGTTACGGTTACATGCACTAGTTTCGAACATGTGGAATTTGAAAATAACGAAACAAATTGTTTTAATTTCGAACGTCGTAATTCATTGCATATTTCATTATCTAATTATATTATATTATTATGTTCATAATCATAAGTATTAATGAATATTTCAAATATCTTGGTTTTCATATTTAAAACATTCATAAATACTTAAAGTCATACAAACAAATTTGCCTAACTTATTGAATCATTATATTCCTACTTAGTGGCCCCATATCAAACTTATACTTAAGACCCAGGCCCGTAGAATCCGTTGCGTACGTTGCGTCGACATATACGACTGACATCTGGATAGAGTAGACACTTTGTTATAGAAGCAGGACCATAAGCAATGGATATGACGGAAAGTACGGATAAAGTAGGTTTACTTTCTACTTTTTCAATCTGTCGATCCGTTAACAGTGCACATATTCACACATTGAGGAACATACATTCACATATTGATGTTCACTCATTCACAAATTGAGAATAAGCACTTTCATTGGTGGAGACATTGAGAGAATGAAGAGAAATTGTCGCAGCTTGAAAAGAAAACATTGAGATTAATTGAAATTTCCATTATTTTGTTTCGATTCGTTCGTTATTCTGCCAACGTATGCCACGGATTCTATGGGACTGTCACATCAAAGTCTACCTATCCGGCATCGTAACGTACGGAAGGTGCCATTGAATCGGCGTTCTTGGACCTAACTAAATAGCCGTGACTTAGAAATAACCCATAGGCTCACTTTGTATATTAAAAGGAAATAAGAAAAGAATTTTCCCTCTTTCAGCAATTTTCCTAAACTACTGATGCTTTCGAGCAATATCTCTAATCTCGCGACTTGTTGTATGGTATATCCTCATTGGAATAAAATTTCACATAATGGGACTTTGGTTTCTTGAGCAATTTAAGGCAAGTCCTTTCAAAAACTAGACTCTTTTCCAATAAACTTACTCTCATGTTGAGCTACGGAACATACAAAAAAACCATGGGAAGGCTATCTTTTTTTTAAGAATTTAACATCAAGAGAGTATAAATATTCTTAAAATGCCGAAGTGTGTGTTAAGATTCAGAAAATTTGGATAGGGCTCGTGACTACTTCGTCCATGGTGTTAATTGCCCGAAAAGTCATGTTTTTTTTATTCACATTACATCGAGTTTGAGAGGGATGCCAAAACTATACTTGGCTTGATGTGTATCGACTTAGAGTTCTTGGAGTTTCTCCAGAATCTGCCGTAATGTGCATATATTAACCAATTGCGGACAAACCCCGCTTATAATCGCAATATCAGATCAATGGCAAATGGTTTCAGGTGTTTACACAATACGGTAGACACAAGATATTAAGAAGAGTGATGTTCCTATAGTTGGCGCAGTTTATTTCCTTTGACGAGATTACATTCATAAGGCATACTTTCTTCCGACCAAATCTTGAAAATGAATTAATATTATAATTTATAAATCCTTAAATAAGCGTCCTAGAGGGTCCAAACTTGAACACAAAAAAGGCTATAACTCCTTAAATAAGCGTCCTAGAGGGTCCAAAGTTGAACACAAAAATGGCTATAACTCCTTAAATAAGCGTCGTACAGGGTCCAAAGTTGAACACAAAAATGGCTATAACTCCTTAAATAAGCGCCGTAGAGGGTCCAAAGTTGAACACAAAAATTGCTATAACTCCTTAAATAAGCGTCGTAGAGGGTCCAAAGTTAAAGACAAAAATGGCTATAACTTCTTAAATAAGCGTCCTAGAGGGTCCAAAGTTGAACACAAAAATGGCTATAACTCCTTAAATAATCGTCCTAGAGGATCCAAAGTTGAACATAAAAATTGCTATAACTCCTTAAATAAGCGTCGTAGAGGGTCCAAAGATGAAGACAAAAATGGCTATAACTCCTTAAATAAGCATCGTAGAGGGTCCAAAGTTGAACACAAAAATGGCTATAACTCCTTAAATAAGCGTCCTAGAGGGTCCAAACTTGAACACAAAAATAGCTATAACTCCTTAAATAACCGTCGTACAGGGTCCAAAGTTGAACACAAAAATGGCTATAACTCCTTAAATAAGCGTCGTAGAGGGTCCAAAGTTGAACACAAAAATTGCTATAACTCCTTAAATAAGCGTCGTAGAGGGTCCAAAGTTGAACACAAAAATGGCTATAACTCCTTAAATAAGCGTCGTAGAGGGTCCAAAGTTGAAGACAAAAATGGCTATAACTCCTTAAATAAGCATCGTAGAGGGTCCAAAGTTGAACACAAAAATGGCTATAACTCCTTAAATAAGCGTCCTAGAGGGTCCAAACTTGAACAAAAAAATAGCTATAACTCCTTAAATAACCGTCGTACAGGATCCAAAGTTGAACACAAAAATGGCTATAACTCCTTAAATAAGCGTCGTAGAGGGTCCAAACTTGAACACAAAAATAGCTATAACTCCTTAAATAACCGTCGTACAGGGTCCAAAGTTGAACACAAAAATGGCTATAACTCCTTAAATAAGCGTCGTAGAGGGTCCAAAGTTGAACACAAAAATGGCTATAACTCCTTAAATAAGCGTCGTAGAGGGTCCAAAGTTGAACACAAAAATTGCTATAACTCCTTAAATAAGCGTCGTAGAGGGTCCAAAGTTGAAGACAAAAATGGCTATAACTCCTTAAATAAGCGTCCTAGAGGGTCCAAACTTGAACACAAAAATAGCTATAACTCCTTAAATAACCGTCGTACAGGGTCCAAAGTTGAACACAAAAATGGCTATAACTCCTTAAATAAGCGTCGTAGAGGGTCCAAAGTTGAACACAAAAAAGGCTATAACTCCTTAAATAAGCGTCCTAGAGGGTCCAAAGTTGAACACAAAAATGGCTATAACTCCTTAAATAAGCGTCGTACAGGGTCCAAAGTTGAACACAAAAATGGCTATAACTCCTTAAATAAGCGTCGTAGAGGGTCCAAAGTTGAACACAAAAATTGCTATAACTCCTTAAATAAGCGTCGTAGAGGGTCCAAAGTTAAAGACAAAAATGGCTATAACTTCTTAAATAAGCGTCCTAGAGGGTCCAAAGTTGAACACAAAAATGGCTATAACTCCTTAAATAATCGTCCTAGAGGATCCAAAGTTGAACATAAAAATTGCTATAACTCCTTAAATAAGCGTCGTAGAGGGTCCAAAGTTAAAGACAAAAATGGCTATAACTTCTTAAATAAGCGTCCTAGAGGGTCCAAAGTTGAACACAAAAATGGCTATAACTCCTTAAATAAGCGTCCTAGAGGGTCCAAACTTGAACACAAAAATAGCTATAACTCCTTAAATAACCGTCGTACAGGGTCCAAAGTTGAACACAAAAATGGCTATAACTCCTTAAATAAGCGTCGTAGAGGGTCCAAAGTTGAACACAAAAAAGGCTATAACTCCTTAAATAAGCGTCCTAGAGGGTCCAAAGTTGAACACAAAAATGGCTATAACTCCTTAAATAAGCGTCGTACAGGGTCCAAAGTTGAACACAAAAATGGCTATAACTCCTTAAATAAGCGTCGTAGAGGGTCCAAAGTTGAACACAAAAAAGGCTATAACTCCTTAAATAAGCGTCCTAGAGGGTCCAAAGTTGAACACAAAAATGGCTATAACTCCTTAAATAAGCGTCGTACAGGGTTCAAAGTTGAACACAAAAATGGCTATAACTCCTTAAATAAGCGTCCTAGATGGTTCAAAGTTGAACACAAAAAAGGCTATAACTCCTTAAATAAGCGTCCTAGAGGGTCCAAAGTTGAACACAAAAATGGCTATAACTCCTTAAATAAGCGTCGTAGAGGGTCCAAAGTTGAACACAAAAATTGCTATAACTCCTTAAATAAGCGTCGTAGAGGGTCCAAAGTTAAAGACAAAAATGGCTATAACTTCTTAAATAAGCGTCCTAGAGAGTCCAAAGTTGAACACAAAAATGGCTATAACTCCTTAAATAATCGTCCTAGAGGATCCAAAGTTGAACATAAAAATTGCTATAACTCCTTAAATAAGCGTCGTAGAGGGTCCAAAGATGAAGACAAAAATGGCTATAACTCCTTAAATAAGCATCGTAGAGGGTCCAAAGTTGAACACAAAAATGGCTATAACTCCTTAAATAAGCGTCCTAGAGGGTCCAAACTTGAACACAAAAATAGCTATAACTCCTTAAATAACCGTCGTACAGGGTCCAAAGTTGAACACAAAAATGGCTATAACTCCTTAAATAAGCGTCGTAGAGGGTCCAAAGTTGAACACAAAAATTGCTATAACTCCTTAAATAAGCGTCGTAGAGGGTCCAAAGTTGAACACAAAAATGGCTATAACTCCTTAAATAAGCGTCGTAGAGGGTCCAAAGTTGAAGACAAAAATGGCTATAACTCCTTAAATAAGCATCGTAGAGGGTCCAAAGTTGAACACAAAAATGGCTATAACTCCTTAAATAAGCGTCCTAGAGGGTCCAAACTTGAACAAAAAAATAGCTATAACTCCTTAAATAACCGTCGTACAGGATCCAAAGTTGAACACAAAAATGGCTATAACTCCTTAAATAAGCGTCCTAGAGGGTCCAAACTTGAACACAAAAATAGCTATAACTCCTTAAATAACCGTCGTACAGGGTCCAAAGTTGAACACAAAAATGGCTATAACTCCTTAAATAAGCGTCGTAGAGGGTCCAAAGTTGAACACAAAAAAGGCTATAACTCCTTAAATAAGCGTCCTAGATTGTCCAAAGTTGAACACAAAAAAGGCTATAACTCCTTAAATAAGCGTCCTAGAGGGTCCAAAGTTGAACACAAAAATGGCTATAACTCCTTAAATAAGCGTCGTACAGGGTCCAAAGTTGAACACAAAAATGGCTATAACTCCTTAAATAAGCGTCGTAGAGGGTCCAAATTTGAACACAAAAATGGCTATAACTCCTTAAATAACCGTCGTACAGGGTCCAAAGTTGAACACAAAAATTGCTATAACTCCTTAAATAAGCGTCGTACAGGGTCCAAAGTTGAACACAAAAATGGCTATAACTCCTTAAATAAGCGTCGTAGAGGGTCCAAAGTTGAACACAAAAATGGCTATAACTCCTTAAATAAGCGTCGTACAGGGTCCAAAGTTGAACACAAAAATTGCTATAACTCCTTAAATAAGCGTCGTAGAGGGTCCAAAGTTGAACACAAAAATGGCTATAACTCCTTAAATAAGTGTCCTAGAGGGTCCAAACTTGAACAAAAAAATAGCTATAACTCCTTAAATAACCGTCGTACAGGATCCAAAGTTGAACACAAAAATGGCTTTAACTCCTTAAATAAGAGTCCTAGAGGGTCCAAAGTTAAACACAAAAATGGCTATAACTCCTTAAATAACCGTCGTACAGGGTCCAAAGTTGAACACAAAAATTGCTATAACTCCTTAAATAAGCGTCGTAGAGGGTCCAAAGTTGAACACAAAAATTGCTATAACTCCTTAAATAAGCGTCGTAGAGGGCCCAAAGTTGAACACAAAAATGGCTATAACTCCTTAAATAAGCGTCTTAGAGGGTCCAAAGTTGAACACAAAAATGGCTATAACTCCTTAAATCAGCGTCCTAAAGGGTCCAAAGTTGAACATAAAAAGTGCTATAACTCCTTAAATAAGCGTCGTACAGGGTCCAAAGTTGAACACAAAAATTGCTATAACTCCTTAAATAAGCGTCGTAGAGGGTCCAAAGTTAAACACAAAAATGGCTATAACTCCTTAAATAAGCGTCCTAGAGGGTCCAAAGTTGAACACAAAAATGGCTATAACTCCTTAAATCAGCGTCCTAGAGGGTCCAAAGTTGAACACAAAAATGGCTATAACTCCTTAAATAAGCGTCCTAGAGGGTCCAAAGTTGAACACAAAAATTGCTATAACTCCTTAAATAAGCGTCGTAGAGGGTCCAAAGTTGAACACAAAAAAGGCTATAACTCCTTAAATAAGCGTCCTAGAGGGTCCAAAGTTGAACACAAAAATGGCTATAACTCCTTAAATAACCGTCGTACAGGGTCAAAGTTGAACACAAAAATTGCTATAACTCCTTAAATAAGCGTCGTAGAGGGTCCAAAGTTGAACACAAAAATTGCTATAACTCCTTAAATAAGCGTCGTAGAGGGCCCAAAGTTGAACACAAAAATGGCTATAACTCCTTAAATAAGCGTCGTAGAGGGTCCAAAGTTGAACACAAAAAAGGCTATAACTCCTTAAATAAGCGTCCTAGAGGGTCCAAAGTTGAACACAAAAATGGCTATAACTCCTTAAATAACCGTCGTACAGGGTCCAAAGTTGAACACAAAAATTGCTATAACTCCTAAATAAGCGTCGTAGAGGGTCCAAAGTTGAACACAAAAATTGCTATAACTCCTTAAATAAGCGTCGTAGAGGGTCCCAAAGTTGAACACAAAAAAGGCTATAACTCCTTAAATAAGCGTCCTAGAGGGTCCAAAGTTGAACACAAAATGGCTATAACTCCTTAAATAACCGTCGTACAGGGTCCAAAGTTGAACACAAAAATTGCTATAACTCCTTAAATAAGCGTCGTAGAGGGTCCAAAGTTGAACACAAAAATTGCTATAACTCCTTAAATAAGCGTCGTAGAGGGCCCAAAGTTGAACACAAAAATGGCTATAACTCCTTAAATAAGCGTCTTAGAGGGTCCAAAGTTGAACACAAAAATGGCTATAACTCCTTTAAATCAGCGTCTAGAGGGTCCAAAGTTGAACATAAAAAGTGCTATAACTCCTTAAATAACCGTCGTACAGGGTCCAAAGTTGAACACAAAAATTGCTATAACTCCTTAAATAAGCGTCGTAGAGGGTCCAAAGTTAAACACAAAAATGGCTATAACTCCTTAAATAAGCGTCCTAGAGGGTCCAAAGTTGAACACAAAAATGGCTATAACTCCTTAAATAAGCGTCGTAGAGGGTCCAAAGTTGAACACAAAAAAGGCTATAATCCTTAAATAAGCGTCCTAGAGGGTCCAAAGTTGAACACAAAAATGGCTATAACTCCTTAAATAAGCGTCGTACAGGGTCCAAAGTTGAACACAAAAATGGCTATAACTCCTTAAATAAGCGTCGTAGAGGGTCCAAAGTTGAACACAAAAAAGGCTATAACTCTTAAATAAGCTTCCTAGAGGGTCCAAAGTTGAACACAAAAATGGCTATAACTCCTTAAATAAGCGTCGTACAGGGTCCAAAGTTGAACACAAAATGGCTATAACTCCTTAAATAAGCGTCGTAGAGGGTCCAAATTTGAACACAAAAATGGCTATAACTCCTTAAATAACCGTCGTACAGGGTCCAAAGTTGAACACAAAAATTGCTATAACTCCTTAAATAAGCGTCGTACAGGGTCCAAAGTTGAACACAAAAAATGGCTATAACTCCTTAAATAAGCGTCGTAGAGGGTCCAAAGTTGAACACAAAAATGGCTATAACTCCTTAAATAAGCGTCGTAGAGGGTCCAAAGTTGAACACAAAAATGGCTATAACTCCTTAAATAAGCATCGTAGAGGGTCCAAAGTTGAACACAAAAATGGCTATAACTCCTTAAATAAGCGTCCTAGAGGGTCCAAACTTGAACAAAAAAATAGCTATAACTCCTTAAATAACCGTCGTACAGGATCCAAAGTTGAACACAAAAATGGCTATAACTCCTTAAATAAGCGTCCTAGAGGGTCCAAACTTGAACACAAAAATAGCTATAAACTCCTTAAATAACCGTCGTACAGGGTCCAAAGTTGAACACAAAAATGGCTATAACTCTTAAAATAAGCGTCGTAGAGGGTCCAAAGTTGAACACAAAAAAGGCTATAACTCCTTAAATAAGCGTCCTAGAGGGTCCAAAGTTGAACACAAAAATGGCTATAACTCCTTAAATAAGCGTCGTACAGGGTCCAAAGTTGAACACAAAAATGGCTATAACTCCTTAAATAAGCGTCGTAGAGGGTCCAAAGTTGAACACAAAAAAGGCTATAACTCCTTAAATAAGCGTCGTAGAGGGTCCAAATTTGAACACAAAAATGGCTATAACTCCTTAAATAACCGTCGTACAGGGTCCAAAGTTGAACACAAAAATTGCTATAACTCCTTAAATAAGCGTCGTACAGGGTCCAAAGTTGAACACAAAAATGGCTATAACTCCTTAAATAACCGTCGTAGAGGGTCCAAAGTTGAACACAAAAATGGCTATAACTCCTTAAATAAGCGTCCTAGAGGGTCCAAAGTTGAACACAAAAAATGGCTATAACTCCTTAAATAACCGTCCTAGAGGGCCCAAAGTTGAACACAAAAATGGCTATAACTCCTTAAATAAGCGTCGTAGAGGGTCCAAAGTTGAACACAAAAATGGCTATAACTCCTTAAATAAGCGTCCTAGAGGGTCCAAACTTGAACACAAAAATGGCTATAACTCCATAAATTAGCGTCGTAGAGGGTCCAAGGTTGAACACAAAAATGGCTATAACTCCTTAAATAAGCGCCCTAGAGGGTCCAAAGTTGAACACAAAAATTTCTATAACTCCTTAAATTAGCATCGTAGATGGTCCAAAGTTGAACACAAAATGGCTATAACTCCTTAAATAACCGTCGTACAGGGTCCAAAGTTGAACACAAAAATTGCTATAACTCCTTAAATAAGCGTCGTACAGGGTCCAAAGTTGAACACAAAAATTGCTATAACTCCTTAAATAAGCGTCGTAGAGGGTCCAAAGTTGAACACAAAAATGGCTATAACTCCTTAAATAGGCGTCGTACAGGGTCCAAAGTTGAACACAAAAATTGCTATAACTCCTTAAATAAGCGTCGTAGAGGGTCCAAAGTTGAACACAAAAATGGCTATAACTCCTTAAATAGGCGTCGTATAGGGTCCAAAGTTGAACACAAAAATGGCTATAACTCCACAAATTAGCGTCGTAGAGGGTCCAAGGTTGAACACAAAAATGGCTATAACTCCTTAAATAAGCGCCCTAGAGGGTCCAAAGTTGAACACAAAAATGGCTATAACTCCTTAAATAAGCGTCGTAGAGGGTCCAAAGTTGAACACAAAAATGGCTATAACTCCTTAAATAAGCGTCCTAGAGGGTCCAAAGTTGAACACAAAAATGGCTATAACTCCTTAAATAAGCATCGTAGAGGGTCCAAAGTTGAACACAAAAATGGCTATAACTCCTTAAATAAGCGTCCTAGAGGGTCCAAAGTTGAACACAAAAATGGCTATAACTCCTTAAATAAGCGTCGTACAGGGTCCAAAGTTGAACACAAAAATTGCTATAACTCCTTAAATAAGCGTCGTAGAGGGTCCAAAGTTGAACACAAAAATGGCTATAACTCCACAAATTAGCGTCGTAGAGGGTCCAAGGTTGAACACAAAAATGGCTATAACTCCTTAAATAGGCGCCCTAGAGGGTCCAAAGTTGAACACAAAAATGGCTATAACTCCTTAAATAAGCGTCGTAGAGGGTCCAAAGTTGAACACAAAAATGGCTATAACTCCTTAAATAAGCGTCGTACAGGGTCCAAAGTTGAACACAAAAATGGCTATAACTCCTTAAATAACCGTCGTAGAGGGTCCAAAGTTGAACACAAAAATGGCTATAACTCCTTAAATAAGCGTCGTACAGGGTCCAAAGTTGAACACAAAAATTGCTATAACTCCTTAAATAAGCGTCGTAGAGGGTCCAAAGTTGAACACAAAAATGGCTATAACTCCTTAAATAGGCCTCGTAGAGGGTCCAATGTTGAACACAAAAATGGCTATAACTCCTTAAATCAGCGTCCTAGAGGGTCCAAAGTTAAACACAAAAATGGCTATAACTCCTTAAATAAGCGTCGTAGAGGGTCCAAAGTTGAACACAAAAATGGCTATAACTCCTTAAATAAGCGTCGTACAGGGTCCAAAGTTGAACACAAAAATTGCTATAACTCCTTAAATAAGGGTCCTAGAGGGTCCAAAGTTGACCACAAAAATGGCTATAACTCCTTAAATAAGCGTCGTACAGGGTCCAAAGTTGAACACAAAAATTGCTATAACTCCTTAAATAAGGGTCCTAGAGGGTCCAAAGTTGAACACAAAAATTGCTATAACTCCTTAAATAACCGTCGTACAGGGTCCAAAGTTGAACACAAAAATTGCTATAACTCCTTAAATAAGCGTCGTAGAGGGCCCAAAGTTGAACACAAAAATGGCTATAACTCCTTAAATA